>CM074723.1:20838528-23248528 GCA_037306005.1 Rhinophrynus dorsalis
TTATGGTTTAAGAGATATTCACAAGCAAAGTTTCCCCTCCCGCCCCTTTTACCTAGTGTAAGCCATCTCTTCTCAGATGTGGAATGCAGTCTATAGACCAGACAGATAACAGAAGGAGACAATCTTCTTCCTACGAGAGCAATGAAAGCCCTGCCCCCCTTGACAAGCTTTTCAGGTTTTTCCCTTACCTTAATTGAAGATTGTCCCTCTCTGCAGTCTACCTGGGCACCTCCCTTCTGATCTGGCTGAACAGTGTTACATCAGTAAAAGGGGCGGGAGGGGGATACTTTGTCATTGAATTACTCTTGTACTACAACTCTGACAGAATTGAAATAACACTCTCCAAAGTCCAAATACTATGATGATTAATTAGAGCTGCTTTTATTATGAAACATTACTATCCCTTTAAAGGGCATCATTTAGAAATGTGCTCTCATCGTGAAATACACAGAGCAAACCAATCGCACCATTAGGGGACAAACAGAACTCCCTACGGATTTAACTACAGCTATCTAACCCCTTGGGTGGTCTGCTATGCAATGGAAATGTGTATTTATCCCCCACGGTGCAGTTGGTTTGCCCCAGAATTGATCCCCTTTTCTTTGTGCACATGGACCACAGATGTGTAACAGATTTTATTAACATTTTACTAAATCCTTTGGGTGTCAGAGGGTTCAACAAGCACTGTATCACCTATACCTCTGGCAATCATGGGGTGAATGCAGATGAGGTCACAGCTGACTAGTTAGTCTGGCTTGGTGATTAACCCCTTAACGACCGGCCGATTGGCGCCGCAATGTGAGTTAAGGACCGTGGAGCATTTTTTTTTTTTTCCGGTTACGGACTCCCCGAACAGCGTGCAGCCGCGGAGGGAGCCCGGAACTCCATGACAGTCATAGTACGGTATGAGTCGTAGGGGTTAAGAAAAGTGTCCAAAACCACCCATATTTACGTGTCATTTTAAAATTCAAACAATTTCTGTGACATTTAATTTTAATTTATTTGTCAGTTTATGCAACATAGCTAGTACTTCTTGGTAGGAAGCGGCAGTTGGTAATGCAGAACAGTGTGGAGTGGTAGAGTCCTCCATATTTGAAATAATTGACAAATAAATAAAGCTAAATATATCTTAATAGTTGAAAAGTCCATTTACACGGGCCACAGTGCCACCCAGCAACCGGCCGGGTCCTGTGTGTTCACTGGCCGCGCTGCAGTCATGCGCAGTACAGACTGCCCACACCGCAGCTGATACAGAACGGCGCGCTCCAAATTCAGACCGTAGTCCTGTCTGCGCACCTTCCCAAAAAAATATTTCCAGTTTTGTAGAGGTTAAAATAATAATCAATATGCTCCAAACCCTATCTCTCAAACCACTATGGTTTGAGAGATATAGGGATTCAAAGTTCCCCCTTCACCTACTCCTGATGTCAGTGTCCAGCTAGCAGGCATGCAGAGGGGTACGCAATACATTGCTCTACAATGCGTTGCATACCCCTCTGGCACTCAAAGGGTTAAATCAATGGGAATTTTGACCTTATAATGCAGCTGGTTTGTCCAAGAATATGTACCATTTTTCTTCTAATGCCCACAGATTTGTAATATCTTTAATTCACATTTTACTAAACGGTTTGGGTGGAAGGGGATCAACAAACACTGCATTGCCCACACCTCTGGCAATCACTGAGGAGGTCACTGCGGGGGCGGGGCTAGTTAGCTTGGTTTTCTTAATCTCAGTATTGTTTAGTCTGTCCTGGGTAACACTAACAACTCCCAGCTCCCTATTGTGTCTATTTGTTTACAGACACTCCTTCACACTTTCCAGTAGAAATCTTCTTTTATTAAACAGGAGATAATTAGCACCTGATAAGGCAGCAGAAGCCGTGCAGTGGAAAATTCCACCAGCTCTGATCATTTCTCACATACACACACCGTCCCAGGGAATAATGACTCATTGTTTTTAGATTACAAATATCTGGCACTGCGACTCTGTGCCACAGCACAATGAAATGTTTAACAAGCTGGTCTGTGACTCAACATAATCACAGGCAATCTGATCTCACAAACCACAAAAAGATGTCTTTATTTGGGCAGGGCTAGATATTTATTGTTTTATTTTTTTACAGAGATAAAAGAGATCATTTTAAAAGGTAACTAAACCGCAGGACTAAGGGATTCAATTGTAAAGAACATTAGAGGGCTATGTATGTTAGTATTGGGAGTAATATTTATTGTTTTATTTTTTTACAGCGAAAGAAGAGATCATTTTAAAAGGTAACTAAATCGTAGGACTAAGGGAATCAATTGTAAAGAACCACTTTTTTTTTTTTTAAAGCAGAACATAGAGGGCTATGTATGTTAGTATTGGGAGTAATATTTATTTAGTGCTTGTTGATCCAAGGAGAAATCTGATTGCCATTTGTGTTGCAATGCTTTACGTACCCCTCAGGCACTTAAAGGTTTAACCTAAAAAGTTAGAAAGTTGCCAGTAGTATATGTGTTGTGATAAATGATTACCCATTGCACTTTTCAAGAGATGTACGTTCCTGGCCATTAAAGGGGATCTCTCACCTTATTCACATACCTGGGAACTTGACAGGCAGGGCTACCTGGAGGGCAGCCCTGCCAGCGAGATCGGGGAGGGAAATGACACAATTTGCGTCATAAAAGGGGTGGGGCTTAGTCGCGAGGGGGGGCGGGACAAAAAATAATACAAAAAAGGCCAAAATATATGTTGAATGAGGGTAAGTGGGCGGGGAGTGGGAGGAACTGGGGCGGGATGGAGAACAACACGGAGATTGAGAGACTGCACCAGAGACCCGGTAATTCACTATGAAATCCGGAGTGTCCGGGGCAAAACCGGAGAGTTCCCAGGTATGCTTGTGCAGCATAGTTAACGTTGTCCTTTGTTGTTGTTGTTTTTTTGTTTTGTTTTTTTTTTGTTTTTGTTTTTTAACCAAGAAGTTGTGAGATAAAAGCTTAAAAGCTTTTATTATCAATAGACTTTACTATCCCTTTAAGACCATGAATGTTATAGATCTCAGGTGCATTGAACCGCCTCAGTTCTACTCAGTACATCACCACAGACAGGCTGCATGCAAATTATGGTTTATCTGTTTGAGTGCCAGAGGGGGTATGCAACGCATTGCAAATCAATGCGTTGCACACCCCTCTGGCACTCACGGGGTTAAGAGAGTAAATTAACCCCATGATTGCTAGCAGGTTCTCCAGTGAAAGACCACTCTAGCACCTAAGCGGTTAAAGTAAAGGAACCAGCGTAAGTGTAAAAGTAGGCATGAACTGAGGCAATAAAAAGGTGGGCATTATGGGGTGAAATTAGGGCTGCTTGTGATGTGCCAGAAGGGAATTCTCTCCTCTTCTCTCCAGAGACCTGACTGAGGGCCGCCGGACAATCGTCTCACCTGCGCATGTTGCCCACCACTGGCCTACGACCTGTCCCAGGGATTGCTAAATGCCACATTCAGGGCAAAGATTTTGCGATATAAAGAGCAAGTAATCTTTATTTTTCAGAGAAGCCTGTGTAAAACAATAGCCTTGGAGGTTGGGCACCTTTAACCCTGGAGTGCCAGAGAGGTATTCAAGCATTGCGTTGCTTATATAAAACATATTCATTCAGTGTGGTCTTTAACCCTTTGAGTGCCAGAGGGTTGCACAACACATTGCTTTGCAATGCGGCATGCACCCCTCTGTCACTCAAAGTGTTAATTTGTTAAGAAAGGAAAATTGCTTTGCAAAATATTCTTGTTGCAGGAGACACAAGGTAAACGTTCCAAAGATCTATGTAATAGTTCACTCACTGAGATAATATCACCCCTATACAAGTCTGGCACATAATTAACATACAGTGATTAGCTTGACTAGTGGTTTTAAATTCTTATAAAGTTCATCGTATGGCTAAATTTAAAGATTTAAAAATGATCCAGGTCCTTGCTTCCATACAGACTGTGGGTACAGCTCTGCACCTCAGTCTCAGTCTTCCTCTGCTCCCCCTCCCCACGAGCGTCTGGATCCAGCCCCCTCCGGTGATGGACCCAGGATTTATTCATGTAAGCTGGGGCGCTCTCATTGGTCAGAGAGAACCCCAACCTACATGGAGAAATCCTCTGTCATCGGAGGAGGTTGAATCGAGACACTTCGTGGGGATCGGAGCAGAGGAAGAGAGACTGTGGTGCATAGCCAGAAAATCCTCATGACACCTACGAATTTAGCCCTTGTGTCTTTGGATAAGAGATAACAATCTCAGTCAGTACTGCAGATGAACATGGCTTTGCTGGAAGTCTATTTTTCAAACTGTAGTAGTCAGAGGACATGAGCCTAATTAACCCTTTAACGACGTAGAATGTACATGTACGTCATGGGTGGATGTCCCTAAAGGACCCATGACGTTGTACGTCATCGATTTCAGGGTTCTTTGCGTGGCTGCACGCTGTTCAGGGAGCCCTGAATCGGAATTAAAAAAAAAAAATGCTCAGTGGCCCTTAAGTGCTGGATGCATGTGTCTGCGCCGGTCCTTAAAGGGTTAAGGACCAAAGGGGTGAATAATGCATTACAAAGAAATGTGCAGTATGCAGAGTTTGACGTTCTTTGGTTCGTGCCAACAATGGTCAAGTCCACCTCTATGGATACAACATTAAGGGTTCAATTAAAATGAACTTGTCACCTAAATATGTACAGAAGTCCTAAACAGCCCATTTTATGAACAATACATCCTTCCAGATCTCTTAAATTCCCCTTAACTTCAGAGCTCATCAATGAGATACAGCACGGACATCTTGAACATGTAGAAAATGACTGGCAGCTCTTCCCCTGTCCTAATCCCTGACAATCAGTGTTTAAGCACCTGCCCCTTCTCTCAGGGGCTGACTCTACACTAACTACCATCAAATGTACTGTAGTGCGTGCCCCATTAATGATTCTATCGCGGGCAATTGCACACACACTGGTGAACGTCTTGCACTGATCATCCTATAAAATAATTCGCTAGGATGTTTGTCAGAAGCCGTCATGCACAGTAGAGACTGCCCAAACGCACAGAATGCTGGGAGCACGGAATGCTGGGAGTTCTGTGCTGGGAGCATTCTGTGCTTTCAGGAAGTCTCTACAGTGCATGACTGTGTCGGAAGCAGGACGCAGAGCAGAACCGGCCTCTTAACCCTTTGAAAGCAATGCGTTGCGTATCCCTCTAGCACTCAAAGGGTTAACATCACCTGGACCTTGGCTCGTGTACACGGGCTTTTACACTAGTTTCAGATAACTGATCAGTCAGGATGTTGCTGTAAACGCTGCTTGGAAAGAAGCCTAAAATTGTAATGGGGAAGTGGGGTTGTTGGTTGCATCATTTTTTTTCAATCTATTAATTTTTTTTTTTATCTATTAATTATTTGAAAAAAATTAAAAAGGATTTTCATTATGTGCTGCAAATATACATAGTGCATTGCGATAAACATTACTTTTTTCTCTGCTTACCATACACACAATTCATTATTTTCTAAGAACATACAATTGATCGTATGTACAAATATAATTATTATTCTACTAGTGTAAAAGCCCGTGTACACAGGCCAAGGTCTAGGTGATGTTAACCCTTTGAGTGCCAGAGGGGTACGCAACGCATTGCTTTGCAATGCGTTGCGTACCTCTCTGGCACTCAAAGGGTTAAGAGGCATGTCCTGCTCTGCGTCATGCTGCCGGTGCAGTCATGCACTGTAGAGACTGCCCAAAAGCACAGAATGCTCCCAGCACAGAACTCCCAGCATTCCGTGCGTTCAGGCAGTCTCTGAGCATGACGGCTTCTGACAAACATTCTAGCGAATTATTATATAGGATAACTAGGGGTTTTCAGCTCACTACCTCGCACTCTACTCGGTCAGCCCATTTTTATATCCTCTGTTTAAAGCTAAGGAAGCAACCTGCCAATATATAGTGAGGTAGCATTCCATGAATGCGCTCTCACTATAATGAATGACACGTTGTGTCACGAGGAGACACGTATAGCTGGGAGAGAGCCTGATCTCCATGAAAAGATGGGAAGGTGGTGGGTGGGCATACATCTGTACAGGGGGACGGCCGGCATTGCAATTAGATGCCTGTGGTACAGCTTGTACTGCAGGAAAGCTCCACACTGACATCACACAGGAAACGTAATTTCATTATGATGGTACAGAGCGATTTAAAAAAACACACAACACAGCTTATAGTTGCTTTTACTTCCTTTTTCATATGGGAGCATGAAGTATAGAGGTGACAGGTCTACTTTAAGGTTTTTATTTGCTGAACCAAGGCACAAAAAGACAAATTCATGGGGGCCATTAGGACTGTCTGGTAATAGTAAGGCAGAGGTGGTTATTATTAGATGTTAGTTCGCATTTAATGTGAAAATGTATATAGCACTGCCACCACATTGGTACTTCTAATGTCAAGTCTGCTGTATGTTACAGACTTCTCTGTTCTCTGTTGGATTGCATTAAACCACTAAGATCAGCAAGTTTCAAGGTCAGTCAAGGACACCAATGATACTGGGCCATATATACGAGTATTTTGAGTGCCACAGAGGTGACTAATGCATTGCAATGTGTTGGACAGACCTCTAGCACACAAAGGGTTAAGGCAGGAGCACTCACCACATGTTTTCAGGATCTCCTCAGTTAACCCCTTAACAATTAGCCATGGCAGTGAGTTACCGGCAGTTAATTACCACGGATTATTTATTTATTTATTTGCCTCATTGATTCCTGGCTCCCCGGGCGACATGCAGTGCCAGTACCATCACTGGCCCTTATGTGCCGAACCGGTGTGATGGTCCTGGCATGTCAAGGGTCCCTAAGGGGTTAAAAACAAGGGGATGTTGTTAACTCAGGCAGATCCTTGAGAATGAGGGAACCACTGATCGATTTACCTGTGTTCATGTGAGGAGATCCTGAAATCCTGCTGCGGACAGGTTTGAGCTGCCATGTATTAAGGCAGTGGTGAAATTCTGGAGCAAAACAACGGCATCATTGGGGGCAGAAAAAAAAACATTGATATAAATGGGGCTTTGAAAAACCTTTGATTGCTAGAGAGGCCCCCCCCAACTCAATGAACTGGAGACCTCGCATTCAAGGGATCAAACGATTTCTATAAACCTAGCAACGTTGGGATGGCATCGCCTCTCGTCCTCATTGGCAAGAGCGTGCTGGTGAACTGCATTAGTAGTGTGACACAGTCAGTGACTCATAGGGCCGTATGTTCAAAACAAGACTGATGGGGTTTGGTGAAAACCATTGGTGCTGTAGGGGAGAACTAAAAATTCCCACCGATTTAAAGGAGTATTTTAACCCGCTGAATGCTAGAGAGGTCTCAAACACATTGTTTATTGGAGAACTCTTTAGCATTTAAGGGTCCATGTAAACCAACGGGAATTTTTGGAATGATTGAAGGGGAACTATCACCCCTTCAGTTACTAAATAGAGGGACTAGCATGGATAACTCATTTTTTTAGTAATGTCGAAAAATTTCTTGCAATAGATTTGTAGATGCTAAAAAAAGATTATCATTGCCACAAACCCCATCTCTCAAACCGCTATGGTTTTAGAGATATAGACATTGAAAGTTCCCCCTCCTCCCTCCCCTTCTCTTGACTTCACCGCTCTGCTGACAGCAGGAGATCCCGGTCCGGGGACCAGCCGGCGGCTCTGCAGCAGAGCTGAAATCCCGGTATTGGAAAATAATTACTGCACTGGAAAAGGTCTACAAAGTGTGCATGGTTTGCAAGCACACTTTGTAGACCGTTTCCATGAAGTAGTTCTTTTCTAACAACGGGATTTTGCCTCTGCTGAAGAGCTTCATCATGTTGGCCGACATGGATCCCCTTCTGTCAGCTTTACAGCTGACATTAGTAGAGGGGGGAACTTTCACTGCAAACATCTCTCAAACCATAGCGGTTTGAGAGATGGGGTTTGTGGCAATGATAATCTTTTTTTACCTCTACAAATCTATTACAAGAAATTTTTTGACATTACTAACACTTTAATTCGTGGTTTGGCTAAAGTTAAATGTTTAAAAATGATCTGTGCCCTTACTTCCAGACAGACTGAGGGTACAGCCCTGCGCCGCAGTCAGTCTTCGTCTGTTCCCCTTCCCCACGTAGCGTCTCGATCCAGCCGCCTCCAATGACTGAGGATTTCTCCATATAGCTGGATTGCTCTCTGGCCAATGAGAGCACTCCAGGTTACATGGAAAAATCCTCCATCATCTGAGGAGGCTGGATCAAGATGCTACGTGGGAGGGTAGCAGAGGAAGAATGACAAATTTAATTTAAAAAATAAATAAAAAAATTACACAGTTATCCATGCTAGTCCTTCTATTTAGCAATGTATTAGCCTAACTTGTATAGGGGTGATAATTCTCCTTTATGTGTCACGGGTTTAAGTGTAATCCAATTAAAGTGATGCTTGTGCAAGGTAGGATATCCCCAAAACCTGCACTGTCTTACCCCTCTGAAAATATGGTTTCAATCCCTGTCTTAACACTTTTAGCCACAGGGTTCATTAGTTAATTGCGTTCCAATACTCTGAACATCTCTGTGGTAACAAACGGGTTGAAGTAGCCCTGCCCATTACAAAACAAAACCATTATTGTCACAGATAACATGTCGAAAGCTACAACCTGTTTTTCATCTCCCATTCCATCCATAGAGAGGTCCGGTCTCCTCACTGCAGACTATGGATATGAACATTCTCTCTTCGATTGTCACGTATCAAAGCTGTACAGTAACAGAACACACTCTGACCTGGAGCAGCCTTCCAAGTGTGTACAGTGACAGCGCACATTATTAGGAGGGGGCACAGGAGTAAAAACCAGAGCCTACAAGATACAGTTAGACTGCAACTACCTTCATTCTACATTGGTGTTTGGCTGGCAGAGGATGATGGGAATTGTAGTCCTAACAACTGAAGGTGCCAGCTTTGTTTGTCAGTGAATTAAACAGTTATGTTCAACTAGGTGGAAAAGGAGGAGAAGTAGGCGGGAAGTGGGAGGAACTGGGTGGAAAAGAAGGAGAAGTAGGCGGGAAGTGGGAGGAACTGGGTGGAAAAGCAGGAGAAGTGGGAGGAACAGGCTGGGAAGGAGAAGAAGTGGGCAGAGTTTAATCAGTAAATACCCCCCACCGGAGAATCAGCCTCTGTCCCTGAAGACACAGTAATCACCAACAAAAAGCAGAGTCTCCGGGGGAGATCTGGAGAGTTCCCCACTATGAGAATAGGGACTGTACATACAGAGACATTAAACTGTACAAATGTAACACAGAGAAATAAAGGATCAGAGGGCCTGCCCGTGAGAGCGTACAGTTGGCGCATATCGAGAGTATAAACCTGTTTCCTGTTGTAAATGTTATCACCAGATCAGTCATGAAACAATAAACAAGATAGTGTTACACTGTATTACCCCTTAAAGGCCAGTGGGGTGAACACATTGCAGTCCAGTACAGTGGTACTGCAAGCAACTCTCATTTTATCTATTGAAAAATGCATAGGATTTTCAGTACAGTACTAACCCCTTAAAGGGATAGTAATACTTCGTTTTATCTTTATTTTATTTTGTAGGCATTAAAAAAACATGAAGAATGATATAAGTCTTATCTCTCAAACCTTTATGGTTTGAGAGATATTCACAAGCAAAGTTTCCCCCTCCTGCCCCTTTTACCTAGTGTAAGTCATCTCTTCTCAGATGTGGAATCCAGTCCATAGACCAGACAGATAACAGCAGGGGACAATCTTCTTCCTATAAGAACAATGAAAGCCCTGCCCCCCTTGACAAGGTTTTCAGCTTTTTCCCTTATCTTAATTGAAGATTGTCTCTTTCTGCAGTCTACCTGGGCACCTCCCTTCTGCTCTGAGGTGAACAGTGTTACATCAGTAAAAGGGGCAGGAGGGGGATACTTTGTCATTGAATTACTCCTGAACTACAACTCTGACAGAATTGAAATAACACTCTCCATGGCCCAAATACTATGATGATTAATTAGAGCTGTTTTATCATTAAACATTACTATCCCTTTAAGGACCATGGAGCATTTTTTTTTTAACTATCCGAAGCAGGGCTCCCCAAATGCCACGCAGGGAGCCCTTAAATCCATGGTAGTCCTGGCACGTCATGGGTCCTTATGGTACGTACAACCCATTATGTACCAGGACCGGAATGGGTCCTTAAGGGGTTAAGGTAAATGTAAGTCTATTATTAGTAGATATTGGGGTTCCTTTAATAAGACATAAGAGACCTTAAACCTGGCTCTCGGTTTTTGTTATTTTTCACTCCTCTCTGAATTTCCCTGGTCCGGTGAACTCAGCTGGTCTCCTCCCACCCCTTTCTGCCTCTAAACCTCCCAATGATTACCAAGGCAAACACTTTAAAGGGATAGTAATACTTCGTTTTAACTTTATTTTATTTTGTAGGCATTAAAAAAACGCGAAGAATGATATAAGTCTTATCTCTCAAACCTTTATGGTTTAAGAGATATTCACAAACAAAGTATCCCCCCCCCGTTCAACCAGATCAGAAGGGAGGTGCCCAGGTAGACTGCAGAGAGGGACAATCTTCTATTAAGATAAGGGAAAAAGCTGAAAAACTTGTCAAGGGGGGAAGGGCTTTCATTGTTCTCATACAAAGTAAATTGTCCTCTTCTGTTATCTGTCTGGTCATACAACCTGATCCACATCTGAGAAGAGATGGCTTACACTAGGTAAAAGGAGTAGGAGGGGAACTTTGTTTGTGAATATCTCATAAACCATAAAGGTTTGAGAGATAAGACTTATATCGTTCTTCATGTTTTTTTAATGCCTACAAAATAAAATAAAGTTAAAACGAAGTATTACTATCCCTTTAATGTCCTGTAAATTAAAGGAGCAGCTGACATCAGAGGAGGTGGAAATAAGAGCAAGTACTCGCCATGTTGCTATACCAACAAGAACTTTTAATTTATTTATTAATGTTAATAAGAAACTTTATTGCAAAAATAAATACAAATATTGGTTGTATTTTCTTTTCTTAATATGCTATTGCACATCATCTTTCTAGTTTATACTCGTAGGCACTGCACAACCTTAATGCCAACGTTAAGTTCACATTAAACTAAAGTTGGAACATTTTAGATAAAAGTCACATGAAAACTAAAGGGATAGTAACACTTAATATGTAAAAAATAAAGATATATCATACTGTTCATCCTCCGGAGAAAAGCAGGAGCTCAAACTTGACATTTTTAGGTGCAGTATCTCAATGGCCTGAAATTCTACAGTGGCTCTGTTGCTACGTCATCCTATTGACAGTTCTGGTCAGTTGGCCATAAACCTCCATAGGATGGTGTAGCAATAGCGCCATGGTAACATTTAAAGCCACTGTGATACTGCATAAAATCTAAATTTAAGCTGCAATAACTTTTGAATCAAACAGCTCTCAGCAATTAGTGTACCCTTATTTTACTAAGAGGGATAAACCCTACAATATATAGCATTTTACATATTAAGCGTTACCATCTCTTTAACTCAGTGCTCTGCCGAGGGTATCATAGCCGACCACTGAAGACATCACATGCTGTTCCTAATAAATAATCATTTGCCTTAAAGGTGAACTACCTTCCCAAATAAAGTTTTCCGTGAAGAATTACCAATCTGGCGACTAGCTGATCAATAGTGCTAGTCGCCAGAATAATTTTACCTCCTTATAGAGAATTCCTACTGCTCCCGAGACTGACGGTCAGGAAACAGTGCAGACATTGTTGCATAGAGACGTCTGCGTGCTTGCACCGTCAGTCCCAGTCTGCTCTAGGAAGCGTTGCTTGGTACCTTAAGGTACCGAAAGGGACTGACAGTGCAGGCGCGCATATTCTTCTAAAGTGCTGTTTCCTGACCGTCAGTCTCGGGAGCAGTAAGAATTCTCTATAAGGAGGTAATTATTCTGGCGACTAGCACTACTGAGCAGCTAGTCACCAAATGGGTAATTCTTCGGTGGAAACTTTATATGGCGTGGTAGTTCTCCTTTAACCCCTTAAGGACCGGCGGTCATGGGACATTTCCGTCCCATAATGACCGCATAGGCGCACTTGGACGCGCCGGTACACGTGACCTGTCGCGTGTATCGGCACGTTATTATGGGGCCTGATAGAGATCGCTCCGATCTTGGAGTGGTCAATTTCAGGCCCTATTTTTACTTACAGCGCTCCCGGTAGATCGCTGTAAGTAAAAAGTACGTGACGTACTATGACCGAGTATTTCAAGGACCGTGACGGTCCTGGTACGTCAAGGGTCCTTAAGGGGTTAATCTTAATTGGTTTCCTTAAACATTGCGTACACTATGGTAGCAATTGTAAAATTATATTATCCATTTGTTTTCTGAAATCTAACCTTACAAATGCACCATGGGAGCAGCCATTAATGTATTCTCAAGGGCTCCCTGACTTCCATTACAACGGCAATCTTGATAGGTGTCTGAGAAGTGATACTTTTTTTTTTTTTTTTTTTTAATAAGAGGTCCGCTGGAAATGCATGCTATATTTAAATTATATAAGCCAATTTCTTTTTAAGGTGAAGGTGTCCCTTTAACACCTTGAATCAGTGGTTTCAGAGTCTCTTTTCACTCAAGGCACCTTTAACATGGAAACTGGAATTTTCTGGGTATTTTATAGGTAATTTCTCAAGGGCTTACTGACGGGAACAATATATAAATGTAGTGTTCTTCTTAGGTCCCACAGTCAAAGTGACAACAAAGAGCATATTGTGAATTACCATTTCCATAACTATGCATTGGAAACTCAACTTTAACACTTTTATCAAAGCCTTCATAGAAAAAGCGAGACACCCTAAAATGGTATCCACGGCACACCAAAAAGCCACAAGCACCCTGGTTGAAAACTAGTGCCTTGGGTGCTACAGACATGTCCAATAAATTGTGAAGCTATAAATCTGGCAACCCAGAGGTTAATAACATCACACAGTCCTCCTGGGGTTAATTTACAGAATTACGTAAATGTACTATATGTCTTACACTATTAGTGGGAACATTAACCTTGGCTTTCACAAAAGTGATTTTGGATTTTTTCCTTTTAATTAACCCCTTAAGGACCCGAGATATACATATACGTCATGGGAAAACTTAAAGTAAGGACCCATAACGTTCATATTCAGGGACCCCTGATTCCATTTCTGGAAAAAAAAAATGCCCTGTGTCCTTAAGTGCTGGCTGCGTGGTTGGTCCTTAACCCTTTGAGTGTCAGAGGGGTACGTAACGCAATGCTTTGCGTACCCCTCTTGCACTAAAAAGGTTAAGGGGTTAGCTTGGCTCATTATTTTAACCATTTTGGCAGGAAAAAAAAACAAACCCCCCCCCCCCCAAAAAAAAAAACACAAAGACAAAGCATGAGTGTGAACTGTGATTGATAAGATTCCTGCTATGATTTTGAACAAATCCGCTGATTAACCCTTAAAGTCCATCTAATATCATAAAGGCCTCCTGCACTTAACCTGTTAGCACACTTGGTATCAGTAAGGTCTCAATTGATTCAAAAGATTACTAAATGTGATTTTTACAACTTTAAAGCAGAACTTTCATCCGCTATAAAGTCACCCTGCTATAATTCAGCAGGTAGCGACTAGCTTCAGAATATATATTTTACCTTTGAAATATAGGCCATTCTAAAGAAATCCATCATTGTAGGAGACTGACGGTCGGGTTAGTGCAGTCTGCGCCGTAAGTCCTTCCGGTTACCGTGTGGTACGCTGCAATGCTTGTTGCAGGAGACCGGGACTGACAGCGCAGGGTGCAGAGAAGATGTCTGCGCTGATGCCTGGGTTCTGGTCTCCTACAATGACTGATTTCTTTAGAACGGGCTACTTTTCACAGGTAAAATATATATTCTAAAGCTAGTCACTACCTGCTTAATTATAGCAAGGCAACTTTATAGCGGATGAAAGTTCCACTTTAAAAACTATAGTGGAGTGCAATGGTTTTATTCAAAAGTTATTACGGCTCAAACTTTCATTTTTTTTTTAGGTGCAGTACCACATTGGCCTGAACTTGTACAGCGGTGCTGTTGCTACACCATTACATGGACAGCTCTGGTCAGCTGACCATAAATCTCCATAGGATGGTGTAGCAACAGCGCCACTGTACAATTTCAGGCCACTGTGGTATTACACCTAAAAAGTTGTAATAAAACACTGCTTAGCGCTGGGACCTTTGTACCTTTGTATGCTACAACATTTTGTAACATATTGAGTATTACTATCCCTTCATGAGTTAAATAACCCATAAAAATCAGTGAACACAATGGCTATGACACCTTGACCTCAACAGCGACCTGACACAAGTCAGTCTGACAATGCAGTCAAAGTCATTAAAGGGATAGTAATGTCTCTTAAAAAAGTAGTTTGCGAGTCCTCTTTATATTAAAAGTAACAGATTGTGATATGTGTTAAGACCTTTGCGTGTAGTTCAAAAGTTATTAAGTGATTAACATCCCCCACCCGCCCCTTCTGGCCGTGTTCCATTGAACGCTGTGAACTATTTTTTACAAGAGACATTAGTATCCCTTTAACCCCTTCCCGGCAATGGACTTACCAGGTATGTCCCGCAAAAACTGTCACTTAGTGACAGAGGACGTACCTGGAAAGTTCCGGAAGTAGTACCGGAAGTCCGGGTCTCCGTGCGGCTGCACGCCGTTCGGGGACTCCGGAATCATTTGGCAAGTTTGTTTTTTTTTTGTATGATGGGCGTTAAGGTGACAGCCACGTTCGGACGTGGCTGTCACTAAGGGGTTAAAGGGTTAGTAATGTCTATAGATTAAAAATGGTCATGTTGCAGCTATTAGAAAATTAAACCTTAATTGTTTGAGAGATATAGGAGGCTAAAGTTCCACCCTCCCTCCGCTTTCCCTGACGTAACCTGTAAGCTGAAGGCAGGATATCCTGGTCCCGGGACAAGCAAGTGGCTCTTCAGCAGAGCCGAAATAGAGCAATGTAAGAAGTGTGCATGCAAACCAGGCACTTTGTAGACCGTTCTGATGAAGTATTTCTTTTTACATGGCGCTATTTAGGCTCTGCTGAAGAGCCACTTCGAGTCGGCTGCCTTGAATCTCATGCTGTCAGCTTTACAGGTGACATCAGGGAAAGCAGAGAGAGGGTGGAACTTAAGCCTTCTTTATCTCTCAAACCATAAAGGTTTGAGAGATGGGACTGGGGTCATTTAGTTCCATTTTCTAATAGCTGCAATATGACCTTTTTAATCTAGAGACATTACTAACACTTTAAAGCGGAACTAACACCGCTTACAAACATTGTCTATAATCATTTCCTATCTGGCGGCTAGCAGCTTAGTAGCACTATTTGCCAGAATTATTACCTCTTCATGGAGAAATTTGAAGTGATCCTCGGCTGACAGGCAGGACGGAGTGCGGACATCTTGCCCTAGTGACGTCCGCGCGCCTGCGCTGTCAGTCCCTTCCGGAGCCGAATGGCTCCTAGCAACACCTCCTACAGCCGTCTGGGACTGACAGAGCAGGCGCGCGGACTTCACTAGGGCAAGATGTCTGTGCTCCGTCCTGCCTGTCAGCGAAGGATCACTTCAAAGTTCTCCATGAAGAGGTAATAATTCTGGCGACTAGCGCTACTAAGCAGCTAGTCACCAGATAGGAAATGATTACAGACAATGTTTGTTAGCGGTGTTAGTTCCGCTTTAACTGTTTCCCAAACACAAGATGTACTTACCAATTTGCAATAGTACAGGTGTCACCAGTGCAGTCTCCATAGCATAACAAAACTCTCTTCCAAACATGACGGCTCCGTGCATCACCCAGAGACGGACAGGAATCCGATCGATTGAACTCTCGCTGATTGTTTCATCCCTGCTCTCGTTCTCCTTGGTCTGCTCTTTCTTCAGCTTCGTCAGCGGGAGCTCCTGAACTTGCATAGATTCGGAATCAGCATTCTGAGGGGCCATCTTTGTCACCACAAAAATATATATATTCTCTTTTTTTATTTGTAGATTCTATATAAATATTAATACTATATATCTTGAAAGATAAATAAAGATTTCTTTTTTTTTGTTCAGCTTTCTTTGTCACGTTCCTCATGCAATTAATACTTCTATTCCGCTGTGGTCAGGTAGGCGTTTCCACAGGTTCGCACGTACATAAGACACGTGCAGTGCAGGAGAAAGGTATTTGGTACTAATTCAATCATATGGCTTGATGGTTTACTGTGAATTAGAGTTAAAAATCCATAATTGCCATTCCGTTAATACCAGTTTCATACTTTCTATAGAAGAAGTGTTAAAATTATTTGATTTGCTATAACGGGTTGGAAAGGCGACACAAAGAGGTGATCCACTGTTAATCCCCATCGAGTGGCTGATTAATCTGAAAAAAAATGGACAGAGAAAAAAGGAACAATGAGATTGTGTGCATTCTTTCAACAAACCTCTTGTTAAAAAATAAATTATTTGCCACAAATCCCATCTCCCAAACCGCTATAGTGTGAGAGATATTTGCATTGAAAGTCCGTCCCCCCCCACACACACACACACACACACACACACACACACACACACACACACACTCTTCTCCTGTGATGTCAGCTGTAAAGCTGACAGCAGGAGATTCGAGTCGACCGAGGAGGCTCTTCAGCAGAGAGAGATTCGCCTGTAAAGTTCCTCCCTCCCTTCCTCCTGACGTCAGCGCTGTGCTGACAGTAGGAGATACCGGTCCGGAGACCAGCTGGAGGCTCTTCAGCAGAGCCGAAATTGCATTATTTAAAAAGAACTACTTCACTGGGACGGTCTACAAAGTGTGCTTATAAACCAGGGACACATTGTAGACCTTTCCAATGAAGTAATTCTTTTTTAAATAGGATAACGTTTGAATGAACCACCTACCTGCAGTGGGAATGTATGAAATCCCTATATGATATGTTTTTCAAAATGATCCTTTAACCCCTTTATGATGAGAGGAATGCCTCTGGTCATTAAAGAGTTAACCCTTTGAGTGTCAGAGGGGTACACAACGCATTTCTCTGCAATGCGTTGCATACCCCTCTAGCACTCACAGGGATAAAGGGACACTAATGTCCCATAAAAAATTATTCTGGTTTTGTAGAGGTTAAAAAAAATAAACTATGCCACAAATCCTATCTCTCAAAATGCTATGGTTTGAGAGATATTTGCCTGTAAAGTCCGTCCCCCTCCCCTTCTCCTGACATCAGCACTGTGCTAACAGCAGGAGATCCTGGTCCAGGGACCAGCCGGTGGCTCTGCAGCAGAGCCGAAATCGTGTTTTCTTCCTTGCCAGCTCAGTTACAGGGATAGTAATGTCAGAGTTGTAGTTCAAGAGTAATTGAATGATAAAGTATCCCCTCCCTCCACTTTTACTGATGTAACACTGCTCACCTCAGAACTGTCCGGATGGATCACAAAGAGGGACAATCTTCAATGATCATAAGGAAAAACCTGAAAATCCTGTCAAGGGGGGCAGGGTTTTCCTTATGATCATAGTAAGAAGATTGTCCCTTGCTGTGATCTGTCCGGTCAAGAGACCAGATTCCACATCTGAGGTGAGCAGTGTTACACTAGGTAAAAGGGATGGGAGGGGGATACTTTATCATTCAATTACTCTTGTACTACAACTCTGATAGTATTGAAATAACACTCTCTATGGCCCAAATACTATGAAGATTAATTGGAGCTGCCGTTTTTGTGAAACATGACTATCCCTTTAAACACTTCCCCTAACTAGCACAAATAACTCAATTTGGACACCACCACCCACAGAATTCCTTAAAGAGGAACTACCACCTGAACGAAAGTCGCCCTGTCATACTTAGGAAGGCGCTGACTAGCTTAATAATCCTTATTTTACCTGTCAAAAGTACCCAGGAGTGAAGTTATCACTGATCTTCTGAGACTGACGGCCAGGTTAGTGCAGCCTGCGCGCCTGTGCCATCAGTCTCTTCTGGAGCCGTTTGGTCCAGTGCAAGGCTTGTGAAGGATGATGGGGACTGAAAGCGCAGGCACGTGGACAAGACGTCTGAACTGATGCCTGGCTTCCAGTCTCGGAAGATCAGCGATAACTTCACTCCTGGGCACTTTTGACAGGTACAATAAGGATTATTAAGGTAGTCGCCACCTGCCTAATTATGACAGGGCGACCTTAGTTCAGGTGGTAGTTCCGCTTTAATTATCTAACAGAAGTGGATTAAACATCAGTTTACTTCAGTGCCATTATGAGTTTGTATCTCCGAGGCCATGTTTATGTTCTATGCTAGAAAACATAGATGAGATGGGGGATGGTCACGTGACCATGGGAGACGTTAAAAGAACATTGACAACTGATAATAAACCCTGATTTACCTTAATCTGGAAAGAAAAAAATACATTTTAATGAGTACTATATAGATATCTTATGATGACAGAGGTAGACATGATTGATTGTTGCAGGAATCAAGGACCCCAGACTACATTCAATGAAAGCTTCCTCGGAGTACTTACATGGAAGGAGTTCGGAGTCTTGCCAAAACAATCATGTCTGCCTTATTGGACAGGATATCCAGTACTAATTAAAGCGGATTTATCACCCAAAATAACCCCCCCCAATAATTATTTATATAGCGATAAGCATAATGCGGTACGTATGCTGGATAAAAGTACTATTTCTAAGCTTACCGCTATATGATTAATTATTGGGGGGGGTGCTTTATTTGGGGTGATAGTTCCATTTTAAATAGTAATCTTGGAGACTCAATCTTGAAAGAATTGATTAACAGAGACCATTAGGATTGTACACCCTTCTGGTCCACAAGGGGTTAAGGTCAGAAGGTGTTTATTATATAGAGGCATTTCGTTCCTTTAATGGAGTTTACTCCTAAAGACGCACGAGATGTACGCGCTGCCCTGTCAGCAACGCAGACTTTCTGATGGAGCGCCAGGGCCCCTGGCTAATAAAGCAGAGCTAAAAAGGTTTATAAATAACACCCTGTGCAGCCGACCAGAAAATGACATAACGGCATAACAAAAACGTCCATTGTGGAAAGAAAGACACATTAAAATGCATGTAGCAAAAGGCATCATTTACAAAACCAATTAACACGCAGATTCATCAGATAACAAAAACATTATTTCGTTTTTACAAAGAAAAGCTTTACTGCAATAACCGAGGGAAAGACAGCAGATTAGATGGCAAATATATTGAATAATGAATGAATTAATATGTTTATTTATATAGCGCCGCAAGTGTACGCAGCGCTTTACAATTTCAGGGTTTCAAGGGATAGTAATGGTTAATTTTAAGTGGATTTAATATTGTAGACATTAAAAAAAGATTAACATCAATGTAAGTCTTATCTCTCAAACCTTTATGGTTTGAGAGATATAACTTGCTAAAGTTACCTTTTCCTGGCTGTTTTACTCAAGTCTGCCATCTAGCTGACAGCTGCAGATTCCAGTCATTTGACCAGACAGAGGCTCTTCAGCAGAGCTGAAATCACTCTATTAGAAATAAATACTTCATTGGAACAGTCTACAAAGCATGCTTGCAAGCCAGGCACACTTTATAGACTGTTCTAAATGAAGTATTTGTCTTTAGATATCGTTATATCAGTGCTGCTGAAGAGCCACATCTGGTCAAGTGACCAGAATCTGCTTCTGACAGCTTTACAGCTCGTCAAGCAGAAAGGGGAGGGACCAAAGAACTTTATTTTCCTATATCTCTCAAACCATAACGGTCTGAGAGAAACGAATAAGTGCAAGTACTCTATTTTAATTGTATCTACCATTTAGTTAATACTTTTTTTCTGACATTACTATCCCTTTAAACAATACAGAGTTACAGGTGCTTTGTAGAGTGAAACATTGGGTGGGAGGTCCCTGCCCGAAAGCTTACAATCTAAAGTGGTAATGGGAGACATACAGAGTACATAAGGGTCAAGTGCTGAATACAGTGCTAGTTCTGATGATGATAGAGGACATCAGTAAACTAAATAATTTATAAGAGCGTTCATTGTACAACATCAGTGCCTTCTAGCATGTTGATATTTTATCCAGGAGGTGCATTTTCAAGCGAGACTTAAAGACCATCCAAGAGGTGCAGTAGAGCACGGTGGGATGTAGAACATTCCATGGATGAGGAGCAATGAGAGAAAAAGGTTTGATACGTGACAGGGCTGTAGAGACAAACGGAGCTGAGAGAAGACAGTCACTGGCTGAACGTAAGAGGCGGGATGGGGTATAACGGGAGATCAGAGTGGAAATGTAAAAAGGAGTAAAGCAGAGAAGTGTCTTGAAAGAGAGAAGTAAGATTTTGTAAGATAATCGGAGTTTAATAGGCAGCCATTGGAGAGTTTTGAGGAGGAGTGGAGCAAATAAACCACAATCATTTGTTGTCAAAAGAATAAAAAAAAAAGCAATAATTAAAAGTTATTTTTAGCCTTTTGAGTGCCATAACTGTATGCGAATCGTTGTGCTGCATACTCTTCACATGCACAGGGTTAAAAAAAATGAATTATAACTACAGCATGTATTATACCTACAGCCTGGAAACGGATTAGATTTAGAGAACTTCTGGAGAAAATCAATTGCAACATCTCCTTTATCTGTGATGTGTTTATTACGACAGCCAATCGTGGTTTCCAAAGAGATGGCCCCTCAAATTGATATAATCTGGGTGCAGAACACTCCCCTTACTTGCAATAGCAGACAGAAGAGAAGCAACGTTACAGGCATTTGTAGTAAGTCTAAGTCTACTAC
Source organism: Rhinophrynus dorsalis (assembly GCA_037306005.1). Taxonomy (NCBI): domain Eukaryota; kingdom Metazoa; phylum Chordata; class Amphibia; order Anura; family Rhinophrynidae; genus Rhinophrynus; species Rhinophrynus dorsalis. The sequence continues at coordinate 20,859,304 of CM074723.1, forward strand.
TGTAGTCACTCAGAGTAAAATTCTGTCCAGACTCATCTAATGCTGGTGGCTCTGATACTACAATGCCAAGTCTTGTCTCCCGTATCGCCTCCTAACTCCCATATCGTGCTTTGTAATAGTCAAAGTCGTTGCGGCTTCCTTCCTTACTGTCAGAGATCACAGTGTATGTTCATTTTTTGGGGGGAGCTTTCTGTTAGAGGAAACCACCTGTACTTCCTCTTTATACAGACTTTTCTATCCCATATACCATGCTTCTGTATTTGTCTGTCCGAATTGGTCTAAAGCTGGTGGTGGTGGTGGTACTTCACTGCCAACTCTCATCTTCTGTATCACCTAATAACTTCCATAAGTCTACTTCTAACAAAGTCCAACGTGCTTCCTTAATTACTCTTACATGTTTAAAACTTTTGCACAAATAATTCAGATGAAATGAATTTTCTCTCCGTGCACAAGTCTACTGGATGTCATGTCCATGGAGGCGGACATCATTCATTTTGTTGAAGGACTCCACCCCTTATAGGTGGTCATTTCAATTCCAATGCAATACATAAAAAAGCATATATATTCTTAGGTCCCAAAATCAGAATGAGAATAAAAGTCTTATAGTGCAAAACAAATTCCTATAAATACACATTTAACCCTTTGAATGCCAGAGGGGTACGCAACATACCCCTCTGGCATTCAAAAGGTTAAAACCCAAAATTCATATTTATGTCAAAATGTTAACAGAAAACAACTGACACTAAGCGGAAGCCCACAGCTATGGTGCCATGGCCAAAGGGCCAGAGGAACAAAAACACTAGCTCAGACTAAGCAATAAGGCCATATTTTTCCAGCAAACATGCCAACCATACCAGCCACTCTCTTAAAAACCTTAGCATTTTCATTTTATTAGCATTTAATTTCCCTCATTTCTTTCCTTTACCTTATGTCAGATCCTTCATTGTGAAGGAGCGGATAATGAAAGTTCACCACACAACTAAAAAAAGAGGGCATATTACTCTCAGTCTCAGAAACTTAGGCAAGAACACAGCCTTTACAGTTCCAATCACAACTCAGTTCATCTTCTGAATGACAAACAATGGCGGAGGTACACAGAGAAGGAGCTGACATAAAGGTAAAGAGGAGGAAAAGTCTGCAGAGAGAAAATACAACTCTAAGACTTGAAAACAAGGCTAGGAAGAACATGACAGGTACCAGTCTCTCTATAAAAATGTGCCCTATTGTATAAATTAGGTAACATTAAAAGCCCATTCTTCCTATAGGCTTTCTTTCCTTTTAAATCAGTAATGACGGTTTCAAGTTCACAGGACTTAAGTAACAAATTAGATTACCTACCTAAAAGTGTTTCAGAAACAACAGAAAGGACTGCAACCCAGTAACAGTATGAAGAGAATCCACAAAGAAAGCAGCGTTCTCTTAAATTTTAATAGCACAAAAAGAAATAATCAGCAGAATTGTCATATTCCTACTTCCCTTCTCAGATCAGCCATGCTAGGTAATATGCAGAGGTATTGTGTAATTCTCCAGCTACAGATCTACAAAGGCTTGGGAAGCATTTCTCACTGTCACATGCTTAACCACACAATCTCAAAAACCTCAACTTACTCAGCATCTCCAGGCACTGTCCCCCCTGCCTGTTAAACTGCGTCCCAAGGAGGAACACTACTGGGGAGAGATCCACTAAGGTGTGATAAAGAGGTGATAAAGTGGAGATGATTTTTCCAGTAAGATAAACTCTCAAAGTTCTATGTTATTCTATGCAGCTAATGCACTAAGATCTCTCCAGCTTGAGAGGTCTTTGTGCACAGGCTCCATAGAATAACATAGCACCTGGAGAGTTTATAACACTGAGGAAGTCATCTCCATGTTCTCTCCTCTTTATCACAGCACAGTGAATAACACCCCTGGTAATTCTTACTGGTGTCTACTAATCTAGCAAGATCATGAGTTAGCTCTATTTGCACGAAATGCGTGGATCTGTTTGAGATGTTGATATTTATCTAGCTGAAGTGGGATGTACTAGTCTCTCCTTGTTTTATTACACGGCCAGAAGATAGAAGGTACTTTTTTTTTTTTTTTTTTTTACAGAATTTGATGACATAACAATACTTTTCATTTCTCCTACTGTAAAAGAATCTCTAACCTTATTTGGTCCTTGATCTTGTCTTATGTTATTATTCATTATTTATATAGCGCCAACTACTTCTGCAGCGCTGTACAATAGGGAATAGACATACAGAGGTGTTAGATAATACACCCAGATGTGGAGAACAGAAGGATCAGAGCCCCCTGCTGGTGAGAGCTTACAGTCTTCAGGATATCCTGTGCACTGTATTAACCTCTACCACTTCTGCTAGTAGGGTATTCCACTTCTCTACCACCCTCTCAGTACATTACATCTATGCCTCTGTCCCTCTTGTTTTAGGATATGATCTCATGTCCTAACATTTGAAATGTACTTCCCTCCTGAATTTTGTTGAAACCCTTTGTGTATTTGAATGGCATCTCCTCTAACTCTCCTCTCCTCCAAGCTATATACGTTCAAATCCTTTAGTCTGTATCCTGTAAACCATTCACCATTTTAGTAGCCTTGTATCACCAGGGCTCTTAATAATACCACAGAAACATAGTAAATGCAGAAAAATATACCATTAATATAAGAATATTGTTACCAACTAAGCAGCAGTATAGATAGAGAGAAAATATGTCATTAAAAGGGGATCTCTCACCCCTATAAAAGTTAGGCTTATTAGGTACAGTATATAGAAATAGCGATGAAAACATTTTTTTTTTTTTTTTTAAACGCTATACTTCTGCATACACTGGTCTTGCCTCTGCCTCTGCTCCTTCCCACTACCCAGCCTCTTCTGTAAGCTGAAGCGGTCTCATTGGATAGATATCGATCTCTGCCAATGAGATCGCTGCAGCTTACAGACTGAAGCCTCCGTCATCGAAGGAGTCTGGGTAGTGGTAAGGGAGTAGAGGCAGAGCAGCAAGACCAATGTATGCGGAAGTAGGGTGCAGAGCACTATGTAATCAATAATTTTTCAATAATTTTAGTCCAAATAGAGTTTGTTATTTTTTAATAAATAAAGTTTTCATCGCTATCACTAAATATTGTACCTAATAAGCTTAACTTTCATAGGGGTGAGAGATCCCCTTCATTAAAATGAGAATGTCGTCAATATATAAAACAATGGGAGTCTGATGTCCTAAGAAAAACTACAGCTTTTCCAAGCCAAACCAGTGGGAATTTGGGGAAGGTTTATTTGTTCTCTACATTGATATTGGCTTACCCCATAATAACCCTACAATTCCCTTACACATAAGACTATGAGAACTATATGCTCAGAGCACATCCTGGGCACTAAAGGGTATCCTTTTCAAATGTCGCAAGAATTTTAACTAATTCAGCACATTGCGACTATCAAAATGGCGACATGACAATCTCACACTGCATGACAGCACGAGATTGTCATGTTGCATACTTAATGGTCGCATCAGCACAGTTACAAAGCAGCTGTAATACAACACTGGGAGCTGTGAAAAAACACTGGGAGCTTTGATAAATCACTGGATGAGAACACACTATATAGAAGTGTAGAGGTGTTGGAATCTTCCTATTTTAACAGCTGGAACGCCTAAGTGTGCTGCATACATAATAAGGAGCGAGATCAAAGATATAATGTATGTGGCACACGTAGGCGCTCCAGCTGTTAAAAATGTTTTGTGGCACAGAGATGATGGTATAACAGGAAGATGTCACCACCTCTAAACTTCTATATAGTATCCCAGCACCCAGTGTTTTATCACAGCTCGTGTATGCGACCATTAAGTAGGTGACATGACAATCTCTCTCTGTCATGCAGTGTGAGATTGTCATGTTGCCATTTTTATCATGGTGACGTGTTGAATTAGTTAAAAAGTCGCACGCTCTATCTCGTGCGACCTTTCAAAAGTGAACCGCACGAAAGCGCCACATTCAATAAACTAAAATAGTGCAATTCTGGAGCAAACCAACTGCACCACAGGAGGGAAATAATAATTACCAATGTGTTAAATGGGTTTTTTAACCCCTTGAATGCTGGAGAGGTTTTCACTGTGAAGCAAAGCTCTGTGGATTAAGTTGGCGCTATATAAATAAAGATCAATAATAATAATAATAGCACGCAAGCTGGTTAAAATAGCCATTTAAATTAATGGGAATTTGGGGGGAATTCTGTCTGTACCCTGCAGTGCAGTTGGTTTCCTCCAGAACTGCACCTCTTTATTTTATGGAACACGGCCCTAGGGGCTCTAAGTACAAAAACAAAAAGGAGAAATTCCGGGGGGAAAACCAGCACTACGGGGACAAAATGCCCAAATATCCCATTGATTTTCAATGCGGATTTTAATCCCATGAACACTAGCAATGTCTAACACATTCAGCGGGTTAACTCATTGGGACTTTCCATTTGTACTAATTGGTTTGCCCCAGAATTACAACTCCTAATAATAATCCCCCACTTCCCTTACTCAGGCCAGAAAATCCTAATGGCGCCTATATTTTGCTCACAAAAGAGATAACCTCTTCAAACAGTCCTGGATGTCAGGTTCATGGAGGCGGACATGATGGTTGCTGGCAGTTTCCATATTGAAGAAGAAGAGTACATGAGCCTACTTAACCATCTATGGATCAGAGGCGTGTGCACTGCATTTCTTCATCATGCGTTGCACACCTCAGTGGTCCATAGAGGGTTAAGAATACCATGTGCAGTGGGCGGAGTTTGTGTCTTGTGGTCCTGCCAGCACCTGTCATGTCCGCCTACATGGTCACGACATACAGACTGATTGGCATTACACCTTCAAACAAGGAGGAATGGTGGAATGCATAAGACAATTAGGACTTTTGGTCATAATAAGTCAAGTGGGGTGTGTGTGTGTGTGTGTGGGGGGGGCTATTTTTAGGAATTGTTACTGCTCCTTTTGGTTCCCAAATATGGCAGAAAGATTATTTTCTTAGGAGTGTACACACAAATACATTTATCCTCCCAGCTGACTAATTCCCTCACACCCTGACCGAGCCTATAGACAGTATTCTTTACACAGCCCCCGCGCTCAGGAAGCCCAGAATTACTGTAAGGACTGCGAGAGGAAGGGTGGGTAATTCAGGTCTTGTTCAAAAGGGTCAAAGTGCGGACAGTGTGATTCATCTCAACATAAACTGAAGCCAAAAATTAAGAAAAAAAAATGACAATTAGACACCGGCAACAAGTCGAATGAATGAACGAGAAATGAAATTGGTATAGTTGTGTAGTGTATGACTTTTCACACTGCTGCAGCATGTATCACAAGGAAACAGCTTTCTGCAACTTTTGGTCCTACAGCACGTAATCACCGATACATATTAACCCTCTGAGTGCCAGAAAGGTATCCAATGCATTGCAACGTAATGAACTGGATACCTTTCTGGCACTCAAAGGGTTAGTGTGACCACTGTCCAGCGTGGAAGCCATGATATTGAATCTGAAGAAAAACATTATGTATATACATATCAGGGCTTAAAAGTTGAAATCCTTTGCTATTCGCCAAGTTACTCACCACTGCAAGCCATAACATACCCACCAGGGCTGAATTTCTACTCGCCAGGGCTAAATTTTCACTCGCCATTGGCTAGTGGAGAGTGGAAATTTTGAGCCCTGTACATATCTTTACTTATATAGTGTCATACACGTACACACTGCTTTACAGAAGTTGTGAATAGTAAGATACTAAAATACAGAACTGGGTTAACGTGCGATCATTACATTATTAGTGGGGGGAAAAGTGCAACAAAGGGAATCATACACTGAGAAAAGGACCCTGCCCCAAGGAGCTTACAATCTAATTATGGGTGGAAAAGCAGAAATGAATGTGATTCAATTCATGTTGAATTGCCAGTTAAAACGTAGCCTTTAGAACTTAATTTCACAGATCTGTAATTCAAGCCCCTTTTAGACCAGAGGGGTGTGAAATCCTCACGGGGCTGTCCATCAGACGTGCCTCTCCTACATCCACATTAGTGGGGGAACATGGGAGAGCGGCGAGAGAAGAAACACAGGAGACAGAACTGTTTCAGGGAGTTGCAACAGTTTGGTCTCCTACTGACCAATGAAATCTGTGCGGTTTGTGTCACACTACGTATGTCAGCGTTCGTACAGAGCAGATTTCAATTGCAATAGATAATGGAGGAGAAGACAGGAAAAGGTCACGCAAGGGACATGCAATAATCACAGGGAGCAATTAAACATTTGCATTGATGTAAATGGGGTGTTTAACCCCTTGAATTCTAGGGAAATCTCCAACGCATTGCAATGCCTTTAAAAGAAAGTAACACATTTAACATTTCACTTTTTTTTCCCCTCTTTTTTGTGACCCTGCAATACTTGGAAAGGTCATTAAAAGATTAGGATGTTAATGTCTGCCTATGTAAGCAGACAAACGAGACGACAATAGGCGAAATCAACAACTTCCTCTATTGTCCTGTTTGTAATTTAATGATTACAGTTGCCAAAACATGTGACTTCCCGGGGCTTCCCTGTCTAAACCTGTGAGCACTGAAAATGCATGCTCAATAGTCTACAGCAGGGCTGTCCGAGTTCAGTCCTCAAGGGCCACCAACAGGCCGGGATGTAAGGATTTCCCTGATTAAAGGGATAGTAATACTTTTTAACTTTATTTTATTTTGTAGGCATTAAAAAAACATGAAGAACGGTATAAGTCTTATCTCTCAAACCTTTATGGTTTGAGAGATATTCACAAGCAAAGTTTCCCCTCCCGCCCCTTTTACCTAGTGTAAGCCATCTCTTCTCAGATGTGGAATCCAGTCCATAGACTGTGTTGGCTTGTCTGAAAAGCTGCCATCTGGTTGCGCGACCAGAATCTGCTTCTGACAGCTTTACAGCTCATCAGGCAGAAAGGGGAGGGACCAGGGAACTTTATTTTCCTAAATCTCTTAAACCATAACTGTTGGAGAGATAGGAATAACCTCAAGTAATCTATTTTTATATATAGCCATTACTTTTACATGACATTGCTATCCCTTTAAACATTTTTTTTTAATGCCATCGGATTCAAAGCTCCCCAAACAGAGTGCAGTTGTTCATGAAGTACATGTACGTCATGCGTCCTTTAGTCACGTTCACCCCGTGACGTACATGTACATCCTTTGACCTTAAAGGGGAACTTTCACCCCTTAATAACTAAATCTCCCCTTACTGCTGACCTGGCGACTAGCTGCTTAGTAGCGCTAGTCGCCAGAAATCTTACCCCGTTCTCAAGATTTCGCCGTTTGAAAGGATCAGGAAGCACGGACGTCTCTTTACAGTGACGTCCGTGCGCCTGCGCTGTCAGTCCCTTGTGCACCGTACGGTGCACAAGGGACTGACAAGGGACTGACAGCGCAGGCGCACGGACGTCACTGTGAAGAGACGTCCGTGCTTCCTGATCCTTTCAAACGGCGAAATCTTGAGAACGGGGTAAGATTTCTGGCGACTAGCGCTACTAAGCAGCTAGTCGCCAGGTCAGCAGTAAGGGGAGATTTAGTTATTAAGGGGTGAAAGTTCCCCTTTAAGGAGTTAAAGGAACACCAACACACAACAATGAAATCGGTTAATATATCTTTAAATATCAAACACATGTAAAAATGAATTATTTATGTGCTACAATCCCAAAATCCAATCTTCCATTTGATTTTCAACAGGTGTACACTACTATGCAGAAAGCATTCATTTATCCATTGAACTGGACACCTCTCTGGCACTCAAGGGGTTTTGTCTGTGTTGTTTGTAATGAGTAACTAGCGCTAAAGTCAGTTCATTGCTTACAATTAGTGCCCACTCTTCTTGTATAAGGAAAGGCTGTTATCTTATCTTTGCCCACTGGCAGACAATACTGGAAAATCACCTGAATGTTGCTATGGTATTTGAAGAGCTGGAAAAAGCAGGACTGCCTGCTCTCTCTGGGCCATATGTAACACAAGATTTTAGGCCTCAGAGCAGACAGACACACTGTACAGAGAGTAGCACCAAGAACCAGCTATTTAAGTGTATGTATAACACCAGTTCATTTTTAGGGGTTTGTGTGCCTTTAACCCTTTGCAAAGCAATATGTTGGATACTCCTTAGGCACTCAATGTGTTGGATAACCATCTGGCACTCAAAGGGTTAATGATCCCAGAGGACTAGGGCTGAGGACCACTGACCGGTATAGTCAGGGCCGGATTTCCCTTTGAATGGCAAACTGCTGCACAACACATTGTGAATAAATGCACTGCATACCCCTCTGGCATTCAAAGGGTTAAATCGTTTTGTTTTGTCCTTGCTTGTTACAGGCCACGGATATTTTCTGTGCCAAGACAGGAATGTAGGTGTGACCATGGGTGGAGTTAAGAGGACCTAGAATGCCTCGCCTAGAGGCTCCGAGGATGTAAATCCACGTCTGGACCAGTTGATGAACTCTCCAACCAGCCATCATCTGGCTAAGAATGATAGGAGTTGGAGTCCACAACAGCTGGTGGTCCCTAAATTAACTAATACTGTTGTAGAACATTTACTACAAAATACGACCATAATTCAAGGCTGAATACTTCTTTTTGATAGCTACACATTTAACCCATTGAATGCCAGAGGGATACGCAACATACTCAGAAGATTAATACACAATAAAAGATGTATAACCATTTGGCATATTTGTTTTTTCTGCACAAACAGCTTAAAATATAAAAAGGAAGCGAAAGAGGACCATGTGATATGCAAACTTAAAATGGTTAGTAGGCACATTCTACACAACCTCAACAATTAACCCTCTGAGCGCCAGAGTTGTATGCAACGCAAGCTGTTGGATACCTGCCAGTTGCTCAAAGGGTTAAAGGGGAACTATCTCCCCAAATAAAGTACCCCCCAATATTTGCCTACTAGCGATATACTTACTAATGGTACTGTTATTCAAAATAATTACCACATTAGTTGGATAGCCAGCATAATTACCGCTTTAGTTAGAAATCCTAGGTCTGCTGAGACTGACGACCAGGCAACAGCACAGACATCTGTGCTTACAGACATCTTCGTGCCTGCACTGTCAGTCCTGATCTCCTCTAGGAGGCGCTGCATGGTACCTTTAGGTACCAGAAGGGACCGACAGGGCAGGTGCGCAGATTCCTCTAAATCGCTGTTGCCTGGCCGTCAGTCTCGGCAGAAGTAGGATTTCTGAGTAACACGACATTTATTCTGGATACTAGTACCACTGGTAAGCTTATCGCTAGATGGCTAATTATGGGGGGGGGGGGGTTTATTTGGGGTGATAGTTCCCCTTTAAAGAAAGGATTTGGTTCCAATACATAAGACAAGAGTCCTACTCTTCAACAGATCTATCATAAAGGGGTTTGGCGGAAATTCTGGGGGATCCTATTGGTACACAATGGACAGATGAAATACCCATTAAGTTAAAGGTATTTTTAACCCCTTGAATGCTAGAGTTCCCCACCTCATTAGGTTTAACCCTTTGAGTGCCAGAGGGATACACAATGCAATGCAAGGCATAAAGTTAAATGGATAGTAATACTTCATTTTATCTTTATTTTATTTTGTAGGCATTAAAAAAACATGAAGAACAATATAAGTCTTATCTCTCAAACCTTTATGGTTTGAGAGATATTCACAAGCAAAGTTTCCCCTCCTGCCCCTTTTACCTAGTGTAAGCCATCTCTTCTCAGATGTGGAATCCAGTCCATAGACCAGACAGATAACAGCAGGGGACAATCTTCTTCCTATGAGAACAATGAAAGCCCTGCCCCCATTGACAAGTTTTTCAGGTTTTTCCCTTATCTTAATTGAAGATTGTCCCTCTCTGCAGTCTACCTGTGCACCTCCCTTCTGATCTGGCTGAGCAGTGTTACATCAGTAAAAGGGGTGGGAGGGGGATACTTTATCATTAAATTACTCTTGAACTACAACTCTGACAGAATTGAAATAACACTCTCCAAAGTCCAAATACTATGATGATTAATTAGAGCTGCTTTTATTATGAAACATTACTATCCATTTAAAGTAATTTCTAGATCAAATGGGAATTCTGCAGAAGGTTTCTGTTCTACGGTGCATCTTGTTTGCTTTAATTTATCCATCTTTTCTTGCTCATATGGCCCAGTGGATCCGAGTTTGTGATAAATGAACTAAGGGGAGGGGGTACTTACACATCCACCAATAGCAGCTCTTTTTCTGTGCTTACACATTAGATGAAAAATTCTGCTCCTACGGGTATGTACAAAGGTTTTATGGCATACAGGACAGTGGAGCCGTCACTTTTGTAACAAATTGTGGATATTGAAAAGTGTCCAAAATCATCCATATTTAGGCTGGTCTTTTTTAAATTTCAGAGAATAGTCTGAGATATTTTGCTTTATTTTTATTTGTCAGTTTATGCAGCTGAGCTAGTACTTCCTGGTAGAACGTGACAGTTGGTAATGCAGGTCTAAGTGGAACATTTGAGTCATCCAGGCATGCTTGGAGGATTTGAACTAAATGACAAATAAATAAAGATAAATATCTTATAAACTATTGAAGTGCCTTACATAAATATGGTTTGCTTTTGATAGCTCTTTCAGAATCACTTAGTTTTTACAAAGTGACAATTCCGCTTTAAAACAAGCCCCGAATGCCTGTAGATGAAGCATGTTATTATACCCTTGACAAATGACCTACGAAATTTAACCTGTTCCCTGAAAAATCCATAATCTGTGTTAGGGGAATTAAAAAAAAATCACTGGCCTAGCTTATAGAGGCAGTAAATATGTTACAATGCTTTTCACAGCCCTTTAAATCTCAAGGAGTTAGCATGACACTTAATTTCATAAACATTACATATGTGGCTCTCTCTGGCAAACATTAAAATCACATCATAGCACTAACTCAAGAAAAAAAAACATTGTTATTGGTGTTATGACCTCAGGTCACCATAAATAAGTCAATGAGTTATCAGAGAACCTGGAACAACCTGTATCCCATCACAGCCTTAAAAATATCCCTAAAATAACTGAGTTCCACTCTAGGAGATTTTATCTTTGCTTCTGCAAACAAAGCATCCAGTGGCAAAAATAAAATATTATAACTTTACTGACCTTACTGTAAAATATCCCTGTCTTTGTGATTTTTTTTTCCCCTCGAGCGCTGGTTCAAGAGATACTCTTATTAATATGTCCTAGATGTTATGTCCATGGAGGCGGACATGATGGTTGCTGGCATGTTTTTGTTTTCCAAACTGAAGCAGGCAGAGTGCATGAGCTTATTTTTATTTATCCCTTTAACTCTTTGAGTTAAACGCAACGCACTTCTCTGCAATGCGTTGCGTACCCCCTCTGGCACTCAAAGGGTTAAAGTACCAACGGGATGTGCAATGCATTGCCAAGCAATTAATTCTACACCCCTATGGACCTTGAATGGTTAATATTACCATATGAGTTTGAAGATCATCATGTCCGCCTCCTTGGACATGACATCCATCATTGACTAATGAGGTTCTCTCTTGAACAAAGGCACAACGGCAAAATTGATAAGGGTCATTAGAATTTTCTGGCCATAGTAAGGTAATTGGGGGTAATTATTAGGAGGTGTCACTTCTTTGACAGACACTATTTCAATAGATGCTAGAGGCGTATTAGACACATTACTGAAGAATGGATTGGAGGATGAAGAGAATTTACTATTATTGGGATATTATTGGTAAATTACACACAATAGGTTTTCATTTAATTATAATTCAATGACAAATGTGAAACGTGATCTCAACTGAACAGCTTATGGCTGTGTTGGTGGAATGTATCCGTTTGAAATGTCTTTTCTCGTACACACTGTTCTGAAGTCATGCTGACTTCTCCCACTTAATTGCAGGCTTACAGTGATGTTCTAGGCAACAATGAAATGTATGCTTTCAATAGAATGACCTGTCCTTAACTTTATCAAACGCTTCTCAATAAAGAGAGGAGGCGGTAAGTAAGGGAACAACATGCTTTATCTGTTCCACGCTGATTTCTTTATGGGAAACGATCAGGAAAAGAATGTGCTTATATTTTGATGGTGTATCGTGTGTAGCATCAGTTAATGCAATGCACTGAAGACCTCTCTAGCATCCTAGGGATTAACCATATGAGTGCCAGAGGGGTGAGTAACGCAATGTTTACCCCTCTGGCACTCAAAGGGTTAAAGCAGGGGTGGGCACCTTTTCAATGTCACAGTCACCCTGTGAGACTAAGTGATCATCTGTTGCTGTAGAGTGGTCATTCCAGCATTGTTTTTTTCTACACTTTTTTTTTTTTCCTTACATTGTTGTACTCCCTATACTTTCACAGTTCCTACACAGGAAGCTCTCTGGAAACAGTCCCAGGAAGCTCACTATCAGGGACATAAAATTATAATAAAGAAAGAAAATGAAAATAAAGGAACAAATACATACAGGCAATCTAACTTTATTTAATATGCACGTGCAGAATCTGTAAAATCAAATTAAGGTGGAACAGTCTATGTAAAGAGTTGAAAACATTTTTCAGAAGGCAGCAGTTCTTCTGTGCTTCAGAACAGATCAAATCATATTTTGTGTTAACCCTCCGAGTGCCAGAAGGGTATCCAATGCTTTGCTTTGCAATACAGGTCTTATAACAATTTCCTTGTACTATACAAAAATATATAAAAATTTAGAAAACGTATCTGGAATAAAATCCCAGATTTAGATAAATAGAATTTAACTATTTATCTACTTTTTACAATATTGCATACCTTCTGGATAAAACATATACATTGCATTTATTATTGTCAATAATAATTAATACATCTAATAATATATGCCTAGAAAACATAACTAAAACTTCATGCAACATATACTATAAAAAGGTCAATAGCAATCCTATTTATAACACCTACACAGCACTCCTAGGGTTAATCCACAAATTATAACGTATATGGTTGCCACACCCAAGATGGCTGCTTCTTTTGTCTAATGAGAGATTTAAAGAAACTTCCTACTGTACAAAAGTTAAGACCAAACACACATGCAACAAAGAAATTCTTTGAAACACACACCAAGATAGACAAACAGCAGATTAAGGGTTAATTAAAGAATTAAAAGCATTCACCAGATCAAAATAAGCGGAATAACCTTTTTAGAAACACAAATCTTTGATTCTATAGATATCAATAATTAGATTTACCTAATATATAATGCTATATTGATCTAACTGCTATCAAGGATTTTACAATTATCTGGATAAAATGTATTCATTAATTCTGTTTAGTTCCCAGAATACACTACAGCCAATACAAGCTTATTATAATAATTTTCTTTATATAGCCTGGTCAGTTCTATAGCTAGAAAAAATATTATAAAATATTTTGCCTCAAATATAGAGGAAATATATATAATTTTAGGCCTAGGCAAAATTATTAGTAAAAAAATATAATTACCAGACAACCAATGCATAGGTTTCTTAGAATTTCTTTGGATGTTACTTCATGGAAGCCAGCATACAGAGCACAATCTATAGAAAATCAATACCTTTTAAAGTACAAATTCTCATATCAGAATGTCACCTCCCATCCTCTTCTGACTGGATAAGGAGCCATATCATTATAATACGATGACTAAATTATCTGCATTTCTGATTGGTTAAAAGTTACATTCTTTTGAGATTTTTGATTCCTTCTAGCAATAATTAGATTATTCCTGAAGATGGCACACCAATACCATATTACAATTGTGTACATATACTTGTGGTTTGTCAACAGCAAGGTATTTGGGGAGTAATCAGAATTCATATCAAACTGCCAAACACCCTAGGATCTCCCATCAGATTATAAGTACTTTCCAGACATTTTGTCTACAAAATAGCTATATTTTCCCATAAAAAAGTCATATAGATATTTCCACCCCTCCATTTCAAACAAAGGCCGATTGTTTCTTGAAATAAGCTCATTTAACATATAAGGATTTACGAAGGATTTTAGAAAAAAACATCCTAGTTCTCTAAAATTTAACCATCTACTTTCCAGTCATGGCAGAGTCTCTGACATAATCCCCTACCACTTACCTTACTATGACCAGAACATCCTAAAGATCCCTACGAATGTTTCACTTTTGTAGTTGTTTGAGATATAACCTCTTCAAATCAGTCTTGGATGCCATGTCCATGGAGTCATACATGTCAGTTGCTGACATGAACCTACATAAGATTATATCACGAAATGGGCAGAGTCTGAGGTTCTGTGGTCCTTCTAGCAACTATCATGTCTGCCTCCATGGATATTAAGATATTATCTCTTGAGCAATTCAAAATGTTCATTAGGCTTTTCAAGCCATAGTAAGTTAAGTGGGGTTACAGGTGGCATTAGTTCTCCTTTAAGAAATGTAATGCATAAGATTCTGCTTCTTAAAGGGTTAACTGGTGCTGTCGCAACTGTGCACTGTAAACAACCAACCACCGAGCTGTATTTGAAATGGAGTTGGTTGTGGAATCTATACATGGATTACAATTGTAGGTCTTCTCTTCCCTCTGTGTTCAGCAATGAGCGCCCTCCATAGAGCGGAGACTCTTCTTATAGGACACAGAATTAAAGTAAAAGACAGCCAGAAAGTAAACGGTTTTACTGTAAACTACTAAAATAAGAAGCATTAAACTAAATATTACTATTTCTTTAGAGCTTGGATAGTACCTATTAACTCTCTGGGGACCAGAAGGATGTGCAGTGTAATTGGTTAACAGATTTCCTGCCTGGAAACAAGTCATTAGCAACCAGTAAGAGGAAAGTGTTACCATCTCCTCCATCCTCGCATAAGAAAGAGTATAATTTATGATCAAACTTATCATTAAAGGAACAGTAAACTTTTTTTATGAAAAATATATATTGTAGGGATTTTCCGACTGAGTAAAATAAGGGTACTACCACTGATGAGAGATTTATATTTCCAGAGTTATTACAGTTAAAACCCATGTTTTTTATATTAGCAGTGCCCTCTAGTGGTCAAATTCTAATTAGATTTCCTGTTAGATTCTAATGGAGAGGAAAGTCAGAAAAGTCAGAGACATACAGTTCTCCATAGAATGTGATAGAAACTGCTGAGTCACTTCCTGTTAGAACTATCAGGAAGTAAACACAGTAACTTCACTTCCTGATTATTTGAACTGCTATAAATTTTGAATAAAACATCTGACAGCGATGGGAGTGACCTTGTTGTATTCAGCAGGAAATGCTCTGTAAAATATGTGTTTTCATAAAAAAAGTTTACTGCTCCTTTAATGTCTCCAAAAGAGTAAAGTGGATCAGGTAGTGTAAATCATCATTTAGCCCAACGAGCTACAGATCACCAATAAACTAATCTCTCTAAAATGATCCTGTTACACCCCTAAAATCTAATCCTAAATTAACCCTTGAGTGCCAGAGGGGTATGCAACGCATTGCAAAGCAATGCCCATATGTAGACACTGTTAGCCCATATGTAGACACTGTTTGATGAATTGCATTTGTTCTGAGAGACAAAAGAAAAGGCATTTAATTTATTAAGATTAGTATCCGGCGCTCTTGGTACCTGGTACCATATCTCAGGCTGTTTACAGACCATAAAGTTCTATCACTTCTCAGATCAAGATCGCTATATTAATGGGCATCAGCGAGCCCTGTAAGGCAGAAGAAAGCACAAAATGTGACTCGGCACCCCCCCACACAACATACAGGAATATCCTGTACACTTCCTGCTGTCTATCGGTGCTTTACGAGTGGTCACCATGTTCTCCCTTAATGCCACCTAGCACATCATCAACAGATTTAGAGGATGGAGGCTTGCCTTCATAACTAAGCTTCCTCTGAATAATTACAAAGACTTAGTCAGCTAATACTTGCCACAACCTGTACAACTTATGAAAACAAATTATTTGTTTCATAATTCTTTTTTAATCTTACCTCCCAAGTTACCTTTTTTCATGTTCCAACTTCTACTAATGAAATATGATCATAGTTAGATGGTAAGCTATAATGAACTTCACTCAATGAAAACTGAAAATATAACTAAGGAAAATGTAATTCCTATTGTTCTCACATATTATCAGTCATAAGACAGAGGGAAAAAGGAAACACATTGTTCCATGCTGCATAAATGTTGGCATTCAGAACTGGACAGCATCAATGTCTTTGGACTCTGCCTTAATTCCACGGATGCTAAAGACATTTCCTGAACTATGCAAAGCAATGCATTGGAGACATGGCTAATATCTCAGATGTTAATGTAACACTGGAAAACTGGCATCCTTGTGGTCTTATGAAGCCCTCAGAGGAGTCTCCTTTGGCCCCACAGTGTATTGGAAATAGGAGAGAATATTCCTCTAATGCAGGGGGTGAGCAAACTGTGGGGCTGCCCTCATCCCACGCTGCCCAAAAATTGTCTGCATATGCTGTATATATAGGGAGGGGCCTCCATATGACTGACAATAAAAAGGGGTATTGAGCCTTAAAGTGGAACTACCACCGCTAAAAAACTTGAGCTACAATAATTCCCCATCAGTAGCACTAGTCGCCAGAATTATTACCTTGTTAAATAGAATTATCCATTGCTCCCGGGCTGACAGGCAGGACAGAGCGCAGACATCTTTCCATAGTGACGTCTGCGCTCCTGCGCCGTCAGTCCCAGCCGGCTCTAGGAGGCATTGCTAGGAGTCATTCAGCTCCAAAAGGGACTGACAGCGCAGGCGTGCAGACGTCACTATGGAAAGATGTCTGCTCTCCGTCCCGCCTGTCAGCCTAGGAACAATGGATAATTCTATTTAACAAGGTAATAATTCTGGCGACTAGCGCTACTGAGAAGTTAGTCGCCAGATGGGGAATTATTGGAGATCAAGTTTTTTAGAGGTGGTAGTTCTGCTTTAATAACTTGACTACTGCAGCTCTAATGAAACACAAATGCACTTTATCTTCTCCAAAAGCACATATCACTCGCTACACCCCTATAACAAACCACCCTTTATACATCCAGCCACCCTATATACCAGGAACAGTCACATTTATACACTGATGGGCCACATTATTAGAATCCCATATGTGTGAGGCACGCATTTATTTTTTTTATTGCGAACAATGGTGACTATGGGCTGTCGGCTATTAAAAACCAGTAAAGAAACAGGAAAACAAAGTTTAAATTTTATTCGCAAACAGTTAAGATATATGCCTAGTGCTAACCGCTGGCAAATATGGATTTTTAATAAGAATACTGGAATTTAACAGACTGAAATATTGTCAAGAACGGCAAGGTTTCAAAACAGTACAGCCAGGCAGTAGTAGGCCTATTTGTTCATGTGAGTTCATTAAATAGGTAAAACCCATTTTTTTTGTTCAAAATCTTTGGCCCATGGTACATGTGTTCTGCACCTAAACTTTTCATACACACAAAATCACACACACAAACAAAATCACACACACACAAACAAAATCACACACACACACGTCCTTATACTCAAAAGAAAAGAGGAGCAATTCTGTGGCAAAGTACATCACAGAGTACAAATAAAACACCCACTGATTAAACTGGGGTTTTTAATCAGTTTAATGCTAAAAGTCTCCAATGCATTGCGATAGCTGACCTGTAACCCCCTGAGTGCCATTAAAGGGATAGTAATACTTCGTTTTATCTTCATTTTATTTTGTAGGCATTAAAAAAACATGAAGAACGATATAAGTCTTATCTCTCAAATCTTTATGGTTTGAGAGATATTCACAAGCAACGTTCCCCTCCCGCCCCTTTTACCTAGTGTAAGCCATCTCTTCTCAGATGTGGAATGCAGTCCATAGACCAGACAGATAACAGCAGGGGACAATCTTCTTCCTATGAGAACAATGAAAGCCCTGCCCCCCTTGACAAGTTTTTCAGGTTTTTCCCTTATCTTAATTGAAGATTGTCCCTCTCTGCAATCTACCTGGGCACCTCCCTTTTGATCTGGCTGAACAGTGTTACATCAGTAAAAGGGGCGGGAGGGGGACACTTTGTCATTGAATTACTCCTGAACTACAACTCTGACAGAACTGAAATAACACTCTCCATGGCCTAAATACTATGATGATTAATTAGAGCTGCTTTTATTATGAAACATTACTGTCCCTTTAAAAGCCATTTCTATGCTATAGTTCCCTTTAAAATTACAACTCTTTGTTGAATATTGAGCATCAAGGACCACCCACTTAAAGCTGAATTGTAATTCCCTTGAATCCCCCCCCCCTGAAATTGACCTCAGACTGTCATAAAGAACTCAAATTATATCTACATTTCAGTTTCTTTATATTTGAAATCAATATCTAATTTCTTTATGAACAAAAGACTCGGCTGTTGATTTTCCTGGCTCTGACCTTCATTACTGTCCTCTTATCAGTCCTTCCGTGATGATGACAATTTCCCGCACACTGCCCAATTTTACAGTCATGTCATAACCTGTGGCTGGACAAAGTTTATATTGCAACATATTGTCAATGTTAGATTTGGCCATAAACATTATTTGAGTGGGGCAATAGAATAAATATGCACATTTATTGTACAATACTTTTATAGCCAATAAAGATGGCAGAAAAAGATCAGAAATTAACACGTTAATGGGACTTACAGTCTTAAAGCTTTTTCAGACAATAGAGTCGAAGACCCTACAACAGTTCAGTTACCGTGTTTTGCTTCTCCTACATTCTACAGCCAATCAAAATGTATGGGAGGTGTGTCTGACAGCCATGTGAGCCCCAATCAACATTACTGGCTGGACCCATGTAGGTCGGTCTTTCACTGGGAGGTTGTGATGAGCATGTGTCCTTCAGTAATGCTTGTCTGAAAGGTCTGCACGGCGGTCCCATAAGTCGCTATTCAGACCATCCTTACGGCACCTATAATTCAGTCCTGTAGAAGGTCCGTAAACATGCAGCATGCTGGCCTTTGGTGTGTTTACACACGCGGTGATAGTCACTCATGTGAGAGCAACCACAGCTCAGCACAGAACCTTTCACAATTATCATCACACAGGTATCACCATTGCTATTGTATCTCCTGTGTGAAAGGAGCATTAGGGGTTTAACAGACTGAGGCCGATGTTTCAATGGAAACTCAGCAATTCTGGTTCAAAACAACTACATGATCGTAACAAATAATTCTTCACATTTGCACTGATGCAAATTGGACTGTTTGTGTGTCAGAGGGATAAGCAATGCATTTCCCTCTGGCATTCAAAGGGTTAATCTCAATGTTAGAGAGATCCCCAGTGCATTGCTTCACAATGCGCTGGACATCCCTCTGGTACTCAAAGGGTTAAGCGTGAGACCTAGATATTTAGCCCCCTCAGTCATTAACTACTAACTCCCCGGCCACTGGGAACATACGGCATAATAATGTGTTGGAGACCTCTGTTATTCTAAAGGTTCCATCTCCATAAAGGACAGCCACCTAGACAAGTCCTAATGTTAAACACATTAAACGGATAGTAACGTTTAACAAACACAGCAGCTCCAATTAATCTTCATAGTATTTAGGCCATGAAGAGTGTCATTTCAATACTGTCAGAGTTGTAGTTCAAGAGTAATTGAATGATAATGTATCCCCCTCCTGCCCCTTTTATCTAGTGTAACACTGCTCACCTCAGATGTGGAATCTGGTCTCTTGACCGGACAGATCACAGCAAGGGACAATCTTCTTACTGTGACCATAAGGAAAACACCGCCCCCCTTGACAGGTTTTTCAGGTTTTTCCTTATGATCACTGAAGATTGTCCCTCTCTGCTATCCATCTAGACAGTCTTGCTGCTCTGAGGTGAGCAGTGTTACATCAGTAAAAGGAGTGGGAGGGGGATACTTTATCATTCAATTACTCTTGTACTACAACTCTGACAGTACTGAAATAACACTCTCCATGGCCCAAATACTATGAAGAGCTGCTTTCATTGTGAAACGTTACTATCCCTTTAAGAATCATTTATTCATAGGATGTAGCTCCACTGTAGAACCATCTTAAACAGTCTTGAGAAGACAGCTTAGCTTAACCCATTCAATGCCATTGCAAAAGCAATGCAGCACACAACTATCACACCCAAAGGGTTACAGTGGACCTGTCACCCTAAATTTAGTCAAATTTAAATATGATTAAAAAAATACCTATAAGTTTGCTTTCCATTTGTTTGTAATATAAATAATTTTTGAGAAAATACCCATTTCTTGTTGGTGGCACAGTCTAGCACTTTATTCGAAGTATTTTCTACGCTGGTCACATAATACCACACACTGCGCTATGAATTAACCTAGGCCGGGCCCACACACTGGGGTCATTTCTAACAGAACAGCAAGAGGCAAGTCTGATCTGTAACAGACCCAGTTAGAATACTGCACAGGGAATTGGCACACTGTGCCAGTAAAACAAAGGTTAATTTCTCAAATGCTATTTATTTTATACAAAAATGGCTAGTGCAACATACAGGTAAATTTTGATTCCCTGGAAACAAAAGTAAACCGGTTTAGGGAAACAATTTAATGTTATTGTAGTCACTGTAGCAGTCTCGCGGTATACTTTCTTTCAGATTTCATATCGTCATGCAAGAAACAGACCAGAAAGGTTAACACTTTGTCCTTTCATGACATTGACCTCCCCGGCATTTGATTATACTGAAGTCCTTTATCAGCAGCCACTGTTCAAATTACTTGACATTTCTTCATATGTAAGAGCTGACTAGAGCAGTTAATAAGATCTCAGAAATACTAGTACAGGGCTCTAACTGTATATGTAATGAAGGATTGTTCAGAGTATGAAACTAGGGGAAAAAATGCCAGTGTATGAATGAGTATATGGGCTTGTATTGTATGAGCTGGTGCAGCAGTATGTGATGGTGTGACAGTGCATGTGTCGTGTGCATGTAAGAATGTGATTATCTGTATATGGATGTGTGAGTATTTGTCGATGTAGGAGTATGTGTGAATGTGCAAGGGTATGCGTGAGTGTGCACTGATGAGTGTGTATGTGCACTTTGTTGTACAAGAAAGTATTTGTGCATTGGTGTAAAGGTGTAGGGCTGTGTGCCTTTTTGTCTCACCACTTCAATTTAAAAGGTTAGTAATGCCAATATTTAAAGCGGAACTACCACCCAATAAGTATATTGCACCACATAATTGCCCATCTGGCAGTAGCGCTAGTCTCCAGAACTATTACCAGATTAAAGAGAAATCGCTATCCTTCATGGACTGACAGCAGGACGGAGCACGGACACCTTTCAATAGTGACGTCTGCACGCCTGCGCTGTCAGTCCCTTTTAGAGCCGGCTCATAGCAACGCCTCCTAGACCTGGCTGGGACTGACAGCGCAGGCACACGGACGTCACTAGGGCAAGATGTCCGCGCTCCGTCCTGCTGTCAGTCCAGGAAGAATAGCGATTTCAGTTTAATCTGGTAAGAATTCTGGTGACTAGCGCTAATGAGAAGCTAGTCACCAGATGTGCAATTATGTGGGGCAATATACTTTCTGGGTGGTAGTTCCGCTTCAAGCTGAATCAGTATTATAGATGTTAAAAAATAAAGTATCTGGAGAAAGTCCCATCTCCGCCAAGGGCTCAGTGAGTACCCTACCTTAGTTCCAGTTGGAGATAGTTCCTCCCTGGGGATTAGGGTTGTAAAGTTTGTTTACACAGTGTTATAGCTGGCCCCCTTTGGCTCAACCGAAGGGGAATAATCTAGCTTTGCGGCTAGCACTTTTAACCCGCACAGCCGCAGAGCAACTCAGTATAGGCAACCACCATACCCAAGCTGCGCACCCTAGCATCGTACCCCGGCATCTTGCTCCCTAGTCCCTTGTTGGAGGAGTTTGACCTTCATCAGGTTCCTACATAGGTATTACTTTCTCTTTCTCTGTTCCTTACTTGCAGGTACTTGATAGACTCATTGAACTGAAAGCAGCATTTAAATAAATGAACGTTCTCAATTAGCCCCTCATGTCTCTGTTGTTTTGTAACACAATTGTCCTACTTTAACTTACTATGGCCCTTAACTTTCCAATGTGAACTTTAATGAGTTTGGCCAGCTGCAAAGTTGATCCCATCACTGACTGAGAAGGCTGCTGGGTGCATCTCTAACTGGAATGTTGCCACAGGAATTGTTTGGGGTTATTAGACGTACTACTGGGTGTTGGCTATGTGATAGACAAGTTATTATGGAGAGTGTGGAAGTTATGTAAGACTCTGATGCAGTCTACTAGTGAATCCCAAAGATAATTTAGAGCTCAGAAAGGTGTATTATGAGGAGAAGTTATGTAACAACTGATTAGAGCCAACCGATTAATTAATATTTAGAATAGAAAAGAACTGTAAAGCTCTCTAATTTAGTATGAAGGCTTTGAATTTGACCTTGGAGCTTACTGGGAAAAGTAGAGAAACGGGATAGACAGGAACCACAGTGGCCTTTTTAGGACAGATCTAGTAGTAAATCACTTCCAAAATGTACATGTCCCAAATCCCTTGTGTTATTAAAAGAGGAATTTTCATTTTGTAACAAATTATTTTGAAATAGCATTCCAAATGCTCTGTATTACCAACTGCCATTTCCTACCAGACAGATGCTAACATTCCACAATGCTCTATATTACCAACTCCCACTTTCTGCCAGCGGATACTAAAATATCCAGATTGTTCTGAATTACCAACTGCTTCTCCCTGCCAGCCAGAAACTAGCATTCTATACCGCTCTGCATTACCAACTGTTATTTCCTGCCAGCCAGATACAAGCATTCCACCCTGCTCTGCATTACAAAGTGCCACTCATTACGAGGATATACTAGATCAATTGCATAAAATTGACAAATAAAGTGGTTAAAACCCACATTTAAATTAGAAGGAATTTTTATTTGTCTCCTTTGATGAAGCTAGTTTGCTCCAGAATTGCTTTTCTTTTCTTATGAGCACAGTGACCTAAAATGTGTAAAAACTGTTAGAATTTTGTAATCATTAACGCGCCACAAATGTCGTTACAGTCCGTAATCTTGTCAGCTCATTAAACAGTCAAAATCACAAACTAAAAACCTTCTCGTGCCCATTGATTTGATTACAATGAAGTACTAGTAAATGTAAAGGGAAAACGGAGATAGAGATCCTGTTCCCTGTAGACTGTAATACTTCTGTATTCTCCTATATTGTGCAATACCATGAACTTAACTGAACTGAACTATCACTGTGCTAAGAATGTGCACGTCATACCACTTTTATCTCTTAATAAATAATGTTTACCATCAGTACAGAAATTGAAACAAGATCTGTCACTAATTAGAGATTGCATCAAGATTGTTTATCTGCATAATTAATCTTATTAACCCTTTGAGTGCCAATGCATTGCACACCTCCTTTGGCACTCAAAGGGTTAAACAAGTACTACTTTTCACATTGAAAAACAATAATTGTATCTTGTAAGGAGTTTCCGGTAGACCAACAACAAAAGGGTACACTCGCTGTGGGATGCTTCACTCCAAAATTATTACAGCACAAGTGTTTTATTTACTTGTGTAAGGGGGAATTCTACCTTTGTAAACAGTCGCTCCAATTTGTTTAAATCGGAACCATCAGCAAACATACAACCCTCGCCCCACCCCCAATCATTTACTATTGGTTCTAAAGGGGATGTATCAACCCTATACAAGTTAGCATTAATCGTTAGCTTATAGAGCGAATCTAAGTAAATGTGTATTCATTTAAAAAAAATGCTCCTGTTCATCTATATTGAAGTTATAATATCTGCGCCACAGCTACTTCTGGACAGACTGCGGTTACCAGCTGTGTACCACAGTCCGCCACTCTGCCTCTGCTCCCCTCCCTCTATCCAGCCTCCTCCAATGACGGAGGATTTCTACCTGAAACTGGAGCGATCACATTGGCTAGATATCGATCTCTGGCCAGTGAGAGTGCTCCAGCTTACAGACAGAAATCCTCCGTCATTGGAGGAGGCTGTATAGAGGGAGGGGAGAAGAGGAAGAGTGACAGACTGAGGTACAGAACTGGTAACCGCAGTCTGTCCGGAAGTAGCTGTGGCGCAGATATTATAACTTCAATATAGATGAACAGGAGCATTTAAAAAAAAAAAAAAAAAAATGAATACACATTCACTTAGATTCGCTCTATAAGCTAACGATTAATGCTAACTTGTATAGAGGTTATACATCCCCTTTAATACTTAAAAAATCCTCCTTTTAATTGTGGAAACACTCTCCAAATCCTTTAATATACATTTAATTTTCTTCTCAGACAAGGGAGCATGCTGCCAATCGTGCGCAACTGGTTTATGATGGCAGATCTCTCCCTGTCATTTGCCTGCCACTTTCTCCCTTCAGTGTGTCTACAGAGCTGCCTGCAACAAAAAGTGACATGAAGGCGCAACGAATATGCATTAACACGTTATGTCCTGCAAGGTGCAGGACGCTGCTTTTCACTGTGTATTCATTGTCTGGCTGAACATTCCTTCATGTCTGTTTGTTGCAGGCAGCTCTATAGACAGTGAAATCGGACCAACGGCATTACAATTAGATGCCTGCGGTATAGCATGTACCGCAGACAAACTCCAAGGCAACATCAGCTTTTAATTTTAAAAGTCGATTTATTAAAAACTGAACAGTTGTACTCCAAATGATATCGCTGCCTACAGTTGTTTTTGCTTCCATTTTCATATGAAAGTATAATGTCCTGACATGATAGTTCCACTTTAATACACTGACATACCTAGACAGGTGTTCTTCAGTCAGCAGTCACTCATCTGCAGTTTCCTGTACACAGTGCTCACTACACAGGTCTGTATTTATGTTCCACCTCCTCCCCGCAGAGCTTCAATAGGCCGGAATGACTTGTCAGGGATCCTAGCCCTTATTAGACTGAAACGGACTAACACTACAACGACTAGCAAGTGATTAAAACAGCTCATGTGCCTGCTGTTTGCAGGACACCTATCTACCTAGGTAAGTCCTTCTGATAAATCCAATAAGAGACACTTATTCCTAGGGTATAGCCCTCTTTAAGTAATGATCTTTCATTGCCGCCAATAGATCAACCCCCTTTAACAGTTTGAGCGTCAGAGGGGTGTTCAAAGAGTTAAACCTGAACACTGCATGATGCATATATACAAGGGAATCTGTGCCGCTCATCAGTAATCACTGCAGCCCTGCAGCAGGTATTTTTTTCATGCGTTCGGCTTTATAGCCTGTTCTCACAGATGACTAATATAGCGTGATGTACATTGCCCCCAATGGTGCAGCACACACCCAGGCTATTTCACCTTGTGTAACACACACCAGCGCAGTGTGGTGCCAATCGTACCTGCAGGCTCTCCACATCTGCCCCGGAGTCTTCAGTTTTCAAACTTAACCCTTTGAGTGCCAGCGTGGACCGCACCGCATTGCAAAGCAATGTGTTGCATACCCCTCTGGTACGCAAAGGGTTTATTACCGGGTCTCCAGGGACAGACGGCAATTCTCCAGTTTGCCGAATTACCCAATAACCCTGCTTCCACTCCCACCCTGTTCTGCCTACTTCCATAGCAAACTTCGCCTTTCCGCTTCCGAATCCCACCCACTCTGATTAAGCTCTGGCTGCATTATAAACAGAATCCAGTCATTTGGGCAGGCCAATCTCTATCCCTCCTTGATGCCCTGTGGAAATTGGGATAAAAGGCTCCCAGGCAGGGTGTCACTGTTCTAGGTACATCCAGGTTTCAGCACACCTGATCTGCACTGCAGCCTATGGGCAAAATAACTGCACCATAAGAAAATAAGCACTGGAGTTCATTTAAAACAGTACTATAAACCACTCGAATACTAAAGAGGTCTTCAACACATTATATCGCCATTCGTTAGAGACCTTTCTAGCCTTCAACAGTTTAAAAGCCCCGTTCAAAGTGAATATTAGGAATTTCTAATTAATTCCCTTTGGGGCAGGTGATTTGCCACACAATTCAATTTTCCTTTATGCATAAGGACCTTAAAATATTATGAAAACTGGTAATTAAATTAAAAATAAATCAATAAAAAATTAATCTATTTTTCTTCTCTTTACCAGGACTGGATGAAACCAGGCACTGTGATAGAGATTAAATATAAGACGTGATAAAGGGGAGATAAACTACCCAATCACTGTGTAGCCTCTGCACTAAAAGCGCCACTCAGTTTTGGACTTTCAGCTACTGGGGCCTACAACTCACACTATTCCCAACCAGCCACTGGGGCCTACAACTCACACTATTCCCAACCAGCCACTGGGGCCTACAACTCACACTATTCCCAACCAGCCACTGGGAACTACAACTCACACTATTCCCAACCAGCCACTGGGGCCTACAACTCACACTATTCCCAACCAGCCACTGGGGCCTACAACTCACACTATTCCCAACCAGTCACTGGGGCCTACAACTCACACTATTCCCAATCAGCCACTGGGTACTACAACTCACACTATTCCCAACCAGTCACTGCGAACTACAACTCACACTATTCCCAGCCAGCCACTGAGGCCTACAACTCACACTATTCCCAACCAGCCACTGGAGCCTACAACTCACACTATTCCCAGCCAGCCACTGGGGCCTACAACTCACACTATTCCCAACCAGCCACTGGAGCCTACAACTCATACTACTCCCAATCAGTCACTGCGGCCTACAACTCACACTGTTCCCAATCAGCCACTGGGTACTACAACTCACACTATTCCCAGCCAGCCACTGGGGCCTACAACTCACACTATTCCCAGCCAGCCACTGGGGCCTACAACTCACACTATTCCCAACCAGCCACTGGAGCCTACAACTCACACTACTCCCAATCAGTCACTGCGGCCTACAACTCACACTATTCCCAATCAGTCACTGCGGCCTACAACTCACACTATTCCCAATCAGCCACTGGGTACTACAACTCACACTATTCCCAGCCAGTCACTGGGGCCTACAACTCACACTATTCCCAATCAGCCACTGGGGCCTACAACTCACACTATTCCCAGCCAGTCACTGGGGCCTACAACTCACACTATTCCCAGCCAGTCACTGGGGCCTACAACTCACACTATTCCCAATCAGTCACTGCGGCCTACAACTCACACTATTCCCAATCAGTCACTGGGGCCTACAACTCACTCTATTCCCAGCCAGCCACTGGGGCCTACAACTCACACTATTCCCAACCAGCCACTGGGGCCTACAACTCACACTATTCCCAGCCAGTCACTGGGGCCTACAACTCACACTATTCCCAGCCAGTCACTGGGGCCTACAACTTACACTATTCCCAATCAGTCACTGCGGCCTACAACTCACACTATTCCCAATCAGTCACTGGGGCCTACAACTCACACTATTCCCAGCCAGCCACTGGGGCCTACAACTCACACTATTCCCAGCCAGCCACTGGGGCCTACAACTCACACTATTCCCAATCAGTCACTGCGGCCTACAACTCACACTATTCCCAACCAGCCACTGGGGCCTACAACTCACACTATTCCCAGCCAGCCACTGGGGCCTACAACTCACACTATTCCCAACCAGCCACTGGGGCCTACAACTCACACTATTCCCAACCAGCCACTGGCTGACTGGAGATAAATGGAATTGTAGTCTCCATAGACTGACTCACCCTGGAACAAAGATCTCTCCAGCTTGAAAAAAGGCTCAGCAGAATAACAACAGGATTGGAAAGTTTATCTCCCCTCAGTCATCATGAAGACATTAAAGAGGCTACTATCTCGTTTATTTGTTTACACTCACATCTTTTCAAATGTGTTTTTTTCCTTTGTTACTTCCATTCCTTAATTCCCCATCTAGGTTATTTACATGTGCCATGCATGAATGTTAGGGAAATGAGGCCTGCCCTTCACGTGATTTGCTACATTTGTGACCCAGGCCATTGACCCTGCTATAGGCCCTCTTCATTCCCATAGAATACAAGTCACCGCTGTTGTAACCAAACACCAGTGACCTACTGACCTAAAATTAACACGTTGTCTGCAAGTATCAAAACAGAAAGTCACAGAGTTCAGACAAATTGTGGTGCCATGTTAGCCTTGGATACAGCTGGAGACAAGTAGAGCAAATGTGTTACTTTAGAGTGCAAGCTTTCTGTACCATTCCAGAGTAAGAGACATCCAAGTGGTCTTTAAACCTCTGAATGCCATAGGGGTATGCAATGCACTGCACAGCAAGGCACAGGGGTCCATACTGACCAACAGACACACTACAGTGAAAGCACAGTTAACCATATTCACTGACAGACACACTACAATGAAGGGGCAGGGTGCCATATTCACCAACAGACACACAATAATGAAGGCGCAGACTGTTATATTCACCAGACACACTATAATGAAGGTGCAGGAGATCATATTCACCAGAAGGCGCCGGGAAGCCACATTCACCAACAGACACACTACAGTGAAGGAGCAGGGCACCACATTCACCAATAGACACACTATAGAGAAGGAGCAGGGGACCACATTCACCAGAAGGCGCAGGGTGCCATATTCACCAACAGACACACTATAGTGAAGACGCAGGGGACCATATTCACTGACACACTATAGTGAAGACGCAGGGGACCACATTCAATGACACACTATATTGAAGACTCAGGGGACCATATTCACTGACACACTACAGTGAAGACGTAGGACACCACATTCACTGACACACTATAGTGAAGACTCAGGGGACAATATTCACTGACACACTACAGTGAAGACGTAGGACACCACATTCACTGACACACTATAGTGAAGACGCAGGACACCACATTCACTGACACACTATAGTGAAGACGCAGGGGACCACATTCACTGACACACTAGAGTGAAGACGCAGGGGACCATATTCACTGACACACTATAGTGAAGACGCAGGGGACCATATTCACTGACACACTGTAGTGAAGACACAGGGGACCATATTCACTGACACACTACAGTGAAGACGTAGGGGACCATATTCACTGACACACTATAGTGAGGATGCAGGGCACCACATTCACTGACACACTATAGTGAAGACGCAGGGGACCACATTCACTGACACACTAGAGTGAAGACGCAGGGGACCATATTCACTGACACACTATAGTGAAGACGCAGGGGACCATATTCACTGACACACTGTAGTGAAGACACAGGGGACCATATTCACTGACACACTACAGTGAAGACGTAGGGGACCACATTCACTGACACACTATAGTGAGAATGCAGGGAACAATATTCACTGACACACTATAGTGAGGATGCAGGGGACCACATTCAATGACACACTGTAGTGAGGACGCAGGGGACCATATTCACTGACACACTACAGTAAAGACGTAGGGGACCATATTCACTGACACACTACAGTAAAGACGTAGGGGACCATATTCACTGACACACTATAGTGAGGACGCAGGGAACCATATTCACTGACACACTATAGTGAGGATGCAGGGAACAATATTCACTGACACACTATAGTGAGGATGCAGGGAACAATATTCACTGACACACTATAGTGAGGATGCAGGGGACCACATTCAATGACACACTATAGTGAGGATGCAGGGGACCACATTCAATGACACACTGTAGTGAGGACGCAGGGACCATATTCACTGACACACTACAGTAAAGACGTAGGGGACCATATTCACTGACACACTACAGTAAAGACGTAGGGGACCATATTCACTGACACACTACAGTAAAGACACAGGGGACCATATTCACTGACACACTAGAGTGAGGACGCAGGGAACCATATTCACTGACACACTACAGTAAAGACGTAGGGGACCATATTCACTGACACACTACAGTAAAGACGTAGGGGACCATATTCACTGACACACTACAGTAAAGACACAGGGGACCATATTCACTGACACACTAGAGTGAGGACGCAGGGAACCATATTCACTGACACACTACAGTGAAGACACAGGGGACCATATTCACTGACACACTATAGTGAGGACGCAGGGAACCATATTCACTTACACACTGTAGTGAGGACGTAGGGGACCATATTCACTGACACACTAGAGTGAAGACGCAGGGAACCATATTCACTGACACACTATAGTGAGGACGTAGGGGACCACATTCACTTACACACTAGAGTGAAGACGTAGGGGACCATATTCACTGACACACTATAGTGAGGATGCAGGGAACCATATTCACTGACACGCTATAGTGAGGACGTAGGGGACCATATTCACTGACACACTATAGTGAGGATGCAGGGAACCATATTCACTGACACACTACAGTGGGACAATATTCAAAGGGATCCTTAACCCATTAAATGCTAAAAGTCTCAAACACATTGCTTTGCAATGGATTGAAACCTATATTTTGAGGGTTAAAAACAGAATTTAAACCATTGAGTGCCCAAGAGGTATCCACTGCATTGAGTTGTAATGTGTTGGATACCTCTGTGGCACCACCATGGTTGTATCAATGAATGAATCTGTACTGGCAGTATCAGTCCGGTTGTAGTAATATAAACGTATGAGTACCTTGGTATTTGGTGAGACTTCATTTGGACTAACAATTAGATTTCTAGAAAAGCTTTTTTTAAGATCAACTCTCTCGGGTCAAGCAATTTAAATCAGTGGGAACATTCATTTGTCCCTTATGGAGCAGCTGGTTTACCCCATAACAACTCTTCTTTGTCTTCTTGAATCCAGCCTAGAATCTTTATTAAGTATTCAATTGGATGCAATGTGTTTTACATCCCGCTGGCACTCAATGAGTTAACCCCAAGGGCAGAAGAGATCTGATTTACATCACAGCACGCGCAGGGCAGGATTAATAACTATGTGACAGGTCAGTCCAAATCAGCCATCACACACAGCAATGTATGCAAGATCACACAGGCAGAATAGCAATGACAGGACTAAGCCGAAAAGCTGTCAATAGCTAAATTGGTTTTCCAAGTAATGCACATGGACTTAACCGTTATCCTATATGTCATGGATGGCCAGCCTTGAGCTCCTGCCATTGTTAAAATACAACTCCCATCATCTTCAGCTAGCTGAGGTTGGTTAAGGATGATGGGAATTGCAGTTCAACAGCAGCTGTCTGACCACCCATGATATATAAACTGTTGTCTTTAAATTACTATTAAGACCTAAAAATGATTGGGGGCTATATACACCTAAATACCATGTAATTCATACAGTATCTTCTCTATTTGTTTTCTGAAGCCTAAAGTCTTACATATGATCTGTGCGGGCAGCCATTCCTGCCTAATCCAAGGTTTGCTGACTCTTATTTACCATATTAATATCTGGGAACTTCTGTTTCGGGGACTCCTCTGGTGCTGTTGGGGGATACAAATGCAGCGAATGGCATGTTTTACCATGAGTGGGGGTGGGGCTTTCTGTTGGCATCACAAAAGTGGGAGGAACCGGGTGGAGAAGGAGGAAAAGTGGGAGGGACTGGGTGGAGAAGAAGGAAAAGTGGGAGGGACTGGGTGGAGAAGAAGGAAAAGTGGGAGGGACTGGGTGGAGAAGAAGGAAAAGTGGGAGGGACTGGGTAGGAAGGAGTAGAAGTGGACAGAGTTTAAAAGCAAACTCCCCACATCCGGAGAATCAGCCTCTGCCCCGGAGACCTGGTAATTCAATTTCAATCCTGTAGTCTCTGTGGCAAATCCGCAGAGTTCGCAGGTATGACCATATTAATCTAGATAAAAGCAACAGTGCAACATTATATGTATATGTACAGAGATAAGGTAACAACCTTTTTGCACAGAAGACTGTTGCGTACTAAACTCAATAAATTACCTGCCACAAATTAACCAGAATTGTGTCAGGATTGGAGAGTCTACAAAATTATGATTGGGGCTGGATTTTAGAGATACATACTAAACAATTTTTAAAGCTGCAATCTGTAAAGAAATGAAATTTAAAAAGTATATCAAACAAAATCAATTGTACATGTTAGCATTCCTTTAAAGGGATAGTAATGTTTTGCAAAACAGCAGCTCCGATTAATTTTCATAGTATTTGGACCATGGAGAGTGTTATTTCAGTACTGTCAGAGTTGTAGTTCAATAGTAATTGAATGATAAACTGTCCCCCTCCCGCCCCTTTTACCTAGTGTAACACTGCTCACCTCAGATGTGGAATCTGGTTACTTGACCGAACAGATCACAGCAAGGGACAATCTTCTTACTGTGATCATAAGGAAAACCCTGCCCCCTTGACAGGTTTTTTAGGTTTTTCCTCATGATCACTGAAGATTGTTCCTGTCTGTGATCCATCCAGACAGTCTTGCTGCTCTGAGGTGAGCAGTGTTACATCAGTAAAAGTGACAGGAGGGAGATACTTTATCATTCAATTACTCTTGAACTACAACTCTGACAGTACTGAAATAACACTCTCCATGGCCCGAATCCTATGAAGATTAATTGGAGCTGCTTTTATTGTGAAACATTACTATCCCTTTAAGGCACAAACACCAGCACATGTATTACAAATCACATATCAATTCTCACATGCAATGATTAAGTTAATTTCAGATACAGAATAATTAAATGAACACGTGTATAGTGCATTCTCGTGTTTTCTTTCCTCATGTTGTCCTGGGTGTGGATGCAACCAAACACACACACACACACCTACACTTTCACTGCTAGCTAGGCGTGACAACAAGTCCTTAAAGCTCGGTATTATCTCAGGGATGTCAATGAACTACATTTAAACAACTACATATTTATTTTATAGTTAAACTTTTGAGTTACAGAGATGTATCCAACACATTGAAATGCAATGAGTTTGTTACCCCTCTAGTACTCAAAGGGTTAAATGCTTAAAGGGATAGTAATACTTTTTTTTATCTTTATTTTATTTTGTAGGCATTAAAAAAACATGAAGAATGATATAAGTCTTATCTCTCAAACCTTTATGGTTTGAGACATATTCACAAGCAAAGTTTCCCCCTCCCGCCCCTTTTACCTAGTGTAAGCCATCTCTTCTCAGATGTGGAATCTGGTTGTAAGACCAGACAGATAACAGCAGGGGACAATCTTCTTCCTATGAGAACAATGAAAGCCCTTCCCCCCTTGACAAGTTTTTCAGGTTTTTCCCTTATCTTAACTGAAGATTGTCCCTCTCTGCAATCTACCTGGGCACCTCCCTTCTGCTCAGGCTGAACAGTGTTACATCAGTAAAAGGGGCAGGAGGGGGATACTTTGTCATTGAATTAATAATAATAATAATAATCCTTTATTTATATATAGCGCACACAGATTCCGCAGTGCTTTACACTCATATTGGTTCCTGTCCCCATTGGGGCTCACAATCTAAATTCACCTATCAGTATGTTTTTTGGAGTGTGGGAGGAAACCGGAGTACCCGGAAGAAACCCAGGCAAACACAGTGAGAACATACAAACTCATTGCAGATGTTGTCCTTAGTGGATTACTCTTGAACTACAACTCTGACAGAACTGAAATAACACTAAGTCCAAATACTATGATGATTAATTAGAGCTGCTTTTATTATGAAGCATTACTATCCCTTTAAGTAGCTACAGTTACTGTGTCAATGAGCAAGAAGAGGGTTGCACTATGGAAACACGGGCTGATGCACCAAGTAACAGTGATACCCCTCTGGCACTCAAGGGGTTAAACTTTTCAATGTTTATCACTTTAGATCACTGGTAAATATATAAAAAAGTTGCCCAGGCAGAAATCAAATGGATAATTGCATGTATAGGAGCAAATACATTTTCCCATTGCTATAAATGGAGCTTTAAACTCAATGAGTGCTAAAGGTCTCCAATGCATTTGACTTGAAGACCTCTGCAGCATTCGATGTGTTAAAATCCCCATTTAAAATCAATGGGAATTTGTTTGTATTACTCCTCTACGTTGCTGTTGATTTGCCCTAGAATTGTTCCTCATTGTTTTGTGCATGTGGCCCTAAGAGCACAGGAAGAGGTTACACACTTATTTCTATAAAGCAAAGTCAGGCTAAAAAAGGGAGAAATATGCCAGAAATGATTTTTCAGTACAAGAAAAAAAAAACACAACAAACCGAGTAACAGTTTTAACCTTAACCCCTAGAGCACCAATAGGGTTCTCAACTTTGTAATACATTGTATGCTCCCTGGCTCTTAACAGGTCAAAAAAAAAAGGGGGGGGCACAGTGCCCAAACCCGTCAAGTTACTAGACACACTGCCATGAGAACACTATAATCCCGGGCTTTACACTGCAAGCTGACGCAGACACAGACCTACTCATTCCTAGAGGTGTGCTCCGCAAATCTGGGGACAAGGCAAACTTTAACACAACAGATGGAGACCACAACTTCCATCATTCCCAGCAACACAATGGATAAAGATGTGAAATGAGCTAGGCCGTGTTTATACCACTGCGCTTCAATTTTTATTCCTCGTTTATGGAACTGTGATGATGATAAATCTGTTTGTGTGAAAGCATGAAAAAAAACTAAAATGCACCTAGCACCTTAATAACAGTTTTGAATATTAATTAAACATGAACAAAATTTACTTTAGATTATGTTATTATTCTTTTTTTTAAGATGATGCATTTCTCTTGAACCGTTAGAGGGATAGAGGGGGTGTCTAACACATTTCTCCACAATTTTTTTTTTTTTTTTGTTAAAGAGTAGTTAGCGTCTTTTTCAAGGCCTCAGCTCAGTGGGATCTTAGACATTGAAAGGATTTGAAGGATTATCTGAAACAGGGGTGATCTGGCACGGCATGGGCTGGACGTGATGGATGCATGTCTTTTTCAGCCCCATCAACTAAATTACTATTCCTCCTCATCAATTTATTCCACCCCTCCGATGGAGACATAGGAAGGGAGTGCAAAACAAAAAACAAAATATTTGGGTCCCTACAATTGCTGTTATATGGTAAATACCAAAGACAAACTCACCCAGACTCACAGGCCATGGTGGGTCCACTGCAACTCTCAATAGCCTCAACACAAGACTTCAGCAATCGATAAAACAAAGGAAGGGAGTTTTCTACGCATGCGCTCTTGTGATAAAAGGCAGTCAAACAAATAAAATAAAATATCCCATCTTTATTTGATAAAGATTAAAATCTGTTCCAGGAGGGGAAAAGATAAACACATGGTACTAAAGGGAGAGAACTCAAAACACATGACCACCAGCCTTACGTGTTTTGTAAGTAAATTACTAAGTGATTTACTCAAGAAACAAGTAAGGCAGTTGGTCGTGTTTTTGACTTCTCTCCTTTACTATCATGTGTTTGTCTTATCCCCTGCTAGAACATTTTTTAATATTTGCCAGATGAAGATGGAATATTTTATTTTATTTGGTTGACTGGCTTTTATCACAAGAGCGCATTCGTAGAACACTCCCTTCATGAGTTTTATCGATTGCTGAAGTCTTGTGTCGAGGCTGTTAGGAGTTGCACTGGACCCACCATGGCCTGTGAGCGTGGGTGAGTTTGTTTTTGGATTGCAATTGTAGTGATCCAAATATTTTTATATATATTTTTTTAGTTTTGCACCCCCTCTGATGGAAACTTCCATGTTTTAGAAGCTTAAGGAGGAGGAGAGGTGATTTTCTGCAGCTTTATCTGACCACAGCAGAGAACAAAGCTCTGCTGAGATCATCCCCAATTGCTAAAGCAAATATATCTAAAATAATTAAACCGATTAGGTTCTAGACACTATAAACAGATATATTTATGAAATTAAAAGCTGTTTAGGTAACAGGTCCACTTTAATACGCAGGAAAAGAGGATTTTAGTCTTACCTGTTAAATCCTTTTCTCTTAGTCCATACAGGACACTGGTAACTCTGGATAGGCAATCCACCCCTTTAAGTAGGCAGGAACAATTCTAGAATTGTATGCAGGGGGTGGAGCCTAACTTCCCTCCTTGGCTGCAGCTAGCCAACCAGCTCCAGAAAGATTTGAGACACTAACTATTGACTAGATAGTAGAAGGGAAAGAAGACTCCTGTGAGCATGACCCCTAAGGATCCCTACATTCTGCCACAGGAGAGCCAAGCATGGTCACTTGACAGGGTGGGAGACCAGTAACCTGTATGGACTAAGAGAAAAGGATTTAACAGGTAAGACTAAAATACTCTTTTCTCTGTCGTCCAATACAGGTTACTGGTAACTCTGGGATGTCCAACCATTGAGTTTCCCAGAGGCGGGAAGTAAGGCAAGGACCAGGCGCAAGGCCCCCAAAATTACCAGAGCAGATATGAACCATCAGGTCAGAGATAGCCCAACAAACGATGAAGTGTCAACGGACACTGAACAGGGGTAACAACAACCCAACTGTTACACAGCACACTGAACTAGAGCCAATGGGGCTCAAAAGTGAAGGAAGTACCAAGAACCTAAAAAAATCCTAGACAGGCAAAACGGCCTCCACGATTTTCCTCCCAAAGCTGGCGTCAGCCGATGCCAGTACATCAACACGGTAATGCTTCGAAAAGGTGTGCACAGACGACCAAGTGGCAGCCCTGCACAACTGATCAAAAGAGGTCTGATTCTTGTAAGCCCAAGAGGCCCCAATAGATCGAGTAGAATGAGCCGTGACCCTGAAAGGGACAGGCTTCTTCCTCAGCTCGTAAGCCTTATGAATAGTGGACTTGATCCAAGAAGCAATAGTCACTTTGGATGCAGGTCTTCCTGCCCTTGGACACTCAAGAATGACGAACAACGCATTTGATTGTCTGATAGACTCTGTGCGATGTACATAAAACTTGAGACAACGCACCACGTCTGACAAGTGGAGATCCCTCTCCTTGTCAGAGGTGGGGTCAGGGCAGAAAGAGGGCACCACAATCTCCTGATTGATGTGGAACTCCAAAACTAACGGATTATAATGAGATTCACAACAACCAATGATGCACAAACATCACCCTTCCATTCCAACTGAAAATGAATGCAGATCAACGAGAAAGGGTTTCTTTTATACATTACATGTAAACACTTGCACAAATGGCATCTCGACCTTCTCGACCTCTAGGATAGTAGAGGTCTCCAATCAATCCTATCAAAGGAGATTCAGAAATAAAATGTATTAAGAAGCAAGGTAAGTTTTTGGCTTACACCAGACATGTCATGTGATCCAATGTCAATCCCCATAGACTCCAAGCACTGGGTTTTAGAGACCTGACACGGAGTCTATTGGACCTACTTGCAGCCCTTGGAGACTCAACATCAAAGCCTTGCAGTTCAGCCTGAGAGCAGGATCAGCCAGAGAGTAGCCTGGATCACTTTTCTGATCCCCAATCGTCCCTGTGTCTGATCTACGAGAGTGCATTATTTAGCCCTGTACGTCTGCTACCAAAGAATTAGACCTTCCAAGAGAGCACCATCAGGATGACAGCTGTCATTAATCCAAGAGTGTTTTATCTGAAGGTCAGTAAAATTGGAGCAAACTATATGCCAACAATATAAAAGCTGGGTGTCTAACTGGGCAACCTGTGGCTTAAACAACAGTAGTTGGGCTACAATTCCCATCATTGTCAGCTGTGGGTATGATGGTAGCTATTGTCCAAATACAGCTGGAAAGCTACAAGTTACGGATAAGCAGACCTGCTTTGACCCAACAGCAACAGTTAAAATCTGGGGGGGATGCAGCCTAGTATACAAATAGAGAAGAAAACACACAGCACAACAGAAGCTCCAGAGGAAAAAAAAAAATGGACTTTTTCACTTACCAGTATAGGCTCAAAATACATAAGGTTTATTAGAGCCTTGTACAGCCAACATGTGAATCAGGAGAGCCAATTAAGGTGATAAAATGGGAGCAAGCATCAAGTATGGAGAAAAGCTCAATCTAAAAGCACGATGTGTGCCAATCCTGACACCCACTGTGTTTACACGTTCAGGTTTAGACCCAGGACTAAGCAGACAGGAGGTAGCAATAATGTGCAGCAACAGTGGAATACCTAACAGTCCATACAGCCAGCTATGTAAAGGTGTTATAGTAGTCTTTTCTGGACTCAGCTGTGAAGTCCAGTGAGGTGTGCTATCTAACGCTGGTCTGAACATCCAACAGGCAGACGTGTTATGCCTCCATTACATAAACCCAAGTGCTATTACCACACTTCTGGATGCTCTATAATAACTGGTACTTGAGGTTTGCTCACACGTTTTGTTATAGTTTTCATGCCTTGGTGACTCACGTGGTGGCTATATAAAGGTTCTGATAAAACGTATATCCTTTCTGAGCCTGTATCGGTGAGTGTGCAGTCCAGAATTTATTCTAAAGGGTTTTTTACTTTATTATTATTTATGTATTTATTTATTTTTGCTCAAAGGAGCAGGTTACCCATCCCAGGACCTCTGCTGCTTTCCTCCTTGTTGTGATTTTGTACTGGTTTCTATCCTCTATCACATGAATTGTCTGAGGTTCGTTTACTGAGAGATGGGAACAATTCTGTGGCAAACCAACTGCACGAGAGGGGACAGATACATTTGCATTGATTTAAATGGGGCTTGTAACCCCTTGAATGTTAGAAAGGTCTCCATTGAATAGTAAACTAATGTGTTTGAGAGCTGTCTAGCATTCAAGGGGTTAAAAAGCCCCTATTTAAATCTACCGGTGCATTTGGTTTGCCCCAGAATGACTCCAGCACGTCAGCTTTCCGGTTCTGTTTGTGGAATTGTAACGTCTGTGACCCCCATCAGAAGAAAGAGCTACAGAAATGGTAAAGGTGTGTGACCAGTAAAAGAAGAAATATCCATATTATTAAGAGCTTGCAGCTTAAAAACAAGCGTATATCAGATGCGTAATAAGATCGGTTTATTATTATCTCACTTGGATGTTTAGGTTTTCATCGGAGACATGGGGGTGAACGTACGGACAGGATTCCAAGCAAAAAGAGGAGCTAGATTTGGTTTTCTATCCCTAAACCTACCTAACATCATCATATCAAACTACTTACACTGAAAATTCTCCCCTTAAAAGGATAGTAATACTTTGTTTTATCTTTATTTTATTTTGTAGGCATTAAAAAACCATGAAGAACGATATTAGTCTTATCTCTCAAACCTTTATGGTTTGAGAGATATTCACAAGCAAAGTTTCCCCTCCCGCCCCTTTTACCTAGTGTAAGCCATCTCTTCTCAGATGTGGAATGCAGTCCATAGACCAGACAGATAACAGCAGGGGACAATCTTCTTCCTATGAGAACAATGAAAGCCCTGCCCCCCTTGACAAGTTTTTCAGGTTTTTCCCTTATCTTAATTGAAGATTGTCCCTCTCTGCAGTCTACCTGGGCACCTCCCTTCTGCTCTGGCTGAACAGTGTTACATCAATAAAAGGGGCGGGAGGGGGATACTTTGACATTGAATTGCTCTTGAACTACAACTCTGACAGAATTGAAATAACACACTCCAAAGTCCAAATACTATGATGATTAATTAGAGCTGCTTTTATTATGAAACATTACTATCCCTTTAAAGGGATTGTAATGCTTGTAGTAAAGTTCAGCTGCGACTTCTTTATATTGTTTCTAACACGTAGTGCTATATCTTAACACTTACAGTTTTGTAGTTCAATCCAATTCAAGCAGAAAGGATCGTCCTTTCCCCTGCGTCACGCTGCCTCTCTGCCTGGTCCTGATGGAACGCGGTGAGGGACAATCTTCAGTAAGTATGAGGACAATCCTGTCCTCCTTCATCAAGGGGAGCAGAGTTTTTCTTATACTTACTGAGTGAAGATTGTCCGTCACAGCATCCGTCAGGTCCCACGACCGTATTCCACATTCAAAGGGAGGCAGCCAGAAGAGGGGGATCCTTTCTGCTTGAGTTGCGAGTGGACTAAACATCGTAAGCGTTCAAATATAGCGCTATGTGTTAAAAAAAGCATAAAGAAGACTCTGAGCTGAACTTTACTTCAAGCATTACCATCACTTTAATGCTTCTAGTGTAAAGGGATAGTAATGCTTGAAGTAAAGGGAAGGGCAGTGGGGCAGGCTATGGTGCACCTTCTAATGCCCTGTGTAACTCCATGTACTAAAGATGCAACTTTTCACCTTTTCTCAGTGCCCACCAATTCCCTTATACTGGATGGAAAGCATGTGACTTAAAACTAAACCAGCCGTGCTGCACAGGACTGTGTCTAATATTAACTGTGCTCTCAGATAAAACAGGTATGGCAAGGATGTGCCACCCCTATCAGCAGCACAGCACTTCGGTGCCAATGTCCTCTATAGACTTCACCTCTGGGTGCTTGTGCCATCCCCATCAGCAGCACTGCATTTCAGTACCAATGGTCTCTACAGACAACTCTTTCACTGCCAGAGGGGTAAGGACACATTGCTTATCCCTCTGGCACTGAAAGGGTTAACCTCTGGGTGCCTGGGAGACCTGCAGCGCTTTACCTTGTAATCATCGTGTATTTATAAAGCACCAACAGATTCTGCAGCACTGTACAACAGGGTGACAAGACAGAAGACCGTTGGTACAAATGGGGTACAATGAATACAAGGATATTTACAATCAAGGTTAAAGGGATAGTAATGTTTCATAATAAAAGCAGCTCTAATTAATCATCATAGTATTTGGACTTTGGAGAGTGTTATTTCAATTCTGTCAGAGTTGTAGTTCAAGAGTAATTCAATGATAAAGTATCCCCCTCCTGCCCCTTTTACTGATGTAACACTGTTCAGCCAGATCAGAAGGGAGGTGCCCAGGTAGACAGACTGCAGAGAGGGACAATCTTCAATTAAGATAAGGGAAAAACCTGAAAAGCTTGTCGGGGGGGGGGGGCGGAAGGGCTTTC
Source organism: Rhinophrynus dorsalis (assembly GCA_037306005.1). NCBI lineage: Eukaryota > Metazoa > Chordata > Amphibia > Anura > Rhinophrynidae > Rhinophrynus > Rhinophrynus dorsalis. The sequence goes on from CM074723.1 coordinate 20,900,105, forward strand.
ATTGTTCTTATAGGAAGAAGATTGTCCCCTTCTGTTAACTGTCTGGTCTATGGACTGCATTCCACATCTGAGAAGAGATGGCTTTCACTAGGTAAAAGGGGCAGGGAGGGGAAACTTTGCTTGTGAATATCTCTCAAACCATAAAGGTCTGAGAGATAAGACTTATATCGTTCATGTTTTTTTAATGCCTACAAAATAAATAAAGATAAATCGAAGTATTACTATCCCTTTAAGACAGTGAGATAGAAGGATAAGGGGGCACTAGAGCTTACAAACTATAGGATTAGATAGAAGACAGAAATGGTGAGCACGACAGATCTCATGAGCTCAAGGCAAGAAACAATTATAATAATTACAAACATCTATCCTTTCTCCTTCCCAAATATTGGCAATAGAGATATATTATCTTCAGAATGAAAAAAACACACATACACAAAATGATAAAATCTCAATCAGAAAACCATATACTTTATCAGGTTCCCCCCAATAACATTTTTTAGCAGGTTGGGAGGAGTAATGCCCCCTTTGCACAAGAAAAATGATCACAAAACACAATTTGCTTTCCCAGCCTGATAAGAAAACGGCACACGTTTTATCACGTACCTACACTTTTACATATACATCTGTCAGTGAGAACAGCATATTCCTTTATATAACAGCAAATTATACACTGGCACCTGTGTTTCTGTTATTGCTTTGAGTGGCAGAATGGTATGCAACACATTGCACAGCAATGTGTTACGTCCACTTCTAGTACTCAAAGGGTTAAACCAATCTGCACTCCCCAACCGAGACATGACATGCATATAAACCTGACTCAATGCTCTCCTGATCTAAAAGTGATGTAATAAACATATAAAGGACCAGGCCTCTCTTTTACAGTGTTGACCTTGAGTCTTTAGTAGGTTTGTTCTGCCGAGGTGAGAGGGGGGTAAGGAATCTGCAGCCCCCTCAGCAGAAGTGTTGCGGATGTTTGTGGGCAATGCAGGACCTCTTTAGGATGCACGATCCGGACCATTACAGGACACAGTCGCTTCTGATCACTGTTTGTTTTCAGACTTCAGCTGACACAGGATCCCTCTGGCAGAGGGGCTGGTGAGGGTGGAACTGTAGTACCCAGAGGGCTCCTGCTCCCCCCCCCTCCCAGGACTAGCAGTGAAATGCACGGAATAGGATTCCTTCAGGATCTCACAAGCAGCTTCTATGAAATGAAACCTTAGTCATCTGTAAAAGGAACAGTTCCTACACGTCACATGCAAAGTCTGCATTGCTTACAAGGTGCCTTTGTGCATCAAATCAAAGTGCACAAACGAAAGGACTGGGGGATTATGGGAATCTCACTGGTATAGATATTCATCAATCTCACAGAGTGTGCATGTGTTAGGGATGTCATCACTGCTTAAACCTTGGAGAGCCAGAGAGGTGTGCAATGTATTACATAACCACTGGCACTCGAAAAGCAAACTGAATGAGACATAGCATTTTTACATAAAAAAAACATAGTGTTACTAGTACACTGGAATCATTTACATGAATGTGGGTGCACATAGAGGGCTAATTTTCCACCAGATTTATGACCCAGTACACCAGCAGAGCAATACACCATTACATGAGACCAGCAGGGCAATACGCAGTTACATGAGACCAGCAGGGCAATACACCATTACATAAGATAATCAGGACAATAAGTCATTACATGAGACCAGCAGGATAATACACCATTATATGAAATAATCAGAGCAATACACCATTATAAGCCAGCAGCAGGGTAATAAACCATTACATGGGACCAAAAGGGCAATAACCAAAACGAGATCACCATACACCATTACATGAGAACTACTGGGCAATACACTATTATATGAGGCCAACAGGGAAATACACCATTATATGAGACCAGCAGGGAAATACACCTTTACATGAGGCCAGCAGGGCAAAACAGCATTACATGATACCAGCAGAGCAATACACCATTACATGAGACCAACAGGACAATACACATTTACATGAGACTAGCAGAGCAATACACCATTACATGAGACCAGCAGAACAATACATGAAACAATCAGAGCAATACACCATTATATGCCACCAGCAGGGCAATAAACCATTACAGAATAGGATTAACTGGTACCTCTATTTTAAGTCACCGGTGAGATCATTTGCTACCTATAGTGCATTTAGTTGCTCCAGTTCTGAGTGCATTATCCCCAGTGTAAGAGACAGTGAGGATGATGTACAAAGAAAGTGGAGGAATTCTGGGCAAACACAACTGCAGCCTAGGGAACACATAACAGAACAACTCTTCAGCCTTAGTGCATGTCTGTGTGATAATGTGTGCGTCTGCATGTGAGACACTGTGTGTGTCTGTGTGTCTGGATTTATGTGTGTGTGTTCAACATCATATCTCTTTACACAACTCCTCTGTACTGATGAGCAGTATGTGTCTGACAGAGAATCAGCAACATTGTATTTATTATACAGAATATACACATACACCTTCAACACCTCTTGCAGTGTGAGTTGGATACATGTATGAAGAAATGTGTTTTAGCCATGAAAAATGTACATGTATATTGATCTCTAGCATTCTAAGAGTTAAAAATCCCACTTAAATGAATTGGTATAGTTCTCACTATAGCGCAGTTGATGTATTCTTTTGTGGATGCGCTCCTATGTACATTACTCACCCCCCACAGACACACCGTACACAGTCTGTATGATAAGTACTGTTTACATTCGCATACTGCTAATACCCGGGAGATATCTTCCATAATTGGAGCCTTTGTTTATGGTTACCTCCCAGAATAATCACTTGAACAAACAAAGCTGGGTTTTTAACCCCTTAGATGCTAGATATGTCTAAAAATTGCAATCCAATTGATACTGTCACCCTGGGAACAGGAGGTCTGAGTGTAAGGAGGTGACTGCAATATGTTCCATATCAATCTGCAACTCAAAAAGGACAAAGCAAATGACACTGACAGGATCCCCAAATTAAAAAAAAAAAAGCCTTTGAGATTTCTAAGTTCAATTTATATGTTTTATTGGTTGAGAACACTTTATAAAATGATAATTATTGTATTTGCTCAAATATAAGATAAGTTTGGTTTTGTTACAGGAAATTTAGTTTGAAAAAAAAAAAAAAATGACCTTGCCTTATAGTAGAGGTCATATTGCAAGTAGGCTTTTACCTGTCAGACGAAGGTATGACCTAAAGGGTGGCCCTATAGAAAATCCATCCGGGAGGGAGGACGAAATACAGAGAGGGGGGAGAGTAAGAGAGAGGGGAGAGGGTAGAGTAAGAGAGAGAGAGTTAGGAGTGAGAGAGAGGGAGAGGAGAGTAAGAGAGGCAAAAGTAACAGAAAGAGAGGCGAGAATGAGAGAAAGAGATGAGACAGAGTGAGTGAGAGAAAGAGGAAAGAGACACATAGAGGGAGCAAGAGCGTAAGAAAAAGAGAGAGAGAGAGAGGGAGAGAAAGAGAAAAAGAGTGAGAAATCCCCATTACCCCCCCCCACACACACACACACACACACACACAAACACACACACACAAACACACACACTAGTAAGGCAAGGTTTGCAATTTTAGTCCAACACATTTGTCCTAGTCTTCAATCACAATAACGTACTATCACGTCTGTTTGTGTAAAGCACTGTGTATAGGTATGGCACTTTGTAAGAATACATACACACATAGATAGGAGGGTAAGTTGAAGTTTCTGCATTCAATTATTTTAAAGATTCTGTGTTGGCTACACTGCCAGTCTTGTATGCAGAATGAATCACAAACTCCCTACGTCATTGTGGAATAGTTTTGACATTGATCTGTTTTAGTGTCCTCGTAGCAGAGTTTGCCTGGCTGCTCTGAAAGCCCAGCCCTATCCACCACAAAGGAAAGCACTGAACGAGTGAGTAGAAGCCATTATTCTGGATAACTGATGGTTAACTCACTGATGAAATGGTGCATCGTACTGGTAGTGGTTCTGCTTATGAAATCACGCAGACCAAAGTGAATCGATCAGCCACAAACAGTGGTTCTCAAATGGTTTTCCATGGAAGAGGTGTATATGTGACTGTCTACCACAGATGTGTAGGAGGATTCAACATTTTGCACAGAACAATTGTGAGTTGTTTCTCTTGTAACCAGGGCTCAAAATTTCAACTTGCCACTAGCCAATGGCGAGTGAAAATTTAGCCCTGGCGAGTAGAAGTTCAGCCCTGGTGGGTATATTATGGCTTGCAGTGGCGAGTAACTTTTCAGGTTTGGCTAATAGCAAAGGACTTCACATTTTAATCCCTGTCTGTAACCCTGGGATATATTCCATGAACCAGCCATAGATAATGTGACGACACCCCGTTTTTAATGCAGTACTCTTGTTCTAACTCCATTCTACAGGGTGTGAAATTCATAAGCATCCTGCATTAAAATAGCAATCTGCTCAGATTAACCATAGGGGACAAATAAAAATTCCGCAAATTACTATTCATTTGAATGGGGTTTAAAATGCTTGAACGCTAGAGAAACCTCAAATTTAGGTTGTGTAAAGCGTTGGAGACATATCGAGCTTCAAGTGCCATTTAAAGGAGCAGTAAACTTTATGAAAGACTGTGGAATAGAGATTCTCCTGCGGAGTAAAACAAGGGAACTTCCACAACTGCCAGCTATTTTATTTAAATGTTTTAACAGTTCAATAATCAGGAAGTGAATTACAGAGTGTTTACTTTCCTGAAAGTTTTGACAGGAAGTGACTCAGCAGTTCTACCACATTCTCTGGAGAATTGTTTGTAAGTGACTTTTCTCTCAAACAGAATAACGAATTGCAATCTGAACACTAGAAGGCATTGTTAACGTAAAAAACAAGTTTAAACTGTAATAACTCTAGAAATATGCATCTGTCAGCGGTGGAAGTACCCTTATTTTACTAAACAGGAAAAGTCCTACAATTTACATTGTTTTTCCATAACAAAAGTGTATTATTCTTTTAAAGCCATTTCATTTCTCCTTTGGTACAGATAGTATACCCCAGAATTGCAGCTCTTTACCTTAACTGTATCCTGCCCCTAGTCCCACCTAGGAAAATAATTTATAAGATACAGTTTGCAGATTTATCTGTTACTCAATACAATTTAGCCCAATAATTCAGTCTTAAACCCTTGTGTGCCAGAGGGGTTTCCAATGCATTGCATTACAATGAGTTGGATAACTTTCTGGCCTTGAAAGGGTTCATTACACATAAAAATGAACTTGGGTTATATATACACTTAAAGGGATAGTAATACTTCGTTTTAACTTTATTTTATTTTGTAGGCATTAAGAAAACATGAAGAATGATATAAGTCATATCTCAAACCTTTATGGTTTATGAGATATTCACAAGCAAAGTTTCCCCCTCCCACCCCTTTTACCTAGTGTAAGCCATCTCTTCTCAGATGTGGAATGCAGTCCATAGACCAGACAGATAACAGAAGGGGACAATCTTCTTCCTATGAGAACAATGAAATCCCTGCCCCCCTTGACAAGCTTTTCAGGTTTTTCCATTATCTTAATTAAAGATTGTCCCTCTCTGCAATCTACCTGGGCACCTCCCTTCTGATCTGGCTGAGCAGTAAAAGGGGCGGGAGGGGGACACTTTGCTTGTGAATATCTCTTAAACCGTAAAGGTTTGAGAGATAAGACTTATATCATTCTTCATGTTTTTTTAATGCCTACAAAATAAAGTTAAAATGAAGTATTACTATCCCTTTAAAGGGATAGTAATACTTAAGTATTACTAATCCCTATAGTAAAGTCCTTTTAAAAAAAATACATGTATTGCACCCAGCGTCAGTCATCTCTCAAACCTTTATGGTTTGAGAGATGATCACTCCTAAAGTTGCCCTCTCCCTCCCCCTTCCCCGTAGTCAGCATTATAGCTGACTGAAGGGAAATCCGGTCATAGATCATCAGGCGGCTCTGCAGTAGAGCCGGGATCACGTTAATTGAAAAAAAATCTTTCACTAAAACGGTCTTCTACTTGTGCTTGCAAAGCAAGCACAAACCAAGCACACGCAGAAGACCATTTCAGTGAAAGTTTTTTTTTTTTTTAACGTGATCATGGCTGTGCTGGAGAGCCGCCAGAAAGTCTTACGACTGGCTTCCCTGCAGTCACCTAAAACGCTGACTACGGGGAAGTGGGAGAGAGAGGGCAACTTTAGGAGCGATTATCTCTCAAACCATAAAGGTTTGAGAGATGACACTGGTGGCAATACATTTATTTTAATAGGACTTTAATATAGGGATCAGTAATACTTAAGTATTACTATCCCTTTAAGTACTCTGTACTTCATTTTGCATCTGTATAAAATGTGTCTTTCTGAAGCCTAAAATCTAGTCTTACATATGCTGAGGAAGCAGGCAATCCCACATATTACAGGTTTCAGGGTTCCAACTGATTGTTCAGTATTATCTGTAAATGGGCTGAGATAAAATGACAGACTTTCTGAATACGTAAGCGATGGGCGCTAGTCACAATCAGATAACAGACTTTACCCCTCATCTCTCCTCTTGATACAAACAGCAGAAACACCATGAAATAAATGCTACCTGAAAAGAACAACTGACACATTAATTAAAAAGTAAGTTTGGTATTATAATAATAATACGTTATTTCTAAAAACTCCTAGATAGTTGAACCTAAAATGAACTTCCAAATCTCGGCATGAATGCTTTGCCCAGTCATGTGACACATTCTACACACAAACAAATGTCTGTAGAGTAAGAATGTTATGCCCCGGGCTAGTGAAGTGTTAACAGTGGCCCAGTCACACACATATAGTAATTATACTGGGGGAGAAGTATAAAAACTATGTTAAAGCAAAAACAGTAATGGGCCCTTTTGTGCTGTTTGCACTAGATGATATGTATACAGATGTTTGCATGAGTTTTATACACGCATACTGAGCTCAAGGAAAGGTCTCTAGTGCAGCTTATTTCCACAGCATTCTGCCATTACATAGTAACATAGTAGATAACGCTGAAAAAAGACATAAGTCCATCAAGTTCAGCCCATGCCAATAACACCCCTGTTGATCCAGAGGAAGGCAAAAAAAGCCCTCTGGAGCAATTTCCAATGTAGTCCCAAGTGTGTGGGGGGGGAATTATTCCTTCCTGACTCCAATTGGTAGTCAAATAGTTCCCCGGATCAATATCCTATCTGCTTTGAAGCCATCTGTCATAATTGTCCCTATTGTTCTGTGCTAGATAGGCATCCATTGTTTTTTTTGAATGCAGTTGCATTATCTGCAAGCACAACATCCCGAGGCATATCTTTTCCACAGAGTGACGGTACTGAGATTGCACCAAGGAGATGATGCCCGAATAATCAGGGGTAAAAAGTGATATTAAAATGGTTGCGAAAGGTGATTAATGTTATACAGATTGCAGTAAAATGGTTACTCTCGCCATGTCCGCACATTGTCACAATTTATTTTTCAGACTGCGTTTTGCACAGAGAAGGGATTTTCATGCACAAACACCATTAAACATACATATATGCAGCCATTATATAGGCTCATATCAATTTTTTTTAAATCATTTTCATAGGCCGCTTGGCATTAATCACAGGTGCATGTGCTAGGACTCCCTGCCAGCAGCTGCAGCGGTCACTTAGCGAGCCGGTGTGACAGATCTCTCTGTATTACACAGGCACAGCCCTTCCTCCTCTCTTGCTGACACGCTGGCAGCGGATGGGCTAGTGTGCACAGAGACAATGTTGCATGGATGCGGCAGGCTGATCGGGCTGTGGCTGCATGCTGCAGTCCAATAGGGATATCCAGTATGCGTGGACTGTGGCAGCAAGTGCACATCCCATGCATGTCGTGGCTCAGACCAGTCTTCCAGTGCCATTGCTCACCACCTTAGACTATGATATGCTTGTGTGCCTGCCTCCTGCTATCCTTCTCTGTGACTGGGCAGAAGCGACCCTATGGCACAATGTGAATGTTAGAGGTCGGTGCCACCAAGGTAAGCACTACAGCAGACACCATGTTCACACTGATAATGGTAACATGAGATACAGGGCTTTGGATTCCTCCTGACCTAAAGACTGTGTATGCACATACATGGTGTTTTAACCCCTTGAAAACTGGAGAAGTCTCTAATGCACTGCAAAGAAATCAAGGGGAAAACCCTTTGAGTAACAGAAAGGGAGTCAAATGCATTACCACCGGGCACATAAACTGATTAACAGCCTACAATGCATTGGAGAAGTCTAGCATTCAAGGTGTTGTGCAGAACTGCTCCAGATGACTCTGTGCAGATGTGTAAACAGCTGTGACATGAGACACACACACACACGTGTTATACAGTTTTATTTCTAAGGACCCCGCTGGATACATTCATGCACAGACACAAAAGGGGCAGTCCTGGGGCAAACCAAGCACCTATTACAAATAGGCATTTGCATAATCAGGGCTATTAAACTGGGCCATGAAGAGTGTTATTTCAGTACTGTCAGAGTTGTAGCTCAAGAGTAATTGAATGATAAAGTTTCCCCCCCACCCCTTTTAGCTAGCGTCCATAGACCAGACAGATAACAGAAGGGGACAATCTTCTTCCTGTGAGAACAATGAATGCCCTGCCCCCATTGACAGATTTTTCAGCCTTTTCCCTTACCTTAATTGAAGATTGTCCCTCTCTGCAGTCTACCTGGACACTCCCCTGCTGCTCTGAGGTGAGCAGTGTTACATCAGTAAAAGAGGCAGGAGGGGGATACTTTATCATTCAATTGCTCTTGTTCTACAACTCGGACAGAACTGAAATAACACTCTCCTTGGCAGGAATACTATGAAGATTAATTAGAGCTGCTTTTATTATGAAACATTACTATCCCTTTAACGCTGTAAATTCTAGAGGAATCTAGAGATTTCTGTACCAAAGACGTGGTCTCTGCTCATGCTATGAGGCTGGCGGTACAGGGATTGCTGAGATTACAGTACATTGCTGTGGCGAGTGTCTGCCGGTATGTACTACAGCAATCATACGTTACAGTGTATACCCCCGAGTACAGCCTCTGGCATTATAGGCCAACTCCAGCGATGCTGCGCCAGCCTTTTCTTACATTTGTCCCTCTTGAAAAATCAATACACATACAGACCTTCTGGGTCTCCTACCCCCATGTCCATGATTGGTGGAACGAACATGTTATAATTACTTGTGCGATTTTGAAAGGCCTTTCAAAATCACCTATATTTAGGTTAGCCATTCTTTACAAAAAAAAAAAAAAACTATTGTTTATGAGATATTTAGCTTTATTTGTAATTTTACACAAATTAGCCAGTACTTCCTGGTAAGAAGTGACAGTTGGGAGAGAGTGCATTTTAGAATCTAACACACCAGGCTGGGCCAGCCACTACTGCCTAATGTGCATATACTGACATATAAAGCTAAATATCGCCTAAACTATAGCTTTAAATAAAGAATGGCTAACATAAAAATATATGTGAGTCTGAAAGCTCTTTCAAAATCTCAGAACTCATTATAAAGCATTAGTTTCATTTTAAAGGAGCAGTAAACTTTTGTTATGAAAAAATATATATTGTAGGGATTTTCCTATTGAGTAAAATAAGGGTACTCCCACTGCCGAGAGATTTATATTATTATTACAGTTCAAACCCATGCTTTTTTACATTAGTAGTGCCCTCTAGTGGTCAAATTCTAATTAGATTTCCTGTTAGATTCTAATGGAGATGAAAGTCAGAAAAGTCAGAGACATACAGTTCTCCATAGAATGTGATAGAAACTGCTGAGTCACTTCCTGTCAGTTAGAACTATCAGGAAGTAAACACAGGAAATTCACTTCCTGGTTATTTAAACTGCTATAAATTGTGAATAAAACATCTGACAGTGATAGGAGTACCCTTGTTTTATTCAGCAGGAAATGCTCTATGAGATACGTGTTTTCATAAAAAAAAAAGTTTACTGCTCCTTTAAGGCTGCTTTTTCAGTCTCACACTCTCACTCTATCACAATGCTGTAGAAATGTCTGCTAAACCCCTATGCTAGAGAAGTCTACAACTCATTGCAAAGCATTCCAAAACCAGCACTGTCTCGCCCCTTTAGGACTGCAGTTCACAGCCCATGTTAAACTGTCCTATATGGTACATTTGATTTGCCCCATAAAACCTTAAATGTCTTTGTGTATATGGCCCCATACCCCTGAGAAATTGGCCCTTCACCTGATATTTAGGCAAATCCTCTGAGGGACTTATTTTTAAAAGAGAAGTGTTGGAATTCTGGGCCAAACCAACTGCACCGCAGTGGGGAGGATTAAAAATACGCTTTGATTTAAATTGGGCTTTTAACTCATTGAAAGCTAGAGAGCTCTCCAATATATGGCTTCTCAATGTCTTGGAGACTTCTCAAGCAGTTAAAATAACCATTTAAATCAATAGAAAATAGGGAAAGTTTTATTGGTTTGCCCCAAGATCACGCCAATTCCCTTTTAAACATAAGGAGGAAGACATAGGTAGGCCCGTGTTTACCTGCCTCCATTGGAGTCTGCATTCAGGTGATGGTTGGGGCAGTCATTCACTGGGTATCCTACGGGAATGATGCCACCTACATGCAGAGAGTCAACACAGCGGGTTCAAAACATTGCTGGGTTCAGAACGGTGCCATAATGATTTCAGAGTTTAAAATATCACTGGGTCCATTATGGTAGGATAGGGGGTAAGCTCAGCTCAAGTTTATGGATGAATACTGGTGGAGTTTGGCATTAACACCTTGGGATTATACAGAGGTCTCTTTAGTGATTTTTTTTTATGAAAGTATTTTACCAGATTGTGTCTCATTTCCAAGTATGTCTTGAGTACTGATTTCATCTACCTCAGACGGGTCAGAGACCGAGCTGACCATCTTTCAACTAGAACCTGGGACTGAGGTTTCAACAAATTCTACAGCTGGTGCGTTAACCAACTGAGCTATCTTACCAGCTATCTCTCTATGACGTTTGTATATTTAAAACAGTTGTATTGTTACAAATAAGCCCTTGGATGCTAGAGAGATCTCCAACAAGACCTCGCTAGCATCCAAGAGGGTTAATACCGAACACCATCAGTATTCATCAATAACTTGAGTAGAACATACCCCCTACCCTACCAAAATGGACCCAGCGACATTATAAACTCCGACGTTGTAAAGGCACTATTCAGAAGCCACCGAAGTTTTGAACACGCTGTATTGACGAGCAGTATTAACAATGCGACATCTCTATAGTAACTCTGCTGGACATACAACTGTTAGGGCCTACAGTTCACATCAATGCAAGCCAGCCGTTGGCTGTCTGGGAATGATGGGAACTGAAGGCCCTAACAAATGACTACCCCTGGCCTAGGAGTTTCCAAGCATCACTATAATGCTGACTCAAATGGAGGCCAGTAAATATGGGTTTGTTATAACTGGACACACACATGCAGCAATGGGTCATTACATGACCATCATCTCCAACTTGTTACCTGGGGTCCAGCTCAGCAGCATGCTCAGCAATAAAATGGCCTTGAGCAGAGATGCTGGACAGCACTGAAGTAGGATAGAAGAGCTCAGTCAGGAATTATGTGACAGATATATTCCTGTATCCTGCTATTATGCACCTCATGCTTAGCAAGTGGCCATGAGATGCAAATTGACTGGTTCATGTGACTTTCTGGAAATGGGCTAACTATAGAAACATAAATAATAACTAGCAAACTGGGACGGCACTGCCCTTCATATTATGACCGTTGGGCGCACGTGTGTGAAATGTAGACACATTGATAAACACAGACATATGCAACAGACAGACACATACACACGGTGAGAGGCAGAAACATACAAAAGACATACACAGAAACATACACACCGGAGATGCACACATGGACACACATATGTAACAGAGATGTACACACACACGCAACATACATGCGCAGACACACGTGTGCAACACATGTAACAGATATGCACACACACATGCAGCAGACATACGCACACACACACATGCAGCAGACCTATGCTCACACACAACACTCACACGCACGCTACAGACACACACACCAGACACATGCACACACACGCACGCAACCACCATAGGCACACACACACATACACGCAGACATGCAACACACATACACACAACACACATAAGCAGCACACATACACAGACACGCAACACACATACACAGACACGCAACACACATATACACACACACACACACACAGAGGGAACACTGACACAGTGATAGGCTCCCCCCATGTGTGGAGGTTCCGGATCTTGCTGGTTCTCCACATCTGCAGGTTCTGAGTGTAGAAGTGTGGGCAGTGGCCACCCTGGGATTAGTGTAGGAGCTTTACAGTGCTTCGTAGGTAACAACCTGCAGTATTCATAGTTAGAAGGAAAATGTAGCACCAGTAGGGACCAGAGAACATCACTTCACAACATGTTGCCATCCCCACTGTGGTCCTGAAACGGTGAAATCAATGGTATTTGTTATTTACTTTACTTAGGGGCAGAATTGTAGTATTATGCCTCTGTGTGTTTGAAGTGTAGAAGTGGAAAAGCAGAAAATAAAAGATTATGTGAGAGAGACTTATACCAGCATGTTAAGCCATAGAGAGCCATGCAGTATACAGTGGTGTGTCATGTCAGAGTTAACCCTGTGAGTGCTGGAAAGGCATCCATTGCATTAGTTACCTCTCTGGCACTCAAAGGGTTAAATACAGTGCTGTTAATTTGTCCCAATGGCATAAATAATGTATATTCAGCACCCCACATTACTGGCCCTGGTGCAGCGGAGACACTCTTCTCCTCACAATGTGCTTCGCAATGTCCGGATCCAGTGCGGGAGGAAGAAGCCGCTGTTAATTGTGAGGAAACAGGCCTGAGCTTAGGGGCTGGCAGGGTTATCGGCCGTGAAGAGGGCATGCTGGGCGTCTGAGTTGAGGAAAGAACAGGGATCTTCCTGGTCATGTAGTGTCCATTAAAACAAAAAAAAGGGTCCTCCTCCTTACTGCCACCCCTGGGGGTGTGTGTGTGTGTCCTGATGAGACATAAATTATGTAATGAGGCTCTCTCTTTTATATATATATAGATAATAACTTATTATATTATATGCTTTTATCTCCACAGGGATTCAATCTGATATACAGAGCTGAAGTTCATAACCTATTATTTTTATCCCGTGTATAATAAAGGTAGGGGCCCTAAAACTAGACTTCAGCCCCCCTCCAACAGCATGTTTTCAGAATATTCTCAGTTAGGCAGTGTTTACATGGGTGACTTAGCTGCACTCTGTTTTAGCCCATGCTGAGCCACCCATTGGGGGGTGGAGCCAGAGTACAGGTCTGTGCACCCCTAGCCCAAGGCAGTATAGCTTATCTTGTGGCCAGATCGAACTATGATGCTCAATCCATGCCATGACTGTTTATAATTTACTTTCTAAATATTTCCACCCCCACGACCGCACGGGGATCCAAAACTAACATGCATAAAAGGGGTCTTTGCAAGAATTATCCACACAATTAATCTGTTGACAAAACCAACTCTTGTATGAAAGATTGTGAGGTTCTGAGCACAATGTAGCTATTACAGGCAATAAAGCCTCCGCTTACTGAGTAACAACGGGAAGCTTTCAGAGATTAATAAAGTGCGCGGCAGTAAAGCTGTACTGGTGCATTTTTAAGATATTTCTTGGGATAAATATTAGTTTGGAATCAGCCTAAATCAGGATGCAGAACCTGCTAAAGCTGCATTTTTGAATTGTATAAAAATAAGGGAATCAAATCTCTTTGGAAACAAAAAAAAAACAAAAAACATCATGAGTTTAGATTTCAGGTAAAGAAAAAAGAAAAGAAAAATCACCTGTTCTAGAATGAATTTGTGGAAAACCAACTGCACTATAGGGAACAAATACAAATGCTCTGTAACCCTTTGAGTGCCAGAGGGGTACACAATGTATTACAGAGCAATGCGTTGTGTACCCCTCTGACACTCAAAGGGTTAATTTAAAAGGCTGTCCTAATCCATGGGACAGCAAGGGGAGGTGAGAGGCTGGGCAGGCACTATGCCTTTTATATTTATACCAGTATAAAACCCCGTGTACACAGGCCAAAGTGCCACCCAGCGGTTTGGGCCGCTGCCCCGGAGTGGAGACAGGAGGTGGGCCGTTCAGAGCCACTCCGCCATTTTGTTTCTTCTCTCACACTGGGACTGGAGGCCTGCGCGCTCCGGCAGTCTCTGCTGCGCATGAGAAGAGAAGAGAGAAGGGATATGATCATACCTGGGAACTTGACAGGCAGGGGTACCCGGAAGGCAGCCCTGCCAGTGCCGATAGGGGAGGGAAATGACACTATCTGCATCATAAAAGGGGCGGGGCTTAGTCACAAGGTGGGGCGGGACAAAACAAAAAGGCAAAATATATGTTGAATGAGTGTAAGAGGGCAGGGAGTGGGGGGAACTGGGGCGGGATGGAGAACAACCCGGAGATTGAGAGACTGCCTTGGAGACCCGGTAATTCACTATGAAATCCGGAGTCTCTGGGGCAAAACCGGAGAGTTTCCAGGTATGGATATGATAGACACAATTACATGTAGTGATTCAACAAAGTGCAGGAGGGAAGTACATTTCAAAGGAGTAAAAATGTTAGGACAAGAGGCCATAGTCTTAAACTAGAGGGACACAGGTTTAGATGTAATGTAAGAACGGTTTACTTCACTGAGAGGGTTGTAGATAAGTGGAATAGCCTACCAGCAGAAGTGGTAGAATGTAATGTAAGCACGCATGGGATAGGCATAAGGTTGTCCTGAACAGAAGAAAAGACCAAAGATCAAATAAGGCTTGAGGTTTTACAGTAGGAACATGGGCAGACTAGATGGGCTGAATGGCTCTGCCGTCAAGATGTTACTAAATATCATGTATGTCCAGCTAGCATCTGTAAAATTTAGTTGTTTATGTTAGAGCCCTAAAACAATCCTAAACTTTAATTTTAATGCATTCATAGACTATCCTATATAGACACAGCTTGGTTAATTGTGTTTGTGTAGATAAAATTCACATTAGTAGCCACAGATCTTCTATTTAGAAAGGCTGGCTCAGCATTTCAGCTCATTTACGCACAATACAGAACAATCACTTGTGAACCACTTATCAAGGAGGAAAAGGCACAAATGCAAGCCACCAGAGGGCACATGTACAAATATATTTTAGGTACAGGGAATATATATATGTGAGTGGGTAACCCCAGATAATAAAGCGTTCCTTTAATGCTTTGCGTACCCCTCTTGCACTCAAAGGATTAAGGTAATTGCTTTTAATTGTTTTCTGTTTCGTACCTTATATAACAAGATGAGTCAATGGTATGTAAATGACAGAGAAAGCATTACAACTCCAAATCAAGAAAGACTTTGGGGCTGGGTAAACAAGTTACTAGGTGCTAGATAATGGAGAGTACAACTGGTACTGAACAAACACTATGTATAGCAAAGGACACTCAAAAATAGCATCTCGCAGAGGAATTAATCTAATCCCATCAATTATACTTGCAAATAAGGAATGTTCTACTGCAAGGTGTTCGGTGTGCTAATGTCCACTAATCTTGAGTGTGCAGACTGGGGTTCACAAATCAATAGTAATTATTTTCTAGGCACCAAAACAGAATTTTGGAAGGAACCTCCTCGGGCAGACAGTGTATTTATGTATCTTTTTATTTATATAGTGCCAACCAGTGTACTTGGCACTTTACAGTTTACATTTAGTATAGAAGGGTACAAAGTGCAGTGATTAAGTGATCACACAGACAATCATCATGGGAACATCAGGTGAGTATGCATTAGGATACAAGGTACCTGCCCCGTAGAGCTTACAATCTAAGTATAGGAAGGGTGACATACAGATACAAGCAGGTAGAAAAGGAAGTGAAGTTTTTGACATATCGTAAATAATAATTTGCTAGGATGCTTGTCAGAAGCTGTCATGCGCAGTAGAGACGGTTGAGCGCACTGCAATCATGCTCAGTAGAGACTGCCCATGCCGTGGCTGATAATGGAGTGGGGCATTCAGAATTCAGACCGTAGTCCTCTCCATGCACCAAAGTGCGCAGAGAGGACTACAGTCTAAATTTGGAACGCCCCGCTCAGTTATCAGCCACAGCATTGGCAGTCTCTACTGCGCATGACTTCACAGCGCCTGTTGCTGCCCGGCACTGTGGTCCGTGTACACGGGCTCTTCAACTAGTGAGATAATGTTTCCATATTATGGTAGTGCTACATTTAAGAGGTGCTCTTTTAGTTGGATTTGAAGTTGTTGAGGGTTGAGGCCTGGCGAATGCTGGGTGGTAGGGAGTTCCAGAGGTAAGGAGCAGCGAGGGAGAAATCCTTCAGTCCTGAGACAGCAATAGTGGTTAAAGGGGCAGAGAGTCGTGGTTCGTAGTGGACGTGCAGGAATATGGCGGGATATCAAAGATGAAATATAAGGAGGGGACAAGTGATGGAGAGCCTTGAAGGTAATGAGGAGGATTTTGAAAGTAATACACTACTTTATTGGAAGCCATGACAGTGATTTTAAAAGTGGTGGGGTGAGTACTGTTCTGGAGGAGAGGAGGAGTATTCTGGTGGTCGAATAAAGAATTGATTGGACAGGAGCGATATGGTTAGTAGAAAGACTGATAAGTAAAAAATTGCAGTAGGTCCAGGCGAGAAAGGATAAGAGCATGCATGAGGGTTTCTGTTGTAGAGGGAGAGAGGAATGGCCAGTACTACACAGGACAGGTCAGTCAGTTGTTTAAACCCTTTGAGTGCCAGAGGGGTATCCAACGCATAGCTTTGCAATGCGTTGGATACCCTCTGATACTCAAAGGGTTAATAGTCTGAGCTTGATAAACGCTATGTCCCCCTCTCCCTGCAGCGCTGCTGAGCAAGGAACCAAAAGAGCCGTGCTATTTTTAGTTGTGAGTTCTAGATCTCATGTGATTGACTTGTTCACACCTAGATCATTTGTCTCTTAGCACAGGCAGTGAAATGTGAAACGCTATTCCCATAATCATCAGCGCTTCAAAAAGGGGACTCTTTTCTCACGAGCAGCCACTTTACACAGCATCGCTAGTGTCCACAGTCCAGTGTAGTGAGATGCCTACAGAAACTTGTACAACAGACAAACCTGCACTTCTATAGCAGAACAGACATTATCCACACCTGAACACCACGAAATCATATACATATAGCTCAAAATAAGTGCCCAAAATATGAGGGCGAAATTTAATTCTAAAAACCAGGGATAGCAGTATCTAGGGACAAGAAACAAACGGACGGTCCCTGGAAATCTGGTATGGATTCCAGTTGTACCATTTTTTTCTTTACTTAAAGGGATAGTAACACTTAATAAGAAATTATTAAGAGGTGTTTAAGTCAAAAGTTATTGCAGCTCAAACTTTAATTTTTTTTTTAGGTGCAGTATCTCAATGGCCTGAGATTTTACAGTGGCGTTTTTGGTACCCCTTCCTATGGAAAGTTCTGGTCATGACCATAAACTTCCATGGGATGATGTAGAATCAGCGCCACTGTAATATCTCAGGCCACTGTGATAGTACACCTAAAAAAATAATTCACGTTTAAGCTGCAATATCTTTTGAATAAAACACTTCTCAGCAGTGGGGGTACACAGAAGGACAGGCCTTACAATATAAGTGTTACTTTCCCTTTAAAACACCCCTAACACAAAGTGAATGAATGAATATATATGTTTATTTATATAGCGCCACAAGTGTACACAGCGCTTTACAACTGAAGGGTTTAGACAATACAGGGTTACAAGAGCTTTGCAATGTGAAACACTAGACATGTGGTCCTTGTCTGAAAGCTTACAATCTAAAGTGGTGATGGGAGACATACAGAGTACATAAGGGTCAAGTGAGGAATTATCAGGATACCCCTAACATTTGTCAATGGTGAAAAGAAGGGAATAAACTGATATTCATTCTCAGGCCTCACAATCTGAAAGACAAAAACAAGCATTTTGCACATGAAAAATGAAATGCAGCACCCTAAGCTGATACCAGAGCACCGTGCTGGAGAGCCACGATGCTTTTCCATAAGTCTGTGTTCAGTTAACCATTTGAGTGCCAAGGAAGTATCCAGATACCTCTCTGGCACTCAAAGAGTTCAAAGAAAACATACTTGTGTTGGTAGATCTGTCTCATGTGCGAGCCTATGATCTGTGGGAGTTGGGATTTCGGTTGCCCCTCCCACTAGTCTAAGCAGTTGGGTACAGTTGCTGTAAAATCTAATAGTTATTCATGTAAGGGTTGGACTGTTGCCTTACTTTTATCTGTGTTCCTTAGCCTCTCATTGTGGGGGGGGGGGGCACTGTGTAGTTTACCAGAGAATGATTCCTTCTGCGCTAGGATTGGCAGCAGTGGAGAGAGAGTAAAATTACACAAATAAAACCTTATAAAATTATATAGGAATTCATAACACTGACAAAACAATCTTTTAGCGTACAGTGTTGTATTAGCATACCTGGGAACTTTTCATTGTGGACTACCCAGAGGGTAGTCCTCTGGTGCCGCTGGGGGAGATGTATGACGCGATTTGTCTCAGAAAGGGGGTGGGGCTTACTCACGAGTGGGGGGTGGGACTTCAAAAACCACAAAAAAAAACCTTGAAAAATAGCCTGGGAAGGAGGGGGATTTGGCTGGAGTGCAAGGAGCATACACAGAAGTGGGCAGAGTTTTACTTAAAACTCCCCACACCCGGAGAATCATCCTCTGCCCCGGAGACCCAGTAATTAGAAGACAAACCCTGAGTCTCCGGGGCAAATCCGGACAGTTCCCAGCTACGTGTATTAGAGCTTATTGAGCTTCTAATGAAGTTTCCCCTTTAGGTCCATGGGGCCTGTGGATCTGTAAAAAATGTGTGGGCTTATGTAGAAGAGAAAACGTGAGTAAATTCTGCAGCAAACCCAATTACACGGGGGGTGGGGGGATGACCATTAAGGTGTGATAAAGAGGAGAACTACTCCAGTGATATCATCTCCCCAATACTTATGTTATTGTATGGAACTTTGGGAGATCTTAGTGCATTGGCACAAAGAATAACATAGGAACTGGAGAACCGATATTACTGGAGAAGTGCATTTTCCCCTTGGAGTAGTCAATCCTGGTCCTCAATAGCTCCCATCTGTGCATGTATGTTTTCAAGATATCCCTGAGTACTAGAGGGGCATGCAACACACTGTAAAGCTCCTACACCAATAGGGGAAGCTTACCATGGTAGCCTCAGTCCTATTGGCTAGGAAGGTGGATGTGACTTCACAGCAGCCAACAGGAATCACGAGCTGCATCTCACAGCACCAGCTCTTGGGAAGAAAAGCCAGGGGAAAACCTGTATACTAAGGGCTGTAAGTTTATAATGCTGCTGGTGAGGAGTGGGGGAGGACTAGCAGTAATTAACTAGTAAAAGACTGGGCTATAAACCTTTGGGTGCCAGACAGGTAGCCTGGCATTGGATACCTGTGTCACACTCAAATATTTAACATTTACATTTATTTTTTAGCTCATCATGTAAGTTGCCCTTTAAGTCCTTAACAACCAATGATGTGCCAGGATGGTCATCTGTGGATTTGCATTAAGGGCTGGTGACTGTCCTGACATGTTGTGAAATTCTCGGATGGCAGCACGGCGTGTTAGAGAATGGCCGCCAACCCCTGGAACATGCCATCATTAAGGGGTTAATATCAGCTTAGTAAACATCAAAATAGGGGTTATGAACTAAGGCTTGATAAAGAGGTGATAAAGAAGTGGGCAGATTTTCACAGGAAACTCTCCACCGCTGGAGATTAAACCTCTGTCCCCGGAGACCCAGTAATTAACGCTAAAAACGGGAGTCCCTGAGGCAGATCCTAATAGCTCTCAGGTATGCCTATGATGCAGATGGATTATCCTACTACATACACCCATTCTGTAGGGTAGTACAGAACAGTGTGTTGGATGGTCTGTACCTTTATCTGTGAACAGGTGTGCTCGGCCTGTACAGTAAAATACAAAAACAATTCTAGGTACCTGGGGATATTATCTCAGTTCCCAGTAACTAAGTTAATATCCTCAGGGTAATGCTGTACATGTTTATTTACTGCCCTGCCTGTAAGACCATGAAGTTGTAGTTCACAAAAGCTGGAGTGACAAAGGTTTCCTACACTAGGACAAGGGGTGCAACGTGTTGTTTTCCAGCTGTGGGGTTGCAATTCCCATAACTGTATGTGGGCCATCAGTGTCTACTCCTCTCATCAGCACGCCCTGTCAGCGGAGACTAACCTGCGACTCTACAGCTTTTTTCCGAACCCCAATTTCCATTATTCTCAGGCAGCAACAAAGGTGATCTGGCAAAGGCTGAACTTGATTCATTTTTGCCTTTTCAACCTCAACTATGCAACTTTAGAGGGCAATTCTGGTGCAAACTAATTGCACCATAGTACACAAGTAAAAATTCCTGAAATTCTCACCAATTTAAATGGGTTTAACTCCCTGAGTGCTGGAAAGGTCTCTACTGTATTGTTTCATAATGCTATTATTCAAATGGGCAAAAGCCCCATTTAAATAACTGGGAATTATCATATCTTCCCTATGGCACATTTGGTTTGGTTTGATCTAAAATAATACTTCATTTAGCTTATTAAAGGAGAACCAAACCTAGGAACAGACAACTGCATTTGCAAGATGTCTATATACTATACTCTTGAAGCCTACTGCAAATTGTTTATTTAAAGGGATAGTAATACTTAATTATTACTAATCCCCATATTGTAGCCATGTTAAAAAGAATTTAATTGTCCCCAGTGTCATCTCTCAAACCTTTATGATTTGAGAGATAACCATAAGCAAAGCTCACCCCTCCCTCCCCCTCCCTGAAGTCAGCGTTGTACTGACTGCAGGGATATCCGGTCTAATTTGCATCAGACCGTTTCAGTGAAATATTTTTTTTTTTTACTAACGCGATCTCGGCTCAGCTGCAGAGCCGCCTGATGTAAATAAGACTGGATATCCCTGTAGTCAGTACAACGCTGGCTTCAGGGAAGGGGGAAACTTTGCTTACGGTTCTCTCTCAAACCATAAAGGTTTGAGAGATAACACTGGGGACAATTAAATTATTTTTAACATGGCTACAATGTGCGGATTAGTAATATTTAAGTATTACCATCCCTTTAACCATTTAAGTGCCAGAGAGATATCAAATGCAGATACATCTCCATACCTGGGAACTCTCCAGATTTGCCCCGGAGACTCCGGTTCTCCGTCCCCAGCCTTCTGTGTGACATTTTTAACTCTTTGAGTGCCAGAGTAGTACGGAATGCATTGCTTTGCAATGCATTCCGTACCACTCTGAAACTCAAAGGGTTAAGCACCCCCCTCTCGCGTCAAGCACCGCCCCTTTTTGACACAATTAGCGTCATTTTTGTCACCCCCTGCTGAACAGAGGACTCCCCCCCGGGTAGCCCTCAGCTGGAAGTTCCCAGGTATGTACATCTCTGATACTCAAAGGGTTAAAAACCAATCACCTCTTGTGTTACACACAATGTACTCAGGCCTACTGAAGCCCACTGTCTGTCGTGAGGAGGTGTGACCTAGAGTCAGGCTTGCACAGAGATCAGTATATACAGGAAAGTGTAGATAAAATGCGTGAGTGTGTACACACGCTCCTAGGATTTCCCACCTCTAATACTAGCACTGTCCAGCTTGCTTTGTAACGGGGGCTGGTAAACAGACGGCAGCCCCCACCCCCTCTAGACAGAGACAGAATTTAATTACACTCAATGGAAACAACCCACTCCTGCTGATATTTGACATCTCACAATATAAGTCAGTGTTGAGTAACCCATGACTCCCCAGTTTGTTGGCCAACAGCTGGCTGAGGATAATGGGAATTTTAGTTCCAGAACAGCTGGAAAGCCACAGGCAGCTCCATCATGATTTAAGTTCTGCCAAAGATTAAAAAGGTTTACAGGTATATTAGCAAATATTACAATATACTCTTTCATATTATAGCATATATGCCTTTAACCATTTGAATGCCATAGGCATACCTGGGAACTTTTGAAACAGGGCTACCCGAAGGGTAACCCTGTCAGTGCCCAGGGGGAGGAAAATGACGCAAATCGCATCATAAAAGGGGTGGGGCTTAGTCGCGGGGGCGGGACAAAAAAACCCACAAAACCCCCCTGCAAAATGGATGTAAGAGGGCGGGGAGTGAGAGGAACCGGGCGGGATGGAGAACAAGTGGGTAGAGCTTCTACTTAAACTCTGCCCACCCGGTGATTCACACATTGCCCCGGAGACCCGGTAATTCACTTTGAAATCCGGAGTCTCTGGGGCAAAACCGGAGAGTTCCCAGGTATGGCCATAGGGGTACGCAATTCATTGCTTTGCAATGCGCTGCGTACCCCTCTGGAACTCAAAGGGTTAACCATTTGCGTGCCAGCCGGGTAAACAAAGCATCGCAAAGCAATTATAGGGGTTATAGGGGAAATTTACGTTAGGAATAAGGCTCGTCATTTCTTAACCCTTTGAGTGCCAGTGGGGTACACAAAGCATTGATTTGAAATGTGATGTGCACCCCACTGGCATGCAAATAGTTAGACAGACTGACTTCCCTAGACAGGTGTCCTTCATACAGTAGTCAGGTATATCTACCAGTCTATATATTTCTGCAGATTCCTGTATATACTGATCTCTATTGAATTCTGCCTCTAGCTCACTCCTCTTCACAACAAACCATCCGACCTGATGGCTTGTAAGGGACAGTAGTCTATCGTACTGTAGACTCACACTGGCAATCAGCAGAATAGAAGAGAGACAAAAGTACTTAAAAATTGTTTTAGATACGGACTTCCCAGTTCTGTATTTATTACATATCCATGAGGCACTGTCCCTTTAAACAGATAGTAATGTGTCACAATAAAATCAGCTCCAATTAATCTTCATAGTATTTGGGCCATGGAGAGTGTTATTTCAATTCTGTCAGAGTTGTAGTTGAAGAGTAATTGAATGATAAAGTATCTCCCCTGCCTTCCCTTTTACTGATATAACACTGCTCACCTCAGAGCAGCAGGGTGGGTCCAGGTAGATTGAAGAGAGGGACAATCTTATATAAGGGACAAAACTGAAAAACCTGTCAAGGGCGGCAGGTTTGTCATTGTTCTCACAGTAAGAAGATTGCCCTTGCTGTGAGCTGTCTGGTCCCAGGACCAGATTCCACATCTGAGGTGAGCAGTGTTACATCAGTAAAAGGGGAGGGAGGGGGATACTTTATCATTCAATAACTCTTGAACTACAACTCTGACAGTACTGAAATAACACTTTCCACGGCCCAAATACTATGAAGATTAATTGGAGCTGCTGTTTTGTGAAACATTACTATCCCTTTAAGTAAAAGCCCAAATGAGCCATGTGACCTTGTTACATCACCAGTGTATAAGAGCAGAGTGGCTGTGCGTTACCATTATCTACAGTGCCAGTGACATTCCCTGATGAGTAAGCACATTTTAACTTTCCCAACAAGCCTTCATTTCTAAAGCACTGTGTTCCCGCACCACTACCCTTTCAGAACCAGAGGGAAGAGAAGCAATGCGATGCAGAATACTCTAGTCTTAAAAAAATAAATAAAAAAAAAAATAAAAAATAAAAAAAGGGGGTTAATAGATGAGCGCTGTGTAATGATGACCAAGTTTTATCATCTCAAACAAATCTGGCAAGAATAAAAACTCACAGCACGGGTAGGCAACCCTTGGCTCTCCAGTTGTTGGGGACTACAAGTCCCATCATTCCCAGCCACATGGGAGCTGTAGTCTCCAACAGCTGGCAAGTCAAAAATTAGAAGGGTGGGCGCCCTTTCCTTTGAGCACAGACATCGATATCTAGCCAATGAGAGAGCTCCATCTTACATGCAGAAATCCTGTGTCATTGGAGGAGGCTGAATAGAGGGAGGGGAGTAGAGGCAGAGTGACAGACTGAGGTATAGAGCTGGTAACTGCAGTCTATGCAGAAATAGCTGCAGGGCAGAGTTTATAACTTCAGTTTAGACCAAATAAGACACTTTTAGTCACATTCGCTATATAAACCAACTATTTAGGCTAAGTTATATAGAGGTGATACATCCCCTTTAACCCATTCAGAGTTAAGGAAGCCAGCTACAGTCTGCTTTTGGCAGTTATTGAGATAGCTCAGAGATTAAGCCTTTAAAGGGATAGTAATATTTCATAATAAAAGCAGCTCCAATTAATCTTCATAGTATTTGAGCCATGGAGAGTGTTATTTCAGTACTGTCAGAGTTGTGGTTCAAGAGTAATTGAATGATAAAGTATCCCCCCTCCCACCCCTTTTACCTAGTGTAAACCTCCTCCCCTCAGATGTGGAATCTGATTCTGGGACCAGACAGATCACAGCAAGGGACAATCTTCTTACTGTGATCATAAGGAAAACCCTGCCCCCCCTTGACAGGTTTTCCCTTATTATCACTGAAGATTGTCCCTCTCTGTTATCCATCCGGACAGTCTTGCTACTCTGAGGTGAGCAGTGTTACATCAGTAAAAGGGGCGGGAGGGGGATACTTTATCATTCAGTTACTCTTGAACTACAACTCTGACAGTATTGAAATAACACTTTCCATGGCCCAAATACCATGAAGATTAATCGGAGATGTTTTTATTTTACAACATTACTATCCCTTTAATGACACTAGTGGTGTGCAAAACATTGCACATTCCCTTAAAGGGTCAAAAGAAATATGCAGTTCTTGCAATGATCTCCACCAGATGAATGTCAAATGAGTAATTCCACAGCCTAAAAGCTTTATTTCTCCCTGGGACCACAGCAAAAGTGAGGGGAATGAGTGTATGGCTGGTTTTTTTAGGCCTGCCGCCTGAATTATTCACAAGAACACTTCCCATAACAACTGCACCATTAGGCCTGCAGAGTCATGCGCTATCTACACAGCAAGAACACGGCACATCGCTCACACGGCTGGTGGACCACGGGATGCAGATATAGGAAGCTGAAAAGGCGACGGTATTGGGAAAACAAACTACATTATAGGAGACAAATATAAATTACCCATTTCCCATTTATTTAAATGGCACTCAAAGGGCTAACCCTTGGATGCTAGAGAGGTCTCCAACACATTGTGAAGAACTCTCTAACATCCAAAGGGGGTTAAAAATCCCATTTGGATCAATGGGAATGCTTGTTTGCGATGATGCAGTTGGTTTGACCCAGAATGACTTTAGGGGGAGCTGCACTAAGAGGTGACATAGTGGATCTCCCTTCTCCTGTTCCTGTGTTACTGTAGGAGCCTATGTACTGAGTTAGAGATATCTTAGTGCCCTGGCTCCATACAATAACACAGGACTTTGACAGTTTAGAACACCGTTGAAGTGATCTCCCTTTGGGGGGATGTGTGCTAAGAGAGGATAAGGGGCCCTGGTGGCTATATGTTGGCAAAGTGGTGTCGATGTCACACTGGCATCATGCACTGAGGGGTCTGCGCCATCATATATCTGTGAATGAACCAGAAAATCCCACACAATCTGCTAACATATCCATGACTTCAACAGGTTTAATGTTTTTTTTTTTTTGGCAATGGCTCATTTGCATATGGAAATGCAGGTTAATAAGTCACTGTCATATTCATGTGGGTGTGTTTACATGCTAATGTGATACACCGCCAGACACACTAAGATCCGATAGCATCTCTTCCTGTCAGAGATCACGGTCCCATCATCGGCAACCTGAGGGTGGCGATGTTGGGATCTCCCTGTAGCTCTCTATGCAAATACAGCCATGGACGCAAGCCCCTTTAACACTCTGAGTGCCAGTGCCACACACCGCTGGCCTTGCGCATTGTGTCTGACGATGTGAGTTAATGTGACTTTGCCAGGCGGCTCTGCAAGAATCAGCTCATGTCTCATGTCACTGGAAGGCACTTGCATATTATGGCGAAGTGAGCGTCTGCCGCATGCTCACATCTAGTTCAAACAATGTGGGGGTCTCTTGTTCTCTGGGCATGAGGATTGGGAATTAATGGTTAACAACTCAGATTATGATCTGTGCTCTCTCAATGTCCCTCTCTCCTCCTGCAATTCTTAACCCTTTGTGTGCCAGAGGGGTACGGAACGCACTGTGCATTACATACCCCTCTAGCACTCAAAAGGTTAACAGTTTCTAGCAGTGACTTGCTCTAATATATCCTCTCCATCATCATCATACTAGGATTATTCTAGTGTCTAGCTACCCAGGTATCACAGAGGAGGTATATCAGTTGCAGGGATTGTTGATTTGTTGGGGGCAGTGCAGTTTAGTGTACACTCCATATTATTTTTTAGGAAGCACATGAGTGGCATCCATTCCATTGATCTGCAATGCATTGCTTACACCGCTGACACACAAAGGGATGAGTGAGGGCTGCTGTTCTTGGTGCTGATGTCTGTCTGTATCTCCTCTCCTCTTCCCTCCCTAACACACTGACACCGTTACACCAGGATTAAACGCTAATGATCAGAGTCTCTCCCCCTCTCCTTGCATCCCTAATTACTACAGCATAAGGCGATGTGTATGCATCTCCAAGCCAATGAGCTCGCCACACACATCGCAATGGCAACGCCACTTACTGCATCTCCCCCCATTTCTACTTAGACTTTACAAAAGTAAATTTTTCATCAGATAGAATCACTTAGGAAATCACAATGCTTTTGTGATTCACTTGCATTATTTTACATGCAGTTCTGGTGCAATATTCAGCACAATTTCTCTTTTCTCCCAACATCCCTTGCGCTCAAAGTTGATGAGGCTGAAAAAAGACATGTGTCCATTAAGTTCAGCCCATGCCATATCACCCCTGTTGATCCAGAGGAAGGTAAGCTTTAAAAAAAAAAAAAAAAAAAAAAAACACACTAAAAATACAGCTACCTGTGTTTTTAGTGCAATTCCATCTCAATACCATTGAAATGTGACAAAAGCTAAAACCACTCTAGGACCAAAGTTGCCGCAAGATATGTTACATTGCAAAACACACAATTAAAAAATCTCCCACGTAATCAGCACAGTTAAAAACAATCTTACCAAATGTATAAGATTAATCCATGTTCTATCAAAGCTGTGCTAAAGTCACCCATGTAAACACAGCCTTACAGCTGGTTCAGTCTCAGTATCTTTTTGCAGTACCGGGGGATGGGCATGATGACGATCACAATGCAGACATTTAAAAAGAAAAAACACTGCAGAGGACACAGCTAATCACTCACCTTCCCCGCTCCACCAGAAACAGATGAGCATGTAAACACCAACTTAACTGTTATGGCCATCTCTTAACCCTTTGAGAACCAGAGAGTTGTGCAATGCAATGAATACCCTCTGGAACTGAAATGGTTAAAGAGAAATGCTATATATTTCTTCTTTTTTAAGGAAAATTGGATTCAAACACCTAAACATTAAATAGGGTTATATACTTCACACAGCAGCAGCAGCAATTCTCTAATTGATTTCGGAGGTATACAATCTAATCTTAAGTAAACTCTGAGGGTGCAGACACCCCTGCCTTTTATAGGGCTCACGTTAATTGTCCATGATTGCAGTTAATGGGCAGAGATAAGATAACAGACTTGAAAACAATACCAGAGAGCTACTAATCACAATTAAGTAACTGACATTAGATTGTCTCTCTCAATACAAACAGTACAAGATTAAATAAACGTTCTCTGAACAGGACCATTTACACATGCATTAAAATTAAGTTTAGGAGTATACTTTAGGGATGTAACATGAATATTTATGTATTATATACTAGTTGGAAAGTACGTGATATTTAAAGTTATATCAATCCGTTTCATTTTTGGTATTCGTTTAACACAGCCTTTCACGGTACAGCGTAGTTTTTCTAAGACAAAACAGTCAGCTGCACAAAGTGTGTTTTACGCTGCTGTATTTTTGCTCGATTTGCTTTGGTTTTCTATTCTAATCTTGTTTCAAGGCAAATCTCTAAAAGTTGACTACACTTATTTAAACAATACTTGGCTCTTGTTTGCATGAAAACAAAGTTGAGTTATTGCCAATCTACCTGGCAGCCTATGACCTTTCATAAGAGGTACTTGGAGGCTGCAAATGTTCATCACCACCTGCATGGTAAGAAGAGGCAACAGCATTTACTAACATTAAAACCAAACATTACACCAGCAACCCTGCCACTGGCTGTGGGCCATGACAGCAACACCCAATAACCAAAGTCTCTACCCTCCCCAAGCTGTTAGCTAACGGGTGAGGGGCTAACTGCCCAAAGTCCTGAGGAGCAAGTGCCATCTTTTCCTCCACTTGCGAGGACCCAACCACACACACATCCGAACCTGTAGTGATACAAAGAAGAAAAGAAGGGAGGGACAGCTTGAAGACACTCCCCTGTGAGGCTCTGGCCATCAAACTGTAAGCGCAGGCCCACAGCCTCCAGGGAATATTTATAAAGAATCACTATCCCTCACAGGATCCCCAGAGCCAATATGCTACACTACAAAACCCAAATATTTTGGAACTCAGCATAGCGCCGTGGCCCCATTGCTCCTGCAAGGTCACCTTCCATGTAGTTGCATTAATTACTTGTGTATTGATTAGAATTGTTTTCCAATACTGTAGCACTAAAAAAAAAAAAAAAATCAGTTTTTTAGATAGTACGAATACGTATCGCTACAACAGTTGCCCTGAGGCCTGACTATAGGCATCAGTTGATAGGGTCAGTGGGACAAGTTGCCACGTAGCAGACTGTTGGTTTCTTGTTTTTAATAAAGAGCAAATAGATACAAGTCACTGGATAAGATAATATCCTCCACATAGAGCGATCAGGGAGATGTACTAAGGTGTGATAAAGTAGAGATAACTTCTCCAGTGATATCACTTCTCCAATTCCTATGTTATTCTATGAAGCCTATGCATTGAGATCTCTCATGTGGGAGGAATCTTCGCGCACAGGCTCCATAGAATAACATAGGAACTGGAGAAGTGATGTAGACGTAATTACTGCTCATGGTACCGAACACCAGATGTACTGTTAATAACTGTACTTCCTCCTCTACCTGCTTGAATGTGTATGTCACACATCCTATACTTATAGGGGACCTCCTATCCTAATGTATGCTCATCTAGTGCTTCCCTTATAATTGTCTATATAACCACTTAATTACTGCACTTATTGTACCCCCGCTATACAAAGTGCACCTATTGGAGCAATATAAATAAAAATATACATACTGTTTATTAGCAACATGTTATGAACAAACTGTATCCACTTTACCAAAGTGATATTTTAGGGGAAAGCATGCAGTAGACTTGCTTTGTGCTGCGCCAAGGCAAGATTTCAAGACTACATCAGGAATCATGGCGTTCTTATTACATTTTGCGACATTCAGACACAATCAGGGTAAGTTTATGGACTTGGATAAGAACGCTTTGCCCCTATATAGGTTAACCCACTGGTTTCTAGTGATATTGCTTCACGATGCACTAGACAAATCTCCAGGATCCAAGGGGTTAAATAAAATGAAACACCCGTTCATAATGCTACACAATAATTCCAGGCATAAGATCTAAGCAATTTTCTCAATGATACTTTTATCTACAAGTTACATCGAACTTACAGGGATAAAAACAATATATACAGATGTAAAATGAAAAGCATTAGTGGGCAGCTGTTGGGCCCCATCTCACATCACCCACAACCAGTTACTGTCTGGTTGGGGATAAAGGGAGTTGCAGTCCCCAACAACTGTAAGTCCAATGATTGGCTACCCTGTATTTAATGAATAATAAACAGTCGGAGAGGAACCTGCAGTGTGCGCTTCACAATGTACACAAAGCACTGGGCAGGTCTGGACACGAGATCTGGGAAGGTGATTATTAGGACTGGTCTACCTTGTTCCTAGCACAATCACTAATAACCTGCTCCCTGTCCACTCTATCTAGTTGGGGTAACCCTTTGAGTGCCAGACAGAGATGGATTAAGGCTCCATGGGACCTTAGGCAAACTACCAGTTTGGGGTCCCATCTCTTGATTCTGACATAGGGTGCTGCTAGCAGGTACTGGCATTGTGGCTCTAATGGCAGTGGGTGCAAATGGATGAGGTTGGTCATTCAACAAAAAGGGCATCTGACACAAGGTGTTAACAGCAGCAACAGAGGGGCCTTTTTCTGTGGCCCTTCACTTGCAGCCAGGGCCCCTCATCTTGCCATGGGCCCTAGGCAGTAGCCTAGTTTCCCATAATGGATGATCCAGCTCTGGTGTCAGATGTAGACAATGCATTGAGGACTGCAATGGCACTCAAAGGGTTATGCCCCTGAGTGCCAAAGAGGTACTGAATGCATTGCAACGCACTGGATACCTCTCTGGCAGTCAAAATATTTAAGAACTCCCCCCCACCCTGTCCTGTCAACAAATTCCCTGATGAGCCCTGCCAGCACCTTCCTTCCTAAGGCACACTAATAATATAGGTTTATATTAAACTGCTCACATTCATGCTTATGCATTTTAATATCAGTTTGTACAGAGCGGCAGGATCCGCTGAAGCTTTATAAATAAATGATGATGATCATTCCCAGAAGTAACCAAAATGCTGAAGGACAATGAAGGTCAGCAAACTGCAGGAGCAATCTTCATTTTCACACATCATTAAAAAGTAAAGCTTGTTTGTGCTCAACCCTTTAACGCTTTGAGTGCCACAGAGGTATCCAAAGCACTGCAAATTAGACCAGAGGGGTGCGCAAAACATTGCAAAGCACATTGTATGGTAACATTGGTCCTGTACATAAAATGCCAGATTGTGCCACTTGCAAATAACGGTACATCTTTCAAAAGAGGATTTTAGTCTTACCTGTTAAATCCTTTTCTCTTAGTCTATACAGGTAACTGGTAACTTTGGGTAGGCGATCCGCCCCTTCAAGTAGACAGGAACAATTCTAGAAGTGACTGCAGGAGACAGGAGCATCCACTATGGGGGATGAACCCACTGAGCAAGCGTCACCTCAGAGAAGGGGTAAAGCTTGGCAAATTTCTTGGAAACAGAAGGTTTCCGTCTGGAGACTTCCAATCAGACACAAGGCGGTCAAGAGTGGGGTTAGGTGGAAAACAAGTATGGGACCTTTTAGGCTCCTGGAATACATCAGATGGATCCGAAGAAACCTCCTTAACTAAGGGAATGTTTAGGGTCGTTAAGACGACTCTGATCTAGCCCTCAGCCGAGGGGTCAGGATCAGCCTCAATGGGATCCCCAAAAAACTGAGAGAAGCCCACAGCAGAACATTCCTCAACATCCGAATCCACCAACAGTTCCTACTCAGAGAAATCTGATACTTCAGGTACTCCCTGTGGTTTCGGCAGGGAAGATCTGATGGAGGAAGGGGTCTGCCAGGAGTGGAAGACCCCCTGTAACTGGGATGGAAAGAGCTGCAATGCAGACCGGAGGTTTCTAGTAGCAGCAACTCTTGCACCCAGACTGGCTCTAATACATGGCTGGAGGTCCCTGGGGGAGACTCATGGACATCAGAACATGCTGGGCATAAATGACCTGAGTATTCTCTAGGTAACCCTGAACGACATGAGGAGCAATGAGCAATAGGGGACACAGAGACCCCATTGTCCTTAGACTTAGACCTTTTCCCCAAGCTCTAATGGATTAGACATTCTCAAAGTGTCAAAATGTTTAAAGTATAAGGAATCACCTAAATACAGTGTGTAAGATTAAAATTTCACCCCAGAAATCGCTAAAATGTACTTATCTGGCAGGTGAAGGGTTAATCTGTAGAGGAGAGAAGGAGAGTCCAAGCCCTGCGTAGGATACTCGTTCAGGAAAAGGCACAAAATGGCTGCCGCAGTGGGAGCCAATCAGAAACGAGCGTGCAAACTAAGCGCTCATGGGGAATGTAGTTTTCCCAGAAAAAGTACCCCGACAGTGCCCAAAGCCCACATAAAATGTTAACCGGATGACAGAGCAAGGGCAGACAATTAAAATGAGCCATCTCTGAAGTCGCTACGTTGAGCGGTTGCACAGATATGTCCCAAATTGTACAGTCCCATAGAAGTGAATGGAGCAATGGTGTCTATGTGGTAAAAGCGCGTCGGATCACAAATTTTGCAGACCCAAAAAAACACTGAACCCAGTAGGGAAAGTGCCAATAACCCCCGAAAAGATGCAAAACCAGCAGCTAAAAGGTTAAGTTACCACAGAAACTTGCTCCAAACCTCTCAACAGACATACAGATTAACCCAGTGAGTGCAGGAGTATGTAACTGGAACTCCAAAGGAAAACCCCTGTGCGGAGGGGCACTGTGGGACATGTGGACCTGCAGCACTCAAAGGGTTGCTCACCTTTCCTGCAGCTCTTCTGTCTTCAGATTACCATGTATTATGAAGAAGCCTCAGTGAGCAACTCCTGGGGAAAGAACTTGAACCCAAGATTTTCCCCCCAGGGCTTAAGGTCCACAAAAAGCACCTGGTCACTGAGCTAGCGACATCTAAGGGCATTGTCAGTTATGGTAATCCGCCTAATGGTGGTATTTCCATTTCTAACAGAAAAATAAAAAATTAGCTAAAACTATAACAGAACTGTTCTCTTGCCTGTGTCTTCACTAAGGAACAAATCTTACTGGGGCTGATTGGCCAGCTGCAGCCAAGGAGGGAAGGTAGGCTCCACCCCCTGCATTCACTTCTACAATTGTTCCTGCCTACTTAAAGGGGCAGATCGCCTATCCAAAGTTACCAGTAACCTGTATTGGACGACAGAGAAAAATATTTACATTCCAAATGGCTTGTAAAGCCTATATATCATTTTTTACTGCTCTTTAAGATGAATTAAACTTGTCTTAAGGTGAGAAATTACCCCTTTGAGTGCCAGAGGGGTACGGAACACATTGTGTTGCGTTCCGTACCCTGCTGGCACTCAAAAGGTTAACTTGGTGGAACAATTCTATACTTTATGCCAATTCATTTCAGTGATGGGTCAATATTACTACAGTGTGCTATGAATCTACACCCCCCCCCCCAACACGCTGATGGTTGGCACAGCAAGCAATATATCTGGACTTGAGCAATATTAACCCTTTGAGTGCAGAGGGGTATCCAACACATTTCTTTGCAATGCATTGGTTTCCTGTCACACTCAAAGTGTTAATTAGCTTACTGTGTAGGAAATCTGTATAATGTACTACACTCTGCAACCAAAATGAAGGCTAATTTAGAAACGCAATTTGACTGCAGATCAGAACCATTCAGACCATCTAGTCTGTCCATTTTCCTACTGTAAAAACCTCAAACCTTTTTTGGTCCTTGGTCTTGTCCTATGTTCAGGACAGCTTTATGCCTCTCCCATGCATGCTTACATTCCGTCACTGTATTAACCTCTACCACTTCTGCTGGCTGGCTATTCCACTTATCTACTACCCTCTCAGTGACGTAAAACTTTCTTACATTACATCTAAACCTGTGTCCTAAACATTTTACTCCTTTGAAATGTTTTCCCCTCCTGCAATTTGTTAAATCCCTTCAAGTATTTGAATGTTAACCTTCTCTTCTTTCCTCAAAACTTTATTCCTCAGAAAATTGGCTAGTACAACTCTATACAACAAATACACTTCTACTTAAGTGACAGGTCCAGTTTAGGCCCAGTTCACACTGGTAATTTTGTTGCAAGATGTCACAGCAATTTGAGACTGCCACTGAAAATTACTGCAATTGAAAATGTCACCCCCCATGTGAATTGTCCCATAGAAAATATCTATTCAATTAAATTTGTAATAACGTTGCCAGTGTGAACTAGGCCTTAAGGATATCCCTGATTAAGCACTGGTAAGTTAATCAGTAACTTTCGTTATCACTAGCCCACCTGTGCCCAAGAAGGGACATTCTTAAAGCGGAATTACCACCTATTAGAAACACGGTCCCAAAAAATTACTCATGTGGCGACTAGCTGCTCAGTAGCGCTAGTTTCCAGAATTACTACGTTCATGGGATTTATAGACTGCTCCGGGACTGACAGGCAGGAAACAGCGCAGACATCTCTCCATAGTGACATCTGCGCTCCTGCGCTGTCAGTCCCTTTTGGAGCCGAACGGCTCCTAGCAACTCCTCCTAGAGCCGGCTGTGACTGACAGCGCAGGTGCGCAGACGTCACTATGGAAAGAGGTCTGCGCTGTTTCCTGCCTGTCATTCCCGGAGCAGTGTATAATTCTCATGAACGCGGTAATAATTCTGGTGACTAGCGCTACTGAGCAGCTAGTTACCAGGTGGGTAATTGTTTGGGGCCATGTTGCTAATAGGTGGTAGTTCCACTTTAAATAAACAGTTTATGTGAAAAGAACTTTCAATATCCCCTATATTTCTGTTAGCCATATTTTATTTATCACAGTTTAAAGCGGAACTACCACCCCACCATGACCTTATCTGTGTGTAGCATTAATGTAGTTATAAAGCGCTGTGTAATTTTACAAATCAGAAAAGTGATCGATAAGGCACAAAAGAAGATTAAAGTTTAACCTTGTGACTTGTAGAGCATTGTGAGCGCTACTGCGCATGTCAATCCGGTTACCGTGCGGTTACTTAGTCACCCCCATCGTTCTCTGTTATCCCGCCCACGTCCTCCTTATCCTGCCCTTATGTGACACATCACCTGGCACGCACGAGCCTGTACTAGACTGGAATTAACTATCAGCCACATTTTGCCCATAACTGAGCCAGTGGTGCAAACGGTATTCTTTGCAGATGGGAGGAGACCAGCCGATGAAGTCAGCACTGCACTGGTGTACTCCCACCTCTCCTCTTTGCAATGTGTTTTGCACCCCTCTGGTGGTTAACGGGTTAAGGGGCCCTATGCCTAAAAGGGGAGTGCAGAAATGTGTTGGACAAAACATCCAAGGAGTTAAAAGGGTCAATTAAAAGCAATGGGAATCTGGGGAATTTTTTTTCTCCCCTTACAGTGTAGTTGGTTTGCCCCAGAATTCATATAGGTTTCTATTGAACATAATGAATTAACCAACTGAGTGCCAATGGAGCCTCCGTTGCATTGCAATGTGTTAAACAACCCTCGGGGTTATTCTGTAGCAGCCGTATTAGTCCAGTTCTAGTCATGCAAAGATATGATGATTAGTTTGGTGTTTAGCGATACCTTTTTTATTTAACCCTTTTGAGTGCTAGAGGGGTACACAACACATTGCTTTGCAATGCGTTGCATACCCCTCTGGCACTCGAAGGGTTAAACTAACAGTCTATATTTTAAGACAATCTTACGAGAGATCAGCTCTCTTCCTCCTGTCAGGCAGTACTGCGGTGCGTGGTTCAGTACCATGTGACCTGGACAAGAGCTGATCTCTTGAAAGCTTGTCTTAACCCTTTGAGTGCCAGAGGGGTGCAAAGCAATGCTTTGCTTACCCCTCTGGCACTCAGAGGGTTAAAATATACACTGTTACTCTAAATAAAAATAAAGTATCACCAAATACATATTTTGAACACAGGCAGTTTTATAAAGGTTAAGAGAAATAATAGCCAACTGTTTTGTAATCGGGGGGAATACATTAACGTGACAAAATCCCTTAGTCATAGTGTTTCCAATCATTATTCCTCTTTTCTCTTCCTCCGTGATGCTCTCAGGGCCCTTCAAGTGAAGCCACTGATTCATCAACCATATACTATTTGCTGAACCCCTTTCCCTTACCCCATTCTGTGAGAGCGCATCCCCGGGCCCTGGTCTGTCAGCTGTTATTTACTGGGCTAAGAGCAGCGAACACTTCTGTTATGTTAGGACGTGCTGCTTATAAAAGGGAAACTCTGGTGATGTATTGCTAAGCAAACTGCTGAGCTATGCACCAAGAAATGTCGCTCTCTCCATTTTGGAAGACACTAAAACAGAATTATAGAGCATCAACAGTACAGTAAACACCTTCATACCAGCAAATCACAAGGGACAGAAGGAACATTTTATGTTTTATCAAGTCAGGGCAACAATTCTCAGGGTTTGGTTTTTTTTGTTTGTTTTTGTCTGTCTTTTTTTTTTTTTTTTTTTTTTTTTTTTTAATTTGTTTTAGCTCAAGGTACCCGTAACCCCAGAATCTGCAATATTCAGGGCACCCCTAACTTTGTATAGAAGACAACGGCCAAGGGACCTACATAGGATACCAATGTAGGAATCCTCCTATATAATAATTCGCTAAAACGTGTGTAACGACGCAGTCATGCACAGTTGAGACTGCGGGGCGTGCTGCAGTCATGCTCAGCCGCGGCGCAGGCAGTCTCTACTGTTCATGACTGCCCCATGACCAGCTGGCAGTGGTACTGTGGCCCGTGTAACGGGCTGTTCAACTAGTAGGTATATAAAGAATAAATAAGCCAAAAGGCTACTCACAAGCTAACTGGTCTCTAACGCATGCAAGATATTTTGCTGAATCTACCGACATAACATGTAACATCAAGTTGCTCAAACTCCAAAGATGACACAAGAAAAACAGAAACACAGACCATCTGGAGCTCCCTGAGACAGTAGATTATTAATACCTGCGCGCTCAGAAACCGGTCCATACTCTTACATTGCACTGAAAGCCATCATGGAATCTTAATACTTTTCTCCCACTGTATGACGCAACACTTGCCTTCGATGAAAATATTGCAACCCCATTGCTGTTTCTGCTTTTCTAACATTTTATTAGGTCATTTGTCCTTTTGGGGGAAGGTCCTTGTACGGACTGAAAATGTTTCACCAATAAACCTGATTTCTTTGCCAATCTTGTTTGCTGATCGCATTCCGTACCCCTCTGGCAAGCAAAGGTTTAAGAGACAAATCAGAATGGGAATAGCATATAGTACACAGGTAGGCAACCTATGGCACTCTGGCAGGTGGAGACTACAACTCCCATCATCCCCAACCTTATCTCAGCCAGTTTACAGATTGCACCATCACTTCTGGGATACGCTATCAAGACTGCTGTGATGATGTAGTGGAAAAGGCAAGAATAGGTGCCCCCACAGAGCATATGGGAGGCTAGATTTTAGGCCTCAGAAAAATATAAAAACAAATAATGTTTACTGATGCTAGCATGGAATACAGTGTATTTAGGTGTCCATGTCCCTTTAATCTGCTCCCCCTAGAACAGAATGTGGGTGCTTCACACCAGCCAGCAGACAGAGTGAAATATTAATAAACAAAGCTCACAGCCCAGATGCTGTCTTTTGTATACAGTACAGAACTGGATTCTGGGAAGTGGCACTGTAGACAGACCCAGAATTACTGTAAGTGGTGCATATGTACATATATAGGTACATTTATAAAGCAGTGATGAATGTCATCCATATAAAACATTCTACAGGCACCCTATCTGAACGGTATGTAGGTGACTGCAATATATACAGTCCATAGACAGCTCTAGTTACCAAACACGTATCAAGTAGTCACCAGGAGTCTAATTCAGCTAAAGTGGAGTCATTTTAGGGCAACCAACCGCAACATAAGGGATGCTGACATCAGGAGAAGGGAAGGGAGGTGGGAACTTTGAATCCCTATATCTCTCAAACCATAGCGGTTTGAGAGATAGGGTTTGGAACATATTGATTAATATTTTCACCTCTACAAAACTGGACTTTTTTTTCTGGGACATTACTGTTCCTTTAACAATAAGGAACATTGGTATTAAATCTTTGACTGCCAGAGGGGTACATAACACATAGCAATGTGCTATGTACCCCTCTGGCACTCAAAGGGTTAAAAGACTACACAGGAGAATTAGATATATATAAATAGATAGACAGACAAAAGAGAAGGCACACTCAGGATAAAAAAAAAAGAAGTTTCTTTATTTGATCAACGTTTCAGTTATCACATATAACCTTCCTCAGGACAAGAGCACAAAGAAAAGAACTCCTTTTTTAACCCCTCAAACAAGAAAACAGCGGCAAAACTGATGCTGCATCAAAGAAGTGACGTCACACACCATTTGACGTGAATTTACATGTGCGCAAAAATGCATACAACAAACCTAAGTGTAAAGAATACAATCGTGAATACGAATAGATCACTAAACGTGCATTATCAAGGAGGATTAGTGTAAAAGCACAAGTCTAATAATGGGAGAAATATAAAGATTTGGTCAAGAATAAACACTATTCAATACTACCACCGATAATCTGGATTATTTCTCTGTAGGTTTACCGAATACCATTTCTTTTATTTTGTTTAACCCTTTGAGTGCGTTCCGTACCCCTCTGACACTCAAATGGTTAACATGTAGTTGCCTTCCCTGTGGGGGGGTTACTGGACACCCTTAGAAGTGGAATACACATTTATAATGACTTGGGTGATTCTGAAAGACCTTTTAAAACTCCCTTTATTTAAACCTATAGTTTAGGAGATTATAGCTTTATTTAGTTGTCAGTGTATGCACCTGAGGCAGTACTGGTTGGTATAGCCTGGTGTGTCTGACACTAACATTCCACTCTCACTACCAGGAACTACTGGCTAATATACATAAATGGACAAACAAAGATAAATATCTCAAACTATATAGTTT
This sequence comes from Rhinophrynus dorsalis, assembly GCA_037306005.1. Classification (NCBI taxonomy): domain Eukaryota; kingdom Metazoa; phylum Chordata; class Amphibia; order Anura; family Rhinophrynidae; genus Rhinophrynus; species Rhinophrynus dorsalis. The sequence continues at coordinate 20,938,677 of CM074723.1, forward strand.
TAAATAAAGAATGGCTAACATAAATACAGGTGATTTTTAAAGCCCTTTCAAAATTACCCAAGGATTTATAAATTGTAAGTTCCAATTTAAGGTCTGGGGTACTTTGCACTGAGAACTACTGGGGTTCAGGTCACTAACGGACTATAAGCTTTTATTGTCCTCTATGATGTGGCTGCTTTGCTCCAGAATTTTTATCTGTGCATAATGCCATTGGCTGTTAGCGATGTCTCTAACACAATATTATCCAGTGCACTGCAGAGTTCTCTGGCATTTGAAAGGCTAAAAAACCCCATAATGGGAAAATAACTAAAATGCTAGATATGTGCCCGACTACCAATTTCTTGTTCTGGTAGCTTAGGGGTTAATACTGAGTCCCATGTCAGATCCCGTGCTGCTCCCCTAAGAATAGGGAGATGGAGGCTCTACTTCCAGTCTCCGATTGGTGACTGACGCTTTGGGAACTGAGACGGATGTGTGAAATCTCCAGAGAATCTCAGTATTGTATAAAAAGTGTGTAATAAGGCCCCTTACACATGGACGATGCACCATTAGTGATTCCACCCAGTTGTGAAAGGCTCTATGTTGGGACTATAGCCTCACACGAATACATCAAAGACCAGTAAGCTGCATTTTTAGTGCGTTGACGTGGAAACGCATTACAGATACAGTCAGAAAGGTCTACACAGAGGTCTATGGGGCCGCCAGCTGACCTTCCACACAAGTGATGAAGATTGAGATGCTCACACAAACTCCAATTAAAGGCCAACCTATATGGGCAGCAGCCACTATAACTGGCTGGTGGTCATGTGAGTTAGTTGTCAGAAAAGCCTCCCCTGAATCCTGATCAGAGATACAATGTAGGAGAGAGGTGAGTGAAATTACACTAGTAACAGAACTGTACCAGGGAGCTGCAATAGCACAGTGACCCACTGGAAAGAGGCCTTAGATTTACATACAGTAAGGGATGGAGGAAGACTTGTGTGATCTCTGCACAGAATAAGGCATTGGTTCTCCAACCAAGGCAGTAGCTTACCGTGACATACTTCTCCTTGAAAACAAACGTGACCGTATGAATGTGGAGTTTCCAATGTACATTTATTGAAATGTTAAAGCACTTTGGGCATTATTTAAATCGAGCTTAATAGGTGCAATTCTGGATCAAACCAAATGCACCATGGTGGGGTAGGACGATAATTCTACAAATCCCCTGTAATGGAAGTGAGGCTTCTAAGCCCTTGAAAGTTAGGAATGTGTTGGAGACCTTTCCAATATTCGAGCTTTCTCCCTATTTTATTCAATGTGCATTTGTATTCCTACAGAATTGCACCTCCTCTATCTTGATGAATAAGACTCAATATGTTCATATTGGCCATTATGCTTGTGGGACCGAAGCATTATATATATATATATATATATATATAGATATATAGATATATATATATATATATATATATATATATATATGTGTGTATTTTTTTTACTCGCCGTTATGCCCTTGACAAATGACCTGCATTCAACAGCATTAAAGCTGTTGGAGACAACTCCCAACCCTTTCCTGCCCCAGGCCTATAAAATGTTAGGGTTGCGTTAAAAATTCCAGAGAGTCAGATGTGCTTCCCCCTTCAAAATAGGATATTCCATGTATATTTGAATTTTTTTCTTCAGCAGACTGGGGAAGCAATATCATTTGCACTCACTCCCTGCTGTGAGGAACAGCACAGCTTCCTGTCCAAATACTAAGAAAATGTCTGCAATAAACTACGAATAAAGTTTTGTTTTACTTGTTTGTTTTTTCCCTCCAGAATAAATCATATTGTACGGATTTTCCCTACAGACTACAAGTGTACTCCCATTGATGGCAGGTGCAATAGAGTGCCTGTCTGGACGCTAGCTTGGACTGCTGTTAGGAGTACTCAGAGGGTTAAATAAAGTCTATTAATGAGCCACACTTCTATTGATAACTATAGTAAAATACAGACTGAATTTTTTTAGTACCAATACAAAAACAGTACAAAAATAGTGTAATCAAATTTGTTCAAGCAACAGGACACAGTTATAAGACTGGAGCTATTCAGAAATCAAGCCTGTGGGAATACAGGTGTTTAACCCTTAGATTGCCAGAGGGGTATACAGCAAATTGCTTTGCAATGTGTTGCATACCCCTCTGGCATGCAAAAGGGGTTAACAAACAACTATTCTCAATAACTGTATAATAACAGCAGGCAGGTTGTTAGACCTTACTGACCTTATTCGGGTAAAAATATATATTTGTTAAAAGTCTCAGGAGGGCTATAGGAGCCACATTTGGATTGTTGGCTGCTCATGGTTTGAAGTGTGATAACCTTTGAATTAAGTAGCTGGCAACAAGAAAAGCCCTACAATACATTTCTTCATTATAATTCGCTAAGTATGTTTGTCAGAAGCCATCATGCGCAGTAGAGACTGCTGCACACTCTGCAGTCATGCGCAGTAAAGACCTCCAACACCACTGCTGATATGGAGCACAGCTCCATAACAGCCAAAGCGCATTTGGGCAGTCAGTACTGAGCATGACTGCAGTGCCGTCAGTCTTGGCCCGTGTATACGGGCTTTAAAACTAGTTTCTTCATAAAAAAATAAATAACTACTGCTTTAAAAGGGATAGTAATGTTTCTACATAAATGAAGCTCCGATTATTCTGTATAGTTTTTGGGCAATGTAGAGCATTATTATAATTCTGTACAAAGTGTAGACCAAGAGTAACTGAATTATAAAGTGTCCCCCCTCCCGCCCCTATTACCTATTCTAAGCCGCCTCCCCTCAGATGTGGAATCCAATCATCGGACGAGACAGATCACAGAGAGGGACAATCTTATTGCTGTGCTCACAGAAGATTGTCCCTCACTGCGATCCATCCGGACAGCCTTGCTGTGAAGAGTTACGTAGGTAAAAGGGGCAGGTGGGACTTTGTAATTCAATTACTATGGAACTGCTCACCTTACAGAATGATAATAAGGCTCCACATGGTCCAAAAAATATAAAGAATCATCAGAGCATAATTTTTGAAACATTACTATTGTTTTAACTTCTAGGAGGATGGAAAACTTTACAGATATATGTGAGAATGTTAAAGAATGTTTTTCGTGTTAATATTAAGTGTTATTAGGAAGAAATATTCAGTGAGGCCCACACCATTGTGTGTAACAGCGAGGTAATATCAGTTCACTTGGTTTTGGGAGTGTTTTGCCAAAGTCCTTGTGTCCATATGTCAGCCTTAAATAAGTCAAGCCAGCTTGGAATCAGGTGGTGTTAATTCTGGATAAACTCCAACTCAAATAACGTGACCTGGTAGGAACAACAACAACACATGGATTCTGCTTGAGGCAACTTAAAGAGACAGTCAACTTGTCCATTTTACATATTCTGAAAGTGCATAATATGTAAAGTCACATTGTCTACACTTTTTATTTCTTCATCTTCGCCTGCCTATTTATTTACATTTACGAGCTCACTGGACTTCTGTTTACAGAGCGTGTTTAGTCAGAGCATGTGAAAGCAGAACTATTTATATATTTTTGCAGTCTCACTGAAGTGCTTATTGATCTGTATGCTGTAGAGGTGACTTTTCTACATTATTTCACTGTTTTTTTACATTGTTGCACTTTCCCTACTTACTCAATTCCTGACAGAAAGCTCTCTGAAGATAAATTCAGGGAGCTCCCAGTCAGGTACACACACACACACATACATATATATATATATATATATATATACACACACACACACTAGTGTAAAAGCCCATGTACACAAGCCAAATAACGGCAGGTGTACTACCGCAGAACTACACCTCCCAGCATTCTATGCGTTCGGACAGTCTCTAGTGCGCAAGACTGCATCAGACTGCGTTCGGGCAGTCTCTAATGCGCAAGACTGCATCAGACTGCGTTCGGGCAGTCTCTAATGTGCAAGACTGCATCAGACTGCGTTCGGGCAGTCTCTAATGCGCAAGACTGCATTGGACAAACATACATCTGGCCTTTTATATTATAGGATATATTCCTTTTACCTTTACATATTCTGTACTTGCAGAATATTTTAAGTAAAAAGTGAAGTTGACTTGCCTTTAAAGCATTTGTAAATTGTTCTGTTCAGAGTGCATTTCATGTTGTGAGAGCCATCTGTATTGTGAGTTCATTGACGGATTACTTCTCTTGGGTTCAGAAAGGTAAATATCTTATCTCAGTCCATTTAGAGATAACTCTTACCAAAAAGTGGTAGCCATGGAAAAAGCAGAAAGGTCTGCTCCCTCAGAGCATATGTAAAACTAGATTTTAGGTTTCAAAACCAAGACAATTGTTACAGAGTACCCTATATTTACAGGGACATCATCATAGCCTGAATCCCATTTTTTTTCAAAAATGGGTAATTTCAGTGAGATATCAGATTAGAAAGTGTTACTGCATGACGTCACTGGTTACCTCACCATGGTATAACTCTGTACAGTATGGCTGTAAAGTTTTCCTCTGTTGTGCCTCGTTCCCTCCTCCTCATCATCTGACACTCGAATCTCCTAGTGACCTGGAGCGCTCTCTCGCCAATTCAAGACAAGGAGGAGGGAACGAAGCACAACAGAGGAGGAGAAGACTTGACACGTACCATGGCAATGCAATCAGTGATATCAGTTTATATCTCACTGACATTACCCATTTAGAAAGAAAGGGGGGGGGAGGATTCAAGCTGTATTGGGGACACAGAATAAAATAATGATTACCGTACTTTATAGGAGGCGAGAGTTCCCCTTTAAAAATAAATAAAAGTGTAAGAGTGGCCACATTTGGACACTATTAATCAGTGATTGTTTTCAGATTAGGACCCACAGAGTTCAGTTTACTGGATCTCTAATCTTATTCATTGTTTACCTCAATCATGGCATCCATCGTCCTTATCACTTGTATAAACAAGGGGGGTGTCAAATGGTCAAGCACAGTTAACTCCACATCAATAAAAAAGCATGTTTATAATATACTAGATGAAGAGCCCGTGTGCATAGGCCACAGTGTCACCCAGCAACGGCGCGGTGCAGTCATGCACAGTAGAGATTGCCCGCGACGCGGCTGATACGGATCGGGGCGCTTCAAATTCAGACCGTAGCCCTCTCTGCGCACCTCAGAAAGTACTCCAGTCTGAATTCAGAGCACCCCGCTCTGAATAAGCCGTGACGCGGGCAGTCTGTACTGCGCACAACTGCAGAGCGTGCAGTCTTCTCTACTGCACATGACAGCTTCTGACAAACTTAGTTAGCGAATTATAATATAGGATTTTAGGATTTATGCACCTTAGAAAGAATTTTTAGAAATGCTGGCTAGGAATACACAATAATATCCTTATAAGTGTATATAAGCCCAGGTCAGTTTTAAGTGCCAGTGTTCTTTTACGACAGATCGTATAGTAAAACAGGGGACTTTCACTATTCACTGAACCTCTTCCCCGTGACTGGAGAGTCATCACAACACATCACTAAGGTAACCGCACAATAGTCAACAGAAGCACAGAAAGGGAAAAAACAACAAACATCCCAAAACATCTTAAAAAGGAACGTTTAAACTGACGAGGTTAAGATAAATGATCTTCAAAACGTTTTAAAATCCTATTGACATTTAAACACAACCTTAACTCCGTTGGGTAGGACTCGATCATCCCAGGCGATAAATAGAGCACAGTAGACTTTCGCCTCTGAGCTGTGTCAATTTGCATTCAATTGTAGGTATTTCTTTGATGTAGTCCAACTCGTCAGCTTCCATTTACCATTCACTCCACCCCCAATCTACTAAATAAATCTCAGTTCACCAATAAAAGCAGTAGATTGCCTGGGTCTCCCCTAAAGACACCAACTGACTGTCAGGACAATTAGAGGGCGAGGCAACTGCACCACAGGAACACAAAAATTACAATTAATTTAAATGGTGTTTCAAATCCTATGAATACTAGAGAGGTCTAGCAGTGAGGACACATGCATCCCATTTAAATCACAAGGAATTCTGACCATGTCTATTTGTCTACAGTCCAACATAATACACCCTTTTTTCAGTTATCCATATGAATTAGGTCTACTTTACACGGATGACATTAGTACTCAGATATAGCTGTGCTTTCACCCACGCGATTTTGGCTGTTCATAAAGACAATCATCATCAATCATATCACACATCTACAAGTCCCAGAGGTCAATCATACGGACTGTTCACACGTGCAATTGTGGCACTGAGATGCTTGTTATAATGTCGAACTGAAGAAAAACCCACATCAGTGAGAACTCCTATATTTTTTTTTTCTTCTGCCTCCTAGATTGTGCCGTATTTTATAAACGTTCATGCACACAGCTGGTGAAGTATCAGTGATGCAAACCGGCCATAGAGTTTAAAAAAAAAAAAAAGTGTTACTTATCCATTCTACTTTAACCCTTTGAGTGCCAGAGGGGTAGGCAATGCATTGCTTGCCAATGCATCGCGTACCCCTCTGGCAGTCAAAGTGTTAAGGACCAGAAGTGTGCGCCACACACAAAAGGTTATACACTGTTAACAGCATGAGCTCTTGCTCATCTGGTGAAGCGATTTGTCACAGACTAGTGGAAATTTGTGTGTGTGTGTGTGTGTGTGTGTGTGTGTGTGTGTGTGTGTATATGTTTGTATGTGTGTGTATGTGTACGTATATGTTTTGTATGTGTTTATGTGTGTGTGTGGGTGTATGTATGTGTGTGTGGGTGTATGTATGTGTAGGTATATGTATTTGTTTGTATGTGTATGTGCGTGTATATGTGTATGTATGTATGTATGTGTGTCCGTGCACATCTTCACTGGCTCCTAAAACGTCTAATAGGCTGCTAACAATTCTGCCTGGCTCTGAACTTTTTTTTCTATTGCAGTCCACCTTTGCAATAATGTATGATTGTCGTCACCATGGGCCTGCAATCAGACACTCACCCCCCACCCCCACAACATGACAAGATTACCAGAGTTGGCATGAGAAGCTGGAATAGTAAACAGGCGAAATGAGTGGGGATGTATATACTGCATGCTGCATTCAGTGGGGAACAAGCCTTTCAGCACAGGTAGACAGTTATTGGTGGCATTCTGGCTGTTGGCATGAAGGGAATTGTAGTGTGTGACAGCCGGAATGCCAAATGTTGACTACCCCACTATAAGATTTACAGGTACAAATAAATAAAAGCACTTTTTTCACATCTTCCCTTTAAGAAACAATTAAATTATAAAGAGATTTGAAACCCGTTTTCCACTGTTATCGGCCTAACTTCATCTGTGCAAGGCTGTAATACTATTTTGGATCTCAGTTTTTATATAATCAGCAGGATTTGTCAGTATATAAAACCGTTAGGAGGAGAGCTGACTGTTCCCTGGGAGAAGTGAAGCTTTGTCTAACATGTAACACTCTGATTCATTATAAAGGAATGGGATCAATCCTCTCCATTATACACACACAGTTATATACTGTTTATTACCAGATAGTAGCGATGGGATGCTGGTCATTACGGTAAAACCCTGGCTTCAGTCCCACGTGGACCTTTCATTGCATTCTTCTGTTATAATTTATTCACCTTTAAAAGCAGCTTCAACCCTTTGAATACCAGAAATTGAGCAATGTACGCCTTGTTCACCGCTCTGGCAAAATCATCATTAGAAATACTAAAACGCTTCCAGGAGTATGTAATTGTTGGACTACAACTCTCACGGTCACCATCACCAACCAGCCAACAGAGGGCGATCCAACAGCTGGGTGTTGTATGAATCCCTTCACTTTCACAATGTTCTGCTTTAACCCTTCAAATGCCAGCGGTATCCAAATGAGGCTGTCAGGCGGTAAAAGAGGCTTTTTTTTTTTTTTTAGAAACCCTCAAACTGCTCCCATTTTACCATCTGCACTTGAAATGAGTTATTGAATTTAGCATTTAACCCTTTAAGTGACAGAGGGGTACGCAACGCATACCCCTCTGGCACTCAACAAGGGTTAAAATAGCATCTAAACCAACAATTCTCAACCTGGGTGCCACACCACAGACACCTACCAGCGTTCCACTTTTTTTCCATAAACACCATGAAAAAAAATGTGAATTTTGATTTTCAAATGTATATTAACACAAAGTATGTTCAGCATGCTTGTGTGACCTAGAAAAGATGATTTTAGTCTTACCTGTTAAATCCTTTTCTCTTAGTCCATACAGGACACTGGTAACTTTGGGTAGGCGATCCATCCCTTTAAGTAGGCAGGAACAATTCTAGAAGTGAATGCAGGGGGTGGAGCCTACCTTCCATCCTTGGCTGCAGCTAGCCAGTCAGCTCCAGTAAGATTTGAGATACTAACTAATTGACTAGATAGTAGAAGGGAAAGAAGACTCCTGTGAGCATGACTCCGGAGGACCCCCACGGTCTGCCACAGGAGAGCCAAGCACGGTCCCTTGACAGGGTGAAAGACCAGTAACCTTATGGACTAAAAGAAAAGGATTTAACAGGTAAGACTAAAATCCTCTTTTCTCTATCGTCCAATACAGGTTACTGGTAACTCTGGGATGTCCAACCTTTGAGTTTCCAAGAGGCCAGAAGTAAGGCAAGGACCAGGCGCAAGGCCCCCAAAGTCACCAGAGCAGATATGAACCATTAGATCAGAGATAGACCAACAAACAATGAAGTGTCAACGGACACGAAACCGGGGTAACAACAATCCAAACTGTTACACAGCACACTGAACTAGAGTTAACAGGGCTCAAAAGTGAAGGAAGCACCAAGAACCAAAGAAGATCCTAGACAGGCAAAACTGCCTCCACGATTTTCCTCCCAAAGCTGGCATCAGCCGATGCCAGCACATCAACACGGTAGTGCTTCGAAAAAGTGTGCACAGCCGAACAAGTGGCCGCCTTGCACAACTGATCAGCAGAGGCCTGATTCTTGTAAGCCCAAGAAGCCCCAATAGATCTAGTAGAATGAGCCATGACCCAAAAGGGAACAGGCTTTTTCCTTAGCTCGTAAGCCTTATGAATAGTGGACTTGATCCAAGACACAATAGTCACTTTGGATGCAGGTCTCCCTGCCCTGAGGCCCTCATGAATGATGAGCAGCACATCAGATTGCCTGATGGACTCCGTGCGATGTACATAAAACTTAAGATGACGCACCACATCTAACAAGTGGAGATCCCTCTCACAGTCAGAGGTAGGGTCTGGGCAGAAAGAAGGCACCACAATCTCCTGATTAATGTGAAACACAGAAACCACCTTCAGGAGAAACTCCTGAGAAGTGCGAAGCACCGCCTTGCCATTGTGAAACAGCAAAAAGGGTGGTCTACAAGACAGAGCATGTAACTCTACGACACAGAGAACAGACACGATCGCCAGGAGAAAGGCCATTTTCCACATCAGCAGGCGCAGAGCAATAGTAGCCCAGGTCTCAAAGGGATATACGAACAAAATGAGCGCAAACCACCTTATAAATATCCGTTGTAAAATCTGTATTAAAAGTGCATAAATACTCACACTTTCCAAATGAAATAGCTGGTGAACATCAAACCAGCTTAAGCAAACGGGGAAATATAAACTGCCCCGATACAGTTATCACCAGGAAAATTTGGATCCACAGTCTCATTAGAAAAATTTATTAAAAATCGTTTAGCCTCATAATAAAAAAATTTGGTTGTATATATAATAATAAAAAAGCCTAATAATGCGTTTTGGGGTACTACCCCTTTATCAAATTATATAGGCAATATAACAAAACAATCCATGATAATTTGATAAAGGATTGTTTTGTTATATTGCCTATATAATTTGACTTGAGGGGGACCTCAAGTTTCTTGTCAGTCCAGTCTTTCAGAGCAGAAGCATCAGCAACTGGTAAGGCAGATCGCCTGGAGACAGGAGCATCCACTTTGGGGGGGATGAACCCACTGAGCAAGTGCCGCCTCAGAGAAGGGGTAAAGCTTGGCAAATTTCTTGGAAACAGAAGGTTTCCCGTCCGGAGACTTCCACTCATCAGACACAAGGTGGTCAAGAGTGGGGTTAGGTGGAAAGCAAGTATAGGACCTTTTAGGCTCCTGGAATACATCAGAAGGATCCAAAGAAACCTCCTGAACTAGGGAAATATTTAGGGTAGTTAAGACTGCTCTGATCAAGCCCTCAGCCGAGGGATCAGGATCAGCCTCAAAGGGGTCCCCAAAAAACCGAGAGGATCCCACAGCAGAACATTCCTCAACATCTGAATCCACCAACAGTTCCTCCTGAGAGGAATCTGATACTTCAGGAACTGCCTGCGGTTTCAGCAGGGAAGATCTGACGGTGGAAGGGGTCTGCCAGGAGTGGAACTGGTATGGAAAGAGTTGCAATGTAGCGTTTATGGGAAATGTAGTTTCCCCAGAAAAAGTACCTCAACAGTGCCCGAAGCCCCCCAACACACATAAAACGTTAACCGGATGACAGAGCAAGAGCAGACAATTAAAATGAGCTATCTCTGAAGTCGCTATGATGAGCGGTTGCAGAGATATGTCCCAAATTGTACAGTCCCATAGAAGTGAATGGAGCAATGGCGTCTATGTGGTAAAAGCGCATTGGATCACAAATCTTTCAAAGTTGAAACTGTGAATTAAAATTACATGAAACATCACTAGAACATGTTACCCGACTAAAAAAAACATTGAACCAAGTAGGGAAAGTGCCAATAAACCCTCCAAAAGATGCAAAACCAGAAGCTAAAGGGTTAAGTTACCACAGAAACCACAGGTCCGGCACTTAAGGACCAATGACGGTTTTGGCACGGCATGGAGTTCAGGGCTCCCAGCGCGCCGCTCCGGAAGCCCTGAACCGAAAGCCATAGTAAAAAAAAAAATGCCCCGTGGTCCGCAAGTGCCAGCCGCACGGGATCGCGCTGGTCCTTAAGGGGTTAAAGGGGCAGATCGCCTACCCAAAGTTACCAGTAACGTGTATTGGACGACAGAGAAATAACTATATATTTATATTTATCCATCTAGCCATATCTTTTATTAACTCCTTAACAAATGACATCAGATATGTTAGGGGTGCCCTGAAAATTCCACATTGCATGTTAGGGTTACACTGACCACTGGTCTAATCTAAATATTAATGCACTCTGAACATTTCTGAATTTCGTGCAATTCAATAAAAACAAGCAGACCGCTATTTGGATGCCAATCACGAACAATTGTAATTTGCTCATTTTGTTCCATATTGTCAACCACCTTTACAGAATCCTGCCCATCTTTATTAAGCTGAACAGGTCAATTCTAGAGCAAATCAGCTGCTCCATAGGATTGAAATGAGTATCCCACAAATTCCACACCGATTTAAATGGGCCATGTAACCCCTTGATTGGTAGATGTCTCCAGTGTATTGATTTCAATGGGCCATGTAACCCATTAAATGGTAGATCTTTTTGCAATGTGTTTGAGACCTCACTAGCAATCAAAGGGTTAAAAACCTCAATCATAGGTATTTACAATGACCAGAAAATCCTAATGTCCCTATGAATTTAGCTCTTACACTTCTGTTCAAGATCTAACATCTTAACCCTTTGAGTGCCAGAGGGGTATGGAACGCATTGCTTAAAGAGATAGTAGTACTTAATATGTAAAATATGTGAGTACTGTTTTATTCAAAAGTTATTACAGCCCAAACTTGAACTTTTTCTAACCACAATATCTCAATGGCCTGAAATTGTACAATGGCGCTGTTGCTACACCATCCTATGGACAAATCTGGTCAGTTGACCATAAACCTCCATAAACGGTGCAGCAATACCACCACTGTACAATTTCAGGCCATTGAAATACTGCGCCAAACAAAATTAAGTTTGAGCTGCAATAACTTTTAAATAAAGCACCTCTCAGCAGTGGGAGTACCCTTGGATAAACCCTATTAATATATATATTTTTTTCCCCTACAAACTAAGTGTTACTATTTCTTTCAGTCTTGAATGTCAAGTACATGGAATCGGACATGGCAGCTGCTTGCAGGACCACAGGACCTCAAACTCTGCTCATAGCACATAGTAATCAAAATTCTTTAACCCCTTAAGGAGCGGCGCGTGCACGCTTGGCCAGCACTTGAGGAACACAGGGTTTGTTTGGTTTTTTTTCCGGTTCAGGGCTTCCAGAGCGGCGTGCAGCCGCGCCAGGAGCCCTGTACTCCATGACGTACCAGGACCGCCAGTGGTCCTTAAGTGCCGGACTGCCTTGAAGGTCCTGGTACGTCAGTGGTCATCAAGGGGTTAAGGACAAGAAGGGTGTGGCACATATTTCTAACAATCCAATGCACACACCTCTGGTCCTTAAAGAGTTAAGTCTGTGTTTGCACTCTCCCTGCTTCAGTTTGATTCATTTCAATAAAAAAAAAAATCAGCAACTGTCATGTCCGCCTCCATATACAAGCAGGAGTAAGTGAAGAGGTTATCATGTGAACAAAGGCAATATTCATAGGGTCCATTAGGATTATGTGGCCAGAGTATAATGGATAATGAGGAGGTTATTAGTAAATGTTACTTCTCCTTTAAGCACGTTTCCTTTTACATAAAACATTTTACTGCAACTATTAAAACTGAATTGTAAGCAGTTAAAATGCAAATTCACCCAGATATACCTAGCAAAGTATACACAGACAGCACAGCAGACTATAAATAGACAGTTTTAATATTTCACTCATGCGCCACAGATACCCCTGCGGAAAGAGCACTACATTAATGCTAATAAATATGGAATAACACAAAGCAGTGACACATACACCTGCATAAGAGTTACACACAGCCAGTGGGGAGCTGCTCATATACTGAGCATGCAAACAGTTCTATAATAGGAGTAAGCAATTATACAATTATATCATCTCTAACCTTTCAGCTGCCAGTGTTGTGCAACATTCAGCGTTAACAGAACACCAATGCCTCCTTATAATAAGTCCTCGCTTATCATTAACATGGGCAGCAAATCCTAATGACCACTATGAGCCATACTTTCAATAGCAAAAAAGTTGATTTTTTTCTGGAATAAAAACCCCAATTAAATTGATAGGGATTTTGACAATTCTGATCCCCATATCACTGTGCGTAGGAGTAATAACTGACTATAACCTCTACAGGTCAAATCCAGATTACCTATAAACTGTAACAAGTTAATTAACCCTCTGAATGCTAGAGAGGACTTCAAACTTATGTAGCATGCATGGAGTTAACCCGGTGAGTGCCAGAAGGGTAGGGAACACATTGCTTCGCAATGCGTTTCATACCCCTCAGGCACTCAAAGGGTTAAATGGTTATGAATCACAAAAATATCTGCAATCTCAATACGGGTTGATACAAATGTACACAGATCTGAACTCCATTTTTTCCCTCTTTCTTTAAAGCGGAACTACCACCTGAACTAAAGTCGCCCTGCAGTACTTAGGCAGGTGGCGACTAGATTAATAAACCTTATTTTACCTGTCAAAAGTGCCCAGGAGTGAAGTTATCGCTGATCTTCCGAGACCAGAAGCCAGGCATCAGCGCGGACATCTTGTCTACCAGTCTGCGCTTTCAGTCCCCGTCATCCTTCACAAGCCTTGCACTGGCCCAAACGGCTCTGGAAGAGACTGACAGCACAGGCTGCACTAACCTGGCTGTCAGTCTGGGAAGATCAGCGATCACTCACTACTGGGCACTTATGACAGGTAAAATAGGGATTATTAAACTAGTCGCCACCTGCCTAAGTATGGCAGGGCGACTTTAGTTCAGGTGGTAGTTCCGCTTTAAATCAAGGACCAACTCTGAAAATTGGTCTGCAATGCGTTGCATACCCCTCTGGCATTCAAAGGGTTACAATCTCTGAAACGTTAATGGAGTGCAACTGTTCTACTTGAAACAGGCAACCTGCAGCCATCAGCTATTGTTGGACTACAACTCCCATGACCCTCAGGCAGCTGAGGTTGATGAAACCTAAAGCCCTACAACAGATCTAAGGCTACAGTTTTCCCATTAAAAAGTAGTGTTTGACCTTGGAAATGTCATTGCCCTCGGTCTCATCCAATCCATTACTAATTTAAAGCCTTTGAGTCAGCCTCTGCAACCCAAGGCCCCCTAGCTGCTGAGGACTAAATCCCATCATGCCCATTCAGCTGGCTGGGGATGACGGGAATTGTAGTCTTCAGCAGCTAGAGGGGCTCATTTTGCCCACTTCTACCTTTAAGTGTAATAGGGATGTGCAACAGATGCACTGCACACCCTTCAGGCGCTCAAATGGTTAATTATAGCCTAGCCATGTCAGTGGCTGTACTTCAGACCAGAACACCAAATAATTAATTATCTACCAGTTGGTGGGGCTGCAGAGTATTTGCATAAATCATGTAACAAACCAGAGAATGCATCTGTATTATAGCTAAAACCAATTAGCAAGTTAACCCTTTTGTAGCCAGTGTGACCTCCAACTAGACCTCTCTGGCACTAGATGAGTCAATGCCAGAACACAGTACTGGGATATTCCCATAATGCTCTGCAGCTCACCATGCAGCAGAAGGGACCCTGTCAGCTGCACAGCAATAACAACAGTGGGGGTGGTGTGTCTTGTTTTTCAGTAAAGAGCAGGATTCTGCTGCAGTATACATATTTTAGTTCTTATGTTGTCACCAAAAATAAATCACAAGAAGTACCTGAGTTCATCTGGGATACTGGAGCAAGGTGGTGTAAGGACGCTAGGCCTTGTACATAAAAGAAATGTGTAATTCTGCAGCAAACAAACTGTTCCATTAGGAAAAAAATAAAATGTGCCAGAATTCAAGCTGATCTAAAAGGATCTTTTAAGCCACTTAACGATACAGAGGTCTCCTACATATAGCTCCCAATACATTGAAGACCTCTAGCCTTCAAGGAGTAGAAATCCCCATTTAATCAAGGGGGAATTGTTATTTCTTACATGGTGCAGTTATGATCCAGAATTGCTCTTTTGTGCAATAGGTCCCACTGCATAGATCTGCAGGGTGTTTTACACCTCGCTCAAACCAGCTGTATCATCATTACCTTTTATTTATAAAGCCAGCACGTATTCTGAAGCTTTGTAAACAAAGATTTTATACACCCCAAAACAGTCTGTGTGTTTATATTTAGTCACTTATTTCCCTAGATTGCAAGCTCTTGAGTCAAACAGCGTAAAGGGTGAGACAGTATGAGCTGTACTAGACAGACCCCATAGCGTTTTTTCAGCCTCATTAAAAAGGACTGTAATGTCTCCAGATAAAGTAATATTCGTTTTTCATTATACTTTTACATAATGCACAGTACCATTTTCCATGCCTTATCTTTGTATTCTCCTTGCAATTTGAGATGAAAGTTTCCCCCTCCCGCCCCTTTTCCCTACATCACTCATAGTTCAATCAGATCTGAAAGCCGGTCACTTGACCAGAAGGATTGCAATGAGGGACAATATTTTGTGTCTGTATAAGGAAAACCCTGCCCCCTCCCCCCCCCCCCCGACGAAGTGGAGCAAGGTTTTCCTTTACACTGAAATAATATTGTCCCTTGCTGCGATCCATCCAGCCCAGTTTTCAGATCTGAAGGAACTATGATTGACGTAGTAAAAAGGGGTGAACTTTCAACTCCAATGATAAGGACACATTACGGTGCATTATATAAAATTATAATGAACAACTGAATATTACTTTACTAGTTGAAGAGCCCACGTACACAGGCCACAGCCCCACCCAGCAACGGCCGCGGTGCCGTCATGTACAGTAGAGACTGCCCGCACCGCGGCTGATACAGAGCGGGGCGCTCCAAATTCAGACCGTAGTCGGGCAGTCTGCACTGCACATGAATGCAGCGTGCGCAGCCGTCTCTACTGCGCATGACGGCTTCTGACAAATACACACTAAGTGAATTATTATATATAGGATCTAACCCTATAACTATGTTACTATGAATATTCCCAGTGTAGAATTGTTCCCATCACCCTGCTTAAAACGATAGTAGGGTGTATTTCATTCCCAAAAAAATGTAAACATGCCATCATAGTCTGGTAAACAAACCCCTATATCAATACTGCACGCTCTGAGTGTTGGACATGCAGATACATACTGCAGAGCTGCTTTTCCTAACCTCTATCAGCTAGCACTGTGTATACCACTCTAAAGTCTAAAATGTGCAGTCACAGCCTGGGAAACAATTCAATGTCTCTAGAGTGCAAGCTCTGCCTGTCAGCTGTCTCTGGGCACGTGGCAGTTAATTTGAAAAACATGCTGTGTATCACACACTTCCCCTCTACAATGTTCTTAAACAGGCTTACTAATTGTATGCAAATATCAAAAAAATCATTTCACTGTTAAAACTATATTGGATCCCAGTCTTATTACAGTTATTGAAAAAGTTCACATGTGGGTCTTATTCCTCCACTATCAAGATATGGCGATAGAATCCTGGCAGCATCAGTACGTGTCCTCTTACAGTTAACCCTCTGAGTGCCAGAGGGGTACGCTGCTTTGCCTACCCCTCTGGCACTCAAAGGGTTAAAGAAGAAAAACAGAATAGTGTAATACTCCTTCTGACATTTTTCCTATTCTTAGATTGCAGATACTTGGCTACTTACATTTGGTGGATATGTACCCTGCCCCTTGAATTGCAGTAACTGGATAGCTCCAAGCTTGGGCACAGCCCTATATCCCTTTGTACTTCTCTTCCAGTGTTCATTAACGTGACATCTGGGCCCACTCATGTGAAACTCCTAAATTATCAGCTTCTACACACTGTTTTATTACAAAGACACTTTTATAAGGGAATCCTATACAAGAACTCACTAGGATGTTTGTCAGAAGCCATCATGCTCAGTAGAGACTGCCCGAATGCACAGAATGCTGGGAGTTCTGTTCTGGGAGCATTCTGTGCTTTCGGGAAGTCTCTACAGTGCATGGCTGCATCGGAGGCAGGACACCGAGCAGGACCAGCCTCTTAAACCTTTGAGTGCCAGAGGGGTACGCAATGCGTTGCGTACCCCTCTTGCACTCAAAGGGTTAAAATCACCCAGACCTTGGCCCATGTACATGGGCTTTTACACTAGTACGATATATTTTACATAGTTTAACCCACTGAGTGACAAAAAAGGCATCCAATGAATGGTATTATTATCAGTAAAGGCCCTGGCCCCCATCCTCTTCTATCTATAGTACTCCATCCATCTTAATTTGCTATCAGCCCATGGTACCCAGGAATACTTGGAGTTGATGAGTCAACCTAGGATAGAGGAGACCACTGGGGTTGGAGAAAGTTCACAAGGGGTGGGCCGTGACATAACTCTGAGGAACACTGGAAAAGAAGTACTAAAGGAGATTGGATTGCCTCCAGTTTGGGCACTACACCAAAGACATGGTATCTGCAATCTACGATTAAGAAAAATGTTAGTGGGAGTACTACTTAGAGATCCTTTGCACTACTGTTTTCTTCTTTTTGTAATAGCATGATCCTGTACGGTATGTGAGTATTTGCAACTCACTCACACACCTGTCATAAGATAGGTGGAGTGCGTCTCAAAGACAGCAAATTAGCGTGAAATGCGCACCTCTAACTCTCTCCCTAATACGTGCATGTGTGAGTGAATGTGGAGTGCTGAGCTGTGCAAGTCATTTCTAAATTTCACCCCAATATGTGTTGATGCAAATTAATGCAGTAGGCGCAAAGGGATCACTGCATTCAATCCCATAAAAGTATATTAGCAATGAATTGGTACATTTTGTACAACCTAATACCCAGATATAGCTGCACCTGTTAAGGGAATTACAGTGGTTTTGTCCCCTAATAGTCAGTGGACTCTATATTCAAATCCATAAGTAAGTATTAGGATGCAAATTGGGTAATGTATTTTACACCACCCTGATACAATATGCATGTTGCGTTGACACCCATGTAAATTTTATTTTTATCATAATTTATAATGATGATGATAACTAGATTGCACATATTTTCTCATTCACCCATAAGTGCATATGATGGGCGTAACATATACATATTTATTTAAACAGGATCTATCACCTTTCCAAATAAATCCTCCCTCAGTGGGGGCTTCCATCTTGAAAGGATTTGCATTATTACTCGTTATAAATTCATTCCACCCCTCTGGGAAAAAGTATTTAGCATCTTAAAGTAGAGAGAGGTGATTTTCTGAACATATGAGTAATTTATTATGTACATTTATCAGACTAATCAGAGAACAAAACCCTGCCAAGATTATATTCCCAAACTACTAAATCAAAAATCTCTAAAACTTTTAACATGTCTGCAATTTAAATACATATTTAATGATATTAAATACTGTGTAGGTAAGGAGTCCACTTCGACACTGGAAATCAGCCAGTGTTTCTGCTCTCTGCTGGAGCCCATATACCTCAGCTAATTTCAACTGTTAAAATATATAGTTAACACTCTGACCTAATGGGAGTGCTCCAGCCCAGGGAAAAATACAGAATTTGCTGTGGATGCACCCAGGGACCAAAGTCCTGTTTCATGAGGGACAGCATCCCTTGTGATTTATTGATCACATAGACCGTCCTCACATCCACAGACTGCTCCTGAAAGCTCTGCTTGCACCCAGGACATTGGACTACAGAAGACAGGAGTGTTTCCCACATCCATTGATTAGATAGATAGATAGATAGATAGATAGATAGATAGATAGATAGATAGATATAAGATAGACAGACAGATATGAGATAGATAGACAGATAGATAGATAGATATATATGAGATAGATATAAGATAGACAGACAGATATGAGATAGATAGATAGATAGTGCTGGCACACATACAGTTTTTTTGCTGGAAAAATAACTCAATATTATATTGCATTTTCTTTTATTATTTTGGTTAAAGGTACCAGATCCCTTTGAGTGCCAGAGGAATACACAGCACATTGCAAGGCAATTTGATACCCCCTGGCACTCAAAGGGAGATTATAATGTACTTGTTTACTGTTGCACACCCCCACAGAAGATAATATAATGAATGTGCTTCTTTATTTATATAGATGTCCCAGTGCAATGCAAGTACCCACACTGGGAGGCTGCACCTGATCAGGGGGTATCAGGTAGGTCCTGACTGTATCGATGACCTGGAGACAGGAGATCAGGACAGGAATAATGGAATCAGTGTCCTACCTGGGCTCGGTCCGTCCAGGAATCGGTGAGGTAACAGGCTGCTGCTCCGGGGGGTCACAGCCAGGGAAGGACCATCCCTATAATAACAGTAATAATAACGTAGCACAATAAAAGGGCACCTCAATAACACACAGGTCCTGCTCTGCCAGCCCCGTTATATAGAGGGCAGCTCGACGGTGTTGGTGTCCGGCCTCTACTGGTGCAGTCTCCGGTCCCCCTCCCCTCGGAAAGATGACAAGTGCCTCCTGTGAGGCGGAGGGAAGGGGGTGGAGCAACGGAGGGGTAGGCCCGGCCCCTCGCACCGAGGAAAAGTGGGAGGAGACGCCCCACAGACCTGACAGTCCTACTCGCCATAGGTGTGTAACGTAGTGTAAGAGGGAGGAGCCCGCCCCTCATAACAAAAGGGGGAGGAGCATCTCATAGCAGGTCCTTTACATCAAAGGGGAAGGGCGTCGCGTGAGGCACAGACCCTCGCAACTAAGGGAAAAGGGGAGGAGCAAAGCGAGCTCAGGCCCCTCATAACAAGGAAAGCGGAAGCAGCGGCGCTTGAGACAAGGACCCTCACACCTCAGAGGAAAGGGGAGGGGCAGGGTCGCGAGACTAGTCCCTTCATGACAAAACCAAAGGGGAGGAGCAGCGATTGAGAGGCTGAGGCACTAAAGATATCCCGGAGTAAAACCAACCTTAACCTAGGGGAACATTATAATATGGAAATCCTATTTAAAGCAATTATTTTTTTTCACTCTACGATGCAGTTGGTTTGCTCCAGTATTGCTCCACGGTTTATGCCTAGGTAAAAGGGGAGGAGCTGAGCTAGAGACCTGTAGCAACTGTCGTATTAAGGAGAAAGGGGGTGTGGCTGCGAGACCACGCCCTAAAGAGAGAAAGGTGAGGGGATCTAACTGAGGTAAAGCGGGCGGAGCAGTGTGAGCCTTTTACGCACGGTGGGGAATCGAGGTGGAGCCACGCAAGAGGCCCGCCCTCCAGAAACTAAACTGAAGATTGGAGGCTGGGTCCTTTATTGATTGAGGGGAAAAGGGAGGAGCGATGACGGCTCAAACCGAAGAATAGGGGTGGAGTTCCATACAGGGGCGGGGATTAGAGGCGAAAGACAGAGGAGGAGCAAAAGGTCTGGAGAGGTGATAGGGTGCGCTGTATGGGCGGCGACAGGGCTGTTACAGGAGAAGGGCGGTGCGTGAGGTGTTTGTGGGCGTGCCAAGTCAGTAGCTGTCACGGAGGCTGTCTAGTGAGGCGGCGCTAAGTGACAGGTGTATTCTGTACACATAAACAGGCACTGTCTCAGGGCGCAAGCGCTATATGGGACAAATAAGCGTCTATTGATTTAAATAGTGTTTTTAACTCTTTGAGTGCCAGAGGGTTACATTGCCTACCCCATGGCACTCAAAGGGTTAAATACAGTTGATTTTTCAGCAACGTCAGTGATCTAGTACCAGTAAGACTATATATTTTTTGCCTTTGTTCACCTAGAATATGGTGACTTGGTAACATATTAGATAAGGCTGAAAAAAGACATGCGTCCATCAAGTCCAGCCCATGCCAATAACACCCCTGTTGACCCAGAGGAAGGCAACAAAAAAGCCCTCTGGAGCAATTTCCAATGCAGGTGTGTGTGTGTGACAAATAGTTCCCGGATCAATATCCTATTTGCTTTGAAGCCATCTGTCATAACTGTCAATATTGTTCTGTGCTAGATAGGCATCCATTGCTTTTTTGAATGCAGTTACATTATCTGCAAGCGCAACATCCCGAGGTAAAAGAATTCCATAGCCTTACCACCCTTACTGTAAAGAATCCCTGCCTGTGTTTTAGTCAAAAGCGCCTTTCCTCGAGTCTTAATGGATGACCTCTTCTTCTTAGCTCAGCTCTTTGCATAAATAATTCATTGGATAGTTCTTTGTATTGACCTTGAATGTATTTGTAAATGGTAATCATATCACCCCTTAGATGTCTCTTTTCTAGTGTAAACAAACCCAGTTTGCTAGTCTCTCTTTGTAACTCAGATCCTCCAATCCCTTTATCAGTTTTGTTGCACGTCTCTGCACCTTTTCCAGTTCAGTAATGTCTTTTTTTAGAAAAGGCGCCCAAAATTGTACTCCATATTCTAGATGAGGCCTAACCAAGGATTTATACAGAGGTAGGATAATATTAGCATCCCTTGCTTCTACACCTCTTTTTATACAGGCTAGTACTCTATTTGCTCTTGCAGCAGCTGAGTGACTCTGCACACTGCTGTGAAGTCTATTGTCTATCAGTACACCTAAATCTTTCTCTAATGAGGATTTCCCAAGTTGTTTCCCATTTAGAGTGTATGTAGCAAGTTTGTTTCTACAACCCAAATGCATAACCTTACATTTATCTACATTAAATGACATATGCCACTTTTCTGCCCATTCACTTAGTTTATCTAATTCCTTCTGTAGGGAAAAAACATCCAGCTCTGTATGTATTTCCTTACATAGCTTAGTGTCATCAGCAAAGATTAAGATGCTACTTTCAATTCCCACTTCTAGACCATTACTAAACAAATTAAAAAGCATTGGGCCCAGGACTGAACCCTGTGGCACCCCACTTATAACCCTAGACCAATTCGAAAAAGTTCCATTTACAACAACTCTCTGCCATCTATCTTTTAACCAGTTCTCAATCCATGTACAGATAACACCACTCAAACCGAAGCCTTTTAATTTATGCAGTAACCTGTTGTGAGGCACTGTGTCAAAGGCTTTTGCAAAATCCAAGTATACTACATCAACAGCAATTCCCCTGTCCAAATTACTACTCACTCTTTCATAAAATGCAAGTAAATTAGTCTGACATGATCTGTTCTTCATGAAACCATGCTGATTCCTACTAATGATATTGTTTGTCTTCACATAGTTCTGAATACTGTCAGTTAATAACCCTTCTAGTATCTTTCCTGGTTTGGATCTTGCTCCCTTTTTAAACAATGGAACTACATCAGCTTTCCTCCAATCACAGGGCACTATGCCTGATGAAAGTGAATCAATAAATATTAAGTATAATGGTTTTGCTATTACTGAACTAAGTTCCTTAAGTACCTTTGGTTGTACTTAATTTATTATTTCTTAGGTCACCCCCCCCGCCATGACCCCCTTGAATACTAGAGAGTTCTTCACCACAACATAAATACATTTCCAGCATTGTAGGGGTTAATAACCCCATTTAACTGAATGAAAATTGTTGGCTTCGTATGTGTCCTCTTGAAGTCATTTGGTTTGCTACAGACTTCAACCTCTTTACCTTTATACATAAGGCACATGTACTGACAAGAACTGGACAAGCCATTTGCATCATGAGCGAGAGGTAGAAATCCCCTTTGATTTAAATGTGGATTTCTAACCCTTTGAATATCAGGGAGGTCTGAGGTCTCTCTAGCATTCCAGGGGTCAAAAGCACTATTTAAAGCGGAATTACCACTGCTAAAAAATTTGATCTTCAATAATTCCCCATCTGGTGACTAGCTGCTCAGTAGCGCTAGTCGCCAGAATTATTATTACCTTATTAAATAGAATTTTCCTTTCTTCCCGGGCTGACAGGCAAGACGGAGATGCGCTCTCATTGGCTCTTTAGTATTACAGATCGCTGGGAGATGACATCATCTCCCAGCGCTCTGCATGAAGAGAAGACCACACGGGAGCTCCAGCAGCTACAGGTCTGTGTCAAAGGAGGTACATACAGACCTCTCCTGCCACTGGACCACCAGGGAAGAGGTAGGAAACGGACACTGGGGGGCAATGTGGAAATGATTGGGCAATATGGATCTGATGGGAGGCAAGATGGAGATAATTGCAATGTAGAGATGATGGGGCAATGTATGTGAGGGTTAGTTGGAGCTGATGGCAATATGGAGCTGATGGGGGCAATATGGAGATGATGGGGGGCAACATGGAGATGAAGGGGGCAACGTGAGGGTAAGTTGGAGCTGATGGGGCAGTGTGGAGCTGATGGGGGCAATATGGAGCTGACAGGGGACAATGTAAGAGCAATATGGAGATGATGGGGGGCAATGTGGAGATTAGGAGCATTGTGGAGGTGTCCAGTGGAGATGGCCAATGGGGGGGGGGCGCTTCAGATTTCTGTGCCTACAGGCTCCTGAGGTGTAAATTCTTTTCTTTTTTTTTTTTTTTAAATATATATTTTGAATAAATAATTATGAGAAGTGCCCTTTTTTCATTTGAGCCCCTGTCCCCCAAAATGTCTGTGCACGTCCCTGAACCTCTCTGTTCATCTTTCCCACCCTGTTGTCCCTCTTTTTATGAGATCGGACCGTGTGATGTGTATATAAGTGCATTAAAGGGACAGTAATGTCCCATAGAAATGTTTTTTTGTTTTGTAGAGTAAAAAAAAAAAATAAAATCCATGCAACAAATCCCATCTTTCAAACCTTTACGATTTAAGAGATATTCGGTCCTAAAGTTCCCCCCTACCTTCTCCTGACGTCAGCTGTAAGCTGACAGCAGGAGTTCTCTGTCTGGGGACCAACAGGCAGCTCTTCAGCAGAGCCGCAATAGCGCAATTTTAAAATAAATACTTTACTGGAACGGTCTTCAAAGTATGCTTGGTTTGTAAGCACACTTTTTAGACCGTTCCAAAGAAGTATTTCTTTTTTTAAATAGTGCTATTGCGGCTCTGCTGAAGAGCCTCCTCGTGTCGGCCGACACGGATCTCCTGCTGTTTGCTTTACAGCTGACATCAGGAGAGAGAGAACTTTAGCGGGTAATATCTCTCAAAATGTAAAGGTTTGAGAGGTAGGATTTGCTGCATAGAATTTATTTTTTTTTAATCTACAAAACAAAAAAATATTTTTATGGCACATTACTGTCCCTTTAAATTGTTCCACAACAATAAAACTCATGTTAATGTTTGTATAAACTTCAGTGTATGTGTTTATACATTAGTCTGTGTAAATAAAATACTTTGGTCTTGCGCTAAATCGTTTGTTCCATTACACAAACAGGTGTCTAGAGATCAAGAAATAACCTAAAAATACTTGTTAATGTCCCACTCACCAGCTACTCATCCCAGCAACACCAACTAAAACACAAGTGTCCCTATTTGTCCATTTGAAATGTTGGGAGGTATGCAGCCATCTTTATTCACTTTTGTTCTTATTTATTTATCTATCTATCTCTCTCTCTCTCTCTCTCTCTCTCTCTCTCTCTCTCTCTCTCTGTATATATGTATATATATATATATTCGGAACAACGATTGGCACTTGCTTATTTACTGTCAGCTTGCCTGGGTACTAAACAGTATCGTATGTATCAGTCAGTGGTAAGCACTCATAGGACTTCAAAATCAATTAAAAACATACTTTATTAAATCTAAGTTTCGATCCAGAAAGGATCTTTATCAATATTTTTTTTTTTTAAATCTTGATAAAGATCCTTACTGGAGTCCCATGAGTTCTTACCATTGACTGATATATATATATATATATATATATCCTATATAATAATTCGCTAAGGATGTTTGTCAGAAGCCATCATGCGCAGTAGAAACTGCTGCGTGTGGTGCAGTCGTGCGCAGTACAGACTGCCCGCTCTGCAGTCATACACAGTACTGACTGCCCGAACGCGCCATGGGACAAGAAGAAGCTGCCCGCCTGCCACGGGGGGTCTGGGAACACGGCCGAAGGTGGGCGGATCAGGTCGCTCATGTAGCTGTTGGGCAGGTTGGCCATGAAGTTACTGTCCGAGAGGTGGCGCCACAGGTAATTCATAATGTGCCCGGGCTGGGGGCAAGAATCTCAAACACCACGCCTGCACCGGGCAGAGGAATGGGCACCGGGGTCCCCGGGCAGGGGAACGGGCACTGGCTCACAGCCAGTCAGTTGCACTGATACACAAAAGGGCACAGCCGGCTCCGAGGTGAGAGGCGGCCGGTCCAGGTGAGAGCAGTTAGGGGAGGCAGCCGGTCCCGGGTGAGAGCTGTTAGGAGAGGCGGTTGGTCCGGTGGATGCTCCTCAGTCTGTCTCCTCGGAGACCGTGCGACATGAGCATCCTCTCCCCCTCCCCTGTCACTTGGTACCACCCGACTCTCCCCGCATCCGATACTGGGATGTTCCACTGGACCAGTCAGCTAAAGGGAGGTGGGAGATACCTGTGGCCCGTGTACATGAGCTTTTCAACTAGTATATATATACACACATATATATATATATCATTATTTGTGTGCTAGTATGAATGCCTGTGTATACGGGCTAATGTGCCACCCAGCAGCCCCGGCTGCTGCCCCACAGCAGGGACAGGAGGTGAGCCGTTCGGAGCTCCCTGCTCCGGAACAGCGCATTTGGCCAGTCTCTACTGCGCATGACTGCATGGTTCCAGCAGTCGCTACTGAGCATGTGCAGTTACACACACAGGGAGATTCACAGGCTAGCGCTATATTATAAGATATTATGGTATGCTAGGTCTGAGAGGTTTTCCTATGTATGCTGGTCATAGCCATCATGCATATATGCGGCAGTAAATTAATCCCAGAGACCTCCACATGCATCTGTTTCACGGTGGACAATATATTTACTAGTTTGTATATTTTTGTAATGCCCAGTTTAGATTATAATTTAAGTTTAGCAATTTATGTCCTCCTGTGATATCCATTTGATATACAATTTTTGTTCAGTTTTTTTGTGTCCTTATACTGGAAGGTTGTTTTTTTTTGTAAATTTTATTTTTTTTATGTGTCTGTTTGCTATTGTCTAAGGATGAGCAAACCATGGGACTGCCCCCCCCCAAAGTACTGTCTATGTTTCTTATGGTTTAGTAGACTTTACAGACTGCCTTTAACATCTGTGGGCGATGCACATATGTGTATTATATGCACAAACATGAACACATATGGGGGGCCCAAAAGGTTTTGGCAATAAAAGGGGGGGGGTTCAGTCTTAGTTGTTGACCCTGGTATAGGCTAAAGGTAATTTCTGCAACAGCAAAAAAAGTAGGAGGATTGGGAGGTGCCAGTAGCTTCTGAGATGTATATATGGAAATAGGGCCTATCCACACCTTCAATCCATCTCCATCAGGAAATTCTAATCCTTCTGCTGCCAGAAGTTTAATCACAAAATATAACATGCATTATGTGCCTCATCCATTTTGAGGAACCAGATGTCACAAATGTAGTCTTTGAATTGAAACCTGCTTTTTATATGTGATATTGAGTTAGACTGTATTTTTACCACACTTGTATCTGCTATTCCATATATATTGGAAGTATTGAGTTTCTGCTACCTACAGTTAAGATACCTTGGGATTAGTTCACATGTTTGTCTTTAGAATATTTAACATAGCACGCTGAATATACATTTGTTACAATTAGAAGTTTGGAATTTCAGAATAAAGACAAACACTGAAGTGAAATGCAGTTTATTTAAACATGCAATAATTAAAAAGTTTATGGCCAGAGACATACAAAACAAACATACAATAAGTAAACAAGTTACTTATGAGAGACATACAAAACAAACATTCAATAAGTAAACAAGTTACTTATGGGAGACATACAAAACAAATCACATACAGGTGAATAGCCCGACAGACCTGACGTCCCAAATGGCTAAACAGCAACACACAAGTTTGGATGAGGTACAGTCTATAGAGGTGAATAGCCCGACAGACCAGACGTCCCAAATGGCTAGACAGCAACACTGTACCTCTCCTACGTGAGACCAGATACACTCTTTCCTAGTCTCTACAAAATGGCTCTGACCACTGTTGTCTTGATTACAGGTTAAAATACAGGCTACGCCCTAAGATGTCTAAAACTACGCATGCGTAAATATAGAGACATCACTAACTGATACTCATAAACACTACGTCTTACAGTGCCTGCCCCTCTGCTGTTGCGAAACCTAATGCAGAGCATTAACCCCCAACTGACCGTGAGGAGAACACCAAAAACCATCCCTTACAACATTGCAATAATGTTGTAGCATGGACAGTCTGCATGGGGTCCAGAGATGTAAACATGTGGGCTGTTTACATCACAACAACAACAATTCAGTCATTGATGGGCTCAGGTGAGTATCATCCGCTCAAGTATGGCTGACGTCAACATAGAATGAACATATTTTTACTTTGTTATATGACCAACCAGTATCTGTCTCCCTGTGGGAACACAAACAATTTTGAACATGCTGACATTGCTGCTGCATTCAGACCTCTGAAGAAATACCCTACACTGGTTCTTAAAGTGTTAGTAATGTCTGAAAAAAACTTTTTTGCATTTAGAAGAGCTTAAAAAGCTGATCTAAATGCAAAAAAACGTATCTCTCAAACCGCTATGGTTTAAGAGATACAGGCGTTTAAAGTTTGATTTCTCCTACTGACAGCTGTAAAGCTGTCAGCAGGAGATCCATGTCGGTCGACACGCTGGCGCTTGAGAAGTGCAGAGTTCTCTTTACTTACACGGAATCCCTTCATTGGAATGGTCTAAAACGTGTGCCTGAACACTATTATTATTTATTATTAATAAATAATAATATTATTATTATTAAAGTGGTGTGCAATGCATTACATTATGTTCCCCTTAGACTTTCAGAACAGCTCTTACCTATACCACTTGTACCTTGCACACAACAATTATATAGATACTAGTTTTAAAGCCCCAATTCACGGGCCAACATTGGCGGCAGTGCAGTCATGCGCAGTACCGACTGCCCGAACACACCGTGGCTTATACGGAGCGGGGCGCTCCGAATTCAGACCGTAGTCCTCTCTGAGCATCTTCTGGTGCGCAGAAAGGACTCCGGTCTGAATTCGGAGCGCCCCGCTCCATATCAGCCTCATTGCGGGCAGTTTGTATTGCGCTTGACTGCAGTGAGCGCAGCTGTCTTTAGTGCACATGATGGCTTCTGACAAACATACTTAGCAAATATAATATAGGATGCCTGACTGTTGTGTGAAGGACTCCAGTCCTACCGAAGTAAATCTTCAATTACATAAGTAATTATACATACCCCCAACATTTCAAATGGCCAAAGAGGGACATTTTTGTTTTAGGTTGTGTTGTTGGGGGAGTGGCTGGTGGGCGGGGCATTACCAATAATTTTTAGGTCATTTCTGATACCTTGTGGTGTAACTGAATAAATGATTTAGAGCAAGAACAAAGCATTTTATTTACACAGCCTGATTTATAAATATATATACTGAAGTTTAAACAAACATTAATGTGAGTTTTATTGCTGTGGAGCAATGTGATACATTTATATACACACCACACAGTCTGATCTCCTAAACACAGGGACACCAGGATGATACACTTATATACACACCACACAGTCTGATCTCCTAAACACAGGGACACCAGGGTTATACACTTATATACACACCACACAGTCTGATCTCCTAAACACAGGGACACCAGGGTGATACACTGAGCTCCTAAACACAGGGACACCAGGGTGATACACTTATATACACACCGCACAGTCTGATCTCCTAAACACAGGGACACCAGGGTGATACACTTATATACACACTGCACAGTCTGATCTCCTAAACACAGGGACACCAGGGTGATACACTTATATGCACACCACACAGTCTGATCTCCTAAACACAAGGACACCAGGGGGATACACTTCAATACACACCACACAGTCTGATCTCCTAAACACAGGGACACCAGGGTGATACACTTCTATACACACCACACAGTCTGATCTCCTAAACACAGGGACACCAGGGTGATACACTTATATACACACCGCACAGTCTGATCTCCTAAACACAGGGACACCAGGGTGATACACTTATATACACACCACACAGTCTGGTCTCCTAAACACAGGGACACCAGGGTGGGAAAGAGGGACAGATGGATTTGGGTCTCAAAGAGGGACTGTCCCTCCTAAAGAGAAACACTTGGGAGGTATGATTATATAGATACACCTGACTGCTGTATGAAGGACTCCTACCTAGATAAATCCTTCTATTACACACAATAATTATATAGGTGAATCTGACACCTGTATGATCAACCCCTACCTAGGAAAGCATTTTTGTTGAACAAATTAAACCCATGTTTTCCCACAATGCAGTTCCTTTATGACTGGGAGAGTCCACAGTTACCAATCACACAACTAAGCTTCTCCAACAGTATTGGTTGTTTTGCGTTTGGCATTATCTCTTAGATATTCTTCCTACTACACTGTAATTTTCCACTCAATTCTGTTTATTTTTTTGCAATTTCAGTAGACTGCCTCGTGCTTTCCAGATTATCCTTTGAAATAAATAAAGTGAATGATGATCTAAGAGCAATTTGCTGTACCCAATCAAATAAGAGCTCTTTGATGCTGCTGGAAGTAAAAATGAAGAGTTTATTATAACAGCGGTGATTGTTATGATCATATCATTTAATTTCTAAGAGCACTTCTCTTTCATGTCTTAATACTAATGTTTGTTCCTTAGACTGTAATGCCAAAAATGAAGCTATGAGTTGGTGCAGTAAACATTTTGCCAAGTGCATTCCATTGATGCATAACAGAAAGCAACTGACCTTGCCATTTAATCTCATAGTGATCACATAGGCATGTATAGGCTTGTATTTTTCTCATGATCGTTTATTGAGGTAATGTTAATCCTCTATATTTTATTCTTTTGCCTCCATCCACATAATGTCAGTCTAAACAACAGCTGAACACATGCACATGGAAACCAAGGTACTAAGATGGTTTTGAATAGAATCAAGTAGATAGAGGCACTAGTCAGTGTGGTTATCAATATAAAACAGGGGATGGATGGCCTCGGGGGAAGAGGGGAAATTCCCCCCTGGGCTGGTCACATGTCTGGGCCATCGCACCACTGCCTCACAGTCTCCCAATTGCTGCTATAAATGGAGCTACACTAGTGATACCACAGAGCTTACAATTGAAATTTAACTACAAAAATGATACTACAGAGCTAAAATCCAAATAGAGCTACACTAACAGCATAAACCATTTCCCTTGTAAGATCTATAGTATCAATCATGTCGCTGTACTTAAATTTGAAGCTCTATGGTATCACTAGAGTAGCCGCATTTCAGCTGTAGGCTATGTGGTCTCTTTTGCCTTACTTAACAGCATTAATGCCACTATTAAAAGTAACTAAAGGGGGTGGGCTGAGATGCTGGGCTGGAGCGACTGAAGAAAGGGGCCAGTAGATTGTATTTGCCCCACAGGACACAAGTTCCCAGCCTTCCCCTGATATAAAACTCATCAATACCATCATTTGGGTTACCCAAGGTGCCGACTCCAAAAAGACTTTCCAAACAGTCCGTGATACCAGCAAGAGAAAAAGGATCGCACACTTGTTACATGACATGGATAAGGGTAAAATCTCTTCTTTATTGAGAATCAAGCAGAGACACTGAGCATAAACATCTTACACATTTAGCACAAAAATCATGCTGGTGGATTCTCAATAAAGAAGTGATCTTACCCTTATCCATCTCATGTAACAAGTGTGCCATCCATTTTCTATTGCTAAGATGGTTTAGCACAATAGTGGAGCAAATCAGCTCACCAGAGGAACAAAAATATTCCCAAAATTCCTGCTGATTTGAATGCAACTTTTAACCCTTTGGGTGCCAGAGGGGAATCCATCTCTGCGCAATGTGATGCATTGGCGACTCCCCTGGCAACCAAAGGGTTAAATTAACCTGGAAAGGTCTTCAGGGCACGGCATCATAATGTGTCGGATTTTGAGGAAATCATTTTTGTCCTCTCTAGTAAAGTTGATGTGTGCCATAATTGCTCCACTTAGCTTTCTGCCTATGACCTATGATCATACCCAGGAACTCTCCGGTTTTGCCCCAGACACTCCGGATTTCACAGTGAATTACTGGGTCTCCGGGGCAGTCTCTCAACCTCCGGGTGGGCAGAGTGACAGTAGAAACTCTGCCCACTTGTTCTCCATCCCGCCCTGGTTCCTCCCACTCCCAGCCCTCTTACCCTCTTTCAACATATATTCTGCCCTATTTTTTATTTTTGTCCCGCCCCCCTCGTGACTAAGTCCCGCCCCTTTTATGACGTGAATCGCGTCATTTCCCTCCCCAGTCGTCACTGGCGGGGCTACCCTCCGGGTATCCTTGCCTGTTAAGTTCCCAGGTATGCCCATGATGTCTTCCTGCTTCCCTGCTAAACACACTACAAATTCCAGGATGCGTTACTTTGCCCCTCTGCTGCCCCGGCAGCAGGGCAGAGTAACTCATTCTGGAATTTGTAGTTCAGTTTTACTAGAGAGTGGTTTAATACACTTACTGCTATTAAAACTGGAACTGCCAGCACAATTGAAATATTTATATCATCGGTATCATAAACATAATAAAATATTCAGCTTGAATGATTTCCCAGAATGTCACTGCAGATTTCAAGGAATTCTCTGATGAAGGGACATGCATATCCATTAGCACAAAACACGTGAGGTGACTGGATGGGGTGACTCACTCTGTCTCTAACTTTGGTATTTGTCAGGATAATGCAGATGCTGTTTTTTTCTCTTACTGGTTTGGACTTGTAAGCCTTTGTACTTGATAGTGTTAAAGGGACAGTAATACTTTTTTTTACAATTGTTTGTATTAAATAAGTAAATCAAAGCATCAATATATATTTTTGCTGTAACTTTGCTAGTGTAAAGGAGCAGTAAACTTTTTTTTTTATGAAAACTGCATGTTATAGAGATTTTCCTGCTGAGTAAAACAAGATCAATCCCACTGCTGTCAGATGTTTTATTCAAAATTTATATCAGTTCAAATAATCAGGAGGTGAATTTACTGTGTTTACTTCCTGATAATTCTAACTGACAGGAAGTGAATTTACTGTGTTTACTTCCTGATAGTTCTAACTGACAGGAGGTGAATTTACTGTGTTTACTTCCTGATAGTTCTAACTGACAGAAGTGAATTTACTGTGTTTACTTCCTGATAGTTCTAACTGACAGGAAGTGAATTTACTGTGTTTACTTCCTGATAGTTCTAACTGACAGGAAGTGACTCAGCAGTTTCTATCACATTCTATGCAGAACTGTAAGTCACTGACTTTCATCTCCATTAGATTGTAACAGAAAAACTAATTAGAAATAGAGGGCACTGCTAATGTAAAAAAACAGAGGTTTAGATGGTATTAACTCTGGAAATATGCATCTCTCAGCAGTGGGAGTACCCTTATTTTACTCAACATGAAACGCTACACAATATATATTTTTTCATAAAAAAAAGTTTACTGCTCCTTTAAGAGTAATCGCTATGTAAAATTTTTCCCTCCCTCCCCTTTTAGCAACGTCACCTCTCTAGCCGACAGACTTGGATTCTGGTATGTGGACCGGACGGAGTGTCTGGAGAGTCAAAATAGCAGTACATACAAAGAAAATGTTCATGACATTGGTCTAATGCCTCAAACAGGCACACTTTGTAGACCAAGGTCATGAAGATTTTCTGTGTATACAATGCTATTTCAGCTCTCCAAACGAGCCGCCGGGCCACAGACCAGAATCCAAGCCTATTGGCTACAGAGGTGACGTAGCTAAGAGGGGCGGGATTAGTCTTAAACTAGCAAAGTTAGGGGAAAATATATAGATGCTTTGATTTATTTATTTAACAGAAACAATATTATTGCCTCATAAAACACAGTATTATTGTCTGTTTAAGTGTATATCCAAACTTTCTCTGTTCTATGAATTTGTAGGACTGCAAGCGAACAATATTGGTAAAAAAATACACACCAGATACAGCAGATCTGATCAGTAGGCTTTCTTGGTAGCTGGACAGCTCCTGGGACCAGTTGCACCAATGGCTGATGAGCACATTGCCTTGACCATATAGACTGTCCTTGAGGAAATCAAGGGGAGGGAATTGTATTCATTAGCATATAATGCTGTTGTACTGCTGGCGATCTGTAAAAGGTGCCCTCTGCCAGCAGTTCAACAATCCTGAAGCTGGAGGGCGCCCTCTCTGCTTGCTCACTGGGGGAATGGAGAGGATCCGCTCAGACTTAAGCACCACAGACAGCATCCTCCCTAACCCTTTAATTGTCATAGGGATGTGCATTGCATACCGCTGTGGCAGTGAAAGAGGCAGGACCAGACCTATAAAAGAGCACCCAACTTGGTCCCAATAATAATAATAACTAGTATTTATATAGCGCCTTTCTCCCAGTGGGACTCAAAGTGATTTCAGCGCACGCTCTCGGAGTTAACCAAATTGGCAACTGAAATAATAGGTGTTATTATCTTACCAGTTAGGACTTCACATTTAAAGGGATAGTAATGTTTCATAATAAAAGCAGCTCCAATTAATCATCATAGTATTTGGACCTTGGAGAGTGTTATTTCAATTCTGTCAGAGTTGTAGTACAAGAGTAATTCAATGACAAAGTATCCCCCTCCCGCCCCTTTTACTGATGTAACACTGCTCAGCCAGATCAGAAGGGAGGTGCCCAGGTAGATTGCAATGAGTGACAATCTTCAGTTAAGGTAAGGGAAACACCTGAAAAACTCCTCAAGGGGGCAGGGCTTTCATTGTTCTCATAGGAAGAAGATTGTCCCCTGCTGTTATCTGTCTGGTCTATGGACTGGATTCCACATCTGAGAAGAGATGGCTTACACTAGGTAAAAGGGGCGGGAGGGGAAACTTTGCTTGTGAATATCTCTCAAACCATAAAGGTTTGAGAGATAAGACATATCATTCTTCATGTTATTTTAATGCCTACAAAATAAAATAAAGATAAAATGAAGTATTACTTTCACTTCAGTTCACATGGCTAAAAGTAAACTCAGAAGTCAAGTTGGCAACAATAATGCCATCTGCAGCAACTTGAGTCTCCATTGAACAATGAGTACACCACTTATGCGAGCGGATGCCAGCGATGCAGCTTGGGAAAGTCTCATCTACTCTTGATTGGGAGACTTGGAGCCTTTTTCATTTTTAACATGTAAGAGAACAGCTTTCAGTCCTCGCCTGTTGTACCTTATTCCACTATATGAGAAAAGTACAGTGTACATGTTATTAAATGGATCCTGAAGATGCTGATGATAGCATTATTGTAGCCATCTTGACGTTTGAGCTGACTTTTAAGCATGTGAACTGAAGTTAAATGTGCAGTCCTAGGTTGGAAGATTCCTATACACAAGGGTTTGAGTTTTGTTGTGAGCTCTGTCATAGGGCAGGTCTTGTCTCTTTTACTGCCAAAGGGTATATATAGAGTGTGCTTAACTATGAGAGGGCAGCTGCTGTCTCTGCTTTTTAGCAGGGAGAGCAAACTGTCTTCTGGCTCCATAGAGAGCTACAGGGAGATCTCAACTTCGCCAGCCTCAGGTTGGTGATGTCGGGACTGTAAACTCCTACAGCAGAGGCAGCTACTGGAGTTTAGTACATGTGGGGAACAACCACATGAATACAACAATGGCTCAATAAACTGCATTGCTCTGTCGTTCAATACAGGTTACTGGTAACTTTGGGTAGGCGATCAGCCCCTTTAAGTAGGCAGGAACAATTCTGAGAAGTGACTGGGTGGAGCCTACCTCCTCTCCTTAGCTTGCAGCTAGCCAATCCTCATTCAGTAAGATTTGTTCCTTGGTCAAAACACAAGCCAAGAGAACAGTTCTGCTGTAGTTTTAGCTTTTTTATTATTTTTCTGTTAGATATGGAATACCACCATTAGGCGGATTACCATCACTGACAATTCCCATCACCCACATGTGGATAGCTCAGTTTACCAGGTGCTTTTGTGGATCTAAGCCCTGGGGGGGGGGGGGGGGAATCTTGTTTGCAAGTTCTTTCCCCAGGAGTTGCCCACTGAGGCTTTTTCTTGATATGTGGTAATCTGAAGACAGAAGACCTGCTAAAAAGATGAGCACCCTTTGAGTGCTGAGGTCCACATGTCCCATGCTTCCCCTCCGCACAGGGGTCTCATTTGGAGTTCCTATTACATACTCATGCACTCTTTGGATTTATCTGTATGTCTATGGTGTGTCTGGTGTGTTTCTGTGGTAACTTAACCCTTTGGCTGTTGGTTGGCATACTTTGCAGGGTTGTGAGCACTTTCCCTACTGGGATCAGTGTTTATTGGGTCTGCTGACTCTTTCTAGTGGACTTTTGAGTGTTTTTACATTTTGTAATAACTTTACAAAATTTATGTTTGCTTTTACCGCATAGACGCCATTGATCCATTCACTTCAATGGGACTTTACAGTTTGGGACATATCTCTGCAACCGCTCCACGTAGCGAGGTCAGAGATGACTCATGTTGTTGGTCTGCCCTTGCTCCATCTTCCAGTCAATGTTCTGGGCATGTTAGGGTGCTCGGGGACTGTTGGGGTACTTTTTTCGAGGAACTACAATTCCCATGAGCATTTGCTCATTTCTGATTGGCTCCCGCCACGGCAGCCATTTTGTGTCTTCTCTGAACGAGTATCCTACACAGGGCTTGGACTCTCCTTCTCTCCTCAGCAGTTTAACCCTTTGCCTGCCAGATAAGTCTATTTTAGCATTTATGGGGTGATTTTATTTATCATACACACTGTTTTTTTGGGTGTTTCTGATACTTTGACCATTTGACTCTGTGAGCATGTCTATTCCATTAGACCTTGGGGCTAAACCTAAGACTAAGGACACTGGGGCGTCTGTGTCCCCTATTGCTCATTGCTCCTCATGTCACTCAGGGTAACCTAGAGAATACTCAGGTCATGTTTGCCCAGCATGAACTGCTGTTCCTGAGTCCCCTGCAGGGACCTCCAGCCATGCATTAGAGCCAGTTTGGATGCAAAGGTTTAAGGCTACTACCAGGGGCCTCCGGTCTACCTTACAACTCCTTCCATCCACCTTGCAGGGTGTCTTCCACTCGTGGCAGGCCCCCACCCCTATCTGGTCTTCCCTGCCTAAACCGCCTGGTGTACCTGATGTGTCTGATTCCTCTGAGGAGGAATTGTTGGTGGATTCTGATGATGAAGACTGTTCTGCTGTCCCTTCCTCTCAGTATTTTGGGGACCCCTTTGAGGCTGATCCTGTTCCCTCATCCGAGGGCCTAATCAGGGCTGTGTTGAACACCCTGAACATTCCCTTGGTACGGGAGGTTTCCTCTGATCCCTCTGATGTGTTTCAGAAGCCTGTCCGGCCCCATACTTGTTTTCCACTTAACCCCACTCTTGACCGCTTGGTGTCTGAGGAGTGGAAGTTTCCAGCCAGGAAACAGTCTGTCTCTAGGAAATTTGCTAAGCTTTATTTGTTCTCTGAAGCGGCCCTAGCTCAGTGGGTTCATCCTCCCAAGGTGGATGCCCCTGTTTCCAGGCTTTCTAAGTCCACTGCCTTGCCTGTGGCTGATTCATCTGCTCTGAAAGACTGGACTGACAAAAAGATTGAGACTTCTCTCAAGGCCATTTTTGTAACGGCTGGTTCTGACCTGCGCCCCGCATTTGCTGCAGAGTGGGGAATAAGGCTGTGGCTGTTTGGACTGAGCAGCTCATCTTAGCTGTCCATCAGGGAGCTCCTACTGCTGACATGATGCGGCTTCTTGCCAACATCTCTGAGGCTCAGCATTATGTTTCTGCTGCCCTGTTTGACGCCATTCGTATGGTGGCCAGGGCATGCACCATGTCCAGGCCCGGACTGGGACAAAAAATAGGCCCGGGCATTTAAATCTGAGCAGCCCATTTTTATTTTCTGAGCAGCCCATGGGGGGTGGGGGCGCGTTCGTTTTTTTTTTTTAACGCCCGGACCGGCCCCCAGGCCGGTACAAGGATTTATGTATACACAGGGCGAAGGTGCATTTTGATGCCCCTACCCCCCTCCGACCCGGACACAATCCCCTGACCCGCCCACATATTCACCCCCACACTCTGCCCACCCCATCGTCCTCCCCACCTCCACATTGCCCACACTGTTCACCTCCACAATGCCCCCTTCATCTCCACATTGCCCCTTCCACAATGCCCCCTTCATGTCCACAATGCCCCCTTCATCTCCACATTGCCCCTTCCACAATGCCCCCTTCATGTCCACAATGCCCCCTTCATCTCCACATTGCCCCTTCCACAATGCCCCCTTCATGTCCACAATGCCCCCTTCATCTCCACATTGCCCCTTCCACAATGCCTCCTTCATGTCCACAATGCCCCCTTCATCTCCACATTGCCCCTTCCACAATGCCCCCTTCATGTCCACAATGCCCCCTTCATCTCCACATTGCCCCTTCCACAATGCCCCCTTCATCTCCACATTGCCCCTTCCACAATGCCTCCTTCATCTCCACATTGCCCCTTCCATGTCCACAATGCACCTTCATCTCCACAATGCCCCCTTCCACATCCACAATGCCCCCTTCCACGATGCTCCCTTCATGTCCACAATTTCCCTTCATCTCCACAATGCCCCTTTCATCTCCACAATGCCGCCTTCAACAATTCACCTTCATTTCCACAATGCCGCCTTCATCAGTGCCCCATAAAGCCCCTTCATCTACACATTGTCCGTTCGTCTCCACAATGCCCCTTGATCCATGCCCGATAAAGCCCGTTCGTCTCCACAATGCCCCTTGATCCCCTACCTCACGGTATGCCGCTAGATCACCAGGGACTTAACAGTGCTCTGTGCCTCCTTCGGCACAGAGCTGAATCTCCCGTGCGCAGGTCGCAGTAATGCAGAGCGCTGGGAGATGATGTCATCTCCCAGCTCTCTGTATTACTACAGAGCCTGGGTCGCCGGACCAGCCCACCGGGAAAATGCCCGGTATGCCCGATGGCCAGTCCGGGCTTGACCATGTCTGTGGTAGCCAGACGTGCTCTTTGACTCAAAATCTGGTCTGCTGACACTGCCTCCAAGAGGGCTCTCCTGTCTTTGCCCTTTCAGGGCACCTCACTGTTTGGGCTTGATTTCAAGGATCTGATCAGTGAAGCCACTGGGGGAAGAGAGTACTCACCTGCCAGTGGTCCATAGGAAGAAGTTGCCTGTCAAGCGGAATCGTTTTTTTCGTCCCTTCCAGGCTGACTTGCGTCTGGTAACCCAGGCGGTGCCTCAGGCTCCGCGCACCTCATCTAAGCCTAAGCAGCAATGGAGGCCCAAGTCCTCCGCTAAGCCCAAGGCTTCCAAACCTTCTTCTGCATGACTCGCCAAATCCAGGTCCCCACCGGCAGATGGGTGGCTGCTTGCTCCACTACCACTCGGCTTGGAAAGCCCTGTGGTGGACCCGTGGGTTTTGCATGTGGTGGCTGTGGGGTACAGGATTCCCTTCACCTCCCTCCCAGACCTTCTCTTCTTGCTCTCCTCTGGGTGCAGAGAAGTGCCACCTTTTTCAGGGAGCCATTCAGGCCCTTCTGGTCAAGGCGGTCTTAGAACCAGTTCCTCCTCAGGAAAGGGGGTTGGGATTCTACTCCAACCTCTTTGTGGTTTCCAAGAAGGATGGCGGCTGTCATCCCATTTTGGATTTGAAGGATCTCAACTCCTTTGTGGTCAGGTCCCAGTGTCGCCAGGAGTCACTACGCATGGTGATTGCTGCCATGTCCCCTGGGGAATTTCTGGCTTCTCTGAATCTTCAGGATGCATACTTGCACATTACCATTCATCCAGAGTGCTGGCAATATCTCCGCTTTGCCCGCGACCGAGGGCATTTCCACTTTTCTGCCCTCCCCTTTCGCCTGACCACGTAACTCAAGTCTTTAGCAGAGTCCTGGAAGCCTTGATTTCCGTTGTCCATCGGGATGGCATCAGAGTTATCCCGTACTTGGATGACCTCCTTCTGAAGGCATCTTCTCCAGAACTCCTTCATCAGCAGGTGCAGGACTGCATTCATGCTTTGTCCCGTCACGGGTGGATCATCAATCTGGACAAGTCGGACCTTGTTCCTTCCCAGAGGATGGTTCTTATGGGCAACCTCTTCGACACTCAGAGAGGGATGGTGTTTCTCATGGGGGAAGTGGCTCATCAGATAGCACTGAAGGTCCAGGCTGTCCTGAATCAGGATCCAGTTCTGGCCAAGAAGTTGTCATCCCTGGTGGGGAAGTTCTTTTCCACCATAGAAGCGGTTCCGTTTGCCATGGCTCATACCAGGGAACTCCAGAGGTTTCTAATCCTGGCATGCAGGGGTCAACCGGATCTCCTGGAGCGGTCCCTATCTCTCCCTCTTCACGTGGAGCTGAGCCTCTCATTGTGGCTCAACCTGGACAATGTGCTTAAAGGCAGGCCCTTCATGGTGCCATTCTGGACAACAGTGATGATGGGTGCC
Organism: Rhinophrynus dorsalis; assembly: GCA_037306005.1. NCBI lineage: Eukaryota > Metazoa > Chordata > Amphibia > Anura > Rhinophrynidae > Rhinophrynus > Rhinophrynus dorsalis. Next base: position 20,978,060 of record CM074723.1, read on the forward strand.
AGCCTCTCCAGATGGGGAGTGGTCCTAGGGCACTTGAATGCTCAAGGCCGGTGGTCCCAGGAGGAATCTCTCCTTCCCATCAATGTCTTGGAGCTTCAGGTGATATTTCATGCCCTGCGCCATTGGACACGCCAACTGGAGGATTGCCCTGTCAGGGTCCAGTCGGACAACTCCACAGCGGTAGCCTACATCAACAAGCAAGGTGGCACAAGAAGTCTCTCAGCTTGGTTAGAGGTCAAGGCTATTTTGTACTGGGCAGATGGGCATGTCCCTGCCATTTCCGCAGTTCATATTCCTGGCGTAGACAACATACTGGCAGACTTCTTCAGTTGACACACAGTGGACAGTGGAGAGTGGGAACTGCATCAAGAGGTGTTCAACCTCATTGTCCAGCAGTGAGGTCTTCTGTGCATCGACCTGACGGTGACAAGACACAACAGGAAGGTCCTGACGTTCTGCTCTCACTGGGCGAACCGCGTAGCTCTAGCAGTGGATGCCTTGTCTATCCCGTGGATTTTTCCTCTGGCATACCTTTTTCCTCCCATTCCCCTGTTGCACAGGGTGATAAGGAAACTGAGACTGGAGAGCTGCCCAGTCATTCTGATTGCTCCGTACTGGCCTTAACAGGCTTGGTTTCCGGAGCTTCTGGATCTCTCAGTGGCGGAATCTCTTTGGCTCCCCTCCTGTCTGGATCTTCTTCTACAGGGTTACCTGTGGAAGGAGGATGCTCATCGTCTGGCTTTGACGGCATGGAGGTTGAATCCTCAATTTTGAAGAATGTTTTTTCTTTTACTATGCTTAGTGTACTTAAGCCTGTTTCCTCTAAGGCCTACCATCGTGTTTGGTCTACCTTTCTCTCTTGGAGTGCTTATTGGGACCTGTCTCAGAATTCTGATCTTCCTACGGTCTATTCCTTCCTCGAGGATGGTGTGGATAAGGGTCTCAGTTTGAGTTCTCTTAAGGTGCAGACTTCTGCTCTCTCTGTTTTCTTTCCGAAGTGCCTTGCTATTCTTCCTGATGTCAGGGGTTTCTTCCATACTGTGTTTAAGATTCCCGCTCCTCAGTGGGACCTTAACTTTGTTTCGGGCATCCTTCAGCGCCCTCCCTTTGAGTCCTTGGCCACTATTCCTCTACGTCTACTAACGTGGAAGATGGCTTTTCTCTTGGCAATCGTGTCTGTTCGCCGTGTTGCGGAGCTGCATGCCCTACCTTGTAGGCCACCCTTTTTGGTGTTTCACAAGGACAAGACGGTGCTTCGCAAGAGTTTCTCCCGAAGGTGGTGTCGGAGTTCCACATTAATAAGGAGATTGTGGTTCCTTTCTTCTGCACTAATCCTACTTCTGACAAGGAGAAGGATCTTCACCTGTTGGATGTTGTGCATTGTCTCAAGTTCTATGTGCATCTTACTGAGCCCTTGCAGCAGCCTGACACTATTTTTGTCATTCCTGAGGGTCCTAGGGCAGGGAAGCCTGCTTTCAAGGTAACCTTTTCTTCTTGGATCAAGTCCACCATTCGTAAGGCTTACGACCTTAGGAAGAAGCCTGTTCTCTTTCGGGTCACGGCTCATTCTATGAGGTCTGTTGGGGCATCTTGGGCCTACAAAAAATCAGGCCTCAGCTGATCAGTTGTGCAAGGCGGCCACTTGGTTGTCTGTGCATACCTTTTCAAAACACTGTCATGTGGATGTGCTGGCATTGGCTGATGCCAGTTTTGGGAGGACGATCCTGGAGGCACCCTTGCCTGTCTAGGATCTCCTTTGTCTCTTCAGTACTCTAACTTTTGAGCCCTGTTGGCTCTAGTTCATTGTGCTGTGTAACAGTTTCTGGGGTCTGTTTTTACCCCTGTTCGGTGTCTGTTGACACAGTTATTGTTGAGTTGTTCATGATCTGTTGGTTCATTGGTGCTCTGGTGACTTTGGGGGCCTGCGTCTGGTCTTTGCCTTTCTTCCCGCCATAGGAAACTTAGTGGCTGGACATCCCAAAGTTACCAGTAACCTGTATTGGACAACAGAGAAAAGAGTATTTTAGTCTTACCTGTTAAATCCTTTTCTCTTGGCTCTCCTGTGGCAGAATGTGGGGGTCTTTTCGGGTTCATGCTCACAGGAGTCTTCCTTTACCTTCTTACTACCAAGTAAATAGTTTTCAAATCTTACTGGTTGGGGATTGGCTAGCTGCAAGCTAAGGAGAGGAGGCTGGCTCCATCCAGCAGTCACTTCTCAGAATTAATCCCTCCTACTTAAAGGGGCTGATCGCCTACCCAAAGTTACCAATAACCTGTATGGACTAAGAGAAGAGGATTTAACAGGTAGGACTAAAATCCTCTTTTCCATATGCAAATGAGCCATTGTTCAATTATAGTAAAACTGTAAGCCTATCAAAGGTATGTTAGATTGGTGCCAGATTCACGGGTATATGATGGTGACGACATCTCACCGCCATATCGTCATCCTGGCCCCTTATCGACCTTTAGTGCATCTCCCCATTGTGACCTTTGTAATTTATACAGATCAGTCCTGGGGCATCTTGTAGTCTATCATCTTCCTGACCCTTCTGTTTTCACCTTGACTTCCTTTATAAACCAGACATGCTCTTCTCGTTGCCTGATTGTTGAGATTTACTCCAGTGACTCGGTGTTCTTTGATTGTACACCTGATTGTATTCTTGCACCAAACCCACCTTGATCCTGACTAACGAAATTGTCTTCTGGACACCAGTTGGAGCTGTTAAGAGTGTGATTAAAAAAGTTTGAGCTGCAACACATTTTGAACAAACATCTCCCAGCAGTGGGATTACATTTGTTATTCTCAGCTGGGAAAACATCTATAAAATATTTTTAATAAAGCCTTACTTCTATTTTAAGGCAAACCAAAAATTAATTAATGAAGGGGGAAAAATATTTTTTCATATGAGCACCACAATGAATTAATATTTTGCACAGAAAATATAGTTTTTCTTTAAAAAAAACTTTACTACTCGGTAGTTTCTCTGAAAACTGGAATCTCCGGGGGGGGGGGGGGGGGGAGATATACGAAAATTTCAGTAACTGTTGTCCCACATGGCATGGTCATCTTGTGTTAGGGTCTTTCTATTATTTGAACTTACCATATTGCATCTGTTGAAACTTTGACATGTACAGTATCTCACATAAGTGAGTACACCCCTCACATTTTTGTAAATATGTTTATTTTATCTTTCATGTGACAACACTGAAGAAATGACACTCTGCTACAATGTAAAGTAGTGAGTGTACAGCCTGTATAACAGTGTAAATTTGCTGTCCCCCTCAAAATAACTCAACACACAGCCATTAAAGTCTAAACCTTGGCAACAAAAGTGAGTACACCCCTATGTGGAAATATCCAAATTGGGCCCAAAGTGTCAATATTTTGTGTGGCCACCATTATTTTCCAGTACTGCCTTAACTCTATTGGGCGTGGAGTTCACCAGAGCTTTACAGGTTGCCACTGGAGTCCTCTTCCACTCCTCCATGACAACATCACGGAGCTGGTGGATGTTAGAGACCTTGCACTCCCCCACCTTCCGTTTGAGGATGTCCCACAGATACTCAATAGGGTTTAGGTCTGTAGACATGCTTGGCCAGTCCATCACCTTTACCCTCAGCTTCTTTAGCAAGGCAGTGATCGTCTTGGAGGTGTGTTTGGGGTCGTTATCAAGTTGGAATACTCCTCCGAAGGGAGGGGATCCTGCTCTGCTTCAGTATGTCACAGTACATGTTGGCATTCATGGTTCCCTCAATGAACTGTAGCTCCCCAGTGCTGGCAGCACTCATGCAGGCCCAGACCATGACACTCCCACCACCATGTTTGACTGTAGGCAAGACACACTTGTCTTTGTACTCCTCAACTGGTTGCCGACACACATGCTGGACACCATCTGAACCAAATAAGTTTATGTTGGTCTCATCGGACCACAGGACATGGTTCCAGTAATCGTTAGTCTGCTTGCCTTCAGCAAACTGTTTGTGGGCTTTCTTGTGCATCATCTTTAGAAGAGGCTTCCTTCTGGGACGACAGCCATGCAGACCAATTTGATACAGTGTGCGGCGTATGGTCTGAGCATTGACAGGCTGACCCCCTACCCCTTCAACCTCTGCAGCAATGCTGGCAGCACTCATACGTCTATTTCCCAAAGACAACCTCTGGATATGACGCTGAGCACGTGCACTCAACTTCTTTGGTCGACCATGGCGAGGCCTGTTCTGAGTGGAATCTGTCCTGTGAAACCGCTGTATGGTCTTGCCCACCGTTCTGCAGCTCAGTTTCAGGGTCTTGGCAATCTTCTTATAGCCTAGGCCATCTTTATGTAGAGTAACAATTCTTTTTTTAGATCCTCAGAGTTCTTTGCCATGAGGTGCCATGTTGAACTTCCAGTGACCAGTGTGAGAGTGATAACACCATATTTAACACACCTGCTCCCCGTTCACACCTGAGACCTTGTAACACTAATGAGTCACATGACACCGGGGCGGAAAAATGGCTAATTGGGCCCAGTTTGGACATTTCCACTTAGGGGTGTACTCACTTTTGTTGCCAAGGTTTAGACATCAATGGCTGTGTGTTGAGTTATTTTGAAGGGGACAGCAAATTTACACTGTTATACAGGCTGTACACTCACTACTTTACATTGTAGCAGAGTGTCATTTCTTCAGTGTTGTCACATGAAAGATAAAATAAAAATATTTACAAAAATGTGAGGGGTGTACTCACTTATGTGAGATACTGTATATCAGGAGTATGCAGCCTTTTGCACTCCAGCTGGGTAGAGATGATGGGAGTTATAGTCTCAAACAGCTACAGTGCCAAAGGCTCTCTACACCTGATGTGCATAATCACTACTGAATAACAATGGTGATAATGTGTGAATCTGCTATAACAGCTAATTTTCTTTGCTAAGAGATTAACCTCATATGTAATCCCCAGGGAATGTACTAGAGTGTATGATCTTATTACTGCATACAGGCCCACACACTGTGCCATTGTTAAAGTGGACATAACTTAGGTGATTTCGAAAGGGCTTTTGAAATCATCTATATTTATATTCACCATTTTTTTATTTATAACAATAGTTTATGAGATATTTAGCTTTATTTATTGTCAGTTCATGCAAATCTGAAAAGCATGCCAGCCACACATTCCACACTCTTCTTCCTCCCATCTGCCACTATCTGCCAGCCAGGTACTAACATTCCACACTGCTCTTCCTCCCACCTGCCAGTCAGATATTCACATTCCACACTGCTCACCCTCCCACCTGCTAATCCATGCCAGCCTGTTACTAGCATTCTATACTGCTCTCCCTTCTACCCACTACTCCCTTGCTGACAGCAACTAACATTCCACACTGTTCCCCATCCCACCTACCACTCCCTGCAAGCCTGACAGCTGTCTGCTCTCTATCCCGCCTGCCACTCCTTGCGTGTCAGCTAGTAACATTCCACGCTGCTTTCCATCCCAACTGTCACTGCCTGCCAGCCAGTACTATCTAATTTGCATAAACTGACAAAAAAATAAAGCAAAATAACGAATAAACTATTGTTTGAAATAAAATCAGTGTAAGCACTTTAAAAATCACCCAGAGCCGGATTTATAACTAGGCCGACTAGACACTTGCCTAGGGTGACCGATTTTCATGGGCGCCTAGCAATTGCCCAGTCACTCCCACTTTATATGCCCATAGACTTTATTTTAAATATAAATGGTAGTGCCACTAGCTCCTGCACCGCCCCGCTTGGGCCGCCCCCTGTGATTTAGAGAACCCTAACTGTCTGCTTCCAATATTGGGACCACTGGAAGGGAGCGCTCACAGGATCACCTCAGCAAAGTGTAACCACTTCAGTGTTGTATTAAAACTTCAAATTTATTTCAAAAGCCTATTATTAAGTGCCGTTGTCTTACATGAAACACGTTAGGCGGACGTGTTTTTTTCTTTCTATTTTTCCTATGTGGAATCTGCTTCATGTTTGATGCTTTTAAAACGTCTGAAATAAATTTGAAGTTTTAATACAATTGAAGTGGTTACACTTTGCTGAGGTGGTCCCATGAGCGCTCCCGTCCAGTGGTCTTCTTGTCTGTGGAAATTGTTGCTACGATTGATGGGGGCAGCACTGGGCCCACGAGCCCTAAAGTGAAAGGGTGAGTGTAATTGTATCAACTGTGATGGATTCTATCATATGTACAGTAGCGATCATATATTTCTAGAGGTGATGGTCTGCTTCTAATTTTGCTCACCACAATGTGCAAGCTCCTCCCCAGCCTCCCCTGACCTCCGGATCCAATACTTTGTCTTGCAGCTGCAATGGGACGTCATGTCACATGGGCAATGTGACGCAGCATAACTGGTGGGTTAACGTGCAGGAGAGTCAGCGGTGAGAGCACATCAGTCAGCAGAAGTTATTGGTGGGCGGCAATGGCTACCAACAGCATCAACAATCAGGCAGAGGCATGTATGTGTTTGACTCTTAATTTTATAATTAATCATAACAAGAATGCTTCATACAGTTTGTTGGGAAAAGACAGTAGAGAGTGCTATGCAAATGGCAAACCAACATATAGTGCTTATCCTATGTAATAATTCGCTAAAAAGTTTGTCACGATACAGTCATGTGCAGTAGAGACTGCTGCGAGTGCTTCAGTCATGCTCAGTAGAGACTGCCCGCTCCGCAGTCATGTGCAGTACTGACTACCCAGATGCGCCACAGCTGATACGGAGCGGGCCTCTCCAAATTCAGACCTGAGTCCTCTCTGCGCACCTTCTTGGGACCACTTGGTCCGTATCAGCCGTGGCGTGTTCAGGCCGTCAGTACTGCGCATGACTGCAGCACTGCCACTGAGAAGAGAGGATCTGGGCACCAGCCGAGGTTACTGGGTGGCACTGTGGCCCGTGTACATGGGCTTTTCAACTAGTTACTATATATGAGTCTAAAAGGAACAAAGCTATATAGTAGTATACAAGGAATGACAACAGTAATATAATAAATGTTTATTAAAATACTAAATATATAACTGCATTAATGTAAGTAAACCCATAAATCATATATATAATAGCAACTGTATGTATACTAAGTGCAAAATATAGATGAATAATATAGTGATATATGATGTCCCGTCTAGATGGTATTGATCCCCTCTGATACAGTCAATAGTCGCAAAACTATTATATGTACAGCCTGGTGTCTCTCCCAACCTGTCAGTTAAAGCAGAACTACCACCCCACACAATCTTTACCTTCACTAAGTCCCCATCTGGCGACTAGCTGCTTAGTAGCGCTAGTCGCCAGAATAATTACCTTATTTAATAGATTTCTGCTCTCTTCCATGGGTGGCAGGCAGGACGGAGCGCGGACATCTTGCCATTGCGACGTCCGCGCGCCTGCGCTGTCAGTACCAGCCGGAGCCAAATGGCTCCTAGCAACGTCTCCTAGACCCAGCTGGGACTGACAGCGCAGGTGCGCGGACGTCACAATGGCAAGATGTCCCCGCTCCGTCCTGCCTGTCAGCCGGGGAAGAGAGCAGAAATCTATGAAATAAGGTAATTATTCTGGCGACTAGCGCTACTAAGCAGCTAGTCGCCAAATGGGGACTTAGTGAAGCTAAAGACTGTGTGGGGTGGTAGTTCCGCTTTAAAGTTGTAGTGGGCAGAGCAATCTGTCACTCCCATCTTATGGTATATTGTACCATCACAGACAGGAGAGACAGATTGCTCTGCCCAGTACAACTTTAAAGGATGGTAGAGATATCACCAACATGGACATACCTGGCCATAAAGAAAATATTCCTGGACAGGATTATGGGCACGGCAAAACTCGAATGACAATACCCAAGTATGACCCCACAGTGGATGAAGTCAAATATGACTATAAAGGAAAGGTACCCCAAAAATGAAATGGGGAAGGCAACGTTATCATGATCTTCTCCAAGATGGGTAATATCCCTCCTGGATTTAAAGGGAAGATACCTAGTAAACCACTAGGAGAAGGCAAGGAACACAAGACAGTGGCTGACATCTCCATGATGGGTAAAACTACACCCTGCCCTAAAGGAAATGTTCCTACACAAAATCCTGAAGACAGAAAAACTGTCACACCCAAGAAAGAACCAAAATGGCTCGAGTCACACCTGGCTGTAGAGGAAAGGTAACTAGGAATGTACCTGGATACAGCAAAGGCTTCAGAAAACCAACTCTATTTATAGCCAGATTGGGAAAATCAGATCCTAAGGCAGCAGCAGCAAATGTCTGTGCTAAACTGGTTTATCGGCTGCCTCTCTGGTGCTTACCTTACTTGGAACAATTTACTACTGAATTAAACTGCGGTATTTTGATACCCTCAAAGATCAAGCACCGATGCCTGCAAACATTACATTTCGGAGGATCAAGAAAAATACACCTGAAGGGAAGGATCTGCCATCAATCCCGGCACTCTGTAACATCCTGGTAGACTCATTAAAGGGATAATAATACTTCGTTTTATCTTCGTTTTATTTTGTAGGCATTAAAAAAACACGAAGAATAATATAAGTCTTATCTCTCAAAACTTTATGGTTTATGAGATATTCACAAGCAAAGTTTCCCCTCCCGTCCCTTTTACCTAGTGTAAGCCATCTCTTCTCAGATGTGGAATCCAGTCCATAGACCAGACAGATAACAGAAGGGGACAATCTTCTTCCTATGTGAACAATGAAAGCCCCGCCCCCCTTGACAAGTTTTTCAGGTTTTTCCCTTATCTTAATTGAAGATTGTCCCTCTCTGCAGTCTACCTGGGCACCTCCCTTCTGATCTGGCTGAGCAGTGTTACATCAGTAAAAGGGGCGGGAGGGGGATACTTTGTCATTGAATTACTCTTGAACTACAACTCTGACAGAATTGATATAACACTCTCCAAAGTCCAAATACTATGATGATTAATTAGAGCTCCTTTTATTATGAAACATTACTATCCCTTTAAAACAGAATTATAAAGCAGGAGATTCTGCAATCTTTGTAATCCTGGCACCATCTTCACCGTAAGAGGAGGATTTAGATCCAGATCCTGAACAATCACTGAAGACCAGGACCCAATACCATCTAATGTAATCATTGAAGCAGTAAATTGACAACATGCTAAAAAAATCCACACAATTAATGTTACTATGCTGTGTGAAAGGCTGGACTAATGTTATCAGTTATTTCTACTATTAGAGTGTCTACTGTCCTGATGTAAATGGAGAAAATGCTTTGGTGCTTTAACCTTTTGAGTGCCAGTGCTATGCGTTGCATACCCCTCTGGTACTCAAAGGGTTAAAGTAACTTGCACCATGGAAATAATGTAGAACTTAAATTGCTTGTGAAATGAAAGGTTTCTTATTTGCAGAAACGTCCATATGCACCTGTACATCATCTCAGACCTCCTAGATATCAGTGATATTGCCCCCCATCATCTCCATATTGCCCTCACATTGCCCCCATCATCGCCACATTGCCCCCATTAGCTCCAAATTGCCACTATAATCTCCATATTGCCCTCACATTGCCCCCATCATCTCCATATACCACATTGCCCCCATCAGCTCTATACTGCCCCCCACCAGCTCAATATTGCCCTCACATTGCCCCAGTGTCTGTTTCCTACCTCTGCCCTGGTGGTCCAGCGGCAAGAGAGGTCTGTGCCGCCTCCTTTTCAACAGAGCTGTAGCTGCTGGAGCTCCCGCGCAGTCTTCAGTAATGTAGAGCGCTGGGAGATGATGTCATCTCCCAGCGCTCTGTATTACTAAAAACCCGACGAGGAAGCGCAGCAGCTACAGGTCTGTGCCTCCTCCTTCAGAAGCCATCATGCACATTAGAGACGGCTGCACGCGCTGCAGTCATGCGAAGTACAGACTGCCCACACTGCGGCTGATATGGAGCTACAGAAAAGCTGCTAAAAATAGCGTAATGCATTACATTTACTGTAAAGAAGACTCTGAAATCTACTTTATTGCTAACATTACTATCCCTTTAATGAAGTCTATAGTAGTGTTACAGTGACTCTCATACTACTCTTCCCTGGGAGCCCGAATACCACATGTTCATTGTACTTTGGAAGAACTAGTAATGGATGCATTACACACTCAGGAACCAACTGATACTGTGATGTGGTTTGACAGAGTGTAAATACAGGGCCCTGTAACCTGTGGCTCAAGGGCTACAATTTGATTTGTCTTCAGATGACCAATAACTGTGTAATGATGATGGGCTGTGTTAGACAACAGCTGGAGAGCTGTATGTTGCCTGGTCCTGCCCTTGGTCCTCTGGGAGCATGTGGATGCATTCAGTCAGAAGTGGGAAAGCTGTGGATGTCTGGTTTTATTTTGACTACAATTGTTATTCCCTTTAGATAGCTATTTGCTGGCTAAGAATAGGAATTGTATTACAAAAACAGCAGGATAACCTTGTATTGCTAGGTCTTGTCTTAGTACCTATAAGAGCAGGTTAGAGGCTGAGGGTTTTTCAGGTTTTCCCTTATGATCACTGAAGATTGTACCTCTCTATGATCCATCTGGACAGTCTTGCTGCTCTGAGGTGAGCAGTGTTACATCAGTAAAAGTGATGGGAGGGGGATACTTTATCATTGAATTACTCTTGTACTACAACTCTGACAGTACTGAAATAACTCTCTCCATGGCCCAAATACTATGAAGATTAATTGGAGCTGCTTTTATTGTGAAACATTACTATCCCTATAAGAATGCAAAATATCCTCACTCAGTTATAGACTACACCATTGATTAAATGTAAAAATAAAACAATAAATTGATACATCTGACTGTTGTGTGAAAAATACCATACCTGCCTTGGTAAGACCTGTTAAATTGAGAGCCAGTTATTCTAAGGGTATTGTTTCCCTTTAATCATGGAAGCTTTGCCTATCTTTGCCTTCATTAGTTATTTTATTAGATATATTTCTCTCGTGTTTATTGTCTTTTCTTTATTTAAAAGAGAATGGTTTGTCTGTTTGGACGATGTTTGCTTGTTCACAGCTTCTCTTCCTTCCTAACTTGGCCTACTTGACTTTTTTCAAGATCCCCAGTCAGTTGATGAAGGAAACACTAAAAGTTTCCTTTCACTTAACTTGAAATCCAAACACAAGGGACTATAAAATTAAACAAACATGACACTTCCTCCGTTGTCTGTAGAGTAAATCTAATGGAAGTCTGCCCACCTTTGCCATTTATGGTTTCCTGCTCTGTGTCTCAGACAACAAAACTATACCTGACAAGTGCTTGACTCTTTAAAGGGACAGTGCTTCCTAGATACAAAAAGATGTACTTATCATAATAGTAACATAGTTGACGAGGCTGAAAAGATGTGTTCATCAAGTACAGCACATGTCATATCACACCTGTTGATCCAGAGAAGGCAAAAAAAAAAAAAAAAAAATACGCCAATTTCCAATTAAGCCCCAAGTGGGTAAAAAAGGGTGAAATTTACTTAAAGGGATAGTAATACTTCGTTTTATCTTTATTTTATTTTTTAGGCATTAAAAAACATGAAGAATTATATAAGTCTTATCTCTCAAACAAGCACTTCATTGATAAATAAGTAAATAACTAGTCTCTAGTTACTTATTTGCTTATTTATCAATAATGTGCTTGTTTATCCAAGTTCTGTGAGTGCTGCCTCCTTCTTCCACCTTTGTACTTGATTAGAGGTCACCTCAAGGATCAAGAGAGACCACAGTGACAAGAAAAGAATGAAGAATCAGTTGAAAAATCAAAAGGAACATTCCTACCAGTCAAGGATGGACCACTGCTTGAAGCACTTTTCTGCCAAATCTAGTATCTGTCGAGGCTTGGACGTCCAACTGGTAGTGCCTTATAAATGTAGATAATGATGACTATCTTGCTACCTTGTAGATATCCTCCTCCGAAGCCATGGCCTTAGAGGCCCATCAAGTAGGTATTGCTCTTGTAGAATGTACCTTGATAATCTTGGGAGGCTCTATACCTGCCTCCTGATAGGATAACCTTATGCATTCAGTGATCCAGAAACCAAAAACTTTGGTGCTGAGGATCCCTTATATCTCTTGGAAATGTATGAAAAAGGAATCCGATTTCCTGAACTCCTCTGTTCTCTGCAAACAAACTGAGATACACTTAACCAGGTCAAGGTTATGGAATAGCCTCTCCTTTTCTCCCTTTGGGATAGGACAGTAGCATAGAAGAACAATGTTGTGATTCAAATGGAAAGACAACACAACCTTGGATATAAAGTTTAACTTCATTCTAACCACCATCTTATCTTGATATATTGCAAGGTAAGGTGATTTGGAAGAGAGAGCGTGAGCTCTCCTGGCAGATGTATCGGCCATTAGAAAAAAACTTTACTAATGTGAGGGTTTTAATGGAAATGTCATCCAGAGGCTCAAAGTTCTCTGAGTGGGACAGCTGGTCCATTATGATGTTCAAATCCTATGGAAGGATTAAATCTTGGATACGAGGCCAAGGTATGGCTATGGCTCTTAAGTATCTCCTAATAAGGTCATCCTCTATAAACTGTTTCACTAGTATAGGCTCAAAGCACAGATTCCCGCTTCACACCCCTGTTGCAGAAAATTAAGAATTTGCACCAAATTGGATGATCTGGAAAGATTAATATCTTGAAGCCATTCTATAAAAAGTCTTCAAACCCCATTATAGAGCTTCAAAGAAGATGATTTTCTTCCTAAAAGAATAGTATCAATCAAAAATCCTCTAAGTTTCAAGGACGCCTGCTCAGCCTCCATGCTGTTAACTTCCAAGGGGCTGGGTTTGGGAGCAGAACTGGTCCCTGGTATACGAGATTCCTCCTGAGAGGGAGAGGCCAAGTCTGATCCACAGAGAGTTTGATGAGTTGTGAGAATCAAATTACATCCACTTTCCCTCTTTATTTTTCTCAGTACGTCACCTAATATGTGGATGGGAGGAAATATGTAGGCTAGATCGAACTGCCAACTGAATTTCATGGTATCCTGCATATTGCCTCCAGATGTTCCCATCAGGAAAAGAACCCTGGGAATTTCCTGTTGGAACTTGATACCATTAGAACTACTGATGGAGATCTCCATCTCTGAATAATCTGGTAAGACATTTCCCTGTTTAGGGACCATTCCCCCTGATTCAGACAGTTTCACCTGCTTTGAGGTTTAAGTTTCCTGAGCTATGTGATGCTGGTACTGCCTTTTAATTGCACTCTGCCTACTTTAACTCTATTCCTGCTTCTTTGTTTAACCTCTCACTTCATGTTCTGGTTTCGTAGGCATATTACGAAATATGGACTGGGTTGTTCTTCAGGTGTGGCTTGATGTTTTTTTAAGAAATACATTACTGCTTGAAATTCCAGGATATTTATGTGGAGAGTGTTCTCCTTTTTGGACCATATACCCTGGATTGACTTGTCATTGCAGCAACCTCCCCAGCAAGTCATACTGGCATTGGTCATCAGAATTTCCCATCAGAGATCTTCCAAAGGAAATCCCTTTGATAAATTATCCCTACTTGTCCACCACCACAGCCCTCTTCTGTTTGTCAGAGAGAGAGAGGGGAATCCCCTGTGAAATGTTGTGGACATTTCTTTTCCTGTGCCTGAACAACTTGAATGTGTAACTTTGTCCAAAAAAACCTGGAGTGAAGAAGTCAAGATTCCCAACAGTTGCATAAAATCCTGGGCTGTGTGGACCACTATCTTGTAGAATTTTCTTATTCAGCTGATGATTCTCTTTATCCTATGACAGTACAGGAAAGCCATTTCCTTTTTCGCATCCAGGATCATTCCTAGGAAAGTCAAGTTCTGGTAAGGTTGTAACTGGCTTTTCCTGAATCTTATGATCCAACTCTGTTCCTTCAGATGGCTGACTACTCTCGCAGTATGGCGGATCACCTGACTTTGGAACTTGAAACTATTAAGAGATCATCAAGGTATGGAATTATTGTAATTCCCTCTTCCCTGAGGATTTCCCAGGACACCGTCAAGGTTTTGGTGAAGATCCCTGGGGCCTGCGATAGTCCAAATGGAAGTACCCTGATTGGCAGGTATTGGTCTTCTAAGGTGAACTTGAGAAATATCCTGAGCAAGGGTCTTACTAGGATGTGATTATAGGCATCCTGTAAGTCTACTGTGGACAGAAAAGCCCCTCGTAAATGGTTCAGAGTACCGAAGACACAGTCTCCATTCTGAATATGCAATGCTTGATAAATGAATTGAGGAACTTTAGATCCAAGATGGTTCTGTAGCTCCCTGAAATCTTGGGTACTATGAATATCACTGATAAATACCACCCTCTTCTGGCATGAAGGGACATATTCCCCAGCCATGTTGTGAATGAGTTTCAGAATGGACCTTCTTAATTCTGCTGCCTTGTGACAACTGGATGTCGATTTTTGAGATCCTGAACCAATTCTGGGGATAAGGTTGAACTCTAGCAGTAACTCTGCTTCCAAGTTATGAAGGAATCAGGTGTCTGGGTTGATCTTTTCATTCCAAACGTGAAGGTAATGTTCTAGCTGTCCTCCCACTGGAACTGGAGGCAGGAGCAATCTTCATAAGAGTTCTTTTTTTAAATTGAGTCTTCCTCAGAAAGTCTTTCCTGAAACTCTTTCTTGAAGACTGAGGAGAGACTCCTCTGATCTTATCTTCTACATTACTGATACCATCTGTCTTGAAAGAGCTGTCGCCAATTCCTAAATGAAAAGGATGAACGACCTGATGAAGAAGATCTCGGTCTGTGCTTTTGGGGCAAAAAGAAAAAAGCACTTGTGGCTTAATTAGAAAAGGCTTCAATGTTGTTGGGGGGGGGTTTCTGTTGTTTTTTTTTTTTTTTTTTTTTTTTTTTTGCCTTCCTCTGGATCAATAGGGGTGATTTGGCATGGGCTAGACTTGATGGACACATGTCCATGTCCATGTCTATGTAAAACCAGTCACTAATAACCCCCACGTACCTTAATCTGGTTCGAAAAACCTAATGGCCACTATGTAAAATGTATCCATGGACTGGGTCTCTAAAAGTAAGATTTAATTAGCACTGCATATCATGTCCAAGGGGTAGACACAGAAACACAGAAGGTAGATAAGAGCCATTTGTGCCATCTAATCTTCCCATTTCCTATCTAGTCAGCTCAGACTTATTTTATGTTAGGATAGCCACGTACTCATCCGTAGAGTTCTTACCTTCATCTACTGTTTTAGTATCTACCACTACTGCTGGGAAGCTATTCCATGTGTCTGTCACCCTTTCAATAAAGTTTTTTTCTTATATTTCTAATTATTTTTCCACTGTCCAATATTAGAGAGTGTCCTCTTGTACTAATCCTGAACTGCATTAATTCCTTTAACCCCTTCGTGACACAGGATGTACATGTACGTCCTGTGTGGCTGTCACTTAGTGACAGAGGACGTACATGTACGTCCCGGAAATCCGGCTCCCCGCGCGGCTGCACGCCGTTCGGGGACTCCGGATTCTTTTACAAAAAAAAAAAAAATTGTTAGACGGGCGTTAAGTGACGGCCGCGTCTGCACGCGGCCGTCACTAAGGGGTTAAAGGGATAATAATAATAATAATCCTTTATTTATATAGCGCACACAGATTCCGCAGCGCTTTACACTCATATATGGGATAGTAATGTTTCATAATAAAAGCAGCTCTAATTAATCATCATAGTATTTGGACTTTGGAGAGTGTTATTTCAGTTCTGTCAGAGTTGTAGTACAAGAGTAATTCAATGACAAAATATCCCCCTCCCGTTTGGGGTCTTTATCAGGTATGGGGAAGACTGTTATGTGTGATGCAAGTTCCAGGACTTTAGACTTTCCTACAAGGTGTAGCTCACATACTCTCTTCCTTCAGAGATCAACCTCCATGGAACTTGAATCTCAATATTTTGAGCCAGCAGTGTCATCTGTTAAACAACTTACATGTAAATCTGTGTTCCTCATACTTATTTTTATACTCAGTACTGAATCCATTTCTCTCAGACCATGGGGAAGGGTGACATCCCACCCTGAGAAAAATCTTATGTTAGGATGTAGCATTCCCACCATTTTCCTTCTCTGTCAGGGTAACTTTACCTTAAAGGGATAGTAATGTTTCATAATAAAAGCAGATCCAATTAATCTTCATAGTATTTGGGCCATGGAGAGGTGTTATTTCAGTACTGTCAGAGTTGTAGTTCAAGAGCAATTGAATTATAAAATATCCCCCTCTCACCCCTTTTACTGATGTAACACTGCTCAGCCAGAGCAGAAGGGAGGTGCCCAGGTAGATTGCAGAGAGGGACAATCTTCAATTAAGATAAGGGAAAAACCTGAAAAACTTGTCAAGGGGGCAGGACTTTCATTGTTCTCATAGGAAGAAGATTGTCTCATGCTGTTATCTGTCTGGTCTATGGACTGCATTCCACATCTGAGAAGAGAAGGCTTACACTAGGTAAAAGGGGAGGGAGGGGAAACTTTGCTTGTGAATATCTCTCAAACCATAAAGGTTTGAGAGATAAGACTTATATCATTCTTATTGTTTTTTAATGCTTACAAAATAAAATAAAGATAAAACGAAGTATTACTATCCCTTTAATATACTGGAAAGTGTCAGTCATATCCTCCCCTTTCCCTTCTATTCTTCCAGCTATACAAGTCACGTATACATTATGACACGATTCTGTTTTGCAGGACTTCAAAAGAAGACTTCAGCTGAACGAGTTTGAGATGATTGAGTTGTTGCATGTCGGCCCCCGTGGCTGTGAGAGCCAGTACTAATTAAAAGAATAGAAATATACTGAAAGAGCCAACATTATGGGACTGATTCTTTTGAGTAAAACAAGGGTACTCCTATTGCTGGGAGATGTTTCATTGCAAAGTTATTATAGATTAAATGCTTGGATTTATTTATATTAAAAGCAACACAATGGGGGAGATTCACTAAGCTGTGATAAAGAGGTGATAAACTGGAGATGACTTCTCCAGTGATATCACTTCTCCAATTCCTATGTTATTCCATGGAACCAATGCACTAATCTCCAAATCTGAAGAAATCTTAGTACATAGACTCTATAGAATAACACAGGAACTGGATAAGATATATCACTGGAGAAGTCATCTCCACTTCATCACCTCTTTATCACCACTTTATCACCGCCTAGTTAATCCCCCCCCCCTGGTGTTTAGACAGTTCACCTGATGTCCAGACAGTTATTCTGTTTCAGTCTATGGGGATGTGAGTCACTTCTTGAGTTTGAACTGCAGTAACTTTTGAATAAAACAACTCCCAGCATTGGAGGTGCCCTTGTTTTACTCAGTAGATTCCTACTATATGTTACAACCCCAATGAACCTGGGTGCTATGTCAAAAAATGAAGATACATACAGTTTTAGTGTGGACAGACAGCACTTGCAGGGCATATTTTTGCAGAAAAAAACAATCCGTGTTTATTGATTCTACATTTCGGCCAGGATTGATTTGTCTGCAAGAACATGCCCTGTGAGAGCTGTCTGTCCACAATAAAACTATATATATATATATAGATATATTTCCCTTAATAAAACTGATATTATTTTAATTTTCATAACTAATCATTGCAATGATCTATATGTAAAGCCAGATTGCCTACACTTCATTCATCTTTACTTTTTTTTTTTTTACTTTTATATTCCTGTCAGTAAGTTGCCTGAATCTATGTTTTCTGGCCAGTCGACAAACCAGGACAAATTAACACTATCCCTGCAGCACTGAGTGATATATATGTTGTATGCTATATTAGTTGCATTGTAAGTTTTTAAATTGCTGTCAGATTCTGACAGAAAGCTCTCTGGAAACCAGGGAGCTCAAATGTTAGGCACATAAGTTAAAAAAAAATACTTGAACATACTAAAAGTAGTAGGTGGTTTGACTTTATATATTATGCTCTTGCGGCATATGGAAAGTCACAACAAAGGGTTACTGTGCCATAACCCTTTGTGTGCCAGTGAGGTTAAGATTTTCTGCCCAGAGCAGTGTACGTGGAGTTATATTATTAGCAGGTGTCCGTGTTTCTCTAAGTCCCATTGTATCACATTAAATAACAACAGTAACGGAAAAAAAATATATGTTCTACATTTCATAGCATCTGAAGTCCTGATCATTTCCACGCATTGTTTTGTGTGAGGTTTGTTTTTAGGTCTGAGCTCGTACACACGGGCACTGTCCCATTCATTTTTGGCAGCCGCTCCAAACCTCTGACAGACGACTGACCTTTCCCAACAGATCCCATCCATACAGTTCTCCAGTGAAATCTGCGTTTCAGATTTTTGTTTTTCTAAATCAATACGTGAAGCCTGCCAACAAAAAGATTGTCATAAAGCAAAAAAAAAAAAAAATTGCTGCAATAGCAAGAAAACCCAAGGCATATCTTGTTTTGATTGCTGCCATGTGTCTGGGGAGCAGGTGGGGAAAAGGATTGTCTTGTGTTTGGTTTGTTGGAGTGAGGAGATATAAGTCATAAGGTGCTTCAGCAAACACTGCAAGGAAGGTAGTTTTTGTGCTCATTGTAAAAAAGGTGGAAATTGAACTACAATAGATCCATGGGAATGTGCTGACATTTGAAATGTTGTATTACCGGAGGGTCAGCTAGCTGCCTTTGTGGAGCTTAGTGAATGCATTACATTGTACAAGGATTCCCAGGTTTTGGCTGCAGACAAATGCAACAGAGATGAATGGTTGTGTGAGCTGATATACTGTATTGCCTACACAGTGCTGGGCTGGGAGAGTCAGTGGTGTGAAGAAAGAAACCAAACAACTATATACATCCAAATTCACACACACACACATACACACACACACACACACACATATATAGCCTATATAATAATTCGCTAAGATGTTTGTCAGAAGCCGTCATGCGCAGTAGAGACTGCTCAAACGCACGGAATGCTGGGAGGTGTAGGAATGCTGGGAGGTGTAGGAATGCTGGGAGCACAGAATGCTGGGAGGTGTAGGAATGCTGGGAGCACAGAATGCTAGGAGCACAGAATGTTGGGAGGTGTGGGAATGCTGGGAGCACGGAATGCTAGGAGCTCAGAATACTGGGAGGTATAGGAATGCTGGGAGCATGGAAAGCTAGGAGCACAAAATGCTGGGAGGTGTATGAATGCTGGGAGTACAGAATGCTAGGAGCACAGAATGCTGGGAGGTGTAGGAATACTGGGAGCACAGAATGCTAGGAGCACAGAATGCTGGGAGGTGTTGGAATGCTGGGAGCACAGAATGCTAGTAGAACAGAATGCTGGGAGGTGTAGGAATGCTGGGAGTTCTGTTCTGGGAACAGTCTGTGCTTTTAACATCACCCGGACCTTGGCCCGTGTACATGGGCTTTTACACTAGTGTATATATATATATATATATATATATATATATATATATATATATAGAGAGAGAGAGAGAGAGAGATACAATATCCAGATGTGTGGGCACTCTCTAATTGAAAAAAGTCACTTGCATGGGTGTCAGTCACTGTAGAGAAGTGTAGTCATGTTGAAGAAATGACAGCACTCACAGGGCTTGATAGTGATTACAAATATGTGTTCTTTATTAACCAACATTTCGACCCTCGCTGGGGTCTTTATATACATTCACGTGTGTGTGTGTATATAGTGTAATATACTATAAAAGAGCTGGAACATTCACATAAACATATACTTTAGAGTCTATTTAATGAGCAGAGGAGAAAACAAGATCACAGGCATGATTCCTTTAAACAGATTTGAATGAAACAATTGGTGTACCCTAGACAAAGTATAAAATAGTGGCCCCTTATTACCTGCCCGCTGTTTGAAAATCATCATCTGTGCACATGTATGCAGATAACACTACAATCTGAACTAAAATCCAAAACATATTACAACCTGAGGCAGCGTTATAGAATGATTTCTGTGATATTGAAAAATGGATTGCTAAAAACAAACTGTTCTTAACCCCTTAAGGACCGGCGGTCCTGGGACATTTCCCATAATGACCGCATAGGAGCACTTGGACGCGCCGGTACATGTGACCTGTCACGTGTATCGTCGCATCATTATGGGGCCTGATAGAGATCGCTCTGATCTTGGAGCGGTCAATTTCAGGCCCTATTTTTACTTACAGCGCTCCCGGTAGAGCGCTGTAAGTAAAAAGTACGTGATGTACTATGACCGTCATCGGTCCTTGAGTATTTCAAGGACCGTGACGGTCCTGGTACGTCAAGGGTCCTTAAGGGGTTAAATACTAACACCCTTGAGGCAGTGTTACAGGAGGATTTCTCTGATGTCAAAAGATGGATGGCTAAAAAGTAACTGTTCTTAAAGAGACAGAAGTGTTTCAATCCATATGCAGCTCAGAACATTCATCATAGTTAAAAGTACTGATGTCTGATGTTTGTATTGTTCAGAACGTTCTAGTTACGCTGTAATTATAAGATGAAGTATATATCTCCCGCCACTTTTCCTGATGTCAGTGTTACTGTCCCAGATCTGATAGCTGATCACAATGAAGGACAATCTTGTGTCAGTATTAGGAAAAACCTTTCTTCCTTCGTGAAGGAGGTCAGCGTTTTCCTTATTCTGACTGAGGGAAGATTGTCCCTCATTGTTTTCCTTATACTGACTGAGGGAAGATTGTCCCTCATTGTTTTCCTTATTCTGACTGAGGGAAGATTGTCCCTCATTGTTTTCCTTATACTGACTGAGGGAAGATTGTTCCTCATTGTTTTCCTTGTACTGACTGAGGGAAGATTGTCCCTCATTGTTTTCCTTATACTGACTGAGGGAAGATTGTTCCTCATTGTTTTCCTTATACTGACTGAGGGAAGATTGTTCCTCATTGTTTTCCTTATACTGACTGAGGGAAGATTGTCCCTCATTGTTTTCCTTATACTGACTGAGGGAAGATTGTTCCTCATTGTTTTCCTTATACTGACTGAGGGAAGATTGTTCCTCATTGTTTTCCTTATACTGACTGAGGGAAGATTGTCCCTCATTGTGATCTGTCTGGTCCCAGGACCCGTTTTCAGATCTATGGGGAGGTGGCTTAGGATCAGGAAAAGGGGCAGGAGGGACACACTTTATCATATAATTCAGTACTATTAACTATAACGAACGCTCTGAGCTGCTTATAGAACGAAACATTGCTATCCCTTTAAAGGGAATCTATAACCCCTACACGTTTGCCTAAAATGTTAGTTTATATAGCAATTAGATGGAATACTGTTTTCATTTTTTTTTTTTTTAAATTGTTATTTTGCTGAATTTAAAAGTATAAAGATTACCCTGCGCCTTCCTTCGAGACAGACCGCGGTTACAAGCTCTGTGCCTCAGTCTGTCACTCTTCCTCTGCTCCCCTCCCTCTATCCAGCCTCCTCCAATGAAGGAAGATTTCTGCATGTAAGCTGGAGTGCTCTCATTGGCTAGAGGCCGCTCCAGCTTACACGCAGGAAGCCTCTGTCATTGGAGGAGGCTGGATAGAGGGAGGCGGAGTGACAGACTGCGGTACATAGCTGGTAACCGCGGTTTGTCTCGAAGGAAGGCGCAGGTTAATCTTTACACTTTTAATTTCTGCAAATAAAAGTTAAAAAAAAAATGAAAACGGTATTCCATCTAGTTGCTATATAAACTAACATTTATAGGGGTGATAGATCCCCTTTAAATATTGACAAAACAGTCACACAATGGTATTTGGTACAACGCTCAAACTACTTAACTCAGCAATACCCATTTAACCATCATAACAAAGTCTAATCACAACTTAACAACCCCTCACAGAGATAGAAGACACATTTTAAAAATTGTTAAGGAAGCAAGACAGAATGGAGAGTTGCATGTCATAGTCCATTTAGGGACTAATGATTTGGCTTGCAATGAGGTGAGTATGGTAAACGATGTTTTAAAGAAGCTATGTAAGGATCTGCAGCAAGTTGGTTCCATTGTAGCTGTTTCAGAGGTTCTGCAGTGTATAAGAAACATGATGGTAGGATGCAGCGAATTAGACACTTAAATTAATTGCTAGGAAAGTGAGGCCAAAAACATGGATTTGGCTTTGTTTCTCACACTAACCCTATTTGTTGTAATAAGGAATCGTACAAAAAGGATGGCTTGCATCTTTCTCGAAAGGGAACAGGGGTTCTCAGCAAGCAATTCAGAAGTTTTGTTAACAGTTATTTAAACTAGTAGAGGGGGGCAATGGAATGATAAAGGATACAACCAATTGCCCCCCAGAGCATTGTACAGATGAATTTGATCAAGGTGTGTCTGTGGCACATAGGTCAAAAACCAGTAGACTTCGAGCAATGTGTACAAATGCCCGCAGTTTAGGGAATAAGATCCCTGAACTCATTGCAATAATAACTAGTGAAGATGTGGACTTAGTGGGAATTACCAAGACCTGGTACAATGATAAAAATGATTGGGATGTAGAAATACCAGGGTAGTCTCTATTTAGAAAGGACAGGAAAGGCAGAAAAGGAGGAGGGGTTGCCATTTATGTCAAAAATAGCTCAAAGGTTAATCTTATACAGGGTATGGAGGAGAACACAGAGACTGTTTGGATAACTTTAGAATATGGGAATAAGATGGTCACTCGTACAGGTGTGATCTATAGACCCCCAGGACAAACAGAGGAGTTGGATCAACTGCTGGTCAAGGAAGTAACTAAAATGACAGTGAAAGGTGTGGTATTATTATGGGGGACTTTATTTGAACTCATTGAAAATGAGCAGCCCATGAAATAAGCACGGGCAGCACGGTGGCTCAGTGGTTAGCACTGTTGCCTTTCAGCGCTGGGGTCCTGGGTTCAAATCCCACCAAGGACAACATCTGCAATGAGTTTGTATGTTCTCACCGTGTTTGCGTGAAAAAAAACATACTGATAGGTGAATTTAGATTGTGAGCCCCAATGGGGACAGTGACCAATATGAGTGTAAAGCGATGCGTAATCTGTGTGCGCTATATAAATAAATAATAATAATAACCTAAAATAATATGCACAACGAAGCATTGCATTGCACTTGTCCTTAACAGGTTAAAGCAGACCACTTTAGACATTGAACCAAAGACAAGAGTAGAGCAATTCTGATTCACACCAGCTGTACCATAGAGAATAAGTAACAATTTACTAAATTCCTGCTGATTTAAATGGACTTGTATCCCCTGAAATGCTAGGATAGTCTCCAGCGACTTTCACTTCCCTAATACGATGCACTTGGTTCACCCCAGATTTCTCCACTTTTGTAATGTTCATATGGCCCATTGAGAAAAAACAATTCCAAAGGGATACTTTTTGTTTAAATAATTTTTATTAGGTTGACAATAAAAATTTATAAATATCGGTTATGCTCTTACACTTGGTTGGTGTCTACAGACATGTTGTAAATCAGAGTGCATATTTACAGCCTTGGTAACTTAAGCTGTTTATGGACACAAGACCCCAACATCATATTTACTGGCTGAAATACAGCCCCATTGACTTAATATCTGTCTATGGACACAAGACCCCAATATCATATTTACTGGCTGAAATACAGCCCCATTGACTTAATATCTGTCTATGGACACAAGACCCCAACATCATATTTACTGGCTGAAATACAGCCCCATTGACTTAATCTCTGTGTATGGTCACAAGACCCCAACATCATCTTTACTGGCTGAAATAATTTCTTGTGTCCGTAGACAGCTTAAGCCACCAGGGGCTCGGAATATGCACATAGACACAACTAGTAATGTGCGTCATGTACGGCACAACTCGAGAATTGCTGGGCAAAGGGGAGGGGCACGAGTGTGGCTAAACTATTTGCCAACGTCGTATAGGTATACAGAAGATGTTGTGCAAAAAATAGAATTTGTACGTTAGAAAAAAAATGGAGGAAATGTCACATTTTTGTCGTTACATATGACAATTTCAGTGAGGAATTGTACTTCAAAGTAATATTTCAATCATAACCAACACTCTAAAATATTACTGAACCCAACAACACCGTACTTTGAAATGATGTTACAAATGACAAAAGCTATTTCGCTAATTCTTTGAACATATGGCCTTTAGAGTGCTCAGTGTAGACAAACATGAATGGGTGATAGTTGTTCTGTAAGCTACTGTCGGTGTGTGTCTGAAATAGTCCGACTGGGGAATCACAAAGGTGAGTGTTTATTAGATCTGTTTGTTCTGATATTGACACAGATGCAGTTTAGAATACTTGGTATTTGTTTCAAATAAAACATGTTCCCACTCGTCAAGCATCCTGCAACAGTCAGGTCACATCCCAAAAAGTAAGATAACCTCCTTATCTCCTAGTAGATGTATCTGAACTTCAGGACTTTATTTTTCATGGGTGCAGGAAAAAACACTGCAAATATTGCTCCTCACATCTGTCAAACCATCTAAAAAAAGCTCTCATCTTGCTAAATAGGCCCCCGGGACTAAGAAGTGGAGCAGGTTCTCACCGTTTGATAACTTGGAGAGATTTATGGAGCAATACATGAAGTGTTTTTTCCTGACAGCTTGAGGAATAGATTTTGTTCTGCTGCTGAGATGGTTTGACGTCCTGTTTACAAATTATCGGCCCACTAAAATCTTTGAGGACGATTTGATAAGAATAGGAGCAAAACTGGGACAAAGGTGACATATAAAACTATCCATTGATCTAAAGAGCGAGTTTAACCTCTTGAATGCTGGAGGTCTCTAGCATTCATAGTGGCTTAAAGTCCCATTTAAATCAATGGGAATTTGGAGAATTATTTGTCCTCTTTGGTGCTCTTGGTTTGCTTCAGAATAGCCCCACTTTTTTGTGTGTAAGGTCATTCATGAGGCTTCCCTTTATTAATTCTGACATCTACAACTTCTTAATGAAACAGGAAGAGGTAGACGTGTGCAATTCGGTTCGGCTAATTTAGGAATTCGGACGAATAAGGCGTATTTGGCATCATTCGGACCTTCCGAAAGCCAAGGTCCGCCCACACAAATCAAAATCTGAAATGGACCTAGTCCGAAATTTCGGTGTAAAGTTTAGAAATTCGGATGGCACTTTCCCGCCTGAAACCATTACAATGTTGCTACATTCTACTAAAAATAGAGGGCACGGCGCTTTCCCCCCTGAAACTATTACAATGTTGTTAATTACTTCTAAAAACAGATCTGGTAAAACAGGAGCTTTACAGTTCATGAAAAGTGCAGATATTAACCACATAAGGACACAAGCAATTTTGCCATTTTTGCTATGTGTGTGTTCAACCATAATGCCTATCTTTCTCATTTATTGCACAAACATATATTATATACCATTTTTTAAAGGGCAGAAAGGGCTTGAATTTGATGTGACATATATAAGTGAATAGGGGTTTATAAAATACCCCTTCCTGTCTCATTAGAGATTTAATATTATTATTAATGTAGTTTAATGCATTTTTTATTTTTTTTTGTTTAATTTTAATTTTTTCTTGAGTATTTAAAAAAAATTTTTAAATTTGGACGAATAATTTGGACTATTGACGAATTTCGTTGAACAGGTCCGGTCCAAAATTCAGATCCTCCAAATTAAAAAAAAAAAAAATTGTCAGAAATAGAATTTTACCAAAATTTTTGCCGTGCACAAGTCTAGGAAGGGGCATTAGCAGTAGAGGTAGTAATATCACTATATAGATCTAAGACCTCACCTGGAGTGCTGTGTAAGCTTTGGAGACCATATCTCCAGGGTACAGAGAGGTACTAATATCACTATATACATCACTGATAAGACATAACCTGGAGTACTGTATACAGCTCTGGAGACCACATTTCCAGGATACAGAGAGGTACTATTGTCACTTGATACATCACTGGTAAGACCTCACCTGGTGTACAGAGTACAGCTCTGTTGACCACATTTCTAGGGTATAGAGAGGTACAAATGTCACTCTATTAATCATTGGACCTGGAGTACTGTGTACAACTCTAGAGACCATATCTCCAGGGTACCGAGAGGTACAAATGTCACTCTATAGATCACTGATAAGACCTCACCCGAAGGACTGTGTACATTTCTGGAGACCACATGTCCAGGGTATAGAGAGGTACAAATATCACTCTGTAGATCACTGGTAAGACCTCAGTTGGAGGACTATATACATCTCAGAAAACTAAATCTCTAAGGTACAGGTAGGTACTAATGTCACTCTATAGATTACTGATACAACTTCACCCGGAGGACTGTATACATCTTTGGATACTACATCTCCAGGGATCAGATAGGTATTAATGTCACTGTATAGATCACTGGTAACACCTCACCCGCATGACTGTATACATCTCTGGAGACCACAAACCAGGCTACAGAGAGGTACTAATGTCACTCTATATATCACTGGTAAGACCTCACCCGGATGACTGTATACATCTCTGGAGACCACAAACCGGGGTACAGAGAAGTATTAATGTCACTCTATACATCACTGGTAAGACCTCACCTGGAGTACTGTGTACTTCTCTGGAGACCACATCTACAGAAGGACATTACTAAACTGGAGGCAGTTCAAAGACGAGCTACAAAAAAATGGTGTAAGGTCTTCCTGACACAGGATACCAGAATAAACTCAAAGAATTTGATATGTACAGTTTGGGAGAAAGGAGGGATAGGGGTGAAATGAGAGAAACCTTTATATATATATAAGGGGATTTAAAATAGTTCAGGAGAGAAGCATTTACAAAAAGAGGCATACTACAACAAGAAGTCACAATCTTAAGTTAGTGGACAATTCCAAAGCGAGTCAGGCATCAGCGCAGACATCTTGTCTTAGCGCCTGCGCTGTCAGTCCCGATCTCAATTGACACGCCTTGCAGTGTGCCACAAGGTAACCGGAAGGGACTGACGGCTCAGGCGCGCAGACTGCATTAACCTGCAGTTAGATAAAGGATTTCTTTAAGATCGGCTACTTTTGAGAGCTAATAGATATATTATAAAGCTAGTCGCTACCTGCTTAATTATTGCAGGGCAACTTTATGTAAGATGAAAGTTCTGCTTTAAGAACCGGACGATTGTGCAACATAACACGATGCACTGCATTGCACACTTCTCTGGTTCTTAATGGGTTATATTATTGTATGCAGTGAGCAGAGTTTGCATCATGTGGCAACTATCGTATCCCCCTCTGAGGACACGACATCCAAAACTGACTGAAGATGTTATCTCTTGAACAAAGACAGCAGGGAAAAATATTAATCGAGGCCATTAGTGTTTTCTTGCCATAGTAATATGTGGGGGGTTTTGTTAGGAGGTGTTACCTCCCCTTTATATTTTTCAGATCCATGCCAATCCATTGTCCTGTGATGATGATCTACTATTCTTACCATTTGTACTCAGCCTTCTGTAACCAAGCACATACGCATGCGTAGTATTAGACATCTGTATTTTAACCTGTAATCAACACAATAGATTCAGAGAGCCGTTGTTGGGACGAATGAGGGCGACTTGATTTTCACCTCTGTCCATGCACCTGTGTCTTATTATGAGGCTCTCTCGTTGATAAGTACCCTTTGTTACCCTTTGTTATTTCTTATCTTCTTATCTGTCCTATCTTTGCGTATTGTAGAGTTGGTTAAGCTCTGGCAATAGTTCTTGTACTTTTAATCACCTGTTAGAGGTATGTCTCTCATACGCTTGTGAACTCTGGCAGGATGTTTATTTCATAACCTATTTAATTATTGCATGTTTTAATAAACTGTAGTTTTTATAGTTTTCACTGCAGTGTTTTTGTCCTTATTTTTATTCTGAAATTCCAGACTTCTAATTGTAACACCATTCTTTGTGCAGCTTGTAATAAGAGACACGATACAGAGTAATTCACTGACTGACATTTTTAACCAGCGTTTTGTGAAAGTGGCTCACTGAGAAAATACAATCATTCATTTTTAGGATGTAATAACTTTTTGGACACCATTCGAGGTGTTTCTGGAATTTCCAAACCACTGAGAGATTGATGTCCCTCTGTACCAGTTTTGTTAGAAATTTCACTTAACAAGGGATGTTGTTTTTGGCTTTCAGTTGATTTCTCCTATTAGAACAACTTGGCAGGATAATCCCCCCATTTACAGGCCAGCAAATAATTAGCGGTTATATTAAGTAACAATGATTTGACCTGTCAGGATATTCTTTTGTCGTTTTGTGGAACGTACTGCGAGCGTGCACATCTGAAATGTTTTTTTTCCAAGCTCCCTTGGCACAAACGCTGTTAATCGATCCAGTATTCTTGTTGGGATTGGCAGAGATGTCAGTATTATGAACCAGGGTGCATTCACATGGTCATTGTTGTATTAGTGGCTGATAATGCTTTATATGCACATAGATAACACGCAGAGATGAAACAAGATAAACCCATATAAAACTAGCCCAGAAAAACAGCCCTTTGGAGACATGCTGGTATGATCTTAAATGGGAAGTATATCTTAACCCCATAAGGACCCATGACGATCCAGGACCGTCATGGCTTGTTTTCACTTAAGGACCGATGACGGTCCTGGACCGTCATGGAACTCCGGGCTCCCCGAGTGGCTGCACACCGTTTGGGGAGTCCGGAATCGGATTCTGAAAAAAAAAAATGGTCCCTGGTCCTTAAGTGACCACACCGTGCGTGCGCAGACGGTCCTTAAGGGGTTAAAGGGATAATAATGTTTAATTTTAACTTTGTTTAATATTGTAGGCATTAAAAAAAAGTTAAATTGATATAAGTCCGGTTTCTCAAACCTTTATGGATGGAGATATATGACCGGCTAAACTTCCTCCCCTCCAGGCCATTTCAGAGAAGTCAGTGCTCTAGCTGACAGCAGCAGATTCCGGTCATTTGACCAGACGGCGGCTCTTCAGCAGAGTCGAAATAGAGCAAATTAGAAATAAATGTAATTAAAGTCAATAAGAATAAAGTGTTATCAAAACTGTCCTAAATTTACTGTTATCATCTTAACTCACTGGAGTTTCTAGCTTCTCAAAAGCTTGGGCCAAATAAAAATATTATGGACCTTATGACATACCTCCCAAATGTCCTTCTTTAGGATATTTAAGGGGTCCATACCTCCCAAATGTCCCTCTTTAGGAGATATTAGGGGGTCCATACCTCCCAAGTATCCCTCTTTAGGAGATATTAGGGGCACATGCCTCCCAAATGTCCTTCTTTAGGATATTTTAGTGGTACATACCTCCCAAATAGTAACATAGTAAATTAGGTTGAAAAAAGACACAAGTCCATCAAGTTCAACCTTCGCCTCATACCTCAGTAACTGAGAATTTTATAGCTTTCCTGCTACCAATTAAATTAGTCTTTATCAGACCTTCCTGATCTGCCTACTGATAAACAGTATAACTCTGTATGTTCCCTTTTGAAAGAAATGTGTCTAATCTTCTCTTAAATGTATCCATTGTATCTGCCATAACTACCTCCCTGGCCAATGAATTCCACAATTTAACAGACCTTACCGTAAAAATAAATCCTTCCTCTGCTGAAGTTTAAACCTCCTTTCCTCTAATCTCAAGGGGTGTCCCCTGGTCACTTGATCAGGCCTTGGAATAAATAGCTCACCACAGAGATCCTTGTATTGACCTCTCATATACTTGTACAATGTGATAAGGTCTCCTCTTAGTCGTGTTTTCTCTAAAGTAAATAAACCAAGTTTGTTTAGTCGTTCCTCATATGTCAAGTCCTCCATTCTCTTAATTAATTTTGTTGCTCTCCGCTGTACCCTCTCTAGTTCTAGTATATCCTTTTTCAGAACCGGTGCCCAAAATTGCACTGCATACTCAAGGTGAGGTCTTACCAATGATTTGTATAATCGCAAAATAATGTTATCCACTCTTGCTTCGATACTTCTTTTTATGCAAGACAGGACTTTGTTTGCCTTTGCTACTGCTGTTTGACACTGGTCACTGTTTCCAAGTCTGTAGTTGACAAGGATACCCAGGTCTTTTTCTAGCAATGAGTCACCTAAAATTATTCCATTAAGTTTATAAGTAGCCTTGGGATTATTTCCTCCCAAATTAATGACTTTACACTTCCCCACATTAAACTTCGTATTCCACATGTTTGTCCAATCTGACATTGTATGTAAGTCCCTCTTTAGAGAAAAAATATCCTGTTCTGAATTAATGACTTTGCATAATTTTGTATCATCTGCAAATATTGATATTTTGCTTTCTATATCTATTTCCAGGTCATTTATAAACGTGTTAAAAAGCAGCGGACCTAATACTGAACCCTGAGGTACTCCACTCTCCACTTTCACTGTACTGGAGAATATTCCATTTACAACCATACACTGTTCCCTATCCTTCAGCCAGTTTTGTATCCAATTGCAAAGGTTATCTCCTAGCCCCAATTTCCTTATTTTATACACCATCCTTCTGTGTGGCACTGTATCAAATGCCTTTGCAAAGTCTAGATAAACTACATCTACTGCCTTGCCATTGTCTAGGTTGCTGCTTACCTCCTCATAGAAGCTGAAAAGATTAGTTTGGCATGATCTATTCTTCATAAAACCATGTTGATTTGTGCTAATGATTTTATTTTTTGTGTTGTAATCCTGAATATAGTCCCTTATTATCCCTGTAGGAATGTCCCTCTTTAGGAAATATTAGGGGTACATACCTCCTAAATGTCCCTCTTTATGAGATATTAGGGGCCCATGCCTCCCATGTGGTCCTCTTTCATTGATATTAGGGGTCCATACCTCCCAAGTGTCCCTCTTTAGGAGATATTAGGGGTCCATACCTCCCAAGTGTCCGTCTTTAGGTGATATTAGGGGTCCATACCTCCCAAGTGTCCGTCTTTAGGAGATATTAGGGGGCCATGCCTCACAAGTGTCCCTCTTTAGGAGATATTAGGGGTCCATACCTCCCAGTTGTCCCTCTTTAGGAGATATTAGGGGCCCATGCCTCCCATGTGTCCCTCTTTAGGAGATATCAGGGGTCCATACCTCCCAAGTGTCCCTCTTTAGGAGATATTAGGGGTCTATAACTCCCAAGTGTCCCTCTTTAGGAGATATTAGGTGTCCATACTTCACAAGTGTCCCTCTTTAGGAGATATTAGGGGTCCATACCTCCCAAGTACCCCTATTTAGGAGGGACAGACCCCTTCTTTGAGCCCCAAATCCCTCTGTCCCTCTTTTCCCACCCCGCAGCAATAAAATTAACAATAATGTTTGTTTAAACTTCACTAGGAGTTTTTATAAATTAGTCTGTATGAATGAAATCATTTGGCTTGCTCAGTTACACAAAGAGGTGTCAGTATAGATCATGAAATAACCAAAAAATTCTCAGTAATGACCCGCCCACCAGTCCTGCCCCCAGCAACACCCCCTAAAACACAAACGTCCCTCTTTGGCCATTTGAAATGTTGGGAGGTATGATAACTTAGAAAACAATTATGGAGCATACTAACTGTGCCATTGATTTAAATGTAGCTAATAACACCGTCAAGGGGTAAAAATCCCTATTTAAATTAATAGCAATATGAAGAATTGTTATTTCCTTACTAGGATGCATTTGGTATGCTCCAAAATGGCTTTCTGCATCTGGTCCTATTAGTGCACCGTGCAGCCCAACTGCACCATTATCGGCAGTGGCGTGAGCAGCAATTGGAGGGCCCTGTTGACATTTTTTGGGGGGTTTCCCCAAAATAAAAATATTCTCCCACTGCACACCCCTCTGGTCCATAAAGGGTTAAAGAGGAACTTTCATATGATTAATATAGCGTCTCAAATGATAGTTACATTAGCGATATCCACAGACTAATTGTTGCATTAATGAAAAAAGAAGCATTCAACCACACAGGCACCGAGGAACAGCTCAAATATCTTGCAGAGCCAGAATCTCTGCAATGTCCGCCCCCTTCAGCGCCACGATTGGTGAGTTGACTGCCACTGTGCCATTTGGCACTGGAAGGCAGGGGAAGGCTGGCCTGGGGGGCAGGGGGGCAATTGCCCCCTGGGCCGGTCATATGTCTGGGCTGGTGGACCACTGCTCCTCACTAAATCTCCCAATTGCTGCTGTAAATGGAGCTACACTAGTGATACCACAGAGCTTACAATTGAAATGGAGCTACACAAACGACACCACAGAGGAACAATCCAAATGGAGCTACACTAGTAGTATAACCCATTCCCTTGTAAGCTCTATAGTATAACTAGTGTAGCATTACTTAAATTGTAAGCTTTGTAGGAGCGCACTAGTGTAGCCTCATTTCAGCTGTAAGCTATGTGGTATCACTTGCCTTACTTCACAACATTAATGCCAATTTTAAAATTAACAAAAGGGGGGTGGGCTGGGACAGTGGGCTCGAGCGATATAGAAATGGGCCACTTGACTGAATTTGCCCTGGGCCACAAGTTGCCAGCTCTCCCCTGCTGGAAGGGACTGACAAGGCAGAGAGCATCTCCTGCAAGATCCCAGCCAGTGCCTGCCTGGTTAACCCCTTAACGACTGGCCGATCGGCGCGACGTGGTCAGTTAAGGACCATGGAGCATTTTTTTTTTTTTTTGTTCTTCCAGTTACGGAGTCCCCTGAACGGCATGCAGCCGTGGGGGGGGAGCCGGGAATTTCATGACGGTCATAGTACGTCATGAGTCGTTCAGTCAGATCGACCCATGACATACTATGACCGTCAAGGGTCGTTAAGGGGTTAAAAGGTTCTTTTTTCATTAATGCAGCAATTAGTTTTATTTTCAGTCTGTGGATATCGCTAATGTAACTATCCTTTGAGGCTCTATGTTAATCATGTGTAAGTTCCACTTTAATCACAAAGACTTTACCTGTTCATACAGAGGCTGACGCCACGTTCTGTACAGCAGTCAAGCGTGCAGTAATCCTAGATATGCCGGCATATTGTCTAGATCCCATCTCCTTCCTGTCTGCTATACTGAGGGAAATCACTATCCTGAGAGCTCCCCGATGACAAATCCCATCATCCTGTGAGTGAGATAACAGTCACCGCATTGTCACACCGCAATGCAATGGACATTTCTCTGGCCATTAACCCTTTGAGTGCCAGTGCAAGGCATTGCATACCCCTCTGGCACTCAAAGGTTTAAAGGGGTAAAATGCAGATGAACAGTGATACAATATCAATATGAAATATAACTATCCCATATAATAATTCTCTAAAATGTTTGTAACGACGCAGTCATGCGCAGTAGAGACTGCCTGTGAAGCATCTGATACGCAGCTGGGCGCTTCGAAGTATCAGCAGCGGCGCGGGCAGTCTCTACTGCGTATGACTGCCCCGTGACCGGCTGGCACTGTGGCCTGTGTAACGAGCTCTTCAACTAATCTGAAATAAATAAATACATCTTTAGATACGCAGGGTTCAATACAGGTCCATAAAGAGTAACCATTTGAGTAGCAGAGGGTTGACCAATACATTGCAAAACAATGCGCTGCACACCCCCTTTGTCCGTAAAGGGTTAAAAAAAAAAAAAAAAAAAAGAGGGGCATGAATATGATTCTGTACCAGAACAGTAAAAGTATGTTTTATGGGGATTTACTTACTGAGTAAAACAAGAGCACTTCACACTTCTGAGGGAGTTTTAATTCAAAAGTTATCCAAAGTTGTTTTTTTTTTTTTTTTAAATTAGCCCTTTAAGTACCAGAGGGGATGCCTCTCCGGCACAGAGGGTTAAATTGAATCTATGTAAAGTGGTCCCTAGGTTTTGCTGTTCCTATCACTTTTGATGGAGAGCCACACTGAATGACTCAAGGGGGGAGATTCACTAAGTGGTGATAAAGAGGTGATAAAGTAGAGATGACTTCTCCAGTGATATCACTTCTCCAGTTCCTATGTTATACTATGGAACCTGTTCACTAAGATTTCTTCAACTTCTTAGATCTTAATGCATAGACTCTATAGAATAACATAGGAACTGGACAAGTGATATCAATGGAGAAGTTATCTCCACTTTATCACCTCTTTATCACTGCTTAGTGAATCTCCTCCAAGCTGTCTCACATAGCATACGTATCACCAGTGTACCACCATTTCATTTGTAAGCTCTGTGTCAGGCACCGCTAAGGCAGTAAGAGTGCTGGTGTCCAGAAGCAGGGAGATGCACACCCATGGATGAATGCTACACTCTGAGAAGGCTGGGTAGAAGGCAGGCTCCTAGATTGTAGGCCACAACACAGGGGCAGGTAGAGGCAGGGCTTAAAAGATGAAGTCCTTTGCTACTAGCCAAACCTGAAATGTTACTCTCCACTGCAATCCATAACATACCCACCAGGGCTGAGCTTCTACTCGCCAGGGCTAAATTTTCACTCGCCATTGGCTAGTGGCGAGTGGAAATTTTGAGCCCTGGGTAGAGGAGTCCAGAGATCAGCATACCTCCAACATTTGAAATTGCCAAAGCGGGACACCCCCTGCCCCACAATGCTGAGTGATAAGTCAACTGAAGATACCGGCAGCCAGGCTAAGCTTAGCTAACACCTGTCCTCATCCTGATTGTGTCATGGAGGCCAGGGAAAGAAGGCAGCACTGACTGAGTGAGGCAGCATGAGCATAGCAGTGCAGTGCTCATTGTGTCCCACTCTGGCCGAGGCGATTCAAGCACCGCCGACGTGGCCAGCATCAAGACAACCAAAATAGCCTCTCACAGAATGTGTCGCCTGGTGACCACACACTTCGCAGTGATTAGAACGGTGCTGCCCGCCATGACCAAAGCCAGCCATCAAGACTCAGAGACAGAGTACACCCAGCCTGAACCCCCCTCCCTTCGCACACAGCTGAGCCACCGCGATTGGTCAGACATCTCACTGATTAGAAAATTCAGCAGTTGCACAAGTCATTAATATTATTATACCTAGTAAGGCGACAGGATACTAGTAGATGGTCGATGGACTAAGCAAGATGAACACTGTTCTTCAATTTTGTCAGGCGCCGGCGGGTCTCTCTCTCAGCCTAACACTCGACTCACTTCTCAGGGTGGCAGGCGGACTCGCGTAATTGCATGTGTGCGCATAATAGAACTTTTTGGAACGTATGGGCACAGCGTCTGAATGCGTGATGATGACACGGTGACGGTCATGATCAGCATGCTGTGCGTTTTAAGCTGCACTGTGGGCAAAACTGAACAGGCCAGGAAAAATCGGGACATACAGCTGGTGGGACAGCAGGTTTGGGCCCTAAAATCGGGCTGTCCCGCGTAAATCGGGACAGTTGGCTGGTATGGATCAGCTGAGTAATGACTAGCCAGGTGTTAGGAATCCACTGAACAACAAAGCCAGCAGAGCAAGCCAGTAGTCCAGAGATCAGCAAGGCTAGTTGTATAAGCCAGAGGCTAGGGAGACCAGGCATCAACATGGTCAGTAGAGTAGCTAGAGGTTAGTGAGTTCAGAGATCAGCAAGGTCAGTAGAGTAGTCAGAGGGCAGGAAGTCCAGAGATCAGGTAAGGGAAAAGAGAAGAGCTGCAGTGCAACAGGAGATCAGAACAACTGAGCCCTGATATGAAGAATTTAATAAGGCACTGCGGTGTGGTGATGTCACCATGACAACTGACTCACCCATATGGCCCAACCCAGTTCCCTAATGGGCACAGGAATGCTGGCCACCCCCTCCACACTGCAGATGACATGAGCCTGCGTGCAACAAGACAGTAAGAAGCAGGGACATACAATCGCAACCCAAACAATGCGGAAGAGAGGCAGGGTCAGGAACCAGCAACCCGATAAGTAAGAGGGTTGGAGAGGGCTCCCTGGGAGTGGAGGAATCACTAGCAAGCATGGGCCTGATGTGCCTTAGATGTGCCTCCGGGAGCGAGTGGAACAAGGACGATCAGGGTGTAAAAGATGTATGGCACAGATGTTGGCAGAGGGTTCCCAGGAAATCTCCTCCAGGCCATACCCTTTCCAATGAACCAGATACTCCAACCTCCCCCTGTGGAGATGTGTATCCATAATCTCCAGCCCCTCATACTCTTCCTGACCATCAAAGAGAAGGGGCCCAGGGAAAAGTGTTTTTTGACCAGTAAATTAATTGTCAATCCGTGGAAACACAGGGTGGATGTTCATGGTGTCAGGTAAGAGTAAAAGTACAGCTGCAGGGTTAATCACCCATACAATCTCAAAGGGCCCTATGTATCGGGGTCCCAGCTTATTTGATGGACAAGAGAGACGTACATGAATGGTGGAGAGCCAGACCTTATCTTTGGGTTTGTAGACAGGAGCATAAGAACAAAGCTTGTCTGCATAGTGTTTTTATCCACGCTGAGCAGTTTGTAATGCTCTCCATATGCATGAATTAGTGTGAGTCATTGTCCTCAGGCTTTCAGAGACACTAGGAACAGAGCAGGATACCGGGAAAAAAACTAATTGATAAAGAAAGGAGTCATATTGGTGGACCAGTGGACTTGGTTATTACAGGCTGCCTCCAAGGCCAATCCTCTAAAGTCAATGATGTATTCCTCAGCAAGGCGATGGCCCATTTTAAGAGTTCGTAAGGAGGCCTGGGTGGTAGTTATCTTAAAAATATCATAATCCAAAGACTCCCTAGCATGGCAAAAAGACCCAGGTGCCTAACAGAGTGCTGCTAGTCTGGAGAAGATGATGAGTACAGGCTTGGGCTTCACCGGCCAATAAAGAGATCACCATACAGATCTTCATGAATCTGACAAGAAGTAATAAAGGAACAGAATTGGGTCTTATCACCTGAAAATTTCTCCACAAAAAAATACTGCTCTTTCCCTTTTGGAATTCTAAGAGGTCTCCAATGCAGATGGTTTGCCTCAGAATTGTTTCATGTTTTGTATTTATATATAAGGCACCGTATTGTTCGCTTTGAGAATATATCTTTCTCTGTATCAGTGACTGACAACCAGATTCACCCCAAAGCCTTCATAACTGGAGCTAAGCCCTCAGAAGGCCCATACATTAAGGTTAAAGCGGAACTTTCACATAGGATAAAGTCACCCATCAATAATTAAACATATGGCGACTAGCTTCATAGTACGTGTATTACCTCTGAAAAGTGCCAGATTCTAAAGAAATCCTTAATCTTCAGAGACTGAGAGGCAGGTTAGTGCCATCTGTGCGCCTGCGCTGTCAGTCCCTTCCGGTTACCTTGTGGCACACTGCAATGCTTCTTAGAGGAGACTGGGACTGACAGAGCAGGAGAGCCAACAAGATGTCTGCGCTGATGACTGGCTTCTGATCTCTGAAGAGTAAAGGAGCAGTAAACTTTTTTTATGAAAAAATATATATTGTAGGTATTTTCCTATTGCGTAAAATAAGGGTACTCCAACTGCCGAGAGATTTATATTTCCAGAGTTATTAAAGTTTAAACCCATGGTTTTTTTTTTACATTAGCAGTGCCCTCTAGTGGTCAAATTATATTTAGATTTCCTGTTAGATTCTAACGGAGAGGATAGTCAGAAAAGTCAGTGACATACAGTTCCCCATAGAATGTGATAGAAACTGCTGAGTCACTTCCTGTCAGTTAGAACTATCAGGAAGTAAACACACAGTAAATTTACTTCCTGTCAGGTAGAATTATCAGGAAGTAAACACAGTAAATTTACTTCCTGTCAGGTAGAACTATCAGGAAGTAAACACAGTAAATTCACTTCCTGGTTATTTAAACTGCTATAAATTTTGAATAAAATGTCTGACAGTGATGGGAGTGACCTTGTTTCATTCAACAGGAAAAGCTCTATAAAATATGTGTTTTTATAAAAAAAAATTTACTGCTCCTTTACAGGATTTCTTTAGAATCTGGCACTTTTGAGAGGTAATACATGTATTATGAAGCTAGTCGCCATATGCTTAATTATTGAAGGGTGACTTATTACTATGTGAAAGTTCCACTTTAACTGCATGGGCAAAGCCATGCCAATACTGTGTTTATGTAGATAGAGCAAGAGAAACAGATATTGATACATAGACAGAATTTTTAATTCAAATCCTTAATCTTCGGAGAATAATGGCCAGGTTAGTGCAGTCTGTGAGCCTGCACCGTCAGTCCCTTCCGGTTACCTTGTGGCACACTGCAATGCTTCTTAGAGGAGACCGGGACTGGCAGCGCAGGCGTGCAGATGTCTCTGTGACAAGATGTCTGTCTGATGCCTGGCCGTCAGTCTCCGAAGATTAAGGATTTCTTTAGAATCTGGCACTTCTGAGAGGTAATACACGTATTATGAAGCTAGTCGCCATATGTTTAATTATTGAAGGGCGACTTTATCCTATGTGAAAGTTCCGCTTTAAAAATTCTGAACAGTGGGTAACAAGTGTAAAGGAAGGTTTGAGCTAAGGCAAATAGAAAAGAGGGTACAGCCCGCAGATAACAGAGTGGGGACCTAAGGAATAGCTTGAAGACCTCATATGGCCCCAGGGCCGCCTGTAGCGCTCCACTGCCCTGAATAGTTTGTTAACATCTTGGAAGCTCAGTCTGTTTTTCCAAGTCCTGTGCACCTTCTGATACAGAAGGCTATAAACTGTTCACACAAGAAAACAAAGGAAGGGTTATTAAAATAATGGTCCTTCAATATTATCTTAGAATCCTGTTTTGCCAAGAGACCTGTTTGTCTTTTGTGATGAAAATGAGTTTTACTAGAAAAATATAAAGCTCCTGTTTTTAGTCTTTGGGTGTTTGTATAAGAGTGAAAACTTTCCATATTTCTTTGTAATTTGTATTTTAGTTTCAAATACTTTTTAATTTTTAACTCCTTCAAGACATTATATAGCTGTATGATACCTGTTAATTTTGCAGTAAATAAGTCAAACAGAATCTCAATCAATGTTTTATGTTTATTAAAGGATGCATCCTAACTGTGGTATGCCATACCTCCCAAATATCCCTCTTTGGAGATACAGTGTTAGGGGTGTCCCGCTTTAGAAGATATTAGGGGTCCGTACCTCCCAAGTGTTCCTCTTTAGGAGCTATTAGGGGTCCGTACCTCTCAAGTGTCCGTCTTTAGGAGATATTAGGGGTCTATACCTCCCAAGTGTCCTTCTTTAGGAGATAGTAGGGGTCTATACCTCCTAACTGTCTCTCTTTAGAAGATATTAGGGCTCCATACCTCCCAAGTGTTCCTCTTTAGGAGGTGTTAGGGCTCTGTACCTCTCAAGTGTCCACCTTTAGGAGATATTAAGGCTCCATACCTCCCAAGTGTCCCTCTTTAGGAGATATTAGGGGTCCATACTTCCCAAGTGTCCCTCTTTAGGAGATATTAGGGGTCCGTACCTCCCAAGTGTCCCTCTTTAGGAGATATTAGTGGTTCATACCTCCCAAGTATCCCTCTTTAGGAGTTATTAGTGGTTCATACCTCCCAAGTGTCCCTCTTTAGGATATATTAGGGCTCTGTACCTACTAACTGTCTCTCTTTAGGATATATTAGTGGTCCATACCTCCCAAGTGTCCCTCTTTAGGAGATATTAGTGGTCCATAACTCCCAAGTGTCACTCTTTAGGATATATTAGTGCTTCATACCTCCCAAGTGTCCTTCTTTAGGAGATATTAGGGCTCGATACCTCCCAAGTGTTCCTCTTTAGGAGGTATTAGGGCTCTGTACCTCTCAAGTGTCCATCTTTAGGAGATATTAAGGGTCCATACATCTCAAGTGTCCCTCTTTAGGAGATATTAGGGGTCAAGGATGAGGTACAAGGACAGTAAGCTGAAGACTAGTGAGGAAACAAGATGAAGGTCAGTACATGGAGTTAAACTGTAAGAAGGGCGATGGGAACTCAGGATCAGAACTGGGAACAAAGTAACAAATACTAGAAAGCTAAGAACCCCCAACAGTACTGGGGAACCGGCTCAGGACAAAATAAAAACCAAGATTAGGAGCAAGGATCCATCAAAACAAGGAAACTGACATAAAGCCAGAAAAGGAGCAGAAAAAAAGACCGGAAAAAATGGACAGAAAATGACAAATAACGTCTCCATTTTTATTCTGTGGAGCCAATGCACTAAGATTTGTCCAGCTTTGGAGATCTTAGTGCATAGGCTCCATAGAATAACGTAGGAACTGGAGAAGTGATCTCCATGTTATCACCTCTTTATCACTCCTTAGTGTACAACCTCCCTTCTGTTGCAGGACAACGATCAGATGATTTAAAGGGATAGTAATACTTTGTTTTATCTTTATTTTATTTTGAAGGCATTAAAAAAACATGAAGAACGATATAAGTCTTATCTCTCAAACCTTTATGGTTTAAGAGATAACAAACAAGAAGACACAGGTAAGGAGCGCTACACGGACACACCAAAGCTTCATGGACCCAAATGGACTTCTTTCATCATAAAATCCGCTTTATTTTTCCATTTAAAATCATTGAAGAATACATGTCAAGGAAATATCAAAAGATCACAATGATGATGATCCGCCTAACATGTTTCGTGGGAACATCTCCCACTTAATCATAGGCTCGGGAGCCTATGATTAAGTGGGAGATGTTCCCACGAAACATGTTAGGCGGATCATCATCATTGTGATCTTTTGATATTTTCTTGACATTTATTCTTCAATGATTTTAAATGGAAAAATAAAGCGGATTTTATGATGAAAGAAGTCCATTTGGGTCCATGAAGCTTTGGTGTGTCCGTGTAGCGCTCCTTACCTGTGTCTTCTTGTTTGTTGAAATCATGCTGTGATTGTTTGGGGCAGCTCCGGACTCACCACATTACATTGATACGGGTGAGTTCTATACAGAACGTTCATGTCTAAAAGTCATTTGTTGAGACAGGAATTTTGTTGCAACCGCTTATTACTATTTTTGGTTTAAGAGATATTCACAAGCAAAGTATCCCCCTCTCACCCCTTTTACTGATGTAACACTGCTCAGCCAGATCAGAAGGGAGGTGCCCAGGTAGACTGCAGAGAGGGACAATCTTCAATTAAGATAAGGGAAAAAGCTGAAAAACTTGTCAAGGGGGGCAGGGATTTCATTGTTCTCATAGGAAGAAGATTGTCCCCTTCTGTTATCTGTCTGGTCTTACAACCAGATCCACATCTGAGAAGAGATGGCTTACACTAGGTAAAAGGGGCGGGAGGGGAAACTTTGCTTGTGAATATCTCTCAAACCATAAAGGATTGAGAGATAAGACTTATATCGTTCTTATTGTTTTTTTAATGCCTACAAAATAAATTAAAGATAAAATGAAGTATTACTATCCATTTAAGTATAGTCTACTCGATCTCTAGAGGATTTTTAGAGAACTCAAATGACTAATTTGATTACCGTATCCTAGACAAACATCCATCGTTATTTTCCTCATTACAGGAAATGTCATTGTTTTTTCTGTTTCTCTGTGGTTCAGATGTTTTGTGCAAAATATAGAGTTTACTTCAAGGAAGAAGGCAGTGTTTAGTCTAAGTTTATAAATCTGCTTAGTTGAAGGAAGGTGGAATTGTTTCGTTTAAACGGAGATAAGAACACAGGCACCCACACATTACATCATTTTAATATGCATGGGAAATCTGTTATAAAATACAGCTCTTTATGTCTGTTCACCCTAATATTGTGAGCTGTTTTGCTGTCTGAGAGGAGCATTATGGGATAGCATGGTTTTCTTATACTGGGGTAGAGCAGTGTTAAACAGCTCAAGCCTTAAAGGGATAGTAATGTTTCATAATAAAAGCAGCTCTAATTAATCATCATAGTATTTGGAATTTGGAGAGTGTTATTTCAATTCTGTCAGAGTTGTAGTTCAAGAGTAATTCAATGACAAAGTATCCCCCTCCCGCCCCTTTTTTCTGATGTAACACTGCTCAGCCAGAGCAGAAAGGAGGTGCCCAGGTAGACTGCAGAGAGGGACAATCTTCAATTAAGATAAGGGAAAAACCTCAAAAACTTGACAAGGGGGGCAGGGCTTTCATTGTTCTTATAGGAAGAAGATTGTCCCCTTCTGTTATCTGTCTGGTCTGTGGACTGGATTCCACATCTGAGAAGAGATGGCTTACACTAGGTAAAAGGGGCGGGAGGGGAAACTTTGCTTGTGAATAGCTCTTAAACCATAAAGGTTTGAGAGATAAGACTTATATCGTTCTTCATGTTTTTTTAATGCCTTTAAAATAAAATAAAACGAAGTATTACTATCCCTTTAAGTACCACTGACTTGAGAGAGTTAGGTTAGGGTCAGTGTCTGGTTTGGGGGGCGGTTTGGGTTAGCTGTTAGGTTAGGGATAGTTGTTAGGTTACTGTTAGTTGTTAGGATACGGTTAGTTGTTAGGTTAGGGTACTTAGGTTAGTGTTGGGTGATGATCAGACTTGGGGGTGGTGAGGGGGGCAGTTGGGTTAGGGTATGTTGCAACATTTTAAATATACCCTTTTCACACCAGTGACATTTTTACATTGCCGTTTTGATGCCTACTATTACCAGGGCGGCATTTCAATAGTAGGCCAGAGCAGACTTGCCAATGAAGCCAGTATGTATTGTGAGTCCAGGCAGAACAACATGAAGGAGAAAAGTGACTGAAAAGTGATCCACGATGCCCTCTCATTGGTTCCATGAGAAGAGACTGAAGTCTTACATTTCAGTCTCTTGTCCTGCGTGATGCAGTCTCATAGACCCTCTGTATCAGGCTTGAAAGCCTGGCACAGTTGGGTTATATAGACTGTGTATGTACTGCTAAGAGACACAGACCGGGTTACATTCCAACCAAGGGGGGGCAGTTTTCTGACCTCTACAAAGGCTTATAGCAGCCATTTTGAGGTTGCACGGTGTGACCACAGGCTATTTGCTAAGTTTTATCCAATTGGACCTCCCATTGGAGGAGACTTAGTAAAATGTGATAATTGCCCTTTAAGTGTTTGTTTAAGTGACAGCCATTTAACCTTTTGAGTGCCAGAAAGGTATCCAACTAGGGGCGTTTCTAGGTTCCAAAAATACCTGGGGCTAGAGCTCATGGTAAAACTCCACAGCACATCCAGCGCCCGCTTCCAGCGGTATTGAGGATAACCACATGTGCCCACATACTTGATATAGTGGATTTTTTTTAAAGTACAATACGGGTTATCTTATCACCTGTAAAGGCCAATGGTCTAATAATCACTAAGTCTGTTGGTTTCCCCCTGACATATATGTGCTTAGTAGTGGTTTGTTGGACATGTGGAGGATTCTTCTATACTCACACAGTCATTATTGGAAGCTTGAACAGCAGCTTCTCCTTCCATTGGCATGCTGAGCGCTCAGTCACATCTGAGTGACTTCCTGAATGACAACTATAAAGAACTAATAGTGTACTTACCCACTAGTTCTCCAACAATGCTGCATTACCTCAAGGATAATTATATGGCTTAATGTATTCAACATCATTACATAACTGTCATGTTAGGCATACAGCTCTGCTCTGAGCAAGCACTTTATAATTATGACTCACTCAGATGTGACTGAACATGCCAATGGAAGGGGAAGCTGCTGTTTAAAGGGATAGTAATGTTTCATAATAAAAACAGCTCTAATTAATCATCATAGTATTTGGGCCTTGGAGAGTGTTATTTCAATTCTGTCAGAGTTGTAGTTCAAGAGTAATTCAATGACAAAGTGTCCCCCTCCCGCCCCTTTTACTGATGTAACACTGCTCAGCCAGATCAGAAAGGAGGCGCCCAGGTAGATTGCAGAGAGGGACAATCTTCAATTAAGATAAGGGAAAAACCTGAAAAACTTGTCAAGGGGGGCAGGGCTTTCATTGTTCTCATAGGAAGAAGATTGTCCCCTGCTGTTATCTGTCTGGTCTATGGACTGGATGCCACATCTGAGAAGAGATGTCTTACACTAGGTAAAAGGGGCGGGAGGGGAAACTTTGCTTGTGAATATCTCTCAAACCATAAAGGTTTGAGAGATAAGACTTATATCGTTCTTCATGTTTTTTTAATGCCTACAAAATAAAATAAAGATAAAATGAACTATTACTATCCCTTTAAGCTTCCAATAATGAGTATGAGAGTACAGAAGAATCCTTCACATGTTGAACATGCCACTAAGCACATATGTGTCAGGGGGTAACCACCAAAAAGAGTGGTTAGGCAATTGGTCTTTACAGGTGATAACTGATAACCCTCATATTTACATTATATTGTACGTTGTACTCAATCTCACACCCGCTTGGGTATTGCTGTGTCACTCTGTGCAATACTCAGACTCAGATGGATAATCATGTGATGAAACGGGAGTTGTCAGAAATCCATGATATGATCATATACTCACTTGACTTTGTGGTTGAGACAGCGCAGGTTAGCAGTACTATGTGAATCAAATGTAACAAAGTAAGTTCGTTACAAGCAGTTAGATAACTTCAGACAGGAGCCATTCAGAATGAAAACTAAGGTCCAAGATCAAAACTGACCTAATGATTTTCACCTGACTTCAATGTACCAAACTCTATTTGAGTAACTGCTCTTTTTTTTACACCCATTTTGAATACACATCACTGGGACAGCCGCTAATCCACAAAACGTGCAAACCTGAGTAAATGGCAAATACAGTCAGAGGTGCCCCACTTGAATGGCTGGTCTTCTGGGAGAAGACCTGACAGGGGCGGACTGACAGGACCCAGGGCCCCTGGTCCAAAAAGAGGTCTGGGCCCCCTGCAGAAATCTCCACATTGCCCCTTCATCTCCACAATGCCCCTTCATCTCCACAATGCCCCCATCTCCACATTGCCCCTTCCACAATGCCCCCTTCATCTCCACAATGCCCCTTCCACAATGCCCCCTTCATCTCCACAATGCACCTTCCACAATGCCCCATCTCCACATTGCCCCTTCATCTCCACAATGCCCCTTCCACAATGCCCCCTTCATCTCCACAATGCACCTTCCACAATGCCCCTCCATCTCCAC
Source organism: Rhinophrynus dorsalis (assembly GCA_037306005.1). Lineage (NCBI taxonomy): Eukaryota > Metazoa > Chordata > Amphibia > Anura > Rhinophrynidae > Rhinophrynus > Rhinophrynus dorsalis. The sequence goes on from CM074723.1 coordinate 21,022,837, forward strand.
ATTGCCCCTTCATCTCCACAATGCCCCTTCCACAATGCCCCCTTCATCTCCACAGTGCCCCCATCTCCAAATCGCCCCTTCCACCATGCCCCTTCATCTCCACACTGCCCCTACATCCAGTCCCTGGTGGTCTAGCGGCGTGGCTGTGCGAAGTCCCACGTGCCTCTAGTAATGCAGAGGCTGGGAGATGATGTCATCTCCCAGCGCTCTGTATTACTAGAACGGCGTGCCGGCGGCCGTTGTTGGAGAACTGCTGAGCAGCGATGGAAGCGGCGGCGGGCCCCCTTTGGTCACGGGCCCTTGGTCCGTGACCGAATGTCCGTATGGTCATTCCGCCCCTGAGACCTGATGATGAAGCCTTGGCTGTACCGTGAGCATATCTGAGAACTCACCAGATCTGACCCAGAGACTTGGGTCTTTATACTTCATAGCTGGGTCACCGGGGACAAAGACTGACTCTCAGGACTCAGTGAGTTCACTTTTTTTGCCCGTTCCAGTGACTCTCCAGCCTGTTCTTCTCACTATCCGCCCATTTTAAAGGAGCAGTAAACGTTTATCATGAAAAAAAAATATTGTAGGGCTTTTCCTGTTGACTAAAATAAGGGTACACCAGCTGCTGAGAGATGCATATTTCCAGAATGATTACAGTTTAAAGCCGTGCCTTTTTACACTAACAGTGCCCTCTAATGGTCAGATTCCAATATAGTTATCCCGTTACATTCTGTTTGAAAGGAAAGACGCTGACTAACAGTTCTCCATAGAATATGATTGAAACTGCTCAGTCACTTCCTGTCAGAACTTTGAGAAAGTAATCACACTGTAATTCACTTCCTGATTATTTGAACTGTTATAACTTTTTAACCCCTTAAGGACCGGCGCACACACGCGCGCGGCCGGCACTTGAGGACTATGGGGCTTTTAAGTTCCGGTTCAGGGCTTCTGTAGCGGCGCGCAGTCGTGGCGGGAGCCCTGAACTCCATGCCGTGCCAGGACCGTCACTGGTCCTTAAAGGGATAGTAATACTTCGTTTTAACTTTATTTTATTTTGTAGGCATTAAAAAACCATGAAGAACGATATAAGTCTTATCTCTCAAACCTTTATGGTTTATGAGATATTCACAAGCAAAGTTTCCCCTCCCGCCCCTTTTTCCTAGTGTAAACAATCTCTTCTCAGATGTGAGTCTGGTTGTATGACAGTACAGATAACAGAAGGGGACAATCTTCTTTGTATGAAAACAATGAAAGCCCTTCCCCCCTTGACAAGTTTTTCAGGTTTTTCCCTTATCTTAAATGAAGATTGTCCCTCTCTGCAGTCTACCTGGGCACCTCCCTTCTGATCTGGTTGAACAGGGGGGGGGATACTTTGTTTGTGAATATCTCTTAAACCATAAAGGTTTGAGAGATAAGACTTATATCGTTCTTCATGTTTTTTTAATGCCTACAAAATAAAATAAAGTTAAAATGAAGTATTACTATCCCTTTAAGTACCGGACCGCCTTGACGGTCCTGGCACGTCAATGGTCCTTAAGGGGTTAAAACAACTGACAGCAGTGGAAGATCCCGTGCTTTACTCAGCAGGAATAACTCTATAACATATTGGTTTTCATAAAAAAAACTTTGCTGCTCCATTAAAGTCAACCCCTATCTCTCCTCCCCCCTGTTTAGCCTCACCCACTGTATGGTGTGAGACATGACATTTGTACAATCCCACCCCAGATCTTAGCAGATCTCCAGAGGCTTGGACAAGAAGGTTCCCAGCTATAACTGTGAGCCCCAGAAGATTAATGGGGTGGGGGCAGAATAGGGTCTGGAAACAGAACCACTGATCCATCTCTGCTCCATCACGTAGTGTAGTTTCCTCTCCTGCACTATACACGTCCCCATAGACCCTCTGTATTTGCCTTGAAATCCAGACACAGACTGTGCACACAACCAAGGACTTTATACCTGAGAGTTACTTATATGATTTTCATTCCAGAGGAGGGGGTCATGTTGTTGACCCCCAGAACAGCAGATTGGAGCCATTTTGCGGGTGCACAGTGCAACCCTGGGCTCTTTACAAAGTCTACTCCCACTGAAGCAAAAGGCAAAATTTGATATTTGTCCTTTAACCCTTTGAGTGCCAGAGGGGTACGGAACGCATTGCTTTGCAATGCATTTCGAACCCCTCCGTCACGCAAAGGGTTAAGACATATTATTGCTATGAAATCTTTGGGCAGTGTTGACCTTTTTCTACCTCCTTAACTGGGATAATGAATACCGAGATAAAAAAGATTATCTTCTGCTATTTGCAGAAAAGACATAATCCTAATCAGGCCCTAACAATATGCTACCAAAGCAACAGCCGTCCACACTGCAGCTTTAATATTCAGCGTTCACTTTTTTTATACGTAACGAAACATGTTTAACATTCCGCTGATTCTTAAAGGGATAGTAATGTTTCATAATAAAAGCAGCTCTAATTAATCATCATAGTATTTGGATTTTGGAGAGTGTTATTTCAATTCTGTCAGAGTTGTAGTACAAGAGTAATTTAATGACAAAGTATCACCCTCCCGCCCCTTTTACTGATGTAACACTGTTCAGCCAGATCAGAAGGGAGGTGCCCAGGTAGACTGCAGAGAGGGACAATCTTCAATTAAGATAAGGGAAAAACCTGAAAAACCTGTCAAGGGGGGCAGGGCTTTCATTGTTCTCATAGGAAGAAGATTGTCCCCTGCTGTTATCTGCCTGGTCTATGGACTGGATTCCACATCTGAGAAGAGATGCCTTACACTAGGTAAAAGGGGCGGGAGGGGAAACTTTGCTTGTGAATATCTCTCAAACCATAAAGGTCTGAGAGATAAGACTTATATCGTTCTTCATGTTTTTTTAATGCCTACAAAATAAAATATAGATAAAACTATTACTATCCCTTTAATGCTTTCAGGAACAGAGGGGTGTCAGACACGTTGCTTTGCAATGTGTTGCACAATCCAGTGGTTCTTAAACGGTTAAAGCCATCATTGCTAAGGGCCGTACGCACAGAGAAAAGAAGAGCAATTCTGGTGCAAACCGACTGCCCCTTTAAAGCAGAACTGCCACCAAAGGTATAGTTGCCCTGCAATAATTAGGCAGGTGGCGACTAGCTTAATAATAGTTATATTACCTCTCACAATGACACAATGCTACAGAAATCCTTAATCTTCCGAGACCAGAAGCCAGGTATCAGCGCAGACATATTGTCCCCCTTCCGAAGAATTGCACTGGCCTGAAAGGCACCGGGAGGGACTGACGGCACAGGCACACAAATTGCACTAACCTGCCCGTCAGTCTTGGAAGATATCTTTATTTTATTTTGTAGACATTAAAAAAAACATGAAGAACAATATAAGTCTTATCTCTCAAACCTTTATGGTTTGAGAGATATTCACAAGCGAAGTCTTCCCCCCCGCCCCTTTTACCTTGTGTAAGCCATCTCTTCTCAGATGTGGAATGCAGTCCATAGACCAGACAGATAACAGCAGGGGACAATCTTCTTCCTATGAGAACAATGAAAGCCCTGCCCCCCTTGACAAGTTTTTCAGGTTTTTCCCTTATCTTAATTGAAGATTGTCCCTCTCTGCAGTCTACCTGGGCACCTTCCTTCTGATCTGGCTGAACAGGTTTGAGAGATAAGACTTATATCATATCATGTTTTTTAATGCCTACAAAATAAAATAAAGATAAAACAAAGTATTACTATCCCTTTAAGACTCTTGGCTATATGCACAGAAGAAAAGTGGATTCATTCTGGGACAAGCCAAATAAAAAATCTCATTGATTTAAATGGAGCTTTAACTACTTCAATTCTACAGGGGTCCCCCAAGTATGGTATCGAAGGGTAATCAAAGGGAATTTGTGGAATTGTAACCCTTTGAGTGCCAGAGAGGTACCTTTCTGGCACTCAAAGGGTTAATTTGTCACGTTATAGTACAGTTTGTTATTTCTAGAGTTGCACTTCTTTGTCTTGTTGAATACGGCCCTTAGGGTTTTATGTATCAGAATAAACTGTACGTAACCTGGAGCAAACCATTCACACCACCGGGGACAAAAACAGATTGCCATTGATTTCAATTGAGCATTCAACCCCTTGATTGCTAGAGAGATCTCCAATGCACTGTTAAGCAATGCGCTGGGGACGTCTCTAACATTTAAGGAATTAAAAATCCCATTTAAAACCGTGGGAATTTTGGGTATGATTGTCTGTTCCCCTCTTGTGCAGTTGGTTTGACCTAGAAGTCTTTCACTTGATATTTTGGATTTAAAATAATCATTGTTCATAGTTTATCTTTTTAATTTCAGTTTGTGGCCATCTATCTCTCCCCCCCCCCAGGTAAAACCGTTTTTGTATCCCAGCCCGTTCAGCTAGAGTGTCATGGGACAAACATCCACCCCTAATTGGGCAGAATGGGGCATAAGTATCAGGTGGCGCTAAAAGTTCACAAATTATTGGAATAAAAAGTTATTTAACTCTTTGAGTGCCAGAGGGGTAGGCAACACATTGCTTTGCAATGAGTTGCGTTCCCCTCTGGCACTCAAAGGGTTAATAGCGACTGGCATACCTGCAAACTCTCCAGATCTACCCTGAATGGTCGGGTTTTAATTACTGGGTCTCTAGGGACAGAGGTTGATTTTTGGACATTGGTGAGTTTCCCTGATAACTCCGTCTACTTCTCATACATTCCAAAATGTATAAGCTCCTGCACTCCCCTAAAAAAGTGTGAACCACCAAATCCTATATAATAATTCGCTAGGATGTTTGTTAGAAGCCGTCATGCGCAGTAGAGACTGCCCAAACGCACAGAATGCTGGGAGCACGGAATGCTGGGAGCACAGAATGCTGGGAGGTGTAGGAATGCTGGGAGCACAGAATGCTGAGAGCACAGAATGCTAGTAGCATGGAATGCTGGGAGCACAGAATGCTGGGAGGTGTAGGAATGCTGGGAGTATAGAATGCTGGGAGTACAGAATACTAGTAGCACGGAATGCTGGGAGCACAGAATGCTGGGAGGTGTAGGAATGCTGGGAGCACAGAATGCTGAGAGCACAGAATGCTAGTAGCATGGAATGCTGGGAGCACAGAATGCTAGTAGCATGGAATGCTGGGAGCACAGAATGCTGGGAGGTGTAGGAATGCTGGGAGGTGTAGGAATGCTGGGAGCACAGACTGCTGGGAGGTGTAGGAATGCTGGGAGCTCTGTGCTGGGAGCATTCTGTGCTTTCGGGCAGTCTCTACAGTGCATGACTGCGTCAGTGGCAGGACGCAGAGCAGGACCGGCCTCTTAACCCTTTGAGTGCCAGAGGTGTACGCAACGCATTGTATTCAAAGAAGGATATGAATGCCTCCAGGCATTAACTCAAACTAAGTGACACCCTTTCTTTTATATATGTAATTTTTTTTGATAGGCGTTGCCTGTATTTTTAATACAGTTATATATTTGGACTCAGTCTCCTGTAGTCTCCCATACTACATGCATTAACCCTCCTTAGACTGGCACCAGTATTGTATTTGTTTCCTTTGAAAGGCACGGCATTCCTTTATGGAGTAGCGATATTAATATACTGGACTATACCAGCGGTTCCTGAGAGGTAAAGTATTCCTCTACATGGGAAGGAGTCAATAACAGCCAGTGGGAAACGTGAGGAGCGTTGGAGAGCGACCTTGACTGGAGGTCAGATCTAGTCTAAGCCATCCATCTTAGAGGCAGAAGAGGCCACTTATAAATGTTAGGATCCTGTGAGGGGGTTTTATTTGGAACTTTTAAAAGCTGTTTGCATTAGAGAGGATTGTATAGCACTTAGAGAGGATTGAGCTATTTTGTTTTGTTTGTGTTCTGATGCCACCATGTTCAGCACACTTCATGCCCATTCTAACATAAACCCCTCCTCTTCCACCTGCCCACTTGATTAAGTCACACTCACTTTATGACACAGTTCGTACCATATAGACATACTGATTCCCAGTTCATTCATTCTGGAGAAGTAATCCACATATAAATTATACATCCTAGCCCAGTGATGGCAAATATTTTTGGGCCCAAGTGCCCAACTTTCTGCACGGTGACAAGGTTGGTGATATCAAAGTGCCAGTACTGAAAATTTAGCATCAGAAGGCAGTTTCTTAGCGAATAAGTGAAAAGGCAGCTCTATACAACTACTACAAAGTTCACAACTGAAATGGAGCCACACTATTGATACCGCAGAGCTTATAATTGAAATGAAGCTACAGTGGTGATGCCACAGAGCTACCAATTGAAATTGAACTATCCTAATGATACCACAGAGCTTACAACTGAAATGGAGCTACACTAGTGATACCACAGAGCTTACAACTGAAATGGAGCTACACTAGTGATACCACAGAGCTTACAACTGAAATGGAGCTACACTAGTGATACCACAGAGCTTACAACTGAAATGGAGCTACACTAGTGATACCACAGAGCTTACAACTGAAATGGAGCTACACTAGTGATACCACAGAGCTTACAACTGAAATGGAGATACACTAGTGATACAACAGAGCTTACAACTGAAATGGATCTACACTAGTGATACCACAGAGCTTACAACTGAAATGAAACTACACTAGTGATACCACAGAGCTTATTACTGAAATGGAGTTACACTAGTGATACCACAGAGCTTACAACTAAAATGGATCTACACTAGTGATACCACAGAGCTTATTACTGAAATGAAACTACATTAGTGATACCACAGAGCTTACAACTGAAATGGAACTACACTAGTGATATCACAAAACTTACAACAGAAATCGAGCTACCCTAGTAATACCACAGAGCTTACAATTTAATTGGAGTTACACTAGGGACGCCACAGTGCTTACAATTGAAATTGAGCTACAGTTATGATACCACAGAGCTTTACAAATAAAATGGAACTACCCTAGTAATACCACAAAGGATACAATAAATATGAAGCTACACTAGTAATACCACAGAGCTTACCATTGAATTGGAGCTACACTAGTGATATCACAGAGCTTTACAATTTAAGTGGTGCTACAATAGTGATACCACAGAGCTTATAACTGAAATGGAGCTACGCTAGTGATATCACAGAGCTTACAACTGAAATGAAACTACACTAGTGATACCACAGAGCTTATTACTGAAATGAAACTACACTAGTGATACTACAGAGCTTACAACTGAAATGGAGCTACACTAGTGATACCACAAAGGATACAATAAATATGAAGCTACACTAGTGATACCACAGAGCTTACCATTGAAATGGAGCTACACTAGTGATACCACAGAGCTTTACAATTTAAGTAGCGCTACAATAGTGATACCACAGCGCTTACAACTGAAATAAAGCTACACTAGTGATGCCACAGGTCTTTTAAGTGCCAGAGGTATGTTCCACCTACTGCAAATCCCACTGGCACCTAAAGGGTTAAAAAGAGAAGAAGTGAATAACTTGTGGAATCGACAAGCATTTTGTTGCATATAGCAATATTATCTATTTGTATGAAGTAGTAATCAATGTGTTGACTTACCTGCAATTGTGTGTGTGCGCTTGAACTGCCGCATCCTCTTCTTGGGTCAGCTCCTTCCTGAGCAGATCAGTGTGTTTTGGGTGGGTAGCGGCTGCTGACACCTGAAAATTAAAGTCACTGAATCCCACGCTGTGACATGGGGATATGAACGTCAACGTCACAGAGCAATCTAGGTCTGTGGATCTTTTCTCTTTGACGCAGAACACATTAGCCCTTAAGTACCAGAGAGGTGTGTAACACATTGCGAAGCGATTCAGACCCCATTGATTCTTAAAGGGATAGTAATGTTTAACAAAGAAGCAGCTCCCTTTAATCTTCATAGTATTTGGGCCTTGGAGAGTGTTCAATACTGTCAGAGTTGTAGTTCAAGAGTAATTGAATGATTATACCCCTCCCACCCTTTTACTGATGTAACACTGCTCACCTCAGAGCAGCAAGACTGTCCAGATGGATCACAGAGAGGCAGGGCCAGATTTGCCAATAGGCAGACGAGGCACTTGCCTAGGGTGCCTGATTTCCAGGGGCGCCTGGCAATGGCCATGTCATGCCGACCATCCTGCCCACTTTATTGCTCCAGGGTGCATAATATTAATAATAATGCTGTCCCACACTGCCACTTTATAATTTGATAATAATTATTTTGTGCTTGCTTGCCCTCGTCTTATGACTTGCAAAACAGTACCGTTTCAGTGGTAAAAGATCCGATTGCCTTGTACCTGTGGCTGCACCTCCCCATGTGACCCACTGCTGTGCCTGCGGCTGTGTGCCCTTGCCTTCATGCTCATTGGTCACCTTGCCTTCTGGATGGGACCTCCTGTGATGTCACGACACACGTAGTCAAAGGCAGCCGCGCACTTCAGCATAGTTGGTGCGGCTGCATAAAAGCAACAAGCCCTAGATTTGGCAGCAGAGCATAGCTGGTCTGAGTGTGGGTTAATGGAAGAGCAGTCAAGAGGCCACAACCAATTATTATTGGTGGACAGAGGCGGCAGCAGCACACCCCCAACAGCCACAAGTGCAGCAGCAGGCTTGTATGTGTTGCTCAGTTAGCCTCACAATTTGAGTTATTTGTGATATATTCAATCAACATAATAAATACTCAGTTTTCCATGTAATCATTTGTACAGTATTGCCATGTGGTGACATTAATGTCATAATTTATTCCAAACTAGTTGAACAGCCCGTTACACGGGCCACAGTGCCTCTGGCAGCCGGTCGCGGGGCAGTCACACGCAGTAGAGTCTACTGTGTCTACTGCGCATGTCGGGCATTACACACTATTTAGCGAATTATTATATAGGATGTGATTTATTTTAATTTTTAGTGAGAAACCTCCTACTTGGTTTAAACATTGTTTGTTTTTATATACAAAATATAAATCAGTCTACAAAAGGTTTTTTGTGTGAGCATAGCCCAAATAGCTATACTATCTATGTGGACAAATAATTCACATACATAACTCACAAATTTACACGGAATAAAACTGAATTTGATGTTTATGGGCAATTGGGTGTGATTATACAAAGTCAGAGGGAACAAATGCAATAATGCCACATTACAGTGCAGTTTGATTGTACGACAACACATACCATACACTGCAGGGAGATTGTATAGTGGTCAATGGACACATAAAATCAAAAAACTTTATTTGTCAATAATAAAAAACATATACACACACCAAGCGGCATATATCGAAGGCAGAGATGACACTTAACATGCTAAACAAGACAGTTGTTCCGGCATTATCTCACGCGTTTTGCGCTTCATATGCGCTTACTCATAGCCCAACGGTAAAAATAACCATACCTTATTTAAAAGAACATGGTTGAATGCTGTGGGGGGGGTTTAAACGTGGTGCCAACTCCCGCAGATGTTGTGATGTGGCTAATGTTAATAAAGAATTTAAATGTGCAGTTGACGGGGCCTTGTACCCTATGACTGGCTTTATCAACTGTAACACAAGGTATGTTATCTACCGGTTTACGTGATTGGAATGTTCGGTCCAATATGTGGGCCGGACAATACACCCCCTTAAATATAGGGTTAGAGAACAATTAAGTCAGATACAGAGAATAGAACAGAATTCAGCAGTGGCCAAGCATGTGTGTTAGACACATGGGAGAAATGTGAAGGTTTGCAGTTTCCAAGGTATTGAGAAAGTATGTTTACCAGCTCGTGGTGGTGATATACTGGGAATTGTAAACATAAGAGATGCTTACTGGATTTTTCAGTTAAAAACAAGGTTGCCAAATGGTCTAAATTCTGAGTGGGACATTAGTAACATTTGTAGTGATAAAATATATATGTTTTTTAAGAATATATTTATGGTAAATTATATATTGCTGTATTTTGCTAACATTTGCTGATGTTCCAGTTAAGATGATGGGATTATGATTGTAAAACCTTGAGATTTTCTTTTTTTTCTTTTTTTTTCTTCTTTTTTTTTAAATTTATTATGTATATGATTGTTGTGTCTAATTGTGATCCCACATGCTGTGTGGAAAGTGTTTTTTGAGAAGGTAATTATTGGTTTAACATTTATGGCCTCATCCTGGGTTTTAAGCCTTGGTTTCTGATAGGCTTGAATACCGTTTGAAAGGCTTAACCGTTGTTATTCATTTTGATTGATTAGAGCTCTTTTAACCCCTTAAGGACAGGCGTGTACACGCACGACAGGCACTTGAGGACCAAGGGGCTTTTTTTTTTTTTTTTTTTTTTCCAGTTCAGGGCTTCTGGAGCGGCGTGCAGCCTCACCAGGAGCCCTGAACTCCATGCTGTACCAGGACCGTCACTGGTTCTTAAGTGCCGGACCGCCGTGACGGCCCTGGCACGGCAATGGTCCTTAAAAGTACGGTAATTTTTACCGTGTGTCTATGAGTAAGCACATATATAGCGCGAAACGTGTGAGACAATGCGGAACAACTGTCTTGTTAAGCATGTTAAGTGTCATCTCTGTCTTAGATATATGCAGCTTGGTGTGTGTATTTTTTTTTATTATTGACAAATAAAGTTTTTTGATTTTACAAGTCGGCTGTTTTGATCCGGAGTTCCGCCACAACTACGAACATTGTATCTTTCTACAGGATTGGAGAGCCTGTTTTGGTCATTGAGCACCCGGTCTGCTGTACAGTGGTGAGTCCCTATTTCTGCTTGCGAATTATATATGTTTGGTTTGAAGGCGTAGTAGCCCTATATTATCTTTGGTCAATGGACACATACACTACATGAAAAAATACAAGTTATTGTTTAGAGGAATTAAATATGAATGGTATCATCCTCGTTATGGTCCATGAGGATGGTACCATTCATATTTAATTCCTCTATACAATCACCTGTATTGTCATGCAGTGTAAGTGTCCACTGACCACTATACAATCTTCCTGCAGTGTATGGTATGTGGCATTACTGGCAATGTTCCCTCTGTACAGTCACACTGTTGTACAATGCGGTATTTGTGCCCTCTGCTCTGTTCAGTCCCTGACAATATAATGAGGTGTTTTGCATGTGCCCTGTGTATAATCACCTACCATGCAGTTTGATTTGGGTATGTGTCATCTGTACACTCACCTACAGTGCAATGCAGTGTGTGTGTATTGTATCTCCTCTGTCAGTCACCTACAGTGAATATAGTGTGTGTGTGTGTGTGTGTGTGTGTACACTGTATCTCCTCTGTCAGTCACCTACAGTGCAATATAGTGTGTGTGTGGTGTGTGTGTGTGTGTGTGTGTGTGTGTGTGTGTGTGTGTGTGTGTACACTGTATCTCCTCAGTCAGTCACCTACAGTGCAATATAGTGTGTGTGTGGTGTGTGTGGTGTGTGTGTGTGTGTGTGTGTGTGTGTGTGTGTGTGTGTGTGTGTGTACACTGTATCTCCTCTGTCAGTCACCTGCAGTGAATATAATGGACAGATCTTCTTTTCATGCAGAAACAAAATTCCTTAATCTGCAGACGTGTGGAAATAGGATTTTGATTTATTTATGCTGAAATGTTATTTTAACATTTCAACACACATAAATAAAAATAATACTTTCACTGCAGGTTTAGAAAATCCCACCCAACGGATTTTTTGTATTTCTAAATCTAAAAATGGGTGTGACCATAAGAGGTTGTGGGTAATGGATGGGGCGTGGCTAAGTGAGGGGAGTCATTAGGGGTGGGACAAAGGAGGGGCTAGGGGCCCCGGATGGTGGTGTGTCTGGGGGAGTCTGAGATGTAGATCTGGCACTGCAGAGAGGGACAATCTTCAGTGAGAATAAAAACCTGTAAAGGGGGGGCAGGGTTTTCCTTATGATCACAGTAAGAAGATTGTCCCTTGCGGTGATCTGTCCGGTCAAGTGACCAGATTCCACATCAGAGTGGAGGCGGCTTACACTACATAAAAGGGGCGGGAGGGGGATACTTTATCATTCAATTACTCTTGAACTACAACTCTGACAGTATTGAAATAACACTCTCCATGGACCAAATACTATGAAGATTAACCTGAGCTGTTTTTTTGTGAAACATTCTATCACTTTAAGTATTAATCTATTTTGCAAATAATACTGCCTTTCAAATTATCTCAGGGCAAAGAGGGGTAGAGCTAGTGACCTGGCCGTGTGCCACCATCAATGCCACTACGTGTGAGTGTTGACACGCATGCAATAAGCTCGCTATCACTGTACTAGCCATATGAATGTTCTGATCAGATTAAAGGGATAGTAATACTTCATTTAATCTTTATTTTGTAGGCATTAAAAAACCATGAAGAACGATATAAGTCTTATCTCTCAAACCTTTATGGTTTAAGAGACATTCACAAGCAAAGTTTCCCCTCCCCACCCCTTTTACCTAGTGTAAGCCATCTCTTCTCAGATGTGGATCTGGTTGTAAGACCAGACAGATAACAGCAGGGGACAATCTTCTTCCTATGAGAACAATGAAAGCACTGCCCCCCTTGACAAGTTTTTCAGGTTTTTCCCTTATCTTAATTGAAGATTGTCCCTCTCTGCAATCTACCTGGGCACCTCCCTTCTGATCTGGCTGAGCAGTGTTACATCAGTAAAAGGGGCAGGAGGGGGTACTTTATCATTTAATTACTCTTGAACTACAACTCTGACAGAATTGAAATAACACTCTCCAAAGTCCAAATACTATGATGATTAATTAGAGCTGCTTTTATTATGAAACATTACTATCCCTTTAAGTGGCATTCTAATACTGGGAAATGTTAGTGTTCCTTTAAGGCAAATAAAACCAAAATGACAAGTACAATTACATTAAACAGCACCTCCTGACAAACAACTGTTTCCTTTTCGGTGCTAAAAAATTGAAATGCTTTGTATTCATGTAAATGCAATAGAACGTAAGAAATGGATGTTACCGACATTGAATACAAATGTAAATCTGTGTCTGTAAAGTGGGAATTGCTTTTTAGCGTGTTTTTGTAAGACTCGGAGTACTATAATCTTAAGTCATTACGACCTGTGGCTGCGGAGCACAGAATTCTATTGGTTGTCAGACACCTGCATTAAGTGACTCACTGCTGATTCTTTCTTTAGATATTTTTTTTATAAATCAGATAAAAGTTACGGATTGTTCCTTGCCTCAGGCGCTGCTGAGGACACGGGAGGTTATTCCGTAACGCGGCACGTGTGAGGATGAATCAGTCGCTGGAGCAATGTCACATTACCAAGATTTTAACCCTTTGAGTGCCGGAGGGGTACGCAACGAATTGCTCTGCAATGCATTGCATACGCCTCCGGCACTCAAAGGGTTAATTTAATTTAACTTTTCTCAGAACGGTGTGGACTGTTGCCAGAGGTTTTTGAAACTTCATGGTAACAATATTAACCCTCTGAGTGCCGGAGGGGTAGGCAACGCATTGCACTCTGGCACTCAAAGGCTTAAAGGGATAGTAATACTTAAAATGTAAAAAAAAATATGTTGTAGAGTTTATCCCCCTGAGTAAAACAAGGTCACTCCCACCGCTGAAAGGTGTTTCATTCAAAAGTTATTAATTTTCAAAGTTGAATTTTTAGGTGCAATATCACAGTGGCCTGAAATTGTACAGTGGCGCTGTTGCTACACCATCCTATGGAGATTTATGGTCAACTGACCAGAGCTGTCCATAGGATCGTGTAGCAACAGCGCCACTGTACAATTTCAGGGCACTGTGATATTGCACCTAAAAAATTCAACTTTGAAAATTAATAACTTTTGAATGAAACACCTTTCAGCAGTGGGAGTACTCTTGTTTTACTCAGGGGGATAAACCCTACAACATATTTTTTTTTACATTTTAAGTATTACTATCCCTTTAACCTCTTGGTTCACGTTATGTTGGAGAGGTCTCTGAGGGATGAACTGGAATAATATGCAGTTAAAGCAGAACCCACAACGTCCTGACTATACCACCTCACTTACCTTATAGCCAGAAAATCCTAATGGCCCCTGTGATGGTTGTGCCCCGTGCACATTGGTTCAAGAGAAATGTATTTTCCGTCCGTCATGGAAGTCACGTCCACGGAGGCGGACATGACAGTTTCTTGCAGGACGACAGGACCACAAACTCTGATCACTGCACGTGAAAGTATTAACCTGTTAAGGACCGGAGTGTTGTGCAACATATGGCTTTGCCATGCAGTGCTCGCACCCTGGTCCATAAAGGGTTAATCAGGCTCATGCACTCTGCATCGTAACATCCAGGACTGATTGGACATGTTATCTACTAATCAGAAAACAAAGTGACAACATTCATAAGGGCCATTCTGATTTACTGACCATAGTAAGGTAAGTGGAGGTTATTATTAAGAGATATTAATTGTTCTTTAACCCTATGAGCACCAGAGGGGTACAAAACACCTTGCAAAGATATTTGTTGAGCACCCCTTTGGCTCTCAAAGAGTTAAATCCCCTGTACTTCATGGTAGCATCTGTAAAATGTATTTTCTTGTTTTCTGAGGCCTAAAATCTACTCTTCCATATGAGACAGCTTCCATTCCATTCCTCTATCCTTGCCTTTTCTACTGCTCTGGGACTCCTGTTAACTCCTTAAAGGGATAGTAATGTTTCACAATAAAAACAGCTCCAATTAATCTTCATAGTATTTGGGCCATGGAGAGTGTTATTTCAATTCTGTCAGAGTTGTAGTTCAAGAGTAATTGAATGATAAAGTATCCCCCTCTCTCCCCTATTCCCTAGTGTAAGCCTCCTCCCCTCAGATGTGGAATCTGGTCTATTGAGAGACAGGTCACTGCAAGGGACAATCTTCTTACTGTGAGAACAATGAAAACCCTGCCCCCTTGACAGGTTTTTCTTATTCTCACTGAAGATTGTCCCTCTCTGTGATCCATCCGGACAGTCTTGCTGCTCTGAGGTCAGTAAAAGGGGCAGAAGGGGGATACTTTATCATTCAATTACTCTTGTACTACAACTCTGACAGTATTGAAATAATACTCTCCATGGCCCAAACACTATGAAGATTAATGTGAGCTGCTTTTATTATGAAACATTACTATCCCTTTAAGGACCAGATAGGTTAGGAAAAGCAATGTGTTGCATCCGCTCGGTCCTTAAATATTTAACACTGCAGTCTTGATAGGTGTCTCACAAGTGCTAGTTCCTCATTGTTTCTTTTACTTTAACCCGTTATCGACGGACGACATGCCAGGACTGTCAAAGGAATCCGTCCTTTAAGGACAGGTAACAATCCTAACGCGTCATGAGTCAAATGATTGCAATGCGCACAATGTGATCACGCTGGGGAGGCTGTAACTGAATGGCTCCAGGACTGGATCAGTCAGTTTCAGCCTTTCCCTGGTGGTTCTGCACATGTGATCGCTGATACAGTGATCACATGCACCAGTGGAGTCACATGACAAAGGCCATGGGGGAGATTCACTAAGCGGTGATAAAGTGGAGATCACTTCTCCAGTTCCTATGTTATTCTATGGCGCCTATTCACTAATGTCTCCAAAGCTGGACAAATCTTAGTGCCTAGGCTGCATAGATTAACATAATATTTGGAGAAGTGATAAACTGGAGAAGTCTTCTCCACTTTATCACCTCTTAGTGAATCTCCCCCATACCTTACCTTTGTCAGTGTTTTCTGCCTCTCTCCTCCTCACTGTGATAATAAGAGAGAAGCAGAGGACACACATCCCCCACAGGGGAAATGGCCACAATGGGGGGCACATTTAATTAAGTGTATGTGCTGGGGCAGAACTAGGGGTAGAGCAGATTTCATTACTTGATGACCTACTGCCACCTCTTTGTGTCACTAAATAAATGTTTCAGAGCAAGACCAAAGGATTTTATTTACACGGACTAAATTAGAAGCACATATAGTGAAGTTTAAACAGACATTAATTTGAGTTTTATTACTGTGGAGCAATGTCATACAATTATACATGAGGCATCAGAGCGTTGCCTATTTGCTTCTTGAATGTAGTCCCAGTTACACCATAAGATCAATGGTACCTTCACCTGCAAATCATCCAACATAATATACCTTATCATGTGTGCAAAATGCCCAACCGCTCTTTATATGGGTGAAACTGGACAGCCATTACATAAAAGGTTTAATTCCCATAGATACAGTGTTAACAACAAAAAGACAGAGACACCAGTGGGAGAACATTTTTGCCAAAATGGACACAGTGTCAGGGACATTAGATTAACTGTATTGATGGGACTGTTCCACACTCAGAGGGACAGAAAGGTATGGGAGGTTAAGTTAATATTGAAGTGTAATGCTTTATGTTATTTGAATAGAGACAGATAACTGCCAGCAGTGGGACTGCCCTTGTTTTACTCAGCAGGAAACCCCCTATAATATGCGTTTTCATTAAAGCAGAACTATCATCAAAATTAAATTGCCCCCCAAATCCTTATTAACATAGCGATACGTATATACATACTTTTATTACGCTGAATAAGTCCGGCATTACTGATAAATACAATTAGCTCGGCAGGTATCAGCACAGACATCTTGCAAAAAAAGGCATTTTATTATTATTAATCTTTATTTATATAGCACCAACTTATTCCGCAGCGCTGTACAGTAGGGAATGGACATACAGAGGTATTAAATAGTACAAATCAAATGTGGAGAACAGAAGGATCAGAGGGCCCCCTGCTGGTGAAAGCTTACAGTGTAGAGGAAGGAAGGTTGGACACAGAAGGAGTAAGTGCTATTGGGTGTAAGTGCCTCCTGCCACATGAACTGCCAGTCAGTGGGTGGGAGTCCGGGCAAGGGGTGAATCTTGGTGATAATGTTTATGGAGGTAGTTGATAGGCTTCCCTGAAGAGGTGAGTTTTCAGGGAGTATCTGAAGATCTGAAGGCTGGGGGAGAGTCTGATGGGGCGGGGAGGGACATCCAGAGCTGAGGTGCAGCACAGGAGAAGTCCTGTAGGTGGGAGTGGGAGAAGTCCTGTAGGCGGGAGTGGGAGGAGTCCTGTAGGCGGGAGTGGGAGAAGTCCTGTAGGCGGGAGAAGTCCTGTAGGTGGTAGTGGGAGGATGTGATAAGAGCTGTGGAGACAGAAGGTCGTGTGCAGAACAAAGATGACGAGGGGGAGTGTATTTGGAAATGAGAGATGAGATATAGGGGGGTGCGGTGTTAGTGAGGGCTCTATAGGAGAGCACCAGGATTTTGAATTTAATTCTATGTGCTAATGGGAGCCAGTGTAGGGATTGGCAGAGAGGACTGGTGTTGGAGAAGCAGTTAGTGAGGTAGATTAGTCCTGCTGCGGAGTTCATTATGGACTGTAGTGGGGTTAGTCGGGTGAGAGGAAGGTCAATTAGTAATGAGTTACAGTAGTCAAGACGGGACATGATGAGTGTTTGGATTCAAATTTTAGTGGTGTCTTGTGTGAGAAAGGGTTGGATTCTAGAGATGTTGGAGGTGGAGGCGGCATGATTTGGAGATTGGCTGGATGTAAGGAATAAAGGATAGGGCGGGGTCAAATGTGACCCCCAGGCGACGTGCTGTAGGGGTTGGTGTGATGGTAGTGTTGTTGACAATGAGAGCAATATCTGGGGTAGGGCTGGTAGGAGAGGAAGGGAAGATAATTAGTTTGGTTTTGCCAAGGCTAAGTCTGAGTTGACAGGAGGACATCCAGGAAGACACAGCAGACAGTCAGATACCTGGGATAGGAGGGAAGGGGAGAGGTCTGGGGAGGAAAGATAGATTTGAGTGTCATCAGCATAGAGATGCTGGTGAAACCCAAAGGAGTTTATTAGTTTGCCCAGGGATGCAGTGTAAATTGAGAAGAGCAAGGGTCCCAGTACTGATCCTTGAGGCACTCCAACAGACAGTGGGAGGGGTGGGGAAGTGGAGCCACAGTAGGACACAATGAAGGAGCGGTTGCAGAGATAAGATGAAACCAAGAGAGGGCAGTGTCACAGAGACCTAGACAGTGGAGGGCTTGGAGGAGGAGTGGGTGATCTACTGTGTCAAAGGCAGATGACAGGTCCAGGAGAATGAGAAGGGAGTAGTGGCCTTTGTGGACAGCAAGTAATTGGCCACTTTAGTGAGGGCAGTCTTGGTGGAGTGATGAGGACGGAATCCAGATTGCAAGGGATCAAGCAGGGAATGGGAGCAGAGGAATTTAGTGAGCTGGTTATATGTGAGATGCTCAAGGAGCTTGGAGGCAAACGGGAGTAGGGAAACGGGCCAGTAGTTTGACAGTGAGTTTGAGTCCAGGGAGGGTTTCTTTAGGATGGGAGTGATTAGTGCATGTTTGAAAGAGGATGGGAAGATGCCAGTTGATAGAGGTTGAATAAGTAAGGGTTGGCGTTAGCAGAGGTGAAAGTTCTTGGGTGAGTTGAGATGGGATTGGGTCAAGAGGGCATGTGGTTAGGTTTGAGCGAGTGAGGAGAAGGGAAACTTCGTCCTCGGTGACTGGTGAGAAGGAGCTTAGTGAGTGTGGGGGAGGTGGCGGGGCTAAGCTGAATGGGTGGGAGTGATGAGATATCATGCCTGCTGAAGTCGATCTTGTCCTTGAAGTGGGTGGTGAGATCTTGGGCAGAGAAGTTAGTGGAAGGGGTTTGTATTGGTGGGCGTAGTAGTGACTGGAAGGTTGAGAAAAGGTGTTTTAGGTTGGAAGAAAGATTAGAAATTAGAGAGGAGAAGTAGGACTGTTTGGCCAAGGAGAGTGCAGAGCTTTAAGAACGGCAAATTAATTTGCATCTTCGCTGTCCGTCTGTTCACCTCCAGAATTGGTGAGTGGAGTTCCTTGGTACCTTAAGGTACAGGAAGCGACTGACAGCGTAGGTGCACATAGCGTCTACATCAAGATCCCTGCCTCTGCTGAACAAGTTGTATTTCTCACTAATGCCAAACTTATTCAGCATAATAAAAGTATGTATATGTGAATCTCTATATTAATAAGGATTTGGGGGGCAAATTAATTTTGATGATAGTTCCACTTTAAGAACAAGTGTACCGCTCTTTTAAACACAGATACCTGCTCATTACCAGTTCATACAGTGCAGAGCCTTGGGAGGTCATAACCATAAATGGAAATGTTTAAAATGAGCTGACCCTGAGATCTTGTAAATATTATCCCTTAAATTCCCATTATATAGATTCCTTGCAATAGCTTCCTGATCGCTGTAATCGAGAGGTTCTCCAATCAGCCCTCAAAGGATCATTAATATACAACTGATATAGGTCACTGTATGAACACACAAAGGACAAGAAGGACTTCTCCATCTGCCTTCCTGGCACAAGAGGCACCGATGTAGAGACCAAAGAAACATTTACCTTAACTGGAGCAGAATCCTACATAATAAAAGGCCAGAAAGTTTGTCAAAATGCAGTCGTACGCAGTGCCCGTGTGAGGGAGGCGGCGCAATCGCATGGATCATTGAGGTAACGGCAATAGGCAGAGCAGGTCCGGTTAATGTTAAGAGGCCAGTCCTGCTCTGTGTACCGCCATTACCTCACTGCTCCACTGCCCGCGCACACGGGCTTTTACATTAGTATATATATATATAATAGGGAGCACTGGACTCTGTCGCCCTGAGAATTTGGCTCTTCACCCTGAGATTTGGGTCAAAACCCAAAGTCTCAGTGACAAACCTTTTAGGGGGAAACAAGAGTCCCTATGTATAATACGCACAATTGCTTTCCACCTTTCTCTAGAAAAAGAAAAAAAAAAGAGAGCTGCCAGATACCTTCCCTCCCTCCTCTAAGCGCAATCCGCTCTCAGATTAGCCTTACTTGCACCGAAGCCCACTGCAGTCTGATTCCTCTTCTCTGTGGGCTTCATGTTTGCATTTGCCGCCCACTTCCATAAATGCCCTATCAGGACGTTCTGCTGACAACCAATGGTAATGCCCTGTGAGGATCTCAAGGTCCTCGCAGGGGAATACCGTAGATCCACGGCTTAGATATCAGCGCATTGGATCTACGGTATTCTCCTGTGAGGACCTTGAGATCCTCACATGACATTGCTGTTGGATGGCAGTGGAAGGTCCTGACAGGGCATTGATGGAAGTGGGCGACATGCTTGAGGTTGTCACGGAGGAATCAGACTTCAGTGGGCTTCAGTGTAAGTAAGGCTGATCTTCTGAGAGAGGATTGTGCTTGGAGGAGGGATGGAAGATATCTGGCAGCCCTCGTTTTTATTTTATTATTTGGATTGTGGTGATATAATATATATATATATATATATATATACACACACACATACATTTTCTTGTGTACCCGAGATGTTAAGGTAACCAAGACATTTTAGGTTACTTAAAATGTGTTTTATTTACACAGACACATTTATAAACACATATAGTCAAGTTTAAAGCGGAACTACCACCTCCACTGAAGTCGCCCTGCAATACCTATGCAGGTGGTGACTAGCTTTGTAATCATTATTTTACCTCTCAAAAGTGCCCACTAATAAAGTCATCCTTAAGCTTCCGAGACTGACGGCCAGGTTACTGCAGCCTGAGCGCCTATGCAGTCAGTCTCTTCCGGAGCCGTCTGGGCCAGTGCAATGCCAGTGAAGAGGACTGACTGCGCAGGCGAGCATTTAAGATGTCCACTGTGATGCCTGGCTTCCGGTCTCGGACGCTTAAGCATAACCTTGTTCTTGGGCACTTTTGAGAGGTAAAATAAGGATTATTAAGCTAATCTCCACCTGCATAAGTATTGCAGGGCGACTTTAGTGGAGGTGGTAGTTCCGCTTTAACTAAACATTAATGTGAGTTGTATTGCTGTGAATGTTATATAGTTAAATATACACCACACAGCCTGATCTCCTAAAAAGAGGAACACCAGGGTGGGAAAGAGGGACAGAGGGATTTGGTTCTCAAACGGGGACAGTCCCTCCTAATAGGGTCACCACACCACACAATCTGATCTCCTAAAAGGAAGGACAACAGGGTGGGAAAGAGGAACAAAGGGATTTGGGTCTCCAACAAACACTGTCCCTCCTAAAGAAGAACACTTGCCCTAGTGAACACCACCTAAAACAAGTGTCCCTCTTTGGCCATGTGATGTGTTCCTGCCAAGGTGATACATTTTATCTATTAACTGAAATGAAATATTGGCAAGTATGTGTTTTGGTAATGGTGGAATAATAATTAATTTATTCTAGAAAATATGTACTCTGAATATTTTTTTCCAGAATTAAAAACAAGCCATGGATATGCATTTAGTCACTGGAATCCTGGTCATTCTTCTTAAAGGGATAGTAATGTTTCACAAAACCAGCAGCTCCAATTAATCTTATAGTATTTGGAGAGTGTTATTTCAATATTGTCAGAGTTGTAGTTCAAGAATAATTGAATGATAAAGTATCCCCCTCTCGCCCCTTTTACCTAGTGTAAGACACCTCCCCTCAGATGTGGAATCTGGTCCTGGGACCAGACAGATCACAGCAAGAAACAATCTTCTTACTGTGATCATAAGGAAAATCCTGTCCCCCTTGACAGGTTTTTCCTTATGATCACTGAAGATTGTCCCTCTCTGTGATCCATCCAGACAGTCTTGCTGCTCTGAGGTGAGCAGTGTTACATCAGTAAAAGGGGCGGGAGGGGGATACTTTATTATTCAATTACTCTTGTACTACAACTCTGACAGTATTGAAATAACACTCTCCATGGCCCAAGTACTATGATGATTAATTGGAGCTGCTTTTATTGTGAAACATTACTATCCCTTTAAGTTCAGCAAAGGACAGCTATATTACTGTACTCTTTGCTAATAATGTATCAGAGTCTTGAATAAGTCTGAAGATCTAACATCCTACATTGTAGGTAATGTGGGCCATTTCTGCTAGTTAACGATTCTTTTTGTAGAAATGAGATGTTGGCCGTTTCCTCATAAGAATACATGTTTAGCACAGCTCTTGAGCTCCACACTGGGGAAACACAATCCACAGTGATCCTACCCAAGGAGACATAATACAATCTTTAAACCCTCTGGGCTGGCTTCTGTTCTATGCTACATTTTAAACCTGATTTGAGGCTCGATTTTATTACCAGCGCTAAAAATAAAACAGGCAGTTTTTTTTAAGTCAGTTTTTGCTATCCTATTACCCGACTTGTGAAAACAAAATCAGCTGTAATACTTACCGCCAGTCTGAAAAAAGCCCATAGGAAACAAATAAAAACAACGTGCAATTAGCATCCTATTACCCACGCTCAGTATTACCGCCTGTCTTGTGGTTACATTTAAGTCAGAAATTCTGTGCCTCAGAGGTTGAGGAGTAGAAGCCATAACGACAGTTTCAAAATCATCGCTGTTCGAACAAAAGCAGTGTATAATACAGTATACAGCATAGAAATCCGACATAAAGTGCCCCCCGACATATTAACCCCACCCTTTTAAAAGTCGACTTACAGTGCTTTCTTTCACCACATTAATCCAACAAATATTGTTCATAGTCGACAATTAACCCTTCCCCTTCCAAAGTCGACTTACAGTGCTTTCACCATATTAATTCAACGAATATTGTACATCCGACATTTTAACCCCCCCTCCCCCTTGAAGTCGACTACAGTGCTCCCACGACTTTCTTTCACCATTTTTATCCGACATTCTTCTGCTCCTATTATATTCGACATGCCCTCGTATTTTGTATGGCAAGATTAACCCTATGAGTACCAGAGATGTATTGTAATGTGTTTGCTACCCCTCTGGTACTCATAGGGTTAATAAGCAACCTGTATATGTATAAAAAAAAGTGTTTGTTTTTATTATAGATGTCATTTGTGTGAAAATGTAATTAAATATTTAATTTATGTGTAACAGTTATTTTCTTTTACAAAATTATATATGTAATTTGTATTACAAAAGTACTTCAGCCCTCAAGAGGGGTATCATGACCCCCCATGACACCCCCCCTAGCATGGGGGCGACAATTGCCCCCTTTATTAATTAAAGAGCATATACCCTATGTGAAACATAGGTTATATGCTATTTAACCCTTTGAGTTCCAGAGGGGTAGGGAACGCATTGCTGTGCAATGCGTTCCGTACCCCTGGCACTCAAAGGGTTAATTAATAAAGGGGGCAATTATCGCCCCCATGCTAGGGGGGTGTTATGTCTTCACCATTTGCTGTGACCTATTGTATCCACTGTGATTGTACTGGCCCCAAGTTAATGTAGTCGAGGAGGAGTTCCAGCCTTTCATCTTGCTTCACCGGCCAGGCTACCCACTTGTAGCCGCATCCAGGAGGGAGAGACCCAGAACGACGGCTAAGGATAACCCGGAGTCCTTAGCTTCCATTACAAAAGGGTTAAAACAGGAATGGTTGTTAGAGACTTCTGGGGTTTTCTGTCCAGATTAAGGTAAGTGGGGCATTATAAGAAAGCGTTAGACTTCCTTTAAACTGCATGTTTGCGCAGGAAATATTATTGCACCAGCAGAGGTAGGCTACCTTTGCCTCTTCAGCTATTGAAAACTACAACTCACATCATCTGCAACAGCTGGAGAGCCACTGGCCATCCCTCCTTTGCACTGGCTAATGCTATGGGCAACTTGGAACACTATCCCATGTAACTCCACCAGGAAAGATTTCAACTGTACTTTGAGATAAGACATAACACATGATTTATAGCAAGTTTATCAAAAAGTATGAACAAACAGCACCCTCTGGTGTCTATCTCACAAGCTGCACTTTATTCATGCTCTTGAAATATGTTGTGAGTTCTTCATATTTCTTACCGTAACAGTGGAAGAAATTTGTTCATAACAAATGCGAATACAAACCTATTTTCATAGCAATGTCATTAAATGTCACCCTTCTAGCAGCTCCAGAAAACAATGTAACATGTATAAGGCATGTTTAAATTGTCCTGTTCGGAAACCATGTATTTAAAACCTTTTCAGTGCCAGAGGGGTACGCATCGCATTTCAGAATCATAGGGTAAAGCTTCCCTCGTCCAGAGGGCAGGAAGCTTAAAAAAAGGCAGGGCCTTTTAGACAGAGACTCCCCTCTCTTTCCCCAACTTTAACCCCCACTCCTCAGTTTTATGTATAGCAAAGAAGCACAAGAAACAAGAAGAGAGATAAAAGGAAGGAAATCCACCAAACGAAGACCCCAAGAGGACTCTACATCTCCCCTGTAGTTTATAACTAAATCTCTCCTATAGAATAGCATAGGAACTGGAGTGTTTATCTCGCTGGAGAAGTTATCTCCTCTTTATCTCACCTTAGTACATCTCCCCTGTAGTCTATAACTAAAGCTCTCTCATAGAATAACATAGGAACTGGAGAGTTTCTGACTGGAGAAGTTATTGCCTCTTTATCACACCTTAGTACATCTCCCCCTGTAGTCTATAACTAAATCTCTCCCATAGAATAACATAGGAACTGGAGAGTTTATCTCACTGGAGAAGTTATCGCCTCTTTATCACACCTTAGTACATCTCCCCTGTAGTCTATAACTAAATCTCTCCCATAGAATAACATAGGAACTGGAAGGTTTATCTCACTGGAGAAGTTATCTCCTCTTTATCACACCTTAGTACATCTCCCCCTGTAGTCTATAACTAAATCTCTCCCATAGAATAACATAGGAACTGGAGAGTTTATCTCACTGGAGAAGTTATCTCCTCTTTATCATACCTTAGTACATCTCCCCTGTAGTCTATAACTAAATCTCTCCCATAGAATAACATAGGAACTGGAGAGTTTATCTCACTGGAGAAGTTATCGCCTCTTTATCACACCTTAGTACATCTCCCCTGTAGTCTATAACTAAATCTCTCCCATAGAATAACATAGGAACTGGAAGGTTTATCTCACTGGAGAAGTTATCTCCTCTTTATCACACCTTAGTACATCTCCCTGTAGTCTATAACTAAAGATTTCCCATAGAATAACATAGGAACTGGAGAGTTTATCTCACTGGAGAAGTTATCTCCTCTTTATCACACCTTAGTACATCTCCCCTGTAGTCTATAACTAAAGATCTCCCATAGAATAACATAGGAACTGGAGAGTTTATCACACTGGAGAAGTTATCTCCTCTTTATCACACCTTAGTACATCTCTCCTGTAGTCTATAACTAAAGATCTCCCATAGAATAACATAGGGACTGGAGAGTTTATCTCACTGGAGAAGTTATCTCCTCTTTATCACACCTTAGTACATCTCTCCTGTAGTCTATAAATAAAGCTCTCCAATAGAATAACATGTATTTAACCCTTTTCTCCCAAGAGCAAAACATTACCTGTATAAAGACATAGGGATGTGTGCAGAAAGGAAATGGGACAAAAGCCAAGCAAACCAACTGCATCATAGGAGACAAATAATCACATTGTTTTTGTACTTTTAACCCCTTGAACGCTGGTGCGGTCCCCAATGCATTGAAAAGGATGTACATTTTGGAAATGTATATATATTCACTATGGAGCAGTTGATCATGCTCCAGAATTGCTCCTCTATGGCAGATTCCCAAATAATACCAACAGGGTGCAACATTTTTAAAAGAACATGTAAATATCACACACAATTCTATTTGCACAAAGTGTCTGGTGACTAGACAAGCCGGTCCTTTAAAAAAAAAAAAAAAAAAAAAAAAAAAATTCAGATAAATAAAGGTTTACTTAAGGCTCAAAAATATTTATTCAGCAAAAACATAACTTCTACAAGGATTACATAAACATACATTTACATACCTGTTCTATAATAAAAATAATCTCAATGCAAAATAAGGATTCCCATCAATTCTTGGTGTGTTGCTTACAAAAGGCACAATTACCTTATATCAAGTATTGCATAGACCAGAGAAAAATATAAATATATACATATTTTCATATAAATAATATTTAGCAGCAAGTGAAAGGCTTAAACACAATCTTTCAAATATGATCAGACTATTATATGACAAAATATCTCCCGTTGAGAGTAAAAACCATGAAACGGAACGTACACCCATCAGTTAGGCCAAGTTTACACAGGAGACTTTAGCACTGTGATATAGACCTGTGCCAAATGCACCCTTGTGAAGCGTATTACCCCAATGGTGCAGATAACACAGCACGTTTTTGCCTCATGTAGTGCATCCTAATACAGAATGCAGAAGCTGTGCTCATGCATTGAACATATCCAAGCTGCAGAATGCCTTATAACACACAAAGGTTTTTGGGCCACAGAACCGATTGTCCATGTGAACTCCAATGCCTGGAAGACACAGGTGGAATCAGCCAAATAATATATGGCCAACACCCATGTGACCTTGCCTTATGACACTCTTCTGGCACCTCCACAAGCAAAAGGATTGCCAGGGGAACACAGGACATCAGTAGTAAGCACGAGTGGCATGGCATGCGCTAAAATGGAGCCCACACAAGTCTCCTGTGCGAACAAACCCTCAACTATTAAAGGAGAGCTCACAATTCTTAACCCTTTGAGTGCCAGAGGGGTACGCAAAGTGCACGCAATGCATTGCGATGCAATGCGTTGCGTACCTCTCTGGCACTCAAAGGGATAACCATAAAACATCACTTACCTTACTATGGCCAGAAAATCCTATGGCGTGTGCCCTTGTTGAAGGGAGAACATCTTCAGTTGGCTCTGGATGTAAGGTCCATGCAGGCGGACATGACAGTTTTTCAAACTGCAGTACACAGAGTGCACGAGCCAACTTAATCCTTTAAAGACCAGAGGGGGATCAAAGCATTGAGAAACAAACAATGCACACCACTCTCTCTGGTCCTAAAGAAATTAAGATTATCATGCACAGTATGAAATCCTGGCAGCAACTGCCAGTCCACCTCCATGGGTCTGACATCCACGACTGATTGAAGAGGTTATCTCTTGTACAAAGGGAGACATTCACAGCGGCCATTAGGCTCCTCTGGTCACAGCAAGTTAATACCACCCCACCTTACTAGGAGGCATTAGTTCCCTTATAAACTCTAATCCAGCTGAAATGTATTTGTTCCACTTTACTCAGTTTTCTTTCCTGATCTTGATTATAAAATGAGTAAAATGTAACTGTGCATAGCATAAGGCAAGCGTCGTAACAAAAAACCTGACGTGTAAAGTTTCTGTTTTTTTTTTTTTTTTTTTTTTTTTTTTAAAGTTCCAGCTACATTTGGAACAAACAGATTATGAACTCCCACTCTCTCTAGTGTTCTTTGGTCCACACAATGTTTTTGTTCCCATTTGGTGAGTCCAGCATAGGTCAATAAATAGAATAATACAAAATAAAAAAAAAGATTATTTTGTGAATCAATTCCTAGATACGTATAGTACAATGATTCTTAGCTCCAGTCTTCAGGACTCACCAACAGGTCAGGTTGGATAGCCTTAATTAAACACTGTTAAAGCAAATCAAAATTAGGGATCCCCTGAATTCCCAAATGCGTTGAACCTGGGATACCCTGAAAAAATGAAATGTTGGTGTGTCTCAAGTACTAATGTTGAGAATCACTGGTACAACATTCAAGGAATTATCTTCCATTAAAAGTTATTATCACATTTTACCATCTCTGTTCCAGTGACAGCAGCCAAAAAATGGCTACCATCAGCAGTCGGTTAACTGACCCCCTCAGCTACAACACGAACCGGAAGTCTGTGGCTCTCAGGCAAAAGTCCAGCGTGGGGATGCACTAATGTTTGATGTAATTGTAAGGTGTGTCTGGTGATGTTTGGAGATCATGTCACCATGAGGAGAATAAGACACGCTTTACCATATACAATAAGAATTAGGTATGCAGGAGGAAGGATACAGACTTTCATTATTAACAAATGATGTCTGCAGAAATCTGCCAATCTGATGGGGATGGCAAAGGGGACTGTGAGGAGATCTTCCTTAACCTTGTGATTGCAAGATGGGTGAGCAACGTGTTGTAGAGCAAAGCACTGCACAATCAGTCACTCACAGGGTTAATTGAAAATAATACAACATCATAATACAGAAACTGAAGTTGCATCCACAGAGCAGCCATCTCCCCACTAGCTGCAGATCAGCTGATGGATGCAAACAGTGCAGAGCTATGCCGGCATCGGAGGTCTCCGATCAAATTACAGTTCTGTTGTGTAATATGAGGCATATGCATCCTCTTATTAAACAACATCACTGCAAATAGATCACAGACCTCAGATGCAGGCATAGCACTGAACTGTTTACATCAAACAGCAGATAGTCAGCTCTGCATGGTTTACATCCATCAGCTGATCAGTGACTACTGCCAGATACACAATTCTCCAACATTAGGGAAGCAAATTTGCTTCTGTGAGAACCAACGGCATTGCCAGCGGTGAGACCTTAGGGCATGCGTTGAAAAGCCACATTACCATATAAACATGCCCACAGGAAAATGGATTATTAAAGGGATAGTAATGTTTTATTTTGACATCGTTTAATATTGACGATATTAAAAAAAGTAATCCATTGCTATATATATCTGATCTCTCAAGCCTTTATAGTTTGAGAGATATAACCTGCTAAAATTCCCCCCCCTCCTGGCTGTTTCCCAGAAGTCAGCGGTCTAGCTGACAGCAGCAGATTCTAGTCATTTGACAGGCCGGGGCTCTTCAGCAGAGCTGAAAGTGCGCTATTTAGAAATAAACACTTCACTGGAACAGTCTACAAAGTGTGCTTGCAAACCAAACACACTTTGTAGACAATTCCAATGAAGTATTTATTTATAGATAGCGCTATTTTTGCTCTGCTTAAGAGCCGCCAGCCGGTCCTGGGACCAGAATCTCCTGTTGTCAGTTGGCAGACTTCTGGGAAACAGCTGGGAGGGAAGAAGTTTAGCAGGTTATATCTCTCAAACTATAAAGGCTTGAGAGATCAGATATATAGCAATGGATTACTTTTTTAATATCTTCAGTATTAAACAACGTTAAAATAAAACATTACTATCCCTTTAACCCAAACTGAATCATTGTCAAATGAGACATTGCATGAAGAAAGCATGATGATGAAGGGTAACTGAGATGTAATTGCAGGCATGAGATGGAAAAGATTGCCAAACTGGTCCTTTACAGAAGTTTACTGCACCCCCCCCCCAGGTTTGTGTATGCAGTGTCCACAGAACCTATGTGTCTGGCTTTCAATACTAATACAGCAGATCTCTGGGGAATTGCCCTTTGTGTTGCAATGTGCTGGACATTTCTGTAGAATTCAAGGGTTTAAAACTCCCATTTAAAATCAACGAGAAACTTAATTTCCCTCCAAGGGTGCAATAAGCCCCTAAAAAACCAAGACTAGATCCCCAGTAATTCACCTAATGTAAATATCAAAATCCTTTAACGTTTTAGTTTCACATCATCAATATAACCTTTAATACATACCTATGTGTGACATTCTAAAGCAGTGGTTCTCAATCTTTTTAGGCCCAAAGCACCACTAACACGCAGTCTGTAATTTTCAGACCATGGCTAATTTTAACCCTTTGAGTGCCAGAGGGGTATGCAAAGCAATGCGTTGCGTACCCCTCTGGCACTCAAAGGATTAAAAGATATTTGTCAAGGGATTAAAGAAGGGTACAAATACAAAAATATATAGTAATTCCTATTTCTCCCAATCACAAGGACAAAGATGAGGATTGTTCATAATAAGTTATATCTAATATAAATCTGAAACTCAGGAATCCTATTATCGGTATTATAAGTAATAAAAACAGGGACACCCTAAGGGCCACGACACTCTGGTTGAGAACCTCTGTTTTAAAGTAAAATATATCAAATATTGGTGGTGAGGAGTTATAGAAGAGTTAAATTTATGAAGATGAATGGCTCTTAAAGATGTAAAAATCTCTAATGTATCAAGGAGTATTGTAGTGATGAGCCATACTGAAGAGGCAGGGCTCAAAATGTCCACTCTTCACTAGCCAATGGCGAGTGAAAATTTAGCCCTGGCGAGTAGAAATTTAGCCCTGGTGGGTATGTTATGGCTTGCAGTGGCAAGTAACTTTTCAGGTCTGGCTAGTAGCAAAGGACTTAAAATTATAAGCCCTGGAAGAGGTATTCAATAAACTGAAGAGGTGCAGCTGTGGTGCGAACCAACTACGGCAGAGGGGTGAAATGGAAATTCCAATGGATTTAAATGGGAATTTAACCCCTGCAATGCACTGAAGACCTCTGTTGCATTCGAGGTGTTACAAGACCCAATTAAAACAATGGCATATTGGCAGAATATTTCTCTGTCCATTAGACTGCGGATGGTTTGCTCCCCAATTACACTTGGAGCGTAGCTGGGCAACCTGCAATTGCTGGTGGACTCTAAAAGCCAATGGCTGGCTGAGGATAATAGAACTTGTAGTCCAACAACAACATGTGACTGCAGGTTGCCCAGCCCTGATGTAGCTCGTTATTCAGAAAGGTGCACTGGTTCTCCTGTATTATCAAGTGGACATTGACCCTTTGAGTGCCAGAGGGGTATGCAACACATTGCTGTACCTCTCTGGCACCAAAAGGGTTGACATGTGGCAAAGCAGCTTATCTGAGCAGGAGATCCAGCAGATGGGCCTGTGACAGACTGATACAGTAAAAGGGTTACAAAATTAATATACTACACATTTCACATATTTCAGAGGACTAATGAGAATCACAGAATAATTTGTTTGAAGACACTCATTTTAAAAGCAATTCCAAAGAGTGCAATTTAACCCTTTGAATGCCAGAGGAGTAAACAAATGCATTGCTCTGCAATGTGTTGTATAACCCTCTGGCTCTAAGGGTTAAAATATTCAAGTGACTAGTAATAAGCAAGCACTTCAAAATGAAGTGCGGTTCCATAAACTATTATTTTTGGCGCTGGTTGGTAAATTATTCTCTTTGTGATATTTAATACATCAGAGCTCACAGACGGAATATTAAAGTAATCATTTCGTCTTAAGATTTCTTTTCAGCCAGCAGAAAATCTCATCCAAAAGATTCCGGTCAAAAGGACAAACGCGCTGAAAAAACCCAACGCAGTTCGCAAAGGGAGTGAAGGCACAAGACTGGAGTTTGGTCGAATTTGGTAAAATTGTCAACTGACAATTACTTCGGTCATCACAGTTCACTTGTCCAGGGGTAAAATATAAAGAACGTTCAAACAGAACATTTTTTACAGCCAGGAAAATGCTAAAAAAAATTAGGAGCCAGTAGTAAATTTTAGGCTCATGGGAGTTTTTGCTTGTCCACTATATACATCAGAACACCAGGTAAAACTCTGATAATACACTATATAAAATGTTCTACAGTTTATGTTCCTCAGGAATTTTTTTTTAATGCTATTAATCCATGTATTTTATATCCACTATTAACATTCCTATAGAGTTTCTGAAGCCACATCATTTTTCTCAAACAATCCATTAATCCATTTATCTTGTACGCACTATTTATGTTCTTCAGAATTCTCTGAAAACCCAAGAATTTCTTCATTTATTCATATTAAGAATTAACGATCATCCGGATCTTCTGAAGACAAAGATAATATCCCCTTGATAGATCTAGTAATCCATTTGTGTGATATTTGCTAGTTACTTTCTTCAGGGGTTCTAAAGTCACAGTGAGGCCCATGAATTGTAGAAATGTGTTGGAGACCTCTGTATAATTCAATGAGTTAAAAGCCCATTAAAACTTATTCCAAATAGTGCAAATAGTTCTTCTTCGTACGCTGTGATCGTTGTTGATCTATTAACAGATTTATTTTATATCCACATTTATATCCACCAGAATTTCTGAAGACCGATATTAAGCCATCCATTTATTATATATCTGGAACATTATTAAATAAACTCTCCTGTCTGCAACGGGAGTAATTCCTTTTTTATCCAATCTGGTTTATTACTTCCTCGAAGGCCAAAACCAGGGCAGAATAGAGAAAATCATCACTTCTACACCGTCAACAGCATTTATAGAGAAACGTTTTGGTAAAATGCCAGAAACAATCATTCAACCGTCCAAATAGCGACTTTTCCATCTTCTTTTCCAGACCCACTCAAAACATATCTGTCCTCTGCAGAACATAAGGATTTTACAATGTCAGCATGTGCAACCAACTCCTTCTCTATGCTCTTCTTTTCGGCATCAATGACATAGATCTTCCCTTTGTATTTGCCCTGAGAGAAGCCTTTGCTGCCAACCCATATCTAAAAAAAAGAATGGGACAGTATGAAATTAATAGAGTTCAATACATTTCAGAATGTCACACAACACAGTCAGTTCAATGGCAGTTTACTACAGGCAAGCATGTTTTGTTATCATAGGTGATCAATCCTTCACTGTAAATTAATTCCACACAATTGCCAACGTTTCAGCCTAGCGGCCATCTTTGGGGAGGTGGAAAAAAATATTATGAATTACCTATGTAAAGGAGAACCAATGCCTCCCAAAAGCAACCTCACACTTAACTTACTATGGGCATACAAATCCAAATGGCCCCAGTGATTTTCCCCTTGTTCCTTTGTTCAATCAATAGCATCTGTAATCAGTACTGGATGTCGTTCCCATGGAAGAAGGCATGATAACTGGTAGCAGGACTACAAGACACCAAGCTCTGCTCACTGAACATGGAAATCTTAACTCTTTAAAGGGATAGTAATACTTAAGTATTACTAATCCCTATATTAAAGTCCTATTAACAATAAATGTATTGCCCCCAGTGTCATCTCTCAAAACTTTATGGTTTGAGAGATGATCTCTCTTAAAGTTGCCCTCCCCCTTCCCCGTAGTCAGCGTTCTAGCTGACTGAAGGGAAGAAAGTCGTACGACTTTCAGGCGGCTCTGCAGCACAGCCGCGATCACGTTAATAAAAAAGAAAACTTCCACTGAAATGGTCTTCTACGTGTCCTTGGTTTGCAAGCACACATAGAAGACCATTTTAGTGAAAGATTTTTTTTTTTATTAAAGCGATCGCGGCTCTACTGCAGAGCCGCCTGATGATCTATGACCGGATTTCCCTTCAGTCAGCTACAACGCTGACTTCGGGGAAGAGGGAGGGAGAGGGCAACTTTAGGAGCGATTATCTCTCAAACCATAAAGGTTTGAGAGATGACACTGGGTGCAGTACATTTATTTTTAATAGGACTTTAATAGGGTTTGAGAAATGGGAATGAAGGCAGTAAGAATTTTTTAATTGTTATCATTTTGCCTGTACTTTTTCCCGAGTTTACTATCCTTTAAAAAAGAACTTATTGAACAGGAGAAACTGCATAGAACAAAACTGATAAAGGGAATGGAGGATCTAAGGTATAAAGAGAGTCTAACCATGCTGGGTTTGTTTACATTAGATAGGATAGTCAGATGAGCCAAAGTCATACACGGAGCGGGTAGTCAGACAGAGCCACAGATTTGCACCAGAAGGGATATCCACTGGAGCGTATGTATGCTGGATGCGCAGTGGATAGAGCCCCAGGTCAACACCAGAGTGGGTAGTCAGACAAGCCTAGGTCATACACGGAGCAGGTAGTCAGCCAGAACCACAGGTTTGCACCAGAAAGGATATCTGAGCCAAATCGGAAAGCCAAGGAGAATAGTCAGACAGAGCCACAGGTCAACACCAGAATGGATGGACAGACAAGCCGGATCTTACACATGATTCAGGAATACTAGAAAATGAACTGCTCAGAACAACAACGTAAGGGTGACTGAGTCAGGACTCAGTCTGCCCTTTAAACCCCTCCACAGGAAGTAGGTAGGAGGAGCAGCTAGAGGGAGGAAGTAGGTAGGAGGAGACTACAGGAAACAAACACACATAAAACAGAGGCCTGCAGCATGCTTGAAGCCTCTTGCCTGCAGATGACGAGTGGAAAGACGCCGAGTATCGCTGAAGCGGTGGTGCTGGAAACAAGGTACTGTGACAAAGTGAAAGAAAATTCCACTCAAGAGAAAAACGCACAAAAAACTGAGATGGTGAGTGAAAAACAGGTGAGAAAGCGTGAGAGATTAAGAGAATCAGTAAAATAAAGAAACTGAAATAGAAAATGCCAGTAAGATAGAGACAGCAAGACAGGACTGATACTGAGGAGACTGGGTGTATAATAATGTGCATGTTACAACCCCCAGGAAATACCGGGCATTTTATGCTAGTAATAAATGAAATACAGTGATTAAATGTACCTGCTGCTTGACCTTCAGCATACACGTGATCGTTGTACAGTCCTGAAGGACAATCTTGTAGGGAGGTCTGGAAAAATCATTAATATCAAAGACCAAGATTTCATTATTTCCCTTGCCTGATGCCCATAGCTGACCCTTCTAAAAGAGAGGAAAAATAATAGCAGTTAGCCATATTACCATCCAGAGAATATACACATAACTCAAAGACATTTAACTCTTTTCACACACCTCAGAAAACAGTTGAATGCAATAAAAAGATGAACCAGTCTTCTGGAGATTTTCTGCTATTTCAAACTTCTGAATGGACTGCCCAGTCTTTTTTGTTACTAGAACACAATCCTTCATGCCTGTGAGGAGTTGGGGACACAACAATGAAAACAGAACATTCATATTCCCTAAAAACATCATGAACAAGAACAATTACGGGTCAGTCCAGCTGATGTTCCTGGTGTGCTGTCATAACAAGGCTCCTATGACCCGCCCGTGCACGCAAATAAAGTTTGTCACTGCATGTAAATGCAGACATCCACATTAATAAAGGATGCGTCTGCATGCTAATCAGTGCCTGCACATAATAAAGGCTGCCCCTGCGTCTCTGAGTGGGTTTGTGCATGTGCATAGATTATTTGTGCATGCGGTGATGCACTCCTGTGTTATCAAGTGGCAACATGACAAGAGACATAAAATAGGTGGCAGAGAGTGTGGTCTTGTCTTTCTCCCCTGGCCGTGGAGGTGCTGATAGAGGAGGAGGTGGGACATAAAGACTGGTGCTGGAAACATTGTGGGGTTCATTGGTGGTGTAAATCAGGTTACTCTATTGAACAGATGTGTTGCCTGTGAACTCTGGAATGTGTACCATTATAGTGCTTTTGTCTATGAATAAACAGCTGCTAAAGTAAACAAACTGCAGTTGTGAATTAACCCCTTAACGACCAGGGCCCTGGGAAGTAACCATCCCTTAAAGACCACTTTGATCTTTCCGACGCGTCGGTACGTGTGACCTGTTGCGTTAATCAGCGAGCCGCACTGGGGTCTGAGAGAGACCGCTCCAGTCTTGGATTTGTCAGTTTCACTCTTAAAGGGATAGTAATGTTTCATAATAAAAGCAGCTCTAATTAATCATCATAGTATTTGGACTTTGGAGAGTGTTATTTCAATTTTGTCAGAGTTGTAGTTCCAGAGTAATTCAATGACAAAGTATCCCCCTCCCGCCCCTTTTACTGATATAACACTGTTCAGCCAGATCAGAAGGGAGGTGCCCAGGTAGACTGCAGAGAGGGACAATCTTCAATTAAGATAAGGGAAAAACCTGAAAAACTTGTCAAGGGGGGCAGGGATTTCATTGTTCTCATAGGAAGAAGATTGTCCCCTGCTGTTATCTGTCTGGTCTATGGACTTGAGTCCACATCTGAGAAGAGATGGCTTACACTAGGTAAAAGGGGCGGGAGGAGAAACTTTGCTTGTGAATATCTCTTAAACCATAAAGGTTTGAGAGATAAGACTTATATCGTTCTTCATGTTTTTTTAATGCCTACAAAATACAATAAAGTTAAAACGAAGTATTACTATCCCTTTAAAACTCCTGGATACTAGACACGTCTCCATTGCATTACAACTCGATGTAGTGGAAACATCCCACGGGCTTAATGCTCCACCCCCCGCAGCCAATTACAGATCCTCTAAGCACCAGCAGAACTTTGAAGTGACTTTATTAAGACTCACAGCACAAGAGCAGATCGTTGTGGATTTTCATTGATGTAATACTCTGACACTGCAGCTGAAACTTGTGGCAGATCTTCAGGGTGCTGACATCCCAGGCTAAAACGGTTCCTTCCGCACTGCAGGAGTATGCAATTCTAGGCAAACAAAGAAGGAAAATGCATCTGCCGTCAACTGACATCATGAGTTTTAGTATTACACTTAAAAGGGAAAGACACCCTTGCAATAAGAGGATCTTAATTTGTTTAACAGAAGGGCTTAACCAAGTATGAGTTTCTCCTACAGCAGTCGGGTATAGCTATTTACTGTTCTTTGGATATAAACAATGATGTAGTCTAGAGCTGGGTACTGACATTTTACGATCTTGGAAATATTTACATTATTGTAAAGGGCCAAAGGTGGACTCTCGCTGTATGGCTAATCACCCATATTAAAGGGAAAGTAATGTCCCAGAAAAAATGTCTCCAGTTTTGTAGAGTGTAAAATATTAATCAATATATTCCAAACCCTATCTCTCAAACCTCTACGGTTTGAGAGACATAGGGACTCAAAGTCCCCTCCTCCCTCCCCTTCTTCTGATGTCAGTGTCTAGCTGACAGCAGGAGTTTCTTAGTCGTCCGACTAGAGGAGGCTCTGCAGAAGAGCAGAAATATCGATACTTAAACAGAATTACTTCATTGGAGCAGTCTACAAAGTGTGCTTGCAAACCACGCACACTTTGTAGACCTTTCCAATGAAGTAATTATTTTGGAATAACAAGATTTCGGCTCTGCTGCAGAGCCACCTGCTGGTCCCAGGACCGGGATCTCCTGCTGTCAAGCTAGACGCTGACGTCAGGAGAAGAGCAGGGAGAAGGGAACTTTCAATGCTTGTATCTCTCAAACCATAGCAGTTTGAGAGATAGGGTTTGGAGCATATTGTTTATTATTTTACCCTCTACAAAACTGGAGACCATTTTTCTGGGACATTGTGTCCCTTTAAAGAGGAGCTGTAAATGCCCCCCCCCATGTCTGACCCTTTCAGTAAAAACAGAGTCGCTAATGCATTGCATTGGAAACCCCTTTAGGACTCAGTTAATACCATGTCCGGAGTCTTTAGTTTATTATCTCTATGTTACCTGATTTATATGGTGCCTCCTCTCAGTGCAAAGCAAAGCAGTACCAGGGGAGAGAGGGAGCCCACGGGGAAAGCAACCGGAGCAAGAGGACGGACTGTAAATACTCTACACGCAGCCTTAACTCTTTGAGGGCCAAAGAGGTTTCAAACATATTGCACAGCAATGGACTCTACACTGACACAGAAAGGGTTAACACAATGAGAGTGAAGGGAACAGAGTGAGGTCTGTGACTACCACTGGAACAAGGCTGGGGCCAGCAGACAACACAGTGTACTTCTCTCACTACCAGTGGAACAAGGCTGGGGCCTGCAGACAACATAGTGTACTTCTCTCACTACCAGTGGAACAAGGCTGGGCCGGCAGACAACATAGTGTACTTCTCTCACTACCAGTGGAACAAGGCTGGGCCTGCAGACAACACAGTGTACTTCTCTCACTACCAGTGGAACAAGGCTGGGGCCAGCAGACAACACAGTGTACTTCTCTCACTACCAGTGGAACAAGGCTGGGGCCGGCAGACAACACAGTGTACTTCTCTCACTACCAGTGGAACAAGGCTGGGGCCTGCAGACAACACAGTGTACTTCTCTCACTACCAGTGGAACAAGGCTGGGGCCTGCAGACAACATAGTGTACTTCTCTCACTACCAGTGGAACAAGGCTGGGCCTGCAGACAACATAGTGTACTTCTCTCACTACCAGTGGAACAAGGCTGGGCCAGCAGACAACATAGTGTACTTCTCTCACTATCAGTGGAACAAGGCTGGGCCTGCAGACAACACAGTGAACTTCTCTCACTACCAGTGGAACAAGGCTGGGGCCAGCAGACAACACAGTGTACTTCTCTCACTACCAGTGGAACAAGGCTGGGCCTGCAGACAACATAGTGTACTTCTCTCACTACCAGTGGAACAAGGCTGGGCCAGCAGACAACACAGTGTACTTCTCTCACTACCAGTGGAACAAGGCTGGGCCTGCAGACAACATAGTGTACTTCTCTCACTACCAGTGGAACAAGGCTGGGCCAGCAGACAACACAGTGTACTTCTCTCACTACCAGTGGAACAAGGCTGGGGCCTGCAGACAACATAGTGTACTTCTCTCACTACCAGTGGAACAAGGCTGGGCCGGCAGACAACATAGTGTACTTCTCTCACTACCAGTGGAACAAGGCTGGGCCTGCAGACAACACAGTGTACTTCTCTCACTACCAGTGGAACAAGGCTGGGGCCAGCAGACAACACAGTGTACTTCTCTCACTACCAGTGGAACAAGGCTGGGGCCGGCAGACAACACAGTGTACTTCTCTCACTACCAGTGGAACAAGGCTGGGCCTGCAGACAACACAGTGTACTTCTCTCACTACCAGTGGAACAAGGCTGGGCCGGCAGACAACACAGTGTACTTCTCTCACTACCAGTGGAACAAGGCTGGGCCGGCAGACAACACAGTGTACTTCTCTCACTACCAGTGGAACAAGGCTGGGCCTGCAGACAACACAGTGTACTTCTCTCACTACCAGTGGAACAAGGCTGGGCCGGCAGACAACACAGTGTACTTCTCTCACTACCAGTGGAACAAGGCTGGGCCGGCAGACAACATAGTGTACTTCTCTCACTACCAGTGGAACAAGGCTGGGCTGCAGACAACATAGTGTACTTCTCTCACTATCAGTGGAACAAGGCTGGGCCTGCAGACAACATAGTGTACTTCTCTCACTACCAGTAGAACAAGGCTGGGCTGCAGACAACATAGTGTACTTCTCTCACTACCAGTGGAACAAGGCTGGGCTGCAGACAACATAGTGTACTTCTCTCACTACCAGTGGAACAAGGCTGGGGCTGGCAGACAACACAATGTACTTCTCTCACTACCAGTGGAACAGGGCTGGGGCCAGCAGACAACATAGTGTACTTCTCTCACTACCAGTGGAACAAGGCTGGGCCAGCAGACAACACAGTGTACTTCTCTCACTACCAGTGGAACAAGGCTGGGCCAGCAGACAACATAGTGTACTTCTCTCACTACCAGTAGAACAAGGCTGGGCCGGCAGACAACACAGTGTACTTCTCTCACTACCAGTGGAACAAGGCTGGGCCGGCAGACAACATAGTGTACTTCTCTCACTACCAGTGGAACAAGGCTGGGCCGGCAGACAACATAGTGTACTTCTCTCACTACCAGTGGAACAAGGCTGGGCCGGCAGACAACACAGTGTACTTCTCTCACTACCAGTGGAACAAGGCTGGGCCGGCAGACAACACAGTGTACTTCTCTCACTACCAGTGGAACAAGGCTGGGGCCTGCAGACAACATAGTGTACTTCTCTCACTACCAGTGGAACAAGGCTGGGCCGGCAGACAACATAGTGTACTTCTCTCACTACCAGTGGAACAAGGCTGGGCCAGCAGACAACATAGTGTACTTCTCTCACTACCAGTGGAACAAGGCTGGGACCAGCAGACAACATAGTGTACTTCTCTCACTACCAGTGGAACAAGGCTGGGGCCGGCAGACAACACAGTGTACTTCTCTCACTACCAGTGGAACAAGGCTGGGGCCTGCAGACAACATAGTGTACTTCTCTCACTACCAGTGGAACAAGGCTGGGGCCGGCAGACAACACAGTGTACTTCTCTCACTACCAGTGGAACAAGGCTGGGCCAGCAGACAACATAGTGCACTTCTCTCACTACCAGTGGAACAAGGCTGGGCCGGTAGACAACACAGTGTACTTCTCTCACTACCAGTGGAACAAGGCTGGGCCGGCAGACAACATAGTGTACTTCTCTCACTACCAGTGGAACAAGGCTGGGCTGGCAGACAACACAGTGTACTTCTCTCACTACCAGTGGAACAAGGCTGGGCCGGCAGAGAACATAGTGTACTTCTCTCACTATCAGTGGAACAAGGCTGGGCCGGCAGACAACATAGTGTACTTCTCTCACTACCAGTGGAACATGGCTGGGCCGGCAGACAACATAGTGTACTTCTCTCACTACCAGTGGAACAAGGCTGGGGCCTGCAGACAACATAGTGTACTTCTCTCACTACCAGTGGAACAAGGCTGGGGCCGGCAGACAACATAGTGTACTTCTCTCACTACCAGTGGAACAAGGCTGGGGCCGGCAGACAACATAGTGTACTTCTCTCACTACCAGTGGAACAAGGCTGGGGCTGGCAGACAACATAGTGTACTTCTCTCACTACCAGTGGAACAAGGCTGGGGCCGGCAGACAACATAGTGTACTTCTCTCACTACCAGTGGAACAAGGCTGGGGCTGGCAGACAACACAGTGTACTTCTCTCACTACCAGTGGAACAAGGCTGGGCCGGCAGACAACATAGTGTACTTCTCTCACTACCAGTGGAACAAGGCTGGGGCCGGCAGACAACATAGTGTACTTCTCTCACTACCAGTGGAACAAGGCTGGGCCTGCAGACAACACAGTGTACTTCTCTCACTACCAGTGGAACAAGGCTGGGCCGGCAGACAACATAGTGTACTTCTCTCACTACCAGTGGAACAAGGCTGGGCTGGCAGACAACATAGTGTACTTCTCTCACTACCAGTGGAACAAGGCTGGGCCGGCAGACAATATAGTGTACTTCTCTCACTACCAGTAGAACAAGGCTGGGCCTGCAGACAACATAGTGTACTTCTCTCACTACCAGTGGAACAAGGCTGGGCTGGCAGACAACATAGTGTACTTCTCTCACTACCAGTGGAACAAGGCTGGGCCGGCAGACAACACAGTGTACTTCTCTCACTACCAGTAGAACAAGGCTGGGCCAGCAGACAACATAGTGTACTTCTCTCACTACCAGTAGAACAAGGCTGGGCCTGCAGACAACATAGTGTACTTCTCTCACTACCAGTGGAACAAGGCTGGGGCCAGCAGACAACACAGTGTACTTCTCTCACTACCAGTGGAACAAGGCTGGGCCGGCAGACAACATAGTGTACTTCTCTCACTACCAGTGGAACAAGGCTGGGGCCAGCAGACAACATAGTGTACTTCTCTCACTACCAGTGGAACAAGGCTGGGGCCAGCAGACAACATAGTGTACTTCTCTCACTACCAGTGGAACAAGGCTGGGCCAGCAGACAACACAGTGTACTTCTCTCACTACCAGTGGAACAAGGCTGGGGCCAGCAGACAACATAGCGTACTTCTCTCACTACCAGTGGAACAAGGCTGGGCCGGCAGACAACATAGTGTACTTCTCTCACTACCAGTGGAACAAGGCTGGGCCAGCAGACAACATAGTGTACTTCTCTCACTACCAGTGGAACAAGGCTGGGGCCAGCAGACAACATAGTGTACTTCTCTCACTACCAGAGGAACAAGGCTGGGTCCAGCAGACAACATAGTGTACTTCTCTCACTACCAGTGGAACAAGGCTGGGGCCAGCAGACAACATAGTGTACTTCTCTCACTACCAGTGGAACAAGGCTGGGGCCAGCAGACAACACAGTGTACTTCTCTCACTACCAGTGGAACAAGGCTGGGGCCGGCAGACAACATAGTGTACTTCTCTCACTACCAGTGGAACAAGGCTGGGCCGGCAGACAACATAGTGCACTTCTCTCACTACCAGTAGAACAAGGCTGGGGCTGGCAGACAACACAGTGCACTTCTCTCACTACCAGTGGAACAAGGCTGGGGCCTGCAGACAACACAGTGTACTTCGCTCACTACCAGTGGAACAAGGCTGGGCCTGCAGACAACATAGTGTACTTCTCTCACTACCAGTGGAACAAGGCTGGGCCGGCAGACAACATAGTGTACTTCTCTCACTACCAGTAGAACAAGGCTGGGGCTGGCAGACAACACAGTGCACTTCTCTCACTACCAGTGGAACAAGGCTGGGGCCTGCAGACAACACAGTGTACTTCGCTCACTAC
Organism: Rhinophrynus dorsalis; assembly: GCA_037306005.1. Taxonomy (NCBI): domain Eukaryota; kingdom Metazoa; phylum Chordata; class Amphibia; order Anura; family Rhinophrynidae; genus Rhinophrynus; species Rhinophrynus dorsalis. The sequence continues at coordinate 21,064,630 of CM074723.1, forward strand.
CAGTGGAACAAGGCTGGGCCTGCAGACAACATAGTGTACTTCTCTCACTACCAGTGGAACAAGGCTGGGCCGGCAGACAACACAGTGTACTTCTCTCACTACCAGTGGAACAAGGCTGGGCCGGCAGACAACACAGTGTACTTCTCTCACTACCAGTGGAACAAGGCTGGGCCAGCAGACAACATAGTGTACTTCTCTCACTACCAGTGGAACAAGGCTGGGGCCTGCAGACAAAATAGTGTACTTCTCTCACTACCAGTGGAACAAGGCTGGGGCTGGCAGACAACACAGTGTACTTCTCTCACTACCAGTGGAACAAGGCTGGGCCGGCAGACAACACAGTGTACTTCTCTCACTACCAGTGGAACAAGGCTGGGCCGGCAGACAACACAGTGTACTTCTCTCACTACCAGTGGAACAAGGCTGGGCCGGCAGACAACACAGTGTACTTCTCTCACTACCAGTGGAACAAGGGTGGGCCGGCAGACAACATAGTGTACTTCTCTCACTACCAGTGGAACAAGGCTGGGGCCAGCAGACAACACAGTGTACTTCTCTCACTACCAGTAGAACAAGGCTGGGCCGGCAGACAACATAGTGTACTTCTCTCACTAACAGTGGAACAAGGCTGGGCCGGCAGACAACACAGTGTACTTCTCTCACTACCAGTGGAACAAGGCTGGGCCGGCAGACAACACAGTGTACTTCTCTCACTACCAGTGGAACAAGGCTGGGGCTGGCAGACAACATAGTGTACTTCTCTCACTACCAGTGGAACAAGGCTGGGGCCTGCAGACAACACAGTGTAATTCTCTCACTACCAGTAGAACAAGGCTGGGCCAGCAGACAACATAGTGTACTTCTCTCACTACCAGTGGAACAAGGCTGGGCCGGCAGACAACATAGTGTACTTCTCTCACTACCAGTGGAACAAGGCTGGGGCCGGCAGACAACACAGTGTACTTCTCTCACTACCAGTGGAACAAGGCTGGGGCTGGCAGACAACATAGTGTACTTCTCTCACTACCAGTAGAACAAGGCTGGGCCAGCAGACAACATAGTGTACTTCTCTCACTACCAGTGGAACAAGGCTGGGCCGGCAGACAACACAGTGTACTTCTCTCACTACCAGTGGAACAAGGCTGGGGCCAGCAGACAACACAGTGTACTTCTCTCACTACCAGTGGAACAAGGCTGGGCCGGCAGACAACATAGTGTACTTCTCTCACTACCAGTGGAACAAGGCTGGGCCGGCAGACAACACAGTGTACTTCTCTCACTACCAGTGGAACAAGGCTGGGCCGGCAGACAACACAGTGTACTTCTCTCACTACCAGTGGAACAAGGCTGGGCCAGCAGACAACACAGTGTACTTCTCTCACTACCAGTGGAACAAGGCTGGGGCTGGCAGACAACATAGTGTACTTCTCTCACTACCAGTGGAACAAGGCTGGGCTGGCAGACAACACAGTGTACTTCTCTCACTACCAGTGGAACAAGGCTGGGCCTGCAGACAACATAGTGTACTTCTCTCACTACCAGTGGAACAAGGCTGGGGCCAGCAGACAACACAGTGTACTTCTCTCACTACCAGTGGAACAAGGCTGGGCCGGCAGACAACATAGTGTACTTCTCTCACTACCAGTGGAACAAGGCTGGGCCTGCAGACAACACAGTGTACTTCTCTCACTACCAGTGGAACAAGGCTGGGCCGGCAGACAACACAGTGTACTCCTCTCACTACCAGTGGAACAAGGCTGGGCTGGCAGACAACATAGTGTACTTCTCTCACTACCAGTGGAACAAGGCTGGGCCGGCAGACAACATAGTGTACTTCTCTCACTACCAGTGGAACAAGGCTGGGGCCGGCAGACAACACAGTGTACTTCTCTCACTACCAGTGGAACAAGGCTGGGGCTGGCAGACAACACAGTGTACTTCTCTCACTACCAGTGGAACAAGGCTGGGCCTGCAGACAACATAGTGTACTTCTCTCACTACCAGTGGAACAAGGCTGGGCCGGCAGACAACATAGTGTACTTCTGTCACTACCAGTGGAACAAGGCTGGGGCCGGCAGACAACATAGTGTACTTCTCTCACTACCAGTGGAACAAGGCTGGGCTGGCAGACAACACAGTGTACTTCTCTCACTACCAGTGGAACAAGGCTGGGCCTGCAGACAACATAGTGTACTTCTCTCACTACCAGTGGAACAAGGCTGGGGCTGCAGACAACATAGTGTACTTCTCTCACTACCAGTGGAACAAGGCTGGGGCCGGCAGACAATATAGTGTACTTCTCTCACTACCAGTGGAACAAGGCTGGGGCTGGCAGACAACATAGTGTACTTCTCTCACTACCAGTGGAACAAGGCTGGGCTGGCAGACAACACAGTGTACTTCTCTCACTACCAGTGGAACAAGGCTGGGGCTGGCAGACAACACAGTGTACTTCTCTCACTACCAGTGGAACAAGGCTGGGGCCAGCAGACAACATAGTGTACTTCTCTCACTACCAGTGGAACAAGGCTGGGGCCAGCAGACAACATAGTGTACTTCTCTCACTACCAGTGGAACAAGGCTGGGGCCAGCAGACAACATAGTGTACTTCTCTCACTACCAGTGGAACAAGGCTGGGGCCAGCAGACAACATAGCGTACTTCTCTCACTACCAGTGGAACAAGGCTGGGCCGGCAGACAACATAGCGTACTTCTCTCACTACCAGTGGAACAAGGCTGGGCCGGCAGACAACATAGTGTACTTCTCTCACTACCAGTGGAACAAGGCTGGGCCAGCAGACAACATAGTGTACTTCTCTCACTACCAGTGGAACAAGGCTGGGGCCAGCAGACAACATAGTGTACTTCTCTCACTACCAGAGGAACAAGGCTGGGGCCAGCAGACAACATAGTGTACTTCTCTCACTACCAGTGGAACAAGGCTGGGGCCAGCAGACAACATAGTGTACTTCTCTCACTACCAGTGGAACAAGGCTGGGGCCAGCAGACAACACAGTGTACTTCTCTCACTACCAGTGGAACAAGGCTGGGGCCGGCAGACAACATAGTGTACTTCTCTCACTACCAGTGGAACAAGGCTGGGCCGGCAGACAACATAGTGCACTTCTCTCACTACCAGTAGAACAAGGCTGGGGCTGGCAGACAACACAGTGCACTTCTCTCACTACCAGTGGAACAAGGCTGGGGCTGGCAGACAACACAGTGCACTTCTCTCACTACCAGTGGAACAAGGCTGGGGCCTGCAGACAACACAGTGTACTTCGCTCACTACCAGTGGAACAAGGCTGGGCCTGCAGACAACATAGTGTACTTCTCTCACTACCAGTGGAACAAGGCTGGGCCGGCAGACAACATAGTGTACTTCTCTCACTACCAGTAGAACAAGGCTGGGGCTGGCAGACAACACAGTGCACTTCTCTCACTACCAGTGGAACAAGGCTGGGGCCTGCAGACAACACAGTGTACTTCGCTCACTACCAGTGGAACAAGGCTGGGCCTGCAGACAACATAGTGTACTTCTCTCACTACCAGTGGAACAAGGCTGGGCCGGCAGACAACACAGTGTACTTCTCTCACTACCAGTGGAACAAGGCTGGGCCGGCAGACAACACAGTGTACTTCTCTCACTACCAGTGGAACAAGGCTGGGCCAGCAGACAACATAGTGTACTTCTCTCACTACCAGTGGAACAAGGCTGGGGCCTGCAGACAACATAGTGTACTTCTCTCACTACCAGTGGAACAAGGCTGGGGCTGGCAGACAACACAGTGTACTTCTCTCACTACCAGTGGAACAAGGCTGGGCCGGCAGACAACACAGTGTACTTCTCTCACTACCAGTGGAACAAGGCTGGGCCGGCAGACAACACAGTGTACTTCTCTCACTACCAGTGGAACAAGGCTGGGCCGGCAGACAACACAGTGTACTTCTCTCACTACCAGTGGAACAAGGGTGGGCCGGCAGACAACATAGTGTACTTCTCTCACTACCAGTGGAACAAGGCTGGGGCCAGCAGACAACACAGTGTACTTCTCTCACTACCAGTAGAACAAGGCTGGGCCGGCAGACAACATAGTGTACTTCTCTCACTACCAGTGGAACAAGGCTGGGCCGGCAGACAACACAGTGTACTTCTCTCACTACCAGTGGAACAAGGCTGGGGCCGGCAGACAACACAGTGTACTTCTCTCACTACCAGTGGAACAAGGCTGGGCTGGCAGACAACACAGTGTACTTCTCTCACTACCAGTGGAACAAGGCTGGGGCCGGCAGACAACACAGTGTACTTCTCTCACTACCAGTGGAACAAGGCTGGGGCTGGCAGACAACATAGTGTACTTCTCTCACTACCAGTGGAACAAGGCTGGGCCGGCAGACAACACAGTGTACTTCTCTCACTATCAGTGGAACAAGGCTGGGGCCGGCAGACAACATAGTGTACTTCTCTCACTACCAGTGGAACAAGGCTGGGGCCGGCAGACAACACAGTGTACTTCTCTCACTACCAGTGGAACAAGGCTGGGGCCGGCAGACAACATAGTGTACTTCTCTCACTACCAGTGGAACAAGGCTGGGGCCGGCAGACAACACAGTGCACTTCTCTCACTACCAGTGGAACAAGGCTGGGCCGGCAGACAACACAGTGTACTTCTCTCACTACCAGTGGAACAAGGCTGGGGCCTGCAGACAACATAGTGTACTTCTCTCACTACCAGTGGAACAAGGCTGGGCCGGCAGACAACATAGTGTACTTCTCTCACTACCAGTGGAACAAGGCTGGGCCAGCAGACAACATAGTGTACTTCTCTCACTACCAGTGGAACAAGGCTGGGACCAGCAGACAACATAGTGTACTTCTCTCACTACCAGTGGAACAAGGCTGGGGCCGGCAGACAACACAGTGTACTTCTCTCACTACCAGTGGAACAAGGCTGGGGCCTGCAGACAACATAGTGTACTTCTCTCACTACCAGTGGAACAAGGCTGGGGCCGGCAGACAACACAGTGTACTTCTCTCACTACCAGTGGAACAAGGCTGGGCCAGCAGACAACATAGTGCACTTCTCTCACTACCAGTGGAACAAGGCTGGGCCGGTAGACAACACAGTGTACTTCTCTCACTACCAGTGGAACAAGGCTGGGCCGGCAGACAACATAGTGTACTTCTCTCACTACCAGTGGAACAAGGCTGGGCTGGCAGACAACACAGTGTACTTCTCTCACTACCAGTGGAACAAGGCTGGGCCGGCAGAGAACATAGTGTACTTCTCTCACTATCAGTGGAACAAGGCTGGGCCGGCAGACAACATAGTGTACTTCTCTCACTACCAGTGGAACATGGCTGGGCCGGCAGACAACATAGTGTACTTCTCTCACTACCAGTGGAACAAGGCTGGGGCCTGCAGACAACATAGTGTACTTCTCTCACTACCAGTGGAACAAGGCTGGGGCCGGCAGACAACATAGTGTACTTCTCTCACTACCAGTGGAACAAGGCTGGGGCCGGCAGACAACATAGTGTACTTCTCTCACTACCAGTGGAACAAGGCTGGGGCTGGCAGACAACATAGTGTACTTCTCTCACTACCAGTGGAACAAGGCTGGGGCCGGCAGACAACATAGTGTACTTCTCTCACTACCAGTGGAACAAGGCTGGGGCTGGCAGACAACACAGTGTACTTCTCTCACTACCAGTGGAACAAGGCTGGGCCGGCAGACAACATAGTGTACTTCTCTCACTACCAGTGGAACAAGGCTGGGGCCGGCAGACAACATAGTGTACTTCTCTCACTACCAGTGGAACAAGGCTGGGCCTGCAGACAACACAGTGTACTTCTCTCACTACCAGTGGAACAAGGCTGGGCCGGCAGACAACATAGTGTACTTCTCTCACTACCAGTGGAACAAGGCTGGGCTGGCAGACAACATAGTGTACTTCTCTCACTACCAGTGGAACAAGGCTGGGCCGGCAGACAATATAGTGTACTTCTCTCACTACCAGTAGAACAAGGCTGGGCCTGCAGACAACATAGTGTACTTCTCTCACTACCAGTGGAACAAGGCTGGGCTGGCAGACAACATAGTGTACTTCTCTCACTACCAGTGGAACAAGGCTGGGCCGGCAGACAACACAGTGTACTTCTCTCACTACCAGTAGAACAAGGCTGGGCCAGCAGACAACATAGTGTACTTCTCTCACTACCAGTAGAACAAGGCTGGGCCTGCAGACAACATAGTGTACTTCTCTCACTACCAGTGGAACAAGGCTGGGGCCAGCAGACAACACAGTGTACTTCTCTCACTACCAGTGGAACAAGGCTGGGCCGGCAGACAACATAGTGTACTTCTCTCACTACCAGTGGAACAAGGCTGGGGCCAGCAGACAACATAGTGTACTTCTCTCACTACCAGTGGAACAAGGCTGGGGCCAGCAGACAACATAGTGTACTTCTCTCACTACCAGTGGAACAAGGCTGGGCCAGCAGACAACACAGTGTACTTCTCTCACTACCAGTGGAACAAGGCTGGGGCCAGCAGACAACATAGCGTACTTCTCTCACTACCAGTGGAACAAGGCTGGGCCGGCAGACAACATAGTGTACTTCTCTCACTACCAGTGGAACAAGGCTGGGCCAGCAGACAACATAGTGTACTTCTCTCACTACCAGTGGAACAAGGCTGGGGCCAGCAGACAACATAGTGTACTTCTCTCACTACCAGAGGAACAAGGCTGGGTCCAGCAGACAACATAGTGTACTTCTCTCACTACCAGTGGAACAAGGCTGGGGCCAGCAGACAACATAGTGTACTTCTCTCACTACCAGTGGAACAAGGCTGGGGCCAGCAGACAACACAGTGTACTTCTCTCACTACCAGTGGAACAAGGCTGGGGCCGGCAGACAACATAGTGTACTTCTCTCACTACCAGTGGAACAAGGCTGGGCCGGCAGACAACATAGTGCACTTCTCTCACTACCAGTAGAACAAGGCTGGGGCTGGCAGACAACACAGTGCACTTCTCTCACTACCAGTGAAACAAGGCTGGGGCCTGCAGACAACACAGTGTACTTCGCTCACTACCAGTGGAACAAGGCTGGGCCTGCAGACAACATAGTGTACTTCTCTCACTACCAGTGGAACAAGGCTGGGCCGGCAGACAACATAGTGTACTTCTCTCACTACCAGTAGAACAAGGCTGGGGCTGGCAGACAACACAGTGCACTTCTCTCACTACCAGTGGAACAAGGCTGGGGCCTGCAGACAACACAGTGTACTTCGCTCACTACCAGTGGAACAAGGCTGGGCCTGCAGACAACATAGTGTACTTCTCTCACTACCAGTGGAACAAGGCTGGGCCGGCAGACAACACAGTGTACTTCTCTCACTACCAGTGGAACAAGGCTGGGCCGGCAGACAACACAGTGTACTTCTCTCACTACCAGTGGAACAAGGCTGGGCCAGCAGACAACATAGTGTACTTCTCTCACTACCAGTGGAACAAGGCTGGGGCCTGCAGACAAAATAGTGTACTTCTCTCACTACCAGTGGAACAAGGCTGGGGCTGGCAGACAACACAGTGTACTTCTCTCACTACCAGTGGAACAAGGCTGGGCCGGCAGACAACACAGTGTACTTCTCTCACTACCAGTGGAACAAGGCTGGGCCGGCAGACAACACAGTGTACTTCTCTCACTACCAGTGGAACAAGGCTGGGCCGGCAGACAACACAGTGTACTTCTCTCACTACCAGTGGAACAAGGGTGGGCCGGCAGACAACATAGTGTACTTCTCTCACTACCAGTGGAACAAGGCTGGGGCCAGCAGACAACACAGTGTACTTCTCTCACTACCAGTAGAACAAGGCTGGGCCGGCAGACAACATAGTGTACTTCTCTCACTAACAGTGGAACAAGGCTGGGCCGGCAGACAACACAGTGTACTTCTCTCACTACCAGTGGAACAAGGCTGGGCCGGCAGACAACACAGTGTACTTCTCTCACTACCAGTGGAACAAGGCTGGGGCTGGCAGACAACATAGTGTACTTCTCTCACTACCAGTGGAACAAGGCTGGGGCCTGCAGACAACACAGTGTAATTCTCTCACTACCAGTAGAACAAGGCTGGGCCAGCAGACAACATAGTGTACTTCTCTCACTACCAGTGGAACAAGGCTGGGCCGGCAGACAACATAGTGTACTTCTCTCACTACCAGTGGAACAAGGCTGGGGCCGGCAGACAACACAGTGTACTTCTCTCACTACCAGTGGAACAAGGCTGGGGCTGGCAGACAACATAGTGTACTTCTCTCACTACCAGTAGAACAAGGCTGGGCCAGCAGACAACATAGTGTACTTCTCTCACTACCAGTGGAACAAGGCTGGGCCGGCAGACAACACAGTGTACTTCTCTCAATACCAGTGGAACAAGGCTGGGACCAGCAGACAACACAGTGTACTTCTCTCACTACCAGTGGAACAAGGCTGGGCCGGCAGACAACATAGTGTACTTCTCTCACTACCAGTGGAACAAGGCTGGGCCGGCAGACAACACAGTGTACTTCTCTCACTACCAGTGGAACAAGGCTGGGCCGGCAGACAACACAGTGTACTTCTCTCACTACCAGTGGAACAAGGCTGGGCCAGCAGACAACACAGTGTACTTCTCTCACTACCAGTGGAACAAGGCTGGGGCTGGCAGACAACATAGTGTACTTCTCTCACTACCAGTGGAACAAGGCTGGGCTGGCAGACAACACAGTGTACTTCTCTCACTACCAGTGGAACAAGGCTGGGCCTGCAGACAACATAGTGTACTTCTCTCACTACCAGTGGAACAAGGCTGGGGCCAGCAGACAACACAGTGTACTTCTCTCACTACCAGTGGAACAAGGCTGGGCCGGCAGACAACATAGTGTACTTCTCTCACTACCAGTGGAACAAGGCTGGGCCTGCAGACAACACAGTGTACTTCTCTCACTACCAGTGGAACAAGGCTGGGCCGGCAGACAACACAGTGTACTCCTCTCACTACCAGTGGAACAAGGCTGGGCTGGCAGACAACATAGTGTACTTCTCTCACTACCAGTGGAACAAGGCTGGGCCGGCAGACAACATAGTGTACTTCTCTCACTACCAGTGGAACAAGGCTGGGGCCGGCAGACAACACAGTGTACTTCTCTCACTACCAGTGGAACAAGGCTGGGGCTGGCAGACAACACAGTGTACTTCTCTCACTACCAGTGGAACAAGGCTGGGCCTGCAGACAACATAGTGTACTTCTCTCACTACCAGTGGAACAAGGCTGGGCCGGCAGACAACATAGTGTACTTCTGTCACTACCAGTGGAACAAGGCTGGGGCCGGCAGACAACATAGTGTACTTCTCTCACTACCAGTGGAACAAGGCTGGGCTGGCAGACAACACAGTGTACTTCTCTCACTACCAGTGGAACAAGGCTGGGCCTGCAGACAACATAGTGTACTTCTCTCACTACCAGTGGAACAAGGCTGGGGCTGCAGACAACATAGTGTACTTCTCTCACTACCAGTGGAACAAGGCTGGGGCCGGCAGACAATATAGTGTACTTCTCTCACTACCAGTGGAACAAGGCTGGGGCTGGCAGACAACATAGTGTACTTCTCTCACTACCAGTGGAACAAGGCTGGGCTGGCAGACAACACAGTGTACTTCTCTCACTACCAGTGGAACAAGGCTGGGGCTGGCAGACAACACAGTGTACTTCTCTCACTACCAGTGGAACAAGGCTGGGGCCAGCAGACAACATAGTGTACTTCTCTCACTACCAGTGGAACAAGGCTGGGGCCAGCAGACAACATAGTGTACTTCTCTCACTACCAGTGGAACAAGGCTGGGGCCAGCAGACAACATAGTGTACTTCTCTCACTACCAGTGGAACAAGGCTGGGGCCAGCAGACAACATAGCGTACTTCTCTCACTACCAGTGGAACAAGGCTGGGCCGGCAGACAACATAGCGTACTTCTCTCACTACCAGTGGAACAAGGCTGGGCCGGCAGACAACATAGTGTACTTCTCTCACTACCAGTGGAACAAGGCTGGGCCAGCAGACAACATAGTGTACTTCTCTCACTACCAGTGGAACAAGGCTGGGGCCAGCAGACAACATAGTGTACTTCTCTCACTACCAGAGGAACAAGGCTGGGGCCAGCAGACAACATAGTGTACTTCTCTCACTACCAGTGGAACAAGGCTGGGGCCAGCAGACAACATAGTGTACTTCTCTCACTACCAGTGGAACAAGGCTGGGGCCAGCAGACAACACAGTGTACTTCTCTCACTACCAGTGGAACAAGGCTGGGGCCGGCAGACAACATAGTGTACTTCTCTCACTACCAGTGGAACAAGGCTGGGCCGGCAGACAACATAGTGCACTTCTCTCACTACCAGTAGAACAAGGCTGGGGCTGGCAGACAACACAGTGCACTTCTCTCACTACCAGTGGAACAAGGCTGGGGCTGGCAGACAACACAGTGCACTTCTCTCACTACCAGTGGAACAAGGCTGGGGCCTGCAGACAACACAGTGTACTTCGCTCACTACCAGTGGAACAAGGCTGGGCCTGCAGACAACATAGTGTACTTCTCTCACTACCAGTGGAACAAGGCTGGGCCGGCAGACAACATAGTGTACTTCTCTCACTACCAGTAGAACAAGGCTGGGGCTGGCAGACAACACAGTGCACTTCTCTCACTACCAGTGGAACAAGGCTGGGGCCTGCAGACAACACAGTGTACTTCGCTCACTACCAGTGGAACAAGGCTGGGCCTGCAGACAACATAGTGTACTTCTCTCACTACCAGTGGAACAAGGCTGGGCCGGCAGACAACACAGTGTACTTCTCTCACTACCAGTGGAACAAGGCTGGGCCGGCAGACAACACAGTGTACTTCTCTCACTACCAGTGGAACAAGGCTGGGCCAGCAGACAACATAGTGTACTTCTCTCACTACCAGTGGAACAAGGCTGGGGCCTGCAGACAACATAGTGTACTTCTCTCACTACCAGTGGAACAAGGCTGGGGCTGGCAGACAACACAGTGTACTTCTCTCACTACCAGTGGAACAAGGCTGGGCCGGCAGACAACACAGTGTACTTCTCTCACTACCAGTGGAACAAGGCTGGGCCGGCAGACAACACAGTGTACTTCTCTCACTACCAGTGGAACAAGGCTGGGCCGGCAGACAACACAGTGTACTTCTCTCACTACCAGTGGAACAAGGGTGGGCCGGCAGACAACATAGTGTACTTCTCTCACTACCAGTGGAACAAGGCTGGGGCCAGCAGACAACACAGTGTACTTCTCTCACTACCAGTAGAACAAGGCTGGGCCGGCAGACAACATAGTGTACTTCTCTCACTACCAGTGGAACAAGGCTGGGCCGGCAGACAACACAGTGTACTTCTCTCACTACCAGTGGAACAAGGCTGGGGCCGGCAGACAACACAGTGTACTTCTCTCACTACCAGTGGAACAAGGCTGGGCTGGCAGACAACACAGTGTACTTCTCTCACTACCAGTGGAACAAGGCTGGGGCCGGCAGACAACACAGTGTACTTCTCTCACTACCAGTGGAACAAGGCTGGGGCTGGCAGACAACATAGTGTACTTCTCTCACTACCAGTGGAACAAGGCTGGGCCGGCAGACAACACAGTGTACTTCTCTCACTATCAGTGGAACAAGGCTGGGGCCGGCAGACAACATAGTGTACTTCTCTCACTACCAGTGGAACAAGGCTGGGGCCGGCAGACAACACAGTGTACTTCTCTCACTACCAGTGGAACAAGGCTGGGGCCGGCAGACAACATAGTGTACTTCTCTCACTACCAGTGGAACAAGGCTGGGGCCGGCAGACAACACAGTGCACTTCTCTCACTACCAGTGGAACAAGGCTGGGCCTGCAGACAACATAGTGTACTTCTCTCACTATCAGTGGAACAAGGCTGGGGCCGGCAGACAACATAGTGTACTTCTCTCACTACCAGTGGAACAAGGCTGGGGTCGGCAGACAACATAGTGTACTTCTCTCACTACCAGTGGAACAAGGCTGGGTCGGCAGACAACATAGTGTACTTCTCTCACTACCAGTGGAACAAGGCTGGGGCCAGCAGACAACATAGTGTACGTCTCTCACTACCAGTGGAACAAGGCTGGGCTGGCAGACAACACAGTGTACTTCTCTCACTACCAGTGGAACAAGGCTGGGGCCGGCAGACAACACAGTGTACTTCTCTCACTACCAGTGGAACAAGGCTGGGGCTGGCAGACAACATAGTGTACTTCTCTCACTACCAGTGGAACAAGGCTGGGCCGGCAGACAACACAGTGTACTTCTCTCACTATCAGTGGAACAAGGCTGGGGCCGGCAGACAACATAGTGTACTTCTCTCACTACCAGTGGAACAAGGCTGGGGCCGGCAGACAACACAGTGTACTTCTCTCACTACCAGTGGAACAAGGCTGGGGCCGGCAGACAACATAGTGTACTTCTCTCACTACCAGTGGAACAAGGCTGGGGCCGGCAGACAACACAGTGCACTTCTCTCACTACCAGTGGAACAAGGCTGGGCCTGCAGACAACATAGTGTACTTCTCTCACTATCAGTGGAACAAGGCTGGGGCCGCCAGACAACATAGTGTACTTCTCTCACTACCAGTGGAACAAGGCTGGGGTCGGCAGACAACATAGTGTACTTCTCTCACTACCAGTGGAACAAGGCTGGGCCTGCAGACAACATAGTGTACTTCTCTCACTACCAGTGGAACAAGGCTGGGACTGCAGACAACATAGTGTACTTCTCTCACTACCAGTGGAACAAGGCTGGGTCGGCAGACAACATAGTGTACTTCTCTCACTACCAGTGGAACAAGGCTGGGGCCGGCAGACAACACAGTGTACTTCTCTCACTACCAGTGGAACAAGGCTGGGGCCAGCAGACAACATAGTGTACTTCTCTCACTACCAGTGGAACAAGGCTGGGCTGGCAGACAACACAGTGTACTTCTCTCACTACCAGTGGAACAAGGCTGGGTCGGCAGACAACATAGTGTACTTCTCTCACTACCAGTGGAACAAGGCTGGGCTGGCAGACAACACAGTGTACTTCTCTCACTACCAGTGGAAAAAGGCTGGGGCTGGCAGACAACATAGTGTACTTCTCTCACTACCAGTGGAACAAGGCTGGGTCGGCAGACAACATAGTGTACTTCTCTCACTACCAGTGGAACAAGGCTGGGCCTGCAGACAACATAGTGTACTTCTCTCACTACCAGTGGAACAAGGCTGGGCTGGCAGACAACACAGTGTACTTCTCTCACTACCAGTGGAACAAGGCTGGGCCTGCAGACAACATAGTGTACTTCTCTCACTACCAGTGGAACAAGGCTGGGGCTGCAGACAACATAGTGTACTTCTCTCACTACCAGTGGAACAAGGCTGGGGCCGGCAGACAATATAGTGTACTTCTCTCACTACCAGTGGAACAAGGCTGGGCCAGCAGACAACATAGTGTACTTCTCTCACTACCAGTGGAACAAGGCTGGGCCTGCAGACAACATAGTGTACTTCTCTCACTACCAGTGGAACAAGGCTGGGGTCGGCAGACAACATAGTGTACTTCTCTCACTACCAGTGGAACAAGGCTGGGGCCTGCAGACAACATAGTGTACTTCTCTCACTACCAGTGGAACAAGGCTGGGCCTGCAGACAACATAGTGTACTTCTCTCACTACCAGTGGAAGAAGGCTGGGCTGGCAGACAACACAGTGTACTTCTCTCACTACCAGTGGAACAAGGCTGGGGCTGGCAGACAACATAGTGTACTTCTCTCACTACCAGTGGAAGAAGGCTGGGCTGGCAGACAACACAGTGTACTTCTCTCACTACCAGTGGAACAAGGCTGGGCCTGCAGACAACACAGTGTACTTCTCTCACTACCAGTGAAACAAGGATGGGCCGGCAGACAACACAGTGTACTTCTCTCACTACCAGTGGAACAAGGCTGGGGCCGGCAGACAACATAGTGTACTTCTCTCACTACCAGTGGAACAAGGCTGGGCCGGCAGACAACACAGTGTACTTCTCTCACTACCAGTGGAAAAAGGCTGGGGCTGGCAGACAACATAGTGTACTTCTCTCACTACCAGTGGAACAAGGCTGGGTCGGCAGACAACATAGTGTACTTCTCTCACTACCAGTGGAACAAGGCTGGGCCTGCAGACAACATAGTGTACTTCTCTCACTACCAGTGGAACAAGGCTGGGCTGGCAGACAACACAGTGTACTTCTCTCACTACCAGTGGAACAAGGCTGGGCCTGCAGACAACATAGTGTACTTCTCTCACTACCAGTGGAACAAGGCTGGGGCTGGCAAACAACATACTGTACTTCTCTCACTACCAGTGGAACAAGGCTGGGCCTGCAGACAACATAGTGTACTTCTCTCACTACCAGTGGAACAAGGCTGGGCCGGCAGACAACATAGTGTACTTCTCTCACTACCAGTGGAACAAGGCTGGGCTGGCAGACAACATAGTGTACTTCTCTCACTACCAGTGGAACAAGGCTGGGCCGGCAGACAACACAGTGTACTTCTCTCACTACCAGTGGAACAAGGCTGGGGCCAGCAGACAACATAGTGTACTTCTCTCACTACCAGTGGAACAAGGCTGGGGCTGGCAGACAACACAGTGTACTTCTCTCACTACCAGTGGAACAAGGCTGGGGCTGGCAGACAACATAGTGTACTTCTCTCACTACCAGTGGAACAAGGCTGGGGCCTGCAGACAACACAGTGTACTTCTCTCACTACCAGTGGAACAAGGCTGGGGCTGGCAGACAACATAGTGTACTTCTCTCACTACCAGTGGAACAAGGCTGGGCCTGCAGACAACATAGTGTACTTCTCTCACTACCAGTGGAACAAGGCTGGGCCGGCAGACAACACAGTGTACTTCTCTCACTACCAGTGGAACAAGGCTGGGCCGGCAGACAACATAGTGTACTTCTCTCACTACCAGTGGAACAAGGCTGGGGCCGGCAGACAACACAGTGTACTTCTCTCACTACCAGTGGAACAAGGCTGGGGCTGGCAGACAACATAGTGTACTTCTCTCACTACCAGTAGAACAAGGCTGGGCCAGCAGACAACATAGTGTACTTCTCTCACTACCAGTGGAACAAGGCTGGGCCGGCAGACAACACAGTGTACTTCTCTCACTACCAGTGGAACAAGGCTGGGGCCAGCAGACAACACAGTGTACTTCTCTCACTACCAGTGGAACAAGGCTGGGCCGGCAGACAACATAGTGTACTTCTCTCACTACCAGTGGAACAAGGCTGGGCCGGCAGACAACACAGTGTACTTCTCTCACTACCAGTGGAAGAAGGCTGGGCCGGCAGACAACACAGTGTACTTCTCTCACTACCAGTGGAACAAGGCTGGGCCAGCAGACAACACAGTGTACTTCTCTCACTACCAGTGGAACAAGGCTGGGGCTGGCAGACAACATAGTGTACTTCTCTCACTACAAGTGGAACAAGGCTGGGCTGGCAGACAACACAGTGTACTTCTCTCACTACCAGTGGAACAAGGCTGGGCCTGCAGACAACATAGTGTACTTCTCTCACTACCAGTGGAACAAGGCTGGGGCCAGCAGACAACACAGTGTACTTCTCTCACTACCAGTGGAACAAGGCTGGGCCGGCAGACAACATAGTGTACTTCTCTCACTACCAGTGGAACAAGGCTGGGCCTGCAGACAACACAGTGTACTTCTCTCACTACCAGTGGAACAAGGCTGGGCCGGCAGACAACACAGTGTACTCCTCTCACTACCAGTGGAACAAGGCTGGGCTGGCAGACAACATAGTGTACTTCTCTCACTACCAGTGGAACAAGGCTGGGCCGGCAGACAACATAGTGTACTTCTCTCACTACCAGTGGAACAAGGCTGGGGCCGGCAGACAACACAGTGTACTTCTCTCACTACCAGTGGAACAAGGCTGGGGCTGGCAGACAACACAGTGTACTTCTCTCACTACCAGTGGAACAAGGCTGGGCCTGCAGACAACATAGTGTACTTCTCTCACTACCAGTGGAACAAGGCTGGGCCGGCAGACAACATAGTGTACTTCTCTCACTACCAGTGGAACAAGGCTGGGGCCGGCAGACAATATAGTGTACTTCTCTCACTACCAGTGGAACAAGGCTGGGGCCGGCAGACAACATAGTGTACTTCTCTCACTACCAGTGGAACAAGGCTGGGCTGGCAGACAACACAGTGTACTTCTCTCACTACCAGTGGAACAAGGCTGGGTCGGCAGACAACATAGTGTACTTCTCTCACTACCAGTGGAACAAGGCTGGGGCCAGCAGACAACATAGTGTACGTCTCTCACTACCAGTGGAACAAGGCTGGGCTGGCAGACAACACAGTGTACTTCTCTCACTACCAGTGGAACAAGGCTGGGGCCGGCAGACAACACAGTGTACTTCTCTCACTACCAGTGGAACAAGGCTGGGTCGGCAGACAACATAGTGTACTTCTCTCACTACCAGTGGAACAAGGCTGGGCTGGCAGACAACACAGTGTACTTCTCTCACTACCAGTGGAAAAAGGCTGGGGCTGGCAGACAACATAGTGTACTTCTCTCACTACCAGTGGAACAAGGCTGGGTCGGCAGACAACATAGTGTACTTCTCTCACTACCAGTGGAACAAGGCTGGGCCTGCAGACAACATAGTGTACTTCTCTCACTACCAGTGGAACAAGGCTGGGCTGGCAGACAACACAGTGTACTTCTCTCACTACCAGTGGAACAAGGCTGGGCCTGCAGACAACATAGTGTACTTCTCTCACTACCAGTGGAACAAGGCTGGGGCTGCAGACAACATAGTGTACTTCTCTCACTACCAGTGGAACAAGGCTGGGGCCGGCAGACAATATAGTGTACTTCTCTCACTACCAGTGGAACAAGGCTGGGCCAGCAGACAACATAGTGTACTTCTCTCACTACCAGTGGAACAAGGCTGGGCCTGCAGACAACATAGTGTACTTCTCTCACTACCAGTGGAACAAGGCTGGGGTCGGCAGACAACATAGTGTACTTCTCTCACTACCAGTGGAACAAGGCTGGGGCCTGCAGACAACATAGTGTACTTCTCTCACTACCAGTGGAACAAGGCTGGGCCTGCAGACAACATAGTGTACTTCTCTCACTACCAGTGGAAGAAGGCTGGGCTGGCAGACAACACAGTGTACTTCTCTCACTACCAGTGGAACAAGGCTGGGGCTGGCAGACAACATAGTGTACTTCTCTCACTACCAGTGGAAGAAGGCTGGGCTGGCAGACAACACAGTGTACTTCTCTCACTACCAGTGGAGCAAGGCTGGGCCTGCAGACAACACAGTGTACTTCTCTCACTACCAGTGAAACAAGGATGGGCCGGCAGACAACACAGTGTACTTCTCTCACTACCAGTGGAACAAGGCTGGGGCCGGCAGACAACATAGTGTACTTCTCTCACTACCAGTGGAACAAGGCTGGGCCGGCAGACAACACAGTGTACTTCTCTCACTACCAGTGGAAAAAGGCTGGGGCTGGCAGACAACATAGTGTACTTCTCTCACTACCAGTGGAACAAGGCTGGGTCGGCAGACAACATAGTGTACTTCTCTCACTACCAGTGGAACAAGGCTGGGCCTGCAGACAACATAGTGTACTTCTCTCACTACCAGTGGAACAAGGCTGGGCTGGCAGACAACACAGTGTACTTCTCTCACTACCAGTGGAACAAGGCTGGGCCTGCAGACAACATAGTGTACTTCTCTCACTACCAGTGGAACAAGGCTGGGGCTGGCAAACAACATACTGTACTTCTCTCACTACCAGTGGAACAAGGCTGGGCCTGCAGACAACATAGTGTACTTCTCTCACTACCAGTGGAACAAGGCTGGGCCGGCAGACAACATAGTGTACTTCTCTCACTACCAGTGGAACAAGGCTGGGCTGGCAGACAACATAGTGTACTTCTCTCACTACCAGTGGAACAAGGCTGGGCCGGCAGACAACACAGTGTACTTCTCTCACTACCAGTGGAACAAGGCTGGGGCCAGCAGACAACATAGTGTACTTCTCTCACTACCAGTGGAACAAGGCTGGGGCTGGCAGACAACACAGTGTACTTCTCTCACTACCAGTGGAACAAGGCTGGGGCTGGCAGACAACATAGTGTACTTCTCTCACTACCAGTGGAACAAGGCTGGGGCCTGCAGACAACACAGTGTACTTCTCTCACTACCAGTGGAACAAGGCTGGGGCTGGCAGACAACATAGTGTACTTCTCTCACTACCAGTGGAACAAGGCTGGGCCTGCAGACAACATAGTGTACTTCTCTCACTACCAGTGGAACAAGGCTGGGCCGGCAGACAACACAGTGTACTTCTCTCACTACCAGTGGAACAAGGCTGGGCCGGCAGACAACATAGTGTACTTCTCTCACTACCAGTGGAACAAGGCTGGGGCCGGCAGACAACACAGTGTACTTCTCTCACTACCAGTGGAACAAGGCTGGGGCTGGCAGACAACATAGTGTACTTCTCTCACTACCAGTAGAACAAGGCTGGGCCAGCAGACAACATAGTGTACTTCTCTCACTACCAGTGGAACAAGGCTGGGCCGGCAGACAACACAGTGTACTTCTCTCACTACCAGTGGAACAAGGCTGGGGCCAGCAGACAACACAGTGTACTTCTCTCACTACCAGTGGAACAAGGCTGGGCCGGCAGACAACATAGTGTACTTCTCTCACTACCAGTGGAACAAGGCTGGGCCGGCAGACAACACAGTGTACTTCTCTCACTACCAGTGGAAGAAGGCTGGGCCGGCAGACAACACAGTGTACTTCTCTCACTACCAGTGGAACAAGGCTGGGCCAGCAGACAACACAGTGTACTTCTCTCACTACCAGTGGAACAAGGCTGGGGCTGGCAGACAACATAGTGTACTTCTCTCACTACAAGTGGAACAAGGCTGGGCTGGCAGACAACACAGTGTACTTCTCTCACTACCAGTGGAACAAGGCTGGGCCTGCAGACAACATAGTGTACTTCTCTCACTACCAGTGGAACAAGGCTGGGGCCAGCAGACAACACAGTGTACTTCTCTCACTACCAGTGGAACAAGGCTGGGCCGGCAGACAACATAGTGTACTTCTCTCACTACCAGTGGAACAAGGCTGGGCCTGCAGACAACACAGTGTACTTCTCTCACTACCAGTGGAACAAGGCTGGGCCGGCAGACAACACAGTGTACTCCTCTCACTACCAGTGGAACAAGGCTGGGCTGGCAGACAACATAGTGTACTTCTCTCACTACCAGTGGAACAAGGCTGGGCCGGCAGACAACATAGTGTACTTCTCTCACTACCAGTGGAACAAGGCTGGGGCCGGCAGACAACACAGTGTACTTCTCTCACTACCAGTGGAACAAGGCTGGGGCTGGCAGACAACACAGTGTACTTCTCTCACTACCAGTGGAACAAGGCTGGGCCTGCAGACAACATAGTGTACTTCTCTCACTACCAGTGGAACAAGGCTGGGCCGGCAGACAACATAGTGTACTTCTCTCACTACCAGTGGAACAAGGCTGGGGCCGGCAGACAATATAGTGTACTTCTCTCACTACCAGTGGAACAAGGCTGGGGCCGGCAGACAACATAGTGTACTTCTCTCACTACCAGTGGAACAAGGCTGGGCTGGCAGACAACACAGTGTACTTCTCTCACTACCAGTGGAACAAGGCTGGGTCGGCAGACAACATAGTGTACTTCTCTCACTACCAGTGGAACAAGGCTGGGGCCAGCAGACAACATAGTGTACGTCTCTCACTACCAGTGGAACAAGGCTGGGCTGGCAGACAACACAGTGTACTTCTCTCACTACCAGTGGAACAAGGCTGGGGCCGGCAGACAACACAGTGTACTTCTCTCACTACCAGTGGAACAAAGCTGGGGCTGGCAGACAACATAGTGTACTTCTCTCACTACCAGTGGAACAAGGCTGGGGCCGGCAGACAACACAGTGTACTTCTCTCACTATCAGTGGAACAAGGCTGGGGCCGGCAGACAACATAGTGTACTTCTCTCACTACCAGTGGAACAAGGCTGGGGCCGGCAGACAACACAGTGTACTTCTCTCACTACCAGTGGAACAAGGCTGGGGCCGGCAGACAACATAGTGTACTTCTCTCACTACCAGTGGAACAAGGCTGGGGCCGGCAGACAACACAGTGCACTTCTCTCACTACCAGTGGAACAAGGCTGGGCCTGCAGACAACATAGTGTACTTCTCTCACTATCAGTGGAACAAGGCTGGGGCCGGCAGACAACATAGTGTACTTCTCTCACTACCAGTGGAACAAGGCTGGGGTCGGCAGACAACATAGTGTACTTCTCTCACTACCAGTGGAACAAGGCTGGGCCTGCAGACAACATAGTGTACTTCTCTCACTACCAGTGGAACAAGGCTGGGCCTGCAGACAACATAGTGTACTTCTCTCACTACCAGTGGAACAAGGCTGGGTCGGCAGACAACATAGTGTACTTCTCTCACTACCAGTGGAACAAGGCTGGGGCCGGCAGACAACACAGTGTACTTCTCTCACTACCAGTGGAACAAGGCTGGGGCCAGCAGACAACATAGTGTACTTCTCTCACTACCAGTGGAACAAGGCTGGGGCCGGCAGACAACACAGTGTACTTCTCTCACTACCAGTGGAACAAGGCTGGGTCGGCAGACAACATAGTGTACTTCTCTCACTACCAGTGGAACAAGGCTGGGCTGGCAGACAACACAGTGTACTTCTCTCACTACCAGTGGAAAAAGGCTGGGGCTGGCAGACAACATAGTGTACTTCTCTCACTACCAGTGGAACAAGGCTGGGTCGGCAGACAACATAGTGTACTTCTCTCACTACCAGTGGAACAAGGCTGGGCCTGCAGACAACATAGTGTACTTCTCTCACTACCAGTGGAACAAGGCTGGGCTGGCAGACAACACAGTGTACTTCTCTCACTACCAGTGGAACAAGGCTGGGCCTGCAGACAACATAGTGTACTTCTCTCACTACCAGTGGAACAAGGCTGGGGCTGCAGACAACATAGTGTACTTCTCTCACTACCAGTGGAACAAGGCTGGGGCCGGCAGACAATATAGTGTACTTCTCTCACTACCAGTGGAACAAGGCTGGGCCAGCAGACAACATAGTGTACTTCTCTCACTACCAGTGGAACAAGGCTGGGCCTGCAGACAACATAGTGTACTTCTCTCACTACCAGTGGAACAAGGCTGGGGTCGGCAGACAACATAGTGTACTTCTCTCACTACCAGTGGAACAAGGCTGGGGCCTGCAGACAACATAGTGTACTTCTCTCACTACCAGTGGAACAAGGCTGGGCCTGCAGACAACATAGTGTACTTCTCTCACTACCAGTGGAAGAAGGCTGGGCTGGCAGACAACACAGTGTACTTCTCTCACTACCAGTGGAACAAGGCTGGGGCTGGCAGACAACATAGTGTACTTCTCTCACTACCAGTGGAAGAAGGCTGTGCTGGCAGACAACACAGTGTACTTCTCTCACTACCAGTGGAACAAGGCTGGGCCTGCAGACAACACAGTGTACTTCTCTCACTACCAGTGAAACAAGGATGGGCCGGCAGACAACACAGTGTACTTCTCTCACTACCAGTGGAACAAGGCTGGGGCCGGCAGACAACATAGTGTACTTCTCTCACTACCAGTGGAACAAGGCTGGGCCGGCAGACAACACAGTGTACTTCTCTCACTACCAGTGGAACAAGGCTGGGCCTGCAGACAACATAGTGTACTTCTCTCACTACCAGTAGAACAAGGCTGGGTCGGCAGATAACATAGTGTACTTCTCTCACTACCAGTGGAACAAGGCTGGGCTGGCAGACAACATAGTGTACTTCTCTCACTACCAGTGGAACAAGGCTGGGCCTGCAGACAACATAGTGTACTTCTC
Organism: Rhinophrynus dorsalis; assembly: GCA_037306005.1. Lineage (NCBI taxonomy): Eukaryota > Metazoa > Chordata > Amphibia > Anura > Rhinophrynidae > Rhinophrynus > Rhinophrynus dorsalis. The sequence continues at coordinate 21,086,736 of CM074723.1, forward strand.
TCACTACCAGTGGAACAAGGCTGGGCTGGCAGACAACACAGTGTACTTCTCTCACTACCAGTGGAACAAGGCTGGGCCTGCAGACAACATAGTGTACTTCTCTCACTACCAGTGGAACAAGGCTGGGGCCAGCAGACAACATAGTGTACTTCTCTCACTACCAGTGGAACAAGGCTGGGCCTGCAGACAACATAGTGTACTTCTCTCACTACCAGTGGAACAAGGCTGGGCCAGCAGACAACATAGTGTACTTCTCTCACTACCAGTGGAACAAGGCTGGGGCCAGCAGACAACACAGTGTACTTCTCTCACTACCAGTGGAACAAGTCTGGGCCGGCAGACAACATAGTGTACTTCTCTCACTACCAGTGGAACAAGGCTGGGGCTGCAGACAACATAGTGTACTTCTCTCACTACCAGTGGAACAAGGCTGGGCCAGCAGACAACATAGTGTACTTCTCTCACTACCAGTGGAACATGGCTGGGGCCGGCAGACAACATAGTGTACTTCTCTCACTACCAGTGGAACAAGGCTGGGGCCGGCAGACAACATAGTGTACTTCTCTCACTACCAGTGGAACAAGGCTGGGGCCTGCAGACAACATAGTGTACTTCTCTCACTACCAGTGGAACAAGGCTGGGCCTGCAGACAACATAGTGTACTTCTCTCACTACCAGTGGAAGAAGGCTAGGCTGGCAGACAACACAGTGTACTTCTCTCACTACCAGTGGAACAAGGCTGGGGCTGGCAGACAACATAGTGTACTTCTCTCACTACCAGTGGAAGAAGGCTGGGCTGGCAGACAACACAGTGTACTTCTCTCACTACCAGTGGAACAAGGCTGGGGCCTGCAGACAACATAGTGTACTTCTCTCACTACCAGTGGAACAAGGCTGGGCCTGCAGACAACACAGTGTACTTCTCTCACTACCAGTGAAACAAGGATGGGCCGGCAGACAACACAGTGTACCTCTCTCACTACCAGTGGAACAAGGCTGGGGCCGGCAGACAACACAGTGTACCTCTCTCACTACCAGTGGAACAAGGCTGGGCCGGCAGACAACATAGTGTACTTCTCTCACTACCAGTGGAACAAGGCTGGGCCGGCAGACAACACAGTGTACTTCTCTCACTACCAGTGGAACAAGGCTGGGCTGGCAGACAACATAGTGTACTTCTCTCACTACCAGTGGAACAAGGCTGGGCCAGCAGACAACATAGTGTACTTCTCTCACTACCAGTAGAACAAGGCTGGGGCCGGCAGACAACATAGTGTACTTCTCTCACTACCAGTGGAACAAGGCTGGGCCAGCAGACAACATAGTGCACTTCTCTCACTACCAGTGGAACAAGGCTGGGGCCTGCAGACAACATAGTGTACTTCTCTCACTACCAGTAGAACAAGGCTGGGGCCGGCAGACAACATAGTGTACTTCTCTCACTACCAGTGGAACAAGGCTGGGGCCTGCAGACAACATAGTGTACTTCTCTCACTACCAGTAGAACAAGGCTGGGCCGGCAGACAACACAGTGTACTTCTCTCACTACCAGTGGAACAAGACTGGGCCGGCAGACAACACAGTGTACTTCTCTCACTACAAGTGGAACAAGGCTGGGACTGGCAGACAACATAGTGTACTTCTCTCACTACCAGTGGAACAAGGCTGGGCCTGCAGACAACATAGTGTACTTCTCTCACTACCAGTGGAACAAGGCTGGGCCGGCAGACAACACAGTGTACTTCTCTCACTACCAGTGGAACAAGGCTGGGGCCTGCAGACAACATAGTGTACTTCTCTCACTACCAGTGGAACAAGGCTGGGCCTGCAGACAACATAGTGTACTTCTCTCACTACCAGTGGAACAAGGCTGGGCCGGCAGACAACATAGTGTACTTCTCTCACTACCAGTGGAACAAGGCTGGGCCGGCAGACAACACAGTGTACTTCTCTCACTACCAGTGGAACAAGGCTGGGGCCAGCAGACAACATAGTGTACTTCTCTCACTACCAATGGAACAAGGCTGGGGCCTGCAGACAACATAGTGTACTTCTCTCACTACCAGTGGAACAAGGCTGGGCCTGCAGACAACACAGTGTACTTTTCTCACTACCAGTGGAACAAGGCTGGGCTGGCAGACAACATAGTGTACTTCTCTCACTACCATTGGAACAAGGCTGGGCCGGCAGACAACATAGTGTACTTCTCTCACTACCAGTGGAACAAGGCTGGGCCAGCAGACAACATAGTGTACTTCTCTCACTACCAGTGGAACAAGGCTGGGGCCGGCAGACAACACAGTGTACTTCTCTCACTACCAGTGGAACAAGGCTGGGCCGGCAGACAACACAGTGTACTTCTCTCACTACCAGTGGAACAAGGCTGGGCCGGCAGACAACACAGTGTACTTCTCTCACTACCAGTGGAACAAGGCTGGGCTTGGCAGACAACATAGTGTACTTCTCTCACTACCAGTGGAACAAGGCTGGGCCTGCAGACAACATAGTGTACTTCTCTCACTACCAGTGGAACAAGGCTGGGCCTGCAGACAACACAGTGTACTTCTCTCACTACCAGTGGAACAAGGCTGGGCCTGCAGACAACATAGTGTACTTCTCTCACTACCAGTGGAACAAGGCTGGGGCCTGCAGACAACATAGTGTACTTCTCTCACTACCAGTGGAACAAGGCTGGGCCTGCAGACAACATAGTGTACTTCTCTCACTACCAGTGGAACAAGGCTGGGGCCGGCAGACAACATAGTGTACTTCTCTCACTACCAGTGGAACAAGGCTGGGGCCAGCATACAACATAGTGTACTTCTCTCACTACCAGTGGAACAAGGCTGGGGCCTGCAGACAACATAGTGTACTTCTCTCACTACCAGTGGAACAAGGCTGGGCCTGCAGACAACATAGTGTACTTCTCTCACTACCAGTGGAACAAGGCTGGGCCTGCAGACAACATAGTGTACTTCTCTCACTACCAGTAGAACAAGGCTGGGCTGGCAGACAACACAGTGTACTTCTCTCACTACCAGTGGAACAAGGCTGGGGCCAGCAGACAACACAGTGTACTTCTCTCACTACCAGTGGAACAAGGCTGGGCCTGCAGACAACATAGTGTACTTCTCTCACTACCAGTGGAACAAGGCTGGGCCAGCAGACAACACAGTGTACTTCTCTCACTATCAGTGGAACAAGGCTGGGGCCAGCAGACAACATAGTGTACTTCTCTCACTACCAGTAGAACAAGGCTGGGCCCAGCAGACAACACAGTGTACTTCTCTCACTACCAGTGGAACAAGGCTGGGCCTGCAGACAACATAGTGTACTTCTCTCACTACCAGTGGAACAAGGCTGGGCTGGCAGACAACATAGTGTACTTCTCTCACTACCAGTGGAACAAGGCTGGGCTGGCAGACAACATAGTGTACTTCTCTCACTACCAGTGGAACAAGGCTGGGGCCGGCAGACAACACAGTGTACTTCTCTCACTACCAGTGGAACAAGGCTGGGGCTGCAGACAACATAGTGTACTTCTCTCACTACCAGTGGAACAAGGCTGGGGCCGGCAGACAACATAGTGTACTTCTCTCACTACCAGTGGAACAAGGCTGGGCCTGCAGACAACATAGTGTACTTCTCTCACTACCAGTGGAACAAGGCTGGGCTGGCAGACAACACAGTGTACTTCTCTCACTACCAGTGGAACAAGGCTGGGCCTGCAGACAACATAGTGTACTTCTCTCACTACCAGTGGAACAAGGCTGGGGCCTGCAGACAACATAGTGTACTTCTCTCACTACCAGTAGAACAAGGCTGGGGCCGGCAGACAACACAGTGTACTTCTCTCACTACCAGTGGAACAAGGCTGGGCCTGCAGACAACATAGTGTACTTCTCTCACTACCAGTGGAACAAGGCTGGGGCCGGCAGACAACATAGTGTACTTCTCTCACTACCAGTGGAACAAGGCTGGGCCTGCAGACAACATAGTGTACTTCTCTCACTACCAGTGGAACAAGGCTGGGGCCTGCAGACAACATAGTGTACTTCTCTCACTACCAGTGGAACAAGGCTGGGCTGGCAGACAACATAGTGTACTTCTCTCACTACCAGTAGAACAAGGCTGGGCTGGCAGACAACACAGTGTACTTCTCTCACTACCAGTGGAACAAGGCTGGGTCGGCAGACAACATAGTGTACTTCTCTCACTACCAGTGGAACAAGGCTGGGCTGGCAGACAACACAGTGTACTTCTCTCACTACCAGTGGAACAAGGCTGGGTCGGCAGACAACATAGTGTACTTCTCTCACTACCAGTGGAACAAGGCTGGGGCCTGCAGACAACATAGTGTACTTCTCTCACTACCAGTGGAACAAGGCTGGGCCTGCAGACAACACAGTGTACTTCTCTCACTACCAGTGGAACAAGGCTGGGGCCTGCAGACAACATAGTGTACTTCTCTCACTACCAGTGGAAGAAGGCTGGGGCTGGCAGACAACACAGTGTACTTCTCTCACTACCAGTGGAACAAGGCTGGGCTGGCAGACAACATAGTGTACTTCTCTCACTACCAGTGGAACAAGGCTGGGGCCAGCAGACAACATAGTGTACTTCTCTCACTACCAGTGGAACAAGGCTGGGTCGGCAGACAACATAGTGTACTTCTCTCACTACCAGTGGAACAAGGCTGGGGCCGGCAGACAACACAGTGTACTTCTCTCACTACCAGTGGAACAAGGCTGGGGCCAGCAGACAACATAGTGTACTTCTCTCACTACCAGTGGAACAAGGCTGGGCCTGCAGACAACATAGTGTACTTCTCTCACTACCAGTGGAAGAAGGCTGAGCTGGCAGACAACACAGTGTACTTCTCTCACTACCAGTGGAACAAGGCTGGGGCCAGCAGACAACATAGTGTACTTCTCTCACTACCAGTGGAACAAGGCTGGGCCTGCAGACAACATAGTGTACTTCTCTCACTACCAGTGGAACAAGGCTGGGGTCGGCAGACAACATAGTGTACTTCTCTCACTACCAGTGGAACAAGGCTGGGGCCTGCAGACAACATAGTGTACTTCTCTCACTACCAGTGGAACAAGGCTGGGGCCTGCAGACAACATAGTGTACTTCTCTCACTACCAGTGGAACAAGGCTGGGCCTGCAGACAACATAGTGTACTTCTCTCACTACCAGTGGAAGAAGGCTGGGCTGGCAGACAACACAGTGTACTTCTCTCACTACCAGTGGAACAAGGCTGGGGCTGGCAGACAACATAGTGTACTTCTCTCACTACCAGTGGAAGAAGGCTGTGCTGGCAGACAACACAGTGTACTTCTCTCACTACCAGTGGAACAAGGCTGGGCCTGCAGACAACACAGTGTACTTCTCTCACTACCAGTGAAACAAGGATGGGCCGGCAGACAACACAGTGTACTTCTCTCACTACCAGTGGAACAAGGCTGGGGCCGGCAGACAACATAGTGTACTTCTCTCACTACCAGTGGAACAAGGCTGGGCCGGCAGACAACACAGTGTACTTCTCTCACTACCAGTGGAACAAGGCTGGGCCTGCAGACAACATAGTGTACTTCTCTCACTACCAGTAGAACAAGGCTGGGTCGGCAGATAACATAGTGTACTTCTCTCACTACCAGTGGAACAAGGCTGGGCTGGCAGACAACATAGTGTACTTCTCTCACTACCAGTGGAACAAGGCTGGGCCTGCAGACAACATAGTGTACTTCTCTCACTACCAGTGGAACAAGGCTGGGCTGGCAGACAACACAGTGTACTTCTCTCACTACCAGTGGAACAAGGCTGGGCCTGCAGACAACATAGTGTACTTCTCTCACTACCAGTGGAACAAGGCTGGGGCCAGCAGACAACATAGTGTACTTCTCTCACTACCAGTGGAACAAGGCTGGGCCTGCAGACAACATAGTGTACTTCTCTCACTACCAGTGGAACAAGGCTGGGCCAGCAGACAACATAGTGTACTTCTCTCACTACCAGTGGAACAAGGCTGGGGCCAGCAGACAACACAGTGTACTTCTCTCACTACCAGTGGAACAAGTCTGGGCCGGCAGACAACATAGTGTACTTCTCTCACTACCAGTGGAACAAGGCTGGGGCTGCAGACAACATAGTGTACTTCTCTCACTACCAGTGGAACAAGGCTGGGCCAGCAGACAACATAGTGTACTTCTCTCACTACCAGTGGAACATGGCTGGGGCCGGCAGACAACATAGTGTACTTCTCTCACTACCAGTGGAACAAGGCTGGGGCCGGCAGACAACATAGTGTACTTCTCTCACTACCAGTGGAACAAGGCTGGGGCCTGCAGACAACATAGTGTACTTCTCTCACTACCAGTGGAACAAGGCTGGGCCTGCAGACAACATAGTGTACTTCTCTCACTACCAGTGGAAGAAGGCTAGGCTGGCAGACAACACAGTGTACTTCTCTCACTACCAGTGGAACAAGGCTGGGGCTGGCAGACAACATAGTGTACTTCTCTCACTACCAGTGGAAGAAGGCTGGGCTGGCAGACAACACAGTGTACTTCTCTCACTACCAGTGGAACAAGGCTGGGGCCTGCAGACAACATAGTGTACTTCTCTCACTACCAGTGGAACAAGGCTGGGCCTGCAGACAACACAGTGTACTTCTCTCACTACCAGTGAAACAAGGATGGGCCGGCAGACAACACAGTGTACTTCTCTCACTACCAGTGGAACAAGGCTGGGGCCGGCAGACAACACAGTGTACCTCTCTCACTACCAGTGGAACAAGGCTGGGCCGGCAGACAACATAGTGTACTTCTCTCACTACCAGTGGAACAAGGCTGGGCCGGCAGACAACACAGTGTACTTCTCTCACTACCAGTGGAACAAGGCTGGGCTGGCAGACAACATAGTGTACTTCTCTCACTACCAGTGGAACAAGGCTGGGCCAGCAGACAACATAGTGTACTTCTCTCACTACCAGTAGAACAAGGCTGGGGCCGGCAGACAACATAGTGTACTTCTCTCACTACCAGTGGAACAAGGCTGGGCCAGCAGACAACATAGTGCACTTCTCTCACTACCAGTGGAACAAGGCTGGGGCCTGCAGACAACATAGTGTACTTCTCTCACTACCAGTAGAACAAGGCTGGGGCCGGCAGACAACATAGTGTACTTCTCTCACTACCAGTGGAACAAGGCTGGGGCCTGCAGACAACATAGTGTACTTCTCTCACTACCAGTAGAACAAGGCTGGGCCGGCAGACAACACAGTGTACTTCTCTCACTAACAGTGGAACAAGACTGGGCCGGCAGACAACACAGTGTACTTCTCTCACTACAAGTGGAACAAGGCTGGGACTGGCAGACAACATAGTGTACTTCTCTCACTACCAGTGGAACAAGGCTGGGCCTGCAGACAACATAGTGTACTTCTCTCACTACCAGTGGAACAAGGCTGGGCCGGCAGACAACACAGTGTACTTCTCTCACTACCAGTGGAACAAGGCTGGGGCCTGCAGACAACATAGTGTACTTCTCTCACTACCAGTGGAACAAGGCTGGGCCTGAAGACAACATAGTGTACTTCTCTCACTACCAGTGGAACAAGGCTGGGCCGGCAGACAACATAGTGTACTTCTCTCACTACCAGTGGAACAAGGCTGGGCCGGCAGACAACACAGTGTACTTCTCTCACTACCAGTGGAACAAGGCTGGGGCCAGCAGACAACATAGTGTACTTCTCTCACTACCAATGGAACAAGGCTGGGGCCTGCAGACAACATAGTGTACTTCTCTCACTACCAGTGGAACAAGGCTGGGCCTGCAGACAACACAGTGTACTTTTCTCACTACCAGTGGAACAAGGCTGGGCTGGCAGACAACATAGTGTACTTCTCTCACTACCATTGGAACAAGGCTGGGCCGGCAGACAACATAGTGTACTTCTCTCACTACCAGTGGAACAAGGCTGGGCCAGCAGACAACATAGTGTACTTCTCTCACTACCAGTGGAACAAGGCTGGGGCCGGCAGACAACACAGTGTACTTCTCTCACTACCAGTGGAACAAGGCTGGGCCGGCAGACAACACAGTGTACTTCTCTCACTACCAGTGGAACAAGGCTGGGCCGGCAGACAACACAGTGTACTTCTCTCACTACCAGTGGAACAAGGCTGGGCTTGGCAGACAACATAGTGTACTTCTCTCACTACCAGTGGAACAAGGCTGGGCCTGCAGACAACATAGTGTACTTCTCTCACTACCAGTGGAACAAGGCTGGGCCTGCAGACAACACAGTGTACTTCTCTCACTACCAGTGGAACAAGGCTGGGCCTGCAGACAACATAGTGTACTTCTCTCACTACCAGTGGAACAAGGCTGGGGCCTGCAGACAACATAGTGTACTTCTCTCACTACCAGTGGAACAAGGCTGGGCCTGCAGACAACATAGTGTACTTCTCTCACTACCAGTGGAACAAGGCTGGGGCCGGCAGACAACATAGTGTACTTCTCTCACTACCAGTGGAACAAGGCTGGGGCCAGCAGACAACATAGTGTACTTCTCTCACTACCAGTGGAACAAGGCTGGGCCTGCAGACGACATAGTGTACTTCTCTCACTACCAGTGGAACAAGGCTGGGGCCGGCAGACAACATAGTGTACTTCTCTCACTACCAGTGGAACAAGGCTGGGCCTGCAGACAACATAGTGTACTTCTCTCACTACCAGTGGAACAAGGCTGGGCTGGCAGACAACACAGTGTACTTCTCTCACTACCAGTGGAACAAGGCTGGGCCTGCAGACAACATAGTGTACTTCTCTCACTACCAGTGGAACAAGGCTGGGGCCTGCAGACAACATAGTGTACTTCTCTCACTACCAGTAGAACAAGGCTGGGGCCGGCAGACAACACAGTGTACTTCTCTCACTACCAGTGGAACAAGGCTGGGCCTGCAGACAACATAGTGTACTTCTCTCACTACCAGTGGAACAAGGCTGGGGCCGGCAGACAACATAGTGTACTTCTCTCACTACCAGTGGAACAAGGCTGGGCCTGCAGACAACATAGTGTACTTCTCTCACTACCAGTGGAACAAGGCTGGGGCCTGCAGACAACATAGTGTACTTCTCTCACTACCAGTGGAACAAGGCTGGGCTGGCAGACAACATAGTGTACTTCTCTCACTACCAGTAGAACAAGGCTGGGCTGGCAGACAACACAGTGTACTTCTCTCACTACCAGTGGAACAAGGCTGGGTCGGCAGACAACATAGTGTACTTCTCTCACTACCAGTGGAACAAGGCTGGGCTGGCAGACAACACAGTGTACTTCTCTCACTACCAGTGGAACAAGGCTGGGTCGGCAGACAACATAGTGTACTTCTCTCACTACCAGTGGAACAAGGCTGGGGCCTGCAGACAACATAGTGTACTTCTCTCACTACCAGTGGAACAAGGCTGGGCCTGCAGACAACACAGTGTACTTCTCTCACTACCAGTGGAACAAGGCTGGGGCCTGCAGACAACATAGTGTACTTCTCTCACTACCAGTGGAAGAAGGCTGGGGCTGGCAGACAACACAGTGTACTTCTCTCACTACCAGTGGAACAAGGCTGGGCTGGCAGACAACATAGTGTACTTCTCTCACTACCAGTGGAACAAGGCTGGGGCCAGCAGACAACATAGTGTACTTCTCTCACTACCAGTGGAACAAGGCTGGGTCGGCAGACAACATAGTGTACTTCTCTCACTACCAGTGGAACAAGGCTGGGGCCGGCAGACAACACAGTGTACTTCTCTCACTACCAGTGGAACAAGGCTGGGGCCAGCAGACAACATAGTGTACTTCTCTCACTACCAGTGGAACAAGGCTGGGCCTGCAGACAACATAGTGTACTTCTCTCACTACCAGTGGAAGAAGGCTGGGCTGGCAGACAACACAGTGTACTTCTCTCACTACCAGTGGAACAAGGCTGGGGCCAGCAGACAACATAGTGTACTTCTCTCACTACCAGTGGAACAAGGCTGGGCCTGCAGACAACATAGTGTACTTCTCTCACTACCAGTGGAACAAGGCTGGGGTCGGCAGACAACATAGTGTACTTCTCTCACTACCAGTGGAACAAGGCTGGGGCCTGCAGACAACATAGTGTACTTCTCTCACTACCAGTGGAACAAGGCTGGGGCCTGCAGACAACATAGTGTACTTCTCTCACTACCAGTGGAACAAGGCTGGGCCTGCAGACAACATAGTGTACTTCTCTCACTACCAGTGGAAGAAGGCTGGGCTGGCAGACAACACAGTGTACTTCTCTCACTACCAGTGGAACAAGGCTGGGGCTGGCAGACAACATAGTGTACTTCTCTCACTACCAGTGGAAGAAGGCTGTGCTGGCAGACAACACAGTGTACTTCTCTCACTACCAGTGGAACAAGGCTGGGCCTGCAGACAACACAGTGTACTTCTCTCACTACCAGTGAAACAAGGATGGGCCGGCAGACAACACAGTGTACTTCTCTCACTACCAGTGGAACAAGGCTGGGGCCGGCAGACAACATAGTGTACTTCTCTCACTACCAGTGGAACAAGGCTGGGCCGGCAGACAACACAGTGTACTTCTCTCACTACCAGTGGAACAAGGCTGGGCCTGCAGACAACATAGTGTACTTCTCTCACTACCAGTAGAACAAGGCTGGGTCGGCAGATAACATAGTGTACTTCTCTCACTACCAGTGGAACAAGGCTGGGCTGGCAGACAACATAGTGTACTTCTCTCACTACCAGTGGAACAAGGCTGGGCCTGCAGACAACATAGTGTACTTCTCTCACTACCAGTGGAACAAGGCTGGGCTGGCAGACAACACAGTGTACTTCTCTCACTACCAGTGGAACAAGGCTGGGCCTGCAGACAACATAGTGTACTTCTCTCACTACCAGTGGAACAAGGCTGGGGCCAGCAGACAACATAGTGTACTTCTCTCACTACCAGTGGAACAAGGCTGGGCCTGCAGACAACATAGTGTACTTCTCTCACTACCAGTGGAACAAGGCTGGGCCAGCAGACAACATAGTGTACTTCTCTCACTACCAGTGGAACAAGGCTGGGGCCAGCAGACAACACAGTGTACTTCTCTCACTACCAGTGGAACAAGTCTGGGCCGGCAGACAACATAGTGTACTTCTCTCACTACCAGTGGAACAAGGCTGGGGCTGCAGACAACATAGTGTACTTCTCTCACTACCAGTGGAACAAGGCTGGGCCAGCAGACAACATAGTGTACTTCTCTCACTACCAGTGGAACATGGCTGGGGCCGGCAGACAACATAGTGTACTTCTCTCACTACCAGTGGAACAAGGCTGGGGCCGGCAGACAACATAGTGTACTTCTCTCACTACCAGTGGAACAAGGCTGGGGCCTGCAGACAACATAGTGTACTTCTCTCACTACCAGTGGAACAAGGCTGGGCCTGCAGACAACATAGTGTACTTCTCTCACTACCAGTGGAAGAAGGCTAGGCTGGCAGACAACACAGTGTACTTCTCTCACTACCAGTGGAACAAGGCTGGGGCTGGCAGACAACATAGTGTACTTCTCTCACTACCAGTGGAAGAAGGCTGGGCTGGCAGACAACACAGTGTACTTCTCTCACTACCAGTGGAACAAGGCTGGGGCCTGCAGACAACATAGTGTACTTCTCTCACTACCAGTGGAACAAGGCTGGGCCTGCAGACAACACAGTGTACTTCTCTCACTACCAGTGAAACAAGGATGGGCCGGCAGACAACACAGTGTACTTCTCTCACTACCAGTGGAACAAGGCTGGGGCCGGCAGACAACACAGTGTACCTCTCTCACTACCAGTGGAACAAGGCTGGGCCGGCAGACAACATAGTGTACTTCTCTCACTACCAGTGGAACAAGGCTGGGCCGGCAGACAACACAGTGTACTTCTCTCACTACCAGTGGAACAAGGCTGGGCTGGCAGACAACATAGTGTACTTCTCTCACTACCAGTGGAACAAGGCTGGGCCAGCAGACAACATAGTGTACTTCTCTCACTACCAGTAGAACAAGGCTGGGGCCGGCAGACAACATAGTGTACTTCTCTCACTACCAGTGGAACAAGGCTGGGCCAGCAGACAACATAGTGCACTTCTCTCACTACCAGTGGAACAAGGCTGGGGCCTGCAGACAACATAGTGTACTTCTCTCACTACCAGTAGAACAAGGCTGGGGCCGGCAGACAACATAGTGTACTTCTCTCACTACCAGTGGAACAAGGCTGGGGCCTGCAGACAACATAGTGTACTTCTCTCACTACCAGTAGAACAAGGCTGGGCCGGCAGACAACACAGTGTACTTCTCTCACTAACAGTGGAACAAGACTGGGCCGGCAGACAACACAGTGTACTTCTCTCACTACAAGTGGAACAAGGCTGGGACTGGCAGACAACATAGTGTACTTCTCTCACTACCAGTGGAACAAGGCTGGGCCTGCAGACAACATAGTGTACTTCTCTCACTACCAGTGGAACAAGGCTGGGCCGGCAGACAACACAGTGTACTTCTCTCACTACCAGTGGAACAAGGCTGGGGCCTGCAGACAACATAGTGTACTTCTCTCACTACCAGTGGAACAAGGCTGGGCCTGAAGACAACATAGTGTACTTCTCTCACTACCAGTGGAACAAGGCTGGGCCGGCAGACAACATAGTGTACTTCTCTCACTACCAGTGGAACAAGGCTGGGCCGGCAGACAACACAGTGTACTTCTCTCACTACCAGTGGAACAAGGCTGGGGCCAGCAGACAACATAGTGTACTTCTCTCACTACCAATGGAACAAGGCTGGGGCCTGCAGACAACATAGTGTACTTCTCTCACTACCAGTGGAACAAGGCTGGGCCTGCAGACAACACAGTGTACTTTTCTCACTACCAGTGGAACAAGGCTGGGCTGGCAGACAACATAGTGTACTTCTCTCACTACCATTGGAACAAGGCTGGGCCGGCAGACAACATAGTGTACTTCTCTCACTACCAGTGGAACAAGGCTGGGCCAGCAGACAACATAGTGTACTTCTCTCACTACCAGTGGAACAAGGCTGGGGCCGGCAGACAACACAGTGTACTTCTCTCACTACCAGTGGAACAAGGCTGGGCCGGCAGACAACACAGTGTACTTCTCTCACTACCAGTGGAACAAGGCTGGGCCGGCAGACAACACAGTGTACTTCTCTCACTACCAGTGGAACAAGGCTGGGCTTGGCAGACAACATAGTGTACTTCTCTCACTACCAGTGGAACAAGGCTGGGCCTGCAGACAACATAGTGTACTTCTCTCACTACCAGTGGAACAAGGCTGGGCCTGCAGACAACACAGTGTACTTCTCTCACTACCAGTGGAACAAGGCTGGGCCTGCAGACAACATAGTGTACTTCTCTCACTACCAGTGGAACAAGGCTGGGGCCTGCAGACAACATAGTGTACTTCTCTCACTACCAGTGGAACAAGGCTGGGCCTGCAGACAACATAGTGTACTTCTCTCACTACCAGTGGAACAAGGCTGGGGCCGGCAGACAACATAGTGTACTTCTCTCACTACCAGTGGAACAAGGCTGGGGCCAGCAGACAACATAGTGTACTTCTCTCACTACCAGTGGAACAAGGCTGGGGCCTGCAGACAACATAGTGTACATCTCTCACTACCAGTGGAACAAGGCTGGGCCTGCAGACAACATAGTGTACTTCTCTCACTACCAGTGGAACAAGGCTGGGCCTGCAGACAACATAGTGTACTTCTCTCACTACCAGTAGAACAAGGCTGGGCTGGCAGACAACATAGTGTACTTCTCTCACTACCAGTGGAACAAGGCTGGGGCCAGCAGACAACACAGTGTACTTCTCTCACTACCAGTGGAACAAGGCTGGGCCTGCAGACAACATAGTGTACTTCTCTCACTACCAGTGGAACAAGGCTGGGCCAGCAGACAACACAGTGTACTTCTCTCACTATCAGTGGAACAAGGCTGGGGACAGCAGACAACATAGTGTACTTCTCTCACTACCAGTAGAACAAGGCTGGGCCCAGCAGACAACACAGTGTACTTCTCTCACTACCAGTGGAACAAGGCTGGGCCTGCAGACAACATAGTGTACTTCTCTCACTACCAGTGGAACAAGGCTGGGCTGGCAGACAACATAGTGTACTTCTCTCACTACCAGTGGAACAAGGCTGGGCTGGCAGACAACATAGTGTACTTCTCTCACTACCAGTGGAACAAGGCTGGGGCCGGCAGACAACACAGTGTACTTCTCTCACTACCAGTGGAACAAGGCTGGGGCTGCAGACAACATAGTGTACTTCTCTCACTACCAGTGGAACAAGGCTGGGGCCGGCAGACAACATAGTGTACTTCTCTCACTACCAGTGGAACAAGGCTGGGCCTGCAGACAACATAGTGTACTTCTCTCACTACCAGTGGAACAAGGCTGGGCTGGCAGACAACACAGTGTACTTCTCTCACTACCAGTGGAACAAGGCTGGGCCTGCAGACAACATAGTGTACTTCTCTCACTACCAGTGGAACAAGGCTGGGGCCTGCAGACAACATAGTGTACTTCTCTCACTACCAGTAGAACAAGGCTGGGGCCGGCAGACAACACAGTGTACTTCTCTCACTACCAGTGGAACAAGGCTGGGCCTGCAGACAACATAGTGTACTTCTCTCACTACCAGTGGAACAAGGCTGGGGCCGGCAGACAACATAGTGTACTTCTCTCACTACCAGTGGAACAAGGCTGGGCCTGCAGACAACATAGTGTACTTCTCTCACTACCAGTGGAACAAGGCTGGGGCCTGCAGACAACATAGTGTACTTCTCTCACTACCAGTGGAACAAGGCTGGGCTGGCAGACAACATAGTGTACTTCTCTCACTACCAGTAGAACAAGGCTGGGCTGGCAGACAACACAGTGTACTTCTCTCACTACCAGTGGAACAAGGCTGGGTCGGCAGACAACATAGTGTACTTCTCTCACTACCAGTGGAACAAGGCTGGGCTGGCAGACAACACAGTGTACTTCTCTCACTACCAGTGGAACAAGGCTGGGTCGGCAGACAACATAGTGTACTTCTCTCACTACCAGTGGAACAAGGCTGGGGCCTGCAGACAACATAGTGTACTTCTCTCACTACCAGTGGAACAAGGCTGGGCCTGCAGACAACACAGTGTACTTCTCTCACTACCAGTGGAACAAGGCTGGGGCCTGCAGACAACATAGTGTACTTCTCTCACTACCAGTGGAAGAAGGCTGGGGCTGGCAGACAACACAGTGTACTTCTCTCACTACCAGTGGAACAAGGCTGGGCTGGCAGACAACATAGTGTACTTCTCTCACTACCAGTGGAACAAGGCTGGGGCCAGCAGACAACATAGTGTACTTCTCTCACTACCAGTGGAACAAGGCTGGGTCGGCAGACAACATAGTGTACTTCTCTCACTACCAGTGGAACAAGGCTGGGGCCGGCAGACAACACAGTGTACTTCTCTCACTACCAGTGGAACAAGGCTGGGGCCAGCAGACAACATAGTGTACTTCTCTCACTACCAGTGGAACAAGGCTGGGGCCAGCAGACAACATAGTGTACTTCTCTCACTACCAGTAGAACAAGGCTGGGCTGGCAGACAACACAGTGTACTTCTCTCACTACCAGTGGAACAAGGCTGGGCCGGCAGACAACATAGTGCACTTCTCTCACTACCAGTAGAACAAGGCTGGGCCGGCAGACAACATAGTGTACTTCTCTCACTACCAGTGGAACAAGGCTGGGCCGGCAGACAACATAGTGCACTTCTCTCACTACCAGTAGAACAAGGCTGGGCCGGCAGACAACATAGTGTACTTCTCTCAATACCAGTGGAACAAGGCTGGGCTGGCAGACAACATAGTGTATTTCTCTCACTACCAGTGGAACAAGGCTGGGCTGGCAGACAACACAGTGTACTTCTCTCACTACCAGTGGAACAAGGCTGGGGCCAGCAGACAACATAGTGTACTTCTCTCACTACCAGTGGAACAAGGCTGGGCTGGCAGACAACATAGTGTACTTCTCTCACTACCAGTGGAACAAGGCTGGGCTGGCAGACAACATAGTGTACTTCTCTCACTACCAGTGGAACAAGGCTGGGGCCTGCAGACAACACAGTGTACTTCTCTCACTAACAGTGGAACAAGGCTGGGCCTGCAGACAACATAGTGTACTTCTCTCACTACCAGTGGAACAAGGCTGGGCCGGCAGACAACATAGTGTACTTCTCTCACTACCAGTGGAACAAGGCTGGGCCTGCAGACAACATAGTGTACTTCTCTCACTACCAGTGGAACAAGGCTGGGCTGGCAAACAACATAGTGTACTTCTCTCACTACCAGTGGAACAAGGCTGGGGTTGCAGACAACATAGTGTACTTCTCTCACTACCAGTGGAACAAGGCTGGGCCAGCAGACAACATAGTGTACTTCTCTCACTACCAGTGGAACAAGGCTGGGCCGGCAGACAACATAGTGTACTTCTCTCACTACCAGTGGAACAAGGCTGGGCCGGCAGACAACACAGTGTACTTCTCTCACTACCAGTGGAACAAGGCTGGGCCGGCAGACAAGACAGTGTACTTCTCTCACTACCAGTGGAACAAGGCTGGGCCGGCAGACAACATAGTGTACTTCTCTCACTACCAGTGGAACAAGGCTGGGCCTGCAGACAACATAGTGTACTTCTCTCACTACCAGTGGAACAAGGCTGGGCCGGCAGACAACATAGTGTACTTCTCTCACTACCAGTGGAACAAGGCTGGGCCTGCAGACAACATAGTGTACTTCTCTCACTACCAGTGGAACAAGGCTGGGCCTGCAGACAACATAGTGTACTTCTCTCACTACCAGTGGAACAAGGCTGGGGCTGCAGACAACACAGTGTACTTCTCTCACTACCAGTGGAACAAGGCTGGGCCAGCAGACAACATAGTGTACTTCTCTCACTACCAGTAGAACAAGGCTGGGCTGGCAGACAACATAGTTTACGTCTCTCACTACCAGTAGAACAAGGCTGGGCCAGCAGACAACATAGTGTACTTCTCTCACTACCAGTGGAACAAGGCTGGGGCCAGCAGACAACATAGTGTACTTCTCTCACTACCAGTGGAACAAGGCTGGGCCGGCAGACAACACAGTGTACTTCTCTCACTACCAGTGGAACAAGGCTGGGGCCGACAGACAACATAGTGTACTTCTCTCACTACCAGTGGAACAAGGCTGGGCTGGCAGACAACATAGTGTACTTCTCTCACTACCAGTGGAACAAGGCTGGGCCAGCAGACAACATAGTGTACTTCTCTCACTACCAGTGGAAGAAGGCTGGGCCGGCAGACAACACAGTGTACTTCTCTCACTACCAGTGGAACAAGGCTGGGCTGGCAGACAACATAGTGTACTTCTCTCACTACCAGTGGAACAAGACTGGGCCAGCAGACAACATAGTGTACTTCTCTCACTACCAGTGGAACAAGGCTGGGCCGGCAGACAACACAGTGTACTTCTCTCACTACCAGTAGAACAAGGCTGGGGCCAGCAGACAACATAGTGTACTTCTCTCACTACCAGTGGAACAAGGCTGGGCAGGCAGACAACATAGTGTACTTCTCTCACTACCAGTGGAACAAGGCTGGGGCCGGCAGACAACACAGTGTACTTCTCTCACTACCAGTAGAACAAGGCTGGGCCAGCAGACAACATAGTGTACTTCTCTCACTACCAGTGGAACAAGGCTGGGGCCAGCAGACAACATAGTGTACTTCTCTCACTACCAGTGGAACAAGGCTGGGCTGGCAGACAACATAGTGTACTTCTCTCACTACCAGTGGAACAAGGCTGGGGCCGGCAGACAACACAGTGTACTTCTCTCACTACCAGTAGAACAAGGCTGGGCCAGCAGACAACATAGTGTACTTCTCTCACTACCAGTGGAACAAGGCTGGGGCCGGCAGACAACATAGTGTACTTCTCTCACTACCAGTGGAACAAGGCTGGGGCCAGCAGACAACATAGTGTACTTCTCTCACTACCAGTGGAACAAGGCTGGGCCGGCAGACAACATAGTGTACTTCTCTCACTACCAGTGGAACAAGGCTGGGGCCAGCAGACAACATAGTGTACTTCTCTCACTACCAGTGGAACAAGGCTGGGCTGGCAGACAACATAGTGTACTTCTCTCACTACCAGTGGAACAAGGCTGGGGCCAGCAGACAACATAGTGTACTTCTCTCACTACCAGTGGAACAAGGCTGGGGCCGGCAGACAACATAGTGTACTTCTCTCACTACCAGTGGAACAAGGCTGGGGCCTGCAGACAACATAGTGTACTTCTCTCACTACCAGTGGAACAAGGCTGGGCCGGCAGACAACACAGTGTACTTCTCTCACTACCAGTGGAACAAGGCTGGGCCGGCAGACAACACAGTGTACTTCTCTCACTACCAGTGGAACAAGGCTGGGCCGGCAGACAACATATTGTACTTCTCTCACTACCAGTGGAACAAGGCTGGGCCGGCAGACAACATACTGTACTTCTCTCACTGCCAGTGGAACAAGGCTGGGGCCAGCAGACAACATAGTGTACTTCTCTCACTACCAGTGGAACAAGGCTGGGCCGGCAGACAACACAGTGTACTTCTCTCACTACCAGTGGAACAAGGCTGGGGCTGGCAGACAACACAGTGTACTTCTCTCACTACCAGTGGAACAAGGCTGGGCCGGCAGACAACACAGTGTACTTCTCTCACTACCAGTGGAACAAGGCTGGGGCTGGCAGACAACACAGTGTACTTGTCTCACTACCAGTGGAACAAGGCTGGGCCGGCAGACAACATAGTGTACTTCTCTCACTACCAGTGGAACAAGGCTGGGCCTGCAGACAACACAGTGTACTTCTCTCACTACCAGTGGAACAAGGCTGGGCCTGCAGACAACATAGTGTACTTCTCTCACTACCAGTGGAACAAGGCTGGGGCCTGCAGACAACACAGTGTACTTCTCTCACTACCAGTGGAACAAGGCTGGGCCGGCAGACAACATAGTGTACTTCTCTCACTACCAGTGGAACAAGGCTGGGCCGGCAGACAACATAGTGTACTTCTCTCACTACCAGTGGAACAAGGCTGGGGCTGGCAGACAACATAGTGTACTTCTCTCACTACCAGTAGAACAAGGCTGGGCCGGCAGACAACACAGTGTACTTCTCTCACTACCAGTGGAACAAGGCTGGGCCTGCAGACAACACAGTGTACTTCTCTCACTACCAGTGGAACAAGGCTGGGCCTGCAGACAACATAGTGTACTTCTCTCACTATCAGTGGAACAAGGCTGGGCCTGCAGACAACATAGTGTACTTCTCTCACTACCAGTGGAACAAGGCTGGGGCCAGCAGACAACATAGTGTACTTCTCTCACTACCAGTGGAACAAGGCTGGGCCGGCAGACAACATAGTGTACTTCTCTCACTACCAGTGGAACAAGGCTGGGCCGGCAGACAACATAGTGTACTTCTCTCACTACCAGTGGAACAAGGCTGGGCCAGCAGACAACACAGTGTACTTCTCTCACTACCAGTGGAACAAGGCTGGGGCTGACAGACAACACAGTGTACTTCTCTCACTACCAGTGGAACAAGGCTGGGGCCGGCAGACAACATAGTGTACTTCTCTCACTACCAGTGGAACAAGGCTGGGCCTGCAGACAACACAGTGTACTTCTCTCACTACCAGTGGAACAAGGCTGGGCCTGCAGACAACACAGTGTACTTCTCTCACTACCAGTGGAACAAGGCTGGGGCCAGCAGACAACATAGTGTACTTCTCTCACTACCAGTGGAACAAGGCTGGGCCGGCAGACAACATAGTGTACTTGTCTCACTACCAGTGGAACAAGGCTGGGCCGGCAGACAACATAGTGTACTTCTCTCACTACCAGTGGAACAAGGCTGGGCCTGCAGACAACACAGTGTACTTCTCTCACTACCAGTGGAACAAGGCTGGGCCTGCAGACAACATAGTGTAGTTCTCTCACTACCAGTGGA
Source organism: Rhinophrynus dorsalis (assembly GCA_037306005.1). Taxonomy (NCBI): domain Eukaryota; kingdom Metazoa; phylum Chordata; class Amphibia; order Anura; family Rhinophrynidae; genus Rhinophrynus; species Rhinophrynus dorsalis. Next base: position 21,106,884 of record CM074723.1, read on the forward strand.
ACAAGGCTGGGGCCTGCAGACAACACAGTGTACTTCTCTCACTACCAGTGGAACAAGGCTGGGCCGGCAGACAACATAGTGTACTTCTCTCACTACCAGTGGAACAAGGCTGGGCCGGCAGACAACATAGTGTACTTCTCTCACTACCAGTGGAACAAGGCTGGGCCTGCAGACAACACAGTGTACTTCTCTCACTACCAGTAGAACAAGGCTGGGGCTGGCAGACAACATAGTGTACTTCTCTCACTACCAGTAGAACAAGGCTGGGCCGGCAGACAACACAGTGTACTTCTCTCACTACCAGTGGAACAAGGCTGGGCCTGCAGACAACACAGTGTACTTCTCTCACTACCAGTGGAACAAGGCTGGGCCTGCAGACAACATAGTGTACTTCTCTCACTATCAGTGGAACAAGGCTGGGCCTGCAGACAACATAGTGTACTTCTCTCACTACCAGTGGAACAAGGCTGGGGCCAGCAGACAACATAGTGTACTTCTCTCACTACCAGTGGAACAAGGCTGGGCCGGCAGACAACATAGTGTACTTCTCTCACTACCAGTCGAACAAGGCTGGGCCGGCAGACAACATAGTGTACTTCTCTCACTACCAGTGGAACAAGGCTGGGCCAGCAGACAACACAGTGTACTTCTCTCACTACCAGTGGAACAAGGCTGGGGCCGACAGACAACACAGTGTACTTCTCTCACTACCAGTGGAACAAGGCTGGGGCCGGCAGACAACATAGTGTACTTCTCTCACTACCAGTGGAACAAGGCTGGGCCTGCAGACAACACAGTGTACTTCTCTCACTACCAGTGGAACAAGGCTGGGCCTGCAGACAACACAGTGTACTTCTCTCACTACCAGTGGAACAAGGCTGGGGCCAGCAGACAACATAGTGTACTTCTCTCACTACCAGTGGAACAAGGCTGGGCCGGCAGACAACATAGTGTACTTGTCTCACTACCAGTGGAACAAGGCTGGGCCGGCAGACAACATAGTGTACTTCTCTCACTACCAGTGGAACAAGGCTGGGCCTGCAGACAACACAGTGTACTTCTCTCACTACCAGTGGAACAAGGCTGGGCCTGCAGACAACATAGTGTACTTCTCTCACTACCAGTGGAACAAGGCTGGGGCCTGCAGACAACACAGTGTACTTCTCTCACTACCAGTGGAACAAGGCTGGGCCGGCAGACAACATAGTGTACTTCTCTCATTACCAGTGGAACAAGGCTGGGCCGGCAGACAACATAGTGTACTTCTCTCACTACCAGTGGAACAAGGCTGGGCCTGCAGACAACACAGTGTACTTCTCTCACTACCAGTGGAACAAGGCTGGGCTAGCAGACAACACAGTGTACTTCTCTCACTACCAGTGGAACAAGGCTGGGCTGGCAGACAACATAGTGTACTTGTCTCACTACCAGTGGAACAAGGCTGGGCCGGCAGACAACATAGTGTACTTCTCTCACTACCACTGGAACAAGGCTGGGCCTGCAGACAACACAGTGTACTTCTCTCACTACCAGTGGAACAAGGCTGGGCTGGCAGACAACATAGTGTACTTCTCTCACTACCAGTGGAACAAGGCTGGGCTGGCAGACAACATAGTGTACTTCTCTCACTACCAGTGGAACAAGGCTGGGGCCAGCAGACAACATAGTGTACTTCTCTCACTACCAGTGGAAGAAGGCTGGGCCTGCAGACAACACAGTGTACTTCTCTCACTACCAGTGGAACAAGGCTGGGCCGGCAGACAACATAGTGTACTTCTCTCACTACCAGTGGAACAAGGCTGGGCTGGCAGACAACATAGTGTACTTCTCTCACTACCAGTGGAACAAGGCTGGGGCTGGCAGACAACATAATGTACTTCTCTCACTACCAGTGGAACAAGGCTGGGGCCGGCAGACAACATAGTGTACTTCTCTCACTACCAGTGGAACAAGGCTGGGGCCAGCAGACAACATAATGTACTTCTCTCACTACCAGTGGAACAAGGCTGGGGCCGGCAGACAACATAGTGTACTTCTCTCACTACCAGTAGAACAAGGCTGGGCCGGCAGACAACACAGTGTACTTCTCTCACTACCAGTGGAACAAGGCTGGGGCTGGCAGACAACACAGTGTACTTCTCTCACTACCAGTGGAACAAGGCTGGGGCCGGCAGACAACACAGTGTACTTCTCTCACTACCAGTGGAACAAGGCTGGGCCGGCAGACAACCTAGTGTACTTCTCTCACTACCAGTGGAACAAGGCTGGGCCAGCAGACAACACAGTGTACTTCTCTCACTACCAGTGGAACAAGGCTGGGCCGGCAGACAACATAGTGTACTTCTCTCACTACCAGTGGAACAAGGCTGGGCCGGCAGACAACATAGTGTACTTCTCTCACTACCAGTAGAACAAGGCTGGGCCAGCAGACAACACAGTGTACTTCTCTCACTACCAGTGGAACAAGGCTGGGCCGGCAGACAACACAGTGTACTTCTCTCACTACCAGTGGAACAAGGCTGGGCCGGCAGACAACACAGTGTACTTCTCTCACTACCAGTGGAACAAGGCTGGGCCGGCAGACAACACAGTGTACTTCTCTCACTACCAGTGGAACAAGGCTGGGGCTGGCAGACAACATAGTGTACTTCTCTCACTACCAGTGGAACAAGGCTGGGCCTGCAGACAACACAGTGTACTTCTCTCACTACCAGTGGAACAAGGCTGGGCTGGCAGACAACATAGTGTACTTCTCTCACTACCAGTGGAACAAGGCTGGGCCGGCAGACAACACAGTGTACTTCTCTCACTACCAGTAGAACAAGGCTGGGGCTGGCAGACAACATAGTGCACTTCTCTCACTACCAGTGGAACAAGGCTGGGCCAGCAGACAACACAGTGTACTTCTCTCACTACCAGTAGAACAAGGCTGGGCCGGCAGACAACATAGTGTACTTCTCTCACTACCAGTAGAACAAGGCTGGGGCTGGCAGACAACATAGTGTACTTCTCTCACTACCAGTGGAACAAGGCTGGGCTGGCAGACAACATAGTGTACTTCTCTCACTATCAGTGGAACAAGGCTGGGCCGGCAGACAACATAGTGTACTTCTCTCACTACTAGTGGAACAAGGCTGGGCCAGCAGACAACACAGTGTACTTCTCTCACTGCCAGTGGAACAAGGCTGGGGCCAGCAGACAACATAGTGTACTTCTCTCACTACCAGTGGAACAAGGCTGGGCTGGCAGACAACATAGTGTACTTCTCTCACTACCAGTGGAACAAGGCTGGGCCGGCAGACAACATAGTGTACTTCTCTCACTATCAGTGGAACAAGGCTGGGCCGGCAGACAACATAGTGTACTTCTCTCACTACCAGTGGAACAAGGCTGGGCCAGCAGACAACATAGTGTACTTCTCTCACTACCAGTGGAACAAGGCTGGGCTGGCAGACAACATAGTGTACTTCTTTCACTACCAGTGGAACAAGGCTGGGCCGGCAGACAACATAGTGTACTTCTCTCACTACCAGTGGAACAAGGCTGGGCCTGCAGACAACATAGTGTACTTCTCTCACTACCAGTGGAACAAGGCTGGGGCCAGCAGACAACATAGTGTACTTCTCTCACTACCAGTGGAACAAGGCTGGGCTGGCAGACAACACAGTGTACTTCTCTCACTACCAGTGGAACAAGGCTGGGCCTGCAGACAACAGTGTACTTCTCTCACTACCAGTGGAACAAGGCTGGGCTGGCAGACAACATAGTGTACTTCTCTCACTACCAGTGGAAGAAGGCTGGGCCAGCAGACAACATAGTGTACTTCTCTCACTACCAGTGGAACAAGGCTGGGGCTGGCAGACAACACAGTGTACTTCTCTCACTACCAGTAGAACAAGGCTGGGCCTGCAGACAACACAGTGTACTTCTCTCACTACCAGTGGAACAAGGCTGGGCCGGCAGACAACATAGTGTACTTCTCTCACTACCAGTGGAACAAGGCTGGGCCGGCAGACAACACAGTGTACTTCTCTCACTACCAGTGGAACAAGGCTGGGGCTGGCAGACAACACAGTGTACTTCTCTCACTACCAGTGGAACAAGGCTGGGGCTGGCAGACAACACAGTGTACTTCTCTCACTACCAGTGGAACAAGGCTGGGGCTGGCAGACAACATAGTGTACTTCTCTCACTACCAGTGGAACAAGGCTGGGCCGGCAGACAACATAGTGTACTTCTCTCACTACCAGTGGAACAAGGCTGGGCCGGCAGACAACATAGTGCACTTCTCTCACTACCAGTAGAACAAGGCTGGGCCTGCAGACAACATAGTGTACTTCTCTCACTACCAGTGGAACAAGGCTGGGCCTGCAGACAACATAGTGTACTTCTCTCACTACCAGTGGAACAAGGCTGGGCCTGCAGACAACATAGTGTACTTCTCTCACTACCAGTGGAACAAGGCTGGGCCGGCAGACAACATAGTGCACTTCTCTCACTACCAGTAGAACAAGGCTGGGCCTGCAGACAACATAGTGTACTTCTCTCACTACCAGTGGAACAAGGCTGGGGCCTGCAGACAACATAGTGTACTTCTCTCACTACCAGTGGAACAAGGCTGGGCCTGCAGACAACATAGTGTACTTCTCTCACTACCAGTGGAACAAGGCTGGGGCCGGCAGACAACACAGTGTACTTCTCTCACTACCAGTGGAACAAGGCTGGGGCCAGCAGACAACACAGTGTACTTCTCTCACTACCAGTGGAACAAGGCTGGGGCTGGCAGACAACATAGTGTACTTCTCTCACTACCAGTGGAACAAGGCTGGGCCTGCAGACAACACAGTGTACTTCTCTCACTACCAGTGGAACAAGGCTGGGCTGGCAGACAACATAGTGTACTTCTCTCACTACCAGTAGAACAAGGCTGGGGCTGGCAGACAACAGTGTACTTCTCTCACTACCAGTGGAACAAGGCTGGGCTGGCAGACAACATAGTGTACTTCTCTCACTACCAGTGGAACAAGGCTGGGGCCGGCAGACAACAGTGTACTTCTCTCACTACCAGTGGAACAAGGCTGGGGCCGGCAGACAACACAGTGTACTTCTCTCACTACCAGTGGAACAAGGCTGGGGCCGGCAGACAACACAGTGCACTTCTCTCACTACCAGTGGAACAAGGCTGGGCTGGCAGACAACATAGTGTACTTCTCTCACTACCAGTGGAACAAGGCTGGGCCGGCAGACAACATAGTGTACTTCTCTCACTACCAGTGGAACAAGGGTGGGCCGGCAGACAACATAGTGTACTTCTCTCACTACCAGTGGAACAAGGCTGGGGCCAGCAGACAACATAGTGTACTTCTCTCACTACCAGTGGAACAAGGCTGGGCCTGCAGACAACATTAGTGTACTTCTCTCACTACCAGTGGAACAAGGCTGGGCTGGCAGACAACACAGTGCACTTCTCTCACTACCAGTGGAACAAGGCTGGGGCTGGCAGACAACACAGTGTACTTCTCTCACTACCAGTAGAACAAGGCTGGGCCGGCAGACAACACAGTGTACTTCTCTCACTACCAGTGGAATAAGGCTGGGGCTGGCAGACAACACAGTGTACTTCTCTCACTACCAGTGGAACAAGGCTGGGGCCGGCAGACAACATAGTGTACTTCTCTCACTACCAGTGGAACAAGGCTGGGGCCTGCAGACAACATAGTGTACTTCTCTCACTACCAGTGGAACAAGGCTGGGGCTGGCAGACAACATAGTGTACTTCTCTCACTACCAGTAGAACAAGGCTGGGGCTGGCAGACAACATAGTGTACTTCTCTCACTACCAGTGGAACAAGGCAGGGGGTGGCAGACAACACAGTGTACTTCTTTCACTACCAGTGGATTTAGAGGCCAGCAGCAATTCAGATAATGGCGAAAATATCAAAACTTACTTGACATTTTTTAAAGTGGATCATTTACAATTACTTGCTTGATTTTGAAAGCGCTTTCAAAGTCATTTATGTTTATGCTAGCCATTCATCAACCCTTTGAGTGTTAGAGGGGTACATAATGCGTCGCTTTGCAATGTGCTGCGTACCCTTCTGGCACTCAAAGGGTTAATTAAAACTGTACTTAAGAAGATATGTCACTGTATTTGTCGGTTTATGTAGATTAGCCAGCACTATTTAGTAGGAAGTGGCAGTTGGGAGGAAAAGTGGAATGCAAGTATCTCACGCATATAAATATAGGTGATTTTGAAAGCACTTTCAAAATCACGTTGTTATAAGGTGTTATCTCCACGTTAAGTCTTGAGGGCCATTTAGGCGTGACATGGATAAACTCATTATGAATGATGTATTTATTAAAAAAAAAAAAAAAAAAAAAGTGATTTTGTTTTGATCTAGTAGCCGCTGGCCCTTTATGGCCCTTTTGCTCCACATTCGACCTTACCTTCTATGATGGTTATGTGTGTCTGCTATGATGTCCACTACTTCTGCGCGGTGGTCAGTCAGCTGCTTGTTACAGGACATGCTGTGAGTGTTTATGATATAGATAATAGAGTCGCTCGATCCGATCCAAACCTGACTTTGTTCCACACTCACCATGCACCTCTAGAAAATAAATAAATTGTGTGTACTAAAATAGAACAAGTAGATGGAGCTCTCTGGGTGTAAAAGATCGCTGTACAATAGTAGTTAACAAGAGGTGGGAAGAAAAAAATGCTGTTAACACAAATGTGAAAACTTGGACCGTAACTAAATAGTACAAAAATAATAGTATGATATATCTCGTTATTTATACATACCTATATTACGAAAACATAAATAAAGAAGTGATTAAAAATAACCTAAAATTTTGAAGGTTCCAAAAAGAACAGACATATACCAGAATCCTCAATACATGCACATACAATGAAAACTGAAATCTAAACACCAAGATCGTAACCATTCAGGTTAAAGGGGAACTACCACCCCACAATAACTTTACCTTAAATCAGTCTTCATCTGGTGACTAGCTGCTTAGTAGCGCTAGTCTCCAGAAATATTACCCGGTTCAAAAGATTTTTGCCTTTTTCTGACGGTCACAGGAGCAGGAAGCACAGACATCTCGTCACAGTGACATCCGTGCGCCTGCGCTGTCAGTCTCTTTTGAGCCGGCCGGATGAAAATGAGATGACAATGATGACGAAATAATCTGTGTTAGTACATGGAATGAATTCCCAACCTTATTAATGTTGCAGATGAGATGAGAAGGCTTGATGAGTTTATTAATTGAATGAAGATGCCATGAATATGAATTGATTATTCCCTTGACGAGCCGCTATCAATTTCGCACCAGGATCCCCAGATGTAGATAAATGTTCAAACATTATAAGGGTCAAGCGCTCCGCAGCAAGGAATATATGAAAAAATAGAAGAAAAATAAAAAGATAAACCAGATCTAAATGTAATATGATAGAGTTTATCATACAAAACAAATAAAAATTATAGTATGATCATAAAAGTAATGAACTCGTACAGCATAAAAAACGTGTAAATACCGGAAAGAATTTATTGAATAAGATCCAAAATAAACTACTGGCATAAAAACATTGTAGTTCAAAAATAGGGCTGCATGTGAAACCTCTGTTCACTTCTAAAAACTTATTTATTAAAAAATATATTTTTAATAATCATAAAATGCTAAAAAAAAAAAACAATAAATTGTAGGTGAGAGTAAAACAAAATTGTAAGCCAGACTAAAGCAGGATTAGAGTAATAGATTCAGATATCATGTGGTTATAATATCTAATTACCCCAAAATGAAGCATAACCTTTTGAGTGCCAGAGGGGTACCCCTCTGGCACTCAAAGGGTTATAGGGCATTGAAACACAAGTTCAGTAATCTCTTGTACTGTTCCCCCCTTCTTGTAGTCTGCTTACTGTATGAATTCTTTATGTATGGTGCTTCCAACTGCTGGATCACATGCGTCTCCTCGGTATTCCAATCCCGTCACTTGACTATCCGTTCTTCTGCAGTGTCTCTTGGGTGTCGGGTCTTTTCAGGGTTGGAGTGTGAGTCCTCGTGCAGCATACACACAATATATCCAACGCGTTTCGGGACTGTTTATAGCGTCCCTTCCTCAGGGAAAGTTCAATAGCAATTTTTTTTTTTTAGCAATTTATGATTATTAAAATATATTTTTTTAATAAATACGTTTTTAGAAGTGAACAGAGGTTTCACATGCAGCCCAATTTTTGAACTACTACCGTATATGTTTTTATGACAATAGTTTATTTTGGATCTTATTCAATAAATTTAATCGAGTATTTACACTTTTTTATGCTCTATGAGTTCATTACTTTTACGATCATACTATAATTTTTATTTATTTTGTATGATAAACTCTATCATATTACACTTAGATCTGGTTTATCTTTTTTTTAATTTTTCTTCTATTTTTCATATATTCCTTGCTGCGGGGAGCTTGACCCTTTTAAAATATAAATAAATAAAAATGTTTGGAATGACTTATTAACCAAGTGAGTGCCAACTGCAGTCAGGTAGCTAGGAAAGACACATGTTGCCTGTCTACAGTAGAAAGACCAGTGCACTGTATGCTTGCTATGTACGTACCAATTTAGCATTTCCTACTTTAAAGCAGTGCTGCTGTATAGACCATGTAGAGGCATTGAATACGACCACCTTCCCCTCGCCTAGTGCGCACCACAATTTTGGGGAGTCATCCCTTTCAGATGAATCTAGCTGTCCTGCAATAAAAAAAAAAACACCAGTTGTTTAAGGAACCCAAATTTATCAAGTATTAATGTTAGATGAATACATAGGGCCTTGTGATCCTTGGGCCAGCCAATTGCACTATAAGGAACACAGACATTCCCAGCCCCATTAAAATCAACATGATCATTTCTCCCCTGTGGAGCAGTTGGATGATTCCAGAACTGCAACTCTTTAAGTTACTGAACTGCACCTGTCATATTAAATGACCCTTTCTGGCCAGACTCCTGGACCCCAAAATCCACCCACTAGAACTTTCATTTCCCTCAACCCCCCCCCCGCCCCAAACTGAAGGCCAACCACATGAGACGGCAGAAGATGCCAGTACTAAAGAGGGAGGAGTTTCATGTCCGGAGTTGCTAGCAACAGTCATGTACATGGACACAACACATAGGACTGATTGAAGAGGTTATCTGTTGAACAAAAGTGCAAAGGGAAATTTCCTATGGGCTATCAGAATTTTGTGGCAGTGGCAAGTTAACGGTGGCACACTTTGTAGACCGTTCTAATGAAGAATTACTTTGCAGATAACACTACTTCGGCTCTGCTGAAGAGCCGTCCGGTCCCGGGACCAGGATCTCAATCTGTCATTTACACTGCTGACATCTGGAAAAAGGGGCGGGAGGGCGAAACTTTAGAAGCTTATATCTCTTAAACTACAGAAGATTAAGAGATGGGACTCACATCTTTTCATGTATTTTTTTTAATATGCACAATTTTAATCTTCATTAAAATGAAGTAATACTGTTCCTTTAATCCAGTAGACTAGATACTATGTTGACAAAAGGTGAAAGGTCTTGGAAAATAAAGTTACACAATTCAAACAGGAAACAGAAAACAGTAAATAGCATCTATAGTCACCTAAACAGGCTATGGCGGGATGACTGCACCTTGAGGGCAAGTGAAACCTAGCACGTACACAGAGCATTGTTTCTGAAGTGAACTCAGAGTATTATTATGAACAAAATACAAGAATCTCCACCTAAATTATTATAATAATAATAATAATCCTAAATTATTATTTTTTTTATGCAATAGAACACTCTACACTTTTCATTAAGTTCATTAAAAGAGAACTGACACCTCTTAATAATCTCCATTGTTTATTTTACTATGGACATAAAATTCTAATGGCCCCTATGAATTCTGCCCTTGTGCGTGTGCTCAAGAGAGAACATCTTTAATCAGTCCTGGATGTTGTATCCATGGAGGTGGACAATTCAACTTCTAGCCAGACCACGGGGCCTCAGACTCTGCTCAATGTAGATGGTAATCGCAACCCTTTGAGTGCCAGAAGGGGTACACAATGCGTTGAGCACCCCTCTGGCACTCAAAGGGTTTATGACCAAAGGTATACATAATGCATTTTTCCCCATGTAGTAAGCACGTTTTGACCACTTTGTTGCTGTTAATAATCAGATGACTGTTTCAGGCATTGTTCTGTGAACACTCTACACGCTCTATATGTGTGTATATATAGCTGGTTGGGGATGAAAGCTGCAGTCCCAAAATGTCCTGTTCTAGGTGATATTACAAGCAAAAAAAACCAAACTGTTCAAAATAAGTCAACTCCCTGCTAATCTCTGCTGAAAGGATGTAATCAAGCTGGACCCATGCTATGTTGTTTGTACACGTGTCCAGAACCTACCCCTCTATGTGAATGTGCCTGCCTGATATTAGATTGTATAAACCAGATTGTATATCTGGATCCAAAATGTTTTCTTCTTCCTAAACCCCTTCCTTCCAGCTCACAATATATGAAAAGGAACCAACTACCCTGATCAACTTCGCCTCCCACAGAGCAAAAGGGTAACCCCTTAAGGACCAGCGGTCCCGGGGTGTGTGGTCCTTTAAGGACCAGATAGGAAACTTTGACGAGCCGTCCCATGTGACCGAACGTGTGTGGCGGCACGCCGAACTGGGGACTGAAAGAGATCGCTCCGGTCTTGGAGCGATTAACTTCAGTCCCCGGTATTACTCACCTCGCTCCTACAGGAGAGAGGTAAGTAAAAGTATGTGACGTACCAAGACCGTCACTGGTCCTTAAGGGGCTAAAGATAAAAATATAGAACTGCGATGAAACGGACATTCTAACTGCTCATGTAAGTGGGAACCACGGGTCAGTTCACAGGTGGGAACCCTGGGTCTTAATCATTTCTCTTTCTTTGAAACAACCAGGACTTCATCTTAAAGGAAAACTAACACCTAAAGATGAACTGGGGATATAGTGTACTAACACTTAATACATAAAAATATGTATTAGAGAGTTTATATTAAGTGTTACTATCGCTTTAACTCCCCCATACTTCATGCTAGCATCTGTACAAAAAACAGCATAAACAAGGTTACATAAATACTCTCTGAACAGAACAATTTACACATACATTTAAAAGTGAGTTTAGAATTATATATTAGGGTTGTAACATACATTTTTTACATATGCTAGCTGTAAGTATGTGATATTTAAAGTTATATCAACCTATTTCATGTTTTGATTTTATCATTCCTTTAATACTGTGGGTACTGGCTTTGTATATTCATGAATGTTGATGTATCAAAATGATGTCAATGATTGCCAATCCCTTCATCTTACTTTTCTGTATCCCATTATTTTACCAATACACAAATTATAAATAAATTCAGTATCTTGACAGCCATGAAAACCAGACCTCCTTGGAACTTTCCAGACTCAACATGTATATTTAGCATCCAGCACAGTGCTACATAACCTAATACAGAAGAGGGAGTGAAGACCTGTTACCTGGTGTATACAGCAAGACGTCGACTGACTGTGGGACAGTATCTCCGGCAGAAGGGTTGATCCGGTGTTTCAGGGTTTCTGCAGTTGTTTTTGGGACCATCATGGGCACTGTGAAGAAATGGGACAACCGTATTATCAAACTGGTTTTGTGCTTGTCAATAAAGGAGACTAAAAATAATACCTTTATCGGTCAATGGACTTGCAAGCTTTCAAGACCAATTAGAGCTCTCCATCAGGCAGAAGGAATAGGTTTAGAGCGCATGCCTGATGAAGAGATCTTGAAAGCTTGCACTCTAAAACTATTTCGTTATCCAATAAATGTATCACTTTTACTCTACTAGTCTTTCTGCTTTATTCATGGCTGAAATGGTACTACCTTTTACTTATTCAAAACACATCCATCCGCCCTTCGCAGATCCCTTTATCCGCCCTTCGCACAGCCCTATCCGCACAGCCCTCTATCTGCCCTTCGCACAGCCCTATCCACCCTTCGCACAGATCATTATCCACCCGCCTTTCTCTAAGCCCTCCAAAACTTTTCTGATCCTTTAAATCAATGGGGATTTAGGGAAATTCCATTTGTTCCCTATGGTACAGTTGGTTTGCCCCAGAATTTGCAAAGACTTCACAATGAATGCTATAAAGAGACGTAATCCCCAGTAGTAGATGATGAGCCTTATGTATACAGACAAAGAGTCATCATTCCCAGTAGTAGATGATGGGCCTCATGTATACAGACAAAGAGCCATCGTTCCCAGTAGTAGATGATGGGCCTTACATATACAGACAAAGAGCCATCGTTCCCAGTAGTAGATGATGGGTCTTACATATACAGACAAAGAGCCATCGTTCCCAGTAGAAGATGATGGGCCTTATATATACAGACAAAGAGTCGTCATTCCCAGTAGAAGATGATGGGCCTTATGTATACAAAGACATAATTGCCAGTAGTAGATGATGGGCCTTATATATACAGACAAAGAGTCATCGTTCCAGTAGTAGATGATGGGCCTTATATATACAGACAAAGAGTCATCATTCCCAGTAGAAGATGATGAGCCTTATATATACAGACAAAGAGTCATCATTCCCAGTAGAAGATGATGAGCCTTATATATACAGACAAAGAGTCATAATTCCCAGTAGAAGATGATGGGCCTTATATATACAGGCAAAGAGTCATCATTCCCAGTAGTAGATAATGAGCCTTATACATACAGACAGAGAGTCATAATTCCCAGTAGTAGATGATGGGCCTTATATATACAGACAAAGAGTCATAATTCCCAGTAGAAGATGATGGGCCTTATGTATACAGACAAAGAGACATAATTCCCAGTAGTAGATGATGGGCCTTATATATACAGACAAAGAGTCATAATTCCCAGTAGTAGATGATGGGCCGTATATATACAGACAAAGAGTCATAATTCCCAGTAGAACATGATGGGCCTTATGTATACAGACAATGAGTCATCATTCCCAGTAGAAGATGATGGGCCTTTTATATACAGACAGAGAGTCATAATTCCCAGTAGCAGATGATGGGCCTTATGTATACAGACAAAGAGTCATAATTCCCAGTAGTAGATGATGGGCCTTATATATACAGACAAAGAGACATAATTCCCAGTAGTAGATGATGGGCCTTACATATACAGACAAAGAGTCATAATTCCCCAGTAGTAGATGATGGGCCGTATATATACAGACAAAGAGTCATAATTCCCAGTAGAAGATGATGGGCCTTATGTATACAGACAATGAGTCATCATTCCCAGTAGAAGATGATGGGTCTTTTATATACAGACAGAGAGTCATAATTCCCAGTAGCAGATGATGGGCCTTATGTATACAGACAAAGAGTCATAATTCCCAGTAGAAGATGATGGGCCTTATGTATACAGACAATGAGTCATCATTCCCAGTAGAAGATGATGGGCCTTTTATATACAGACAGAGAGTCATAATTCCCAGTAGCAGATGATGGGCCTTATGTATACAGACAAAGAGTCATAATTCCCAGTAGTAGATGATGGGCCTTATATATACAGACAGAGAGTCATAATTCCCAGTAGCAGATGATGGGCCTTATGTATACAGACAAAGAGTCATAATTCCCAGTAGTAGATGATGGGCCTTATATATACAGACAAAGAGACATAATTCCCAGTAGTAGATGATGGGCCTTACATATACAGACAAAGAGTCACAATTCCCCAGTAGTAGATGATGGGCCGTATATATACAGACAAAGAGTCATAATTCCCCAGTAGTAGATGATGGGCCGTATATATACAGACAAAGAGTCATAATTCCCAGTAGAAGATGATGGGCCTTATGTATACAGACAATGAGTCATCATTCCCAGTAGAAGATGATGGGTCTTTTATATACAGACAGAGAGTCATAATTCCCAGTAGCAGATGATGGGCCTTATGTATACAGACAAAGAGTCATAATTCCCACTAGTAGATGATGGGCCTTATATATACAGACAAAGAGACATAATTCCCAGTAGTAGATGATGGGCCTTATATATACAGACAAAGAGTCACAATTCCCCAGTAGTAGATGATGGGCCTTATGTATACAGACAAAGAGTCATTATTCCCAGTAGTAGATGATGGGCCTTATATATATAGACAAAGAGTCATCATTCCCAGTAGTAGATGATGGGCCTTATATATACAGACAAAGAGTCATAATTCCCAGTAGTAGATGATGGGCCTTATATATACAGACAAAGAGTTATCATTCTCAGTAGTAGATGATGGGTCTTATGCATACAAAGAGTTGTAATCCCCAATAGTAGATGATGGGCCTTATATTTAGACAGTTGCAACTGAGAGAGAACCATCTACATTACAAATGACAGATAACAATTCCAAAACACCCCATTGTTTTATATTGGGTTTTTTACCCTTTAAATGCCAGGTAGGTCTCCAAAACCATTTCTCCCCTACTGTGCTGTTGGTTTGCCCCAGAACTGCTCTACTTTTCCTTTGTACATAAGGCCCTATGTGCATTAAATTCTAATACCTTCGTTCCTCATCTTGTCAAAGTGTGACAGTTTAGAAGCAGCGTAAATGGCCTTTGTGGTTTGCAGGGAGCCAACGACAGCGTCCATCAGCAGTGCATTGGTCAGAGCTTCCTGAATGTACTGAGGATCCTGCAGGTAGAGATTCAACACAAATTATCAGAGTAAAAGTGTCTGAATGAAGTTGCAGCAGAAATGTGTATTTGTGAGGTCCAAAACAAAAATCTTTACATCTATGTAAAGCAATACCGCTCTGGCCCTCAAAGGGTTAAGTATTACAGTTCTGGAGGGAAGAATTTGTCAGAAAACAAGGAATACAAGAACAAGAGATCATGATCTTAACGTATAGGGTGGAAAATACAGAAGTAATGTGGGTAAATACTATGTTATGGAAAGGATGACTGTCTCATGGAACCGTCTCCTGGAACAAATACTGCAAAAGCAAATCAAAAATTATTGGGATAGAGAAAAGTTCATTCCATGATGTATGAAAGTTTGTGTATTTTAAAGGGATAGTAATACTTAGTTTTATCTTTATTTTATTTTGTAGGCATTAAAAAAACATGAAGAACGATATAAGTCTTATCTCTCATACCTTTATGGTTTGAGAGATATTCACAAGCAAAGTTTCCCCTCCCGCCCCTTTTACCTAGTGTAAGCCATCTCTTCTCAGATGTGTAATCCAGTCCATAGACCAGACAGATAACAGAAGGGGACAATCTTCTTCCTATGAGAACAATGAAAGCCCTTCCCCCCTTGACAAGTTTTTCAGGTTTTTCCCTTATCTTAATTGAAGATTGTCCCTCTCTGCAGTCTACCTGGACACCTCCCTTTTGATCTGGCTGAGCAGTGTTACATCAGTAAAAGGGGCGGGAGGGGGAGACTTTATCATTGAATTACTCTTGAACTACAACTCTGACAGAATTGAAATAACACTCTCCAAAGTCCAAATACTATGATGATTAATTAGAGTTGCTTTTATTATGAAACATTACTATCCCTTTAACCCTTGACAGACATAGTTATGTGAAATATATTCCAAAGCTGTTTACTATTGAAAAATCGCCCTCTATTTGGAGACCAGCAAAAGGGCGAGATCATAATGTCACCTGAATGAAAAGGGCAACATTCTGATGTTGCGCGCTTAAGTGTCGCAAAGTGACTGAAAAAGATAAAAACAGAAGGTTTACACAGTTTGAATAACATAGCCAGTTTACTATGTATAATAAGCAAGGGGGTGATAAGCAAGAAAACTTGAAATATATTAAAGAATGTATGCATGCCCTCTATGGAGAAAGCGGTTCCCAAGTCACTTTTCCTCTCATGAGGATTATGGGATTTGTAGTCTTCAACAGCTGGAAGGCCTCAATTTGCCCACCCTGACTCATTTATGGAGGAAAATTAATCCTACCCTTGACCAGAGTCAGAAAACTCAATTCTGTGCATAGATGAAGACTCATTTGTATTTAACAAGGAGGTATACATTTTAGCAACAGACCTTGTGGTCATCAGCCATCTTCCTGCCAGCCCACATCTCCTTGATCATCAGATTCCAAAGATCACATTCCGACTTCAGGTTCGCTTCAAATATGTCCTTCCTTGTGGTGGTTTTAATGCGAAGAGTTGGTATCCTTAACACGAGGAAAGTTACAGTGGTGATTTTAACATCCTAGTAAGAAGAAAATGTAACAATCAATGTTTTGAAGAGCAATGCACTGCACAACCCTCCAGTACTGAAGGGTTAACAGAAACCCCAGCAACTTCAAGGGTTAATAATGCCCAAAATAAATTTTATTCTCTATGGTAGATTTTACAAAAATAAAGTATTTGGAGAAAGTCCCATCTCTCAAACCTTAATGGGTTGAGAGATATCTTCCTCCGCTAAAATTCCCCCCCTCCGTCTCCTACTCCTGACGTCAGTACTCTACTGACAAGCAAGAGATCCCGGTTCTGGGACCAACCAGGCAGCTCTGCAGCAGAGCCGAAATAGCGATACTGAAAAAGAATTACTTCATTGGAACAGTCTAGAAAGTGTGCCTGGTTTGCAAGCACACTTTGTAGACCGTTCCAATTAAGTAGTTCTTTTCCAATATCGCTATTGCGGCTCTGCTGAAGAGCCTACTCGTGTTGGCCGACACGGATCTCCTTCTGTCAGCTTTATGGCTGAAATCAGAAGAAGGGAAAGTTTAGAGGAGGATCTCTCTTAAACCATAAAGGTTTGAGAGACAGATTTTTCACAAATTATTTGGAGAAAATCCTAACATATAGAATAAACTTGATTTTGGGCATTACTAACCCTTTCGGGTTGATAAGTCTCACATTACCACTCACCTCAATATTTCTGAATGTTGCTATTTCCACATAGCCAGATCTCCCCTCAATTAAGAGAAA
Source organism: Rhinophrynus dorsalis (assembly GCA_037306005.1). NCBI lineage: Eukaryota > Metazoa > Chordata > Amphibia > Anura > Rhinophrynidae > Rhinophrynus > Rhinophrynus dorsalis. Next base: position 21,123,848 of record CM074723.1, read on the forward strand.
GAGGCGTTTCTGAGTCATAGCGATCTTCCCAACACCATAATTTGTCTTGACGGAGCTCGACAGTTTATAGACAAATTCGTTCTTATCAAGGAACTCTGTTACAGTGGAAGGTAGCACAAGATCCTCTACTTCAGCCTCAGTTTCCTTCCAGTAATTGTAGAACTCCTTGAAGATATCCGGATCTATTTGTTTCTGGTGACCTTGATGTAGAATACACAGTAATTACTAACTACATCAAGAGTTGTCATACACGTGTTAATCAATGTGCCCCACTGCGCAAACCCTCGCACCCGTCCCATCCTGCATATTACAGCACATCCCATCATACACACCCCTACCCTCCATATTCTGACCTGTCCTAATCCTACATATTCCAGCCCGTACTAATCCTCCATATTCCGTGCTGCCCTGTCCTCCATTGTCTGGCTCATTCTGTCCTCCATATATGATTCCATTTAATTCTCTGTATTGTGATAGAGCCTTTAATGAGAATAAAAACGTTCTAGGTGACAGGTCCAATTTAAAGCAGCAGCTAACTTGTTATAGGAAAAAAATCATATTTTAGTACTTTTTCTTCCAAGTAAAACAACGGTACTTACTTCATTCAATTCTTAATACAGTTCAATGGATATTTTTCATATTAAAATGTTAGAAACAGCGCCACCTGGTGTCCACACAGTTATTCTATTGTATGGGAGAAGTAAAACATTGCCTACAGTTTGTTATAAAATAAAATAACATAATAAATTAGGCTGAAAAAAGGACACAAGCCCATCAAGTTCAACCTTTGCCTCATTTTAGGACCACACAAATGAGAATTATATAAGCCTTCCTTCATTCAAAATCAGTATGATTTACCAGAACTTTCTGTTTTACATACTAATCCACAGTATAACCCTGTATGTCCCCTCTTGCTAGAAATATATCTAACCTTCTCTTTAATGACATTACCAAATCCTTGGGCAAAGAATTCCACTGTTTTAAAGACCTTGCTGTAAAAAAACCCCTCCCTTTGCTGAAGTTGAAACCTCCTTTCCTCTAATCCAGTGGTTCTCAAACTGGGTGCAGTGGCACTTTGCTCTGCCCCAAGAACTAGCTTGGGGTGCTTCAATTGTCCTATGAAGACGTTAACAAAAATGGGAATCTTTATTTTCAAATCTATATTTAGGGAATTTGTCACACACAATATGTTAGTTTTTTTTTCATTCGGATTGTGAAACATAAATAACTATATATTCTTGCATTTGTACCCTTAATATTCCCTTGACAAAAGACCTATAAAAGTTAGGTGTACCCCGAGAATTCAATACGGAATTGAGAACCATGAATCATAAGGGGTGGCCCCAATTTTTTAATTTGGCCTTGAAATGAAAAGCTCACTAGAGAGAGCCATGTAATCACCTTGCATTTACTTATACAATGTAATAATATCCCATCTTAGTCGTCTTTTCTCTAGAGTAAATAAACCAAGTTTATTTATTCTTAATACTTCAGTCCTTCATTCCTTTAATTCATTTTGTTGCCCTCTGAACTCTCTCCAGTTGTAAAATACACATTTTTCAGAGCTGGTGCCCAAAACTGCACTGCATATCTGAAGTGAGGTCTTACTAAATATTTGTACATTGGCAAAATGATGTTATCCACTCTTGCTTCAATATCCCTTTTTATGCATGACAGGACTTTGCTTTTGATACTGTTGTTTGACACTGGCCACTGTTTTTCAAGTTCACAGTTTACAAGGTCTCCAATCTTTCTCTATCAATGAGTCTCCATTAATGAATCCATAGGTAGCATTACAATTTGTTTATCCCAAATGCGTAACTTTAGACTTCCCTACATTAAATGTCATTCGATTTCTTTGCCCATTCTGCCATTTTATGTAAATCCCTCAGTAGAAAACAAACATCCTTAATCAAATTTATTATCCGGCATAGTTTTGTCAGCAAATACTGAAATTTTGCTTTCTATACCCATCCAGGTAATTTATAAGCATGTTAAAAAGCAGTGGACCAAGTACTGAACTCTGAGGTACTCCACTCTCAACTTTAACTGTATTGCAGAATTTTCCATTTTCAACCCAGTGTTCCTTATCCTTCAACCAGTTTTCTATCCAGTTGCAAAGGTTATCACCTAGTCCGGCGGCATCCAAGTTTTCTCAGTTGCGGCCACATAATCAGAAAGCCATAGGGTGAGGGTCGTGTTATTTTTTTTTATTGATAACGATGGTGAATTATAGTCTGAGCTATTCACAAATGTAGATTTGTTAATTTATTTATCAAGTCAATGACAATACTGATATTTAGCAGACATCTCTATTCTTGAACTGCACGGTACTGGCAAGCAGGGGATTACGTCTTACTGGCCTACTAGTTCATGTATGCTAGTTTATTAGGTAAAAAAGTTTTTTAAAACAATTTCAGGCGGGCCGAACTCTGCCATCAGATAGGCCAAATTTGGCCCACAGGCCGCACATTGGACACTCATGCCTTAAACTCAATTTCCTTATTTTATATACCATCCTCCTATGTGGCACCGTATCAAATACCTTTACTAATATATTATATATATATAATTGTAACTGATAGATACAATTGAGAAGCATCATTTTTCATGGGATCTTGCTCGGTATTGCTAGATCTTATCCTCCTCACCTTACCAGTGTGGATGTTGCTTTATATCACCCTCTTTTTTTGCCACCCCCACCACCAAATTGCCTTATACCATGGATTCTTGTCCCTCTCCCTAAAATTAGTAACTTTGACCCTTAAACCTTTGAGTGCCAGAGGGGTATGTAATGCATTCCATACCCCACTGGCACTCAAAGGGTTAAGCCAGCACAGACACCCCTACTAAATTCTTACCTACTGTTAGGGCATCGAACAGCCTGTGTATTGTATCGGTATCTTTGACAATTCCAGATTCTTGAACCCGGCGTACAAACTCATGTGAATTCATGTGCGTTTTAGGTAATTCAAACTTTTTTACGTGGTCATCTACTCTGACCACTTCCCTCTCCTTCTCCAGCACTTGGCTTATAAGTCTCTTGAGCTCAGGTTTGCGCTCTGCCTGCTGTCGATCGGAATGAGGCAGAGACATTACCACTTTCCTCACCATCTCAATGGGGAAAATCCTTATGTCTGTTTTATACAAGTTCTGAAAGTCTGATAGGGCATTCAGCAGTTTGCCCTGCATCAAATAGATAAGGCCTCGGAGGTAATAATATCGGGCGAGCAGGGCGGAGTTCTCCGGGGGCAGGGAGTTCATTTCCTTGCTGAGATAGTTATTAAGGTCTGAGTAATACGACTGCACACAGCGACCCACAAGAGGAAAATTAATGTCAGGCAGCTTGAAAGTATGAACTATTCTTCTTTGTGATTTTAGTCCTGAAGGATAAAGGAGAAAGCCGATTATAGTATACAAGTTGGGAAACTAGATAACCCTTTGACTGTCAAGACACATTGGCACTCAAAGGCTTAAAGAAGCAGCAACATTTTTTTTTTTTTTTTTTAAACAGGCTTTTTAATGCCAAGAAAACAAGGGTGGTCCCACTGCTCGGAGATTTTTTAATTCAAAACTTATTACATCTCAAAGTTTTATTTATTTAAAATAAGTATCAACTAGTGTCCAAATGGCAATTATTTTAAAGGGACAGTAATGTTCCAAAAAAAAAAAAAAAAAAAAAAAAAAAAAAAATTATATATATATATCCAGTTTTGTACACTTTAAAAAAAAAATCAATATGCTCCATACCCGATCTCTCAAACTGCTATGGTTTGAGAGATATAGGGATTCAAAGTTCCCCCCTCCCTCCCCTTCTCCTGATGTCGGATGTAAAGCTGACAGCAGGAGACTCAAGTCGTACGACTCGAGGAGGCTCTGCAGCAGAGCTGAGGTCGTGTTATCTATAAAGAATTAATTAATTGGAAAGATCTACAAAGTGGGCCTGGTTTGCAAGCACATTTTGTAGACATTTCCAATGAATTCATTCTTTATAGATAATGCGATCTCGGCTCTGCTGCAGAGCCGTCTGCTGGTCCCCTGACCGGGATCTCCTGCTGTCAGCTAGACGCTGACATCAGGAAAAAGGGAGAGAGGGGCAAACTTTGAATCCATATATCTCATCGGGATTGGAACATATCGATTTTTTTTTTAAAGGCTACAAAACTCAATATCTTTTTTTTTGGGACATTGCTGTCCCTTTAAATATACATAACGCATGCTACGCATTCCTATGAAAGACACACATTATTCATTAAAAAAGTTTACTTATTTAACTCTTTGAGTGCCATAGGGGTATGCAACGCAATGCATTGCATACCCCTCTGGCACTCATACAGTTAAAAGGGAAAAAAAAAAAAAAAAAAGAATCAACAGTGAAAAAGCTATACTGTAGGGAAAGGGTGAGCACTCCAGCTGTTGGAGCCTACAACGCCTGTCATCTTCATCTGTACCGTTAAAAATGCACTGTAAGAGAGCACTAGGCTGCCCAATTTCTCACCATTTTCTTGGTCGGGTCTTCTCAGGGAGAGCTGTCTCGGAGAAGCTTCAGTCATCTTGGCATCAGGTATATTTGGCAAGCTTATGACCAGCTTCTTACTAAACATATGTTCTGGCCGAAAGCGTTTCATTTTCGCTGTGGCTCTCCTCGGGTTGTCAAATAGCAAGCTTAATCTTCTGAAAACAACACAGATTAAATATACATTAACATAGGCTACCAAAGACATACAAGTCCACTTGTCATTTATGTGCTCAATCATTCTAGGCAAATGTCATCTATTAACTCTATGAACATGTGAGTGGAGCATTACGAATTATATGCTGCACTCCAGTCTAGCACGCAAAGGGTTAAAGAAGACCAGTCTCAGTTTAGTTTCCTGTAATGTAAAGAAAATGGAAAACTTCTGATAGATTGTGCTAGCTGTTTTTTGTAATATAGCAACTGAGAAATGAACCACATAGCTTGCCTTGTGGAGTGCCTTGAGAGTCTGTTTGCAATAATCAGCTGATCAGCGGTCTGCTGTGGACTTCAAACAGCTGATCAGAAAGTTCAGCACTGGCGCAGAAGCTGTTACATGTAACAGTTACTCTGCCAGTTCTCTGTGACTGTGAATGATTTGTAAAGTGGGATAGGGGATTTTTTAGCTTATCACTCTCTGCAATGTGTTCACATACATATGGCACTCAGTCGGCTGATAGTGGGCTTCATGCTGAAGTCTGAGCACATCCTCTCTGCACCTCCACTTCTCCTCCTTAACACATACCAACATTACGCCGACCCCATATACTAATGATTAAAGTGTCTACCCCTCCCCTTGCATATGTGTGTCATAGTCACATCGCCAGGCACAGTTCGCCATTGCATAGACCTTTAGTACATCTCACAGATGGGCTAAGGGCATCTTAGGTGCCTTTGCCAAGGGACTCCTGAGCTATAACGCCAACTCTGTAGTTATTTGGTTTAAAAAAAAACAAAAAAACCTCTGTGTGTTACCCATCGATCTCGGAAGAAGTGTTCAGCTCCATGCGAGAGAAGGCATCCATCCGCTTGTTAAGACGAGCTTTAAGAAATGAATGGAACATGTATGTGTCCAAAACCTAAAGAAAAATAAATTCCTCTTCAGGTCCATGCAATGTAACTGGTTAAAAGCCCTTATAATAACAATAATATATTTATTGTTATAGAACAATACCAATTTGTACACAGTGCTGCACACAGAATTTTTCAGGCACTGAGCTGGCCCATAGAGCTTGCAATCTAGGTTTTTTGGTGACTAAGGTACAAGGAGATAAAGTTGTGAACACTGGGAACTGAACCAGGCTTTCACAGCCAGTGTCTAAGATTTCCGACCCAGTTAACTAACAATCTGAGCCACTACTTCTCCTATACAGGCCTTAAGCACTAAAGACTGAACCATAGGGGACAGATAAAAATTCCTTTTGATTTAAAGTGGATGTTCATTTTGTAACATATATGTCAAAACCACCTATGTTATCCATTTTTATGTAAAACAATACTTTGAGATAATTAGCTTAATTCAGTTGCCACCTTATGCAAATGAAGCTAGTACTGGCCAGAAGGGAGCAGCAAGTGGAAGGGAGAGCAATGTGGAATGCTGTAGTGTGGATGGCAGGGAGTGGCAGGTGGAAGGGAGAGCAGTGTGGAATGTTACATAGTCTGGATGGAAGGGAGTGGCAGGTGGAAGGGAGAGCAGTGTGGAATGTTACATAGTCTGGATGGCAGGGAGTGGCAAGTGAAAAGGAGAGAAGTGTAGAATGTTAGCATTTGGATGGCAGGGAGTGGAAGGGATAGCAGTGTGGAACATAAGTACCTGGCTGGAAGGGAGACCAGTGTGGAATGTTGGCGTTTGCATGGCAGGGAGTGGCAGGTGGAAAGGAGAACAGTGTAGAATGGTAGAGTTTGGATGCCGGGTAGTGACAGTTGGAAGGGATAGCAGTGTAGAACATTAGTACCTGGCTGGAAGGGAGCACATTGTGGAATGTTACAGAGTCTGAATGGCAAGGAGTGGCAGGTGGAAGGCAGAGCAGTGTGGAATGTTACAGAGTCTGGATGGCAGGTGGAAAGGAGAGAAGTGTAGAATGTTAGCGTTTGGATGGCAGGGAGTGGAAGGGATAGCAGTGTGGAACATTAGTACCTGGCTGGAAGGGAGACCAGTGTGGAATGTTGGCGTTTGCATGGCAGGGAGTGGCAGGTGGAAAGGAGAACAGTGTAGAATGGTAGAGTTTGGATGCCGGGTAGTGACAGTTGGAAGGGATAGCAGTGTAGAACATTAGTACCTGGCTGGAAGGGAGAAGAAAAAAAAAGTATAACAAGTTTTTTTTAAATCACCTGTTACAAAGTGACACTACCACTTTAAAAGGCCATATTAGCCTCTTAAATGCTAGAGACTCCAACACATTGCAAACCAATGGACTGGAGACCTTTCTAGAATTCAGTGGGTTAAGAGCCCAATTTAATTCAAAGGGATTTTTAATTATGCCCTGTGGTGCAGCTGGTTTGCTCCAGAATTGTCCCTGTTTAATGCATCATCGTTACTAGCATTACTTTATAAGAAAATATTATTATAACGTAACACCTTTGTGCCCGGGGTGGGTGTCATGAGAGCTCTTACCATGTGAAAACAAGATCTACCTAGGGCCCTTTACTCTCGGGCTACATTCCGATCCAATAGGAGCAGCCTATTATATACCCTGGCTAAGGACTCACCATTCCCAAACAATGAGATATCCTACTAGCACAGGAGAAACTTGGGTAGAGACAAAACTATTAAAATAAAAGAGATATTTAAAGTGGATTTTTCACCTTAATTCAAGTTTTCATATTTTAAACTGAGTTAATGTCATGTTAACCAAAAGTACAGCAGATGTCTAGTTTCGGAGATATTCACACTTATTTCTGGGAAAAGTGAAACTGAACATTTCCTGGTACCGCGCAAAAAACTTCATCAGCATAAGAAACATACCTGAAACCTTCATTAGCATATGATACACCAATGAAAATGGTTCATTAGCATACGAAATGTCACTGACGAGCTGAATACGCATATGGAAAGGACACTGGTACCACATGGGTATCACAATTATATACATTAGCATATGGCAACAATGTCTCCTTAAAGTGATAGTAATACTTTGTTATTACTATCCCCCATATTGTAGATATTTGCAAAAGAATTTAATTGTCCCCAGTGTCATATCTCAAACCTTTATGGTTTGAGAGATAACCGAAGGCAAAGTTTCCTTTCCCTCCCTGTAACGGGGTTCGTACCTCCCGGGGTGATCTCGCACCGTGTACCGGGCTGGTGAGCTCCTTCAGCCGCTAGAGATGGTCAGAACCCTCAGTCTCCCGTACCGCTTCTCCACCAGAAGTGGGGGTCGCAAGAAGACCCTTGATACCACCTCTCAATAAAGGCACAGGACACACTTCTTGGTCAACCAAGAACAACACTTTATTCACATGAAATCAGCACTTTTATGCTCAGTTAACCATGTTATGTTAATTCAATCACATCACAGTTACAAAAGGCTGTATTCACTAACAATAGCACACAGATAAACTAATTAACACACACACAAAAGAAGCTCATGGGAACTTTGGGGACACCATGGCTATTTGGGACATACAATGGGTCTGGGTGATTGACTGGGACAATGGGCAGTAGACTTGGGGACGCCAGAGTCCGAACTCCACTTCTGGGTCTTAGCCAATAGGAGACCACGCCATGGAGTCCTTGCATCCAATCCCTGGGCCGCCGACATTTTCCCATGTTAAGTCTATGGGGTCCCTTTAACTCAGTCCGGATGTCGACGGCCAATCAGGGAGCGAGCGACGGCCCCGTTCTAAGTCAATGGGAAAATCCTCTTTTGGGCTCGATGTTCGATAGCCAATGAGAACAGGGCCGACCACTCGCCATGTTAACCTTATGGCGTCCCTTTAACTCCATTTTCCTCAATGGGACGCTGGCTGGCCGCATAAAGTCCCATTACCCAGTGTCTGTCCCTTGCCCCCGTGAATTCCACTCCTTCATGAACCGGTTTCCTGGACAGTTCCCTGGGCACATCTCCAGTAACGGGTCCCTACCCGTTACACTCCCCCTTCCCTGAAGTCAGTGTTGTACTGACTGCAGGGATATCCGGTCTAACTTTCAACAGGGGGCTCTGCAGCAGAGCTGAGATCGCGTTCGTGAAAAATAATTATTTCACTGAAACGGTCTTCTATGTGTGCTTGGTTTGTATGCACATGTAGAAGGCCGTTTCAATGAAATAATTATTTTTTACTAACGTGATCTCGGCTCTGCTGCAGAGCCGCCTGATGAAAGTCAGACCGGATACCCCTGCAGTCAGTACAACACTGACTTCAGAGAAGGGGGAGGGAGGGGGAACTTTGCCTTCGGTTATCTCTCAAACTATAAAGATTTGAGAGATGACACTGGGGGCTATTACATTATTTTGCAAATATCTACAATATGGGGAATAGTAAAATTAAAGTATTACTATCCCTTTAACTGTACATTTGATGGTCGCTTGGCTAACATGTCACATAGACAGTTTTTAATGCAGTTTTCAAATATACAAAGTTGAATTAAAGTGAAAGTTCCACTTTAACCATAACAGTGCCCTGGAGGGGAACTTTGTTACATAAACATCCTACCAGAATTAACCCCAGTATTATAATGAAGTAAATTTCTCCGGTCGTTTAACCTCCTCCTCCCCCCACCAACAGTGCACCTTTTCAGGATATCCTCAATTAAACACAAGTGAACGTTTCTAACTACGACAGATACTTCAAGATGACTGAACCACTGATTGCTTCAAGTGTGTTCATGTGAGGTGATCCTGAAAGCCTCAAGTCTGAGCTCCCCTGAGACAAAACATGTGTGTGTGAAAATTACCTTTCTGTAAAATGGCTGGTCTCCCACAACTCTTGTTTTCAGGAACTCCTCACTGTTAAATACTCTGTGCTCATAATTAAGATGACCTTTCACATCTCTAGAACATAAAAAAGTATTTGTGATGATCAAGAAAATTGAAAAAAAAAAAAAAAAACAAGTACAAAAGTAAATAAATAAAATCTCTACATAATAAGAAGGAATATGTAGGTGCCGGATTAACAGATTTTGCCTTAATCCCTTCCCGAACAGATGGGTGCGCAATGCGTCACTTTGCAATGCCTTGTGCACCCCTCTGGTCCTCAAGGAATTAAAAGAGTAAAGGGACAAACCATCAGAATGAGACAGTTTTACGGTCACAACTGACCACCAAAGAAAAGTGAGCATGAGGTTTCCCAAGTCTAAGGGCCTGGTGTTCAAAAGGAAAGAGGCATTGGAGGCAAACCATAGAGGACACACACAAATTCCCACAATTCCCACTTGTTTAAACCTTTGAGTGCCAGAGGGGTGCGCAACACATTGCTTTGCAATGCGCTGTGTACCCTCTGGCACTCAAAGGGTTAAATGGGCTTCTTTTTTTTTGATCGCTTGAATGCTAGTGAGGTTTCCAATGCATTTGTGACCTTCATTAACGGCATAATAAGTTATGGGGGTAAAATACATCAGTTCTGTGTTAGATGCAAATTTTCAAATGCTTAGAAGTTTTGAATAAAGATATGTTGAATTTAATATATAGGATGTAGCAGTGTATTTGTACAGAATCTGGGAGTGCAATATACCTGCACCATTCCATTACCTGAATACGTCCACAATAAGCTGCAGTGCTATTTCTTGCACCTCACTGTTCAGGTTCTGCTGCCAGAGACTGCGGCGCAGCCTGAGCTCTCCAATGTCCATGCAGGAGCTGAGGTGAGACATTTCAAGGTCATAGTGCAACTGAAGACTCTCAAGTCTGTATGTGAAGAAAAGGACAATGTAATTAAGATACAATGACAATGCAATGTATGTGACACTAATGTATTGCAATAAAGTGGTTATAGTAATGTTCTGGGATCTCTAATAAAATGTTGGTTGGGGTTTCACACTGAGAACAGAACTAGTGCAGCCTTTTACAGTTCTGAAATCAGAGCTATGTACTTAACTTTCTCCTGCATTCCACAACCAATCCCATCACAGGGTCATAGCTTACACCCGGCCCACTGAAGCACCAGACACATATCACTGGTTGATGCTTAAGTGGGACAGTCGTTCCTTGGAGGTTGAGTTCCTGCATGGCAGTAACTGCCCATATAAAAGTGCTGGTCTAACAGTAGAACTTTCACTGCGGGCAACATAACCAATGCACCATCACCATACATGGGAAATTCTGTTTCTGTATTTCCCAGATGGGACTCCTCTGGTGCTGCTGGTGGATATTACTGCTGAGAATTGTGGCAAAAGGGGGCGTGGTTTACCCATGAGTGGGGGCAGGGCTTTCTGATGGCATCACAAAAATGGGAGCAACTGGGTGGGGAAGGGGGAACAGTGGGAGGAACTGGGTAGGAAGGAGCACCCACATCCAAAGAATCAGCCTCTGCCCTGGAGACCCGATAATTCAATCTGAAAACCAGAATCTCCGGGGCAAATATGGAGAGTTCCCAGGTATGACCATCACGTTGGTGTGGCCTGTATGAAAGGTGACTAATGGATATACACAAAAGTCCAGCAATTCTGGAGCAAACCAACCGCAACATGGAAAAACCATACAAATCCCCAACTGATTTAAATGGGGCTATCAACCCCCTGAATTCTAGAAAGGTTTCCAACAACCTCTCTTCCATTCAAGAGAGTTAAAAAATTCCCATATGAATAAATGTGAATTTTTGCAAAGAAAGAAGACCTTGCTATTATTGGCTTTTTTTGTATACTGATATCAAGGATTTGATAAAGCAGCTACTGCTGCGAAACGCGTACCCTTTCTAGCGCTTTTTATTAATAAAATTGTATTATTCATCAGTCCAGAATGGTTCCTTTTTTATTTTTACCGTCATATTGACATATAGTATCTCTTTTTTCCCGTTTGGATTTCTGTGGGGTATCATTGGAGTTCCAGTTCCTGTAATTTGGAGATTGTTTCCGGTGGAGGACATGAACAGTGTACATCATATACCTTTACAGGGACGGGTAAAGTACCCTGTAAGCTTTTTAAGTTGGTGACAGGTATAAGCCTGATTACGAACATTTATTAAAGGGATAGTAATACTTCGTTTTAACTTTATTTTATTTTGTAGGCATTAAAAAAACATGAAGAAAGATATAAGTCTTATCTCTCAAACCTTTATGGTTTAAGAGATATTCACAAGCAAAGTTTCCCCTCCCGCCCCTTTTACCTAGTGTAAGCCATCTCTTCTCAGATGTGGAATCCAGTCCATAGACTAGACAGATAACAGAAGGGGACAATCTTCTTCCTATGAGAACAATGAAAGCCCTGCCCCCCTTGACAAGTTTTTCAGCTTTTCCCTTATCTTAATTGAAGATTGTCCCTCTCTGCAATCTACATGGGCACCTCCCTTCTGATCTGGCTGAACGGGGGGGGGGGGGGATACTTTGCTTGTTAATATCTCTTAAACCATAAAGGTTTGAGAGATAAGACTTATATCGTTCTTCATGTTTTTTTAATGCCTACAAAATAAAATAAAGATAAAACGAAGTATTACTATCCCTTTAAATGTGAGTTGATCTATTGTGTATATACACTCTGCCATCTTACCAACTCTGGTAATACACTATAGGCGCCTCTCCTGTTTTTCCTTTCTTTGCATATTTTACTTCTACTTTGTGGACGATTATGGAGGAGCGGAGCAGCCTGAGTTTACTGCTGGAGGGGAGCAGTTCCAATTATACCCCCAAAAAGCCCATATAGCTGAACAACACATGTGTGTTAGTGTCAGACACCTATTTTGTAAGTGCAATTTCATTGGTGGTGGTTGGTGTTTTTTTACCATTATGTTAATTCACTAGGAACGCCTCTTGGTTTTTTTCTTTTGTTTTTACAGTTAAATGTGAATTTTTATTATTAATTGTTCCTTATGGTGCAATCGGTTTGCATCAGAATTGATCTCTTATAAGAGAAAGCTCTGGTATTACATGAGCAACTAGAAGGAATAAGTGGTTCTGGGTACCGCATTATAAACGTTTCGGCTGCTTCTACAGGGATATCCGGTACTTCAGTGTCCTCTTCACCAAACATTGAAAAGCAAATATTCCCGCTATCGATGCTGATTAGGACTAAATCTTCCGCTTCCTTGAAAAAAGAAAAGAAAAATGTAAAAAGTCAGAGACTTTAAAGAATGAAGTCATTTAAGGGTTTTCACAGGCAGGCGTCTTCTACGCAGCAGACAGGTATATATATATATTTACTGATTTTAACATTTAACTCCTTGAGGACCATGCAAAGCAATATGAAGTAATGCTTTGAAAACCCCCTCTATTCCTCAAGGGGTTAAACTCTGCTGCAACTGTATGAGGACATTATACCATCTCGAGAATAGTTACATGGCTGTTTAGGATCATGGGTGGGGCTCTCTATGCTCTAGACAGCCCCACCCATAATTCTCATAAGCCATTTAGAATCAAGGGTGGGGCTCTCTTTCTATATTGTAGACATACCCACCCATGAATCTAATAGGCCATTTAGAATCATGGGCGGGGCTCTCTCTGTGCTCAACAGCCAGCCTGGGCCATTCAGAATCAAGGCTGGGGAATTCAGAATCTCTATGCTCTAGCCAGCCCTGTCCATGATTCTAGTAGGCCATTCAGAATCATGGGTGGTATTCTCTTTCTATTAACTTTGGCCAGTCCTGCCCATCATTCTAATGGGTGTGGTAAACACTGTCAAATTAATACAATGTGCACTACAGGAATAGTAATGTTTAGAAATAAAAGCAGCTCCAATTAATCTTCATAGTATTTGGGCCATGGAAAGTGTTATTTCAGTACTGTCAGAGTTGTAGTACAAGAGTAATTGAATGATAAAGGGGAGGGAGGGGGATACTTTACCTAGTGTAAGCCACGTCCCCTCAGATGTGGAATCTGGTCTCTTAACCGGACAGGTCGCAGCAAGGGACAATCTTCTTACTGTGATCATAAGGAAAACCCTGCCCCTCTCAACAGGTTTTTCCTTATGATCACTGAAGATTGTCCCTCTCTGCAATCCATCCGGGCAGTCTTGCTGCTCTGAGGTGAGCAGTGTTACATCAGTAAAAGGGGACTGGAGGGGGATACTTTATCATTTAATTACTCTTGTACTACAACTCTGACAGTATTGAAATAACACTCTCCATGGCCCAAATACTATGAAGATTAATTGGAGCTGTTTTTATTTTGAAACATTAATATCCCTTTAAAAAGAGCAGTAAGCATTTTTCTTTTGTTTAATAAAACCAATAGGCCTTTTTCCTGATGAGAAAGACGTAGTGCTGGGGTGATACGTTTCTTTCAAAGGCTATTGCACCTTACTTTTGTTTTTCAATTAAGCTGCAACTTTCTGTTCAGGTGCTGCTGTTCCAATCACTAACTATGGGGAGTGTCAGTTCTGTCACAGAGTTCATTATAGAACAAATTTGCTTTTCGGACACTAGTTGGTGCTTTTGATTAAAAAAAAAAAAAAATTGTAATAACAATTATATGAAATATTTCACATCAGACAAAGTATATTGTTTTTACACACCAGGGAAAATACTTTAACACTTTGTTTTCATAGCACAAGTCTACTACTTTATTGAGAAAGAAATACAGGTTCCACAGCATAATATTGTGGAGCAGTTGGTTGGAGTGAAGCACTTTAACTGAGTGTGAGAGAGGTACGCAACACATTGCTGTGTAATGAGTTGTATAGTCCTCTGGCAGTGAAAGGAATATGTGACACATGTTGGGCGCTCCTTGCATTAGTGGGCCGTGGTGGTCAGCTGGGACAGAACCGGATTATTTGTCCATGGGCCGTAGGCAAGGGATCAATACAGGGACCCCTAACAGCTAATAGGCTTCAAAACAGGAAGGCTCATATACTAAGTAAAGTGGTGGAATTTTGTGAAAAAGTAACAGCAGCACAGGGAACAATACCCATTTATTTAAATGGGCGTTTTAAAGTCTTCAATGCTAGAGAGGTCAGCAAAGCATTGTATTTGTTCTGTATGGTACAGATGAATTGTTCCTCTTTGTGTTCGTACATCAGCCTCACAGATCACAGTGCACAGTCAGCTGCCGCAAGAGCCAAAAGTATAAATGGGTTTAGATTAATGGGGTAAGAGTATAACTGTATGGGCCTTATGTATCAAGATAAAAGGTGCAAGTAAAAAAAAAAAAAAACTGACACCATAGGGTTGAATTGAAAATTCAGGGAAATCGTGTTGACATAAATGGGGCTTTAACCCCTTGAATGCTACAATGGTCCGCAACGCGTTGCTTTGGCAATGTGTTTGCATTGTCTGTAGCATTCAAGGAATTAATAGTCTCATTGAAATCAATGGACATTTTCAAAGAAATCAGTTTAACCCTGTGGGCCACTTGTGAGGAAAGAGTGGGCTGCACAATACCCAAATGTGGAAGCTTTCCAAACAGATATTAACCCTTTGAGTGACAGAGGTACGCAGAGCAATGTGCTGCATATCATCTCTGGTACTCCAAGGGTTAATGGGCTTAACCCTCTGAGTGCCAGAGAGGTATCCAAGGCATTGCAACAGCACTCAAAGGGTTAAATTGAAACAAAGTGAGTCCATCAGCCCCAGTTCTTAGCATGGAAACTGAAGATCTGTGTGTTCTAACCTATTCCCCAGCTGACTCTGAGTGTCCCAGTGTGTCTTTGAAAGAAGTGATCAATGTGTGGTTCCCCAGCAAAATGGGAGCTGCTGGTTGGTGGGTTATAGTATTGTGCCATGACTTGTTTACTGTAGGAGTTGTAAGTCGAGAGAAGTGATGTAGCAGTAGGCGAGTTGTGGAGGAGAGGGCTAACCCTCTGACTGCCAGAGAGGTATGCAACGCATTGCAATGTATGCGTACCACTCTGACACAGGGTTAAGGTAGGCTGACCAGATCTCACCTTTAACCGGGGACACATAGGAAATAGCCATTATGCAGTACTTCACTGAAATGAAAGCAGTCCTGCAGTATGCATTTTTCCTATGCGTCCCCGGTTAAAGGTGAGGTCTGGTCAGCCTAGGTTAAGACTGATGTTGGGGGCAGGCTAACTGTTCCTTACAGCCGCCCCTGGGTGTGTGTGGCAGGGGACGCAGGTTTTCTCTCTTATATATATACACTACCAATGTGGGACGGTGTTGGGCGCACGTGTGTGAAATGTAGACACACTGATAAACAGACATATGCAACACACAGGCAGACACATACACACAGTGAGCTGCAGAGACATGCACACACATACCGGAGATGCACACATGCACACAAATATGTAACAGAGATGTACACACACACACAAACATATATGCGCAGAAACACATGCGTGCATGAGTTGTGCACCCCTCTGGCACTCAAATGGTTAAGGTATAGAGAGGCATGTCAGAGTTAAATAGCAGTGGGAAGTGTATTCATACCTGGGAACTTTGACTTGTGGAGTCCCTGGAAGGGAGTTATGTGGTGCTGATGTGGAGAGAGCAATGGGGCAATCTGGGTTAAAAGTGGGCGGGGCTTAATAGTGAGTAGGGGCGGGGCTTAACATAAATGTGGAAAACTGTTAGTAATAGGCTGGGGAAGGAGGAGAAGTGGAGGGAAATGCACGTTTACTGTGTGAGGGGTTTGAACACACTCCCTGAGGGGTAAAACTTGATACACAACCCTGTGGCAGTCAGTGGGTTAAGTGTGAATCTGATGGCTGTCTGTCCTGTGTCTTGCATGGCAAATGATGACAGTGAAGAAGTAATTCAGCAATGAGGGCCTATTTTAACCCTCTGAGTGCCATTTTGTTCCCCTGGTGCTGTAGCACCCTTCAGTAGCTGTAGAACAGGTCCTGCTGAGGCCACTGGGAGTGAGGGTGAGTGACTGTGTGTCAACCATATTTCTTCTGGCTTTGTGTGTGTTTGGTGCTGTGTGAGTGGGGCATGTGTGTGTAATACCTGGGAACTTTTACTTGTGGAGTCCCTCATGTGGTGCTGATGTGGAGAGAGCAATGGGGCAATCTGGGTTAAAAGTGGGTGGGGCTTAATCACGAGTAGGGGCGGGGCTTAACAGAAATGTGGTAAAGTGTTAGTAATAGGCTGGGGAAGGAGGAGAAGTGGGAGGGAAATGCAAGTTTACAGTGTGAGAGGTTTGACACACTCCCTGAGGGGTAAAACTTGATACATAACCCTGTGGCAGTCAGTGGGTTAAGTGTGTACCTGATGGCTGCCTGTCCTCTGTGTTGTATGGCAAATGATGACAGTGAAGAAATAATTGAGCAATGAGGACCTACCTTAACCCTTTGAGTGCCATTTTGTTCCTCAGTGGCTGTAGTACAGGTCTTGCTGAGGCCACTGGGAGTCAGGGTGAGTGACTGTGTGTCAGCCATATTTCTTTCTGGCTTTTGTGTGTGTGAGTGGGGCATTTGTGTGTGTGAGTGGGGCATGTGTGTGTGTGTGGTGCTGTGTGAGTGGGGCATGTGTGTGAGTTTGGTGCTGTGTGAGTGGGGCATGTTTGTGTTTGTCTGTGGTGTAGGAGCAAGTGGCGGCCATATTTTTTTTTTTTTTACTTTGATAGTGGTGGGTGGGCTGCATAGTGGGGGCGGGCCAACTCCCTGCAACGCCCCCATTGAATCACCCAATGGGAACAGTAACCCCTCCTTATTGCCACCCCTGGGTGTGTGTGTCTCCTGAGGAGACAAATTATGCAATGAGCCTTTCTCTTTTATATATATAGATTACACCCTCGTACTGAAACAGAGTGTATGGAGGGTTACAATTATCTGTGGGAGGTGAAACAGTGTGTTTGTACGGTTGCCACCTTTTCTTAAAAAAAATACCGGCCATGGCATTCTCTCCACAGACTTAACACTGACAGCATAGGCTTGCATATGTACAGCTGTCCTCTCCCCACTCTCTGTATGCTCTTCGTCCTTCCTCCTTGCCCTACCTGCTCCAGCCCGTCACTCCTGCCCTCCCCCCTTACAGTCCAATTTGCCTACCCCCCCCCACACACACACACCACCAAAAGAGAGCGCGGGTAGATTGGTGCACAGTCTATACTCATGCCAGTCAGTCCGTGGGTCCAGCATGCAGTGTGCCTGAACTGTTTATACAGTGATTTACTGTTAAAAACCCTCCAACCAAGTAGGTCTTTTAACACTTTCAGTGCCAGGGGGTGAGCACCATAATGCAGAGCAGTGCTTGCTTAGCTCGCTGGCACTCAAAGGGTTAAACCTCTGATGGATGCAGTGAGATAATATTGGTGGTAGTTTCCTACGTTTGCCGTATTGTACCTTTAAGGGAAATTATTTCCTGTACCTTCACATTTTGTTTTGTCAAAGAGGCTTGCACCACACTTTTTAAACTACTCCACGCAAATGGCGAGGTCAATCGCCTACCTCACATTCACTCCCTGGGTCTCTCTCCGATCTGTGTCTCCGCTGTTCTCATCCCACCTCCATTTCACTGCTCACATCTCACAATGCAGGGCCACTCACCGAGCAGCAAGCCACTAACGTGGTCACTGTCCTGTAAAGTCTTCTCAAAGGAACAACAGCCTCGATTCCTCTCTGCATACTTATGTGTTTATATTACGTCTTTATAAATGTGCCATCATATCCTGGAGACCTGAACAGTGGGAACAACAGCGTCCATGCCAGAAGACACGTTGCGAAACACACTGTGCCTTATGGGGCTTTAACCCTCTGAGGGCCAGAGGGGTACGCAACGCATTGTAAAGACATGCTTTGCGTACCCCTCTGGCACCCAAAGGGTTAAACTCCCTTCAGAACTAGAGAGGTTCTCCAACTCATAACGAATGAGTGTGTCGGGAACCTATCAAGCATTCAGGGGGTTACATTTAACCTTACGAGTGTCAGAGAGGTTTCCAACGATACCATTCCGGCAGTTAAAAGCTTACGTTTTATACAAAGACACACTAAACTGAGGACGTCCCATAGCAGTACAGGAATCCAATTCCAGCAGAGGAACTCCCGTAAAACACCCCAAATACTAACCTGCCTGACTTCCTCATAGTGATCCAGATGGCAGCCCATTAAAAAGGACGTTGGCGCCATAATGAAGTCCAACATCTGACGCGACAGGATGGGTACAAATGTGTGTTGCCACTGCAAGGGGTGCAGGTACATCATGAAGCACTCAGCAATCAGAGTGAGCAAGGCCCAGTCCGAGGAGAAGAAGACAATCCTCTGCTCTGTGAGAATGCAGGACAAGATCTGACAGGAGAATGGCATCAAGTCAATACAAGAGGAACAGGCGTGGGACATTCACACAGCAGGGGGTAATGAATTAATGGTGATAAAGAGGAGATGGCTTCTCCAGTGTGATAAACTCTTCAGTATCTATGTTTTTCTATGGTAGAGCTTTAGTTATAGACTACAGGGGAGATGTACTAAGGTGTGATAAACATGAGATCATTTCTCTAGTCAGATAAACTCTCCAGTTCCTATGTTATTCTATATGGTCTATGCACCAATATCACTCCAATTTGAGAAATCTTAGCTTATAGTCTCCATAGAATAACATAGGAACTGGAGCGTTTATCACCATGAAGAAGTTATCTCCTCTTTATCACACTTTAGTACATCTCCCCCTGTAGTCTAACTAAATATCTCCCATACAATAACATAGGAAATGGAGAGTTTATCACACTGGAGAAGTTATCTCCTCTTTATCACTCCTTAGTACATCTCCCCTTTAGTCTATAACTACATCTCTCCCATAGAATAACATAGGAACTGGAGAGTTTATCTCACTGGAGAAGTTATCTCCTCTTTATCACACCTTAGTACATCTCCCCTGTAGTCTATAACTAAAGATCTCCCATAGAATAACATGGGAACTGGAGAGTTTATATCACTGGAGAAGTTATCTCCTCTTTATCACACCTTAGTACATCTCCCCCTGTAGTCTATAACTAAAATTCTGCTACAGAATAGCACAGGAACAGGGGGAAGATGCACTAAGGTGTGATAAAATCTCCAATTCATATGTTATTATATGGAGACAACACACTAAGATTTCTCCTTAGTGCATCTTCCCCACTGCTTATTAACCAAACAGGAACACTCACCTTAAAGGGATAGTAATGTTTCATAATAAAAGCAGCTCTAATTAATCATCATATTATTTGGACTTTGGAGAGTGTTATTTCAATTCTGTCAGAGTTGTAGTTCAAGAGTAATTCAATGACAAAGTAACCCCTCCCACCCCTTTTACTGATGTAACACTGTTCAGCCAGAGCAGAAGGGAGGTGCCCAGGTAGACTGCAGAGAGGGACAATCTTCAATTAAGATAAGGGAAAAAGCTGAAAATCTTGTCAAGGGGGGGCAGGGCTTTCATTGTTCTCATAGGAAGAGGACTGTCCCCTGCTGTTATCTGTCTGGTCTATGGACTGGATTCCACATCTGAGAAGAGATGGCTTACACTAGGTAAAAGGGGCGGGAGGGGGGAAACTCTGTTTGTGAATATCTCTCAAACCATAAAGGGTTGAGAAATAAGACTTAGATCATTCTTCATATTTTTTTAATGCCTACAAAATAAAATAAAGTTAAAACGAAGTATTACTATCCCTTTAAATCAAGTTTGGAGATTTGAAAACTGCATTAAAAACGGACTACGAGTCATGTTAGCTAAAACATCACAGAATATGCAGTTAAGAATATATTCATACTTATTACCATATGCTAATTTTGGTACCTTTTCAGTCACATCCCATATGCTAATGAAGCTCTGTGATGTACCAGGACATTTTCACTTTCTCCTATACTTTACATCTGCTGGACTTTTGGTTAACATGACACAGATAGTTTTGAAAGAAGAAAATTTAAGGTGATAGGTTCACTTTAAAAATAAGTTCTAAACTAATCTGCACATTTGTCTCACTAGTCATCTCTGCCTCTGGCTTATTTTATTCTTAAAAGAGTCATTTGTCTATCCAAAGAGTTCCTGAATTCTTTGACTATTTTATGCTCCCCTTGTTCTGCTGGTGGTTCACATTAAAAATGTAGCACACGAAAGAGCGAATCGTTCTTCCAGGCTCAAAAACAACAGCGGGTGAGACATGGCAAAAGCCACTCAAATAGCACAATAGGTAGGCAATAAAGATATTGGAATCAGACAGCTGACTAGAGTTCACTATGCTCAAGCACAACCAGGCAGTGTAGGAACTCTGAAATTGAATGCTGTGACATGAGAATCTTGCTCTTTTGATGCAGGGCGAGATTCTCATGTCGCCCTTTTCATCATGGAGACATGGTTACTGCTCCTTTATGTCGCACGCTCTTTTGTGTGCGACATTTTCAAAGGACACCCTGCTGGGTGGCTGTTCCATGTATCCATCACCCTTTCAATAATGTAGCTGTTTTTTTTTTCTCTTTCATGTCCTCTTATTTTTCCAATATGCAATGTTAGAGTATGCCCCCTTGTTCTTGTATTCCTGTTAACCCCTTAATTCCCTGCGAAGGGTTCATCTGAAAAATAGGTCCTTCCTGAACTTTTTAAAATCCCTTAATGACAGCAGTCCTGGGCAATGGATTCCCCTTAAGACTGCTTTGATCTACCAGCTCACCGAACGAGGGTCTGATACTGACCGCTCCGGTCTTGGAGAGGACAGTTTCATACTCCGGTGATGCTCAAATCATGCAAAGCAATGCATTACACACACCTCTGGTCCTTAATGTTTTAAGGTCATGGAGTCTTTCTTGATATGCTTATTTAGCCCATGCACCATTTTAGTGATCAATCTTTGACTAGTGTCTATTTTATTGAAGTCTTTCTGGAGAGGTTTTGAAGGAGAACTAGTGATCTGTAAAATTACAATTTGGACCTCTTTTTTCTGCTGCTATTGCCTCTGTCTACACAACCTAGTCCCCTGCTGGTGTTCCCCATGGCTCTGCTGTGCTGCTTGCCTACCATTAAATAATCAAATATAACTACTTGTAAGTCCTTCCCTAGTGTGCTGTGGTCAGCAGAATACTATGAAGTCTAAATTCTGCCTTTTTTATTTGGTGTCCTCTATGTATTATTTTGAATTTTGTGGCATTAACTGTTAAACCTTGTACTTTTATTAATTCCTCCACCTTTTTTCCAGTCACTTCCAGTTTCGTTTCACCTCTCCAGGAATGTCAAACCTGTTACGGTTCTTACTGTGAACTGCAAAAATGCAAAGTAATATCCTATAATTTAAAAGGCCAGAATGTTTGTCTGATGCAGTCATGCATAGTAGAGACTGCCTGAACACACAGAATGCTGGGAGCACAGAATTTTGGGAGCACAGAATGCTGGGAGCATTCTGTGCGTTAGGGCAGTCTCTACTGAGCATGACTGCATCGCGTGCACCGCCAGTAAGCAGCAGTACGCAGAGCAGGACTGGCATCTTTACCTCACTGGACCTTGGGCCGTGTACACAGGCTTTTACACTAGTTGCTAATAAAGAAAGATATTAACTAGAGCAGGTCCCAGCTCTGATCTTCACCAGTAGCACAGCCTTCTACTCAGAATGTATTATAAGGTGTTACTTCCACCTAAAAGGGATAGTAATGTTTTAAAATAAATATCTGGTCGAATATTCTTCATCGTTTTTTGTCCATGCGCAGCATTATTACAATACTGTCCTATTTGTAGTTCAAGAGTAAATAAGTTATAAAGAGCATCCTTTCCACCCACATAACGCTGCTCACCTCAAAGCAGCAAGACTGCCCAAATAGATCTCAGAACTGGACAATCGTCAGTGATCATAAGGAAAAACCTGAAAAACCTGTCAAGGGGGGGCAGTGTTTTCCTTATGTTCACAGTAAGAAGATTGTCCCTCTCTGCGAGCTGTCCGGTCAAGTGACTTGATTCCACATCCGAGGGGAGGTGCTTACACTAGGTAAAAGGGGCGGGAGGGGGACGCTAATAACTAATTTCTTTTGAACTACAAATCGGACAGTATTGTAATAATGCTGCACATGGACAAAAAACTATTAAGAATAATCGACAGGGAATTTATTTTAAAACAGTACTAGCACTTTAATGGTCAGTGTTTTATTAGGGTCCTTTTAAATTACATTTTTCTCCATAAAAATAGCGTACAGATAAGATCCCTAGGGTACACACAGGATTAGTTACCTGTAGGATCTGCTTAGGGGTGAAGCAGAGAAAAGGGAGGTGAAGATCCAAGTCAATAATTGGGCTATCGGGGTCTTCTCGCGATGGAAAAACCACCTGAAGTGGTTTCATATTGAACACCTAAAAATAAATGTGAAAAATCAGTCAATTAACACTACAAAAAAAAAAAAAAAAAAAAAATGAACCAGAAAACATTTTGGAAGAACAAGTCACTGACAAAGTAAATGTCTTCATGCAGTGAAGAACTGAATTGTTCACTATATTAAAAATCAACTTATTGTGTATTATTTTATTTTATTTTTAATCATCAGAGATAATCAAAGCATCTAAAATAAAGCTTGCACAAGAGAGAGAGAGAGAGAGAGAAAGGGAGGGAGTGAGAGAGAGAGAAAGGGGGTAGAGAGAGAGAGAGAAAGTGAGAGAGAGAGAGAGAGAAAGTGAGAGAGAGAGAGAGAGAGAGAGAAAGTGAGAGAGAGAGAGAGAGAGAGAGAGAAAGTGAGAGAGAAAGTGTGAGAGAGAGAGAGAAAGTGTGTGAGAGAGAGAGAGAGAGAGAAAGAGAGAAAGTGTGAGAGAGAGAGAAAAAGGGGGAGAGAGAGAGAGAGAAAAAGGGGGAGAGAGAGAGAGAGAAAAAGGGGGAGAGAGAGAGAGAAAAAGGGGGAGAGAGAGAGAGAAAAAGGGGGAGAGAGAGAGAGAGAAAAAGGGGGGGAGAGAGAGAGAGAGAGAGAGAGAGAGAGAGAGAGAAAAAGGGGGGAGAGAGAGAGAGAGAGAGAGAGAGAAAAAAAGGGGGAGAGAGAGAGAGAGAGAAAAAGGGGGAGAGAGAGAGAGAGAAAGGGGAAGAGAGAAAGGGGAAGAGAGAAAGGGGAAGAGAGAAAGGGGAAGAGAGAAAGGGGAGAGAGAGAGAGAGAGAGAAAGGGGAGAGAGAGAGAGAGAGAGAAAGGGGAGAGAAAGGGGGGAGAGGGAGAAAAGAGGATTTTAGTCTTACCTATTAAATCCTTTTCTCTTAGTCCATACAGGTAACTGTTAACTTTGGGTAAGCGATCCGCCCCTTTAAGTAGGCAGGAACAATTCTAGAATTGTATGCAGGGGGTGGAGCCTACCTTCCCTCCTTGGCTGCAGCTAGCCAATCAGCTACAGTAAGATTTGAGACACTAACTATGACTAGATAGTGAAGGGAAAGAATACTCCTGGGAGCATGACCCCGAAGGACCCCCACTGAATGCCACAGGAGAGCCAAGCATGGTCTCTTGACAGGGTGGGAGACCAGTAACCTGTATGGCCTAAGAGAAAAGGATTTAACAGGTAAGACTAAAATACTCTTTTCTCTGTCGTCCAATACAGGTTACTGGTAACTTTGGGATGTCCAACCATTGAGTTTCCCAGAGGTGGGAAGTAAGGCAAGAACCAGGCACAAGGCCGCAAAGTCACCAGCGCGTATATGAACCATCAGATCAGAGATAGCCCAACAACAATAAAGTGTCAACGGACACTGAACAGGGGTAAGAACACCCCAAACTGTTACACAGCACACTGAACTAGAGCCAACGGGGGCTCAAAAGTGAAGGAAGCACCAGGAACCAAAGAAAATCCTAGACAGGCAAAACTGCCTCCAGGATTTTCCTCCCAAAGCTGGAATCAGCCGATGCCAACACATCAACACAGTAGTGCTTCGAAAAGGTGTGCACAGACGACCAAGTGGCAGCCTTGCACAACTGATCAGCAGAGGCCTGATTCTTGTAAGCCCAAGAGACCCCAATAGATCTAGTTCAATGAGCCGTGACCCCGAACAGACAGGCTTCGTCCTCAGCTCATAAGCTTACGAATAGTGGACTTCATCCAAGAAGCAACAGTCACTTTGGATGCAGGTCTTCCTGCCCTGGAATCCTCAGGAATGACGAACAGTGCGTCTGATTGCCTGATAGACTCAGTGCGATGTACATAAAACTTGAGACAACGCACCACGTCTAACAAGTGAAGATCCCTCTCCTTGTCAGAGGTGGGGTCAGGGCAGAAAGAGGGCACCACAATCACCTGATTGATGTGGCACTCCGAAACCACCTTGGGGAGGAACTCCTGAGAGGTGCGAAGCACCGCCTTGTCCTTGTCAAACACCAAAAATGGTGGTCTACAGGACAGAGCATGTAACTCCACGACACGGCGAAGAGACCTGATCGCCAGGAGAAAGGCCATTTTCCATTTCAGAAGGCGTAGAAGAATAGTAGCCAAAGACTCAAAGGGAGGGCACTGAAGGACACCCATAACCAGATTAAGATCCCACTGAGGAGCAGGATCCATAAAGACAGGGCGAGTATGAGCAACACCCTGGAAAAACATGTTGACATCAGGAAGGATAGCAATGCACCTCTGAAAGAAAACAGAGCGCAGAATTCTGCACCTTTAGGGAACTCAAACTGAGGCCCTTATCCACACCATCCTGCAAGAAGGCCAGGACCGTGGGCAGATCTAATTCCTGAGACAAGTCCCTATCGGCACACTAAGATAGAAAGGTCGACCAGAAACGATGGTAGGCCTTTGAGGAAACCTGCTTGCGAGCACTAAGCATGGTAGCCACTACACCAGAAGAAAAACCTTTCTTGTTCAATATTGAGGATTCAATATCCAAGCCGTCAAAGCTAGACGATGAACGTCCTCTTTCCACAGTTAACCCTGGAGGTGAAGATCCGGACGGGAGGGGAGTCGGAACGGCTCCGCCACTGACAGATCCACAAGCTCTGGAAATCAAACTTGTCGAGGCCAGTACGGAGCAACCAGAATGACTGGACATCGCTCCAGTCTCAATTTCTGTAACACCCTGTGCAACATAGGAAGGGGAGGGAAATGTAAGCCAGAGGAAATAACCAAGGAATGGACATGGCATCCACTGCCTAAGCTAGAGGATCCCTCCAGCGAGAGCAGAAACCTTGGAACCTTCCGGTTGTGTCTTGTCGCCATCAGGCCGATGCAAGGAAGACCCCCACTTCTAAACAATGAGGTTGAACACCTCTGGATGCAGTTCCCACTCTACACTGTCCACTGTGTGTCAACTGAGGAAGTCCGCCATGACGTTGTCTACGCCTGGAATGTGCACTGCGGATATGGCAGGAACGTGTTCTTCTGCCCAGGACAAAATAGCCTTGACTTCTAACCAAGCGGCGAGACTTCTTGTTCCTCCCTGCTTGTTGATGTAAGCCACAGCCATGGTGTTGTCGGACTGAACCAGGACTCTGCATTCTTCCAGCTGGGGCGTCCAGTGCCGAAGGGCATGAAATATCACCTGAAGTTCCAATACATCGATGGGAAGGAGAGATTCCTCCGGAGACCACCGTCCCTGAGCACTCAGGCAACTCAGGACTGCTCCCCAGCCTGAGAGGCTGGCATCCGTTGTCACAGTGGTCCAGAAGGGTATCAGGAAGGACTTGCCCTTCAGGAGATTGGAGAGGTCAAGCCACCACGACAAACTCGGTTCCACATGAAGAGGGAGGGATACGGACACCTGCAGAAGGTCCGGCTGACCCTTGCATACCTGGATCACGAACCGCTGGAGCTCCCTGCTGTGAAACATGGCAAAGGGGACTGCTTCCATGATGGAAATTAATTTCCCCACCAGAGAGGATAGCTTCTTGGCTGGAACTGGAGCTAGAACTGCCGAAATCCTGTGTGTGGTCTGATGAGCCACTTCCTCCGTGAGAAACACCATGCTCTGCTGAGTGTCAAAGAGAAGGCCCAGGAAGACCAGATACTGGGACGGAACAAGATCCGACTTGTCCAAGTTGATGATCCACCCATGATGGGTGAGAGCGTGAATACAGTCCTGAACCTGCTGATGAAAAAGTTCCGCAGAGCGGGCATTCAGAAGCAGGTCATCCATGTATGGAGTAACTCTGATGCCATCCCAGTGGAGGACGGACACTAAGGCTCCCAGGACACGATTGAAGCCCTGAGATGCTGTAGTCAGTCGAAAGGGAAGAGCTGAGAACTGAAAATGCCCTTGGTCGCAGGCAAATCTGAGATATTGCCGGCTCTCTGGATGAATGGCGATATGTAAATACGCATCCTGAAGGTCCAGAGAAGCAAGAAATTCCCCTGGAATCATAGCAGCAATCACTGTCCTGAGGGACTCCTGGTGATAATGATAACCGGATCAAAGGAATTCAGATCCTTCAAGTCCAAAATTGGACGACAACCGCTGTCCTTCTTGGACACTACGAAGAGGTTTGAGTGAAAACCCGTACCTCTGTCCTGAACTGGAACAGGTTCCAGAACATCCATGTCCAGAAGAGACTGGATAGCGCCGTAGAAGAGACAACATTTTTCCACGCCCTGGGGCGTATGAGAGGGGAAAAAGCGAAAGGGAGGAAGAGAGGCGAAAGGGATCCTATACCCTTCCGCCACTACTTGTAAAACTCACGGGTCCACCACTGAATCCTCCCAAATGCTGTGATAGTGACAAAGATAACCACCCACAGCTGAATGGGGACCCGGGTTCGGCAAGTCATGCCGGAGAAATCTTGGAAGCCTTGGGCTTGGAGGAAACCTTGGGCTTCCATTGCTGTTTGGGCTTGGAGGAGGCACGTGGAGCTGAGGGAACCGCCTGGTTCGCTGGACGTGTCTCGGTCTGAAAGGGATGAAAAAACCTGTTACGCTTAAGAGGAGGTTTCTTAATGGGGACCAAGGGCAGATGAGTACTCTTACCCCCAGTGACCTCACTAATCAGATTCTTAAGATCTGGCCCAAATAAGGATGTACCCTAAAAGGGCAAGGACAGCAAGGCTCTCTTAGAAGCAGTGTCAGCAGCCCAGATCTTGAGCCAAAGAGCTTGTCTGGCAACCACAGACATGATGGAAACCCTTGCCACCAGAATGATAGCATCAACCAAGGCAGCAGAAACATAGTGCTGGGCCTCAGATATGTTGGCAAGAAGCCACAACATATCCGAAGATGAATCACCCCAATGTACAGATAGGGTGAGTTGTTTAGTCCAGACCGCAATGGCCCGGTTAACCCATGCCGCAGCAAATGCTGGACGCATGGCAGTACCAGCAGTGGCAAAAATGGACTTGAGGGAGACCTCAAGCCTCTAGTCAGTCCAGTTCTTCAGAGAGGAAGCATCAGAAACTAGTAAGGAGGTAGACTTATATAGCCTTGAGACAGGAGCATCCACCTTAGGGGGATGAACCCATTGAGCAAGCGCCGCCTCAGAAAAGGGGTAAAACTTAGCAAACTTCTTGGAGACAGAAGGCTTTCTGTCCGGAGATTTCCACTTATCAGCCACTAGGTGGTCCAGAGTGGGGTTAGGTGGAAAACAAGTATGGGGCTTTATACGCTCCTGGAATACATCAGAAGGAACTGAGGAAACCTCCTGAACTGGGGGTATGTTTAGCGTGTTTAAGACGGCCCTGATCAGGCCCTCAGCCGAAGGTTCTGGATCAACCTCAAAAGGATCCCCAAAAAAATTGAGAGGAGCCCACAGCAGAACATTCCTAAACATCTGAATCCACCAACAGTTCCTCTTCAGAGGAATCTGAAACGTCAGGTACTCCTTGCGGTTTGGGTAGGGAAGATCTGACTGAGGAAGGGGTCTGCCAGGAATGGAAGACCCACTTTAACTGGGATGGAAAGAATTGAAACGTAGACCTAAGCTCCCTGGTAGCAGCCTCGAACTCTTGTACCCAAATTGGCTCTAATGCATGGCTGGAGGCCCCTGGCATAGATTCAGGGACATCAGAACATACTGGGCATAACTGACCTGAGAATTCTCTATGCAATCCTGTATGACATGTGGAGCATTGCGCAATGGGGGATATAGAGACCCCAGCGTCCTTAGTCTTAGGCCTGGTCCCAAGCTCCAACGGAGTAGATATTTTCACAGTGTCGACAACGTCCAGAATAATTAATCACCCAATTTACAGTGTGTAAGATTAAAATTTCACCCCAGAAATCGCTAAAATACACTTATCTGGCAGGAAAAGGGTTAATCTGCAGAAGAGAGAAGGAGAGTCCAAGCCCTGCGTAGGATATTCATTCTGTAAAGCTCACAAAATGGCTGCTGCGGTGGCCAATCAGAAATGAAATCACTCAAAGGGTTGCTCACCTTTCCTTCAGATCTTCTGTCTTCAGTTTACCCTGTAGTAATAAGTAAGCTCACTGGGTAACTCCTGGGGAAGCACTTGGAATCAAGATTTTCCCCCCAGGGCTTAAGGTCCACAAAAAGCACCTGGTCACTGAGCTATCCACATCTAAGGGAATTGTCAGTTATGGTAATCTGCCTAATGGTGGTATTCCATTTCTAACAGAAAAATAAAAAAGTTTCTAAAGCTATAGCAGAACTGTTCTCTTGCCTGTGTTTTTACTGAGGAACAAATCTTTCTAAAGCTGATTGGCTAGCTGCAGCAAAGGAGGGAAGGTAGGCTCCGCCCCTGCAGTCATTTCTAGAATTGTTTCTGCCTACTTAAAGGGGCGGATCGCCTACCCAAAGTTACCAGTAACCTGTATTGGACAACAGAGAAAGGGGGAGAGAGAGAGAGAGAGAGAGAGAGAGAGAAAGGGGGAGAGAGAGGGGAGAAAGAGAAAGGGGGGGTGAGAGAGCAAGCAAGAGAGAGAGAGAGAGAGAGAGAGAGAGAGAGAGACACACACACACACACACACACACATACACAGCCATAAGCCCAACGCTGAGGAACAACAATGGAATAAGCCAAGTGCACTACAAGGGATAATGTAAAATTACCTTTGAGTTAAAGAAACACTAACACTTCCTCATAACCACCCCTATTTACCTTTCTGGGCACAAAATTCTGATGGCCATTGAGGATCAATCCTGTGTGAACTGGTTCCCCAAAATGTATCTTTACTTAGGAAGGAAAACTTCAGTGGGGATGAATTTGGTGTCCTGGGGTCCTGCAACAAACAGTCATGTCTTCCTCTATGGACCCAATATCATGTCCCTTCCGATGCCTTATGGCACAGTGCAGCGCCTCCTAGAGGAGACCGGGACTGACAGAGCAGGCACACAGATGTCTTCAAGACAAGATGTCTGTGCCGATGCCTGGCTTCCAGTCTCCGAAGATGAAGGATTCCTTTAGAATCGGGTACTTCTGAGATCTAATAGAACTATTATGAATCTAGTCGCCATCTGCTTAATTATTAAAGGATGATTTTATACAAGGTGAAAGATCCACTTTAAAGTGACACAGTGAGTGCGACAGAGACAGATGGGTACAGTAGAGAAGGGGAATTAGAATTGAGATGAAGAAGTGAAACTACAGGACAGATGGCAGATTCATCCAGCCAGAACAATAAGTACAACTTCCTCACCAGACTTACACAAGCCATGTCTGGGAAGTCCTTACAATCCCCCAAACACAAATTACAGTGATGTATTAAGAAGACTTGGGGGAGATTCACTAAGCAGTGATAAAGAGGTGATAGAGTGGAGATGACTTCTCCTCCAGTTTATCACTTCTCCAATTTCTAGGTTGCTCTATAGAACCTATGCACTAAGATCTCCAAAGCTGAAGATATCTCAGTGCACGTTGGCTCCACTGAATAACATAGGAAATGGAGAAGTGATAAACTGGAGGAGAAGTCTTCTCCACTGTATCACCTCTTTATCACACCCTAGCGAATCGCCCCCTGGAGCATTTCCGGGGTGAACCATGTGCACTGTAGGGAAAATATACACATTCCCATTGATTTAAAGGGATAATAATACTTAACCCCTTCCTGACAATGGACGTACATGTACGTCCTGCAGAAACTGTCACTTAATGACAGAGTACGTACATGTATGTCACGGAAATCATTTTAATCAATGAACAAAAAAGTCTGGTGGGCATTAAGTGACGGCCGCGTGTGCGCATGGCCAGTCACTAAGGGGTTAAAAATGTATATTAAAAAAATTACGTTGTCGGGTTTATCCCCCTGAGTAAAACAAGGGTATTCCCACTGCTGAAAGATGTTTTACTGAAAAGTTATTACAGCTCAAACTTGAATTTTTTAGGTGTAGTATTACAGTGGTCTGAAATTGTACAGTGGCGCTGTTGCAACACCATCCTATGGAGATTTATGGTCAACTGACCAGAGCTGTCCATAGGATGGTGTAGCGCACCCACTGGGTTAAATAATGACCTGCACATGGGCATATTAATAGGTGTAAGGACATGAAGATTGCCCTAGCCACACCCACAATTCAGAACAACTGAAGTACTGCCCCTTTAAATTTGGCACTCTAGGCAGTTGCCTACTCAGTCGAATGGGAAATCCAGTCCCGATTGTTCCTAAGGTGCAGTTACTTTGCTCAAAAACTTCTGCAGTTGTTCTAAGTACATCGGCCTCAACGTCCTAAATGTTTGAGGAATAGTTACCATGTAAAAATGTGTGTGGTCTTGGGGGTGTGAGGGGTCTCGCTCAGCCGAGCAGAGGGGAAATGTGAGGGTTTGGGGTGAAGTGGAGGGGGGTGTTTAGGGCTATGGGAGTTAGGTCTGCGGGGGAGGGTTATGGTAGGAGGGGCAGTAGGGAGTATGTTGGGAGTTAGTTTAGTTTAGTTTAGTGAACAATTAAAACAAAAAACCCTTGCAATTCAGGTTGCATTATATTATAACTAGTTGAACAGCCCGTTACACGGGCCACAGTGCCTCTGGCAGCCGGTCGCGGGGCAGTCACACGCAGTAGAGACTGCCCGCGCCACTGCTGATACAGAGCTGGATGCTCCTTCGGAGCGCCCAGCTCTGTATCAGCCACGGCACGGGCAGTCTGTACTGCGCATGACTGCCGCACGCGCAGCAGTGTGTACTGCGCATGTCGGGCGTTACACACAACTTAGCGAATTATTATATAGGATAATGTATCCTTTGCCTTTCTGTGACATTTGCTTGCTATACTGCAACTGTTTCTTAATCTGTTTCTGTAATGATACCTGATTGCAATCAGGGCCGGTGCAAGGATTTTTGCCACCACAGGCAAAACCTACTTTTGCTGCCCCTTGGCTCCGCCCCTTGTGTCACACCCCTTTATACCCCGCCTACTTATACCCCACCTCTTTTCTTGCCCCACCAGCTCCAACTTGCCCCCCACCAGCTCCACTTTGTCCCACCAGCTCCATTTTGTCCCCCACCAGCTCCAACTTGCCCCCCATCCGCTCCAACTTTCCCCACCAGCTCCACTTTGCCCCCTCAGCTCCAACTTGCCCCCCATCCACTCCACTATGCCCCCTCAGCTCCAACATGCCCCTATCAGCTCCACTTTCCCCCCCATCTGCTCCAACTAGCCCCCAGCAGCTCCACTATGCCCCCTCAGCTCCAACTTGCCCCCCATCGCATACCTATAGCTCCCACGCCGTCTTCTCTCCAGTAATGCAGAGCGAGCCGGGAGATCACGACTTCCAGCGCGCTCTGCATTATTAAAGAGCGACCGCGATGAGGGAGCTCAGTAGCGACACAGACCTGTCTGTGTTGCGTTCCGGTGTGGTGGGTGCGGGCGCAGCTTTTCTCCGCTGCATGCCCGCGCCCCCAGTACTTGTGCGCCCTACGCCGGCGCCTATCTCGCCTATAGGTGGCGCCGGCCCTGATTGCAATAAAAAAGACATTTAAAAAAAAAAAAAAAAAAAGTGTGTGGTAACGGCAGATACAGAGAAGATTAGATACACTTCTAACAGAAGGGAACACACATGGTTTTACTGTGTGTTAAAAGGTAAAACAGGAATTTCTGGTAAATAAAATAACAACCATCTTTGGGTTGGGAAGGATTATTATTTCTGGGTTATACTGTGGCAAAGGTTGAACTGATGGGTTTTTCAACCTATATTACTATCTAACTACATAACTAAGATAAAAGAGGGTCTACATAATTTCATAATGTACATAACCAATGTATAAGATCTGGGGTATATGCACAAACAGAGTGGAGAAAATTATTGTACATCAATTGGATCATAGGGAATATATAAACTACAAGGTTTCCTTTAATTACAACTGGGCTGTTAACCCCTTGAATGCTTGCTATGTTGCAGTTGGTTCACTTCAGAATTACTCCATCCTTTGAAATACATTGCACACCCCACTGATCCTTAATGGGTTAAAAAGGAAGTGTGACTTGTAATAACTTTTGAATGATAACTCTCCCAGAATAATTCTCTTTGTTTTATTCAGGCAGCAAAGCACTAGAACAAAAATGCAATTCGGTGGAGACCACACGGTCATGTGTCATGGCATTACTTTAATCTCATTTATTTTTGGTTTGTATTTAGAGTTTTGGTTTGTATTTAGATTTTTAGTATCATATTTTATTATAATACCTATTAGTAATTTTGGGGTATGTCTTCCAATTGATTGTTGGAACGGTCATTTCTTTTAGTGTGTTACGGGTGGGTATATTGGATAGATGTATGCACTTCACTGTTTAAGTTTAATTTTATGACTCAGTGTATTAATTATTTATATTTGCTTGTGGTCCTGTTCAGATCTAGTGGGGAATGTGCATGTGGTATACTTACGTGGACACACCTAATGTACTGGGTCGCCTTAGGTCGACTCAGACTTTGCCTTTATGGAGTGGACTGACTGATGGGCTACTTGCCTTGTAATCAGTACTGCGGTGTTAGGATTGTTTCCGTCTGCTAATTGGAGATCTCTTACGATTGGTGATTTACGGTTTAAATGTTACCAGTTGTGAACATGGCTTGACAGTCATGATTAAGCGTGTATAGCGTGAAACGCGTGGACCGAGTCGTCTTGCACTACATGAGATTGTTCTCCATATGTCCGAAGATTCAGGATTATTTTTATATTTTTGGAAATAAAGTGAATATATTTTATTAATGTTTGCCTCCGTGCCACTTGTTGACAGCGGTGCAGTCATCATCTACAGTACATGGGATAATCTTCCAAGGGGTAAAGCCCTTTATAAAATAAATGGGAATTTTGTGAACTTTTATTTGCAATCTTTGGTACAGTTTGTTTGCTCCAGAATTGTACATCTTCAGTTTGAATTGAATTGAATACGGACGTTAGTACTGATATGTCACCTGTACAGGACGTTCCTTATCTACTCATAACCCCCGCTCTTACTGAGCAAATTATATCTTTACTCCCAGTCCCTCCCTCCTAACTGTAAATGCTTCACATTCCACTGCATGTCATTCTAACGGGCAACGATGCATCACATTTATTGCTTCACAATCTAAAAAGTCCATTATTTGTGTATACAGGCTTTATCTACTATTTGTCGTTGTTATTACAGAGATGTTAAATTACACATTGAGAACATTCCTGTCCCTTTCAGCACACTGCAACAGTGTTGACTGGTAAGAGTTACCTGCATAATTAAAGGATTAAAGTCCTTTCACACAGGTGACATCAACACAGCGATGGTGCGTTGGTGATGTCTCTGGTGTTGAATAGTAAACTGCCAGGCTATGGTGCCTTTCACTCTTGTGACTGTTGCCTTGTATGAACACACCAAAAGCTGCATCTTTTACCTTTAAGTGCAGAGAAGTATCAAATGCATTGCACTTGTTAATGTGCTCACACAAGAACACAATAGGAGATGCAACATGAGAGATCTGCAGTTGTCATATGAGGCCGCCTGCAGACCTTTCATACAAAACATTGAAGGTTCCAATGCTCATCACAAACTCCAATGAGAGGCCAGCCCACGTGGGCATCAGCCAATAATATTCAGCTGGTGATCCTGGGGGTCAGCCGGCAGTCACAACCCCCAGCAATGGGATCATTGTTTAAATACAGGGGAATACAGGTGAAAAGTGACTCAGAACATGGACAATAGAAATTGAGACCTCTATAGTATATTCAAGGTGTTAAAAGCCCCATTTAAAAAATGTCCCATAAAAAATATGGTTGTAGAGGTTTAAAAAATAAGTTATTTGGCACCAATCCTATCTCTGAAACCGCTATCGTTTGAGAGGTATTCGTTTGTAAAGATTCCCTTTTCCTGCTGTCAGCTGTAAATCTGACAGCAGGAGATTTGAATCGTGCGACTCGAGGAGGCTCTTCAGCAGAGCCGAAATCTCGTTATTTAAAAAGAACTACTTCATGGGAAGCACACTTTGTAAACCTTTCCAATGAAGTAATTCTTTTTAACCCCTTAAGGACCCATGACAGTCCAGGACCGTCACGGCTTATTTTCACTTCAGGACCGATGACGGTTCTGGACCGTCATGGAATTCCGGGCTCCCCGAGCAGCTGCACGCCGTTTGGGGAGTCCGGAATCGGATAATGAAAAAAAAAAATGGTCCCTGGTGCTTAAGTGACCGCAGCCGGTCCTTAAGGGGTTAAATAATGCAATTTTGGCTCTGCTGAAGAGCCGCTGGCTGGTCCCCAGACCGGGATCTCCTCCTGTTAGTAGAGTGCTGATGTCAGGAGAAGGAGAGGGAGGGGGGAACTTTACATACGAGTATCTCTCAAACTGTAAGGGTTTGAGCATAGGATTTGTGTCAAATAACTTTTTTTTAAACCTCTACAAAACAAGTATAATTTTTTATGGGACATTAGTGTCACTTTAAATCAATAGGAAATTGGGGAGTTTTTATTTTTTCACTATGCCTTTTCAGTGTCAGAGGCATATGCAATGCATTGCGGAGAAATGCGTTGCATAACCCTCTGACACTCAGAGTTAAAATTAAAGACCTACAAAACACATACATGTTTTGAGAACAAGGTGTGAGACACATTGCACTGAGAACTCATCTGGCACTCAGAGGGTTACATATAATTAATACATCTAATTAATCATCATAGTATGTGGACTTTGGAGAGTTTTATTTCAATTCTTTCAGAGTTGTAGTTCAAGAGTAATTCAATGATAAAGTATCCCCCTCCCGCCCCTTTTACTGATGTAACACTGCTCAGTTAGATCAGAAGGGAGGTGCCCAGGTAGATTGCAGAGAGGGACAATCTTCAATTAAGATAAGGGAAAAACCTGAAAAACTTGTCAAGGGGGCAGGGCTTTCATTGTTCTCATACGAATAAGATTGTCCCCTACTGTTATCTGTCTGGTCTATGGACTGGATTCCACATCTGAGAAGAGATGGCTTACACTAGGTAAAAGGGGCGGGAGGGGAAACTTTATCCTTTAATTACTCTTGAACCACAACTCTTACAGAACTGAAATAACACTCTCCATGGCTCAAATTCTATGATGATTAATTGGAGCTGCTGTTTTTGTGAAACATTACTATCCCTTTAAAGTAATCAATAAGCAAAGCACCATAAACCTGGAATGGTTGTCCAATACAGGAGCATTATATAATATTTTAATATTTAATATTTAATATTTGGTGCCCTAGGGCAGGGGTCATAAATTATTGTGGGAGCTACAACTCCTATCATCCCCAACAGCTGCAAGTGTAACAATTGACTAGCCTTGCCATAGGTGCCGGCACACTCTGCCCATGGGAAGTGCTGGCATACTCTGCCCATGGGAAATCCTGCCTTGGCAATCTTCCTGCCCTGGTTTACTTGCCACTAACAGATGTCCTCACTGAGGATGTGTGTAACACAGAATCAAAATAATGGAGAGATCCAAAACAATGTTTCCAACTTCGACACAAACACACAATAAATATTCAGCGGATTACTGTAAAATCTGTAGTAATTACCAGATGCAGGGGTCCTGGAGGTGGACTTGGTATTAGACACAATTTTGCAGCAAATTCCTTAACGCGATTATCGATATCTACGTCTTTGCAGGATCTCAGCTGCACCAGCAGGCTGGAAATGATGAGATTTTAATATCGATTAAAAGAAAAATATATGCAAAAACAGGCAGATGTGACACTATTTCTACTGCACATGTTGGACGATATGCACAAAGAGTAGTAGAGTAATTCTATGGGAAATGTTCCAAACCATCCCATAGAGGACAGATAAAAACATTTTGATTTAAATTTTGATGCGTTGGAGACCTCCTCGCAATGCGTTAGAGACGTATGTAGCATTCAGAGGGTTGAAAGTCCATTTGAATCAGTGGTTCTCAACCAGGGTGCCGTGGCACTTTGTTGTGCCACGGATATTAATTTAGAGTGCCTCTTATTTTGTTCAAAGCCTTGGATAAAAATGAAAGTACTCCTTTTTAAATGTATATTTATGGAAACTATTATGCACAATATGTTTATTTTTGTTAAATGATTGTAAAACCTAACATTAATTGCATATTTATGTATTGTACCTTTCATTATGCCCTTGATAATTTACATAAAATATCTGAGGTGTGCCTTGAGTGAAAAAAGACTGAGAACCACTGATTTGAATCATTGGGAACATTTTATTTCTCCCCTATAGAGCAACTGGTTTTCTCCAGAATGATTCCACTTTCCCCAGAAAATTTGACCAATCCTTTATTGCGGATTACCAGGGCAGTGCTCTACATCTTCTATGGCACTGTGTGGGGAAATCTTGTCCATCTTGCCAGATACCAGTGACAGTCCCCTAGATTCAGCTCCCCATCCACATTTGTAAAGTGAAACGGTCACAAATTGAGTTGTATGCGATGTCTGTGGATCTCAAAAATCATAACTTGCTAGTTGCCCTGTTATCATATGGTTCATTTTACCCCTCCCACCCTCTTTTTCAGACATCAGCATTTTGCTCTCAGATCTGAGAGCAGATCACTACGAGGGACAGTCTTCAGTCAGTATTAGGAAAAACCTGCCCTCCTTCATCAAGGTGTGCAGGTTTTTCCTTATACCAACTGAGGGAAGATTGTCCCTCATTGTCATCTGTCTGGTCAAGCAACCAGACTTCAAATATGAGGGGAGGCGGCTCCAGAACTGGAAAAGGGGAGGGAGGGTTAAAATTAATGATAACAGCGCAACTAGCAAGTTATGATTTTTGTTATAGTTAATATTACTGACGTCTGCAGTTCTCAAACGACGAGAGCTGTTTTTTGGCTTTAAACATTACTATCCTTTTAAATGGCGAGTTTAATCATTGAATGCTAGAGAAATCTTTAACGCATTGCTTCTCAATGTACAGGAAGTCACTTAAGCATTCAATTGATACAAGACCCACTTAACCCTTTCAGTACCAGAGGGGGTACGCAACGCATTGCTTTGCAATGCGTTATGTACCCCTCTGGCACTCAAAGGGTTAAACAATTTTGAATTTGTGAAATGTTATTTGTACTCTAAGGTTCAATTGGTTTGCCCCACTTTTCTTTTGCATAAGGTCCTACGATTCGCATCGCTGAGGGGTACAGAGGAACTTCAGCAGAGACTGGGTGTAACCCTTCAAGTGCCAGAGCGGTGCACATCACATTGCTTTGAAATCTGCTGCACAGCCGTCTGGCATTCAAAGGTCTAAAATCTTTAGCAGGCCTGAAACTATCGTGAGGGTGGCGAAAGGTTTAACATTGCATTCAGTCACTCTTCAATGTGCATATTTCTATTAAGTTCTCATAAGTGACACAGCTTCCATAACATCATATCTTACCAAGACAGACAGTCCTTAAGTGCACTGTAGTATGGATATCTGGATATGACACACAGGGCAAAAGGAATAAAGATGTCACAAGCTTTTTTGTTCTTTGGGGTGGAATCCCAATACGCCTGTCCACTGTAAATGCCCAGCGCTTCCTAGGAAAGAACAGAACAGCAGAGATCACACTGGGATAACCTTTTTAACCATTTGAGTGCCAGCAGAATTTCCAACACAAAAACAGAATGTGACAAAATAAACTGTCAGGGGATATCTCCAAAATGTTTAATATACTTGTCATGGCCAAATAGAGAATGGTAATTTACATTAATAACGGTCAGTCATTTTCAGTACTGGTCATACACCTCTGTATTTGTTCTTTCTTAGTTCCTCTATAGAGGTGGTTCTCAAATTGGGGGTGCACCTCTCTCAGGAGGGGGGCAGGATGAGGCTCTTCTAGGGATGCACCAATTATTCACATGGCTATGTAACATAACAGCATAAGTATTGTTCTTTCAAAATATATTACAAATTAAATAAAATGTAAATGAAGGATAAGATAAGTACGAGCCCGGTGGGTTACATTTATTTCAATAAAAATGGGGGCACCAAGGTTTGGTGAAGACGAAAGGGGTGGTGTTGTGTCAAAAGTTTGGGAACCACTGATCCATGGCAATGATTCTTAATTCCAGTGCCCTGGGCACACGAACAGGTCAGATTGTATCGGTATCCCTGATTATGCACAGGTAGATCAATCACAATGTTGCAAAGTTGTGAATGGATTGTAGAGTATATAGCTGAGAGGCAGAAAGACCAGAAACAAGAAGGTTACAGTAGTCTAAGTGGGATAGGAGGAGTGCTTGTATCAATTCAAAATTCTGCATCTCTCTGCCCTGGTAGAATGATATATTTATTGGAAAGCACAAGTTTCAAAAAAATGTATCATTGTTCCTTTGCAGAGAAAGACACAAGTAATATTTTCTCTGCATAGCAGTGTTGCTGTATTTATACAGCCAGCAAAGCCCAAGGGACTAATTAAATCAACCTTCAGATGTTTTGCCCATCTCTGCACTAGACTGTAAGCTCCCATGAGCAAGGCCCTCTCTGCTCGTGTATCAGTGCGTACATGTATGCCACATTAGACCCTATTCAATAAGTTAGAGGGGCAATTCTGGAGAAAACACAATACAGGGGACAAACTGTAGTTCCAGTTGATCAATTGGAGACTTTTAACCCTGTGAATGCTAGAAAGGTCCCCGGTGCATTCCACTGGAGAACTTGCTAGCATTCAAAGGCTTAAAAATCCCATTTACATATGGGATTTTTTTTTTGCCTGTCGTCTATGGCGTGGATGATTTTCCCCAAAATTATTCCAATTCTTCTTAGTACATCGGACACAGTAAGTAAGGAGTCAGGTGTCCTTTAATGTAAGACGTACCTGAACTGATCTGTAGTACTGAGCAACCACACCGTATGTTCTGTTCCCACAAACGTCAGTAAAAACCAGGAAGTGAAAATAGTCTTCTTTGGGCTCTAAAGCCACTTGGAGGCCTCCTGTTTTGTAAAGTAATTAGATTTAAAACGGGGAGACAAAAGCAAAATAAATCATTAAAATGTGTGAGGTTTGAAGGTCAACAGTAAATACGAATTCCTTGGATGGTAGAAATGCAATGCTTTGGGCAGGTCCCTTGTATCCAAGGGATTCATGAAGAATATAGAAAAGCAATGGTAATATACCAAAATGCCCTGAATCAGTAGTGCAATGTACCACAGTAAGTGATTTGGGCAGATATCCAGGGCACCAACTGGGCATACTGCAATAGGAGTAAGGTTGGAGGAAATGACAATGTGGTTCTAAAAAAATTCACCAAAAGGTGGTGCTGTTGCCGTTGCTTTCTATGGAGAAATATAGTTGGGACAACAAAAGAAAATGTAGTGGGTCGGTTTTGAGCTGTAAACACTTTTGAACGAAGCATCTGCCAACAGGGAAGCAACCTTGTTTAATTCCGTAAGGAAATTCAGATTTTTCAGTTATTTGAATCGCTTTGTCGTAGGTAATTTCTGCCCCCCCCATATAAGGCAATACAAGCAAGTGTCTCATTTTCTGTTAGAATTATCTGCCAGATACCTTCCCTCCCCCCAGCGCAATCCACTCTCAAAATAATCCTTACTTCCGCTGAAGTCCCCATCTTCCCTGCAGGTGGCATGCTTGCATTTGCAGCCCGCTTCCTTCAATGCGCCGTCAGGACCTTCCGTCTCCAGCCAATGGTAATGCAATGTGAGGATCCAAAGGGCAATACCGTAGGTGGAAGGTCCTGACCGCACATTGAAGAGGCGCACCAAATGCAAGTGCAACCCGCACGGAAGATGGGGACTTCAGTGGAAGTAAGGATTATTTTATCAGAGCAGGTTTGCGCTGGGGGGAGGGAGAGAACGCATCTGGTAGCCCTCATTTTTTTTTTTAAATGCAGCAAGATAATAAAGATTAAAAAAAAGTAACCAAAAAACTCTCGTGTACAATACGCACCCCCCACTTCACATAAGGTGAAGAGGGGTAAAATTGTGCTTATTATACATGAGATTTTACGGTACCTCCCCGAAGTCCCCATCAAGGAAGCCAATTTTAAACTTTTATCAAGGTGGTATTACATACCCCAGAACGTATCCAACCAGTTCACTAGTGTTCTGTGGGTGAGGATTGTTGGTGTGTTTTAAAAGGATAGTAATGATTCACAATAAGAGCAGCTCCATTTAATCTTCATAGTATTTGGACTTTGGAGAGTGTTATTTCAATTCTGTCAGAGTTGTAGTTCAAGACTAATTCAATGACAAAATATCCCCCTCCCGCCCCTTTTACTGATGTAACACTGTTCAGCCAAATCAGAAGGGAGGTGCCCAGGGAGATTGCAGATTGGACAATCTCCAATTAAGATAAGGGAAAAACCTGAAAAACTTGTGAAGGGGGGCAGGGATTTCATTGTTCTAATAGGAAGAAGATTGTCCCTTGCTGTGATCTGTCTGGTCTAGCAACCAGATTCCACATCTGAGGGGAGGTGGCTTACACTAGGTAAAAGGGGCGGGAGGGGGATATTTTATCATTCAATTACTCTTGTACTACAACTCGGGCAGTATTGAAATAACACTCTCCATGGCCCAAAAACAATACAATCCCTCTAAGTTTCACATATGGTGGGAAAACAAACTCATAAGGCCATACTGGGAACGGGTAGTCAGAGATGTGAATGCTGTTCTTGTCTCTGTTCTACCACAGGACCCTCAATTCTTTTTTTCTTTTCAGCAGTTCCTGAGTCAGCTAAGTCTGCACTTTCTTCTAATAAATATTTCTTTAAAGCAGAACTACCACCTATTTTAAACTTTATGGCAAATAATTCCCCATCTGGCGACTAGCTGCTCAGTAGTGATAGTCGCCAGAATAATTACCTGGTTAATAAGAATGATACCCTGCTCCGGGGCTGACAGGCAGTAGAGAGTGCAGACATCTCCCCATAGTGACGTCTGCGTGCCTGCGCTGTCAGTCCCTTTTGGAGCCTAGCAACGCCTCCTAGAGTAGGCCGAGACTGACAGCGCAGGCGCGCAGACAACACTATGGAAAGATGTCTGCGCTCTTTATTTGCCTTAAAGTTTAAAATAGGTGGTAGTTCTGCTTTAAACATAAAAAGAAAAATACAACTTTCATAAAACAAACAAAAAAACGAAATATTCTTTTAAAACTTAAGTTCCAGTTGTTCTATCGGATTATTAAAATGTGAATACTTTTTTTTTCCCATCAGGTTCAGATTTTTTATTTAAAGAGACAGTAAGTTTTTTAAAATGAAAACATATCTGTTATAGGGTTTTATCATGCTGACTAACGCAAAAGGTGCTCACACTGGTAGGAGATTTTTCATTAACCCGTTGAGTGCCAGAGAGGGCCCCTCTGGCATTCAAAGGGTTAAGAAGTTACACACCTCAAACTTCTTTTTTTCTTTAACTGCCAGTTTCTGTGCTGATCACCAGGTGGTGCTGTTTCTATCATTTACACTGGACAGCTCTCCTACAGAGTTCTTTTTAAAGCGGAACTGTCACCTCCATTAATGTCCTTGTTATCTGAATGTTCCACCTCAAGAAATCTTCAATCAGTATTTATTTTTTTCTCATACAGTACAGATGGAGATATAAGCTTTTGAAATTAAGCCTGTGACGTCCGTTCAGGACAGCAGCAGAACAGCTCTGTACAGCAGCCTGCCAATCTTTGTCCCTTCCCCTCCCCAGTTGTTCCCCGTTATCACCTCCTCTGATGGAGGAATTCCAGCTTGTGAGCTGGAGCGATCTCATGGGCAAGAGAGTGTGAAGCTCACACACTGGATTCCTCTGTCAGAGAAGCAGTTGATAACAGGGAACAACTGAGGAGGAGAAGAGGCGATGACTGACAGGCTTAAAGGGATAGTAACACTTAATATTTAGTAAAATTTATATTGTAACGTTTATCCTCCTGAGTACAACAAGGGTACTCGCACTGCTAAGAGGTGTTTTATTAAAAAGTTATAGCAGCTCAAACTTTAATTTTTTTTAGGTGCAATATCACTATGGCCTGAAACTTACAATGGCGCTGTTGCTACATCATCTTATGGAATGTTCTGGTCAATTGACCATAATCTTTTGGTACTCAGGAGGATAAATATTACATATAAATGTTACCATATACCAAGTGTTACTATCCCTTTAATTTCAAAAGCTTATATCTCCTTCCGAATGAAATTAAAGGCATAGTATTGTCTGGTTTGCAATCACTCTTTGTAGACTGTTCCAGTGAAGCGGTTCTTTTTCTATCTCACGATCTCGGCTCTGCTGAAGAGCCACCACCGGTCCCGGGACCGGATTCCCCTGCAGTCAGCTAGAGCTCTGACGTCAGGGAAATAGGAGGGAGGATGGAACTTCAGTGGCTAATATCTCTCAAACCATAAAGGTCTGAGAGCTGGGACTGGGGTAATTTAGTTTAATTTTTTAATGGCTACAGGATTATTTTTTGTTTTAAATTTGACAGTACTAACCGGTTTGATGAT
This sequence comes from Rhinophrynus dorsalis, assembly GCA_037306005.1. Taxonomy (NCBI): domain Eukaryota; kingdom Metazoa; phylum Chordata; class Amphibia; order Anura; family Rhinophrynidae; genus Rhinophrynus; species Rhinophrynus dorsalis. The sequence goes on from CM074723.1 coordinate 21,167,020, forward strand.
TTCTTGAGGTGGAACATTCAGATAAGAAGGACTTTAATGGAGGTGAGAGTTCCCCTTTTAAAACAAATTGTCTTCTGGACAACAGTCGATTTACTGTTCCTTTAACCCTTTGAGTGCCAGAGTGCACACCCCTCTGGTACTCAGATTTAAGTCCGATTTCAGACCCATGCATGACCGTAGTCTTTTGAACACTGAAACACAGGATCTAAGATGCCTTCTAATTCCCATTACCAGAACTGCAAATATGTGCATTTGTCAAAAAACATTCCTTGTCCACCAAATATTATTCTTCTAAAACAATAAAAAAAAGTGTATTTTACTTTTACTTGGATTTTATTTCCCATTGAAAACTAGAGAATATTTCCAGCTCTGAATGAAGATAAAGAGAAGAAATTTTGGAGAAAAAAATAGATCTAAAGGCCAAAAACTATTCACACAACTCCCACTGATTTAAATGGAAAATCCCTTGAATGCTAGAGAATCAATGTGTTGGGAGACCTCTCAAAAGGAAATGTAATTTGTCCCCTATGGTGCAGTTGGTTTGCTCCATAGTTGAAAGGTAGTGATGAGGTGGTGCAGGAGTATTTATAAATGTAATTTGGGAGACAAAATTAAATCATTTTTGAGTATTTTTAGTGATCACCTTAGATATGACAGTTTTCAACCCAAACATACCAAGCATGCCATCATCTATAGCCAAGCTATAAGATACAACAGCATCTGTTCAGACAATACAGACAGGAACCATTCACTAAGGAAGTGACTCAGGAATCAGGGATACCACCCAAGAATAATAGACAATCAGATCCACGGAGCCAGCCAAATACCCAGAGAAACACTCCTTGAATACAGACCACGGGCAGAGAATAACAGGGTACCGCTTGTGGACACATACAATCCCCAACTGGAAGCCCTGAGGAGGATTGCAAAAGTCTTACAACCAACCCTCCATAAAAGATGATAGACTAAAAGTCATTTTTCCAGATCCACCACTTATATCATACAGACAACCCCCAAATTTAAAGAGAATTATTGTCTACAGCCATTTGCCACAAATCACTAAAAATTGAACATTCTGTTGTGGAGTAAAATATGTGAGACCTGTCCACACATTCAATGCACAACAAAGATAAAAATACCAAATACACAGCAACACTATGAAATTAATGGTTCATTCACTTGCTCCTTTTCAAATATAGTATATCTCATACCCTGTGCACAATGCCCCACAAGAAGTTACTACATTGGGGAAACAGGACAGACACTGAGGAAAAGAATGAACTTTCATCTCCACACAATAAACAGAAAAAAGGTTGACACACCAGTTGGTCAGCATTTTTGTGGTCCAAATCATAGTCTACAAAATATGAAAGTCATCATACTCAAAGGAAACTTTAGAACACAAAGAGAAAGAAAAATCTGGAAATTTAAATTAATGGATCTATTTGACAGATTAAAAACAGGACCAAACCTGGGGATGGGCTTCATGTCTCATTATAATAGATAGAACATTTTGGTATTTGATTGTATAGAGAGAGATCTGTTCAAGTCACAGACTAACAGGCTCTTCACACCTCTGTGTTAATGAACATTTCCTTGTTCCCAGGACTTTAATCTAACCCTATTGCATATCATTTCAGATCTATGTAGACTGGATGTTTACTAAGTTCATTGACCCCACTGTGTACTCATATTTTGTTTCAAATGTATGTCATACTCTGTAAATATAAATGCAGTGTTATTCTAACCTTCTGCCTTAGTGTCCTGAAAGCTTGCAATTTCTATGTCCTCAGTTAGCCATTAAAAGGTATCACCTTTATACCACTCTTGTGAGTTTTTTGCTACACTGAATTCTGTCTACTCCACTGACTAACACGGTACCATCATTTTTTCTAGTGATCACAACGAAACATCCCTATAATGGGGATTTGGGAAGCTTTGTAAATCAACTCTAAAGAGGACCTTTCACCTTGATTCCATTTTCAAAACTGCATTCAAAATTGCTTACCGTAAAATCTCGGGTTTGATAAAAATGTTTTCTTTTTTTAACTATGTATTGTACACATTGCTAAAGGAAGAAATACCTGATAGAATATTTGCCCTGAGGGTGGAATGTCTGAATTTGTTGCCTGCTTCTTTGCATACTCCTCTAGGACCTATCAATGCACAAATTCACAGCCTGCTGTCATGTGTCTCTTCCACATTCACGTCCAGTTGTGAGTCTATGCATTGAAAAACAGGACATGAGAGAACTTAAAGGGATAGTAATACTTCATTTTAACTTTATTTTATTTTGTAGGCATTAAAAAAACATGAAGAATGATATAAGTCTTATCTCTCAAACCATTATGGTTTAAGAGATATTCACAAGCAAAGTACCCCCCCCTCCGTTCAACCAGATCAGAAGGGAGGTGCCCAGGTAGACTGCAGAGAGGGACAATCTTCAATTAAGATAAGGGAAAAAGCTGAAAAACTTGTCAAGGGGGGGTCGGGCTTTCATTATTCTCATAGGAAGAAGAATGTCCCCTTCTGTTATCTGTCTGGTCATACAACCTGATTCACATCTGAGAAGAGATGGCTTACACTAGGTAAAAGGGGCGGGAGGGGAAACTTTGCTTGTGAATATCTCATAAAACCATAAAGGTTTGAGAGATAAGACTTATATCATTCTTCATGTTTTTTTTTAATGCCTACAAAATAAAATAAAGTTAAAACGAAGTATTACTATCCCTTTAAAGATGCAAGCAAGGAAGCAAGTGACAAATTCAAACATACCACCTGCTGGACATAGTCTAACAGATTGTCAAAGGATATATCTACAGTACTATGGAAGAGGAAGCATGGCAGAGAGAAAGGCCTTTTTTTAATTAATATTATCAAACAAGATGAAAGTTTATGTATTAAACACGCCAACATTATAAGATTTAAAAAAAAAAAAAAAAAAGACTAACATTTAAGGTCAATCTAGGGCCCTTTGCTTTTGTCCCTGATGATGTCCCAACTGGGACTGAAGCATCAGATGTCAGAAATGGCTAAAAGCTAAGTTTTATTTTATCTTATTACAGTGGAGTGTGCTCAATACGTGAATTTGGAGCTAGATATCACACTATATTGAAGAACAGGAAAAGTACTACAATATGTATTTTTCATAAAAAAAATAATTCTACTTCTTTAAGGATTAATGTGTTGCCCACCTCTTTGGTCCTTAAAAGGTTAAACTAAGCGTGAATGTCGCAAATACCTGGGAAGCAGAGCTGTGGCAAGCCGTTGAGATCAATGTCCTTTGGAACAGTGATCTCCTCCGTGGTGGTCTCTTTCTGGTTCTTGCGGTCGCCAGATCCATTCTCGATCTTAGGCCTGTCCCTGGGCTTTCGGAAGGAGCGCCTCCGCCCCACTCTTTGGTAGCTACTCTGAGCGGTGGGTGTCGTTTGACTTTCTTCTTTCATTACAAAAGGAGGAACAAAAACAGAGAGAATTTCTGGCTCAACAGCTTGTAAACTTCTTATTCCTTTCTGAGCAACCTGTGAGGGGACACAGAAGATAAAGATCCCATTAATACTCACGGATTACTAGGGCAGTGTTCTACAGCCTCTCTAATATGTATCTATCTATTTATCTATCTCATATCTATCTATCATCTATATATCTATCTCATATCCATCTCATATCTATCCATCCATCTATCTATCGCATATCCATCCATCCATCTATCGCATATCTATCGCATATCCATCCATCCATCTATCGCATATCTATAGCATATCCATCCATTCATCTATCGCATATCTATAGCATATCCATCCATTCATCTATCTCATATCTATCCATCCATCTACCTCATATCTATCTATCCATCCATCTATCTCATACCTATCTATTCATCTATCTCATATCGATCTTATATCTATCCATCCATCTACCTCATATCTATCTATCCATCCATCTATCTCATACCTATCTATCCATCTATCTCATATCTATCTCATATCTATCCATCCATCTACCTCATATCTATCTATCCAACCATCTCATATCTCTCTAGACATCCATCTATCTCATATCTTTCTATCCATCTATCAATCCATCTATCTATCTATCCATCCATCCATCCATCCATCTATCCATCCATCTATCTAATCTATTTAAAGTATTGGCACTCACGTAATACCCCATAAATGAGACTGCTACTAACCATCCAGGTGCTGTGCCAAAAATCATATAGGAATAAAAAAGTACACACTCACGGATCTGGTATCAAAAGTTATAGTGTTCTATTATCAAAGCAGTGAACTACAAGCAGCAGCAATGTTTCTGTCCTCTTATCGGGACCCTCAGGGCAGCAGGGTGGGCAGAGTGCTCCTGCATCCAGAGAATTACCATGGGGCAGTGATTTTGACAGGATGGTGACGCCTTTCTGGTCACTGCTGGCAACATTTCTGCAGGGAGATTCACAGGGGTGGAAATTTTCACAGGAATGGCCAGGGGGTGAGGGAAACTAGCCTGTTCCCGATATGCTACCACACATTCCCTGCAGGGGCACTAGGGTGGAGTTATGCTAAATCCTCCCTACTCCTATGTTTGCCAAGGATCGTCTTTAACCAGTCTGTCTCAGTGCAGACAAAACGAGAAGAAGAGAAGGGCGCTCCCTAGTGCAATATGAATTGCCAATAAAGGAACTCAACCAATACACCACTGTACTCACAATTTTCTAGACCACTAAGAGTGATCAGCATATGCAAGCAGAGCCGGCCCTTACATGGGTCCTGATGGTTCCATGGGACCCAGGCGGCACTTTGACAGGGGTGGCAATTTGCCGCCCCAAGGCATACTATTTCGGGCACCAGCTGACAGGTCTGTGTCCCGCGTCCAGAGCCGGGACTACCACTAATCGAACTAGGCAGCCGCCCAGGGTTACAGTTAGCTATAGATGCCAGTAGGGCATCAGAGGTAGGACTTTGGCTGCCGTGAGGTGTGTTTTCTCCATCCTCGTGCATTTCATGATAAGTACCTAGATATTTATACTTGTATTTATACATTGTTTCTACATCTCTCTCACATTGAAGGGGTAGGAGAGGTGAATGAAGGTTATTGTTTAATTTTTATGTATCATTTTTTACATTGATATCACTGGGGTGTTGGATTGATTTCGCTTTCTAGGAGTTCAGCGGTTGGGGGGTTAATACTACCCCATGCAGTACTGAAATTGTCCGGAAGTCACACTGGGGTGTTGGATTGATTTTGTTTTTCGGCAGTGCAGTGGTTGGGGGGTTAATACTACCACACGTAGTACTGAAATTGTTCGGAAGTTATATATTATTTCAATATCCACTAAAGTTGCATTATAAGTGGGGGTGTGGTATAGATAGGTTTCATTAATATCCTAGGTAGTAGGTGCCTGGGGTTTGTGTTTGTGTTTTTGCATTTGTCAATATAGAGGGATTCTTAATAATTCACAATATAGAGGCAGTGAATACCTCTTTGGGTGTAAGCACGATGGTATTAAGTTAGACACTTGACAGAGAGGGAGATTATTGTTTTTTTGTAAAGCAAAGTATAATAAACGATCAGTGATTATCTTACTATATTGTATGAATATTTATATTGCAAGTATAATAAATCTTCACGTTTAAGAAAGGATCAATATACAGTAGTCACTGTCACGAAAAATATGGACCCAGAGGGTTAAAATTTGTTTGATATCATCATTTGCCCCACTAATTATCTATTTTTCTGAGGAGAAGACAGAGTATTTTCTCACTTTTTTCTCCTTGTTTTTTTCCTTGTTTTGTGATGAAGTTTAAAGGGATAGTAATACCTAAAATGTAAAAAAAAATATGTTGTAGGGTTTATCCCCCTGAGTAAAACAAGAGTACTCCCACTGCTGAAAGATGTTTCATTCAATAGTTATTAATTTTCAAAGTTGAATTTTTTAGGTGCAATATCACAGTGGCCTGAAATTGTACAGTGGCGCTGTTGCTACACCATCCTATGGAGATTTATGGTCCTGAGACCAGAGCTGTCCATAGGATCGTGTAGCAACAGCGCCACTGTACAATTTCAGGCCACTGTGATATTGCACCTAAAAAATTCAACTTTGAAAATTAATAACTTTTGAATGAAACACCTTTCAGCAGTGGGAGTACTCTTGTTTTACTCGGGGGGATAAACCCTACAACATATTTTTTTTTACATTTTAGGTATTACTATCCCTTTAACAAGTGAAGATAAGGAAGCATGGCCATGGAGAAAAATGAGTCCTAAATAACATGACCTAGATGATAATATAATTTTTTTTGTGCTCTAGTTTTCGGTGTGTACATACAATCACTTCTTGTAGCATGGCCATGCAGACCGCGGGTTGAGGATCTTCTGTATCCTCTACCCAGTCTGACAGGAAGTGCTCACTAGGAGCAATGAACAGCTTCCTGTCAGACCGGGTATAGGATACAGAAGATCCTCTACTGCGGTTCGCTCGGCCACGCTACAAGGAGGGAGGTGAGCAGGAGCGCAAGGGGGAAGAGACACACAAAAGGGCCTGGGGAAGGGGACAATGACAATCACAGAGGAGCTGGGGAAGGGGACACAGAGACACTCAGAGGAGCTGGGGAAGGGGACAGAGGCACACACAGAGGAGCTGGGGAAGGGGACAGAGGCACACACAGAGGAGCTGGGGAAGGGGACAGAGGCACACACAGAGGAGCTGGGGAAGGGGAAAGAGGCACACACAGAGGGGAAGGGGAAAAGGAGACATGCAAATGGGCTGGGTGGGGAGACACACAAAGGGGCTGGGTGGAGAGACACACAAAGGGGCTGGGTGGAGAGACACACAAAGGGGCTGGGTGGAGAGACACACAAAGGGGCTGGGTGGAGAGACACACAAAGGGGCTGGGTGGAGAGACACACAAAGGGGCTGGGGGGAGAGACACACAAAGGGGATGGGGGGAGAGACACACAGTGGGGATGTGGGAGAGACACACAGTGGGGCTGGGGGGAGAGACACACAGTGGGGCTGGGGGAGAGACACACAGTGAGGCTGGGGGAGAGACACACAGTGAGGCTGGGGGACAGACACACAGTGGGGCTGGGGGGAGAGACACACAGTGGGGCTGGGGGAGAGACACACAGTGGGGCTGGGGGAGAGACACACAGTGAGGCTGGGGGAGAGACACACAGTGAGGCTGGGGGAGAGACACACAGTGGGGCTGGGGGGAGAGACACACAGTGGGGCTGGGGGAGAGACACACAGTGGGCCTGGGGGGAGAGACACACAGTGAGGCTGGGGGAGAGACACACAGTGAGGCTGGGGGAGAGACACACAGTGGGCCTGGGGGGTAGAAAGAGACCCACAAAGGTGCTGGGAGGGGAAAAATAGATACACAAAGGGGCTGGTTGACATTTGTTGCTTTAGGGGGTGCAAGTAGCTGGTCTTGCCTAAGGTGCAAAATAGTCTAGCACCAGCCTTGCCCGTGTCACCCCCCCACCGGGATAATAAAGTCCTGACTCCCATCTGCTCCTGCGATGTGGCTCAGTGCTGTATAAAGTATTAGTATGGCTCAGCCTTAGGATCAGTCAATGGTGCTGGCAGTGTCATTCAGTCCAGACAGTGCCACTGAATCCACTCTGTGCTGCTCAGTCAGAGCCTCCTTACACGTACCACCACCAGCCAATTAAACAGGAGCGTATTTGCTCAATTTGGTCCGTCCTCATTGGCTGGTTGGGGTGCGTGTGGTGTGAGACATCAGTGCTTCATTGTGCACATGTGACACCTGAGTTCTGAGACTGTGAGTGAGTGGACCCAACCAGGGTAGGACGCTCTATGTCTGTGACTATTGATTATTCATTTTATCTCTCCTCTTCCTATGTTCTTCCATCTGAAGTCACCAGTTCTATTAATATGCACTCTGATTTACAATATGTCTGTTGTAAATTAGACTAAATATCCGTTATGCTCTTACATTTGGTTGGTGTCTACAGGCACAATGTAAATCAGCGTGCATATTTACAGCACTGGTGACTTGAGCTCTGTCTGTGGACACAAGACCCCACCATCATATTTACTGGCTGAAATTATTTATTAATATTTGAGTTTATGTCTATGAGATTTGAGAAAGAGGTTGTATCCCGAAACACGTCATCAGACTTGAATGATTAATACACGTATTGACGTTTATCTTTACTCTATGGCAATGCACATATATTCTTAATAAATCTTTTATGAAGTTACAAGGATCCATCATTTTTCGACTGGAGTGAGCAACTGTAATGGGGCAGTTCATATTTCCCCATTTGCTTTAGCTGGTGATATCTATTACCAGCTACTCTACCCAGGAATTGTGAGTACTTGTATACTATTGGTTTTACTCTGATACCAGACAGTCCTAGGATATATCTGTTGGTGGTTTGCGCTTTTCCTGTTCCTGTATGTCTCAGTGCAGACATGGCTGGTAGCCACTCCTGTAAAAATCTCAGCAGAGACTTGGCTGGGAGTGTCAGAATGTGGGTGTGGCCAGCACAGCTCAGGTGCTCCTCAAAAATTGGATATCCGGGCAGTGGCCTATTCTGCCTATTGGGAAATCTGGGCCTGCATGCATATACACACATTATATATTAATTAGGGAATGGAAAAAAGTTAAACCCATGGATGTTTCTAATGCTCTTTAGCACCAAGAGTTTAAAGGAAAACGAAATTGGGTTTATATTAATGGTAATTTGAGGAACAATTTATTTCCCATGTTGCAGCTGGGATGCTTGACAATTGTTCCGTATTTGTCCTGGTGCGTATCGTCACCACGTCTGCTCATTACTGCAGGAGACTCTGCTGGGGAAAGGGGGGGGGGGTTCTCTTAAAGAGGAAGCAACATCCAGAGAAGAAACCCTGTCCTTGTGCAAGTCTCATTCTTCCGTTTTCTCACGTGTCAGACGGGAAGCACAATGTGTGTTGTAGTTGAACTATACAAATGGTGATTTACAGTCTTATGCAAGAAGTGAGCAAGTAAAAATTCCCATTGATTTAAATAGGCCCTTTAAGTCTTGAATGCCACAGAGGTCACCAATGCATTGCTTTGCTCTGCAGTATTCAATGCTTAACCCCTTGAGTGTTCTCATTTTCTTCTTTTCCCACGTTCCATCCTTGCTGTTCGCCGCATCGCTGTGTCCTTCCTCCCACCCTCCCTGTTGTTTTCAGCATCACCCCTGTCCGTCCTCCCTCCTCGTTGTTCATCTCAACCAAAATCCTGCAGCATCAGAGTGAGATAGGGAGAGTGTGTGTGTGAGCATGTGTGTTTGTATGTGAGCATGTACATATGTGCATGCATGTGTGCATGAGTGTGTGCATGAGTGTGTGCATGTGTGTGTGCATGTACATATGTGTATGAGTGTGTGCATGTGTGTGAGCATGTGTGCTTGTATGTGAGCATGTACATATGTGCATGCATGTGTGTATGAGTGTGTGCATGTGTGTTAGCATGTGTGTATGTATGCATTTATGTTTGTGTGTGAGCATGTGCGTATGTGTGTGAGCATGTGTGCGTAGGTGTACGTGCATGTGTGTATGAGTGCGTGCACATGTGTGCGTTGTGCATAAGCACCTCTATATGTATGTATTTATCTGTATTGTGCCCTACAAGCTGCTATTGAACTAACACTCCTATCATGTTCAGCTGTACAAAATAAAGCCGAGAATGACAATAGTTGCAGTCCAACAAAACAAAGCCATCTGCAAATTGGTGCAGCCTCATGTCATGTAGTCAACAGAACTCTTGCAATACACAGTCCACTTATACTCAGATTGCCAGAACATTAACCCCATAGATGCCTGACAGGTTTCCATCGTATTGCACAGCAATGTGCTGGAGGCCTCTTACATCCAAGGCCATAATAAACACAAGTCAGATGTGATTGTGAGACTGCTCCATTATGCACAGTCTTGAGGCAACTGCTGTTTAGCGTGTTACAGCCGATCAAGGTGAAGTTACTGCACACTGAACAGTTACCTGAAGCGGTCATGGCCTTAGTGTGCTTCAGAGGAACATGTGGCCTGTACCACTCTCTCTCTCTGTACAGAACAACAAGCAGGTGCACCGAAGCCTTCTTAACCCTTAGTGTGCCAGAGGGGTGAGCAACGCATTGCACTCTGCGTTAAACCCCTTGCTCTCACCATGACACCTGCCTTGTGTTTGGTGAACTGGTTAGGAGTGCCAACATACACGCAACAGCTTACACACAACTGTGATCATTAAACTGCACAAGAACTACCATTATCCTCAGACAACTACACAACTAAGCCAACATGCAGCAGGCCAGGTATATCTATATGTGCGCACCCAACTGGACGTCACGATAGTCTGGTTACCGTGGCAACTACATACATGCGCACCGGGATACAAGGAGTGGAGAGAGACAGCGCTGTGCTCCATAATACTCTGCTCTTGGCTACACTACAGGCAGGCAGGTCAGTGCAACAAGTATGTAAGTTTTCTATGTAAGGATTCTATTCACTTAGCTTCTAAACAATGTCCTGTAATCACACGAACCAACATATTAAGCAACTAAATGAAGTATCGTAGCATAAATGGGTGTTTATGAGTAGTAACATAGCCTTATTGCGCTGCGCAACAGGCGACCTTTACACAGGTGACCTGAGAACCTTGTGCTTGTAAGCAGCAGGTGATTCTCAGGTCCGCCTCTTAAATCACACGACGTGTTAGATGCGGTGTTCAGCCGCGTGATATTTAAAATGCGACAAATCAAAAGTAAACCCCCTTTTCATTGACGTCAGCCTCTACCTGACAGCAGGAGATTTGGTTTGAGTGACCTGATGGAAGCTCTTCAGCAGAGCCGAAATAGCAATATCTAAACAGAAATATTTAACTGGAATGGTCTACAACGTGTGCCTGGTATACAAGTTTGAGACAAAGCATACATCATTGAATTTATATTTTTAGTGTCTACAATATTAACCTTTATTAACGGCAGGCATTACTATACCTTTAAACTTTAATCTAGAACACAACAGGAACATTTTACAATCTTAATAAAATTAAAATGGATGGATTTCTCTCGGTGGATCTTGTCATGATCCTAAAGGGCCATGTAAACAGTCTCAAAATGGTGACATATTCCTGTTCAGTTATAGACTACAGCAAAGTTCACTTAAAGGGATAGTAATACCTCAATTAAAGTTTAGCTCCAAGTATTATTTACAATTTTTTTTAACATGTAGTTCTATATATAGTTACTTACAATGTTGTAGTTCAAATGCCATTAGGATTCCCCTCCTGCCCCTTCTGGCCACCTCCCCTTAGATCTGCAATCCAGTCATGGGACCAGACAACGAGCAGCGTGAGAAACGTCACACAGTCAGTATAAGGAAAACCCTGCCCTCCTTAATGAAGGGGGACAGGATTTTCCTTTTGTTTACTGAAGATTGTCCCTCATCGCTTTCCATCCAGACCCGACAGAGAATCAGTGACGCATGGGAAAGGGGTGGGAGGGAGATCCTTTCATCTTGAATAGTGCTTGAACTACAACACTGTAAGTAATTATACATAGAGGAATGTTAAAAAATTGTAAATAATACTCGGAACTAAACTTTAAAGTGCTACCTAGGCAATGATTTGTATGTTAAAGTGATAGTATTGTTTCACAGTAAAAGCAGCTCCAATTAATCCTCATAGTGTTTGAGCCATGGAGAGTGTTATTTCAATACTGTCAGAGCTGTAGTTCAAGAGTAATTGAATGATAAAGTATCCCCCTCCTGCCCCTTTTACCTAGTGTAACACTGCTCTCCTCAGAGCAGCAAGACTGTGCGAATGGATCACAGAGAAGGATAATCTTCAGTGAGCATAAGAAAACACCTGAAAAACCTGACGGGGGGGGGGGAAGGGTTTTCCTAATGATCACAGTAAGAAGATTGTCCCTTACTGTGATCTGTCCGATCAAGAGACCAGATTCCACATCTGAGGGGAGGTGGCTTACACTAGGTTAGGGAGATATTTTATCATTCAATTACTCTTGAACAACGACTCTGACAGTATTGAAATAACACTCTCCATGGCCCAAATACGATGAAGATTAATTGGAGCTGCTTTTATTATGAAACATTATCATCACTTTAAGCATATTAACAGACACTTCTTACTAAGGTAAATGTTCCCTTTAAAGGTTGGTATAGCAATGTCTCTTGAAATGTGGTAACCAATTGGTCTACAGAGGTCACAGTCACAATACAAATCATGAGGCAGACATTCCGCGTGACTAACCACATACTCTGGATGAGGCAGCCATGTCAGGTTGACCACAGGTTTTGTTTTGTGCTTCTCAGTTTAACTGCCAACATAAAAAAAAAAAAAAAAAAAAAAAAAAATGCAGATTTTTTTTTTTTACCCTTTAAGTACCATAGAGGAATCCAATGCTTGCGTTGCGATGCATTGAACCTTTCTGGCTTTACGTTTAAAGGGTTAAAAGAACAGAGACATCTAATAACGAAATTGGGCTATATACTTTTTAATACAATTTCCAGTTATCATCTGTAAAAAAATATATTATTTTGTGTTAGATCCCTAAAATCTAATCGGAAACCTGCATTTTAATGCATCTTTGGCAGACTGTCCTTTATAGTCACAATTTGGTTAATTTTGTTTTTAATAAGAGACAACAGCTAATGCAGTTAATATAGTGTGATTAAAGGGATAGTAATAGTAGTTTTAATCAAATGCAATACTGTAGATAGTTAAAAAAAATAAATAAAAAAAAAATAATTAATTTATCCCAGTCTGATCTCTCAATCCTTTATGGTTACATAAGATTACAAAGCTCCCCCCTCCCTCCCCTTGCACTGACATCACTGTCTAGCTTACAGCAGGAGATATCGGTCCGCAGACCATCCTGCGGCTCTTCAGCAGAGCCAGAATAGCGGGATATAGAAATAATCTGAACTGTCTACAAAGTGTGCTTGCAAACCAATAGAAACACCCCCAACCACATACACCAAAAGAGACACCCCCAACCACATACACCAACAGAGACACCCCCAACCACATACACCAATAGAGACGCACTTGACCATAGATCCTTACGCAATATAATGGACAAAGATAGGATACTGTTGGGTCTATATAATGTCAATGATATCCAGCACTGATCGATCAAGTTAACATTTATGGTTAAAGTTAAGACATTTGAGTCTAAGTGGACCTCCTACATACATATCTTTTACTCTCATTAAATGCATCTATTCATAACGACTATTTCTTGTGCTTTTTGTTTTTCAAATCAGTTTAATAGTTTTATATAATTCTAATTTACTTGTTGGAGATTTTAATCACACCAGAGCTTTGTTCTTTGACGTTCAAGATGGAAGATAGCAAAGGCAACAGGTCCTCTTTAGTTATGAAGTGATAGTAATGTTTCACAAAAACAGCAGCTCCAATTAATCTTCATGGTATTTGGGCCATGGGGGGTGTTATTTCAACACTGTCAGAGTTGTACTTCAAGAATAATTGAATGACAAAGTATCCTCCTCCCGCCCCTTTTACCTAGTGTATCACTGCTCACCTCAGATGTGGAATGTGGTCCTGGGACCAGACAGGTCACAGCAAAGGACAATCTTCTTACTGTGAGCATAAGGAAAACACTGCCCCCCTTGACAGGTTTTTCAGGTTTGTCATTATGCTTACTGAAGACTGTCCCTCTCTGCGATCCATCCAGACAGTCTTGCTGCTCTGAGGTTACCAGTGTTACATCAGTAAAAGGGGCGGGAGGGGGATAGTTTATCATTCAATTACTCTTGTACTACAAGTCTGACAGTACTGAAATAACACTCTCCATGGGCCAAACACTATGAAGATTAATTGGAGCTGCTTTTGTTATGAAACATTACTATCCCTTTAAGCTTAGTGATAGGGATAACATAGTAATATGGTTGATGAGGCTGAAAAACAATTTACATCCACCAAGTTCAGCACATGCCACATCATCCCTGTTGATCCACAGAAAAAGGAAGTAAAAAAAACCTTTTAAGTTACTTCCAATTAAGCCCCAAGTGGGCAAAAAATATTCCTTCCTGACTCCAAATTCATATTTCCCTGGATAACCATCCTATCTGCTTAGGGTTATATTTTAATTTGGATTCCATTTAAGGTTAATTACATTAACCTTAACATAAACAGAGGATTCATTTCCATTAGAAGGTAAACATCCACTTCTAATTAGGAATGCAGATTTGGGATTTTTGCCATAACTTTTTAGGCAGCCACAGAGGATAGTTTTCTAGTCTCTGCTGGGGATAAGAGGCCGCAGCTGCCTTCTCTTAACCCTTTGTGTGCAGCACATTGCAGAGTAATGTGTTGCATACTTTTTTGGCAATCCAAGGGTTAACCCTTTGAGTACTATAGGGATACATTGTCCACCCCTGTGGATTATAATATGCACTGTTCCCTGCCATGGACGATTAACAGTCGATTCAGAACACAACAGATCAACAGTTACGTGTATTCACAAACAGATACCTTGTGTAGTGTGGCTGAGTCTTGTATTAAACGAATCAGCTGATCGGCAGGCAGTCCGCTGTGTACAGGTAACATCTGATCTGCCCCATTTTGTGTTTTCCTGAATCAGCTGGTAAGAGTCTGCAGCAAGGCACTGTGTGCAAAACATCCTTATAGCGCTCAAAGGGTTAAGGGGGGCTACTGCTGTTGTTGGTGCAGAAGTCTGAGGGCAAGTGCATCCGCTCCCTCACTTACCCTCCCTAACACATTGTCAGCATTAATCCAAACTGATAAATCATTAGCACAGTCCCCTCCTCTTGCACAAGTAATTATTATTGCATATGGAGAAGTGTGTCCTATTTTCCATGGTGAAGTAACTGCCAATCACCACAAGGGGCACACTGTCATTATATCAAACCTTAGTGCATCCCCCCCTTGGAGTAAATCTGGGGAAAACTACACCATGGGGGAAGGCGGAGGGAGTAGAAATTCCCAGTAAAGAAAATGGACTTCTAACCACCACACGTTTTTGCTGTAAGGGTTTATTTTTTATTTGCTCCCATCATCTCTTTCTCTCAATAAAAACAGAACTTTTACAGAATTCCAAGGAGATCCAGAATACACGTTGTAGGTGCATTAACACACGGTTGGACCAAAGTTGTAGCAAGTTACATCGGACTACAACATTCCCTGATAAACTCACCCATGAGAACAGCCTCATGTGACCCAATGGGCCTTATGTTCCCACTAATATAAAGGGCAGTTTTCTTACCAGGTCTCTTCATTGTAAAAAAGCCAGAGGCTCCACTGTGCAGTCCCAAAATGGTTTCCATCAGACATTTGGGGGGGAGGGGTTGTCTGACCCCCTCAGCTGGAATACACAGTGTGACTCTAAGCCACAAACATCATGGGTCACGTGCTCAGTCTCCTCAGACCCCAGTGCAGGACTTTCAGGGACAATACAGGGTTTCTCTACAGACCCCCAATCTGCTGCCACACTGGCCCCCCAGGGTCTCCCACTTCAGCACCAGCTTCACTGGTAGGTCTGCAGATAGGGCATAATCCTGGTGATAGTTGGCCTTTAAATGAGGCCTCTGGAATGGAAGAGAGATCTCCAACACATTTAAGGGGTTAAAGACATAATTAAAGAAAGAGGAAATTTGGGTCAGTTTATTGTGTTGTTGGTTCCCCCATTACTCTGCTTTACAGGTCCCACAATCAAAAACTTCTGTTTTAGTTTAAACACAGTGCCAGAGGGGTGCTGGACACACTGGTCACTAGTCTGACACCCAAAGGGTGTCCTAATGACCCTTATGAATCTTACCTTTGCTAAAGAGATAACATCTCCAATTAGCCTTGGACATCATATCCATACAGGCAGACAACAGTTGCTGTCAGGTTTTTTTTTCCCCAAAAGGAAAAGTTCATATGGGCCATTAAAATTTTTTGGCTATAAGTTAAGTAGGGGCTTATTATTAGGAGGTATTACTTCTCTTTTAACACCATATTAGCATTCAAAGGATTAAATCCCAGGTGGAAACATCCCATAAACCCAGGCTACTAAAATGTTACTTGTGGTTCCTAAATTCTGATGGATCTTTTAAAGGGAAGTAGTCATGCCACTGTACAGATCTCTAGTTAGACCTCACCTAGAATATTGTGTACAGTACTGGAGACCCCATCTCCAGAAGGATATTGATACTCTAGAGAAAATTCAAAGAAGGGCTACTAAAATGGTGACTGGTCTACAGGAAAAGAAATATCAGGATAGACTAAAGGATCTGAATATGTATAGCTTGGAGGAGAGAAGAGAGAGAAGGGATATGATAGAAACATCCAAATACATGAAGGGATTCAACAAAGTACAGGATGGAAGTATATTTCAAAAGAGTAAAAACGTTAGGACAAGAGGCCATAGTCTAAAACTAGAGGGACACAGGTTTAAATGTAATGTAAGAAAGTTTTACTTCACTGAGAGGGTAGTAGATAAGTGGAATAGCCTACCAGCAGAAGTGGTAGATGTCAATACAGTGACAGAATTTAAGCATGCATGGGATAGGCACAAGGCGGTCCTTAACATAAGAAAAGACCAAGGACCAAAAAAGGTTTGAGGTTGTGTGTTTTTTACACAGTAGGAAATTGGGCAGACTAGATGGGCCGAATGGTTCTTATCTGCCGTCAAATTCTATGTTTCTATGTTTCTATATACAAGTCTATGTAAAATTCCTAGCTGGTTACTAAAAATTACCTTACCTTAGCGTTCAATATTTTTGCTTACCCCCGCCATAAATGTGACGTATATCCAAAAATAAACCAGCATTAATTAGCTTCAACCCTTTGGATGCTAGAAACTACTCCAACCCACTTGAAGACATCTGTAGCATGCAGTGGGTTAAAGCAAGCTATACAACGTGGCCACACTTTGAGATGTGTACAGTTCTTATCTTATGGTTTCTATAAACAAAGTTCCTATTACAATGGATTTGGAAGTGCAGATTTCTTAGCATATGAACTGGTTCACTAATTGGTTGTCTTTCTATTTGTGTTTGCCTAGTGATAGCAGCACAATCTCATGGAAACCATTTTGCTGTGTACACAACAATCTACAAATAACAAGTCACAAAAAAGAGCCAAAGTAATGCATTATTAGAGAGACTGTGGCCTTTGGTCACTACATCACTGACAGGTTCTACAGAACCAAAACCGACACTGTCATGAAAAATAAAAGATTGCAATCCTTTAGAACAGTGCTTCCCAACAGGCATGTCACTACACATTTATGTATCACCGCGCCAAGCTTAATGCCTGATAATTTATCAAATGTATTCATTGACTTATATTTGCATTTCCTGCCCAAATAGATTACATAATCATACATTTTCCATCTAAAAGTCTCATAACTTAACTCTTTATGATTACCATTTACAAACACATTCAAGGTCAATACAAAGAACTAGCCAATGAATTCTTTACGCAAACAGCTGATCTAAGAACAAGGTCATAAATATGCACAAATACCCATGCACACTAATGTCATCAAATAGACAGAAATAGATGCTGTAAGGGATTAAGGTTGGCCCCAGCAGCTCCAGTATGCCCCCTCAGCTACAACTTGCCCCCCATCACATACCTGTAGATCCCGCGCAGTCTTCTCTTCAGTAATGCAGAGCGCGGCGGGAGATCATGACTCCCAGCGCGCTCTGCATTACTAAAGATTCGACCCAATGAGGGAGCGCTGTAGCAACAGACCTGACTGTGTTGTGGTTCCCGGCGTGGTGTGTGCGGGCGCAGCTCTTGTCCGCTGCATGCCCGCGCCCCCGGTACGTGTGAGCCCTAGGCCGGCGCCTACCTCGCCTATAGGTGGAGCCGGCCCTGCACACAGTCTGACCTCCTAAAAAGAGGGACAACAGGGTGGGAAAGAGGGACAGAGGGATTTGGCCCTCAAAGAGGGACTGTCCCTCCTAAGGAGGGACACTTGGGATATATGGTATGTGTCTGCCTGTGTGTTGCATATGTCTGTGTTTTTCAGCGTGTCTGCATTTCACACACGTGCGCCCAACGGTCATAACATGACGGGCAACGCCGTCCCACATTGCTAGTATACAATAAAATGGGAGAGAAACAAAAATAAACCTGCAGACATAGCAATCACATTATCCCAAAAATTCCCTCAGCATCTCAGTGTGGTCACTGTGTTACTTGCCAACACATGACCACTACTAACGTGATTAAAGACAGATTTGGCAAACAGCATGCCATCGCTGACTTTATTACATGTCAAACTAAAGCAGTGATTTACTGCCTTGAATGTCCATGTGACATGCGCTATGTAGGAAAAACAACCAGAAAATTAAAAGTAAGAATAAGAGAACATGCAAACAGCATTTCAAGGGCGCCCCAGGAATCTCGTGGTGTTGGAAAACAACTAACAACTGCAGCTAGACATTTTTTGTCTCATCATGATTCAAATCATTGCAGGTCTTAAAGCTTGGGGCTTGCAACAGGTTAAACTAGGTATACGAGGTGGCGACTATAATCATGTTCTCCTCAAAAATGAAAACTGCTGGATTTTCCTCCTCAACTGTATGATGCCAACTGGTTTAAATGAAGAATGGACTTACAGTGTCCATCTTTAATTATTAACCTCTAGTGATTTTGGACCATGCACATTCTGTATACCTAAGATATATTGTGTTTAAATTTATATTACTTCATTTTTAGTGCCAACATTTTCTCTTCAGAATTGTTCACAATTAACCAATCACATTCAGTCTCATGTTAAATAGAAGTCATTACACACCTGCTATCATTTAAAGTGACTCCGATTAATCACAAATAAAGTTCAGCCGTTCTAGTAGAATTTTCCTTTGCTTAGTTGCATCTCAGAGCAAAAGCCATGGTCCACAAAGAGCTTCCAAAGCATCAGAGGGATCTCATTGCTGAAAGATATCAGTCAGGAGAAGGGTATAAAAGAATTTCCAAAGCATTAGATATACCATGGAACACAGTGAAGACAGTCATCATCAAGTGGAGAAAATATGGCACAACTGAGACATTACCAAGAACTGGACGTCCCACCAAAATTGATGAGAAGAAAACTGGTCAGGGAGGCTTCCAAGAGCCCTACTGCAACAATAAAGGAACTGCAGGAATTTCTGGCAAGTACTGGCTGTGTGCTACATGTGACAACAATCTCCCGTATTCTTCATATGAATGGGCTATGGGGTAGGGTGGCAAGATGGAAGCCTTTTCTTACAAAGAAGTTGCAATAACAAACATCTAGTCCCCCAAAAGCACGTGGGAAAATGTGTTATGGTCTGATGAAACCAAGGTTGAACTTTTTGGCGCAAAAACAACACTGCAAATCACCCATCAAGTCCCCCAAAAGCACGTGGGAAAATGTGTTATGGTCTGATGAAACCAAGGTTGAACTTTTTGGCCAAAACCAAGGTTGAACTTCTGGGCGCAAAAACAACACTGCACATCACCCAAAGAACACCATACCCGCAGTGAAGCATGATGGTGGCAGCATCATACTTTGGGGCCGTTTTTCCTCAGCTGGAACCGGGGCCTTAGTCAGGGTGGAGGGAATTATGAACAGTTCCAAATACCAGGCAATTTTGGCACAAAACCTTCAGGCGTCCGTTAGAAAGCTGAAGATGAAGTTCACCTTTCAGCAGGACAACAAGCCAAAGCACACATCCAAATCCACAAAAGCACGGCTTCACCAGAAGAAGATTAACGTTTTGGAATGGCCCAGCCAGTGCCCAGACCTGAATCCAATTGAACATCTGTGGGGTGATCTGAAGAGGGCTGTGCACAGGAGATGTCCTCGCAATCTGACAGATTTGGAGCGCTTTTGCAAAGAAGAGTGGGCAAAAATTGCCACGTTAAGATGTGCCATGCTAATAAACTCCTACCCAAAAAGACTGATTGCTGTAATAAAATCAAAAGGTGCTTCAACAAAGTATTAGTTTAAGGGTGTGCACACCTATGCAACCAGGTTATTGTGAGTTTTTTTATTTTTCACCCTCAACGATTTCAGTTTGTTTTGCAATTGAATTGTTCACGTTATAGGTCACATTAAAGGTGGAAAAAGTTCTGACATGATTTATCTTTGTCTCATTCTTTAACATCACAAGAACCTGGCATTTTAACAGGGGTGTGTAGACCTTTTTATATCCACTGTATTTCAAAAACGTCATTCAAAACTGCCCATGTGTTATGGACAAAAGACCAGAAGATGTATAGTTCAGGAGATATTGAAATTGAAAGCCTCTCCTAGCCCACTGAATGCTAGAGAGGTGCTGAATACATTGATCTGCAATGCGCTGGACATTTTTCTGGTACTTAACACTTTGAGTGCTAGAGGGATATCCAATGCACTGCCACTCAAAGGGTTAAAGGATTAATGTGGTTTCTTGTGCTAACTAAGCTCTGCACCGCACAGAGAGGTTCATTACCACATGGTACCACACTCAGAGCAATCACTAAGCATAAACAGGTACGCATCTGCTGGTCTTTTGGCCAACATGATACAGAGGCAGTATGAATGGTGTTAAATACAACCCTGAATTCAAGGTGACAGGTCCTCCTTAATCACTGATGTGTCATGACTTTAGAAAGATTGGAAACCACCACATTAGAACGAAATAAACGGATGCACATACTGAACGGAAAGGCTACACTTTATTTTAACCCTTTGAGCACCAGAGGGATAGCAATGCATTGACCAGCAAAGGGTTAAGCTAATTAAAGAATAAACCATCACTGACCTTAAACTAGACTTGGCATTTTAAGGCACATTTGGTTTACATTACAGGGAATTAAAGTCTGCCTGGTTGGCGGCACAGTGCTGCACTCCATGCCAACTCTCATCACAGTATGATAATTAGTTCTGTTCAAGGTGCAAATCTCCAGTGTGAGGGATCTGCCTAGAGTCATTCATTGCACAGTGTCTGTGTGTGTGTGTGAGATTCACTGCACAGTGTGTGTGAGATTCACTGCACAGTGTGTGTGTGTGTGTGTGTGTGTGTGTGTGTGTCATTCACTGCACAGTGTGTGTGTGCATGTGTGAGTGTGTGTGTGTGTGTGTGTGTGTGTGTGTGTGTGTGTGTGTCATTCATTGCACAGTATGTGTGTGTGTGTATCATTAATAGCACAGTGTGTTTGTGTATCATTCATTGCACAGTGTGTGTGTGTATCATTCATTGCACAGTGTGTGTGTGTGTGTGTGTGTGTGTGTGTGTGTGATTCATTGCACAGTGTGCGTCATTCATTGCACAGTGTGTGTGTGTGTTTGTGTTTGTATACTGTCCCAGAAAATAAACTCATTACGATAAAATGCCACATTAATTTATATTACAAACCAATGGCTAGTGTAGCATATAGACAATTTCTGATTTTCTGGTTCTCTTCACAATTAGATAAACGTGTTTTATGGTGACACATCCACTGTAATGTAGGAAGGAAAATCCTAGTTGCTGCTATGAATCAATTCTGCATGGATTAGTTCCAAAACTAACCTTAAAGGGACAGTCACACCAACACAAAACTTGGCTTAGTATTGAAGCTCATATTAAAGGGGAACTACCACCCCGCAATAACTTAACATGCTTTCATTCTTCATCTGGCGACTAGCTGCTTAGTAGCGCTAATCGCCAGAAATATTACCTGGTGAATCTTTGGAGAAATCTTTGGAACCAGGCAATATTTCTGGCGACTAGCACTACTAAGCAGCTAGTCGCCAGATGAAGAATGAAAGCATGTTAAGTTATTGCGGGGTGGTAGTTCCCCTTTAATGACATACTAAGAAAAGGTGGTGTTGTTCTGGGGCAAACCAACTGCTCCATAAGGAACAAATAAATTAAAGTCTCATTGATTTAAATGGGGCTATAAACCCACTGAATGCTACAGAAGTCTCCAATGAATTGCAAAGCTTCTACAGCATCATCTAGTGACTAGCGATGGTGCTCTAAAGCCTCTCCTATTGGTCAGAAGAGGTAGAGTCTCTCATATTGGCCAATGGTGATCCCAAAATCCTCCTCTAATGGCTGGCTGAGGATGATGTCCAATGTAGCTCAACAGCAGCTGAAGAGCCACACATTGGCCACCAATACCCTAAGGAAGTGCTGTCCGAGTTTAGTCCTCAAGGGACACCAACAGGCCAGGATTTAAGGACTTCTCTGATTAAACACAGGTGAGTAATTCAGTGATCATTCACTGTGACTGACTCACCTGTAATTAAAGCAGAACTTTCACATATTAATAAGTCGCCATTCAGTCATTAAACATATGACGACTAGCTTGATAATACGTGTATTACCTTTCAAAAGTGGCAGATTCTAAAGAAATCTTTAATCTTCGGAGACTGACAGCCAGGTTAATGCAGCCTGCGCCGTCAGTCCCTTCCGGTTACCTTGTGGCACACTGCAATGCTTCTTACAGGAGACGGGACTGACAGTGCAGGTAAGCAGACAAGATGTCTGCGCTGATGACTGGCTTCTGATCTCTGAAGATTAAAGGGGATGTGTCACCTATCCAAGACTTAAGCTAAATAATTAGGTTATATCAATAATAGCACTAAACGTGTGGGTTTTTTTTTTTTGTTTTGTTTTGTTTTTTTAAGTAAAGCTTTGTTTTGTCAAAATGTAAGTTATAATGTATGGGCTGCAGCTACTTCCGCATACACTGCAGCCCGTCGCTCTGCCCCTGCTCCCCTCTCTGTAGCCAGCCTCCTCCAATGAAGGAGGCTTCAGTCTGTAAGCTGGTGCAGTCTCATTGGCAGATATTGATATCTAGCCAATGAGAACGCTCCAGCTTACAGACAGAAAGCCTCCGTCACTGAAGGAGGGAGGAGAGCAGAGGCAGAGCGATGGGCTGCAGTCTATGCGGAAGTAGCTGCAGCCCATACATTAGAACTTAAATTTTGACAAAACAAAGCTTTTTTTTTCTTTTTTTTTTTTTTAAATAAACACACGTTTAGTGCTATTATTGATATAACCTAACTATTTAGCTTAAGTCTTGTCTAGGTGACACCTCCCCTTTAAAGATTTCTTTAGACTCTGCCCTTTTGATAGGCAATATGTGAAGGTTCTGCCTTAAAGGAATAGTAATACTTGTTTAAGTAAGCTTTAACAATGTAGCGCTCTAGCTGACAGACTTGTATTCTGGTCTGTGGACCGGACGGCTTGTCTGGAGAGCCGAAACAGCAGTGGATACAAAAGAAAAGTTAATGACCATGGTCTACAAAGTGTGCCTGGTTTGAGGCAGTAGACCGTTCTCATGAAGATTTGTTGTGTATACACTGCTATTTTGGCTCTCCAGACGAGCCGTCCGGTCCGCAGACCAGAATCCAAGTCTGCCGGCTAGAGAGCTGACATAGCTAAAAGGGGAGGGAGGGGGAAACTTTACATTGAGATTAGACTAAAACTATGAAAGCTATAGCTAAAAGACTTTGATGCTTTGCTTTATTTATTTAATAACTACAATATTAAAGCTTACATAAAAAAGGAGTATTACTATCCCTTGAACACTGAACTTGGACAAACCTGACCTAAGGTCTCCCTCATCATTCCAGCACATGATGAAAATGCCTGGATGTGTAGATCTGGTTTATTAGACAGTAAATGACTCAGAGTTTAGACTTGGGTATTCAGCCATTATTTCCACATATCACATCCTCATTCTAAACATTCAGAAGCAGAGTGACTAAGTGGCATGATGTATAGGCATTTGTTCCAGCACCGAGCAGTGCAAGGTGATCTGGGAACTGAAGCTGTAGGTATTTATTTAGTGGGAAGGTCACACAATTCATGGCTGTAGTTTACAGATCTCGGGGTGATAGGCAGCCTGCCATGTACCAGCTGTCAGTACAGCAACTATCATACACAGGGAACCACAGACCACAATGAGGTAACCAGACTCTCCGTTCTTAAAGGAAAAATAACACCTTCTAATAAGTCTTGTTAAATTGATTGAACGATCAGCTATTCAAATTAGTCCTGGATGTCAGGTCCATGGAGGCGAACATGACATTGCTAACAGGACCACAGTACCTCAAACTCTGCTACCACAAGAGGGGGACTCAGAGGGTAATAATGTTTTGCATAAAAATAATCCAAACTACATCTTAATTGCACTTCCATATTAAGATGGATACACATCAAAAGAACTGATCCATTTCAACATGTGGATAGTCCCACCGCCCCCACGCAGAACCCCCAATAAATAGCAGCACCCCTGGACTCACCTCCCAACATTAGAAACAGCCAATGAGGGTTGCTAGGGGTGGCTGGTGGTAAGGGCATTACTGAGAATTTTTAGGTTATTTCAAGACCTATTGACACCACTTTGTGTAACTGAAAAATGTATTTATAACATGTCCAATGTGTTTTATTCACAAAGACTAAATGTATAAACACATATAGTGACGTTTATACAAACATTAGTGTGAGTGTTACTGCTGTGGAGCAATGAGTTACACTTATATACACACCACACAGTCTGATCTCCTAAACACAGGGACACCAGGGTGATACACTTATATACACACCTCACAGTCTGATCTCCTAAACACAGGGACACCAGGGTGATACACTTCTATACACACCACACAGTCTGATCTCCTAACCACAGGGACACCAGGGTTATACACTTATATATACACCACACTGTCCGATCTCCTAAACACAGGGACACCAGGGTGATACACTTATATACACACCACACAGTCTGATCTCCTAAACACAGGGACACCAGGGTGATACACTTATATACACACCACACAATCTGATCTCTAAACACAGGGATACCAGGGTGATACACTTATATACACAACACACAGTCTGATCTCCTAACCACAGGGACACCAGGGTGATACACTTATATACACGCCACACAATCAGATCGACTAAACACAGGGACACCAGGGTGATACACTTCTATACACCACACAGTCTGATATCCTAAACACAGGGACACCAGGGTGATACACTTATATAACCTTTATGGTATGAGAGATATAAATCACTAAAATTACCTCCTGAGAGAAGTCGGAGCTTAGCTGACAGCTGCAGAATCCAGTCATTTGACCAGATGGATCTTCAGCAGAGCCGGAATCAAGCAATCTCAACATTAATACTTCATTGGAATGGTCTACAAAGTGTGCCAGGTTTGCAAGCACACTTTGTAGACCGTTCTAAAAACAAATACTTAATTGGATTGAGCTATTTTGGTTCTGCTGAAGAGCCAAAGGACGGTCTGCGGACCAGGATCGCCTGCTGACGTCAGTGAAAGGGGAGGAGAGACCTTTGTAAATCGTATATCTCTCAAACTATAAAGGTTTGAGAGATCGGAGTGGCCTCAATTACTTCCTTTTTTTAATATCTACAATAGCAAATTCACTTAAAATGATCCATTACTATCCCTTTAACCCCATAAGGACTGTGTGGTCTGGGGGTGGGACACACTGGAGGACCAGGGCACTTTTTTAATGTAAACGTGATTTGTGA
This sequence comes from Rhinophrynus dorsalis, assembly GCA_037306005.1. Taxonomy (NCBI): domain Eukaryota; kingdom Metazoa; phylum Chordata; class Amphibia; order Anura; family Rhinophrynidae; genus Rhinophrynus; species Rhinophrynus dorsalis. Next base: position 21,192,518 of record CM074723.1, read on the forward strand.
TCACAAACTTTCATGATGTGCCAGTACTGTCACCGCTCCATAATGCCCAGACATGCGTGACGGTCCCAGTGGGTGGGTGTATGTAAAATGACAAGTCAACACTGGATAACCCAAAATGAGAGCAAGAGATGTCCAACTGGGGACGAGCCTGTAGCAGGCTTTTTACAACATATACATTATTTATTTATTTATTTAGAACTTGTTTACCAGGAAGAATACATGGAGATTTCTGTTTTTCAAGTTTGTCCTGGAGAGATTTCATAATGCAAAAAGGTACAAGTTTTTACAGGCACATACAAGAAGATACAAATTCCAAATAAATCCTAATATACAGTTCCATGTTTACAAATACAAAGTGGTAGATATTTTTAGGGATTTTGTGATTTGATTTATATATATATATATTTTTATTTTGGTTGACCCTCTTCTTCATTCTTGTAATGTGGAATCATTAGTGAATATCACGAATCACATTATACTGCCCAGCAACTAAGTGCCAAGCAATTACTATTTGAACTTAGGAAGTAGGTAATCCCAGAGACACGATTCGGCCATCTTGGGCCTTGTCAGAGAGATGCAGCTCTTCTCTCTACTCACCTGAGGAAAAGTGGTCCCTGTCTGGATTCCACTATAATGTTTGCTCTTTGGTATGTAGAGAGAACAGCTGCACCTCGCTGACAAGGCCCAAGATGGCTGAACTGTACGTCTAGGGTTAGTTATTACTTTTATTCAGAAAGGAATTGCCAGGTACTTCATGGCTGGACTGCCATTTCTGGGCAGGATCAGCAGAGCATGCTGCACACTATTTTTTGGCTGTGGGTGGCACCTGGGAGCTAATAGAGATTGCACCCAGGGTAAGATAATTTCCAAACTACATCTTAATTCTATTTACACATCAAAAGAACGTATCCATTTCAACACGTGGAGGATATTCCCCCCGCACAGATCTGCCAATAAATAGCCTCAGCCCTGGACTCACCTCCCAACATTAGAAATAGCCAAAGAGGGACACTGATGTTTTAGGGAGTGTTGCTAGGGGCGGCTGGTGGAAACGGTATTAGCAATCTCCAGTCTCCATTTAAATCATTGCAACTTTTCATCCCCCCACCATGGCATTTGGTTTACTCTAGAACTGCACCTATTTAGTTTATTGAATGTGGTGCAATGTGACTAGTGACTCAGTAAGTAAAGGAAGTGAATACTATGGAGAATTCTTCTTGAAATGCCAGTGTTAATTCATTGTAACTCCAGAAAGGTTCATTTATCTCAGTGTCTACCAACAAAACAAACATTTACAGTATAATCTCACTGCGACGCGGCTGACATCTGCCATTCGTGCAACCCTCATACAGTAAATTATTTACAATATGATTTTTAATGTTTGACCTGTCACTTTGACATACAATTAACGAACGTTAAAGAGAATTAAAAACTGCCTAAATGTTGAGCTAGCCATTTGTTTGTAATGTATATTTGTTGGTGGCACAATGTGACACTTTATGCAAATTAGTTTATGTACAGGGACAATTCTACCAGACTCCATTCTATGAAAGAATCAAGGCAGAGGCCACAAACTGAGTGCCTTTCTGTTAACATTCGCTGTCCTGAATAGAACCAGTTAGTGTACTGTGTACATAATTAGCATGAAGTGGTACTCTTTATCACCAAAACATAACAGTTCATTTCTCAAAAATGTATTTATTTAAAAAACAAACTGAAAGATGTATCATTTTGCATATTTTAATTATCCATAAAAACAAACTAACAGGACAACTTTAAAGGGACAGTAATGTTTCACAATAAAAGCAGCTCCAATTAATCTTCATAGTATTTGGGCCATGGAGAGGGTTATTTCAATACTGTCAGAGTTGTAGTACAAGAGTAATTGAATGATAAAGTATCCACCTCCTGCCCCTTTTACTGATGTAACATTGCTCATTCAGAGCAGCAAGACTGTCTGGATGGATCAAAGAAATGGACAATCTTCAGTGAGAATAAGGAAAAACCTGTCAAGGGGGGCAGGGTTTTCCTAATGATCACAGTAAGAAGATAGTCCCTTGCTGGGACCTGTCTGGTCCCAGGACCAGATTCCACATCTGAGGGGAGGCGGCTTACACTAGGTAAAAGAGGAGGGAGGGGGATACTGTATCATTCAATTACTCTTGAACTACAACTCTGATGGTATTGAAATAACACTCTCCATAGCCCAAATACTATGAAGATTAATTGGAGCTGCTTTTATTTTGAAAACATTACTATCCCTTTAAGTCACATAACATTTTTACAGTCCCCTAAGTTGAAGTTGGCTTGCCTCAGAATCGCTCTGCCTTTGTTACTGTGTGTATGGCCTTTAGATTCCAAGCCGTACTGTGTACGCTAGCACTCGTGCTAGTGAAAGGTTTACATAACAGTGAGCTGACCAGTTCTTACCTGCCATCGAATTCTAAGTACTAGGAGAAGTGTTTCATTCATTTTTTCATACTTTCTAAGAATTGTTTATAAAGTAAAACAAATGTCAAGAACAAATGTTCACAATCTTTTTTGCTCAGTGCATGCCTAAAACGCAGTCTGGTATTCTCAGGGCACTTGCCAGGGGGGTGAAAAATAGGGGTACAAATACATAAAAATATAGTTATGTATACTTAGCGATAGTAGTTGGGTCTCAATCAGGATGACAAAAATAAGCATACTGTACATAACAATTTTCATTTCAACTGAACATTTACATTTTTGTAACAACTTTATAGAAAAATCATGGTAACAATGGTACGGTTCTGTTTGACACATTAAAAACAGGACTGAACCTGGGGACGGCTTAATGTATCATTATAGTAGACAGAACATTTTGGTATTTGATTGTATAGAGATAGATCTTTTCAACTCCCAGACTAACAGGCTCTTCACACCTCTGTGTTAATGAACATTTCCTTGCTCCCAAGACTTTAATCTAACTCTATTGCATATCATTTCATATCTATGTAGACTGGATGTTTACTAAGTTAATTGACCCCACTGTCTACTCATATTTTGTTTCAAATGTATGTCATACTCTGTAAAAATAAATGCAGTGTTATTCTAGCCTTGTTAACCCATGTCTGAATGAGGGGACTTAACCCTCTGAGTACCAGAGGGGTACTCAACGCATTGCAAAACAATGCGTTGCGTGCCCCTCTGGCACTCAAGGGGTTAAGTGTCTTGAAAGCTTGCACTTTCTAGATCCTCAGCTATCCATTAAAAGGTATCACCTTTATATCACACTCTTGTGAGTTTTTTTGCTATGAATCTTATTCATCCTATTCATTTAAAGGGATAGTAATACTTCGTTTTATCTTTATTTTATTTTGTAGGCATTAAAAAAACATGAAGAATGATATAAGTCTTATCTCTCAAACCTTTATGGTTTAAGAGATATTCACAAACAAAGTATCCCCCCCCTGTTCAGCCAGTTCAGAAGGGAGGTGCCCAGGTAGACTGCAGAGAGGGACAATCTTCAATTAAGATAAGGGAAAAAGCTGAAAAACTTGTCAAGGGGGGCAGGGATTTCATTGTTCTCATAGGAAGATTGTCCCCTTCTGTTATCTGTCTGGTCTTACAACCAGATTCACATCTGAGAAGAGATGGCTTACACTAGGAAAAAGGAGCGGGAGGGGAACTTTGCTTGTGAATATCTCATAAACCATAAAGGATTGAGAGATAAGACTTATATCATTCTTCATGTTTTTTTAATGCCTACAAAATAAAATAAAGATAAAACGAAGTATTACTATCCCTTTAAGTGTGCAATTAACAGAACACTTACAAATTAACTGGGGTTATATACACTTAAATTCCACGCACCCCATGCTAGCATCTCCACACATCATCTATTTGTTTCCGCTGCATAAAATCTACTGTTAGATAAGCTTTCTGAGGACTCCCATTAAAATAGCAGTCTTTATTGCTACCTCCAAAGTGATAATGTTTTATTGCCTGTTAATGGGCCTGAGATAAGATGTCAGCTTTTCTGAATAGAAGAGTAGTAGGTGTTAACTCCAGTACAATAGACCATTAGCTGTGTACAAACAGAGTGTGTCTATATTACGACAGTATACACATGCATTAAAAATACAATATAGTATTATATTTTACTGATCATACAAAAAATGCTACATGTTGTGGATGCCAGCTAGATGTCAGGTCCCTTTATTAAACACACGCAAAAGTTTAAGTGTCAATGAGCGTAACCTATAAATCTAAAAAAAAAAACTCATAGCTAGTTTGCGAAATAAAAAAGTGTTAATACAACATACAAGCGATTCTGAACGCTCTCAAAATCATCAATGTTGATTTTAGGTGAGAGTGTCCATTTACAGTCGTGTGAACTACATATACCGGTATGTGCTAAACGAGGAAATATTTGTACCTTGGTGTCAAATTATGAAGTAATGCCGAACTTTATAGATAGGCATAATTGCAAAGCCACAGTGTGTACATGCCACTGGACTTTTAACCCTTTGAGTGCCAGAGGGGTGTGCAACGCATTGCGTACTCCTCTGGCACTCGAAAGGTTAAAACAGTGTGTTCCAATGTTCATTGTATAAGAATGTTTCATACATTGCTCCTTACTGCTGTATAGTCTCCATCATAAGTCAAACAGCATTGTATATCAAAGATGCACATTATGTCTAACATTTAAATTTAGAGCAAAAAGGGGCAAAATTGCAGCTAAGCACTATGGGTCGTAGTCAGCTAAATATGTGCACTTTAAGAGCAAACCAACTGCATCACAGGGATTAAAGGGGAACTCTCACCACCTATAAATTATTACTTATTTCATTTTTTGCCCCCAATACCTTTTTTTTTTTTTAATCTCTAATATTATGGATAAATGAGCTTCTAAAGTGTTACTGCATGATGTCACATCAGGCCTCGCTGTGTACCACACAGCTGTTCATCTTCTCCTCCCCTGTTGTGTCTCATTCCCTCCTCCTTGTCTGACGCTCGAATCTTCCTGATGTCATGCGGTAACACTTTAGAAGCGTATTTCTCCCTAAAATTATTGACTTGGAAAAAAACAAAAACGATTCAACCTGCATTGGGACAAAGAATTAACCCTTTGAGTGCCAAAGTAGTAAAGAATGCACTGCAAAGCAATGCATTCTGTACCACTCTGGCACTCAAAGGGTTAAATAAGTATTACTTTATATAAGGTGAGTGCTACCCTTTAAATGAAATTTACACAAATTCCCACTGCCTTAAACTTGGCCTTTAACCTGTTGAATGCTAGACGTCACCAATTTATTGCTTCACAGTTTTCACCCCCATCAAGCAGCTGATTTGTACAGCTAGATGAATTAGGCACTTTCTACATTTGATGCCTGCAGAACAATGATGAAATGTGACTTGTTTCTCTCATCTGTTTCCTCAGAACTAATAAAAACAATTCAGGATTGCCTGTCAAAAACCGCAGTTTACTGCTAATCCGACTGGCAAATGTGACAGGGGAAAGTTTAAAGCTGGCCACCACTACCTTGAAAAATAAGGTTATACTTTACACAGGTGATTAAGTACATAACACAACCATTAACTTTAGTTAAACAAACATTTGTCCCCTGGGTTCCACTAGTGAGAAAACAACAGGGACTGATTCAGCTGGAGCAGGTACCAGAGGCAATGAACACATAAATGAGTTCAGCCAGATGTCTGATGCCCACAACTGGTCCAGAGAAACTGTAGTCTGTGTGTACATCAATCCAGTCTGTGAAGATCTATACACAGCGCACCATGCAAACACGCCACTCTGCAACTTTCTACTCGTCCTGGGGTCTATGGACAAGATAGTGTGCACTGCTCCAGGTGAACCAAGTCTACAAGTGTGGGCGACTGCTTGCTGCATTATTACACATGTGAAAGGAGCCTAAGACAGGCGTGCCTAGGTTAAGTCCTGAAGTGCTGCAAACAGACCATGGTTTGGCGCTTTGAGTGCCAGAGAGATATCCAACACAATGTGTGGATACCTCTCTGGTTCTGAAAGAGATAAAAATGTCACTGCTTTAGCACAGGTGAATCAGTCAAAATGAATATGCCACTGATCAACTCACTTGTTATTAACCCCTTAAGGACTACGTGACGTGGTATGACCGTCACGGTGCTTATACCCTTAAGGACCAGTGACAGTCATAGCACGTCACGTACTTTTTACTTACAGCGGTCTACCGGGAGCGCTAGGACAGAACAAGTCAAATTGTCTATAATGTCAATTATTTCTTTCATTTCAAAGTTAACTCTTTGAGTGCCAGAGGGGTACGCAACGCATTGCAAAGCAATGCGTTGCGTACCCCTCTGGCACTCAAAGGGTTAAGCCTTTTGTAACGTCATGATGGAGGCTACCAGGTTCACTCCCTAGAGCAGTGATTGAAGGGGGAGGTTCCTTGGCACTTTAGTGTGCCATGTTCATCCATTTTGGGTGCCCCTTCTTTTCTACAAAGATGTTGATAAAATGTAAATGTTGAGTTTCAAAGGTATATTTATGAAAACCGTTATATGGAGTATATTTGTTTTTGTTGTTCTGATTGTGAGACCTAAAATAATACATTTATGTATTTGTACTCCTCACTATGTGCTTGACAAATTACATCTAAAAAATGCTAGCTGTGCCCCGAAGAATCCAGACTTCGTGTTAGGGGGTGACGACCAAAAAAAAAAAAATAGAGATTGAGAACCATTGCCCTAAAGGGAGAACCCGGTCCCTGACCACAAAGCAGGGATAGTGGTACAATATACCATTCTCCCTGCTGTCTGAAAAGACTGGAGGGAACAAGCTTATGAAGCTCTTTCCCTACAATTACCACTTATTGTACATATTTTTACCTTAGATCGAATGCCTGATTTCTAAGGAGCCCCCTGATAGTTTATTAGAGCCTCTTCTTCTGGGGTGCTAATACTGTGCACATTTCCCGGTACTGCTCTATGTCTCCTCCTCTCTCCATCAGTCCGATTCCCAGCTACACACTCTCCTGGGCTGTATCGATGTCCTCGGCAGACCTCAGATACCTAGCTCTGGCACAGAAGACTGCTTCCTTATTAAACTCCTTACATGCCAGATGTGTGTGCAATCCGTTGCACAAGAGGGGGTGTACTCCAGCTCCCTGGATCCTGTACACTGACCTAAAGTGGCACAACAGGTGATCTGGGAAAACAATAATGAAGCTGGGGATTCCTTCCTGCAGACTCTGCAATCACTGCCCAACACATAGATCTGAAGATAAGAGTGATGGGGTCATAGAGAAGTCTGCAGTAGGGAGTCAGATGTAAATGATTTATGTGGTTAGGGTCAGGATGCCCCAGTATCAAGCAACAGTTGGAAATGACTTCTACTGCCGAGCCTCCTGGAGTGTCATCTGCACCCGCTTGTCAGCCGAGGTCTGCCGGGGAGCTGATGCAGCCTAGGGGAAAGCTGTAGCTGGGAGTTAGGCTGATGGAGAGAGGAGGAGATGTGGAAGAGTACAGGGAAATGAGACTAAATGGACACTGTGTGAATTAACACTCAAGAGGAAAATGTTCTGCTGAACAATCAGGGGGATCCCTTATATGTCAGGCAAGTTGTCTGGGATTCAAATATGTACAGTAAGTCAGGCATGGAGGGAAAGAGCGCCATAAGCTTGTTCAGGCAGCAGACATAGTGGTGTATTGAACTACATAGTAACATAGTAATTTAGGTTGAAAAAAGACTTGCGTCCATCTAGTTCAACCCTTTTCCTATTCGTTCATCCAAAAGAAGGAAAAAAAAAAAAAAAAAAAAAAAAACTCTCAATACAGCAACTTCAGATTCTGCCTTGAATGGGGGGAAAAAAATCCTTCTTGATTCCAAATGGCAATCAGATTTCTCCCTGAATCAACAAGCCCTAACTAAATATTAATCCCAATACTAACGTACATAGCCCTCTATGTTCTGCTGTTTTAAAAAAGTATCCAGGCCCTTTTTTAAAAGCATCTAATGTATTCAATAGCAACTACTATCCCTATTTTCTGGCTTGACCTCTCTCTAGGGACAGAGAAAACGGTAAACTTGATCATAAAGATACAAAAGTACTAGAAGGGAATAATAGGTGGTGGGATGGGGAGCATTGCGTAATGTTAGTATCAGGCCAGCATGCCTGAAAATACTTTCTAATTTACATAAACTTACAAACAAAGCTGAATCTCAAATTGTTTTAACAATCATAGGTCCTTAAGGGGTTAAATAGAAATTGGTAATCATAACTATAGGGTTTTTAAATGTATTTCAAAATCAACAAATTGTAACAAAATGACAGGTCTGCTTTAATGACAGTGAGATAGCTCAGTTGGTTAATGCACCAGCTGTAGAATCTGTTCAAAACACAAGGCCACCGGTTCTATCCCCAGCAGGGTCAACCTCACCTTTCACTCTTCTGTAGGTAGATAACATGGGTATCCAAACATACTTGAAAATGAGAGGCAAACTCAATGTATCCTTCCTGGCAAAGTAATTTCATAAACAACAATAATAAAATCGAGATATCCTTAAATTCTGGCCTGTTTGTAGCACTTGAGGACTGAACTTCAACACTCTGCCCTACTAAGCATCACCGTCATAAGGACCCAAGGGGAGTGCAACATGATGCAAAGCAATGAGTTGACTAGTCTGGCCTATAAAGGGTTAAAGAGGTGTGCTGTGGCATTCTGAGGGGTAACCTCTATATCCATGGACGAGATAACCTGGCACCTTTTATTTTAGAAACTGTCCCCTGACTTGCATTTCATGTACACAACTGAATCACAATTCACACACATCAGACCGTACACAAAACTGTGCACTCGTCACATCTGCATTCATTTAGCTACATGTTTGCAACATTTTAGTTTTATACAGGTCAAATTTAACCCTTTGAGTGCCAGAGGGGTATGCAAGGTATTGCGTTTGCAATGCGCACCCCTCTAGCACTCAAAGGGTTAAACAGATGTGTCTGTTTAACCTTTTGAGTGCCGGAGTGGTACGGAATGCATTGCAAAACAAACGACACCAGTTCTACACTTTTTTTTGGGAAAATGTGGAGAAATTCTCAGACACACCAGCTGTTCTACAGGAAACAAATATTCCAATTTATTTAAAATGATAACTATAACGTAGAGAGTGTCCTATGGACAGATGTGCCCTGAGGTTACAAAATTATAGTTCCACTTTAATCAGCATATCCTTCAATGGTGGCCTGTTCGCAGCGCTTGAAAACCAGAATTCAACACTCTTGACCTAACCATTACCCTTTCAAGCACTTGAGAGTTGCAAAGCAGTGCAGCACACACCACTCCTTAACCCTTTGAGTGCCAGAGGGGTACGGAATGCATTGCTTTGCAATGCATTCCGTACCCCTCTGGCACTTCAAGGGTTAAAGAGTTAAAATTGCTGTGGCATCCTGGGGAGTAACACACTTTGATATCCAAGAATGAAATATCCTGGTACCTTACTTTTTAGAAAATCTCCCCTGGATTTACGTACAGAGAATGGATGAAGCTGCACAGAGAGCCTTGGAAGACCAAAGGGAGACAAAAGAAGGTCTGTAAACAGATCCCCCCTGGGCTCTCTCATAGGTCCTACAAGAAGTGACTTAAATCTCTCACTTGACTATTCACAGCCCAAAGACTGTCTGTGGTGCAATAACCACACAGAAGGGCTACGGAAGCTGCTTTTACAATGTCTTCTCCCACAGCAACAAATTAAAAACATGACAACAGACCTTTAAATTGAGCAGGGGTGTCTGGGTTCATTCAGTAGTTGAAGGCATGATCAGAAAGCCATGAGGGCTGAATTATTTTTATTTTTTTATTGATAATGATGTGGAATTACAGCCTGACAACTATTCAGATATATGGATGTATTTATTTGTTGATAATGATGTGGAATTACAGCCTGACAACTATTCAGATATATGGATGTATTTGTTGATAAAGCCAATGACAATACTGATATTTAACAAACACCTATTTTTGAACTGTACCGTACTTGTGGCCGGGGGCTAAAGGCTTACTGGCCTACTAGTTTATTTGTGCTAGTTAATTAGGTAAAAACATTTTTTTTGTAAATCTCAGGTGGGCCACAAGCTTTAACCCTTTGACTGCCAGAGAGATATTCAATACACTGCATTTCAATGAGCTGGCTACCAATACAGAACAAAAAGCATTACACCTCTTCTAATGCCAGACATCTCCAACACAGTGCAAAGAAACCAACTGTACACCTATCTAGCATTCAAGAGATTAACGTCCCATCAATGTGGGTGTGTGTTCCTTTCGATGCAGTTGGTTTTTACACTGGCTTGAATTTGTCCCCAAGGGGCACTTAAGTTTGTGTGTCACACTGCTGCACAATGAGTTGGAAACCCCTCTGGCACTCACAGGATTAAACAGGATTCTGAAAACCCATGCATGCTGAATAGGTCTGTTATAGAATAAATAGGTCAAGCTCTCTAAAAACTATAAAGTTACACAAGGGAAATATCTTCATATATTATATACAGGGTGTCACTGGATCCCAAAACAGCTAAACATCAAAAGAAGAAAACAGAGAGGATCATATAGAGGCACACAACTCCTCAAAAATAATACCCAAAAATAAGCTATAGATCTCCAATGTCCTGCTCTCTAACTTCCAAGGATTTCAATGTATTAATATAGGAAAACTTTTGCCAGAATTGATCCACATTTAATTTTACACATATGCCCCCAACTCAACATACTAGCTGATGTTATACTGACACAACCCCAGATAAAGGCATAAGCACAATCATCCAAACAAAGTCTGATCCCTGAGGCTAGTGTGACAATCAGATCTGGTATTTCATTACCTGGCACCCACCATACCTTATCTATCTCTCTGATCTTCTCAACAGGGGCTCCCACCAGCACACAGATCTCCAGTAACCCAGATGGAAGTTGATTGTCCTCCATCTGCACAGCCTGTGCTACCCAACAAGATGAAGAGAATGGGACCAGTAGGGCACAAAGCTCCAGAAAGGTGGGACCAGGAGGGCACTCAGTTCCAGAAAGGTGGGACCAGGAGGGCACTCAGTTCCAGAAAGGTGGGACCAGGAGGGCACTCAGTTCCAGAAAGGTGGGACCAGGAGGGCACTCAGTTCCAGAAAGGTGGGACCAGGAGGGCACTCAGTTCCAGAAAGGTGGGACCAGGAGGGCACTCAGTTCCAGAAAGGTGGGACCAGGAGGGCAGATCCCGTACAGAAGGGGAGATCCAGGGACTACAGGACAGATGGACAGCCGCATCTATACCCTATAGCTGCCCGATGCCGAGTGACATGTTCCGGGTCCGTTGCTATGGCAGCGCCAGGGAGCAGTTGAGGATTCTGTAGCAGTCCCGGGAAGACGAACAGCCCCTGAGAGTCATTATGGCAACCCCAGTGCAGTGTGAAGCGGCCTCCGCTCTGCCTACGCTGGGATGGAGGGAGGGGAGTAGTGATGTGTATCTTCAACAAGCCGCAGGCTCTTCCCTCCCGCAGCGCTACCAGATGTCCGGCTCCGGGTGCCACAGACACTGAGACTGTAAATCCTCCCTGTAAGCAGCGATCCAATCAACAGATACACCGAAGGGGCGTGGAAACGAGAGCTCCGCCCACAAACTTCAAAAATCGTTTAACTGAGCACAACTAACACAAACAGAGGGGGCGTGGAACTCGAGAACCGCCCACAGCGAGTACTGTACTTACGATTCCGCCCACATACTGAAGACCTAGATAACTCCGCCCACACTGTAGGCTTTATTAGGGATGAAGTGAAAACTGAATCAATTCTAAGGCAAACCAACTGCGCTGTTAGAGACAAATAGAAACAGGCTTTGGTTTTAACCCTTCCAGCGCCAGAGGGGTATCCCTTTCTGGAGCTTAAAGGGTTAAAACGCTACGTTGAACTCCTCGCGCTTATGCTGTCTCCTCTAAGAGCTCGTTACCTAGTTCATAAAGAATCCAGTTGGGGGCGTGTCCGCTGGGGGGCGGCAACAAACAGTACAGTAACCAATGAGATAAGAGTATATCCAAGGGCGGAACTAAATTGGTAAACTTCTTGCCCAAGGTAGGAATTTTCGCCTGATAGTGTGTGGGCGTGGCTTATTTACCACATAAACTGCGATTATTTCCATATTTTCCCGCCCGCTTGCGGCCTGCTCTGTGCACAGTTCTCTGAGATAAAAAAAAGACTTATCAGAGGATGGTGTTTGTAATGTGGTAACGTACAATAGAGTGTCAGCGTAAATACAGCATTAACCATAGCAGTAGCACGGAAATGTAATTTCATACCTTTAAGGACACGAGAGGTGTGCAACACATCGAGAAGGATAAAGAATCAGTCAAGTTTTATGTAACAAAAAGTCATAGTGCTTTTAAATATAATGCTATTTCAGCGCAAACATTTTGTTAATTAAACTAGTTACAGCTAGTGTCCAAAGGGCATTTTTATGATGCACATAGTGATTAGAAGAAATTAAAAAATGAATTTTGATGTAAATTTAACTTATAATTACTTTTTAAATGAAGCATCTCCCAGCTGTGGGTGTGCTGTTGTTTGTAGGGTGACCACATTTCCATTCTGACATTCAGGGACACAGTGGAGATGATAGCAGCAGAGTACCACTCCTTGGCACTAACACAGCCATGGGGGAGGGGTCACTGTTCATTACTGGACATCAGTGTGCAACCTGTTCTTTCTCCAGTGCATCATGGATTTCTAGACACTAGGAGACTTGCCCGTTGAATTTTGTGACAGAAAACAATGCCTGTTGTAGGCTAATAGATAATGTACATCATGCCTAAAGCCTTGACTAGCATTACACTACAACAAAAATGCACCGCAGCTCCTGTCCAATGTCAAAATCAAGGCTCATTTCGCTCTCTCTAGTTTGGAGCCCAGTCTGGAAGCCATTTCGTTGTAGCCCAGCAGAGGCACCACTTCCTGTCACAGTAGGCAATGTGCAGTTCTCCAATGTTCTGGTGTCTTCATTCCAGGACTTTGTATTGTCCCAGAAGGGGGCTGCCTGGGACAAGGGACACACATTTAAAATCAGGGACTGTCCTGGGCAATCAGGGACACGTGGTCACCCTAGTTGTTTGACGGCACTATACGCAAAACGCTATACACACCCCAGCCTTTTCTACCAGTACAAATATGACAGTCCACTCTTTTTATTGCTCATACCTGGAAGGAGTATCAGTATAATTAATATGCTATAACTGCTTTAATATATATAATATATGTCTCGGATCAGGGTTGTCCGCAGAAATGTTTCCAGGTGGGGAGCACAGCCATAATATGACCCACAGGCCAGCCCATCCAGCCCCTTTGTTTATACACTGGGGAAAATTGTAGGCGGGGAGTACCCCCCCTCTGGACGCCCATGGTCACAATAGTGTGTTTAACCCCTTAGCGACCAGCGGTCCTGGGACATTTCCTTCCCATAAGAACTGCGTTGATGCACGCCAACGCGCCGGTACACGTGACCTGTCGCGTGTATCGGCGCGTCACTATGGGGCCTGATAGAGATCGCTCCGATCTTGGAGCGGTCAATTTCAGGCCCTATTTTTACTTACAGCGCTCCCGGTAGAGCGCTGTAAGTAAAAAGTACGTGACGTACTATGACCGTCATCGGTCCTTCAGTATTTCAAGGTCCGTGACGGTCATAGTACGTCACATGGCGTTAAGGGGTTAAAATGATGCCTGTGTCAAAACTGCACATTTAGAATGCCACCTTATTAAACCAGCATCTACATACCTCCCAAGTGTCCCTCTTTGGGAGGGACAGTCCCTCTTTTAGACCTAAATCCCTCTGTCCATCTTTCCCACCCTGATGTCCCTCTTTTTAGGAGATCAGACTGTGTGGTGTGTGTGTATATATAAGTGTATCACATTGTTCTACAGCAATAAAACTCACATTCTTGTTTGTTTAAACATCAGTATATGTGTATTTATACATTAGACTGTGTATATAAAACACTTTATTGATCTAAATCATGTATTAGGTTACACATGTAGGTATCAATAGGTCGTGAAATAGCATAAAAATTCTCGGTAATGCTGCCCATAGGCAACACCCCCTAAAACACAACTGTCCCTATTTGTCAATTTGAAATGTTGGGAGGTATGCATCTATCAGTATGGTGTGTTTAAAATGTGTCAAAACTTAACCAATATAATAATTAGCTAGGATGCTTGTCACGATGCAGTCATGCACAGCAGAGACTGCACGCATTCGGGCAGTCTCTACTGCACATGATTGCATCGGATCTTTAGTAATGCAGAGCGCGCTGGGAGTCATAATCTCCCGGCGCGCTCTGCATTACTGAAGAGAAGACTGCACGGGAGCAGTCCTCTCCTGTACACTTCTGTATGTCCTCTCCTGCACACTTCTCTATCTCCTCTCCTGCACATTCTCTCCTCTTTTGCACAGATCTCACTTCTCTATGTCCTCTCCTGCACACTTCTCTAGCTCCTCTCCTGCACACTTCTCTGTGTCCTCTCATGTACACTTCTGTCTAGTATCATGTGCATCTTTCACCTCTCTTGCACCTCCTACTCCTGTCTCCTGCACATCCTTTTCTCTCTGCTCCTGCACACTTCTCTCTCCTCTCCAACACACTTTCCTCTCTTGTTCTGCACACCTGTCTCTCCTCTCTTACACACTTCTCTCTCCTCTCCTGCATACATCTCTTCCCCTCCTCTCCTCTACTGTGTACATATCGCTCTCCTCTCCTCTGTACATATAACTCTCCTCTCCTGTGCACATTTAACTATCCTCTCCTGTGCACATATCGCTCTCCTCTCCTGTGTACATACCACTCTCCTCTCCTGTGCACATATCTCTCTCCTCTCCTGTGTACATATCACTCTCATCTCCTGTGCCCATATAACTCTCCTCTCCTGTGTACATATAACTCTCCTCTCCTGTGCACATATCACTCTCGTCTCCTACGCGCCTCTGCTGTACACATATCTCTTTCCTCTCCTGTGCACATAGCACTCACCTCTCCACATGTCACTCTCTTCTCCTGCGCACATATCTCTCTTCTCTCCTGTGTACATATCTCTCTCCTCTCATGCATACGTCTCTTCCCCCTCCTGCACAGTCTTTCTCCTCTCCTGTGCACATATCTCTTTTCTCTCCTGCACACGTCTCTCTCCTCTCCTGTGCACATATCGCTGTCCTCTCCTGTGCACATATCACTCTCCTCTCCTGTGTACATATCACTCTCCTCTCCTGTGTACATATCTCTGTCCTCTCCTGTGTACATATCACTCTCCTCTCCTGTGTACATACAACTCTCCTCTCATGTGTACATATCTCTCTTCTCTCCTGTGCACATATCACTCTCGTCTCCTGTGCACATAGCACTCACCTCTCCTGTGCACATATCTCTCACCTCTCCTGTGCACATATCACTCTCCTCTCCTGTGTACATAATACTCTCCTCTCCTGTACACATATCACTCTCGCCTCTGCTGTGCACATATCTCTTTCCTCTCCTGTGCACAAATCACTCTCTTCTCCTGTGCACATATCTCTCTTCTCTCCTGTGCACAAATAACTCTCCTCTCCTGTGCACATATCGCTCTCCTCTCCTGTGCACAAAATACTCTCTTCTCCTGTGTACATACCACTCTCCTCTCCTGTGCACATATCTCTCTCCTCTCCTGTGTACATATCACTCTCATCTCCTGTGCACATATCACTCTCCTCTCCTGTGTACATATCACTCTCCTCTCCTGTGCACATATCACTCTCGTCTCCTACGCGCCTCTGCTGTACACATATCTCTTTCCTCTCCTGTGCACATAGCACTCACCTCTCCACATGTCACTCTCTTCTCCTGCGCACATATCTCTCTTCTCTCCTGTGTACATATCTCTCTCCTCTCATGCATACGTCTCTTCCCCCTCCTGCACAGTCTTTCTCCTCTCCTGTGCACATATCTCTTTTCTCTCCTGCACACATCTCTCTCCTCTCCTGCACAGTCTTTCTCCTCTCCTGTGCACATATCACTCTCCTCTCCTGTGTACATATCACTCTACTCTCCTGTGCACATATCACTCTGTGGCTCTGTCTGATTATTCTGTTGTGTTACCCCTTGTAGTGGACACCCAATCTGGTGCAGACCTGTGGCTCTGGCTGACTACCCGCTCCGTGTACGACCTAGGCTTGTCTGACTATCCAGCCTGGTGCTGACCTGGGGCTCTGTCCAGCTACCATTTGTGCTACCTTCTGTTTAGTGGACATCCTATCTGGTGCAGACCTGTGGCTCTGGCAGACCCTGTCCTTACTGACTGCAGGAGTGAGTCAGTAGTCTCTCTTGTTGCCTTTCCGTCAGGAGACGGCCTTCCCCTTGTTGGCTGCAGACGTGAGCCAGCCTTCTTCCCCACTACCATCCTCAGGGGAGACCTTTCAGACCTACTTCTCCTCGCTGGGGTATGAGACTACCATTGGCTTCGGCCTAGTCTCTGCAGTCTGGAAACCTGGAGACATACTCCTATTTCTGATAGATTCCCTGCCTCTTTGGTTCCCTTTTGTTACATCCTGAGTATTGCTATATTTATCATACCCTTATTTTAATAAAGGTGAATTTTACTTTAATTTCTGACTCCTGTCTTTGCTTGCAAATCGTGACAATCTCTCTCCTCTTCTGTGTACATATCTGTCTCCTCTTCTGCATACGTCTCTTCCCCCTCCTACACAGTCTCCCTCTTCTCCTGTGACTTTTAGGAGGATATTTGCAGAAAGAAGGTATCCATTCCCACCACATCACTTCCTGGACCAGGTTCTCCTGGAAGAGTAGAAGACATCTGATAGAACACGGGAATATTAATTTGTCATCACGGAGTGGGTAGTGATCACAACAAATGGCAGTCTGATGAGCTGGAGGTGACCCTGGGTCCTCTGACAGCACAGGGTCTCTGGATCAGAGAGGAGAGTCTTCTTCCAATCAAATTTCTGGAGATACAGGCCATTTCCTTAGAGCTTTGCCACTGGTCCCATGTACTGTCATGGACACCGATGAGGGTCTAATTGGCCAAACCGATGGAGGTTGCATCCATCAATCACCAAGGAGCAACCAGAAGCAAGTCTGCTTGGTCAGAGGTTCGGGAGATCCTTCAGTGGGCTGTAGCTCATGTCTTGGCCATTTACGCAATTTACATTCCAGATGTGGAAAATGTGGTTCCAGACTTTCTAAGTCATCAACATCTGGATCCCATGAATTGGGAACTCAATCAGAGTATGTTTGACCTGATTGTCCACTGCTGGGGACTACCATCAGTGGGTCTCATGGCTTTCTGAGAGTACCATAAGTTTCCTCTGTTCTGCGCCCAATTAAGGGACCCTCAAGTATTTGTGTTGGATGTGATATCCATTTCATGACATTTTTATCTGTTGTATGGGTTTCCTCTAATCCTCTGATTTCCAGAGTGTTGATCAAGGCCAGGATGGAGAGAGTGCAGGTCACCCTGATTGCTCCCTGGGTCTCAGCTCTTCACCATGTGTTCACTGCTGGTTTGGTCTGGTTTGTCATCCTCAGATGGAGAGGTTGACTTTGACGTCATGGCTGTTCAAGGCAACATTTTAAAGAAGATGGGCATTTCAGATGCTGTTATCTCCAGCATGCGCCAAGCTAAGAAGCAGGTTTCATCTAAAGCCTTTCATAGGATTTGGTCCCTATACTATCAAGGGAGCCCTGATAATGATGCTCCTCCATGGCTTTTCAGCCTTCCAGTGGTTCCGGCTTTTCTTCAGGATGTGTCAACAAGAATCTCACTGAGATCTATCAAGGTTCAGATCTCTCTGCTCTCTTTCAGAGGCAAATAGCTTTTATCCCTGATGTCAAGACCTTCATTCAGGGTGTGGGCCATGCTTCACCTACCTTTAGGCATCCCACTCCACTGTGGGATTTGAATTTTTTGAATTTGGTATTAGGAGTTCTCCAAAAGCCCCCATTTGAACCACTTTTGGCTGTTTCCATGCATTGTCTAACTCTTAACATAGCCTTCCTTCTGGCCATTGTTTTTATACTCCAAGTTGCCAAACTAGAGACTTAGTCGTGTAAACCCCCTTTCCTTATCTTTCACCAGGTAAGTCAGTCCTACGTACTCCCAGTGACTTTCTGCCCAAGGTTGTCTTTGATATTCACATCAATCAGGAAATTGTTCTTGCTTCCTTCTGTCCTGATACTTATAGCAAACAGAAGCAGGATCTTCATCTTTTGAAGAAATCTGTCTCCCTTTTATCATCCCTGAGGGCCCCCGTTCAGGCCACTCTCATTCAAGGTTACCATCGCTCCCTGGATCAAGGCAATTATTTCTCTGTGAGTCATGGTTCACTCCACCAGATCAGTGAGTGCCTCTCGGGCTTCAAGAATCAGGCCACTGCTGAGTAGCTGTGTAAGATGTCAGTGTGGTTGTCTCTGCATACCTTCACCAAACACTATCGTGTAAATGTCCTGGCCTATGCCAAGGCCAGTTTTGGCTGGTGGGTCCTTCTTCTCTTTCTTTCTACATAAATCTGAACCATGTTGATTCTTGTTTTTTGTTCATTTGTTTGGTGTCCAAGTTCGGTGTCAGTTGAAACCTCAGGTTTATACAATAACAGTTAGTCCTGTGGAATACTGGTCTACAGTGGAGGGTTTTTCTCTTTTTGTCTCCCATTAATCTTGATGGATGGATGGTTCCTGTGTTCCATCCCGTGTATGGAACGACACTGGAGGAGAGTGCTACAACAGATCCGCAATTACATCTGCAGCAAATCAATGTCCAAAAGAGGTCTCCAATAAAAATCAGTTTATTTCTTCTTGTTAAAAACATCTGCATAAGTACAAACATCAGGACATACAAAAGAAGACTCGAAACACAAACCACCTAATGCGTTTCATTAACTAATTCACTTATTCATAGGCTAATCGGTTACTATGTTTCGATGTGTATTATACAAAAACCAAACAGTCACATGTCTTAATTAACCTATCCTGTACATCCTGATGTTTGAATTTTCAAATTAGAAACACTCATGAAAAACGGATGGACGCAGAGAGCCAAATTGGTTAATTCACAAAAAGAAATCTCAGATTTAACCCAAGGGGTGCCGACCGGGAATAACTTAAAGATTTGCTTTGCAATGCGTTGTGTAACACTCTGGTACTCAAAGGGTTAAATTTGACATTTGTTTTTGTGAATTAACCAAATTGGCTCACTACGACCTTCCGTTTTTCGTGTTTCTGATTGGAAAATTCAAACACCAGGATGTACGGAATAGGTTAATTAACACATGTGACTGTTTGGTTTTTGTATAATACACATCGAAACATAATAACTGATTAGCCTATGAATTAGTGAGTTCGTTCATGAAACGCGTTAGGGAGTTTGTGTTTTGAGTCTGTCTTCTTTTGTATGTCCTGTCTTATGAAGATGTTTTTAACATGAAGAAATAAACTGATTTTTATCGGATACATCTTTTGGACATTGATTGGCTGCGGATGTAATTACGGATCTGTTCTAGCACTCCCCTTCAGCGTCATCCCGTTTGTTGAAACCCTTGGCCAGGGCTGTGGAAGCTTGCTCCAGATCCACATCTGGCTTTGAGCCTTGGTGAGTTTTGGAGAAAAAAAAAAACATAAGTTTATTTTGATGGACATTGGTAGCGATCTCTTTTCTTAATTACATTTTTCCACCCTGGGTGTAAGAGAAAAGAGAGTTTTTAGTGAACTTACCATTAAATCCATTTCTCTTATTCCATGGGGAACACATAAATCCTACCTGGAGAAAAAAAAAAACGGTGGTTTAAGTTCCTAGGCAGCGGGTCCTCTTGGGGTCTCTGTTCCTTCTTTTTCTTAAAGGGATAGTAACACTTCGTTTTAACTTTATTTTATTTTGTAGGCATTAAAAAAAACACGAAGAATGATATAAGTCTTATCTCTCAAACCTTTATGGTTTATGAGATATTCACAAGCAAAGTTTCCCCTCCCGCCCCTTTTACCTAGTGTAAGCCATCTCTTCTCAGATGTGAATCTGGTTGTATGACCAGACAGATAACAGAAGGGGACAATTTTCTTTGTATGAAAACAATGAAAGCCCTTCCCCCCTTGACAAGTTTTTAAGCTTTTTCCCTTATCTTAATTGAAGATTGTCCCTCTCTGCAGTCTACCTGGGCACCTCCCTTCTGATCTGGTTGAACAGGGGGGGGGGATATTTGTTTGTGAATATCTCTTAAACCATAAAGGTTTGAGAGATAAGACTTATATCATTCTTCATGTTTTTTTAATGCCTACAAAATAAAATAAAGTTAAAACGAAGTATTACTATCCCTTTAAATTTGCTATATACATTGAAACTGAGGAGGATGGCAAGTAAAGCTGGATGGAAGGCAGGAGTTTCAGAGGCCCTGCCTGTTTTGAAGTGCCCTGCCACCAGAGGATGCAATCTTTACCCCTATGGTTCCTGTGTTCCACATGTACTAGAGGGATTTAATGGCAAGTTCACTAGAATCCTCTTTTCTCCTGCATTCCCCCATTAGACATGTGAGCTGCAGCTGAATATTATTGGCTAGCACCCAAGTGGGTTGACTATTCATTGGCGGTTGCATTGAGCAGCACAACCTCCAACATGACTGGAAGAGCTGCCGGTGACCCTATAGACCTCAGAGACGTTCTGCCCTGCTGCATCTTTACTTTGTTCCTGCATGAAGGTAGTAATTATGTATCATGCTGGACCTTGTTGTGTTCGCATGAGATGATAGCTGCCCTTATGAAAGGAACTATAATGCATTAGCTTTATCTTTTACCATGGGCAACACAACCAAACACCACTGTTGCCTGTGCCTAAGAGACCTATATATTCATATCTTCCAATTGTCCCTCATTAGGATGGACAGTCCCGCTTTCAGACCCAAATCCCTCTGTGCCACTTTCCTACCCTGGTGTCTCTCCATCTAGGAGATCGGACTGTGTGATGTGTATATTAGTGTATCATATTGCTCCAAAGTAATAAAACTCACTTTAATGTTTGTTCAAACTTCAGTATCTGCGTGTTTATACATTAGTGTGTCTAAATAAAATTGGACCTTTTCCAAATAATTTATTCAGTAACATAAAGAGCTGTTAATAGATAATGCCCTGCTCACCAGTCAACCCCGCTATCACCACCTAAAATAAAACTGCACCTCTTAGGCCTTTTGAAATGTTGGGGTGGGTATGCATATGTAAATATGTAATGTGTCTGTAAGGTGAGTTTGTCTCTTTATCACATAACATTTCCTAGTCACAAGAAATTCCACAACAGCATGTGAAATTGAGAAGTGTGAAACCAAGAGTCCATCAGGACAGATACCTCCCTCATGTGATCTCCAAAACCTGTATTTCTGGTTTGAGTCACATGTGCAGGAGAATTTATTATGTCAAAAGCTTATGTATGCCTTTACTGTCTGGACATGTCCTGTTGCAGGGGAAGTCAGTCTATGGCCCTCCAGCTGTTGGTTGGGGATGACGGGATTTGTAGTCTCTAAAAGATGAGGGCCCAAAGATTGACTCATTCACTCCAGCATTTTACAAATACAAAAATGTACACTTACACCACTACCCATTCTATATGTGTGTGTAAGTCTGTTTATACAGTTGTTGAACAATACAGACGCACTCACAGGACTTCAAAGTGGACTTAAAGATTCTGAGGGGGTTATGCACTAAGGTGTGATAAAGAGATGTGGAGATGGCTGCTTCCTTGGATCTAGAAAAACAAAAAGAAACAGACGCACTCTCTAAGAGCAAACTGTATACGAGCAGACAATATCTCCCCACTCAGAAAGAGATGCATTTACTAGATATTTTCTTGTATTAGAGCTCAAAATAAACCATATGAAGATGATTGCACTCCTGGCCAAATCTCTATGTTGCAGGTTATTCCGAAACACGATCAATCACAAACTCCAAACTGGTCTCCAGATCCGCGGTAATGCTGTGATGCGGAGAACTTCTTGAGAGATACAAAGTATCCTAGCCGTTTGTTAATGATGTCAGCGGAAATCAGCGGTAGGACACCAATCCGCCCGCCCCCGTCCAAGCCTCATTATGAGTACATACAGATACTGGGCATTCGGACCGGGTCTCCACCGGAATCACGTCTGCATTCACATCTCACTATGAAAGATAAATCAGTTCAATATTAAAATGTATAAAATACATATGAAACTTAGAAGACATAAGGAAAACATAAGCTATAATACTTAACATCCATTGTCACTCAAAGCCACATCAAAGATAAGATGGGATACGTCCCTTCAAATAATATAGATCTGGACAGTTATTTTTATCCCCTTAACTTCTATCCTATTTTAATAGAGTCTATAAAAAAAAGGGGAATTATACTTTGACAACATGAAAATCTTGCAAAATGGAAAGAACCACTTATAGCCACGTGTATTTAAACAGTTATTTTGAACCTTTAGGCTTCTTCACTATCGTAATAGAGAAGTCCGTACTGAGACAAGAAAATATAGTAACATATTTGGAAAACATGCAAGTATTGTAGAATCAATAGAGGAAATCTTACATTATTGGGTGGAGGAATTAATTATAAACTATTATATAATCACTAGTAAAGTGAATATAAATAGACACTAAGATATAGTAATAAAATATATAAATACCAATATCGAAGTGAATAGGTGTATATTTTCACAGAAAATTGCTCACTTCTAGGTCCTTGTTAAGACCATGCGGGGACAAGGTGTTAAGATGAAAGATCCAAAAGGCTTCCTGTCGGCACAAACTAGAGAATCTACTAGTACATGTAAATGCAATTTGCTCTATCCCTATTATGCCAAAATTGGAGAGACCTCCATCTGGGCAGTTGTTAAAATGCCTGGGCACAGAATGTTCAGTAGATTTCTTTTTAATAAGATGTCTGTGTTCTCGAGACCTCACTCTAAGACTCCTAGTTGTGCGTCCCACATATTGTGCTCCACAACCACAAGAGATTAGATATATCACAAAACTGGTCTCTCACACGTGATAAGACTTTTTATCTGGAACTCTTTCTGACTGGATGTACTTTTAAATGTTTTCATTTTGTTACCCATAAAATTGCAATTCGTGCATTTTTGGTGCAGGCAGCGATAATTCCCTACTGGTAAAGGGGAGCCAAAGATTCAGAGTATTTACTTTTTTAAGATGTTCTTAGGCCTACTAGGGGCTATATGTCCCCTAATATTTTTGGATTTTTTTGTACGTTATCATAGGCTTTTTAGTTATAATTCCCTTTAGTAGAGGATCTAATTTTATAATGTCCCATTGTTTTGATAGAATCCAATGAATCTGTTGTGAAGCTGTATTGTATTGAGTGATAACAGTGGGAGGTCTCCTTTTTTGCTGTGGCAATTTAGGTTTAGTTTTCAGAATCTTATCTCTCTCTAGATGCAGAGCTCTTTGGTATGCTGAGCATATTACACTTTCTTTATAACCCCTCTCTAGGAACTCTTGTTTCAGATTTTGCCCCTTTACAGTGAAGTCTTCTTTGTTGCTACGGTTCCTTCTCAATCGATGGAACTGCCCAAAAGGGATATTACTTATCCATTTTCTATGGTGACAACTAGTGTTGAGCGAGCGTGCTCGGCCGATGCTCGGATCGGCTCGAGCATCGCTCTGCTCTGCACATGGCGGTACTCGTACGAGTACCGCCATGTGCTCGCCCGACATGCTCGGGTGAAGAGGATCTGTGCCGGAAGAGGCACAGATCCGAAGACGCTCCGCTGGACCACCAGGGAATGGAGGTACGGGGGCATTGCGGAGATGAAGGGGGCATTGCGGAGATGAAGGGGGACATTATGGAAGAGGGGCATAGACTCTATGCCCCTCTTCCACAATGTCCCCCTTCATCTCCGCTATGCCCGTCTTCCACAATGTGCCCCTTCATCTCCGCTATGCCCCTCTTCCACAATGTCCCCCTTCATCTCCTATGCCATAGAGGAGATGAAGGGGGACATTGTGGAAGAGGGGCATAGCGGAGATGAAGGGGGACATTGTGGAAGAGGGGCATAGAGTCTATGCCCCTCTTCCACAATGTCCCCCTTCATCTCCGCTATGCCCCTCTTCCACAATGTCCCCCTTCATCTCCGCTATGGCATAGGAGATGAAGGGGGACATTGTGGAAGAGGGGCATAGCGGAGATGAAGGGGGACATTGACCAGGCACCCTCCGCTCATCAGAGCAGGGGGTGCCTGGTTTAATGCTCGAGTGCTCCCATTCATTTGAATGGGGCTCGGGTGCTCGGCCGAGCACTCGAGCATCAGGGGGTGCTCGGTCAGAGCACCCGAGCATCGGGGTGCTCGCTCATCTTTAGTGACAACATTTGTCCTTAAGATATTGGTTGCAACATACTTCTTTTTTTATATAGAGAGCTAATTGTGGATTGATTAGGGGCCCCTTTGAGAGTTAAATCCAAAAAAAAATCATATTTGGATTAATCTCAGATGTAAACCTGAGGCGCATAGTATTGTTATTACAAGATCCAATCCAATTGCTCAATTCAGAGATGGAACCTCTCCAAATTATAAGGATGTCATCTATGTACCACCCATAGTAGACCAGACTGCTCACCCATCTCTCCATGGGCCAAATGGAAAGAACTTCCCATAGGCCCATGAAGAGGTTGGCATAAGAGGGGCAAATCTGGTACCCATGGTGGTACCTTTCACTTGGAGATAGTAGTCTTCCTGAAATACAAAGAAATTGTGATGTAGAATGAAAGTTACACATTTCAATAGGAATTCAATTTCTTCAGCCGGTAGAGCTCCACCATTTTCCAGAAAGAATCTTACTGCCTGAGTTCCCAAAAAATGATCAATGTATGTGTAGAGTGAAGCTACATCCAGGGTGGAGACATAAAATCTTCCCGCCACACAATGTATGATAGTTTCTTTAGAACATCCTGTGAATCTCTTATATATGAAGGCAGCTTGATAACCAGTTGTTGTAAGAAAATGTCAATATATGAAGATAAATTTGCAGTAAAAGAGCTTATCCCGGAAATAATGGGTCTTCCTGGGGGATTTGTTAAGTTCTTTTGTATTTTTGGTATATGGTAAAAGAACGGTATCGATGGGAAATTATTGAAAATATATTGGAATTCTTGTTTATTTAAAACACCTTTTTCTATCCCTTTGTTAAGCAGATCTTTTAGTTGGTCATTATAAATGGAGGACGGATTGTAGGACAGTTTCTTATAAGATACGGTATTGGAAAGAAGTTCTAATGCTTCCTTCAGATATATAGTTGTATCTTGAACTACTATTGCCCCCCCTTTATCCACTTCTCTAATGGTAATTTATTTTTCTTTTTAAGGGTTTTTCTTCCTTGGATCTTCTAATGCTTAAGAGGACCTTCGTTCTGGCCATTGTTTCTATTTGCCACGTTGCCGAACCAAAGACTTTGTCGTGTAAACCCCCTTTCCTTATCTTTCACCAGGATAAGGCAGTCCTACATAGACCCAGAGGTTTTCTGCTAAAGGTTGTCTAGGATTTTCCCATCAGTCAGGAAATTGTTCTTGCTTCCTTTTGTCCTAATCCTTCTAGCAAACAGAAGCAGGATCTTCAACTGTTGGATGTGGTCTAAAGTAGTACACTCATCGTATACAGCCTTTTAACAAATCTAACTCCTCTAGTCTTTGTAAATACATTTGGTCTTGTTCCAAATCATTTATTCATTAACATATAGAGCTGTCAATAGGTCATGAAGTAACCTAAACACTTTAGGTCAGTGGTCCTCAACCTTTTTTTGATTAAGGCACCCCTAACACACAGTATGGAAATTTTGGGGCACACCTAATATTTTATAGGTCATTTATCAAGCATGTAATGGAGAATACAAATGCATAAATATTTAGTTCTTTTTATGTCTCAAAATCTGAAAAACAAAAACAAGCATATTGTGCTGAAACATTTCCAGAAATATACATTTTGAAACTCAGTATTCACATTTTAGTAAAACATTTTTATAGAATTGATGGGGCACCCTAAGTCAGCGGTTCTCAACCTGTGGGTCGCGACCCCATGGGGGGTCGAATGACGATTTGCCAGGTCGCCTAAAACCATCAGAAATGTCTATTCTAATCTGTAAAACTTGTAATTGTACAAATTTTTTCCGTTATAAAGAAATCCTTACTGTTCCGAGACTGATGGCCAGGTTAGTGCAGTCTGCATGCCTGCGCTGTCAGTCCCTTCTGGAAGACCGGGACGTTTTATAGTCCTTGTTATTGAAGCGATGAAGGACCAGCAAAAATAATTTTACTGTTAGGGGTCGCCACAACTTGGGAAATTTTATCAAAGGGTCACGGCACTAGAAAGGTTGAGAACCGCTGCCCTAAGTGGATATTTGTGGCAAACCAAAATGACACGGCACCCTGGTTGAGAATCACTGCTTTAGGTGATGCCCTGCTCACTAGTCACCCCCGACATCACCACCTAAAACAAAATTGTCCCTCTTCGGCCATGTGAAATGTTGGGGGTATGTCTATGTAAATATGTAATCTGTCTGTAAGGTGAGTTTGTCTCTTTATCATATAACATTTCCTAGTCACAAGAAATTCCACAGCAGCATGTGAAATTGAGAAGTGTGAAACCAAGAGTCCAGCAGGACAGATACCTCTCTCATGTGATCTCCAAAACCTGTATTTCTGGTTTGAGTCACAAGTGCAGGAGAATTTATCATGTCAAAAACTTATGTATGCCTTTACTGTCTGGACATGTCCTGTTACAGGGGAAGTCAATCTATGGCCCTCCAGCTGTTGGTTGGGGATGATGGGATTTGTAGTCTCTAAAAGATGAGGGCTCAAAAATTGACTCATTCACTCCAACATTTCACAGATAAAAAAAAGTACACTTACAGCACTACCCATTCTACTTTTTGTGTGTGTGTATATATGTGTTTATGTATGTTTGTGTCTGTATGTACATGTGTGTATGTATGCATGTGTGTGCATGCATGTTTATATAGTTAATGAACAATACAGATACACTTGCTGGGCTTCAAAGTGAACTTAAAGGGATAGTAATACTTGCAAATTACTAATTTCCAAATTGTAGCTTTGTTAAAGGGATAGTAATGTTTCATAATAAAAGCAGCTCTAATTAATCATCATAGTATTTGGACTTTGGAGAGTGATATTTCAATTCTGTCAGAGTTGTAGTTCAAGAGTAATTGAATGACAAAGTATCCCCCTCCTGCCCCTTTGACTGATGTAACACTGCTCAGCCAGATCAGAAGGGAGGTGCCCAGGTAGACTGCAGAGAGGGACAATCTTCAATTAAGATGAGGGAAAAACCTGAAAAACTTGTCAAGGGGGGCAGGACTTTCATTGTTCTCATAGGAAGAAGATTGTCCCCTGCTGTTATCTGTCTGGTCTATGGACTGCATTCCACATCTGAGAAGAGATGGCTTACACTAGGTAAAAGGGGCAGGAGGAGAAACTTTGCTTGTGAATATCTCATAAACCATAAAGGTTTGAGA
This sequence comes from Rhinophrynus dorsalis, assembly GCA_037306005.1. Classification (NCBI taxonomy): domain Eukaryota; kingdom Metazoa; phylum Chordata; class Amphibia; order Anura; family Rhinophrynidae; genus Rhinophrynus; species Rhinophrynus dorsalis. Next base: position 21,220,045 of record CM074723.1, read on the forward strand.
GATAAGACATATCACTCTTCATGTTTTTTCAATGCCTACAAAATAAAATAAAGATAAAACAAAGTATTACTGTCCCTTTAAAAAGAAACTTATTGCCCCCAGTGTCATCTCTCAAACCCTTATGGTTTGAGAGATGATAGCTCTCAAAGTTCCCCCCTCCCTTCCCTGACTGAACGCTGACTGCAGGGGAAGCTGTCGTACGAGAGTCTTATGTGCATCAGGCGGTTCTGCAGCTGAGCCGAGATCGTGTTTATAAAAAAATAACTCTTTCACTGAAATGGTCTTCTGCATGTGCTTGGTTTGTGGTTGGTTTGCAAGCACACGTAGAAGACCGTTTTAGTGAAAGATTAATTTTTCTATAAACGCGATCTCGGCAATGCTGTAGAGCCGCCTGATGCAAGTAATACCGGATATCCCTGCAGTCAACGTTCAGTCAGGGAAGGGGGAGGGAGGGGGAACTTTGAGCGCTATCATCTCTCAAACCATAAGGGTTTGAGAGATGACACTGGGGGAAATAAGTTTCTTTTTAACAAAGCTACAATATGGGGATTAGTCATTTGCAAGTATTACTATCCCTTTAAGGATTCTAAGGGGGTTAAGCACTAAGGTATGATAAAGTGAAGATTAATTCTCCAGTGATATCACTTCTCCAGTCCCTATGTTATTCTATAGACCCCATGCTCTAAGATATCCAAAGCTGAAGATATGTTAGTTCATTGGATCTTTAGAATAACATAGGATTTGGAGAAGTGATATCACCAAAGTCATCTCCACTTTATCACCTTTTTATCACACCTTAGCGCATCGCCCCCTAAATGTTTTAATCACATCTCAGACCTTCCTCAGAACCTCTAAAAATGTTGCCCTTCACCCACAAATTTGGATCAAACCCCCAAGAGTTCCTAGGTATGCTCACATGCTTGGGAATTAACCCAGCAGTGCTTCCTCTTTCTCCAGTGCTGTTTCCAGGGGAAGATGCATTAAGGCATCATAAAGAGGTCATAATGTGGAGATGACTTCTTCCGTTCCTATGTTATTCTATGAAGCCTATGCACTAAGATTTTTTAAACGAGAGAGATCTTACTGTATAGGCTCCATAGAATAACATAGGAACTGGAGAAGTGATATCACTGTAGAAGTTATCTCTAGCGTATCACCTCTTTTCACCACTTAGTGTTTGTTATGCAAGTACAATAGTTTTGACAAAACACTGCTTCTAAACAGGACTTCAAATCCTATCATCTTACGGTTGAAATTTTAATTTTAAGGGATATTAACGTTTCACAAAAAAGCAGCTCCAATTAATCTTCATAGTATTTGGGCCATGGGGAGTGTTATTTCAATACTGTCAGAGTTGTAGTACAAGAGTAATTGAATGATAAAGTATCCCCTCCCCCCTTTTACCTAGTGTAAGCCGCCTCCCCTCAAATGTGGAATCTGGTCTCTTGACCGGGCAGATCACAGCAAGGGACAATCTTCTTACTGTGATCATAAGGAAAACCCTGCCCCCCTTGACAGGTTTTTCCTTACGCTCACTGAAGATTGTCCCTCTCTGTGATCCATCCGGACGGTCTTGCTTCTCTGAGGTGAGCAGTGTTACACTAGGTAAAAGGGGCGGGAGGGGGATACTTTATCATTCAGTTACTCTTGTACTACAACTCGGACAGTATTGATATGATGCTCCCCATGCCCCAAATATTATGGAGATTATTTGGAGCTGCTTTTATTGTGAAACATTACTATCCCTTTAAAAAGGTATAAAATGTTCATGCTGTTGTACGAAATACACACTGAAAAGGGTATTGTACCTACCAAAAGGTAAAGTTGTAAGGTAGTGTGCCCCATCTTACTGTGCTTCTTGTGTTCTGCACTGAATTCAGGAAAGCCTCATCAACCTGTGTGTAGGCTGAGTGCTTGAAGGACTAAGTGCCTGTGTGAACACCCCAGTAAGCAGTAATGATAGGAAATGATATATATTTTGCTTAATGTAAGAAACACTGAAGCTGATGGACTTATAAAAAAGTAATGCAATTCTGGGGCAAATCAAGTGCCCCATAGGGGTCAAACAAAGATTCCCCAAAATCCCATTAAGTGGGGATTTTAAACCCCTCGAATGCTAGATGTCTTCAAAGCATTGCAAATCAATGCGTTGAAGAACGCTCTAGCATTCAAGAGGTTAAATTTAAAAACCTCCACTTGAAACTATGTGAACTTTTATTTGTCCCCTCTGGCACTCAAAGGGTTAAGCCAGAACTGCACCAGGTGTTCTTAGTTCACTCTGGAGTGAGTCTGATGTATTAGGGACTAAAATGTTGTGTAATTCTGTGTACAAAACTGCAAACAAAAATCCCTATTGATTTAAATGGGGCTTTTAACCCTTTGAATGCTAGAGAAGTCTTCAATACATTGTGGAACAATATGTTACATATCAGCCTAGCTTTCAAGGGGTTAAAAATCACCATTTAAAGCAATAAGAATTGTCAGAGGTTGCATTCATCTCTTACGGTGCAGGTGATTTGCGTCAAAATTACTCCACTATTCTCATGAATTTACGACCCTTAGTAAGGTTGCCACCTCACCCCTTTAATGAAAATGAACACATATGAAGAATGCACACTGCAGGGCTGCATGGAGGCCACTACAAGCCTGTAGTAATCATTACAGCGCTACAGAATGCATTTATCTTATGTGCTCGGGTTAAAGGGATGAGGTGGTAACCTTAGACGGAGAATTTGTTAATCTTCTAATTCAGAGACGCTCAGGGATGGATTTACCAATAATCAACGAAAATGGAGCTGAGTCCGCACCAACACAGTTAGTTTCACCACAAAGATCTGGGAAGATTAACAACATCAAACAATTTTATTGTGCAAAGGAAATCCAATAAAAGTACCTCATACAGCTGCAACCAAAATGTACATGCCAGGAGAGATTTCTGTATAGGATACCAGTGGTGTAATAGACCAAAAGCTCATGCCATGCCGGTCTCTCCTGGCATGTAAATTTGGGTTGCAACTGTATGAGGTACTTTTATTGGATTTCCTTTGTGCAATAAAATTGTTTGATGTTTTTAAAGGAGCAGTAAACAATTTTTATGAAAAAAAAAATATATATTGTAGGGATTTTCCTATTGAGTAAGATAAGTGTACTCCCACTGCCGAGAGATTTATATTTCCAGAGTTATTACAGTTTAAACCCATGTTTTTTTACATTAGCAGTGCCCTCTAGTGGTCAAATTCTAATTAGTTTCTGTTAGATTCCAATGGAGAGGAAATTCAGGAAAGTCTGAGACACACAGTTCTCCATAGAATGTGATAGAAACTGCTGAGTCACTTCCTGTCAGTTAGAACTATCAGGAAGTAAACACACAGTAAATTTACTTCCTGTCAGTTAGAACTATCAGGAAGTAAACACAGTAAATTCACTTCCTGATTATTTAAACTGCTATAAATTTTGAATAAAATGTCTGACAGCGATGGGAGTGACCTTGTTTTATTCAGCAGGAAAAGATCTATAAAAATATGTGTTTTCATAAAAAAAGGTTACTGCTCCTTTAAACTTACCAGATTGTTGTGGTGAAACTAACTGTGCTGGTGCGGAGCGTTTTCTTTGATTCTAACACGGAACCTAGAGAGAGGCTTCCAGAGTGTGCACACACAGTATTTACCTTTTACAGATTATGTATCAGAGAATTTCACTTTACTACACCCATGGGTAATAAGAGGTTGAAGTAAGAGCTGCCTATGGTGTTGTGTTTTTTTGATTTACCAATAGGAAGAGTAAGCATCTGCCCAAAGCTCCAAATTTACAGGGATGCCTCAGCTGTTCTGGCCACACCCATGTTCCAAATTGTGGGTGTGCCAGGGGAGGGCTGGCAACTTGTGGCCCAGGGGGCAAATACATTGTGGCCCATTTCTATAATTGTTCGAGCCCACTGTTACAACCCACACTCTTTTGTTAATTTTAAAACTGGCATTAATGTTGTACTGTAAGTCAAGTGATATCTCATAGCTTACAGTTAAACTGGGGCTACACTACTGCGCTACTACAAAGCTTACAATTTAAGTAAAGCTTACCTAGAGATACTATAGAGCTTACAAGGGAAATGGTTTATGCTACTAGTTTAGCTCCATTTGGATTGTACTTCTGTGGTATCATTTATGTAACTCCATTTCAATTGTAATCTCTGTGGTATCATTTATGTAGCTCCATTTAAAGCACCAGTCAGGAGATTTAGTGAGGTGCAGTGGCCTACCAGCCCAGACATATGACCAGCCCAGGGGGCAATTTCCCCCTTGCCCCCCGGGCCAGCCTTCCCCTGGGGTGTACCCAAAGCTTCTTAATGCATTGGAGAGATCTCTTTAAAGCTTTAAAATTAAAGTATTTATTTATCCTTGCTTGTTAAAGGCCAAGGGCATTTTCTGTACCAGGAAACAGTGGGTGGAACTGGGGGTGGGGTCATGTGAGAATTGGCATGTAAGCATGGGTGGAGCTAAGTGAGCCTGGAGTTCTTTGCGTAGAGGAGCCTTGGATGGAAATCCAGCCATGGGAATGCTCAAATCTGTCTTCAGTCCTCCCCACCCCCAGTGGTGCAGATGTTAAGGATCTCCTCACATGAACACAGATCAATCAATAAAAGGTTCCATCATTTTGAAGGATCTGCCTGAGTTAATGGCATTCACTTGTGTTTAAATGAGGAGTTCCCGAAATCATGCACAGTTGGGGGGGCTGAGGGCAAGTTTGAGTGTCCCTGCTCTAGTTGACATGTGCCTATGCCAGTGATTCTCATCTCCAGTCCCAAGGAAACAGCAACAGGTCAGACTTTCAGGATATGCCTAATCAGCTCAATCACTGTGATTGCGTCACTGATTACTCACTTGTGATAATCCAGGCTATATTGAAAAGCCGACCTGAGGACTAACATTGAGAAACATAGTCTTATTCTAAGCTTTATGTTTTGAATGTCAAGTACAGATATCCATACCTGGGAACTTGTCTTCTGGAGTCTGCGGAGGTGACTCTTGTGGTGCCGCTGGGGGATATAAATGACGCAATTTGTGTCAAAAGGGGAAAGGACTTACTTGTGAGTGGGCTTATGGTTGTGTCACAAAAGTAGGTGGGAATTGGGAGGAACTGGGTGGGAAGGACAAGAAGGGAAATGGCAGAAGTAGAAGAGTAGAAGTGGGCAGAGTAGCTTATTAATCTCATCATCACTGGAGAATCGGTGTCTGTCCCAGGAGACCCGGTAAACAGCTGCAAAAACAGAAGTCTGCTGGGGCAAATCCAGAGAGTTCCTGGGTATGTGTGGTAAATCAGAGCTGTCCAAGTTCATTCCACTAGGGCCACCAACAGACCAGGATGTAAGGATTTCCCTGATTAAGCACAGGTGAGTCAGTCACTATGACTGATCCACTGATTATCTCACCTGTGTGTAATCAGGGAAATCCTTACATCCTGGTCTGTTGGTGGCCCTAGTGGACTGAACTTGGACAGCCCTGTGGTAAATGATAATTCAATGGTTCTAAATCTGGTTTCTGTTCAAGGGACCCCTAACACGCAGTATGTACTTCTCAGGCCACAAAAAAAACAACATTTCACTGTTGTCCAATACAGGTTACTGGTAACTCTGGGAGGCGATCCACCCCTTTAAGTAGGCAGGAACATTTCTCCAGATGTATGCAGGGGTGGAGCCTCCCCTCCCTCCTTAGCTGCTTCCCAGTCAGCTTAACACCAGAATGATTTGTTCCTGGGTGTGTACACACCAGGTGGAGAACATCTCTCTTCAGTTCTAGTTTTTTATTATTTTCTGTCAAATATGGAATACCACCATTAGGCGGGTTACCATGACTGACAAATGCCCTCTCCAAAGTGGCTAGCTCAGTGTCCAGGGATTTTTGGTGGACCTTATGCCCTGATGGGGGAACAACTTGGCTTCAAGTACTTCCCTGGGGGATTATCCACTGAGGTAATCCTTTCTTTGCATGGTGACCTGAAGACAGAAGACCTGCAGAAAGGTGAGCCACCCTTTGAGTGCTGAAGGTCCACTTGTCCCACAGTGTCCCTCTTTGGGCTTGTATTTGGGCGTTCTCATTGCGCACTCTGGCACTCATTGGGTGTTTATATATATACTTATTTAATGTATATGAGTGTTTGTCTGTGAGTTTTGGAGCAGTCTATGTGGCATTTTAACCCTTTGTCTGCTGGTTTGACTTGTTTATGGGGGTTCCATTACACTTTCTTTATGGGATAGTGTTTTCTCATCATGTACATGTGTTTCATATGTGTTTTTACTCCTTTTATTGTTGGGGTTAAATTTCTTAAATTTTATGTTCCGTGCCTTTAAGGCGCACTTTTACCGCATAGCCGCCATTGCTCCTTTACTCTCTATGGGCTTACACTGTGTGGGACGTATCTCTGGAACCGCTTCACCTAGCGACTTCAGAGTGGACTCATTTTGTTTGTCTTCCCTTGCTCTTTCATCCAGTTCAATAGTCAAGTGTGATGGGGGACTTGGGGGGCTTCGGGCACTGTTTTGGGGTACTTTTTGAGAAAAACTACGTTTCCCATGAGCGCTTGTTTCGCGCCTTTTTTCTGATTGGCTCCCGTCGCGGCAGCCATTTTGTGAGTTCTTCTCATCGAGTATACTACGCAGGGACCGGACCTTCTCCTCTCCTCCTCTGATTAACCCTTTGCTTGCCAGATAAGTTTAGTTTTAAACATTTCTAGGGTGAATCTTTAATCTTTCACACTTTAATTGGGTGATTTCTGTCAATGGGGTATATCTGACACTGTGAGTATGTCTACTCCGCTGGAGCTTGGGACTAGACCTAAGACTAAGGAGGCTGGGGCATCAGTTTCCCCCATTGCGCATTGCTCCTCCTGTCATTCAGGGCTGCCTAGGGGATTCTCTGGTCATTTATGCCCAGCATGCTCAGAAGGTCCTGACAGCAACCCAGGGCCTTCCAGCCATGCTATAGAGCCAGCTTGGGTGAAAGAGTTTAAGGCTGCAACTAGGGACCTCAGGTCCACTCTTCAACTCTTTCCCTCTCAGGTTCAGGGAGCACTGCAGGTATGGCAGGCTCCCTCTACCATCAGGACCTCCCTGCCTAAACCACAGGGGGCCCCTGACGTGTCTGATTCTTCTGAGGAAGAATTTTTGCTAGATTCTGATATTGAGGATGGTACAGTTATTGAGTCTGCCAGGTCTGTTGGAGACCCCTTTGAATGTGACCCTGAATTTTCTGCTGAGGGCCTAATTAGGGCCGTTCTGTCCACCCTCAATATTCCCTTGAGTCAAGAGGTTCCCTGTGACCCAACTGATGTCTTTCAGAAACCAGCAAAAGCTGTTACTTGTTTTCCTCCTAACCCTACTCTGGAACGTTTGGTTTCTGATGCTTGAAAAAATCCTGATAAGTCCTCTTCAGTCTCAAAAAGTTTGCTAAATTTTATCCCTTTTCTGAGGCTGAACTGACTAAATGGGTTCATCCTCCCAAGGTGGATGCTCCTGTCTAAATCAACTGCTTTGCCTGTTTCTGATGCTTCTGCTTTTCAGGACTGGACGGATAAAAAGTTGGAGGTTTGCCTCAAGTCTATTTTTGCGTCTATTGGCACTGCTATGCGACCGGCTTTTGCTGTGGCGTGGGTTAACCGGGCCATTGCGGTCTGGACCGAGCAACTCACCAAGGAGGTCCTTCAGGACGTGCCGGTTTCAGAGCAGTTGCGCTTGCTTGCCAATATTTCTGAAGTGCAGAACTATGTTTCTGATGCTGCCTTTGATGCTGTCCGCATTATGGCTAGGGCCTCCACTTCTTCTGTGGTGGCCAGGCGTGCGCTTTGGCTTAAGATTTGGTCCGCTGACACTGCATCTAAGAAGGTTTTGCTTTCCTTGCCTTTCCAGGGTACTTCCTTGTTTGGTTATGAGCTCAAGGAACTAATCAGCGAGGCTACTGGGGGTAAGAGTACCCTTTTGCCTTTGGTCTTCAAGAAAAAGTTGCCGGCTAAACGTTACCGGTCCTTTCGTTCCTTTCAGGCGGAGGCGCGTTCGTCCTCCAAGACAGTTCCGTCCGATCCTCATACCTCCTCCAAGCCCAAGCAGTCCTGGAAGCCCAAGGTTGCCTCCAAGTCTAAGACTTCCAAGCCTGCTTCAGCATGACTCACCGAACCCGGGTCCACACCCTGCCGTGGGTGGACGCCTCCACCTCTTTCGCAGTGCTTGGGAGGAATCTATGTCGTACCCATGGGTTTTACAGGTGGTCTCAGAAGGATACAGGATCCCTTTCTTTTCCCTTCCTCCCCTTCGTTTTCATCTCACTCGTTCTCCGCAGGATGCAGAGAAACTGCGGTTGTTCGACGGCGCTATTCAGGATCTTTTGGACAAATAGGTCCTGGAGCCAGTGCTTCCTATGGACATGGGTTCACGGTTTTACTCCAACCTTTTCGTGGTATCCAAGAAGGATGGCGGGGGCCGTCCTATTTTGGATCTCAAGGATCTCAATTCCTTTGTGGTGAAGTCTCACTATCGTCAGGAATCTCTGCGCACTGTGATTAATGCCATGTCTCCAGGGGAGTTTCTAGCTTCTCTGGATCTGCAGGATGCGTATTTGCACATTCCCATTCATCCAGCGAGCAGGCAGTATCTGAGGTTTGCCTGTGCCAGGGGTCATTTTCAGTTCTCAGCTCTCCCATTTGGGCTGACAACTGCTCCCCAGGTTTTCCAAAGAGTTCTGGGAGCGTTGATTTCCGTCCTCCATCTGGATGGAGTGAGAGTGACTCCATACATGGACGACTTGCTTTTGAAGGCAGAGTCTGCGGATCTTCTTCACCGGCAGGTTCAGACCTGCATTCAGGTCCTCACCCACCACGGTTGGATAGTGAACTTGGACAAGTCGGACTTGTCTCCATCTCAGCGTCTCATCTTCCTGGGTCTACTGTTCGACACTCAGAAGGGCATGGTGTTCCTGCCGGAGGAAGTAGCGCATCAGATTGCTCAGCGATTATCGAGGATCCTGGCTCTCGAGTGGATTCCAGTCCCGAAGTTGCTTTCCCTGGTGGGGAAGTTCATCTCCATGATAGAGGCGGTGCCATTTGCGATAGCACACACCAGGGAACTTCAGAGGTTTGTGATCCAGACGTGCAGGGATCGTCCAGATCATCAGAAGTTGTCAGTATCTCTTCCTCCTCATGTAGAGTTGAGCTTGGAATGGTGGTTGGACCTTTCCCATCTCTTGAAGGGGAGACCTTTTCGGATACCCTACTGGACCACGGTCACGACGGACGCCAGTCTCTCGGGCTGGGGTGCTGCCTTGGGTCACATCAGTGCTCAGGGGAAGTGGTCTTTGGAGGAGTCCCTTCTCTCCATCAACATCCTGGAACTTCGGGCGATTTTCCATGCTCTACTCCATTGGGATTCTCAACTGGAGGACTGTCCGGTCAGAGTGGAATCCGACAACGCCACCGCCGTGTCTTACATCAACCGACAGGGCGGGACAAGAAGTCTCGCCTTGTGGCTAGAGGTAAAGGCCATTCAGTCCTGGGCGGAGGTTCATGTTCCCGCTATTTCTGCGGTGCACATTCCAGGCGTAGACAACATCATGGCAGATTTTCTCAGTCGTCACACAGTCGACAGCGGAGAGTGGGAGTGCCATCCGGAGGTGTTCCAGCTTCTAACCCAGATGTGGGGTGTACCTTTGGTGGATCTGATGGCAACCAGACACAACAGGAAGGTTCCAGTGTTCTGCTCCAGGTGGAGGGACTCGCTGGCTCTGGCGGTCGATGCCATGTCGATTCCTTGGGTGTTTCCCCTAGCTTACATCTTTCCCCCTCTTCCAATATTGATCAGGGTGATCCAGAAGCTGAAGGTGGAGCATTGTCCGGTCATCCTCATTGCTCCGAATTGGCCTCGTCAGTCTTGGTATCCGGACCTTCTGGCTCTGTCGGTGGCAGAGCCCTTTCCTCTTCCCTCTCGTCCAGATCTTCTGATACAGGGTTATCTGAGGAAGGAGGATGTTCATCGTCTCCATTTGATGGCCTGGAGGTTGAATCCTCTATTTTGAAGAAAAAGGGGTTTTCTTCTGCTGTGGTTTCTACCATGCTCCGTGCTCGTAAGCCTGTTTCTTCCAAGATCTATCACCGGGTCTGGTCGGCCTTTCTCTCTTGGTGTGCTGACAGGGACCTGTCTCACGATTTTCATCTTCCTACTGTCCTGGCCTTTCTGCAGGATGGTGTGGATAAAGGACTCAGCCTGAGTTCTCTTAAGGTTCAGACTTCGGCGCTTTCTGTTTTTTTCCAGGAACGCATTGCTATGCTTCCTGATGTCGAGATCTTCTTTCAGGGCGTTGCTCATGTGCGTCCTGCTTTTCTGAGTCCTACTCCTCAGTGGGATCTTAATCTGGTCTTGGGAGTTCTCCAGCGTCCTCCCTTTGACTCCTTGGCTACTATTCCTTTACACCTTTTGTCATGGAAGATGGCTTTCCTCTGGCTATTGTGTCTGTCCGCCGGGTGGCGGAGTTACAAGCTCTCTCCTGTAAACCACCCTATTTGCTGTTTCACAAGGACAAGGCGGTTCTTCGTACTTCCAAGGAGTTCTTACCTAAAGTGGTTTCTGAGTTCCACATTAATCAGGAGATTGTGGTGCCCTCTTTCTGCCCTAACCCCTCTTCCGATAAGGAGAGGGATCTCCATTTGTTGGATGTTGTGCGTTGTCTCAAGTTCTACGTGCATCGCACGGAATCCATCAGGAAGTCTGACGCTCTGTTCGTCATTCCGGAGGGTCCTAGGGCAGGGAGACCGGCATCCAAAGTGACTACTGCATCTTGGATTAAGTCTACCATTCGTAAGGCGTACGAATTGTGGAACAAGCATGTTCCCTTCAGAGTTACGGCCCATTCTACCAGGTCCATTGGGGCCTCTTGGGCCTACAAAAATCAATAGTCTGCTGATCAGCTGTGCCGGGCAGCCACTTGGTCCTCTGTGCACACTTTCTCGAAACACTACTGTGTGGATGTGCTGGCCTCGGCTGTTGCTAGCTTTGGGAGGAAGGTCCTGGAGGCAGTTCTGCCTGTCTAGGGTCTTCTTCCTCTGTGGTCCTTAGTGTTTCCTTACTGTTGAGCCCGGTTGGCTCTTGTTCAGTGTGCTGTGCTACACTTCCTGGGGTCCGTTTGCACCCTTAGTTGGTGTCCGTTGACACTTCTGTTTTGTTGGGATCTCTGTCCAGTAGGTTCATAGAGGTCCTGGTGACTTTGGGGGCATTGCGCCTGGTCCTTGCCTCTTTCCCGCCTCAGGGTAACTCAATGGTTGGACATCCCAGAGTTACCAGTAACCTGTATTGGACGACAGTGAAAAGAGGATTTTAGTCTTACCTGTTAAATCCTTTTCACTTAGTCCATACAGGTCACTGGTCTCCCACCCTGTCAAGAGACCATGCTTGGCTCTCCTGTGGCAAGTTGTGGGAGTCCTTCGGGGCATGCTCACAGGAGTCTTCTTCTTCTCTCCCTTTTCTGGTCAGTTGGTAGGGTCACAAATCATTCTGGTATTAAGCTGACTGGGAAGCAGCTAAGGAAGGAGGGGAAGCTCCACCCCCTGCATACATTTGGAGAAATGTTCCTGCCTACTTAAAGGGGCAGATCGCCTCCCAGAGTTACCAGTAACCTGTATGGACTAAGTGAAAAGGATTTAATAGGTAAGACTAAAATCCTCTTTTTATATAATTTGTTAAAGGGGTCATGAACATTACAAATAGATACATTTATAGTTATTCTTATTTCTCACAATCAGAATAACTAAAATAAACATATTGTGCATGACAATATATAAATATGCAGTTATAAGTTAACATTCACATTTTTGTCAAAGTTTTCATAGCTACAATGGGAGCAAGTGGATGTCCATGGCAGACCTACCACAGAACCCTTATTGAGAAACACTGGATTAAAGGGATAGTAATACTTAAAATGTAAAAAAAAAATATATATGTTGTAGGGTTCATCTCCCCGAGTAAAACAAGAGTACTCCCACTGCTGAAAGGTGTTTAATTCAAAAGTTATTAATTTTCAAAGTTGAATTTTTTAGGTGCAATATCACAGTGGCCTGAAATTGTACAGTGGCGCTGTTGCTACACCATCCTATGGAGATTTATGGTCCCGGGACCAGAGCTGTCCATAGGATGGTGTAACAACAGCGCCACTGTACAATTTCAGGCCACTGTGATATTGCACCTAAAAAATTCAACTTTGAAAATTAATAACTTTTGAATGAAACACCTTTCAGCAGTGGGAGTACTCTTGTTTTACTCAGGGGGATAAACTCTACAACATATTTTTTTTTACATTTTAAGTATTACTATCCCTTTAACCCACTGAGTACCAGATGAGTGTGCAATACACTGCTTTGCAATGCATTGCGTACCTGTCTGGCATTCAAAGGGTTAATTGGTATAGGCGCTTTTCTGCACCCAAGTTCATCAGCTCTAGAATAAGAGAGTTGGGACCTTACGCACACAAGAAAAGAGGAGCAATTTTGTACCAAATGTACTCTAGGAGACTAAAGAAAAGACCTGTCACCTTAAATTAGTTTAGTTCATTTTAAAGATAATTAAAAATTATCAATATGTTGTACTGGACATTTGTTTGTAATATTGAGTGTTTTTGAGAAATGAGCCATTAATTGTTGTTGGCACAGTCCGACACTTAACCCTTTGAGTGCCAGAGGGGTACACAACACATTGCAAAGCACTCAGAGGGTTAATGCTAATTAGTTTATGTGCTGGGCCAGTACTAGCACACACACACACACACACACACACACACACACTGTGCTATGAATTAATTTAGGCAAATCCCACACACTGGGGCTGTTAACCCCTTAACGACTGGCCGTTCAGGCACGCGGTGGTCACTAAAGGAGCTTTTTTTTTTTTTTTTTTTCTTTTTTTTTTTTGGATTCCGGACTCCCGGAATGAGCCTCAGGGGGAGCCCGGAATTCCATGACGGTCATAGTACGTCATGGGTCGTTAACTCAAATCGACCCATGACGTACTATGACCGTCAAGGGTCATTAAGTGGTTAATAATAACACAGCAGGTGCATACCTCCAGAGTGTCCCTCTTTAGGAATGATAATCCTCTTTGAGACCCAAATTTCTCTGTCCCTCTTTCTTACCCTGATGTCCCTCGTTTTAAGAATTCAGTCCATGTGGTGTGTATATAACTGTCTCACATTGCTCCACAGCAATAAAACGCCCATTAATTTTGTTTGAACTTTAGTATATGTATTTATACATTAGTCTGTGTTAAAAAAATACTTTGGTCTTGCTCCGAATCATTTATTCAGTTATACAAAGAAGTGTCAATAGGTCATGAAATAACCTAAAAAATGTTGATAATGTCCCACATTCCAGCCACACCCCCAGAAACACCACCCAAAACAAAAGTGTCCCTCTTTGGCATTTTAAAATGCTGGGAGGTATGCAAGTTTGTCCCTGAACAAAATTAATTATCATAAAGTACCATACTGTCTGTGCCACCAAAACATTCAGGTTTAGTTCTCAAAGAAACAATTATTTTACAGAAAAAATAGCTAGTACAACATATAGGCAGATTTTAAAGTAATTCTCAGTAAAATAACGTAAACTTGTATCAAAGTTAAAGGTAAACTTTCTACGTTTAGGCCTTGAGGAAGAAAGTGTGGACAACCCCTGTTTTACATACAGACATTTCCTCAATCATCTATATGCATGGCTTGAGGGGTTATGTTGAACATAAACACATCTTCTATATACAAAAGGAATTGTGAGTTTAAACATATATTTTTATTGCTATGTGCTTTTTTTTCTTGTATTTACCAAAAACTCTCATTGTTCATTGGGGGAAATTCCCTGAACCATTTTCCTGCAAATACTTTACATGCTCCTCTCATGTGTCTTTGTCGCTATATCACAGACACTGAGGAGGATATAAGAAGAAGAACGGAAGCAGTTCAGGTACACAGAAACTGCACCACAGGATAGAATGAAATATTACCATCGACAAATTAGGATTTGAATCCCTTGAATGGTAGACAGGTCTCCTACGGATTTCTTCACAATGCATTGCTCACTTCAGTATCATTCAAGGGGTTAAAAATTCATCAGCATACCTGGGAAATCTCCAGATTTGCCTCGGAGACTCTGGTTGTGAGAGTGCAATACCAGGTCTCTGGGGCAAAGGCTGATTTTCTAGATATGGGGAGTTTTCTTTAAAGGGATAGTAATACTTCGTTTTATCTTTATTTTATTTTGTAGGCATTAAAAAAACATGAAGAACGATATAAGTCTTATCTCTCAAACCTTTATGGTTGGAGAGATATTCACAAGCAAAGTTTCCCCTCCCTCCCCTTTTACCTAGTGTAAGTCATCTCTTCTCAGATGTGGAATGCAGTCCATAGACCAGACAGATAACAGAAGGGGACAATCTTCTTCCTATGAGAACAATGAAAGCCCTGCCCCCCTTTACAAGCTTTTCAGGTTTTTTCCTTATCTTAATTGAAGATTGTCCCTCTCTGCAGTCTACCTGGGCACCTCCCTTCTGCTCTGGCTGAACAGTGTTACATCAGTAAAAGGGGCGGGAGGGGGATACTTTGTCACTGAATTACTCTTGAACTACAACTCTGACAGAATTGAAATAACACTCTGCAAAGTCCAAATACTATGATGATTAATTAGAGCTGCTTTTATTATGAAACATTACTATCCCTTTAAAACTCTGGCTACTTCTGTGAAAAGAAAAGGCAGTGCAAACAAACATACTTGATGTATCAGAGCACTTTGAGCATAGATTCATAGAAGACAGATATCAATACTCATGGAGCTGTCCATACCGGTGTCTTACAATACAGGGGGAATTAGCTTGTCCCTGCTCAAGCTGCAATCTCACAGGTTACAAATTCCAACTATTCATATGGTAAACGGCCAACTTCTGCCTCAAATCGGTGGTTGAAGAGTGAAATCAAATAACATGCTTAATAAATATATATGTATGTATATATATATTATTTTTTTCTTTTATTATTATTATTATTTAAAAAAATCCTTGCATTTGACTATTACACATTTTAAAGCAAATTAATATATTCTATTCTCATGAATAGTCATGTTCCTCCCACTTTTTCTCCTTCCCCACCCAGCTCCTCCCACTTCCCACCCACTTGTGTAATGCACCAGAAAGCCCCGCCCCACTTGCTTGTACACCCCACCCCTTTTTTGCAGTGATTTGCGACAATTATACTTCCCTAGAGGCATCAGATGAGAGACCACAAATTAAAGTTCCCAGGTATGTTTATTAGTGACGTTTTTAGTCCTCAGTCAAGTCTATAGCCTACTCATAAGTGCCTCTTTAAAAAAAAAAAATATATATATATATATATGGATATAGATATTCTACAGTCTTCGATGCAGTCCATAAGTATTTGGACACAAACACTGGTTTTGTTGTTTTGACTCTGTACTCCAGCACACTGGAGTTGAAATGAAAAAATGAATAAGAGATAAAGTACAGACTGTCAGCTTTAATTAGATGGTGTTTACAGACATAAGTCATGAACCGTTTTTATACATAGTCCCTCTGGCACTCAAAGAGTTAAACAAAATTGCCGTTTGTCGTACTTTATTGCAAATCCTTTGCATTTGATGGCTGAAATCTGCAACCCATAAAAATCACCATATGCGCTGGGTTATATTCCCTGGTGATGATCTGACAGGCATGCACTGCAACCTTCTTCAGTTCATGTTTGTTTTGAGGAATTTTGCCTTCAGACTTGCGATCAGCAAGTGAAACACATACTGAAATGACTTCGGTTCTGGCGATTATCTTGGACAGTGTAGAACATTCCACTTTTTGGTCCTGAAAAACTCCTTGGATGCGTTACCTGTGTGTTTGGGGTCGTTGTGCTGCTGTAAGGTATCTTCCATTGAGTTTTGAGGCATTTGGTTGGATCTGAGCAGATAAGATGTTCCTGCACATTTCAGACTTCATGCTGTTAAACCATCATCAATGAAGACATGTGAGCTACTTATAGTGGCAGCTGTACATGCCCAGGCCATAACACTACTTTCGCCATGTTTCACATATGAAGTGTTATACTTTGGATCTCGTGCAAGTCCTTTCTTTCTCCACGCTTTCCTCTTTCCATCACTCTGATACAGGCTAATCTTCATCTCATTTGTCCAAATGACTATGTTCGAGAACTCTACAGGTTTTTATGTAGTTTTTTAGGAAGCATAACTTGGCCTCTCTGTTTTTGAGGCTTACCAGCATTTCTTATCTTGTGGTTAACCCTCTGTGGTTACGCTGGTGTAGTATTTTCTTTATGGCACCCTTTGACACTTCTGTGCCTACATCCTGAAGAGTGTTCTTGATCTGTTTGACAGTTGAAAAGGGGTTTTTCTGTTCCAACCTATATGGAACACCCTCCTCCAGGGTGCTTCAGGAAAAGCAGGGCATTTGAGGGGGTGACCCCATTCTCTTTCTCCACCTTTACCCTCGTTGCAGTTTAAAGTGACCTCCCTCAAGATGAAGAGCAAGCTAACACTGCTCTTAGATTTTAGATTTTTTTTTTTTTTACTTAATTATCAGAATGTATAATCCCCATTAGGAGGATGCCCATTAACTGGGCATATAATAATAATAATGCGCTAAAGTCTCTTTAAAGGGGAACTACCAGCCCTTTTAAACATGGCCCCAAATAATTACCCATCTGACGACTTGCTGCTCAATAGCCAAAATGTTCCTCCCAGGCCAGCCCGCCTATCCCCTATATTTATCTGTTGAGGGGGGAGACAAATGCCCCATCATGCATCCCCCCCTCTTGGATGCAGATGCCCATGGTCTATGGCCAGGTATTGTCGGTCATAATAACACTCCATAGACATCTGTATCATCAGCACTACTGTAAAATTTCAAGCCACAGAGGTAATGATCCCCAAAAAATTAGGTTTCAGCTGTAATAACTTGTCAAAGAAAACATCTGTTAGACTCTCTGGCAGTCTCCGTATGGTCTACCAATACAGTGCACAGAGTTGTGATGTGCCAGCACACGCAAGGCTTTCATGGAGGTGCAGAATCTGTGTTCCCTTCTGTGTACCCCTGTAGTTACTCCACTGGCTGCTGTGCAAGGAACCCTGATTTCCTTATGTACTGATGAATTTTCACACCTGAGAACTTTCTAAATGAGCTGATCCTGACAGTTTTAAAATATTAACACTAAGCGACCCCATAAGGTAGATTATAGCTAATATGCATCTACTTGTTGAAACCCAGAGGTTCTCCCATCAGTCCTTAATCAACCTACAACATACCATAATGTACAGATATCCCTGTCTGAACACATACAAGACAAGCAGGAATCCTCCTTCTACCTTTCTGGTAGAAATGACACCAGTTTAGAGACAAAAGAAGCAGATAATTGGTGCAGATCATTTAACAGGTTACACTGGACTCTCTCACCCTGAGAATTAGGCCCTGTGATTTGGGTCAAAACCTTGAATCTCAGGGTGGGTCAGGCTCAGAGAGTTCCCAGGTATGTGAATACTTGTCATAGCTGGAGGCCCTATCATGTTTTTGTAGTTGCTTCACTATCATTGATACTGTACAGTATGATTTACAACACTTCCATCTTGTGGCCTTTACATGAATTACAGTGACAAAGTCTTGTATGTCTCACGGGCGATGGCTCTTTCAGTTTATGCAGTAACCTGCTGTGAGGCACACTATCAAACATGGGCATCCACATAAAGTTTTCCTGGGTGGGCTCCATTGCATGATATGCCCCCAAGTCCGGCCTGTCCAGCCTCTATGTTTATCCAGGGGAGGAAATTGTGGTAGGGGTCAAGCACCCCCTCTTGCCCCCTTCAACCCCCTGCAGGCACCCAAAAGCTTTAGTAAAATCCAGCCCAGGTAATCTGCTAAACAAATAAAGAGCCGCAGAATACGTCGTACACATATCTCTCTAAATCAGGGACAAAATACATTTTCATTCTGCAGGACATGTCAGGAATGCAATGTGTATTTTTATATGTCCCTGATTTAAACGGATACGCGGTCACCTTAATTATGATCTAATACAGATTTACTGAATACAAGTATCTAAAGGCCATTACTTTAATGAATAACAGCTGCACTCCATAAGGGACAAATACAAATTAAAAGATCCATTTACATAATTGGGAATTATCATTTTACCCCTATGGTGCAGATTAGATAGATAGAGAGACAGAGGTAGATAGACAGACATATAGAAAGACAGAGATAGATAGACATTTATAGATATAGATAGAAAGACAGACAGAGACAAGGATATACATACAGAGAGATGGAGACAGAGAGAAATAGCTCGATAGACTTATAGATAGGCAATAGACAGATGTTAGATAAATGATTGACAGACAGAAAGATGATAGCTAGACAGACATATGAAGATAGATTAATAGGTAGACATATTGACAATTGACATATAGATAGATAGATAGACAGACAGACTATAGATATAGATGATAGACAAATAAACCAGACAGACAGATAGATAAATCGATAGACAGATACATAGACAGCTGGTAGATATTAGATAGTCAGGCTCAGATATATAGACAGACATACAGGCAGTAGATAGATAGATAGATGTGAGATAGATAGATCTGACATAGATAAATGATAGATATGTGATAGATAGATAGATAGATAGATAGATAGATAGACAGATAGATAGATAGATAGACAGATAGATAGATAGATAGATAGATAGATAGATGATAAACATAGACAGTAGATAGATAGATATGAGATAGATAGATTTGACATAGATAAATGATAGATATGTGATAGATAGATAGATAGATAGATAGATAGATAGATAGACAGATAGATAGATAGATAGATAGATAGATAGATAGATAGATAGATAGATGATAAACATAGACAGAAGATAGATAAGGGGATTTTTTGCTTACCAATAAATCCTTTTTTACTTCATGCAATTGAGGAATGCAGGGACCAGTGGGGTGGTGAGACCTCCTCCATGAGGCAGGGAACTCAGTGATAAAACTCCTCATCCATTCTGTCCTATAGCCCTTCCAGCAACCAGCTAGTTAATTTTCATATAGCAAAGCTAAGAGAAGTAAGGAGAGAAAGTCAAGAAAAATCTTAAGATACTTCAACCCAGGATAAAGAAGCAAGTTTTCTCTTGGTGGAATGCCCTGCACACCTCGATTACACTAAGAAAAAAGAATTTATCTGTAAGTGTGATGAACAACACTTAAATAGGGAACTGGTACCAAGTAGCAGTAAAGCCAGACACTAAGGAGAGCAGCTTTGGTACAGAGATCTAGAACGAAGGTCGCCAAAGAAGGTACTGTGCTGGGCCTTTGCCGAATAAAGTTGCTAGCCAAAAACCTAGATTATATGGCAGAGCTGAATGGATACCCTGAATAATCCCCCCTCTGAGTCAAACTCGACTACTACTATCCCCAGGGAGAATAACAACTCCAAAAGGATACAAAAGGTGCTCATTGTGTCCACGGTACCTGATACCAGGAGGGTCCAAGGAAAGAGGTCCAGAATCAGTAGGCAAGTGGAGTGGTCAAGTACTAGCCGGGTCATACACTTGTAATCAGGCAGAATCAGCAGGCAAGTGGAGTGGTCAGTTACCAGTTGGGTCGTACATTTGTAATCAGGCAGAATCAGCAGGCAAGTGGAGTGGTTAATTACCAGTCGGGTCCTACATTTGTAATCAGGCAGAATCAGCAGGCAAGTGGAGCGGTCAATTACTACCCGGGTTATACACTTGTAATCAGGCAGAATCAGCAGGCAAGTGGAGTGGTCAATCACTTGTCGGGTCGTACATTTGTAATCAGGCAGAATCAGGAGGCAAGTGGAGTGGTCAGTTACTATCGGGTCATACACTTCTAATCAGGCAGAATCAGCAGGCAAGTGGAGTGGTCAGTTACTATTGGGTCATACACTTCTAATCAGGAAGAATCAGCAGGCAAGTAGAATGATCAAGCACTAGCCGGGTCATCCTGTAATATAAAATGCCAGATGTATGTTTGTACGATGCAGTCATGCGTAGTAGAAACTGCCTGAACGCACAGAATGCTGGCCCATGTACACTGGCTTTTACACTAGAACACTTATAATTAAGCAGGATCAGCATGCAAGTGAAGTGGTCAAGTACTAGCCAGGTCATACATTTGTAATCAGGTAGAATCAGTAGGCAAGTGAAGTGGTCAAGTACTAGCCGGATCATACACTTGTAATCAGGCAGAATCAGCAGGCAATGGAGTGGTCAAGTACTACCCGGGTTGTACACCTGTAATCAGGTAGAATCAGCAGGCAAGTGGAGTGGTCAAGTACTACCCGTGTTGTACACTTGTAATCAGGCAGAATGAGCAGGTAAGTGGAGTGGTCAATTACTAGCTGGGTCATACACTTGTAATCAGGCAGAATGAGCAGGTAAGTGGAGTGGTGAAGTACTAGCTGGGTCATACACTTGTAATCAGGAAGAATCAGCAGGCAAGTGGGGTGGTCAAGTACTAGCCAGGCCATACACTTGTAATCAGGCAGCATCAGCAGGCAAACAAAGTGACCAAGTACTAGTCGGGTCATACGCTTGTAAACAAGCAGAATCAGCAGGCAAATGAAGTGACAGACTACTAGCCGGGACAAGCACAATACATCAGGCAGACTCAGCAGGGTCTCAATATAGACATAAGCAAGCTCTTGTTTGAATTTCACATTGGTAAATAGTACTCTTGTTTAAATTTGGCTGTTTGTACTGGAGCCAATATCTGAGTTGAGGCAGTGAAATATCCTCCAAAAAAGATAATATTTTTAGGCATGTCATAGTTGGTCTGTGAGGTCGAACCCTGATGCTATTGGAGCTATGTAATATCCTAAAAGTTGTATAAACTAAGCTATATAAATATGGTGACAGTAAGAGAAGTGCTTTAACTGTGAATGCACAGCAATGAGTTTCACTGCGCTCTGGCACTCATAGGATTATCCCACTGGCATTGTCCCCAGAACAGTATTTGTATAGGAAGACAGATAATGTAAAACACAATATATTAGATAATTAATCCACAATTTCACTTTGCAAAAAAAGTGGTGACCTTACAGCATGCAACATGAGAATGTCGATCTTTTGATTCAATGTCAAGCTTTTGATTGGAGCGATATTTTAAACTCGTCCAATAGATGATGACATTTTAATAGTAAATTCTTTATTCCAGGTGCCTCCATGATGTTTGAGGTAACCTACTGTGGTGGTGTTACTATACTGGATCCAAAGCAGATGTGCTTTCAAGTGGATTGTCCATGTTGTGAGAGCATAAACGTGGCTTGGAGTTCCAGTATATTGATGGAAAGGTCTGTTTCAGCTGGGGACCACAAACCTTATGAAGTGTGGTGAATGAAACTTGCTCCCAAGCCTAAAAGATTGGCAGTGGTTGTTATCACCTTCCAATCCAGATCTGAGAATGGACTTCCTCTGATGAGGGCTGGAGTTGTCAGCCAACACTTGACTGATTGTGATTGTTAGGTGACTTGAGACAGGAGCACTTTGCAAAGAAAGTGATGGGGATTTCTGTTCCAATGTTGGAACATATTCACTTGTAAAGGTGATAGATGAAGGTGGGCAAAGGGAGCTACCTCCATGGTGGATACAATCATTCCTATCAATTGTATACAGCATTTGACAGGTGGGTAAAAATGGCCCAGTATGTTATGGATCTCCGTTTGCAATTTGTCACGGAGTGACTAGGAATTAAACACACTGACAAGTACAGATGAACTTAATATAAAACTTTATTAAATACAATGAAAGGCAGGAGATAAGGCAACAGGCAGATGGCAATAAATGACACACAGTAGTTATGGTAATGACACAAGTGGCAGTAGATAATGGCACACCTTCACGAGACCAGAGAGGAACAGTGTAGGCACTTTCCTCACCCTTCACAGGACAGGTGGTCAGAAAACGGAATGGCCCTGGGACTACACGGTAGATGTGAGGGCAGTGCAGAGCACTCCCATACACAGATGGAATGGCACACCTTCACAAGACCAGAGGAACAGTGTAGGCACATTCCTCACCCTTCGCAGGACAGGTGGTCAGAAATGGAATGGCCCTTGGACTACACAGCAGATGTGGGAACAGTGCAGAGCACTCCCGTACCCGGATAGGATGGCACACCTTCACTAGACCAGAGAGGAACAGTGTAGGCACTTTCCTCTAACTTCAGGTACCTGACAAGTAAGTGGAGCAATGACCTCATCAGCGTGGTGCCCTATAAGAATAGCGACTCAGCGAGAATGACAGCTAAGAAGTAAACAATGTCGCTCCAGGGCAATATGCAGCCACAGGCAATCACAGGGCACCGTGATACAATTTCACTATTTTTCATAATGACAAAAACATCTATGTGGGGCGGGACGTGAAATAGGATATGTCATATTTAGTGATGCCAGAAACTCTTCCTATTCCATGGCAAGAAAGACAGATCTTAACAACAAAATCTTGACTTGGTACATGATGGTACTTGTTGAGATCTTTTAAGTTCAGGATTGCTCGAACACCTCTGTCTCTTTAGGGAACTATAAAAAGCTTTGAATAGAAGCCTTTGAATTTTTGTCTTTCAAAAAGCGGGACTATCACGCCTAAATGGAGAAGACACTGTATTTCTTTGGTAAAGGCTGCTGCTACGGAAGTATCCTTTGGAATCTTGGGCAGGAAAAAGAGACACGGTAATCTGATGAAACTCATTCAATAACTGAATAATAACCTGTATTACCCATAGAGGGAGCATTAGTATCACTATAATATTCTTGCACATCCTCTGAATGCTCAGAGTGAAGAGAGCCTTGATTGCCTGATAGTGAATCCATCTCCTTGGAAGACATCCTTTTTCTTGCAGCTTAAGGAGGGTCCACAAGCCATTTACTTAGGTGCTTATCCAAAGAGTGTCACGGTTACCCAGAGAAGTTCAGGAGTCAGTACGGTTTAGTTAATGCAGTTTATTAACAAATTACATACAGCGGATATATACAATAAGAATAAGCACAGGGTAATAGCCAGCAAGTCTGTTATCATAAATAATAGGTTGCAGTGCTAAATCACTGTGCTGTAGACTAGGCCTTAGCCACTGGAAGTCTCGGCTGGAACCAGGAACAGGAACTGAAACAGGAAACCAGGATCTTGATCTGAAGAGGAATAGGGCCTGACTCAGCCTGCAGACAGATATGCGAGTCTACTAGAGCCCCAGGCCCACACTATATTGGGTGTCTGATCACCAAGGGAAAAGACGAAAGAATAGTCAGGCAGAGCCACAAGTGAGCACCAGAGGGGGCAGTCAGACAAGCCGGGTCATACACAGTTCAGGTAGTCATCCAGAGCCACAAGTCTGCACCAGATTGGATGTCCACTATTAGGGGATAGGCAAAAGAATAGTCATACAAAGCCACAGGTCAGCACTAGAATGGATGGAAGACTAGTCAGGTCATACACAGAGCCCAATGCAACAGAACTGCTTTGAACAACAACGCAAGGGCAGCTGAGTCAGGCCTCAGTCTGCCCTTTAAACCCCTCCACAGGAAGTAGGAGGAGCAGCTTAGAGGGAGGAAGTTGGTAGGAGGAGACTACACTAAGCAAACAGATAAAACAGAGGCCTGCAGCATGCTTGAAGCCTCGTGCCTGCAGGTGATGCTGAAGTCAAGGTAAGCTGTAACAAAGAGTTAGCAATAGAATCTGAAAGGGATTTCACTCATTCTGGTTCTGGTATATTAGGAAGAAAAATGCTGCATCATAAGTATTGCAGAAAACAGATTGGGTCCCAGAAAAAGTAACCCCACATGAAGTGATAGTAGAAGCAGTAGATGGAGCCTGTCTTCCCTTTGTAGCCCCTCCTCAGGTTCAGACCTAATGGCAGCAGGTAAAAACTGAACAGAAATAATTAATTGAAGCAGTTATCTAGACCTTTATCCTCATTTACATAACTTCCATCTTTTGTCTTCAGTCTACCTATTCATTGTTTCATTTTTCTCCTTTCACTTGTATATCTAAAAAATGTTTTTATTGACTGGGCAATTTTCTCCTCTGTGTGTGACTTGGCTCATCTAATAATACATTTAGCTTCTTCAGCCCAGCCTTGTATCAATACCTATATTCTTCTGCTTTTATTTCCTAAATTATACTTTTTTTTAATTTATACTTTTATTTTCCAATGTAATGTCAGTAATTAGCAGGAGAAAAAGAGATGTAAGAAGAAAGAAAGGAGAAGCATACAGGGGGGAGGGGGAGCACACACACCACAAATACGTAATACTTCTCCAATATTAAACAAGTCTGACATTTTGTTACAGAGGTCAGTCCATAAGTGGAACCAAAATCCCCTTTGGAACCACCACTTCCCAGCGGGGTTTAAGGGGAAACACAAACAGACAATGAGGAGAGCTATCCTGTCTCTTTAAAACAGTGTATGGATCAAATGTATGTGAGAATCAATACTAAAAATGATGTTTGACCGGCTGCAGTACCACACAACTGTTTGAAGGCCAGCAGGGATTTTGGATGCTAGTTCTTCCCGCAACGGAACTGTACAAGCTCGCATCAATATATCCAAATCGATCAATATATATTATCTCAGCTTGGGAACCTCCAAAGGAACAGCAGACCAGATGAATAAAGTAAAACTTTTATTTAAAAGATACTAAAAATCCTAAGCATGTTTCGTGGCAAACCTGCCACTTCTTCAGGAGGAATTTGCTATTATAAATGTCAAGATACAAACCTTGACATTGCCACGAAACATGTTGAGGATTTTTAGTATCTTTTAAATATATTTTATACTTTATTCATCTGGTCTGCTGTTCCTTTGAAGGTTCACAAGCTGAGATAATATATATTGATCAATTTGGATATATTGATGCGAGCTTGTACAGTTCTGTTGCAGGGAGAACTAGCATCCAAAATCCCTGCTGGCCTTCAACCGGTTGTGTGTTACTGCAGCCGGTCAAACATCATTTGTGAGTATTGATTCTCACTTACATTTGATCCATACACTGTTTTAAAGAGACAGGATAGCTTTCCTTGTTGTCTGTTTCTGCAGTCCATAAATGAACTGTCTGCACACTCACAGCCTTATCAAATGAGTTTTGTGCACAGCAGGTTGTCATTGCCACCATATATGACAATCGGGTCATCCAGTCCCCAACCTTTGGGGACGAAGGTGATCTCCATAATTTGAGAATGCACAGTTTTGCTGCATTCAGCAAGTGTTTGTAAAAGCAGATCTTGGCTGGGGCTTTCCCTAGGATCGGAGGAGGGATATTAAGAATAACCAAGACGGGAGAGGCTGAGATGTCCACCCCCAGAACTTCCGATGCCAACTCAAACAAAAGACAATAAGTGTGCATGATCGGGCAACCCCACCAGGAGCAGGGTGCCTTCCCCTGTCTGACACCTCCAACAAAGTAATGGGACAGCTGGGTAGTATCTATGAATCACCTCAGGAGTCCTGTACCAACGGAACAGGAGTTTATAATGCATTTCCAAGGTGAGAACATTCTTTGAATCCGACATAGTGTGCCAGATGGAGTCTCTCCACACCATCTCCTCTATAGTCAACCTCAGGTCAGGCATCCAAGAGTCGAGAGTAGTCAGTGTCGGGGGATTGGTGCTGCTCACTAGAGTAGAATAAAAGGAGGAAACACCCTACACGTCCTGTTGCAAGAATTGGGATTCGAAAGCAGTAGAAGGATGTAATAAGTTCCTACTGTTAGGATTGTTTGTCAGATAATTGTAGCATTGTCTGTGCATCCAATAGTCGTTAGAGGACAGGGTTAGGGAAGCTGTAAGAGAGTCTAAAGAAAGCATCTTGCCTTCCTCCTTGAGGTGTACTGCCAAAAGAGTCCCTAAGTGTTGCCAGGCTAACTAGGATGAGGCATCCTGTCCAGGTGGAAAAGCAGGGTTCCCAATTAATGAAGTAAGACGGGAAGGTAAGCTAGAGCAGGCTGGAAACCTTTTAAGAAGCAAATCCAAAGATCTCAGCAGGGTACATAACAGCATGGGCATGCTTCCCTGCTGGGGGCGCAAGGTCAGCAGAAGCCAAGCAACAGAGGTAACTGACCCCGATCCAAATGAATCCCCAAGGATCTCAACCCACACTGCTTCACGCGTGACATGGAAACAGTCACTCAATAAAGACATCTGTGTGGCCAAGTAGTAGTTTAGAATATTCGGAACTCCCAGGCCACCCTCCCTACATCTCCTGCTAATCAAGTCCAAACTCAGTCTAGCCTGTTTATTGTTCCAAATTGTCACGGTAACCAATGTAAATGAAAACACGACACAGGTACAGTAAGATCAACACCACTTTATTTAAGGAACAATACAGGTAAAAGGCTCTTCCCCAACCTTCCCCGGAGACAGGCGTGTACAGGTGCTGTACACTGAGCCGAAGCCTGCAAGACTCCACACAGAAGCAGCTCAGGAGATAGAACCGTAGGCTATGGTTCTCTCTTAATAGAAGGTCACAGCCTACCCGAGATGGAGAGAGTGTAGCTGGTAGGAGGACCCTAGGGCCCAAGGCACATACAAGCGGTAGCAGGTCAATACACAGGCAATACCTATGAGGTAATAGACTAGCCCGGAGGCTTACATGGAGCGGGTAGTCAGCCAAAGCCCAGGTCAGACCAATGTGGGTAGTCAGACAATGCCTAAGGTCATAAACGAAGTAGGTACTCTGCCAAAGCCACAGGTCAGAATCGATACGGGTAGTCAGACAAGGCCAAGGAACGTACATGGAGGAGGATCAGAAGCCAAGCAAGGGTCACAATGCAGAGCAGATACAAAAAGCTAATGCACTGGTATACCACGAAAGGGCAACTAAGCCCAGTATCCAAGCCGTTAAGTAGTCTATGAAGGAGGCGGAAGCGACTGGCACAATGCCGCCGGCTGCCTGCCAGGAAGGCCGGAATGAGGACAGGAAACGGATGGAGATGCAGCAAGAGATGCTGAAGTTGTTTTAAGTAGGAGATTGGAAGCGAGATCAGTACAGTCTTAAAGAGATAGAGGATCTTGGGCAGTGTAATCATTTTTAGGAGGTTAATTCCCCCACCACCATCACCACCAGGAGATAAATAAAGAGCCCCATTTTTTTGAGTTCCATTTCTATGTTCTCAAGCAGTCGGGGAAAGTCTATAGAGAAAAGTTGGGGTGGAGTCGCTGGTAACGGAATGCACAAATATTTCAGTGTAGAAGAAGCTGATTTGCAGGGTAAGGAGCCCACCAGTGGCAGCCACTTAGATCGGGGTATAGAGACATTCAATAGTTCTCTCGACTTCAACAGGGCAGGTTGTCAGAATCTCCTCACACAGACACAGGTGAGCCAATCAGTGGTTCAGTCATTCTGACGGATCTGTCTGAGTTGCCGACATTCACTGGAACCTGATAACACGTGCTGCTGGGGGGCTGAGGACAATTTGAGCTCCCTCTAGCAAACTCTATCTATGGTTTTTATTTAGCGTTCTTTTCTGGCACTGCGGTTTTATTTTAAATGCACATTTAGTGAAAATTACGTTATAGCAAGTTCTACCACTCTCCTTAATATAGGTGAGTGCAAAGGATTGGTGTTAAATTATAGTGCTCCTCCATAACAGGCACCCTAGGTGGCAGGCTTTGCTAGTTTTTAAATAGATAACATTAGATGACAAATATAGGCAAATAGATATAATCTAGGGGCAGCATATGTTTCCCATAAGTCCCTAAAAGGGCAACACATCATGGTTTAGAATTCTAAAATATAA
Organism: Rhinophrynus dorsalis; assembly: GCA_037306005.1. Classification (NCBI taxonomy): domain Eukaryota; kingdom Metazoa; phylum Chordata; class Amphibia; order Anura; family Rhinophrynidae; genus Rhinophrynus; species Rhinophrynus dorsalis. The sequence goes on from CM074723.1 coordinate 21,247,868, forward strand.
AATATAGTAAAATATAGGTGATTTTGAAAGAGCTTTCAAAATCACCTCTATTAATGTTAGCCATTTTTAATTTAAACAGTTGTTTGAGATGTTTACCTTTATTTATTTGTCTACGCAAAGTAGTTATTATTGGCTGGTATGAAGTGGCAGTTGGTAATACAGTAAGCGGACCAGATCAGCCCTGCAGTATGCATATTTCATATATGCTCCAATTAACCCTGGTACGATCAGCCTATAAAATGGTGAGTAATTTTAGTATCTGGCAGGCAGTTAGTAATCCCAGCATGTGGCTGACAAAAGTGGCAGATGGTAATGCAGAGCAGTAAGTAATGTTAGTGTCTGGACAGCAGGAAGTGGCAGTCAGTAATAGAGAGCAGTGTGTAATATTAGAATCTGTCCTGATGTCAGTGGCAGTTGGTAATGCAGAGCAGTGTGGAATGTTAGTATCTGACTGTTAGGAAGTGGCAGTTGGTAATGCAGAGCAGTGTGGAATGTTAGTATCTGACTGTTAGGAAGTGGCAGTTGGTAATGCAGAGCAGTGTGGAATGTTAGCATCTGACTGTTAGGAAGTGGCAGTTGGTAATGCAGAGCAGTATGGAATGTTAGTATCTGACTGTTAGGAAGTGGCAGTTGGAAATGTAGTGCAGTGTGGAATGTTAGTATCTGACTGTTAGGAAGTGGCAGTTGGAAATGTAGTGCAGTGTGGAATGTTAGTGTCTGGCTTTGGCAGTTAGTAATGTACAGCAGTGTGTAAGTAGTCTTCAACATCTAATATGCCAAAGGTTGTTTATACTCTTGATATGAACCTAGTTGTTTCTCCCTTTGTTAGTAGAAAGGATGGTTTGGGTTTGTTTGTGAGACTTAGCATTGACCATGGTCTAGGTGACTGATACTATCCTGCATTAGATAAAGTGAAAGTGGATATAGCTGAATATCTGGAAAACTGCACAAGCCATGCTCTACTCGCTACTACAAACTCCACTTCCACTTTCCCTCCCTATCGTGGTAAGTGCCCCCTCCCCATTCTATAAGCTATTGTTTCTTATAGGATTTGGAAAATGCATTGTATTAATGACATATAATTAATGTTTTGTTTTATTTTATGTTCAGTATTTGAGCATATGTCTGCTGTTTTGGGAGGCAGCAACTCTGCTCATCCTATATAATAATTCGCTAAAAGTTTGTAACAACGCAGTCATGCGCAGTAGAGACCGCCCGTGACATGACTGATACGGAGTGCGGAGCTGCGAATTCAGAACACGGTCTGAATTCGGAGCGCCCCGCTCTGTATGTGCGGCATCACAGGCAGTCTCTACTGCGCATGACTGCACCGCGACCGGTTGCAACTGTTGCCCGTGTACACGGGCTCTTCAACTAGTAGTGCTATCTTGTAAGACTTCAGCTTGACTACACCTGCTCTCAGATTCAAGTTACAACTCCTGCTCAGCCTGACTACTTATAATGTACACTCCCTGGTAAGAAGATCTCAGTTCTGAGACTGGGGAGATCAGGTGCGTGGGGGAACTTCTGCACTTCCATCTACTGGATTCCTCTCTCTGAAGTCGATGACATCTGGGCTGTTGTGTTTGAATTGCTATGTCTTTGTTTGATTTTAGTGACCACAGTAGAGTGTTAGAAATTATGTAGGAAATGTGGGCTAGGATGGCTACTTTTTATGGCCTGAATAGGACAACCGAGAATGCAAATCTGAAGGTGTTTTCTACTGATGGGCAGTAAAATTACCCTAGCAACTGTCTGGTGTTTCCATCGGGCAGTAAAGTGGCTGAGGTCTATATCCATACATTTCTATGGCCTAGTCCCCTTCCCTTCTTAATGTTTTAACTGATATCCACTTTTTTACAGTGTTGAATTTAATAGTCCTGAGACATATGTATAAAGATAAATGTGGGACAAGTCACCATCGCCATAGCGAAGAAATAAGACTTCCCATAGATTTTTAACCCTCTGCTTACGGTTATCTCTCAAACCATAAAGGTTTGAGAGATGAACCTGGGGGCAATTTAATTATTTTTTAAATAGCTACACTATGGGATTAGTAATATTAAAGTATTAGTATTCCTTTAAGCTATTGATGGTCAGTGACTGGAGCGCTCCATAGGCAGGAATAGCGACAGCTCCCCCGTGAGGTGGTGATAGGTAGAAGAAATGTTAACCTTTTGAGTGCCAGAGGGGTACGCAACGCATTGCAAAGGGTTAAACTCACATTCTATGATGAACAGGTCTTTCTCTTTACTTCTACTCCCTTTAGAACAGATCAGAGACCTTTGGAACTCCAGCCGTTGGTGGACTACAACTCCGCAAGGTAGTTAGTGATGATGTCCATTTTATCTTATTGTTTAAAACAATGTAATTAAGTGTGTACAATCTCTCCAATGCAAAAACAGTCCTCCTTAGAATAACAAGAATCAGAGAGAATTCTCCTGTTTTGGAGATGCCTCTCACCTTAGTGCATCTCTTCCCAACTGTCACGGGAACCGGACAGGTACCTGGGTTGTTTGGCGACCTCTACCCTTCCCAGACACTTAATGATCAGGACACGGGTGGAAAAGCTCCAGTCATTCACATTAAGAGCTGACATTCACTGGAAATATGGGCACCAGGGTTTTACAGGTCGGCCTGTCGCTGATTGGTCGAACCGAGTTTAAGGGACTGCATTGCCATAACATGGGAGAAAGTAGGCCCTCCTCCCATTGGCTAGCCGTTTAAAGGGCATCAAGAGACACTGTGGACTATGTGGGCAAAGTCGGCCGCCTCCTGATTGGCTGCCGTACCAAGGACAAGTTTAAAGGGACTCCATTGGATTAACATGGGGAAATGTCAGCTGCCACCAGATTGGCCCACTTGCTTCGGTCGCTCGCGTTCCCATTGGCTGAGGCTTAAAAGCGGAGGCTCCAGCTAGTCTAGCAGCCCTTTGTGTCCCTGATTGCCCAGGTCTATTGTCCCACACACAAGCCTAACCCTGGCCCTTTATCTTACTGTGTACACCCAAACATTCCCATTGTGCCCTAATCTAATCCGGCCTGACTCCTTTATTCACTGATCACAAACTCCATTATACACACACTTTCCCATTGTTGGTTTTTGGTTCCTCACTGTATAAAAATGTGTGCTTTGGTATCAATAAACAGTCCTGGTTACCCTGACACTAGTTCTGCCTGGTGATTTGGGCTACATTGCGGTATACTGCGGGAGCCTTTGCTGGTTGATTCTGGAAAGAAGTGATCTTGGACGGTGACACCAACACTGGGTGTCTGCTGGTACCGTCACAGTAACTGTCAAAGAAAATTCATGTTTGAGCTGTAAAAACTTATGAATGAAGCACCTTAAATCACTTGGCAATGTTTTGGAAACCCCACTAGCATTCAAGAAGCTAAAATCCCCATTTAAATCAGTAGGAATTTGTATGTTCACTGCAGTGCCTTTGGTTTGCTCCAGAATCACACCAACTTTACTTAGTATATCATCCTCGACATCTTTCTATTGCAACGCACTGGATGCATCTCACTGGTTCCCAAGTTTTTAAATCAATGGGAGTTTTTATTTCGTCCCTGCGGTACACTTGCTTTACGCCAGATTCAGTCCACTTTTCTTTTGTGTGTATGGCCAATGGTGTTAGTACAAGCCTTGGTACTAAGCTGTGCCAAAAAATGGTGCCTTTTTTTTGCTGACTTTCCATTATAATCTCAGCTGACTTTGCAGATCCTTCTCCATAGAATGTAGTGACAGACGTTTCAATAAGCAACGAAAACAACCAAATCTTTGCTTATATAATCCCTTCAGCTCCCCTCGTGTGTGAATAACTCAGATGCAGGTTTTCACCTTTATGTGAGCTTTAATGCTGGTTGTTTGGGTATTTTATCTGGGGAATGTCCGATAAACGCATTACGTGAGGCCTAATTGGATTAGGCCTCATCGGAAATACGTTTAGCAAGAGGAAACAAAAACTACAGCAGATCAATAAGATTCTGTCTTCCCTTCCAGAGCAGTAACTGACTTATTTATGGTAATTGGTTATATCCCTTTGAGTGCCAGAGGGGTATGCAACACATTGCAAACCCTACCCCTCTGGCATTCAAAGGGTTTAAATATAGAAAGGCTGGTGAACGAAGGAAATAGGATCATTTCTGGAGCAAGCCAATAAGATGCAAAAACAATTTCCCATTGGTTTAAATTGGGTCCATGATTGCTAGAGAAGACTCTAATGCATTACTGGGCAATGTGTTGGAGTCTTTTCTACCAGTCAAGGTGTTAAATACTATTTCTATCAATGGGAACAGGGCCATTTTAGCACCTGTGTGGATGCCAGGGCCTCGGCCTCAGCACTTTCTAGGGCAGGAGTCAGTAATTTCCAGCTCACAAGCAGCATGTGGTGCTCTGCACCATTATGTGCAGTATTTTGGACTGGACTCGCATGTCTTTTTTCAGCTTCATCAACTATATTTAGGGTGACCATGCATCCCAGAATGCCCAGGACTGTCCTTAATTCTGTGCTGTGTCCCGCGTCCCAAATCATCCCCCCCAGGACAATAAAGAGTCCCAGAATCAACTTAACCCCTTCAGTGCCAGAGGCTTGGGCCATTTCCTGTACCCTGCAGGCCAGACACTTTTTCAGCATTTTTGCTATCCTTCTGTTTATGCTTGATTTCCTCTGGGGATTTTTAGTTAAATATGGAAAACTATATATTGTTTTTTTCAGAACGAATTGGGCTTTCTCGTGGTACCTTACATAAAGAGAATTTTACATCGTGCAAAAAGCTATGATGTCATAATGACAAAAAAAAGTGAAAATTTACTCATTTTCCTAAAATCACATAATATGTATCAAAAACATTTACCTTGATTGAAAAAGTTTCAATTATTTGAAAAAGCCCCAAGTCCCCCGAGTAAAAAAATACCAAATTTGTATAGTTTTACCTACATCCATGGCTAGCGTAGAGCCCTAATCACCAGCAGCGCAAAATGACATTTTCAACTTTATAAACTAATATGCGCATTCTAGGGTTTTTGTGGTAAAACTACCCTAAAACAGTGGAATAACTATATAAAACTATATATTTCGGAAAAGCCTAGTGTGCACAAATGCCTCCAGAAGATGGCGCTAATGAAAAAAAGGCATTTTCTTACATTTCTGCCCCTTCAAATGTACTGAAATTTGTGAAAACCATGGCATTTCCAACTGTATTCATTAGCTAGTGCTCTTAGGAGAAAAATGACACCCCATTGGTATGAGTTTAACTACCTCAGGGGGCGCTAGAAGTGCAAAACGACACCTACTACAACCTCAAATTTTTCTAACATTTTCTCAAACATTACTTGTCTGTACACAAATGGTTATAACAACTACAGAAGTGAAGAAAGGGTACACAAACCATACCATTTTGAAAAGAAGACACCCTGCCGCATCTAATGATGGGTGACTTGCCTTGTTACCCCAAGCCTGGAGTGCACAAATGCCTCCAGAAGGTGGCGCTAATGGAAAAAAAAGGCATTTTCTTACATTTCTGCCCCTTCAAATGTACTGAAATCTGTAAAAACCATGGAATTTCCAGCAGTATCCATTAGCTAGTGCTCTTAGGAGAAAAATGACACCTCATTGGCATGAGTTGACCTACCTCAGGGGGCGCTAGAAGTGCAAAACAACATCTACTACAACTTCTAATTTTTCTAACATTTTCTCAAACATTACTTGTCTATAGAAAAATGGTTATAACAACTACAGAAGTGAAGAAAGGGTACACAAACCATACCATTTTGGAAAGAAGACAACCTACCGCATCTAATGAGGGGTGACTTGCCTTCTTACCCCAAGTCTGGTGTGCACAAATGCCTCCAGAAGGTGGCGCTAATGAAAAAAAAGGCATTTTCTTACATTTCTGCCCCTTCAAATGTACTGAAATCTGTAAAAACCATGGAATTTCCAGCAGTATCCATTAGCTAGTGCTCTTAGGAGAAAAATGACACCCCATTGGTATGAGTTCAACTACCTCAGGGGGCGCTAGAAGTGCAAAATGACACCTACTACAACCTCAAATGTTTCTAACATTTTCTCAAACATTACTTGTCTGTTCCCAAATGGTTATAACAACTACAGAAGTGAAGAAAGGGTACACAAACCATACCATTTTGAAAAGAAGACACCCTGCCGCATCTCATGATGGGTGACTTGCCTTGTTACCCCAAGCCTGAAGTGCACAAATGCCTCCAGAAGGTGGCGCTAATGAAAAAAAAAGTCATTTTCATACATTTCTGCCCCTTCAAATGTACTGAAATTTGTGAAAACCATGGCATTCCCAACTGTATTCATTAGCTAGCGCACTTAGGAGAAAAATGACACCCCATTGGTATGAGTTTAACTACCTCAGGGGGCGCTAGAAGTGCAAAACGACACCTACTACAACCTCAAATTTTTCTAACATTTTCTCAAATATTACTTGTCTGTACACAAATGGTTATAACAACTACAGAAGTAAAGAAAGGGTACACAAACCATACCATTTTGAAAAGAAGACACCCTGCCGCATCTAATGATGGGTGACTTGCCTTGTTACCCCAAGCCTGGAGTGCACAAATGCCTCCAGAAGGTGGCGCTAATGAAAAAAAATGGCATTTTCATACATTTCTGCCCCTTCAAATGTACTGAAATTTGTGAAAACAATGGCATTTCCAACTGTATTCATTAGCTAGTGCTCTTAGGAGAAAAATGACACCCCACTGGAATGAGTCGACCTACCTTAGGGGTGCCAGAAGCACATCACTACACCTACCTGTTTGCTTCTTCGAAAATGGCGGCTTGTACTAAAATGTCCATAACTGTTAGAGACATAAAGGAAAGGTATAAAAGGTATACCATTTTGGAAAGTAGACATTCTCCCGCATCAATTGAGGGGTCACTTGCCTTTCTACCCCCTGGGCTGAAGTGCACAAATATTTCCAAAAGGTGGCGCTATGGGAATAAATACATGTTTTTTTACATTTCCACCACTTCAAAGATACTAAAATCTTTGAAAACCATAACATTTCCTGCTGTATTCAGTACCTGCTACCAACATGAGAAAAATGGTAGCCTATTTGTGTGGGTTAACATACAATATGTGGGTGCTAGGAACACGTACGTAAACCTGACACTTTTGTTTTTGAAATTATCTGCTTGCACTAAAATGGTTATAACCATAATAGATATGCAGAAAAGGTAGAGAAACAATGCCATTTTGGAAAGAAAACAACCTTCTGCATCTAATGAGGGGTCACTTGCCTTCTTACCCAAAGGCTGGTATGCACAAATGCTTCCAGGAGGTGGCGCTAGTGAAAAAAAAGGCATTTTCTTATATTTCTTCCCCTTCAAATGTATGGAACTTTGTAAAAACCATGGAATTTTCAACTGCATTCATTAGCTAGTGCTCTTAGGAGTCAAACGACACCCCAATGGTATGAGTTGACCTACCTTAGGGGGTGCTAGAAGTAGAAAACTACACCTACTACAACCTCTGATGTTTCTAACATTTTCTCAAATGTGACTTGCCTGTACAAAAATGGCTATAACACATTCAGAATTGAAGAAAAGGTAGATAAACCATACCATTTTGGAAAGAAGACAACCTGCCGCATCTAATGAGGGGTCACTTGCCTTTGTACCCCTAAGTTAATTGGCACAACTATTTCCAGAATGTGGTGCTACAGGAAAGAAAAACAAACATTTGTATTACACATCAGTCACTTCAAAGATACTAAAATGGTTCAATGGCGTGGGATTTCCTAGGAGGACTTCTTGCCAGCCAAAAAAAAATGGTACCCCACTGCTCTGGGTTGACATACCAATTTACGCTACAAGAGCGTAGCTACCAGTGAAACAGAAATGGGAAAGCAAACAGTGTATGTGTGATTTTATGGCTAACAGATGAAAGAAGCTAGGACGTCAGCTGGTGTATGTGCGGACCTGTGACTACAAGTCTAACAAAATGTGTGAGAGGGTGAGGGATTAGGCAGTGTGTGTGGGTATGAGCAGAGGAGCAAGGATGGTGGTGATGGTGGGGCAGTGTCTGATAGAGTGTATGGGAGATCTCTGACTACCATTGTGCACTGTATGTCCCCTCATACAAAGCACTGCGTTGGACCCCCTTCCTGTTGCACGTGCATTTTTTGGGGCTTTTTCCCCCCAATATTTTTATGTAGACCTCGTTGGGGGCATCAGAACCCATACAATGAGGTCTAAATAAAAAATAAAGGGGGAAAAAATCCTTTATGTGCGACAGGGGTGTCCAGCACACAAAGGGTTAATTTTTTTATCGTTACTTTGTATTCAGATGGCCACCAAACAAGCTCTGATCACAAAGTAATGATAAAAAGTCCTGTGTGTACGACAGGAAGGGGGTCTGCATTGAACCCCCCTCCCAGTGGCACACACAGGGTTAATTTTTTATTTAATTTTTTTTATTATATACCTCATTGAGGGGCATCAGGACCCCCTGATCCCTCCCCAATGAGGTCTTAGTAAAAAAATAAAATATATGTCCACAAACGGAGTGACCCTGTGAGTGCCACAGGGGTCTCCAGCGCATTGCAAAGCAATGCATTGGATCCTTGTGGCACTCAGAGGGTTAATTTTTTTTTTTTAATCATTACTTGGTAATCAGAGCTTGTTGGGGGGCCATCAGGACCAATCATGATGGCCCCCCAACAATCTCTGATAACGAAGTAATGATAAATGCCCTGTGTGTGTGCCGCAGAAGGGGGGCTGCATTGGCCCCCCTTGTGGCACACACAGGGTTAATTTTTTTTTCTTTACATTTTTTTTATTATGGACCTCATTGGTGGGTATCAGGACCCCTCTGATTCCCCCCAATGAGGTCTTAAAAAAAAAAAAAAAAAAAAAAGGAATCAAAATAAATGTCCCTGTGAGTGCCAAAGGGGTCTCCAGCGCATTGCAAAGCAATGCATTGGACCCTTCTGGCACTCAGAGGGTTAATTTTTTTTTTATTATTACTTTGTAATCAGAGCTTGTTGGGGGGCCATCAGGACCAATCCTGATGGCCCCCCAACAATCTCTAGTAACAAAGTAATGATAGAAGCCCTGTGTGTGCCACAGGAGGGGGGGGTGCATTGGACCCCCCCCCGTGGCACACACAGGGTTAAAAAAAATTTTTATTTTTTTTTTTAAATAATAGACCTCATTGAGGGGCATCAGGATCCCCCCTGATCCCCCCAATGAGGTCTTTCAAAAAAAAAAAAAAAAAAACCCCAAAGAAATGACCCTGACTTAGCCGTTTTTTTTATTTATTTATTTAACTTCAGACCTCGTGGGGGACATCAGGACCCCTCCTGGTGTCCCCCCAGTTATTGATCTCCCAGCCGATCGGCTGGGAGATCAATTAGGCGACTTGCAGGAGAGCAAAAGCTCTCCTGCCTTTCACTCCTACCACCGGTAGGAGTGAATGGGACCGAGGAAACTACCCCAGCGTCATCAGTGACCATGTCACTGATGACGTTGGGAGGCTTCCCCCAGTCCCGCCCACTCCTACCCGGAAGTTCGGGTAGGAGAGACGGAAGAGGAGAAGCTGCGCTTCTGCTGTGCTTCTCCTCTTCTTTTATTGATCTCCCAGCGCGATCGGCTGGGAGATCAATAACAGGGGGGACATGAGGAGTGATCCTCATGTCCCCCCACGATTGCCCAGCTTTTTTTTTTTTTTAAATGCGGCCACTGCATGCCGGTTATACCGGCTCATGCAGTGACCGCATTTTAGTGGGTACAACGTACGAGCTTAGCACAGCGGGTACAGCTGTCCAAACTTGTACATTGTACCCACCTGGCACTCTAGGGGTTAAAGCAAAGCCTAGAGTCAGCCCTATTCTGCCTACCAGTGGTGCCAGCTCAGTCACAGCCTACTGTACGCAACATGCACGTTGCACACACCAGCATCAGCCAATGAAAGGGAGAGTATTTGCACAATCTTCCTCTCCTCATTGGCTAACTGGTGTGTGCGTTTGAGGTTGTACGTATGCTGCCCGGCATACGCCATTAAGGTTGTGACTGTGAGTGAGACACTAGTGGGTGTCTGTGGGAGCAGTGACAGGCGGCCGCTGAACGGAAGTTACAGAAGAGGAAGGGGATTGGAAGTGAACAGCGAGCTGCAGACCTGTAGTAACAGTGACACTGAGTCCGAGGCTGAGACTCCCACCTGCAATGACTCCCTTTCTGAGTCCTGAGGCTGATCAGACTGAGACTTAGGGGGGATCACATGTCCCGGCATGGCAGATTGGAAATGTGAGAAAAGAGCGCAAAGGCTATCTGAGAGTAGCATCTGATATGACAAAATAAAATACAATACAGTTCTTTTTTCTTGCACAGATGTAACTGAGTGTGACTGTGGGCACTTTCCATAGGAGCTGCAGATCTGAGAGAGCTATAATTGGATCTAATCTGGGACTTTGCTACTATCTGACTTTGGGACATTATATTGAGATGTTGTTTTTGGTGGGGGCGCACTGCCCTCTACTTTTTGTTTTTAGATTGGAAATGTGGTCAGTCTAACTATTTTACTATGTGGAACTCCTGGTGCTCTGACAGGGCTTTTACTTTTTTTTTTTTTTTTTTTTTAATCCCTTAAGGACCGGCCGTGCACGCGCGGTTCACACACACAAAAACATACACACATGCACCTACACGGACTCTCTATCTCTCTCTCCAAAATAAAACAATTCTCAAACACCAAACAAAGATATGCACTTTGCAATGCACTGCGTTCCCACCAGAAGCTGCCAGAAGCTGTACAACACTGACTGAGAAGCCACAGGTTGGCCAGTCCCTGCTGTACTATAAGCAATACAAGGTATCTTGTTCCACTCCTTCCCAGAACCTCAAAGAAGAGGAACTGGATGCTAATATATATATATATATATATATATATATATATATACTAGCAATGTGGGACGGCGTTGCCCGTCATGTCATGACCGTTGGGCGCACGTGTGTGAAATGCAGACACACTGATGAACACAGACATATGCAACACACAGGCAGACACATACCATACATCCCAATTGTCCCTCTTTGAGGGCCAAATCCCTCTGTCCCTCTTTCCCACCCTGTTGTGCCTCTTTTTAGGAGGTCAAACTGTGTGCAGGGCCGGCTCCACCTATAGGCGAGGTAGGCGCCGGCCTAGGGCGCACACGTACTGGGGGCACGGGCATGCAGCGGAGAAGAGCTGCGTCCGCACACACCACGCCGGGAACCACAACACAGTCAGGTCTGTGTTGCTACTGCGCTCCCTCATTGGGTCGGATCTTTAGTAATGCAGAGCGCGCTGGGAGTCATGATCTCCCGCCTCGCTCTGCATTACTGAAGAGAAGACTGCCCGGGAGCTACAGGTATGTGATGGGGGGCAAGTTGGAGCTGAGGGGGCATAGTGGAGCTGCTGGGGGCAAGTTGGAGCAGATGGGGGGGCAAAGTGGAGATGATAGGGACAAGTTGGAGCTGATAGGGGCAAGTTGGAGCTGAGGGGGCATAGTGGAGCTGAAGGGGGGGCAAAAGTGGAGCTGGTGGGGGCAAGTTAGAGCAGATGGGGAGCAAAGTGGAACTGATGGGGGCAAGTTGGAGTGGATGGGGGGCAAAGTGGAGCTGATGGTGGCAAGTTGGAGCTGCTGGGGGCATAGTGGAGCTGATGGGGGGCAAAGTGGAGCTGATGGGGGGCATAGTGGAGCTGATGGGGGCAAGTTGGAGCTGGTGAGGGGCATCTCTTACAGGCATCTCCAGACCAGGGGCAGACTGGCCCAGGGGGCAGAGAGAGGACAATCATGAAAAGAGGTTGGGTATAAGTAGGCAGGGTATAAAGGGGTGGGACACAAGGGGCGGAGCGAAATGGGCGGCAAAATTAGGTTTTGCCTAGGGTGGCAAAAATCCTTGCACCAGCCCTGACTGTGTGGTATGTATTACTTTGCTCTACAGCAATAAAGCAATAAACTTCAGTATATGTGTTTATACATTAGTCTGTGCAAATAAAATACTTTGGTCTTGCACTAAATCATTTATTCAGTTACATAAATAGCCAGTAATAGGTCATGAAATAACCCAAAAATTCTTACTAATGCCCCGCCCACCAGCCACACCCCCAACAATATCACCTAAAACTACAGTGTCCCTCTTTGGCCATGTGAAATGTTGGGAGGTATGCACATACACACAGTGAGCGGCAGAAACATGCAAAAGACACGCACACACACAGACACACTGGAGATGCACACATATGTAACAGAGATGTACACACACACACACACACACGCAACATATATGAGCAGAAACACATGCGCTCATGAGTTGTGCACCCCCCTGGCACTCAAAGGGTTAAGCTATAGAGAGGCATGTGAGAGTTAAATAGCAGTGGGAAGTGTGTTCATACCTGGGAACATTGACTTGTGGAGTCCCTAGAGGGGACTGATATGGTGCTGATGTGGAGAGACAAATGGGGCAATCTGGGTTAAAAGTGGGCGGGGCTTAATTGTGAATGGGGCGGGGCTTAACATAAATGTGGAAAAGTGTTAGTAATAGGCTGGGGAAGGAGGAGAAGTGGGAGGGAAATGCAAGTTTACAGTGTGAGGGGTTTGAACACACTCCCTGAGGGGTAAAACTTGATACACAACCCTGTGGCAGTCAGTGGGTTAAGTGTGTACCTAATGGCTGTCTGTCCTGTGTCTTGCATGGCAAATGATGACAGTGAATAAATAATTGAGCAATGAGGGCCTACCTTAACCCTTTGAGTGCCATTTTGTTCCTCAGTGGCTGTAGTACAGGTCCTGCTGAGGCCACTGGGAGTCAGGGTGAGTGACTGTGTGTCAGCCATATTTCTTTGTGGCTTTGTGTGTGTTTGGTGCTGTGTGAGTGGGGCATTTGTGTGTAATACCTGTGAACTTTTACTTGTGGAGTCCCTCATGTGGTGCTGATGTGGAGAGAGCAATGGGGCAATTTTGGTTTAAAGTGGGTGGGGCTTAATCGCGAGTGGGGGCGGGGCTTAACATAAATGTGTAAAAGTGTTAGTAATAGGCTGGGGAAGGAGGAGAAGTGGGAGGAAAATGCAAGTTTGCAGTGTGAGGGGTTTGAACACACTCCCTGAGGGGTAAAACTTGATACACAACTCTGTGGCAGTCAGTGGGTTAAGTGTGAATCTGATGGCTGTCTGTCCTGTGTCTTGCATGCCAAATGATGACAGTGAAGAAATAATTCAGCAGAGGGCCTACCTTAACCCTTTGAGTGCCATTTTGTTCCCCTGGTGCTGCACTACAGGTCCTGCTGAGGCCACTGGGAGTCAGGGTGAGTGACTGTGTGTGTGTGTCAGCCATATTTATTTCTGGCTTTGTGTGTGTATGTGGTGCTGTGTGAGTGGGGCATGTGTGTGTGTGGTGGTCTGTGTGTGAGTGGGGCATGTGTGTGTGTTTGTGTGGTTCTGTGTGAGTGGGGCATGTGTGTTTGTCTGTGGTGTAGGAGCAAGTGGCGGCCATATTGTTTTTTTCTGACTTTGATAGTGGTGGGCGGGCTGCATAGTGGGGGGCAGGCCAACTCCCTGCATGACTGAATCACCCAATAGGAGTAGTAACTCCTGCTTTATGCCTCCCCTGGGTGTGTTTTGGCAGGCACAAAGTCTTCTTTTATATATATATATATATATATATATATATGTTTGTGTACATAGGTTATTTAATAACATCAAAGTATGTTACCAGGAAAGAGACATTGAGATGATCTCCTTTTCAAGTATGACCTGGAGTATGGATGTCATTATTTCCCAGTTAGACTGTATTTATTTTATCTACCACAGAAGGATGAAAGGCTGAGGTGACACTGCCGGGACTTGAACCTATGTGTGTGTTATATGTTATGCGTATCTGTGTATATATGTATAAATATATATATGTATATATGTTTCTCTGTGTGTGTGCGTTTGTGTGTTCATGAATGTATGTGTTTGTGTGTGCATGTATGTATGTATGTGTATCTGTGTGCGTGTGTGTTTGTGGGTGCTTGTATGTATGTTTGTGTATCTGTGAGTGTGTATATATATATATATATATATGTATATATATCTCCTATATAATAATTTGCTAATTCGTGTGTAACGCCGCGACATGCGCAGTAGAGACTGCCCGCGCCGCAGCTCTATATCAGCCGCGGTGCGGGCAGTCTCCATTGCGCATGACTGCCTCGCCACCGGGTGGCAGTTGCACTGTGGCCCGTATAACGGGCTGTTCAACTAGTTTATATATATATATATATGTGTGTATGTCTTTGTATATGCATGTATGTGTACTTGTGTGTACAGTCCTGGAGCAGTCAGTTATAGCCTCCCCGCCATGATCACAGGACTCCTTAAGGCGTGCTGTGATCATTAACTCATGACATTCCAGGACCATCATCTGTCCTCAAAGGATGGAATTCTGAGACGGTCCTGGCATATCATGCTGCATTAAGAGTTTTAAAAAAAATCTTGATGAGGAGTACATAATATTTTAATGGACATAAACCATTTTGATGAGAATGTCCCTTTGATGGAAAATTAAGCTATGCATGTCCAAAAAATCTTAAAATGGAAACTGTAAGATAAAAAAGCCTTTATGCTTTTTTTTTAACATTTATGCAATAAAAAGGCTGGTGAATAGTGTTAAACTGATAGCTTAGCTATGCTAATTTCCTACTTTTCAAAATTATTTTACTAATCATAACTCGGTGTAATTGTAAATTTGAACAAACGCAGACAAAAATTAGGTACTTTTGTTCACAAAATGCAGGTTGTTTGCTTAGTTTTTCATGTAACCTTAGTAAATGTGGTCCTTTTGTATTCTCTTTTGAAAGCAGGCAAGTTGAGTTTGGCTGCTTCAAGTGCAGGAGTTACCGCCTGTGTGAACTGCACAAAAGCAAATGAAATCTACAGTTCTGCATGGGTGATATTATAGAGAGAGAATTGTTACACTGCTGTTACCACTGTAATCATAAGGTGCAATTCTGGAAGCTAAAGAGATACAATTTTGAATCAACGAACTGCACTATATGGAACATTCCTGAAATCCACATTAATTTAGATTGTGCTCTTTATCTCTTGAATGTTAGATATGACCCCAGCACAAACCCTCTAGCATTCAAGAGATTAAAAGACACATTTAAAGTATAATTATTACATTTTACTATGTTTGCTTCTATAAAAACATAATTAGTAAAAGGCACAGGACTGCCCTTTAAAACTTTAAAGGGATAATAATGTTTCATAATAAAAGCAGCTCCAATTAATCTTCATAGTATTTGGGCCATGAAGAGTGTTATTTCAGTACTGTCAGAGTTGTAGTACAAGAGTAAATGAATGATAAAGTATCCCCCTACCACCCCTTTTACTGATGTAACACTGCTCACCTCAGAGAGCAGGGTGGTGTCTAAGTGGATTGCAGAGAGGGACAATCTTCAATCAAGATAAGGGAAAAACCTAAAAAACCTGTCAGTGGGGGCAGGGCTTTCATTGTTCTCATAGGAAGAAGATTGTCCCTTGCTGTGAGCTGTCTAGTCTGTGGACTGGATTCCACATCTGAGGAGAGGTGGCTTACACTAGGTAAAAGGGGCGGGAGGGGAAAATTTATCATTCAATTACCCTTGAACTACAACTCTGACAGTATTGAAGTAACACTCTCCATGGCACAAATATGGGGATAAACCCTACAATATATATTTTTTTACATTTTAAGTATTACTATCCCTTTAAGGCTTCTCATGCTATATGATATCTCCAAGAAAATGTCCATCAAAATTGCTATGTTTCTTATCGATGTGGGGCCCCAGGGAAGGACATATCTATTTGACCCTATACATATTGGGTAGCAGTGTGCTCAGGAGATATATGGCTTTCTTATGTCATTCTCTTTGTTACATTAAGCTTCCTTGAGATGTACAGTAATTTATGACTTATCTGTAAATTTGTCAAACCTCTTTGAAAACCCCTGTCTTAACAAAATGTCCTTGCTTCAGCATTCACTGATAGTCTATTGTCAGGAAATATATACTTTTATATAGTTATTCACCTGTTTTATGGTAGTTTTGCCATGTAATGAACAGAATGTGCATTTTAGCTCAAAAAGTTGAAAACAGTTTTGTGTTCCTGTTAATAGTAATAGTTAAAACGTAAAAAAAATATGTTGTAGGGTTTTACCCCTGAACAACACAAAGGTATTCCCACTGCTGAAAGGTTTCTTGTTCAAAAGTTACTACAGCTCAAAATTGAATTTTTAGGTATAATATCACAATAGCCTGAAATGTTACAGTGGCGCTGTTGCTATATCATCGTATGGAGAGTTATGGTCAACTTACCAGAGCTGTCCATAGGATGGAGTAGCAACAGCGCCACTGTAACATTTCAGGCCACTGTGATACTGCACCTAAAAAACTGCAGGTTTGAGCTATAATGACTTTTGAATAAAACATATTTCAGCAGTGGGAGTACCCTTGTTTTATTCAGGGGGATAAACACCACAAGTATTATTGTCCTTTTAATTAGGGGTCTATGAAATCCCTGAAGAAAAAAGTCTACATAACTGAAATCAACAACTTTTTTGTAACCCACTTAATGACCAGTGGTCCTTAAAGAAGCAGTAAACTTTTTTATGAAAACACATATTTTATAGAGAATTTCCTGCCGAATAAAACAAGGTCACTCTCATCGCTGTCAGATGTTTTATTCAAAAATTATAGTAGTTTAACCCCTTAGTGACGGCCGCGTGCAGACGCGGCCGTCACTTAACGCCCGTCTAACTTTTTTTTTTTTTTTGCCATTAGAATCCGGAGTCCCCGAACGGCGTGCAGCCGCGCGGGGATCCGGATTTCCTGGACGTACATGTACGTCCTCTGTCACTAAGTGACAGCCACAGAGGACGTACATGTACGTCCTTTGTCGCGAAGGGGTTAAATAATCAGGAAGTGAATTTACTGTGTTTGCTTCCTGATAGTTCTAACTGACAGGAAGTTAACTTACTGTGTTTACTTTCTGATAGTTCTAACTGACAGGAAGTGACAGGCAGTTTCTATCACATTCTATGGAGAACTGTATGTCTCTGACTTTTCTGACTTTCCTCTTCATTAGAATCTAACAGGAATCTAATTAGAATTTGACCACTAGAGGGCACTGCTAATGTAAAAAAAACATGGGTTTAAACTGTAATAACTCTGGAAATATGAATCTCTTGGCAGTGGGAGTACCCTTATTTTACTCAATAGGAAAATCACTACAATATATATTTTTTCATAAAAAAAGTTTACTGCTCCTTTAAGTGGAATTCCAGTCAAAGACCAGATAGAGAAGTCTGATGCACCGTCACACGTTTGCCGGCACGCTGAGTGGGTGTCTGAGAGAGACCACTCTGTTCCTGCAGAAGTGCTGTTAGTAAAGAGTACGTGATATGCCAGGCCTGTCACTGGTCCTTAATGCAAAAAATGGTGACAGTCGTTAATGTCACAGGGTCGTTAAGGGGTTAAACAGTATATGAAATTAGTAGTATTTTACATTTTAGCTTGTCAAATGAGGCCAAATTTACTTCACGTGAGACACTTAGGGGAATCATTCCTAAACAGATAACTGAAAATGCTGCAAATGCGACCAGCCTCCAGGGTACAAAAAAGAGTTCAGTCATTGAAAGGTTTAACCCCTTCAATGCTAGAGAGTTCTCCAATGCATTATGAAGCAGTGTATAGGAAACCTGTCTAGCATTCAATGGATTTGTTTTATGAATATGGTAAACTTAAAGGGATAATAATACTTTGTTTTATCTTTATTTTATTTTGTAGGCATTAAAAAAACATGAAGAACGATAAAAGTCTTATCTCTCAAACCTTTATGGTTTAAGAGATATTCACAAGCAAAGTTTCCCCTCCCGCCCCTTTTACCTAGTGTAAGCCATCTCTTCTCAGATGTGAAATCCAGTACATAGACCAAACAGATGACAGCAAGGGACAATCTTCTTCCTATGAGAACAATGAAAGCCCTGCCCCCCTTGACAAGATTGTCAGGTTTTTCCCTTATCGTAATTGAAGATTGTTCCTCTCTGCAGTCTACCTGGGCACCTCCCTTCTTATCTGGCTGAACAGTGTTACATCAGTAAAAGGGGCGGGAGGGGGATACTTTGTCATTGAATTACTCTTGAACTACAACTCTGACAGTAGTGAAATAACACTCTCCAAAGTCCAAATGCTATGTTGACTAATTAGAGCTGCTTTTATTATAAAACATTACTATCCCTTTAAGGGAGCAGTAAACTTTATTTTAATGGCCATTTTCTGCTGTGTAAGACAAAATCATCCCCACTGCTATCAGTTTATTTTATTCAAAAGGTACAACAGCGTAAATTATCAGGAAATGAATTACAGTGTGATTACTTCCTGAAAGTTCTAAATGCCAGCATGACTCGGCAGTTTCTATCATTTTCTGTGGAGAACTGTTTGTCATTGACTTTCCTCTCAAATAGACTGTAACAGAATAATTAATTGAAATGTGACCAGTAGAGAGCACTGTTAATGTAAAAAAAAAAGAGTTTAAACTGCAATCGCTCTGTACATATGCATCTCTGAGCAATGGGACTAATGTTTTACTCAACAGGAAAAAACTACAGTATACAATAATGTGCAGAAGTTTTAGGCAGGTGTGAAAAAATGCTGTAAAGTAAGAATGCTTTGAAAAATATGCATGGTAATAGCTTATTTTTATCAATTAACAAAATGCATAGTGAGTGAACAGAAGAAAAATCTAAATCAAATCAATATTTGGTGTGACCACCCTTTCAAACAGCATCAATTCTTCTAGGAACACTTGTGCAAAGTCAGGGATTTTGTAGCATATAGTCAGGTGTATGATTAAACAATTATACCAAACAGGTGCTAATGAGCATCAATTTAATATGTAGTTTGAAACACAATATTTAACTGAAACAGAAACAACTGTGTAGTAGGAACAAAACTGGGTGAGGAACAGCCAAACTCAGCTAACAAGATGAGGTTGCTGAAGACAGTTTAATGTCAAAAGTCATATACCATGGCAAGACTAAGAGCAGCAACATGGCACAAGGTAGTTATACTGCATCAGTTATACCGCATCAGCAAGATCTCTCCCAGGCAGAAATTTTAAGGTAGACAGGGGTTTCCGGATGTGCTGTCCAAGCTCTTTGAAGAAACACAAAGAAACAGGCAATGTTGAGGACTATACAGGGCCTGCCCAAGACATTATGCTGCCTGGGTCCAAGGATGAAATGCTGCCCCCCTCCGCACACCAAAACCATGCCCACCAAAACATGCCACATCCTTAATTATATTAACCCCTCTCCTGCCCCTAAAACCACATAGAATTCTAATTTTTTTTACACCCCTTGTACCTCTTTCTCCCCCTTACCTTTTTACACCCCTTGTACCTCTTTTTCCCCCTTACCTTTTTACACCCCCTGTACCTCTCTCTCCCCCCTTACCTTTTTACACCCCTTGTACCTCTTTCTCCCCCTTACCTTTTTACACCCCTTGTACCTCTTTCTCCCCCCTTACCTTTTTACACCCCTTGTACCTCTTTCTCCCCTTACCTTTTTACACCCCCTGTACCTCTTTCTCCCCCCTTACTTTTTATACCCCTTGTACCTCTCTGTAGCAGAAGGCTGTTTGTTCGCCGAAGGGCTGGAGAGTGGTACTAGAATGGGTGTCTGCAGGCAACAGTGAAGCATGGCGGAGGTTCCTTGCAAGTTTGGGGCTGCATTTCTGAAAATGGAGTTAGGTATTTGGTGAGAATTAATGGTCTCACACAATAGAGCGTGTGACATTTAGCCACTATAAGTAAATCGTTGGCTTCAAGAGCGCCATATAAGAATTTTGCACAAATCAAAAGGGTGAGATTATTACGGCTCTTCGTAAAATGTCACCACTGCCTGTCTGCACAGTCACATACCTTCATACCCATCACTATAACTGCTGCCAGCAGAATTGTGGAGCTATGGCTTATTAATTAAAGCGCTAGTAGTTTAAGACACCCTGCCTGCTTAATGACAGTTCAGTCAATGTCAATGTTCAGTAAATGTTCCTCTTCCTAAGCCTCTGCCCTTTTTGTCTAGACTGTAATCCTCATCGCAAGTCACACGGTAATCCCATCACATGCATGCAAGGATACACCAACACATTGTAAGGCTGTGGTCCGAGCAATACCGGTTGCGGTGGGCAGCTGACAGGCATTAAGGTACAGATGGCAATACCCGGTGCGGTGAGCTTCTGACAGGCAATCAGGTACAGATGTGTGTAACAGGATTTGTGGTGGGTTGTGTGACCTCTCATTGCAAATGTTGCCTTCACAGTAACAGAAAAACACTTCAGGACTTTCCTTTTTATCTATGCAGTCACTCTTGGGATAACAGTTATTATCATCCAGCCAGCAGCCTTGCTTATCAATTTCAATAGGTCCAGATATATTATTCAAAGCAGTGCCGTCTCTTATCGTTATCGACATAGCAGGGTTCGATCCCGCTGCGATTCAACTTATCTTTCTCCCAGTTTGCATTGTAGTAGACGCATTCTTTTGTTTCTGATCTTCCAAGTATGGCTCCTGAAGAACAGGAAATAAGAAACTCTGCAAAAGTCAACTTAGTAGCAGTTCCCATCTTTGCACCCAAGGTCCCAATGGAGATCAATATGCCCAGGGTAGACAAGGATAGACAAAATCTATTGGTTGAGGAGACAGTCTCACTTCCACCCAGCCTGGCGATGGTAGACATGTTCAAGTCAGGGTGGGAAACCACGTGTGCCAGCCCTACCCTGCGGCACACGTCACAGTGATGATACCTGGTGCAGTGAGCAGCTGACAGGCATTCAGATGTGAGACAGTGCGGACGGGCAGTGGCTGGACCTTAAGTCCAATCATTTTACAAACTCCATAAGAATCTCGCCTTTTTGATTCATGCAGGATTCTTATATGGCGCTCTTGTAGTCAGCGACGTAGTTATAGTGGCTAAATGTCCCATGCTCTTGTGCGTGTGATATCTCAAAAGGATACCGCAGAGAAGTACAGGCAGATCCTTATCCATCATACAATACCATCAGTGAGGCATCTGACTGGCCCTAAATTTATTCTGCAACACGAAAATGACCACAAACATAAAGCCAAAGTCATTAATGACTATCTTCAGTGTAAAGAACAAGGAGTCCTGGAAGTGATGGTATGGCCCCCACGGAGCCCTGATCTCAACATCATAGAGTCTGTCTGGGATTACATGAAGAGAGAGAAGCAACTGAGGTGCCTAAATCCACAGAACTGTGGTTAGTCCTCCAAGGGCTTGATACTATTAGCCCCACTATTTTTTTAAACCAGCTTTTGACAGTGGAGTTTGCTATTCTATTAACTGTATTGTCAACAACCAACGCCACACAAAAATGTCCAACGGGCGCAAAATATGTGCTCACTGGACATCACGTAAAACAAGTAGAATTTGCTATCCAGTTGCATGTGGTGGCTTCACCGCATGTTAAGGAGCGCACTTTTCATGGTGAAAAACCTCCACCATGAAAAGGAGGCGCAGAGTCCCTAACATGGTGAAAAACACCGGTATATTTTAGAAAACTGGTTTCCAACACATAGTTGTGGTTGAAAAAAAAAGAAAAAGATTAACCTTATGAGTGCCAGTGGGGTATGCAATGCATTGTACAATGTTGCATACCCCACTGGCACTCATAGGGTTAATCTACCAAGAGTTAACACATGTCCCGAAAACTAATAACTTACCAGTAATCCTCATGTCCAGTGGGGTCGAGGCAATCTTCTTCTTCAATCTTCTCTTTTTACGCTCTTCTTTTCCTTTCAATCTTGTTTATAAAATAAGAAAAAACAGTTAGTTCTTTTTTTTTTTTTTTTTTTTTTTTTTTTTTTGCAAAATAAAAAAATAAAGCCCCCTTTGAATGCCAGAGAGGTAACCCTCCGGTTCTCAAAGGGTTAAAAATAGTTGGCCATCTTTCCTTTCGTTAAAATAATCAAATATCGTCTAATGTGTTTGTATGTTTGGAAGTAATGCTGCCAATGTGCTCCCTTTGCCTCTGTTTAAATCAGTTTAAAGCGCAGCCGCACAAAGCTGATTGGCTGGGAGGTGCGTAAGCATATCCCAGCCAATGGCTGTGAGAGAATTGGAAGTAAGTTTGCCCATATATAAGGGACAATCTAAATTCCAATTCCCTCAGAGTGGAGCAGGTATCGGCCCATGCAGATGAGGAGGGGGGGATTGTGGCGCATGATTCTGTCTCCACCACCTCCTCAGCAGCCGCACACAGTGGCGGAGACAGTGATTAGAAATATGAATGCTAAGTATATTTTTGGGATGTTTTCTTATGGGACTATGATTTAGTTGGCTTAACTTGGAAACAGTTACTATGCATGGAGGCATTTATATATTACCAACCCGTCACAGTGCTGCATACTTTAACCCTTTTGTGCCCCAGAGAGGTACGCAACGCATTGCAAAGCAAAGGCACTCAAGGGGTTAAACTATGTATTAGTGTGCCGGATAGTTATGCTTTTGACTTCTACTTGTCTGTTTTTTACAGAAAGAAGACAGAAGATGGAAGAGAAGAGAGAATGAAGATAGAAGGACAGAAGAGGACCAGGAAGCTGAGGACTCCGCTGGACATCAGGATTAATGGTAAGTGTTACTTGTAATGTGATTTCTTTTTACTTAGTCGGTTTAACACTATGAATGCCGGTGGGGGTAATCATACCCCACTGGCACTCCTAGGGTTAATTTTACTAACATCTAACACATTTTTCATACTTTGGATGTATTGATATGGGGCTTAGAACCCCATATCAATACATCCACTGAGGACTTAGGTTTTTTTTTTACACTTTATTTTCCTTAAAATTTCTGTGTCTGCTGTTTAAAGGGATAGTAATGTTTCATAATAAAAGCAGCTCTAATTAATCATCATAGTATTTGGACTTTGGAGAGTATTATATCAATACTGTCAGAGTTGTAGTTCAAGAGTAATTCAATGACAAAGTATCCCTCTCCTGCCCCTTTTACTGATGTAACACTGCTCAGCCAGATCAGAAGGGAGATGCCCAGGTAGACTGCAGAGAGGGACAATCTTCAATTAAGATAAGGGAAAAACCTGAAAAGCTTGTCAAGGGGGGCAGGACTTTCATTGTTCTCATGGGAAGAAGATTGTCCCCTGCTGTTATCTGTCTGGTCTATGGACTGCATTCCACATCTGAGAGGAGATGGCTTATACTAGGTAAAAGGGGCGGGAGGGGAAACTTTGCTTGTGAATATCTCTCAAACCATAAAGGTTTGAGAGATAAGACATATCATTCTTCATGTTTTTTTAATGCCTACAAAATAAAATAAAGATAAAACAAAGTATTACTATCCCTTTAAACAGGCGATAAGGAACTAAAAAAAAATAGTTCTTAACTTTCCTCCGATAACTTGAGTCCCTTATCGAGTTTTCATGGCTAACGCAGACATTTGAATTGATATTCACTGTGTTTTCATCATCTTCAATGGATGAAAACACCTCTTAACTCTATCACACAACGGCTCTTTTTTTTGCCGGTATTTTTTCACAGCACAGACATTTGCATAGCTTACTGTGCTGGAAAAAATGCAGTCGGCAGAAAAACTAGCCGACTCCAACATTTGGATCGAGCCCTGAATATCTCCTAACCTATACATCTGCTGGACTTTTGGATAACATGACACATAGGCAGTTTTTAATAAAAAAAAATTAAAATAAACTTAAGGTGAAGGGTCCACCTTAATTAGCTGGCATTAATAAAGAGCTCCAAACTGTACATTTATTCTAAATCTGACTGATACATGGTTATATTATGAAGTTTGCATTTGAAACATTGTAGGGTGTTTCTTGTTGAGTAAGACAAAGACACACCCACTGCTGGAAGATGCTGCCTTCGAGAGTCATTATGGTTCAAGTTGCAGAGGTAGAGATGGTAAAGGAACAGTACCTAGAAATAAACTGGGGTTATCTACACATAAATACCTTGTACTTCATGTTAGCCTATGTAAAAATTCTCTGTTTGTTTTATGAGGCCTAAAATCTAGTCTAGTGAAGGATTATCTCTAAAAGTAACTGGCTGTATTTCTTATCTCCCAGTACAAACAGCACAGGCAGCGTTAAGCAAATGCTCTCTGAACCTGACAATTTGCACAACTTAAAAAGGAAGTTTGGATTATATATTATGGATGTAACACATAATTACTTTTTTACATATGCTGGCTGTAAGAACATTATATTTAAAACAACCTATTTCATTTTTGTGGTTAATATTCCTTTAAGACGTCATTCTAAGGAGGACTGCAGCCAGTGCCTCACCTCTCCTATAGAATACAGCAGTGCGTACAACCTAGTTTTGATCTGTAGAGAAAGGCCCTACAGAATGTGTCTTCATCATTTAAAGGGATAGTAATGTCCACTTATAATTTGCTGGCTATATTGTAGATTTAAAAAAAAAAAAAAAAAAAGTATCTTGAGCATGTCCCATCTCTCAAACCTTTATAAAAGTTTGAGAGATATTCACTGCTAAAGTTTCCCTTCTCCTGATGTCAGCTGTAAAGCTGTTAGAAGGAGATCCGTTTCGGCCGACAAGAGAAGGCTCTTCAGCAGAGCCGATATAGTGATATTTAAAAAGAAATACTTCACTGGAATGGTCTACAAATTGTGCTTGCAAACCAGGCACGCTTTGTAGACCGTTCCAATTAAGTAATTATTTTTAAAGGGATAGTAATGTTTCATAATAAAAGCAGCTCTAATTAATCATCATAGTATTAGGACTTTGGAGAGTGTTATTTCAATTCTGTCAGAGTTGTAGTTCAAGAGTAATTCAATGACAAAGTATCCCCCTCCCGCCCCTTTTACTGATGTAACACTGTTCAGCCAGATCAGAAGGGAGGTGCCCAGGTAGACTGCAGAGAGGGACAATCTTCAATTAAGATAAGGGAAAAACCTGAAAAACTTGTCAAGGGGGGAAGGGCTTTCATTGTTCTCATAGGAAGAAGATTGTCCCTGCTGTTATCTGTCTGGTCTATGGACTGCATTCCACATATGAGAAGAGATTGTTTACACTAGGTAAAAGGGGCCGGAGGGGAAACTTTGCTTGTGAATATCTCTCAAACCATAAAGGTTTGAGAGATAAGACTTATATCGTTCTTCGTGTTTTTTTAATGCCTACAAAATGAAATAAAGATAAAACAAAGTATTACTATCCCTTTAAAGATCGCTATTTCGGGTCTGCTGCAGAGCCACCTGCTGGTCCCTGGACCGGGATCTCCTGCTGTCAGCAGAGCTCTGATGTCAGCAGAAGGGGAGGGAGGGGGGAACTTTAGAGCCGAATATCTCTCAAACCATAAATGTTTGAGAGATGGGACTTGCTCAAGATACTTTATTTTTTTTTTTTAAATCTACAATATAGCAGCGAATTATAAGAAGGCATTACTGACCTTTTAATACTTTAAGTGCCAGAGGGTATCCAACACATTGCAAAGTAATTCATGGGATACCTCTCTGGAACTCAAATGGTTAATCCTCCTTAAATCTCTTTGTATTTTGGACCAAATAGCTTTACCATCGGTCCTTGTCTCTCTAACACAGAATAAAAAAACAACAGTACAGAAACGTCGTCTGAGGTGATGGGCCACTTTCAAGTTTCTGGTCCCTAAAATTTCAGAATCCACTGGATGACTCACACGGGGAACTGTGTCACTGAGGGAAGCCTGCTGGTGAAAGGTGAAGTGAAAATGACCACAAATGAGACACGCTTGCTGATGAGTCTTGTGAGTAACTATTTACACCCACTGACTCTCAGTGTAACCAAAAGATCTTAACCCTTTGAGTGCCAGAGGGGTATGAAATGCATTGCTTTGCAATACATTGCGTACCCCTCTGGCACTCATGGGGTTAATAGAATCCCATTATATAGTGTATAAGCTTATCCTGGTTTCATTGGGTTCCTTATTGTATTATACCTGTATTTGATGAATCACAGCTGCCCCAGCCTCACTCGACAGTCAGATAAGGGGAGCCATGTATAACACACCCAGACGTGACAGCCATGTGTCACACACACCAAAGTGACAGCCATGTGTCACACACCCATACGTGACAGCCAGGTGTAACACACCCAGACGTGACAGCCATGTGTCACACACACCAAAGTGACAGCCATGTGTCACACACCCATACGTGACAACCAGGTGTAACACACCCAGACGTGACAGCCATGTGTCAGACACACTAAAGTGACAGCCATGTGTCACACAACCATACGTGACAGCCAGATGTAACACACCCATATGTGACAGCCATGTGTCACACACCCATATGTGACAGTCAAGTGTAACACACCCAGGTGTGACAGCCATGTGTCACACACCAAAGTGACAGCCATGTGTCACACACCCATACATGACAGCCAGATGTAACACACCCAGATGTGACAGCCATGTGTCACACACCAATACATGACAGCCAGGTGTAACACACCCAGATGTGACAGCCATGTGTCACACACCAATATGTGACAGCCAGGTGTAACACACCCAGACGTGACAGCCATGTGTCACACACCCAGATGTGACAGCCAGGTGTAACACACCCAGATGTGACAGCCATGAACCACACACTCAGACATGATAGCCACAGACCACCACCCAGATGTGCTAATAATGTGTCACACACCAAGCATGACATCGATGGACCACACACCCATACATGACACACATACCTCCCAACATTCCAAGTGACCAAAGAGGGACACTTCTGTTTTAGATGGTGTTGCTGAGGGCGTGGCTTTTGGGTGGGACATTGGAGAATTTGTAGGTTATTTCATGATCTACTGACACCTTTTTCTGTAACTGAATAAATGCTTTAGAGCAAGACCAATGTGTTTTATTTGCACAGACTAATATAGTGAAGTTTATACAAACATAAATGTAAGTTTTATTGATGTGGAACAATGTGATACACTTATATACACACCACACAGTCTGATCTCCTAAACACAGGGACACCAGGTTGATACACTTATATACACACCACACAGTCTGATCTCCTAAACACAGGGACACCAGGGTGATACACTTCTATACACACCGCACAGTTTGATCTCCTAAACACAGGGACATCAGGGTGATACACTTCTATACACACCACACAGTCTGATCTCCTAAACACAGGGACACCAGGGTGATATAGTTATATACACACCACACAGTATGATCTCCTAAACACAGGGACACCAGGGTGATACACTTCTATACACACCGCACAGTTTGATCTCCTAAACACAGGGACACCAGGGTGATACACTTCTATACACACCACACAATCTGATCTCCTAAACACAGGGACACCAGGGTGATACACTTATATACACACTGCACAGTCTGATCTCCTAAACACAGGGACACCAGGGTGATACACTTATATACACACCACACAGTCTGATCTCCTAAACACAGGGACACCAGGGTGATACACTTCTATACACACCACACAGTCAGATCTCCTAAACACAGGGACACCAGGGTGATATACTTCTATACACACCACACAGTCTGATCTCCTAAACACAGGGACACCAGGGTGATACACTTCTATACACACCACACAGTCTGATCTCCTAAACACAGGGACACCAGGGTGATACACTTATATACACACCACACAGTCTGATCTCCTAAACACAGGGACACCAGGGTGATACACTTATATACACATCACACAGTCCGATCTCCTAAACACAGGGACACCAGGGTGATCCACTTATATACACATCACACAGTCTGATCTCCTAAACACAGGGACACCAGGGTGATACACTTATATACACATCACACAGTCCGATCTCCTAAACACAGGGACACCAGGGTAATACACTTATATACACACCACACAGTCTGATCTCCTAAACACAGGGACACCAGGGTGATACACTTATATATACACCACACAGTCTGATCTCCTAAATACAGGGACACCAGGGTGATACGCTTATATACACACCACACAGTCTGATCTCCTAAACACAGGGACACCAGGGTGATACACTTATATACACATCACACAGTCCGATCTCCTAAACACAGGGACACCAGGGTAATACACTTATATACACACCACACAGTCTGATCTCCTAAACACAGGGACACCAGGGTGATACACTTATATATACACCACACAGTCTGATCTCCTAAATACAGGGACACCAGGGTGATACGCTTATATACACACCACACAGTCTGATCTCCTAAACACAGGGACACCAGGGTGATACACTTATATACACACCACACAGTGTGATCTCCTAAACACAGGGACACCAGGGTGATACACTTATATACACACCACACAGTCTGATCTCCTAAATACAGGGACACCAGGGTGATACACTTCTATGCACACCTCACCAGTCTGATCTCCTAAACACAGGGACACCGGGGTGATACACTTATATACACACCGCACAATCTGATCTCCTAAACACAGGGACACCAGGGAGAGACACTTATATACACACCACACAGTCTGATCTCCTAAACACAGGGACACCAGGGTGATACACTTATATACACACCACACAGTCTGATCTCCTAAACACAGGGACACCAGGGTGATACACTTCTATACACACCACACAGTCTGATCTCCTAAACACAGGGACACCAGGGTGATATACTTCTATACACACCACACAGTCTGATCTCCTAAACACAGGGACACCAGGATGGGAAAGAGGGATCTGCTTCTCAAAGAGGGACACTTTGGTGGTATGCAGCCAAGTGACAACTACACAGACATGACAATAATGTACCACACAACCAGACATGCCAAATGCCATTCTGGAGGAAAGAAATTGCGCCATAGGGAGAAATGAAAATTCTACAAATGTCCATTGATTTTTAAATGGGCTTTTAACCACTTAAATGCTAGGCCTCTCTAACATTCAAGTGGTTAACGGCCCATTCAAATCAAATTGAATTTTCATTATCTCCCTATAGTGTAGTTGATTTGCTCCAAAACTGTACTTCTTCATGTTAAAAATGCAGCTATTATACTGGTCATATTTGTTAAAACAATGACATTATCCACAAAATAGGTGCCATTCCAGACCAGACCATTGATTATGTTAAATTTAGAGCAATTTCATTTTTCTTGATTTCTCAGTCTAAGGTGCAGATGGTTTGCTCCAATATTTCTCATTTCTTTTGTGGATAAGGCCTTAAATGTGTAATTGTTCTAAGGTAAAGCAACTGCTCCATAAAAGAAAAGGCCGAATTGAAAGTAATTGGTATTTTTTTGTTTGATAATTTTTTTTTTTTTTGCAATTTCTCCATTTTATTATCATGCATATGCCCCGTGCATGCTATGCCTATAGAAACTCTAGAACTGGAGGCGTGGTTTCCCAAGGAGATGACGTCACACAATGGATTGGAGCTGGAATTCCCACCAAATGGGCGGGATTATAACGGAAGTAGGTGGAACTAGGGATGAAGCGACAATCAAACTGGGTGTAGGGAGCGGCGTGCAGGGAAAGGGGCGCGGCCTAGCAAAAGGAATTGGAATCTAAAAGTGGGCTTGTCCCTTAAGGCATCGTCCAATGAAAAACCTGGAGTTCTGAATTAGGCGTGGCCTGAGAAGGAGCAACCGCGGGCACGGCGGTGAGCGAAAACGTTACTTTGAAAGGAGAGCGCTCCTGACTTGAAGGGTCAGTGTAGTACGGGAGCGCGCTGTGCTCTGACGGGTCTGTGGAGCGGGAGCGCGCGGGGTCAAAGTCTGACAGGATCGCGCTGCACGCACACGGTTACCTCAGGAGGCGGTGGCTGTGTGACGGGACACCGGGAATCTCGGGAAAGGAAGAGCTCCAGGGGTAGGGGCCGGGAGCTGATATCGTACTGAGGTACAGGAAGGGGGCAACCTGGACTACATAGAGGGGTATTGACTGTGTGCTGGGCAGGGCTGTACATCATGTGCACAATACATGTGGGTCTGTGTATATATATATATGTTTAACACATCCAGTGCCAGAAGGGTATCCAACATGTTGCAATGCTTTGAATATCTCTTTGGTACACAAAGGGTTAAAGTGTGTGTGTGTCTTTCTCGCTCTCTAGAATCATTTGTATAAGTGTGTGTTTAACCCTTTGAGTGGCAGAGAGGTTTAACACATCCAGTGCCAGAAAGGTACCCAACGGATCACAATGCTTTAGATATCCCTCTGCCACTCAAAAGATTGAAGTGTGTATATAATAATATATTGTTTTGCAAAAATGTGTGTGCATGCGTGTCAGTTAGAATATATGTATATTTTTGTCCATACATGTCTGTATATATACCAAAGTCATCCTTTATTTGCTTGCCTCCATATCAGTCTATTTTATGCTTGTCTTTCTATGAATTAATAGCCTTGTATAAATGTTTGCATTCACTTGTTTCTGTGAATGCATGTGCAAATATGATATATGTGTGTGTGTGTGTGTATATATATATATATATATATAAAATGTGTGTATATGCGTTTGTGTATTTAATGTCTTTGTATAAATATATATTTTTTATGCATCAATATGATTGCATGTGTATTTGTTTTGTAGACATATATAAACATGTTTCCAAACACATTATGTGTAAATGTTTGTGTGCAAGGCTTTGTGTTATTTTTTTGTGTAAATATTTATATATCAGTTTTCATACATGTCTCTGTATGTAAATTTTTGAATACATTTTTGTGTATACATGATTTCTGTTTTTTTGTTTCATACATAGGCACAAGTATACGTTTCGTGTGTATACACAGCGTTCTGTTGTATGCCCTGATTGTTGAAGTGTAATTTTATAGTGTGCCTGTGTATCACGTTATGGTTGGTACCTTTCTGTGTGTCACTGGTGCCTGTGTGTCTCTGAGGCTGGGATGTGGTCCCTGTGCGTTTGTCTGAATCAGTTCTTGGCGTTGGTGCCCTGTGATTTTTACTGGTAGAGGACAGACAGCTGGCCTTAGTGGACAAGCAACATGTGCTCAGGTTCTGTTGATACCGGTGACTTTGCATCTGAGATTCTGACTCAACAAATCTCAAAAGTTTAAATGGGTGTTTAGTAATTCTTGAAAATAGTAACAGGGCTATTTATTTATTTTTTTATGCTTTCTGTGCCATTGTAATGATGCACGAGTTTGGTAGAGTAAAAGTTATTTGTTTCTTGGCCGAGTAGCTTTTAGAGTGCAAGCTTTCAAGACCACTTAGGTCTCTTCGTCAGGCACATTATGTAGGTGAAAATTAAAATTCCCATTGATCTCAATGCTTTTAATCCACTGAGTTCTTACGTGGTCAATGACGTATTGAAAAGCAGTAAAATTCGGGGTTGGTGGATTTTAGCATCATTTTAAACATTTATGAATTCTAGGAAATTGTATTTGTTCGCTGTGATGCAGTTCTTACTATTAAATCAGCCCTGCAGTATCCTAATGGAAACAAAGTCAGTGACAGCTGATTTTACATTGACTAACATTATTTTTACTACAGGTCTGACAGATTTGCTCTATTTGCTTTATACTAGTGCCTATAGTGATGTGAGATTTGTTCATATGAGGAATTATGTAAAATACATTATCAGATGGTGCAAGTTGCAACTCTTCAGCAACCAGATGGAATTGGTTTCATGTTTGTATATATCTATAAATAGCCAAAGCCTTCATCCTTTTGTCTTTTAACCCTTTGAGTGATAGAAGAATGCTTAATGCATTGTGTACCCCTCTGGCACTCAAAGGGTTAATGATAGTAAATATTCTTGTATCTGTTGTACCCCACATCTACAGTGTCCTGTTGTCTTGTCACCGTATTTTGCAGCGAGGAGAATTTTGTGGGTCCTTTTTGTAAATAAATGACAGTGATGATAATAATAAATATGCTTAATTTGTGCCTGCAATTCTGAATGTGGTTTGGTTGCAGGAACACTCATCAATTTACATACTAGGCAGAGGGGTGCAAAACTCCTGGGAGCCCCAGGCTCATAAAGTTTCACTGCTGGTGCCTACATTTTTGTTGTATTTTACACATAGCTGAGTACATACACACCTTCACTGGCTTCTAATACTCCCAGATGGTTTAAAAAAAAAAAAAAAAAAAAAAAAAAAAAAAAATTGGCTTTAAAGCTTGTGTCCACCCTGCTCATAGGTATGAAATTACCAGTGTGAACAGATCCCTAGTTACTAAAACTGCCATTTCTGTTTTCAAAATAGCAATACAAACATGCAGTTACGTCCACTGAATTATACATTTAAGTGTTTATTCTGGAGCGTTGTTAAAATGTTTGTGTGGCTAGTGTTTGACGGATATGTCCTATTTTGGCCCTTCAAAGCAAGCCAAGCTGAGGATATGGACCATAATCTGCCGTACTGGTACAGTACAGATTACCGGATGGTTGATCATATTGGGAACTAGAATCTGTGACCATAAGGTCTGAACAGATTCTACAGCTGGTACATTAACCAAATGAGCTATTTACTGGGTCATGTATTGCAATATGTAATATATATAATGTGTGTGTGTTTTGACTTGCTGATTGGTAAAAAACAAAACATAAATTGTACATCAGGGGCCTGAGGGCTGAGACTCATTTTGAACATATTTAATATCCATCTCTGTATATATCCTTCAGTTGTCTTCTAATGCTCCCAGTTGGCCCTTTAAAGTTTTGACTGGCCCTAAAGGTTTTAATATTCTCTATATGGTATAGGGCTTTTCCCGCATAGTTAAACAAGGGTTCATTCAAAATTCGTTTTCCGAGTCTTCTTTAAATTGAAATTAACAGATTGAGATATGTGGAAGAGCTTACTTTTGTGTAGTTCAAAAGTTAAGAGCTAAAGATCCCCACCTGCCCCTTCTGACCACGTCACTCTGAATCTGCAGTCTGGTCCGGACGGCTGCAGCGAGGGACAATCTTCAGTAAGAAAAGGGAAATTCTGCCCTCCTTTGTCAAGTGGTGCAGGATTTTCCTTATACTTACTGACTGAAGTTTGACTCTTGCTGCAGCTGTCGGGTCGCATGACCCAATTTGAGATTCAGTGGGAGGCAGCCAGAAAGGGTAGGCGGAGGGGATCTTTATCGCTTAATACTTTTGTGTAGGTCAAAAGTAAGGTCTTACAAATAGCCCACTCTGCTAATGACTTTTAAATTGACATTACTATCCCTTTAAACCAGTTTGTGTCCAGACAGTTCACCTGTTGTCCAGTCTGTGAGTGGTGAGCCACTGGATACAGCGCTATATAGAATAACATAGTAGCATCTGTCCCACTTTGTGGCAGTTTTTACTGCAACAAATTTTGAATAAAGCAATTTCAGCAGTGGTAGAGCCCTTGTCGCAGACAGCAGGAGAAGTATTACTATATACATTTTCTCTTGCGCCTACTGATCGTGTAAGAGACGAGCAAACTGTGGGGCTGAACTTTCATAGGCGAGGAGCAATTGCATTCTAAAATTTACCCATCCCACTCCTTTTAAAGGGGAACTACCACCCGACACAATCTTTACCTTCACTAAGTCACCATCTGGCGACTAGCCGCTTAGAAGCGCTAGTCGCCAGAATAATTACCTTATTTCATAGATTTCTCCTTTCTCCCGTGGGTGACAGGCAGGATGGAGCGCGGACATCTTGCCATTGTGATGTCCACGCGCCTGCGCTGTCAGTCCCAATCGGAGAAAAAATGGCTCCTAGCAATGCCTCCTAGACCCGGCTGGTACTGACAGCGCAGGCGCACGGACGTCATAATGGCAAGATGTCTGGGCTCCGTCCTGCCTGTCACCCACGGGAGAGAGGAGAAATCTATGAAATAAGGAAATTATTCTGGCGACTAGCGCTACTAAGCAGCTAGTCGCCAGATGGGGACTTAGTGAAGGTAAAGATTGTGTCAGGTGGTAGTTCCCCTTTAAGTATGCCAGCACTCAAGCCGATAGATTTGAATGATGGTCTGGAGAGCCGAAATATGAGGGGCTACCAAGGAAATCTTCATGACGACGATGTATTGCCTCAGACCATGCCCACTTTGTAGATTGAAGATTTCCTGGGTATCGCCTCCTATTTTGTCTGTCCAGACGATCCGTCTGGACCAGAATCCAAGTCTGACAGATTGCATGGTGACGTACATAAAAGGGGAGGGAGGGGTAAACTTAAGAACGCAATTGTTCGTAAACTATGAAAGTTATGGAAAAAATACATAATGTTTTGTTTATTTCTTTAATAAATACATTATTATTTCCTGAAAAAAAAAAAAGAATTACTATCCCTTTAAGTCCTGCAAAAAGGAATTATGTCTGCCTTTGGGTACATGGTAAGCAGTTCTAACTAAGCATTAATTCTGTAGAAACAGTACATGCAATATTGATTCATAGTGGTCATTAGGATTTTTTATGGTAAGTGGGTGGTTATTGTTAGAAGGTGTTAGTGTTTCTTTAAATACAATCAGATAAATCAGCATGCCTCTCATATTTCGTTCTATATTTCCACAACTGCAAACCAAATGTCAGGAATACTAGACAAGACGTTGCGTACCTAAATGCCTAACCCTTATAGCTAGCTGGACACATGTTACATACTTGCATTTGGACTTGGTGCTTACTGTTAAACCATTATGGGAGCTCAGCCACCTTCATGGATTAACGTTCCATACTTAGGCCTTCCTCCAAGCACTTGCAGCTACAGCTTTCAATGCTAGTGGAAATTTTAAAATCACAAAATGTGACCCAATATTCTGCTTTTAAAACAAACGAGAAAAGAACAAAAACATCTAAATAACCTAATCTTTCTAAAAATATCATTTTTTAAACTATGTGGTATTGTGCTAAACCATTAGTGTAGGCTTGTGACTGAATTCTTCAAAGTGTGGGCAATCTGTGGTTTTATTGTCTTGTTTGGAAATAGTGAATGGATCTTAGTAGGGTAGAAAGTGACTCATGAAGATGATTGGGAGATGGAAGAGATAATGAAAGGATATGCAGTTCAACACTAGATTTCAGTTTTACTGTTTTCCTGTCTGCAGACAGACCAGTACAGCTGTATTGAAGTTTTATCTGTTTTATGAAAGTTCATGTTGCGCTCAAAGACTTGCAGTTAAAACCTCTGGGTTCTTTCACACATGAACAGAAATGTGCATTCAAGTCCGGGTTTTGGTAAGTGCACCCAAAGCTAAAATACATTTAAAGAGATAGTAACATATATATACATATATATATAATAATATTTTGTAGCAAACAAATGTTCGGATGCACTCACTGTAAGTTGATCTTTAACCTTTGCTTCTTGATTGCACCGTACATCAAAAACTGCATGTTGCTCATTTGAATATTAATTCTGTTTACGGGGTAGTTCATCATCTATAGAGAGGATTTGTATATTTGATGAATGCCGCCAAGTCAAATTATATGTTTTATTAGTCTTTTTGTTTTTTTGTCTTTGTATTTGCACACTGTTGAGCACCTTAGCGGCTATTCATTGTTGGTTTTAACTGCACAATATTTGCCTGATATTAGATGCCCATACCAATGGGTTAATCTAATTAAGTGTTTGCAATTAGTGCACTAATTGTTTGGCGCTCTTTTTTTCATGTCGGGAGGGTCAGTGTTTGTTACATGTCTGTAATCTTGAGAGAGGCTGCGGTGACAGCCGAAACGTCGATTGCAATAAAATGTAACCATTTGTCTGTTTTGGTAAAAAGGATCCTGTGAGTGCCGTCATTTTCCACAAACTGTATATGTATGTATATATATATATATATATATATATATAATAGATTCAAGTATTCCTTATACTTTATAATAGCGCTCTGTTACGTCAGGCACTGTTCTTATTGGTAT
Source organism: Rhinophrynus dorsalis (assembly GCA_037306005.1). NCBI lineage: Eukaryota > Metazoa > Chordata > Amphibia > Anura > Rhinophrynidae > Rhinophrynus > Rhinophrynus dorsalis. Next base: position 21,283,766 of record CM074723.1, read on the forward strand.
AGTTTTTGTGGAAATATATTTTAACATTTTCCCTGTACATTGCCATCAGTACAGAGCGTTATTACAAAAGTATAGGGAATAAGTGAATCTTCATTTATAGTGAGACATTACTATCTCTTTTAAGTATCTGGATTTCAAACAATTTTGGCAAAAAAAGCTAATAGCAAAAACACAGAATATTGATGCACAACCATATTTATTTAAACGGATAGTAATACTTAAAATGTAAAAAAAAATATGTTGTAGGGTTTATCCCCCTGAGTAAAACAAGAGTACTCACTCAGCTGAAAGGTGTTTCATTCAAAAGTTATTAATTTTCAAAGTAGAATTTTTTAGGTGCAATATCACAGTGGCCTGAAATTGTACAGTGGCGCTGTTGCTACACCATCCTATGGAGATTTATGGTCAACCTACCAGAGCTGTCCATAGGATGGTGTAGCAACAGCGCCACTGTACAATTTCAGGCCACTGTGATATTGCACCTAAAAAATTCAACTTTGAAAATTAATAGCTTTTGAATGAAACACCTTTCAGCAGTGGGAGTACTCTTGTTTTACTCAGGGGGATAAACCCTACAACATATTTTTTTTTACATTTTAAGTATTACTATCCCTTTAACTTTAACTGTTATATTGCTGCTTACTGTCTATGTCTAATTGCTGCATTATATTTGTGGTTTAAGTCACATAATATGACCATAGTATGCTAAGCTTGCCTCCACCCCAAGGTACTCCAGTATACACAAGTCCTAACCTAATCCGTTTGAGTGCCAGAGGGGTAACCATCTCATGTATTTTGCAATACGTTAAATACCGCTCTGGCACTCAACAGTTAATACTGTAATTATATGCAGGCAGCATGCTGCAGTATAAAGGGTTAATGTTGTCTAAATGTGTGTGCATCAATATTCTGTGTTTCTGACAGAAATGTTATACCCTTTTTCCTTGCTTGTTTACTGTCCATGTGGCGTGGTTGAAGGCCAGCCCTTGTGACGTTAGATCATATTGGCTGATTTATTTGTAGATTGGCTATTTGATGGAGGTTACGATGAACATTGCATTCTCCAATGTAGTTTTCGGCCCTATAGACCTATGTAATCGGCATGACCACAGTAAGGACGCAGCTTGCTGGATACTGTTTTATTCATGTGAGTTAATTTGCAAAATGATACATTCCAATAGTAATGAATAGTTACCAAACAAAAGAAAATAGATTTTTGTGACACTTGAAAATAAAAGTTCAGAATTTGCTAATAAGGGACAATTATCATTGTTCAACAAAGACAAGAATTCATTTTCATGCACATTTCATTAGCTGCAGCAAAAAAAAGCTGCCAGACTTTTCTGACTTTTTATGATTTGTGACTGTTAATGATCATTCTTTGAATTTAATAAATATTAACCCCTTAACGACGTGTGACGTACTATGACCGTCACGGTCCTTGAAATACTCAAGGACCGATGACGGTCATAGTACATCACGTACTTTTAACTTACAGCGCTCTACCGGGAGCGCTGTAAGTAAAAATAGGGCCTGAAATTGACCGCTCCAAGATCGGAGCGATCTCTATCAGGCCCCATAATGACGCGCCGATACACGCGACAGGTCACGTGTACCGGCGCGTCCAAGTGGTCCTATGCGGTCCTTATGGGACGGAAATGTCCCAGGACCGCCGGTCGTTAAGGGGTTAAGCACTCGGCTCTTTGCTTTTATTTTTGGAAACGGCGCTGTTACTTTGCAACTTTTTGCAAATTATTGATTATAATAATATATGCCTCAAAGTGTTTTAACTGTTTGTGTACCAGAGAGGTCTCCAAAGTAATGCAATACATTGGCACTCAAAGGATTAAGGTTGTTGCATATTGACCAGTTTTCTGTCAATTAGACCAATAGCAGGGGGAAGATGGATGCTTTGAATAGTCTGTAGCAGGAATTGGCAATTTTTGGTTCTCTTGCTGTTGGGGATGATGGAAGTTGCAGTCCCCAACAGCTTGGGAGCCAAAGGTTGCCTATCCCTAGTCTACGGTGAACAAGTGGGGTTGTTTCTTATTGTTACTTGGAGTGAATTGTTCCTGATTCTGGAAGTTGCACAGGAAGTGAAACAAGATCCGCTCGTGTTCCTCTGACTTCCCGGCTTAAGCTGTCATTTTATTCCCTTTTCTTTTGTATTAAGAAGGCTGGTATTAACCCTCGTGAGAGGTGTTGTGGTTGAAAAATGTTGGAATGTGTCCCATTATACAAAGTTAAGTAGGCACTGGTAAATAAATCACTGATTAATAGTCACTATAATAGTGTGGTGCACTCCCAGATTTAAAATATACAACTAGTAGAAAAAATTCCCTTTGGGAAAAGAAGACCAAAAAGAAACCAAAAAAGTTTCTCTTAGCCTTCCCAAAAGAAACGAAAAGAAACCTGATAATGGAGGCACTCAAATAAGCAAGTATAATAATCAAAAGGAAAAAATACAAATATTTTATTTATTCAAATACAGATGAATACAATAACATCTAAAAACAATTAAAGGGATAGTAATACTTCCTTTTAACTTTATTTTATTTTGTAGGCATTAACAAAACATGAAGAACGATATAATTCTGATCTCTCAAACCTTTATAGTTTAAGAGATATTCACAAGCAAAGTTTCCCCCTCCCGCCCCTTTTACTGAGTGTAAGCCATCTCTTCTCAGATGTGGAATCCAGTCCATAGACCAGACAGATAACAGAAGGGGGCAATCTTCTTCCTATGAGAATAATGAAATCCCTGCCCCCCTTGACAAGTTTTTCAGGTTTTTCCCTTATCTTAATTGAAGATTGTCCCTCTCTGCAGTCTACATGGGCACCTCCCTTCTGATCTGGCTGAGCAGTGTTACATCAGTAAAAGGGACGGGAGGGGGACACTTTGACATTGAATTACTCTTGAACTACAGCTCTAACAGAATTGAAATAACACTCTCCAAAGTCCAAATACTATGATGATTAATTAGAGCTGCTTTTATTATGAAACATTACTATCCCTTTAAAAGCCGTCTTTGGCGACATGCGTAGGGATCAGCTGCTTAGAATCACCTTGCGTTTGCTCCAGCCTTGTATCTAGTCTTTTCCCTGGATGGTACCCCGTTCGTATTTGATAGATAAGTATACTTTCACTTCTGTTTTGCATTTGTCTTAATTCTTGCCCATCTATTGTGCCTATTTATAGGTATCACAACAGATACTTTTGTTCACTCTAGATTGGAATTTATTTTATGTAAAAGTGTTTTGCACGTGGTCACTATATTTGTGGTTTATTAGGGATTTTGGTGAATACTTTCCACTCTAGGGGGTTATTTTTCCATCTAGTGGGGATTTGATTGTTCATGTTAGTGCATTTGTGTATTTTTGTGTAGTTCATGATATACTTATTTTGTATGTATATTTAACATGTGCTGGAGCAACTCTTGGTTCTCTCTTGTGGAATATGTCCCATGGCCATATGTGTTTTTCGATTTTATTTATTTTTTTTATTTAAAGAACCTTGGGCACGAGCGTGTCATTAGGGTGTGTAAATGTTTATAGTATTTTGTGTGTGAGGAGTGAAACCTCCTAGGAGTCTGGGTGACCAGGTTGCTAAAAGGTTTCTCCTGGCTCCTATGTTTTGAAATAATTTTATATACCGTACATCTGTATACATGCCCCCCTCGACTGGCACCTAAACCTGTGTGTTGATTCCTAAGAATTCTGTCTAGGTCATGCCCCCGGGGGGTACACCGCACATTGCCGAACAATGTATTGTTGTGTACCCCTCTAGCACTTAGTTAATGCTTTGTGTGCCAGAGGGGTATGCAGCACATTGTAATGCATTGAATACCCCTCTGGCACTCAAAGGGTTAAAGCGGAACTTTCACCTTGTGTAAAGTCACCCTCCGATAATTAAAGGGATAGTAATAATTAAAAATTACTATCCCCCGTCTTGTAGCCCTTCAAAAACTGAGTAAAATGAGCTCAACAGCATCTCTCAAACCTTTATGGTTTGAGAGATATCCGCTTTCAAAGTTCCCTCTTTTTTCCTTTCCCCTGATGTCAGAGCTCTAGCTGACAGCAGGGGAATCCGGTCCTGGGACTGGTGGAGGCTCTGCAGCAGAGCAGAGATCGGCTGATCCCAGGAGAGGATTCCCCTGCTGTCAGCTAGAGCTCTGACATCAGGGGAAAGGAAAAAAGAGGGAACTTTGAAAGCGGATATCTCTCAAACCATAAAGGTTTGAGAGATGCCGCTGGGCTCATTTTACTCGGTTTTTGAAGGGCTACAAGATGTGTGATGGTAATATTTAAGTATTACTATCCCTTTAAACATATGACGATTAGATTCATAATGCTTCTATTAGATCTCAGAAGTACCCGATTCTTCATTAATCTTCAGAGACCGGAAGCCTGGTATCAGTGCAGACATCTTGTCTTAGAGGCGCCTGCGCTGTCAGTCCCGGTCTCCTCTAGGAGGCGCTGCACTGTGCTATAAGAACTGGAATGGGCAGACGGCACTAACCTGGCCTCCAGTCTCCGGAGATTAAGGATTACTTTAGAGTCTGGTACTTCTGAGATGTACTAGATCTATTCTGAAGCTAGTCGCTGTATGCATAATTATTGGAGGGCAACTTTATACTAAGTGAAAGTTCTCCTTTAATTGTTGTGTGTTTTCTATGCTCCTGTCTGTATGACTGTACATGTTTATCTCTTCTCTCATTGAGATTGAAGCACCAGTGAAAACTTGGTACAATTCTCAGGCAAACCAAAAATTACCATTGAACTAAATGGCACTTTAACCTCCGGAAAGTTACAGATGTGTCCAATATGTAGCACCAGTTCTTGTAACCGTATGAATGTCAGAGGGGTACGTAAGGCATTACTTTGCCCCCCTCTGGCACACAAAGGGTTGAGTTCATAAGGCTCGTTCTTCAGTGCTTTAGAGTGGTATTATAGGTAAGTCTCAAAAGGTTTTATTTATTGTATTTTTGCTGTGGAATCTCTTCATTTAAAAAATTAAACACTACTTTAAAGAACCATTTAAACTCTCGGATACTACAGAGGCCTCAGTGCATTACTAGGTATTGCTTTGGAGGCCATTCAAGTGGTTATCGTAATATTCATTTAAAATATATTTAGTAGTTAGTTTAAAGGGACAGTCAATAAAAACCCATTGTCACTGCCATCAGAGCTATGGGAACAGATGTCCCCGTCTTCCTCGCTGCTCATTGGCTCTTTCTCTCCTCCCTTTGATGGCGGATTCACAGAAGTGGTTTCTGTGGGGTAGTGGAAAAACTCGCATGAGCTCTGAGTAAGGAGCCGACTTCACTCAGCTGTGCAGATCTGTACAAAAATGGTATACAATGACTGAGTTTGTGAACTTTGCTAATTCTGCACCAATATCTCTGCAGGCATGGCCACTGGCCTAAAAGGGGATTTTATGAACCTCATACTGCCCCTTTAAATTGATGGGAATTCTTATATGTTACCTATGATGCAGTTGGTTTGTCGCAAAATTAATCCCACTTTTTCTTTGCTTGAAACACTTAAGTCACATCTTTGTGAAAAAGAGAGTTCTGCTCTGCTCTATCAGTGTTTACAGCAGTGAAATCAGATCCTATGCCGATTTTTCTCATAGCAATTTGGGGCCACAGATACAGTTATGCCTGTGTTTCACAGTTTTTGGTGCTTCGCCAAAGCTGTAGCCCCAAGCAGAGCAGGATAAAGTTATATGAAAGATAGAAGCAAGCCTTGTTTTTTGAGTTGGCTAAAGTGTATATAAATGTATTTAAAGTATACTCTATAGAGTGTCTTGAGTCTATATGTTCATGATTTATACTATATTTATTAAGATTTGAAGTAGTCGGTTAAGAATTTCAAGTCTTTAGATTATGGCAAGAGTCATTGGGGAGATTCACTAAGGCTTGATAAAGTGGAGATCACTTCTCCAGTGAGATCACTTCTCTAGTTCCTGTGTTATTCTGTGGGGCCTGTCCATTAAAGGAATAGTAATGTTTCATAATAAAAGCAGCTCTAATAATCATCATAGTATTTGGACTTTGCAGAGTGTTATTTCAATTCTGTCAGAGTTGTAGTTCAGGAGTAATTCAATGACAAAGTATCCCCCTCCTGCCCCTTTTACTGATGTAACACTGCTCAGCCAGATCAGAAGGGAGGTGCCCAGGTAGACTGCAGAGAGGGACAATCTTCAATTAAGATAAGGGAAAAACCTGAAAAACTTGTCAATGGGGGGCAGGGCTTTCATTGTTCTCGTAGGAAGAAGATTGTCCCCTTCTGTTATCTGTCAGGTCTATGGACTGCATTCCACATCTGAGAAGAGATGGCTTACACTAGGTAAAAGGGGCGGGAGGGGAAACTTTGGAAAATACCATTTTGGAAAGAAGACAATTAGACATATCCATGGGCAGAAAAAGCGTGACGACACCTAAGATGTCAACCACACTTGAGGTTAAGAGAAGGACTTACTTAAGCAGGTGTCATCCATGCACCAGCTAGGTGTGTGTGTGATATATGGAATTAGTATTATTGTCATATAGGACTGTTTACAGTGCTGACAAACGCAGTGCATTTCACAAGGTAAAACATCTTGTCGCAGTGTTTGGTCCAACTGTGTGTTATCACAAGTACATGTTATTTTATGCCGATATAAGTGGAATTGCACCAAATATCTCGCATTAAAGAGATTACGGTGTTATATTAAAGCTGCAATGATGATTCTTGGGGAAAAAAAAAAACATTGTGGGTGGAAAGGTAGAGATTCATATAAATGAGATCGCATTAAAAATGCACGATAATCAACATAAAATTGTTAATGTAATTTCGCATGTGACTTAAGCTCATCAAAGAAACCGCCAGTGTAAACTTGTTTGTAGACTGTAACTGCATGAGGACATATTACCAGCTTGAGAACACTTGTAGTGATTTTTCTATTCTCTAGCCAGGCCTGCTCAATATTCTAATAGGCCATGCAAGCACTTTCAAAGTCGTAAAATGTCCCCATGCAGTTATGGACTACAGTTCAAATGTTAGTAACACTGAGTATGTAAAGAAACGTGATTTGCAGCTCAGATGTGGATTTTTTTCAGTGTAGTTTCTGAATGGCTGAAATGTTAGTGGCGGCATTACACCATCCTATGAACAGCTCTGGTCAGTTGTCCATAAACCTCCATAAGGTGGCTTAGCAACAGCGCCACTGTAAAGGTTCATGCTATTGAGATACCGCACTAAAAAAAATAAATTAAAATTTGAGTTACAATAACTTGTGAAGAAAACCGCTCTCCTCTGTTGGGGGTACCATTGTTTGACTCAGGAGGATAGACCCTACAATATAACCCTTTGAGTGCCACAGGGGTCATTGTGAACCCATCTGGCACTCAAAGGGTTAAGTGTTACTATCCCTTTCAAATGCAGACACCAGTAAATAGATTTAACTGACTTGCATAAAATAACTCCAGCCTACGCAAGTCCTCTTGAACATCTCTTAACCCTTTGAGTGCCAGAGGGGTACGCATCGCATTGCAGAGCAATGTGTTGCGTACCCCTCTGGCACTCAAAGGGTTAATCTAAAATTAGAATTCTCAAATAATTCTCAAATCTCAAAGTTGGGATTCGGGAGTGAAACTGTAGGAGCTGTGAGTTTAGATTTGTTCAGTTCTGGCTTCCAGAGGCATCTGTAATAATCTGCTTTTAGGTGTGATGTATTTCCATGTTGTGTATCTGTTTTCTCTTCCTTTTCAAATCACATTTGATTATGGGGTATTAATGTTTCCAAGACTGGCAGGAGCTAGAGAAAATCAAATTTAATAGGCAGACTGTGGAAGGCTGTTTTATTCTGGTGCATGTATAATTGATTCAGTGAAGTCAGCTTGGTATTCCTTTTGCATGTCCTGAAACTTTACTTCAGAGAAATGAAATTATTTTAAATTGTGACCTTTCCAATTAATTCCAGTAAATATTGACACTAAAGCTGGTGAATGTATTGCTTATATTACCCCAGTGATTCTCAACCCTTTGATTGCCCGAGGGGTACTGGATGCATTGAAAAGCACCCCTTTGGAACTCAAAGGGTTAAAATCAGTTGCCATCCCTGCTTGATCACAGAAGGTTAATAGTAGCTCGGTAATTGTGATTAATCTGCCCGTGTTTCAGTAGAGAGAGTGTGAAAATCTGACCTGTTAGTGTGCCTTGAGGACTGTAGCTGAGAATCCATGTTCTACACTGTTTTGTGAATTAATGTAATAATAAAGTTTTTTTTTTTTCTTCTTTTTAATGGTTAAAAAAAATTGCTTGTTTCCTCTTATGCCTTGAGCGACAGAGGGGTATCTACGTTGGATACACCTCTGGCAGTCAGACGGTCAAAGGACCAGTGTGTGTGTTCTTCACAATGCGTTTCTCAAACCTCTGGTCCTTTAACCGTTTCCGTGCCAGAGGGGTACGCAACTCATTCCAAAGCAATGCGTTGCTTACTTCTCTGGCACTGAAAGGGTTCAAGGGGTAATGAGTAATATATAACGGTAACTGTTTAAGTACTAGTGCATACCTCGAGCACGTAACTCTTTAAGTGTCAGCGGGATACAGTATCCCTCTGGCACTCAAAGGGTTAAAGCTTATTAAACAACCCCCCTTTGGGAACATCAGTGGGCTGCATTCCTTTGTAGCAGTGAAATGGTTAAAACTATTGCACCCACTTGGCATATTTCAACCTTTTAAGTTCCAGAGTGGTATGTATGCTATGCAGAGCTAATGGTTTAACATAATGGGATGTACAGTTTATTTCAGAATGGGTAGGGCATTTTATATATCGTTAAAAATAGGAGTAATATAAGGTGCAATAAATCTCTGTAGATTGTAAACTTTTCTGGGCAAGTCCTCGCTGTGCTTTTTTTTTTTTTTTTTTTGGTCTGTTACAATAATTACCTATTTGTTTGTCACCCCCACTGGACCGTACTACATAATATGCTGGCACTCGGTAAATAAACAATAAATTTACAGCAGCCATATTGACACTTGTTATAGTTATTAATTTAAAAAAAAAAAAATGTAATAAAACCCCATTGAATCTGTGTTTATTTTGGTTGAGCAAGAGCAACCGATTTGAATTTGCTTTGCAACCCATCCTAACATGACACTGTGCTTCCCATAAGGGGAGAAATTGGATTATAGATAGTGGACCCTGTGCTCAAACGAAAAGGAACCAAATTCAGAGCAAACCAACTGTGTGCCATAGGGGTGAAATTAGTATTTTTCCTTTGATTCAAAAGGGATTTTAACCGTTGAATGCGAGAGAACTCTGCAATGAGTTGTTCACTTCTCCAGCATTCAAGGGGTTAAAAGCCCCGCTTAAATCAATGGGCATTTGGGGGAATTTTTATTTGTTCGCCTGTGATGCAGTTGGTTTGGCCCAGAACGTCTTAACCCTTCCTTTTTTGCGCATGATATTAACCCTTTGAGTGCCGGAGAGGTACACAACGAATTGCTCTGCAATGTGTTGCGTGCCCCTCTGGCACTCAAAGGGTTAAAGGAATGGTAATAGCTGGGAAAATATTAGCTCTGATTAATCCTTATGTATAGTGGGCCATATAGCTCTGTATTTCAGTATTTTCCAATAGTAGTTCAGCAGTAATTCCATTATAAAATACCCCCCTTCCGCTAACGTCCTGTTGCCTCTCTAAGCTGGTTGGATGGAGCACAGCGAGGGCCAATCTTCTCTGAGCATAAGGAAAATCCTGCTCTTCATCAAGGGGGGAATGGGTTTCCTTATACTAACAGCCAGCAGATTGTCCCTCGCTGAGATCTGTCCAGTTGTATGACTGGATTCCACATGTGAGGGGAGGTAGCGTACAGGAGGTAAAAGGGGTGGGAGGGGGACACCTTAGAATTGAATTACTTTTGAACTACAAATCAGAAAATTTGAAATACATGACCCATGTTATGAGGATTAATCGGAGCTGCGTTTTTTTTTTCCCCCAGCCATTAATTTCCCTTTAAATATGTGAAATATTAACATTGATTTATGTTGTTTCTTAAACCCCTTGAGGACCAGGCAGGTGTACAATGCGCTGCTTACCCCTCTGGCACTCAAAGAGTTAAAAAAAAAAAAAATCGCGCTAAATCCACCTGGTTGTCCTGTATGAAAAGAAAACGGAGTATAAATCAGGTGTGGGAATGGTTAGGAGAGATGATCCTTTGTGTGTCTTGCAGTGATTTATCAGGCGTTAGGTGTATTGTGTATCTGCCCTGTGATCTCTGTGTGTGAGCCTGTTTTCACTGCCTCAGGCCATGAAAAAATAAGAGAAGCAGGAAGCTTTACTAATGGAGTGTGGAGCTCGTCTTTGTCCCAGCCCACATCAAGTTTCACTCATGTGACCTTCCCGCATCCAATGGGATCTCGCCTTGAAATCATCCCAAAGTTACGTTACCAGCTGTGCAGGGATTAGGTGGCGCTCAAGGAATTTCTTGTACAAATCTCCACACCTCCAAAATAAACTTGTAACTTCACCATTAACATGTGGCCTCATTTTCACTTCTGAATTATGAGTACCCTCCATTATTTTAACTGTTGTGTGCAGAACATTGCTAACCCTTTGAGTGCCAGGATGGTGTAAAATACACTGCACAAAACCTTTGAGTGCCAGAGGGAACATGTAGTGTTTAGCTAAACATTTAGGCCTTGTTTATAAAATGCAAGGCGGGGCAATTTGGGATCTAATAAACATTCACAAAATTGTCACTGATTTTTATTTAATAAATTCCATTAATACTAGAGAGATTTTAAAACGGATTGCTTCCCAGTGTGTTGGAGAGCTGTATCAGTAAATGGGTTAATAGCCCCATTTAAATCCAAATTTTTTTCTGTCTCCTATGGTGCTTTTGGTCTGCCATAGAATTGTTTCACTCTTTCTTTATACATAAGGCCTTTTGAGTGCCAGAAGCTTGTTCTCTGCAATATGTTTTTTTACACACTCTACTGGCAGTCATAGGGTTAATGCCAGTGGTTAAGGTTATTTCGTTATGGTTCAGAGTCAGGTTGTAATAATTGCTTTAAACCCTTTGCTACCAGAAGTATATTTCAAAGTTAATCCATGCATTGTGTTGCATACCCCGCAGGCACTCAGAGGGTTAAATGATGATATTGTTTATTTTTAAAGCGATAGTAATACTTAAAATGTAAAAAAAAAATATGTTGTAGGGTTTATCCCCCTGAGTAAAACAAGAGTACGCCCACTGCTGAAAGTTGTTTCATTCAAAAGTTATTAATTTTCAAAGTTGAATTTTTTAGGTGCAATATCACAGTGGCCTGAAATTGTACAGTGGCACTGTTGCTACACCATCCTATGGACAGCTCTGGTCCCGGGACCATAAATCTCCATAGGATGGTGTAGCAACAGCGCCACTGTACAATTTCAGCAGTGGGAGTACCCTTGTTTTACTCCAAGGGATAAACCCTACAACATATTTTTTTTTTTACATTTTAAGTATTACTAGCCCTTTAAGCCTTTAACACTTTGAGTGCCAGGGGGTGCAAAACAAAAGGGTTAAACAGATTTGTAAAATGTTTGGCTGATATTTGTAATGAAGTTCGAGTTTAGCTTGGTAACCCCTTGAATGATAGTGATGTCGAGATGCAAAGCCAGTGAACCACTCATGGACAGCTGTTTCGTTGTCAATGCAACTCATCAGCATGAGGTTGGTTTTACTGTCTTGCTATTGAGGCTTGGTGCACTTGTGGAGCACAAACTGAAAAGGTTATGGTGGGGAAAGTGTGAATGAAAACCCCTTCCACCTGAATTTGGTGGGTGGTAAATACAATGTTAAACAAAAATTTGACACACTAGTCAAGCCACTGGCTTTGCATCTCTTCCTGAGTTGTGTCTTAAAGGGATAGTAATACTTAATTATTACAAATCCCTATATTAAAGCCCTAGTAAAAAAAAATGTATTGCCCCCAGTGTCATCTCTCAAACCTTTATGATTTAAGAGATGATCGCTTCTAAAGTTGCCCTCTCCCTCCCCCTTCCCTGTAGTCAGCATTTTAGCTGACTGCAGGGAACAGAGGCGGCTCTCCAGCACAGCCTGATCGCGTTAACTAAAAAAAAAAAAAAAAAAAAATATATTTCACTGAAATGGTCTTCTACGTGTGCTTGGTTTGTAAGTACACGTAGAAGACCGTTTTAATGAAATTTTTTTTTTTTTTTTTTTTTTTTTTTTTTTTAGTTAACGCGATCGCGGCTCTGCTGCAGAGCCGCCTGATGATCTCTGACCGGATTTCCCTGAGTCAGCTAGAATGCTGACTACAGGGAAGGGCGAGGGAGAGGGCAACTTTAGAAGCGTACATCTCTCAAACCATAAAGGTTTGAGAGATGACACTGGGGGCAATACGTTTTTTTTTTACTAGGGCTTTAACCCCTTAACGACCCTTGACAGTCATAGTACGTCAAGGGTCGATTTGACTTAACGACCAATGACGTACTATGACCGTCATCGAGTTCCGGGCTACCCATGCGGGGCTGGACACTGTTCGGGGAGTCCGGAACGCAACGGAGCAATAAAAAAAAATAGTTCCGTGGTCATTGAGTCACTTCCGCTTCCGGATTCCCCGGTCATTAAGGGGTTAATATAGGGATTTGTAATACTTAAGTATTACTATCCCTTTAAAGCTGTTGCTCAGCATGTATAAAGTGGAATCTGAGACAAAAAGGTGATTCCTTGTTAAACTTGTTTGCATATGCCTACCCAGAATCCTGTGCGGTAGTAACAGCATTGCAAATGGGAGATTTCTGTGGGAAAAGCAAGTCTTATGGCTTGACTGGTGTGTCAGATTTTTGTTTAACATTGATACTTAGTACAATCCGTTCTCCCTGTACCCACACTGTATTTCCTGTGCCATTGGCTGGTACATAAATCCCAAATCATAAAAGATCCACCTCCATGCTGAACATTTGGCAAGGTAGTCTTTTCTTCAAATGCGTCTCCTTTTAATTTCCAAAGGTACCTGTCATTGTACATAAAGAGTTAAATTTTAACTTCATCAGACCCCACAGCAGTTCGTTCCAGCACACGTCTGGCGTATCTAAGTGGTGTTACATACTTCAGATGTTGACTGTTGCACTTTCCTTCTGATGAGTCTTCCATGCAGATCATGTTTGTGCAAGCAACGCTGCTCAGTGGCCTGTGCACCACTACTCCTGTGCCAGCTAAATTTTCCTGAAGGTCCTTTGCAGCGGTAAAGGGTTTTGATTTGCATCCCTGACCAATCTATGAGCAGTTCTATCTGAGATTTTTCTTGGTCTTCCACTTCTTATCTTGACTTCAGCAGTTTCCCTTTACTTCCATTTCAGACAGTGGAATTTGCAAGCAGGAAACATTTAGATTATCTTTTTTTATAGCTTCCCCCTGCTTTGTAAGAGTCGATATCTTTATTTTCTGATCCTCGGTTGCTGCAGAGGTTTTGTTAACTTATCTTCACTTAGAAAATCAACAAAACATTATTTGACCAGGAACCAAAACTTTCACATATCTTGCAGTGTATACCAGTGATTTTTTTGGCTCCGCTTGTTAGGGCACTCAAACAGGTCAGGTTCTTAGGATATCCCTAATTAAGTACTGGCAGCTCAATCGCAATGTGTGAGCTACTAATTACGTACCTGTTATTAACCCCATAGTGACAGCCGTGTTCGTACGCGGCTGTCACCTTAACGCCCGAGGAACTTTTTTTTTTTTTTTTTTTTTGCAAATGAGTCTGGAGTCTCCGAGCGGCGTGCAGCCGCACAGAGACCCGGACTTCCGAGACTTACCAGGTACGTCCTCTGTCACTAAGTGACAGTTTCTGTGGGACGTATCTGGTAAGTCATCTGTCGTTAAGGGGTTAAAGGGATAGTAATGTTTCATAATAAAAGCAGCTCTAATTAATCATCCATAATATTTGGACTTTGGAGAGTGTTATTTCAATACTGTCAGAGTTGTAGTACAAGAGTAATTGAATGACAAAGTATCCCCCTCCCTCCCCTTTTACTGATGTAACACTGCTCAGCCAGATCAGAAGGGAGGTGCCCAGGTAGACTGCAGAGAGGGACAATCTTCAATTAAGATAAGGGAAAATCCTGAAAAACTTGTCAAGGGGGGCAGGGCTTTCATTGTTCTCATAGGAAGAAGATTGTCCCCTGCTGTTATCTGTCTGGTCTATGGACTGGATTCCACATCTGAGAAGAGATGACTTACACTAGGTAAAAGGGGCGGGAGGGGAAACTTTGCTTGTGAATATCCCTCAAACCATAAAGGTTTGAGAGAGAAGACATATCATTCTTTATGTTTTTTAATGCCTACAAAATAAAATAAAGATAAAACAAATTAATCAGGGATAGCATAAAAACCTGACCTCTTGGTGTGAGCCAAGCATGACCACTGAGAATCACAGGAATCCACATTCAACATTCATCCCCCTCCCCACACACACTTTGTGTGTAGTGATGTATTTGTTTTTTTTTCCCCCAATATGGACCGTTTTTCCAAAAGAGGAGCGATTTCTGGTGTAAACCAGCTACACCATAAGGTAGAAATGAATATCCCCAAAATACCCTTTGGTTTAAAGTGGAACTTTCAGCTTCATAATATGGCCCCCCAATACATTACGAATATAGCGATAGGCATAGAACTACATGTATTATGCTGAATAATGTGGACTTATCCAGCATAATACAAGTATTCCTTTGCCTATCGCTATATTATAAAGCTGAAAGTTCTGCGTTAAAGAGGAACTTTCACTCAAATTAAAGTGCCCCCAAATCATTATACACATCATGATATGCACAGCAATACTAGTATTATCCTGAATAATTCCAGAGTTATTGAGAAATCTAACTTGTTCCGTGACACGCAGGCATTAGCGCAGACATCTTGCAGAAGAGGCATCTATGGGTCTGCACTGTCCGTCCCGTTGTCCTCTAGGAGGAGTTGCATTGTACCTTAAGATAAGGAAGTGACTGACAGTGCAGGCACACAGATGCCGCTGCAGCAAGATGGCTGCCTGTGCATCTCAGAACAAATTGGATTTATCAATAACCCTGGATTTATTCAGGAAAATACTAGTATTGATATGTGTATTGCTATGTGCATAATGATTTGGGGGCAATTTAATTTTAGTGAAAGTTCCACTTTAAATGGAGATTTTAATCCTTTTAATGCTAGAGGTCTCCAATGCAAGGCAAATTGAGAAACTTGCAGAATTTTCATTTCGTACAGTTTTTTTTTTTTTTTCCTCCTTCAAAACTGCATCTCTTTAGATTGAGGAATAAGACTTTGTATGCCAATACCCTGTACGTTAAGCTGGTATGTTTTGGGCCAAACTCCTATCTTCATCTGCTGATCGGGGATGCTGGGAGCTGTGGTCTTCGGTATCGGTTGATATCCCCGTTTGTAGATCTTTATTGGTAACAGTTACGCAGAGCTGTTCCACAGGAGGAAAGTCATTGTTCCTGAGCATTAAGCAGAGAGTGGAGCGGCAGGAAGCTGGCGCTCATTTCCCTTCCCTGAGGATGAGAGAGGGGAACGCCTTTTCCTGGCAGTGACTGATAGAGGATTTCCCTTCCTTGCTTCTGAGCTGATCATTGTACACTTTGGCTTTTCCCTGCAGTCTGTCTTTCCTATCATCCGTGTTCTATCCAATGCACCGTTTCTGGGGATCTGTGTAGAACATTGATTTTTAGCTTAAGTCCTCACAATACTCTCATCAGGTCATCTTTTAACCCTTTGAGCCCCTCTGACACTCAAAGGGTTAAACACATCCTTTTGTTCACAGGTGTGAGATCAGTGGCTCTGTCATTTTGATTGCTCCACCTGTGCTTACTTAGAGACATCCTTAATCAGTGACCTGCCAGTGTGTATCGGGGACAGGAGCTGACAATCACTGCTGCAGAACATCTTCTCTGCTTCTGTGTCCACTTCACAAACAGTAGGCACATGGAACAATGTACATTTAACCCCTTGAATTATAGAAAATAAGGGCCGTGTTCTGGGAGCTAAGAGGAGTGAATTTGGAGGAAACCAATAAATGAAAAATGCTGTTGATTCAAATGGGTTTTAACCTTTTGAATGCCTGCCCCTTTCAGAGACGTCAGGGCTCTAGCTGACAGAAGCTTGTCCTGGTTCCGGGACCAGTGGATTCTCTTTATTGGAACTGTCTACAAAGTGTGCTTGCAAAACGGGCACACTTTGTAGACTGTTCCAATTAAGTATGTCTTTCTATAAAGCACTATTTTGTCTCTGCTGAAGAGAATCCGCTGGTCCCAGAACCAGGATCCGCTGGTCCCGGTACCAAGATCAGCTTCTGTCAGCTAGAGCCCTGATGTCTCTGAAAGGGGCCGGAAGGGTGAACTTTAGATGCTTTGATCACTCAAACTATAAAGGTTAGGGTTGCACCGATACCAAATGTGGCCGATGCCAGCACCAATACCCTGTGTCAGGGTCGGTGCTGCAGAGGGGGAGCTCACAATGTTCCCTGGTCACCTCTCTCCCTCCTGCAGCATCGGAGCGTTGCCACGGGTTACCATGGCAACGCTCAGACGCTGACCTCTGCTGGGGCTCGTGAGAGAAAATCCGGCAGAGGAGGGTAAGGCAGGCAAAGGAGTATCAATAGAGGCAAGATGGGGCATCAAGAGCGGGTGAAGAAAGAGACAGAGAGGGGGGTCAAGAGGGAGAAAAGGATGCAAAAGGGACTAAGGGGCAAACCAAGCACACGTAGAAGACCTTTTAAGTGAAGTATTTCTTTTTCATTAACTCTATCTCGGCTCTGCTGCAGAGCCGTTGGCTGATCCCAGGAGAGGATTCCCCTGCTGTCAGCTAGAAAGCTGACGTCAGGCAGGGGAGAACTTTGTAAGCGCTTATCTCTCAAACCATAAGGGTTTGAGAGGTGCCGCTGGGCGCATTTTTCTTCATTATTTAAGGGCTACAACATTGGGGTAAGTAATTTTTAAGTATTACTATCCCTTTAACATAAGGAAAAACCTGAAAAAACCTGTCAAGGGGGGCAGTGTTTTCCTTATGATCACAGTAAGAAGATTGTCCCTTGCTGTGACCTGTCCGGTCAAGAGACCAGATTCCACATCTAAGCTGAGCAGTGTTACATCAGTAAAAGGGGCGGGAGGGGGATACTTTATCATTCAATTACTCTTGTACTACAACTCTAACAGTACTGAAATAACACTCTCCATGGCCCAAATACCATGAAGATTAATTGGAGCTGCTTTTATTGTGAAACATTACTGTCCCGTTAATTAGAGTACAGTGCACACTCAGACAGATCAAGAAATAAAATGTATGAACCGTGCATCTGCTGGTCTTTCGGTTCACATGATACATAGGAAGTTTTGAATGAAGTTTACAAATATGCAGACAATTCAAGGTGACAGATCCACTTTAAAACCTCTTACGCTGTTTATTGTGTCTATAAAAATAAAATAAAACATACATAGTAATATAAGTACTGAGCTTTGTACTATGGCTGTGTTATGAAGGTCTTGACGTTTACACCTCTGATTTACTTTTGCCAAGCCGGTAGCAAAGGTCTGTAGCAGTATACGCTGGGAGGGCAGGCGGTTTAACCCTCTGAATGCCAGAGCCCTTATGTCACTCAAACAGTTAACGTTGTGCTGAAGCTGTATCAATACTGGGTTTCATTACTTCTTTCTTGTTTCAGATGTGGATTCACCTTTAACTGGTCCTTCATCTATCTAGACAAGCTTTTTGTTCCCAGTTCTTGTCTCTTGTGTTGTCTGTACAGAAAACCTAACCTAGTTCCCAGTTTCACTTTGATGTGCTAATTCCCTAAACCAGACTGACTGCTCCACACCAGGTGTGCAGCAGAAAAGAAGACTCTGTTTTCAGTCTGAGCAGGTGAAAGTTTGTCTTGTATAGTAACAAAAAAAAAAAAAAAAAAAAAAAAGTTTATCTGATCCCTAAACCTTTAAAATGTGTTTAATATCTCTCTGGCAGTTAAAGGGTTAAATCGGGCTTTCAATGTTGTGATAAGGGCAGATAAGTTTAACCCTTTGAGTGCCAGAGGGGTACAAACTCCTTGCTCTGCAATGCGTTTGCATACCCCTCTGGAACTCAAACGGTTAAAGCGGAACTTTCATCTTATTTAAAGTTGCCCTGCAATAATTAGGCAGATGACGACTAGCTTACAGGGGATGTATCACCTTATAAAAAGTTGTTACCATCCACTTTGTTAATAAAAGTTAATATAGGAAACCTGTGTTTAAAAAAAAAAAAAAAATCTAACTAGTTGTAAAGATATTCCTTCTTCAAGCGCAGAAGAGCTTTGCCGAAGAATCGGCATTTCCCGTGCTAACTTGTATTTTCTGCCCTCTTCCTCGTAACTCCTCTCCAGTAGAAATGGGTTTCAGGTCCTGACAGGGCACTACCATAGATTCAATGTGCAGATTGTAGGACAGGTCCTGACGATGTACTACTATAGATTCAATTTGCAGATGATAGGACAGGTCCTGACAGTATACTACCATAGATTCGATGTTCATATGGTAGGACAGGTCCTGAAAGGGCACTACCATAGATTCACTGTGCAGATGGTAGGACAGGTCCTGACAGTATACTACCATAGATTCGATGTTCATATGGTAGGACAGGTCCTGAAAGGGCACTACCATAGATTCATTGTGCAGATGGTAGGACAGGTCCTGACAGTATACTACCATAGAGTCAGTGTGAAGATGGTAGGACAGGTCCTGACCGTATACTACCATAGATTCGATCTGCAGATGGTAGGACAGGTCCTGACCGGGTACTACCATTGATTCAATTTGAAGATGGTAGGACAGGTCCTGACAGTATACTACCATAGAGGGGTCCTTGTTATCGAGGTGGGTACAGGGAGTGAAAGACAGGCATGCAGGTAGAGGTATCAAGGGGGAGAGATATTGGGGGAGGTGTTTTACTGTTATTTTGTGGCTAGAGGGGGGTGCATATAGACTATTGATGTGGAGGAGGGAGGGAAGCGGTACATATTGATGGGGGCACTTTCATTTTTGGAGGGTAGAGGGAGGGAAAGGGAGTGCATATTATACTTATACGTATAGTTTAACAACAATCGTGGGTAGAACATACACCTGCGTGTTATTGTGCGCAGCTGTGTATTATTGCACACAGGTGAGTGTTATACCGAAGACTTGATGGTAACCTTTTGGATGACAGCAATGCCAGTGCTTTGTGTCTCAGTATGATCAGGACCTCCCTAGTATCCAAGCGGATTGGCTGCCAGTTGTGCTGACCATGCAATATTGGGTAGGGTCCTCTTGTTCAGGGAAGTCCACCATATCTTATTTATTGTTTAAAAAATGTTTTTATCACTGTACGCAGAAAGGAAAGACGTTGTAATTCTGGAGCAATGCAAAACCAATATAAATATATAAAACTAACTGAAACATAAACCACTCCTAATTATTAACTCCTTAAGGACAGAGGGGTACATTGCTTTGCAATGCGTGGCGCACATCTCTGGTCCTTAGAGGTCTGGGGACCATATGCAGCTGTCCATAGGGAACAAATTCCAAAACGTTCCTGGATTTAAATGGTTCTTGTAACCGCTTTAATCCTGGAGAGATCTCCAAAGCATTGCTTAGCAGCCTGCTGCAGACCTCTTTACCATACAATGGGTTAAAACACTTGTTTAAATCAAGGGGAATTGTTATTTGCCCATTATGGTACAGTTGGTTTGCTGCCAAATTGCTTTTCTTTCTAAAGCCACTTAATATTAGGTACAGTTCCTCTTTAAATGAACTGAACCGTTAGTCTGAGGATTTGATCCTTACACCATGTTTACCAGTATCGTGTTGCACACAAGTATCCTGTTGGCTGGGAGACTGTGCAGCCTGGATGTTCCTGGATTTGTATAGAAGCTCACAGTGATCGCATGAAGAGGAGGACGTTGGTGCCCTCAAGGAAATAGTGTTGGGTGCAGGGAGATGTCAGACAGCCCTCTCCCAATCTCTTCCTTCCATACACTGATCTGGTCAAAGGTACAGTCCTGGGTCTGCTGAAACGTGCTGCTTTATCACATTGTTACAGTTCTCTGATACGTTATTGTTATAGGAAATTCTTTTGTTTCCAGTGAGAATTAACAACATTGGAATATTCACTATGGAAGTTACCTTTTATACCCTAGATCAGAAGAAACGAGTGGGAATTAACAGGCAAAACAACTTGTTTACAGCAGAACTGCCACTTTGTAACATAATTCATTTTGATAGAGCTTTCATAAGCACGTACAAACAAAATTATCCACATTTCTGGGGAGTTCTACCTGTTGTATCAATAGCTGTGTGTTTATACACGTGTATATTTGTGTGTCGTTGTCACCATTTGAATGCCAGGTGGATGTTTAACCCTTTGAGTGCCAGAGGGGTAGGCAACGCATTGCAAAGCAATGCATTGCGTACCCCTCTGGCACTCAAAGGGTTAACATCTCGCTCTGCAATGGGTTGAATACTCTCTGTGGTTCTCAATATTATACCTTTGGGCACATGAAAATGCCAGATTCAGTGGCTGTCATTGTGATTAACCCACTTGTACTTAACTCTGAAGATCCTGAAAACGTGATTTGTTGGTGTGTCCCGTGAACTGGAGCCGAGAATAAACTGCTCTAAAGATTAAAGCCATTTGTACTAGAACAATAACCTCTCACCAGCATCAAAAGTGGGGTTGGAAAAATCGGCCCCCTATGGTATCTTCCCATTTACATCCAAAAAACCATTTTAGTGCCAGTCTACGTCTCGGCACATTTGTGTTTGAATGTGACCTGTAGATATACACACACAAGCACTATGTGGATTAATATTGAATGTGCTATGCCCATAGCTGACATGGAGGGGAGCTACTGTATGACATAGATGTTAAACCCATAATCCTTTGAGTGCCAGAGGGGAATGCAACATCTTGCAAAGCACTTAAAGGGTTAAGTAGAAGTGGGTAAGGACCAAAGCAGTGTGGAAGCATTGTGAATTAATGTATTCCACACCCCTCTAATTCTAAAGCGGTAAATGGGACTTTTAACACCTTGAATGATGGAGAGGTCACCACTGCATTGCAAAGCCATGTGTTTGAGACCTACTCCTGTTCAAGGTATTAAATGTTCAGTTGATTTAAGTGGCGGTTGCTCTAGGTGCATCACTATTTCTAAGAGGATGTGGATGTAAAAGTGGTGATGTTAGTTGTTGTTGGTGTGTGGTTCTCTGTGAAATGTCAGTATTGGTCACGCTACCTGTTTTTAGCAGAGAGATGTGAAACCATTGTGTGTCATTTAATGTCCCATCATGTTGGCCTCCCCTGGGAAGGGGGGGGTTGTTCTGGCGAATAGAAGTCTCTTCAATCCGTATATCGTTGGTTCTCGTTTAATCTTAGTATGTCATTGTTCAACCATATTTTCCCTCTAATTCATTTAGTACACCCACACAACTTATATACTTTTTTAAGGGTAAGGGCTTTTTTTAGTCCATATTTATATGTATAACCCATCAATTTTGTTTGATAATATTTAAAAAGCAGAAATTTTTTTTAAATTATTTTTTTTAAATAGGTTTTCCTATGATGGAAAATGCATGTTTTAACAGGGAATGGATAAGATGTATGAACATTTGTTCTTACAGCCATATGTCCCTTTTTAGAGGTGCACTGTCCCTCTAAGATGAAAATCCTTCTGTCCCTGTGTTTAGGGACAGAATGTGTGTATAGAAGTGTATCACTCTGGTGTCCCTGTGTTTAGGAGATCAGACTGTGTGGTGTGTATGTAAGTGTATCACCCTGGTGTCCCTGTGTTTAGGAGATCAGACTGTGTGGTGTGTATAGAAGTGTATCACCCTGGTGTCCCTGTGTTTAGGAGATCAGACTGTGTGGTGTGTATAGAAGTGTATCACCCTGGTGTCCCTGTGTGTAGATCAGACTGTGTGGTGTGTATGTAAGTGTATCACCCTGGTGTCCCTGTGTTTAGGAGATCAGACTGTGTGGTGTGTATATAAGTGTATCACCCTGGTGTCCCTGTGTTTAGGAGATCAGACTGTGTGGTTTGTATAGAAGTGTATCACCCTGGTGTCCCTGTGTTTAGGAGATCAGACTGTGTGGTGTGTGTATATAAGTGTATCACCCTGATGTCCCTGTGTTTAGGAGATCATACTGTGTGGTGTGTATATAAGTATATCACCCTGGTGTACCTGTGTGCAGGAGATCAGACTGTGTGGTGTGTGTGCATATAAGTGTGTCACACTGCTCCACAGCAATAAAACTCACATTAATGTTTGTTTAAAGTACAGTATATGTGTTTAAGCCCCTAACAACGGCAATTCCAGGGATTGGACTCCCCTTAAGGACCGCTTTGATCTCATTCTGCTAGCCAGCAGGCGTGAGTGATCATGTGTGCTGGCTCGCTGAACAGGGGTCTGATAGTGATCACTCCGGTCTTGGAGAGGTCAATTTCAGACCCCAGTAGTGCTTCCCACAGGAACACAAAATACAAGAAGTGCCAGGACGTTCCAGGACCATCGTCGGGCCTTTAAGCAAGGATACCTGTGATGGCAGTGGCACATCACCGGTCCTTAAGGGGTTAAAATATTCTGTGCAGATAAAATACTTAGCTCTTGCTCTAAATAATTTAATATACATACAAAATGTGCGAGGCTTCTGAGAATGAACAAACGCAATGGCGTGTTCTATAGCTAGTCGTTACTCAGAAGCATCACGTTTTAGCTCTCTAGTGCCACATACATATTAGACTAAGGACGGTCCAGTTCCAAAACGATGGGCAAGTCCCCTCTGCGCAGGAACACCAGCTAACTCCAGAGGTATGCTTTGGCCTTGTCGGTGAGACGCAGCTGGATTTCCTAGGCACTGAGAGCAAGGGGTCCACCACTGGATTACCCTTCACTCTTAAGGAGACCCCCCCTAAGAGTTTTCAAAATATACATACAAAATGTGAGAGGCTTCTGAGGATGAACAAACAACACAATGGCCTGTTCTCCGGCTAGTCACCGCTCAGAAACATCGCGTTTTAGCTCTCTAGTGCCATTACAGAGGAGAAATTTCCACATACATATTTCTCCTCTGTATTGGCACTAGAGAGCTAAAATGGCTCTAATATTTTGTATGTATATTCTACATGATGTATTCAACTATGCAAACGTGTCAATGGGTCTTCAAGTAAACATACCCACCAGTCCTGTCCTCAGCACCACAACATAAAATGAAAGTCTCCCCTCTGTGGCCATTTTACATGTCGGGATCGCTGTACTTTTGCTGCTTTTATCCTCACGATCACAGGAGGAGAGAGGCAGAGAACAGTGGCAGAGGTGATATTTACATACATTGCCTTTGTCATGTTTCTTCATGGGCGCATGTGGTCTCTGGAGCAGTGATCACATGTGCCAAGCCACTGGGGAATGGCTGGAAGTGACTGCTCCAGTCTTGAATCAGTCAGTTACAGCTTCCCTGCAATGATCACATCACTCCCTGAGGCCTGCTGTGATGATTAACCCATGATGTGGCAGGAGAGACTTTACTGAGCTGGAAAAAGTGTAGAGACGTGCAACAAAACTGATAAAGGGATTAGAGGATCTGAGTTATAAAGAATAGTTTGACCAGAACTCTCCTTTAACCAGGGACACATATGAAAAATGCATACTGCAGGGCTGCTTTAATTTCATTGCAGTTCTGGAATATGCCTATTTCCTATGTTTTCCCGGTTAAAGGCGAGGTCTGGTCAGGCTAATAAAGAGACACTAGCCACACTGGGATTGTTTACATTAGAGAAGAGATATCTAAGGGGCGATATGATTACAATTTACTCATGTATCTGAGGTCAATACAAAGAACTCTCTAAGGAACTATTTACTCAAAAAGCTGAACAAAAAACTAGAGGTCATCTATTAAGACTAGGGGAAAGGCACGTTAGTCTTAAACAAGGGAAGGTTGTGTTTTTCTTTTCTTATAGTAAGGGTAGTAAAGTTTTAGAATTATTTTCCGTAGGATGCTGTGCTTGTAGATACTGTAATTGCTTTCAAAAAAGTAATGGATAAATATCTAAAACACAACAATATGGAGAAGTATGACCGTTGGTTTCAAAGCAGATAGAATGTTGATCCAGGGAAATATCTGACTGCTATTTGAAATCAAGAAGGAATTTTTTTACCCACTTGGGGCTAAATTGGAAATGGCCTTCCTTTGGATGAATAGGGGTGATGTGGAAGGGGCTGAATTTTAATGGACGCATGTCTCTCTCTAACGCCTTGAATGTTAGAGAGGTATTTAACTCACCTGTGCTTAACCCTTATAGTGCCATGGAGGTATGCAGTGCATTGACTACCTCTCTAACACTCAAGGTGTTAATCAGGTGAGTTAATCAGTGGCTCCTTCAATTTGAATGCCTCACCTGTGGTCAGACATGGAAATCCCTTAAATCCAGGACTGTTTGCAGCTCTTGAGGACCGAATTTGGACATCCTGCTGTAGGGCCTCCTTTTCATGAACAAGAGATCTTAGGGAATGGGCTCCACAGGATAACTTGAGGACTGGAGAGCTTTATCTCTCTCCCTTATGAGTGGTGTATGGGATTAAATTATTGAGCCTTTTAAAAACCCTGAAAATCAGCCTTCTTTTTCACTTTACATATTTTGCAAGCGCAGAGTCAAATTGCCTATAATTTTTTTTTTTTTTATACTTTTTTATTTCATGTCCCTGATAGGAAGCTTCCTGAATTTCTGTTTGTACTGAGCTTTCTGTGTGGGACTTTGAAAGCAGGGACACTGATAAAATGCAGCACTATTCCATCTACAATAAAAGCCTGGCTCCACTGCACATACAGGGCACTCGTGTATTGGAACCAGGTTTTTCTACTGTAGGGATAGTGCAACATTGTACCCCTATGCCCGCTTACATATTCCTTGACAGAAAGCTCACTGGAAACAGGAATTCAGGGAGCTCCCCATTATAATTATTATTTATTCCATGTTCTATGGGACCCTGTACTGTCTCAGGACTTCCCAGATGCCCCAGGGATTGCTTTCACGCTCCACTTCATAGCTGTATTTCTGTGAGCTAACATTACAGCAAACTCAGTTTACAACCTCAGTAACATTGTAAACAGAGTTTGTTGTAACATCAGCCCACAGAAATACAGCTACGAAGGGGAGAGTGAATGGTCTCCCTGGGGCAGCTGGGAAGTCCCGAGACAGTACAGGGTCTCGTAGAACGTGGAAGTGCCCATTTTGAAGGGTAAATATCTACACTACTGGGTGAGTTGTTAAAAAAACAAAACAAAAAACAAACACAGCTCTAATGTTGTTTTATGGATTAAAACCATTGGTTACATTTTTATTTTAGGTGAAAGCTCCGCTTTAAACAATTTTCTTTACTTATTACACATGTCAAAAAGAAGGTTAACTGACACTTCAACACCTCTCTGGCACTTAAAGGGATACATTTTAATAGCTCCATTATTTTATTATTACACTCTGTTAAAGGGAAAGTACCACTTAAAGAGACAGTAACATCAAAACATAAAGGTGTGTCTACACACCCCTGTAAAGATGCCGGGTTCTTGTGATGTTAAAGGGATAGTAATACTTCATTTTAACTTTATTTTATTTTGTAGGCATTAAAAAAACATGAAGAATGATATAAGTCTTATCTCTCAGACCTTTATGATTTAAGAGATATTCACAAGCAAAGTTTCCCCCTCCCGCCCCTTTTACCTAGTGTAAGCCATCTCTTCTCAGATGTGGAATCCAGTCCATAGACCAGACAGATAAAAGCAAGGGACAATCTTCTTCCTATGAGAACAGTGAAAGCCCTGCCCCCCTTGACAAGCTTTTCAGGTTTTTCCCTTATCTTAATTGAAGATTGTCCCTCTCTGCAGTCTACCTGGGCACCTCCCTTCTGCCCTGGCTGAACAGTGTTACATCAGTAAAAGGGGCGGGAGGGGGATATTTTGCTTGTGAATATCTCTTAAACCATAAAGGTTTGAGAGATGAGACTTATATAGTTCTTCATGTTTTTTTAATGCCTACAAAATAAAATAAAGTTAAAACGAAGTATTACTATCCCTTTAAAGAATGAGACAAAGATAAATCGTCAGAACTTTTTCCACCTTTAATGTGACCTATAACGTGAACAATTCAATTGAAGAATTCCTACTGCTCCCGGGACTGACAGGCAGGAAACATCGCAGACATCTTTGCATAGTGACGCCTGCGCTGTCAGTCCCTTCCAGTACCGTGCGGCTCCAAGCAACACCTAGAGCAGGCTGGGACTGAGAGTGCAGGAGCACAGATGTCACAATGCAAAGATGTCTGCGCTGTTTCCTGTCTGTCAGTCCCGGGAACAGTAGAAATTCTCAATAACCTGGTAATAATTCTGGCGACTAGCACTACTGAGCAGCTAGTCGACAAATGGGCAATTATTTGGGGGCAAGTTAAGAAGGGGTGGTAGCTCCGCTTTAAGGGCCTTACGTACAAAGCAAACAATGTGCAATTCTGGGGCAAATTAACTGCAACGTGTGGGACAAATGGAAATTCTTCAAGATGTAAATGGGGTCTTCCCACCTCGTTATGCAGATGCCTTTGGTTACTTTGTAACTCTTCCTGTAATCTTGAAGAGATACTTTTCCTCTGTGTGTTCTGGAGTTTTGGCAGTTGTGTGGTGCAGTCTTGTGATGTCTCTATGTAACGGGGATGTTCCTACTTGTTTTTCTTCTTAATACTGGTAAAAAAAAAAAAAAATTCAGTGAACTTCAATAGTATACAGATCTCATGTTCAACTGTCTGAAATGGTTAGTCTTACTGGTACGTTATTAGACATTACTCGGGCATTGAAACAGGAAGATGAACCCTTTGGGTGCCAGAAGGGTATGGAATGGTTCCGTACCCCTCTGGCTCTCGAAGGGTATTTCTTGCCACAGAGGTTGACAGATGAAACATATTTTTAAAAATTAAGATTTTCAATTCATTACACACCTCTGTGATCCTTAAAGGGTTTATATTTTCCATGCTAATGGACGTGGTCAGTTATCAAGAAGTTTCTGCTGTTGAAGGGTCATTTGCGAAGTCCATCCCAACTTGGTGATTAGTCGGTTGGATTATGAACCCTTCAGAGGTGTGCATTACATCTGCATTTCTCTGTATAATCATTTCTAGTGACGTCTTCGTCTAGATTTCAACTCCTCACAACAAATCGCGGGGTGTTCGTGTTCGTGTGCGTGTGCGTGCGTGCGTGTGTGTGTGTGTGTGTGTGGTTACAGGCAAAGATTGACAGGCTGCGGTACAGAGCTGTACTGCAGCCTATCCTTAACTGACGTCACCGGCTTATTTTTGAAAATGAAATGTCAGGCTATACTGCATTACATTAAAAAAACAAAAAACAAAAACTGATGGAAGATCAACTTGAATAGCACTTTACAGGGATAGTAATACTTTAATATTACTAATCCCCATAGTGTAGCTATTTAAAAAAGAATTAAATTGCCCCCAGTGTCATCTCTCAAACCTTTATGGTTTGGGAGATAACTGTAAGCAAAGTTCCCCTCTCCCTCCCCCTTCCCTGAACTCGGCGTTGTACTGACTGCAAGGATATCTGGTCTTATTTTCATCATGCGGCTCTGCAGCTGAGCCGAGATTGCGTTAATAAAAAATAATTATTTCACTGAAACGGTCCCCAAGCTCTCCTCTGGTGTGCTTTTATAGAGAATATTCAGGCCATTTATGCCCAACATGTTCTGATGTCCCTGACACCATTCCAGGGACCTCCAGCAATGCCATAGAGCCAGCTTGGGTGCAAGAGTTCAAGGCTGCGAATAGGGACCTTAGGTCCACATTGCAACTCTTCCATCCCAGTTACAGGGGGCCTTTCAGGCTTGGCAGGCCCCCTCCTCAGTCAGATCTTCCCTGCCTAAACCTCAGGGAGTACCTGACGTGTCAGATTCCGCTGAAGAAGAACTGCTGGTGGATTCGGATGTTGAGGACTGTTCTGTGTTGGAATCCTCTGCTCTTAGGGCCTAATCAGGGCTGTTTTAACTACGCTTAACATTCCCTTAGTTCAAGAGGTTCCTTCTGATCCCTCTGATGTATTCCAGGAGCTTGTTAAGCCCCTTACATACTTTCCATCTAACCCCACTCTTGACCTCCGTATGATGGCTAGGGTTTCCACCATGTCTGTGGTGGCCAAACAAGCTCTTTGGCTCAAGATTTGGTCTGCCGACACGGCTTCTAAGAAAGTCTTGCTTTCCCTGACTTTTCAGGGTACCTCCTTGTTTGGGCCAGATCTTAAGGGTCTGATCAGTGAGGCTACAGGGGGTAAGAGTACTCTTCTACCCTTGGTTCCTAGGAAGAAAACGCCGCTTAAGCGTAACCGGCTTTTTCGTTCCTTTCAGAATGAGACACGTCTGACGAACCACACAGTTTCCTCAGCTCCTCGTACCTCCTCCAAGCCCAAACAGCAATGGAAGTCCAAGGTCTCCTCCAAGCCCAAGGCTTCCAAGACGTCTTCGGCATGACTCACCAAACCCGGGTCCGCACCCCGCTGTGGGTGGTAGTCTGCAACACTATCACAGAGTTTGGGAGGACTCTGTGACAGACCCATGGGTTTTACAAGTGGTGACGGAAGGGTACAAGATCCCTTTCATTTCTCTTCCTCCTTTTCGTTTTTGTCCTTCTCATACTCCTCAAGGTACAGAGAAACGCTGTCTGTTCGACAGCGCTGTCCAGGCACTTCTGGACAAGAATGATCTGGAGCCAGTGCCTCTACAGGACAGGGGTTCGGGGTTCTACTCAAGCCTCTTTGTGGTGGCTAAAAAGGATGGCGGTTGTCGCCCTGTTTTGGATCTGAAGGATCTCAATTCCCGGACCCATTATCGCCAGGAATGTCTACATACAGTGATTACTGCAATGTCTCCAGGAGAATTCCTTGTCTCTCTGGATCTTCAGGATGCGTATTTACACATTGCCATTCATCCAGAGAGCCGGCAGTACCTCCGGTTTGCCTGCGACAGGAGACATTTTCAGTTCTCAGCCCTTCCATTTGATCTGATGATGGCTCCTCAGGTCTTCAACCATGTCCTGGGTCATCCTTCACTGGAACGGCATCAGAGTTACTCCATACATGAATGACTTGGCTTCTGAAAGCCCCTCTATGGGACTCCTTCATCAGCAAGTTCAAGACTGCATTCAGGGTCTCACCCGTCACGGGTGGATCATCAACTTGGACAAGTCTGATCTTGTCCCATCCCAGTCTCTGGTCTTCCTGGGCCTTCCCTTCGACACTCAGAAGAGCATGGTGTTCCTCACGGACGAGGTGGCTCACCAGATCGCCCACAGGGTTTCGACAATTCTGTCTCAGGATCCAGTTCCATTCCAGAAGCTATCATCTCTGGTGGGGAAATTAATATCCACCATAGAAGTGGTTCCGTTTGCCATGGGCACACCAGGGAACTCCAGAGGTTCATGATCCAGGTTTCTAAGGGCCAACAGGATCTTTGGAAGTAATTTGTCTCCCTTCCTGTTCATGTGGAACCGAGCTTGTCATGGTGGCTCAACCTCTCCAACCTGCTGAAGGGCAGTCCCATTCTGGTGACCTTTTGGGCCAAGGTGACAACGGACGCCAGCCTGGGTCGCTTGAGTGCTCAGGATCGGTGGTCTCCGGAGGAGTTTTTCCTTCCAATCAACATTTTGTAGCTTCGGGCGATCTTTCATGCCCTAAGACATTGGGCATCTCAGCTAGAAGACTGTCCAGTCCGAGTGGAGTCCGACAATGCCACAGCTGTGGCTTACATCACAAGCAGGGCGGTACAAGAAGTCTCGCTGCTTGGTTAGAGGTCAAGGCTATTTTGTCCTGGGCAGAAGATCACGTACCTGCCATATCCGAAGTGCATATTCCAGGCGTAGACAACGTCATGGCGGACTTCCTCAGCCGACACATAGTGGACAGCGGAGAGTGGGTGTTGCATCCGCAGGTGTTTCAACTCATTGTTCAACGATGGGGTTCCCCTTACATCGACCTGATGGCGACAAGACACAACAGGAATGTTCCTCTGTTGTGTTCTCGATGGCGAGACCCTCTGGCTCTAGCAGTGGATGCAATGTCCATTCCTTGGACCTTTCCTCTGGCTTACATCTTTCCTCCCCTTCCCATGTTTCACAGGGTGTTATGGAAATTACGACTGGAGCGTTGGCCAGTCATTCTGATTGCTCCATACTGGCCTCACCAGTCTTGGTTTCCGGAGCTTGTGAATCTGTCAGTGGCGGAGCCCTTTCGGCTCCCTGACCATCTGGATGTTCATCGGCTAGCTTTGACGGCTTGGAAATTGAATCCTCAGTATTGAAGAAGGAGGGCTTCTCTTCTGGTGTGGTGGCTACTATGCTCAGTGCCTGCAAGCCTGTTTCTTCCAAGATGTACCATTGTGCCTGGTCGACTTTTCTGTCCTGGTGCGCTGATAAGGACCTGTCTTAGGAGTTTGATCTACCTATGGTTCTGGCCTTTTTTCAGGACGGTGTGGATAAGGGTCTCAGTTTGAGTTCCCTTAAGGTTCAGACTTCTGCTCTCTCTGTTTGTTTTCTTTCAGAGATGCATTGCCATCCTTCCTGATGTCAAGATTTCCTTCCAGGGCGTTGCTCATACGCATCCTGTTTTCAAGTCTCCCACTCCTCGGTGGGATCTTAACTTGGTTTTGGGCGTTCTCCAGCGCCCTCCCTTTGAGTCTTTGACTACTGTTCCTCTACACCTGTTGACGTGGAAAATGGCCTTTCTCCTGGCGATTGCGTCAGTTTGCCATGTCATGGAGTTACATGCCTTGTCCTGGAAACCTCCCTATTTGGTGTTTCACAAGGACAAGGCGGTGCTCTGCACTTCTAAGGAGTTTCTGCCGAAAGTGGTCTCTGAGTTTCACATCAATCAGGAGATTGTGGTGCCCTCTTTCTGCCCTAGCCCTACCTCTGACAAGGAGAGGGATCTCCAGTTGTTAGATGTGGTGCGTCTCAAGTTTTATGTGCATCACACTGAGCCTATCAGGCAATCTGACACACTGTTCGTCATTCCTGAGGGTCCTCGGGCAGGAAGACCTGCATCCAAGGTGACTATTGCGTCTTGGATCAAGTCCATTATTCGCATGGCTTATGATTTGAGGAAGAAGCCTGTCCCTTTCAGGGTCATGGTTCATTCCCCTCATTCTGTTGGGGCCTTTTGGGCTTACAAGAATCAGGCCTCTGCTGATCAGTTATGCAAGGCAGCCACATGGTCGTCTGTGCACATCTTTTCGAAGCACTATCATGTGGATGTGTTGGCATCGGCTAGGATTTTCCTTCGTTCTTAGTGCTTCCTTCTCTGTTGAACCCTGTTGGTTCTAGTTCAGTGTGCTGTGTAACATTCCTGGGGTCCGTTACCCCGGTTTGTGCCCGTTGACACTTCAGTTCTTATTGGGCTGTCTCTGATCTGACGGTTCATGTGTGTTCTGGTGACTTTGGGGGCCTTGCGCCTGGTCCTTGCCTTCTTCCCACCTCTGAGAAACTTAATGGTTGGACATCCCAGAGTTACCAATAACCTATATTGGACAACAGAGAAAATAAGTTTTTAGTCTTACCTGTTAAATCCTTTTCTCTTAGTCCATACAGGTTACTGGTCTCCCACCCTGTCAAGAGACCATGCTTGGCTCTCCTGTGGCAGACCGTGGGGGTCCTTCGGGGTCATGTTCACAGGAGTCTTCTTCCCTTCTACTAGCTAGTCATAGTTAGTGTCTCAAATCTTTCTGGAGCTGTTTGGCTAGCTGCAGCCAAGGAGGGAAGGGGGAGGCTCCACCCTCTGTATACACTTTGAGAAATGTTCCTGCCTACTAAGGGGCAGATCGCCTCCCAGACTTACCAGTAACCTGTATGGACTAAGAGAAAAGGATTTAACAGGTAAGACTAAAATCCTTGTATATATGTATATTTCTTACCTGATCTCCATGCTTGTATCCTTTATAGTGGCGTGCGGTTCACTCATGGGACTGACGAAGTTCCTACTTCTGGTTTTGGCTAGGCTATATCATCAGGGCGCCAGTGCTCCTCATTCCTCAGGACTTCCTGTGTTGTGTGCGTTCCACGTTAGGGATGCACACCGGGTTACTGCGATCTGGCCCTGCTTTGTATGGGTCAACTCTTCGCCTGATGTCCCGCATCCCAGCGATCTTGGTGGGGTTTGGGTGTAGGCCAAAACCTCTCCTTTCCACAGAGATTTTTGCGGAGGATGGAGCGAGCGAGGAGAGCCAGGTAGGATTTTACGTTGCTTCATTTTTATATTTATAACGGAGGCTTCTGCCTCAATTCCCTCCAGCTGGTAGGACCGGAAAAAACTGTGGAGAAAGGGGTGGAGTCACCTAATATAGAAATTTGACCGGTCCTACAAGCTGGAGGAGGGGAGATAAGCCCATATGTTTCTATGGTGCCGTGGAGTACACAGAGGAAAGATATTTACCTACAGTGGAAGCCCAGAATTGTTTATAATGTAGTGCCAAGCTCCTGGGGGGAGATGCACTAAGGGGAGAAATGTGTGACTATGTGTAGCAATCACTATTCCACGGAGACTACAGCACTTTGCCATATGCACTAAGAATTAGGTATGGAAAGCGAGGGAGAGCGAATGTAATCATTAGTATGCAGAGCTGGTTTAATGCTGGCAATGTGTTAGGAACGGCAAGTGGGGGAATGGAGAGAGGAGCACGTACCTCAGCACCACAGGTGCAATGATGGGTCCACAATCCATTCAGTACCATAGGGATGTGCATTGCATACACCTGTGGAGCTGGAAGGGTTACAAGAGTAACAGATATTGGCAGCGTTCATTTACCTTTCAGAAAATGGCAGAGAAGCAATAACATAGAACAGCATCTTTGCAGTGTTTTCACTGATAAATAAATGCTGGCAGTGCACATGCCTATGGAGCTGAAAGGGTTAAAGTAACGCAGCTGCTGTCTCTGCTCTCCAGTAGAAGCAGAACACCGTCCTCCGGCTCCATAGAGATCTGTAGGAAGATCTCAGCTTGTCGATGTTGGGCCTGTGAACTGTGATCTCATAGGCAGCTGTCGGGTCTTAGTGCAGGTGGCCAAGTGCCACATTAACCTATAAGCACTCCCACAGGAATATAAAAGTGGCTCACGAAGCTGCATTTCAATATGCAAATGAGCCATGGTTTAAGGAGTCTCTGTAGAATTATAAACCTGGAGAAGGCATGGCAGATTCATGGTGGTGATGGTGTATTTGAGGTGAATTCACTGGGTTGTGATGGTGAAGACCTCTTAGTGCATGTGTCAAGATATAATAGAAGCAAATGCACCATCCTATGCCCATCCCAGCCCCCTATACAAACCCTCAGTGCATCTGCCTCCTGGTAGCCTGGACTCCTAAATCTGTACTCCCGGCCTCGTCCATGTGGAACAGTTTGAAGCCATTCCTCAGCCCACTGTTTTCTAACTAGCTCCTTTTAAAGGGATAGCAATACTTCATTTTTGCAGGCAATAATATATTTTTCCCATAACTATCAT
This sequence comes from Rhinophrynus dorsalis, assembly GCA_037306005.1. Lineage (NCBI taxonomy): Eukaryota > Metazoa > Chordata > Amphibia > Anura > Rhinophrynidae > Rhinophrynus > Rhinophrynus dorsalis. The sequence goes on from CM074723.1 coordinate 21,317,339, forward strand.
AGTTTAAGAGCAATTGCATTCTAAAATGTACCCCTCCCGCCCCTTTTATCCACGTCACCGCCCAAACTGTCAGACTTGGATTCTGGTCTGCGGATCGGACGGATCGTCTGGAGAGCCGAAATAGGAGTGGATACAAAGGAAATCTTCATGACAGTGGTCTACTGCCTCAGACCATGCCCACTTTTTAGACCATAGTCATGAAGATTTCCTTGGTATCGCCTCCTATTTCGGTTCTCCAGATCATCCGTCCGGTCTACAGACCAGAATCCAAGTCCGACAGATAGAGCGGTGACGTAGATAAAGGGGCGGGAGGGGTACATTTTAGAACGCAATTATTCTTAAACTATGAAAGTAATGGGAAAAATACATAGATGCTTTGGTTTCTTTCCTTAATACATAAAATATTATTGGCTGCAAAAATGAAGTATTACTGTCACTTTAAATGCATCTTATTTCACACAACTCTTACATTTTTGGGGTCTTCCTTGTAAAGGGTAGGCACCCTTTGTCTTTTAAGCTGCTATACACAACCCGCTGACAGTTGGGGGTGAATGGGAGTTGTAGTGTCCAACGACTGGAGAGCCAAAGGTTGTCCTGTCTGTATTTAACATCTAAATAAAGTTTAAATGCAGCCTTTAGCTCTGCCAGCCAATATTGTACATCAGAAGTGCCTAACTTGCAGCCCTCCAGCTGCTGCAGGACTGCAACTCCCATCATCCTCAGTTGCGGTGCTACAGTGGCCGATGGGTCGTTGTTTGCCCAGCCCTGTTTTGTAGATCTTTTCTAGCAGTTTGCACACTGTGTATTATTCAAAGTTCAGTCTTTCCTTCCTCTCGGGAAGTGGTCTAACATCTGGAACAATGCACATATTACAGCAAGGCGTCTGGGATCACTTTATTCATTATATGCTTGTACTGCTTTAAGATATTTATAGCCACAAGTGAACATTTTATTTATAGCAGCTGCAATTTAAAGATGTATACATTTTAGAATTAAGTCTCATATGAGATTTTCTCTCACAAAGACTGTAGCATTAAGCATTGCAGTTCCTCTGTATAATTCACACATCTCCTAGCATCAATTTACTTTTACTGAAAAGGAAATAAAATTATTCTCCTGGATTTCTGCCTTAGTAAATCAACTATGGATAATAAGTGCATTGTAAAGGAAGGTGGTAATCAGATGTAAGTACAACATGAATCTAATGTTCAGAGATGATGTGCCCAGCTTCCTCCCACATATATCACAATGTGGAAATGAGATTGGAGGGGAAGGAAGCTGCAGGGTGTCCCTGGTCACCATTACAGATAATCTAGTAGTACCAGGTAGGAGATAAAAAGTGGGGGGGACATCCTGAAGGGTCCTGGTGTGCCAATGAATGTCTGATTTAAAAGAAAAAACAAAACATAAAAAAAACTTTGTGGCTCCTCTGTGAGCTTGGCACACAATTAGAGGTACTATAATCCTATATTAGAAACTGCTTTAAAAGCCCATGTACACGGGCCACAGTGCCACCCAGCAGCCTCGGCTGGTGGCCGTAGCCTCTCTGCTCACTGCCCGCGCTGCAGTCATGTGCAGTACAGACTGCCTGAAAGCACTACTGCTGATCTGGAGTGGGGAGCTCCGAATTCGGAGCACCCAGCTCCGGATCAGCCTCGGTACATTTGGGCAGTCTCTACTGCGCATGACTGCAGTGCGGGCAGTCTCTACTGCACATGATGGCTTCTGACAAACATCGTAGCGATTTATTATATAGGGTACATTTATTTTAGCACCATTCCATTTAGTGATGGCACAGTTGCGGCTGCAGTCTGTAGAGAGCTCTTTTCACTAATGGCAATGACACATTTTTTAAGGGAATGGTCACAAAAAGTGTTACTAGAATAAAACAAATGCAGTTTAAAGGGATACACGCACCTCTACTAGACCTCTCCTAAGAAGCACATAGTATTAAAGCACATGTAATGTGCTTTAACTGAGTAACATAGTAACACCGTTGATGAGGCTGAAAAAAGACATGCCTTCAGCAAGTGCAGCCCATGCCAAATCACCCCTATTGATCTATTGAAGCCATTTCCAATAAAGCCCCAAATGGGTAAAAAAAATTAATTCCTGACTCCAAACGGCAGTCCATTCCATGGATCAATAACCTATCTGCCAACTGTCAGAATTCTCTATATTGTTCTGAGCTAGATAGGTATTAAGCAGTTGCAGTATCTGCAAGCAGACATCCCAAGGCAAAGAATTCTGTAGCTTTACCGCCCTTACTGTAAAAAAAAAATAAAAAAAAATCCATGCCTTTGTTTTAGTCCAAAGCACCTTTCCTGTAGCCTTAATGGATGATTTCTCATTCTTATCTCAGCTCTTTGCGTAAATAATTCATTGAAGAGTTCTCCATTACAGTGTATTGTTTGTCTCTATAACTTAAATACCCTTTTGAAGTTATTGGCATGATTGCTTCTGCAGTCATTAGTAGGAGCATTAAGAGGACTGATGGCTTGGGAGGCTGTGAGAGAGCTTGCAAAACACTCCATGCACCATCTCCGCCCCTCACGTGACAACGCACTGCTCCTCTGCTGAGAGCGCTGTGAGGGTTAGAAGTACATTTTACATGATCTGAATGTAGTATGAGGGTGGGCAGCCTGCAGTAGCCTCATACTATATTTAAGCTGGGCTGGAAGACCCCCACAGCTGCTCGGTAGAGGAGAGGTACATGATGTCACATGGCACGATTGGTTATCATCCGAATAGACACCAGTGAGGGTACAGAGGCTGTAACCTCACTGATGATAAGGGGAGCCACTGCATAATGTCTGAGGTGGGGAACCTCAGCTTCTCCATCTCCAGGAAACACCTGCAGCCTGCTTTAATAATAAAAACAGGTTGTTTGCTGGTGTGAGTTCCCTTTAGCCCTTGAGTGCTGGGTGGGTATACAGTGCATTGCAATGTGATGTGTTGGATATCGCATGCAGAGTGTTAAGGAACTCACTGGCTTCTTACTATGCATGGCTTGGCTTGCGCTGGTCCTAGCCTCTTGTGTACTTGGAAAGGAAATGTGGATCAGAGTGGAGTTCCAGTCCGTCGCCAAGTTGTTGCCCTACAGTAGTCAATATTGCAATATTATTGCATCACTTAGAGGTATAGAGCAGATCCCGTTAATCTTCATAGTGTTTGGGTCATGGAGAGTGTTATTTCAATACTGTCAGTTGTAGTACAAGAGTAATTGAATGATAGTCTCCCCCTCCCGCCCCTTTTACCTAGTATAACACTGCTCACCTGAGATGTGGAATCTGGTCACTTGACCAGACAGATCACAGCAAGGGACAATCTTCTTACTGTGGGAACAAGGAAAACCCAGCCACCTTGACAGATGTTTCAGGTTTTTCCTTATGATCACTGAAGATTGTCCCTCTCTGTGATCCATCCGGACAGTTTTGCTGCTCTGAGGTGAGCAGTGTTATATCCGTAAAAGGGGTGGGAGGGGGATACTTTATCATTCAATTACTCCTGAACTACAACTCTGACAGTACTGAAATAACACTCTCCATGGCTCAAATACTATGAAGATTAATTGGAGCTGCTCTTATTGTGAAACCATTGAAATTAAGCCAAACTATAAAGGTTAACAAATTTAGTAAATATATAATTGATTACATTACCGGGTTTCGGTATACCACATAGGACTACAATGCCAAAGTTCGAGAAGGCGGCCACTAAACCTCAGACTGCCAGAAACTGCAAGCCATGATTGGCCAATATCCTAGGGTGTCCATATACTTTCTCCTGGCAACCTGTGACCCTCCAGCTGCTGTTAGGCTATACAGCACCATGACCCTCAGCTGATCATTGTCCAGCTGAGGATGTTGGGGTTCTGTAGTTCAACAAATGTATGGACACAGGTTCCCCACCCATGAATTAAACAGAGAATCACCACTTTACATGCAAATTTGGGAGCAGGCAAAAAGTGATTTTCTTATTTACTATTCTACTTTATTCCTTATGATTTAATCCCTTAAAGGCGATCTATCACCCCTATACAAGTTAGTCTTAATAGTTAGATTATACAGCGTATATGTGTAAAACTGTATTAGTTTTGTTTTTAACCCCTTAATGACCCTTGACGGTCATAGTACGTCAAGGGTCGATCTGACTGAACGACCCGTGAATGTACTATGACTGTCATGGAATTCCGGGCCCCCCCCGCGGCTGCACTCCGTTTGGGGAGGCCAGAAGCGGAAGAAAAAAAAAATGCTCCGTGGTTCTTAACTGACCTCGCCGCGCCGATCGGGGAATTTTACTGCCGAACATCTCTCAAATCATTTTTTTTTTTTTTTTTTTTTTAAGTTGACAATACTATCCCTTTAAGGTAATCTTTATTAGGTAACAGTCAGCAGGCAATTGTATATGGTGTGTCCTTGTTATAGGGTTCTAGATTATGGCGCTAATTAACCATTTGAGTGACACACACACACACACACACACACACACACACACACACACACACACACACACACACACACACACACACACACACACACACACACACACACACACAGTCTGACACCCCAGTCTTGTTCTACTTTTAGTAGCAGAACCACACATGAACTTTCTGTCACTCCAGTCTCATTCAGTCTTCCACACATCCACTGGTAATTATAAAACCACCCATACACAATCCCACACCCCAGTCTTGTTCCAAAGTTCAGTCTTCCACACATCCACTGGGGATTATAAAAGCACATACACAGTCTGACACCCCAGTCTTGTTCCACAGTTCAGTCTTCCACACATCCACTGGTAATTATAAAACCACACATACACAATCCCACACCCCAGTCTTGTTCCAAAGTTCAGTCTTCCACACATCCACTGGGGATTATAAAAGCACATACACAGTCTGACACCCCAGTCTTGTTCCACAGTTCAGTCTTCCACACATCCACTGGTAATTATAAAACCACACATACACAATCCCACACCCCAGTCTTGTTCCAAAGTTCAGTCTTCCACACATCCACTGGGGATTATAAAAGCACATACACAGTCTGACACCCCAGTCTTGTTCCACAGTTCAGTCTTCCACACAGCCACTGGGGATTATAAAAGCACATACACAGTCTGACACCCCAGTCTTGTTCCACAGTTCAGTCTTCCACACAGCCACTGGGGATTATAAAACTACATACACAATCCGACACCCCAGTCTTGTTCCACAGTTCAGTCTTCCACACATCCACTGGGGATTATAAAACTACATACACGTTCTGACACCCCAGTCTTGTTCCACAGTTCAGTCTTCCACACATCCACTGGTGATTATAAAACTACACATACACAGTCCGACACCCCCAGTCTTGTTCCACAGTTCAGTCTTCCACACATCCACTGGTGATTATAAAACTACACATACACAGTCCGACACCCCCAGTCTTGTTCCACAGTTCAGTCTTCCACACATCCACTGGGGATTATAAAACCACATACACGGTCTGACACCCCAGTCTTGTTCCACAGTTCAGTCTTCCACACATCCACTGGTAATTATAAAACCACATACACAGTCTGACACCCCAGTCTTGTTCCACAGTTCAGTCTTCCACACATCCACTGGTAATTCTAAAACCACACATACACAGTCTAACACCCCAGTCTTGTTCCACTTTTCTGTCGGTAACACATCAGCTTTCTGTCGAGGTTACTGTCTGTATTCTCAACCTGCTTCCACTGGTCAATCTTCCACAGATTTACTGGTAGTCGCACAACCACACATACACTGTCTACACCCCAGCCTTTTCCACTGTACATTATTTATTTATTTATTTTTTTTATATTTTTATGATTAGTATTATTATTTTATGGAAGCCCTTTTACTACTTTTTTACGGACCCCTTGTGTTCCATAGAATATATTTTCAGGGCCACTTCTGTAGGCAAATATTCTTACAAATGTAATTTGAACTCTTTCTGACACATGCACCCATTAACACGCACCAATACTGGCCAGAAATATGAATAGGATTTTGGCTGGAATTACGACTCCACAGGGATCCGCAGCATGGAGATGCCTGAAATTGAGATCGGGGTCAGCGCACTGTGGCCTCTCAGCCCCAAGCTACATCTGCAGTTGCCGTCTGCTGTGGGAACAGCATCCCTGCAGCGCAGCTCTGCACAAAGAAATCACCAGCAACCAGGAAGATGATCAAACCCAATATGCTCTGTCGCCGTGGGGAGAATTCTGCGATCTCAGAATTTGTTTTGTTAATTAAAACCTTCACCCATCAAATGATATACATCATCCACTAAGTATGTGTAATTTACTGACAAGGATGCGTTTATTAATTAGTGGAAAAAAAATTGATGGAAAGTTTGGCCGGAAGATGGACAGGAACGAACGTACTGTAGCATGACTCGGGCTGTATGTTAAGGGAAAGTGGTGCAATTATTTAGCAATCCATCTTCTGATTAATTTAATTGGGGCATCTTACAACTTGAACCGTAGAAGCATGGTGTTGTATGTTGGACATCTCTAGCATTCAAAGGGTTAAAGCTCTCTTTTAAATAATTGGTAATTTAGGGAAATTTTGTTTCTCTCCTGTGGTCTTCCAGTTCATAGTATAATCTGCTCTCATTATACCAGCGCAATTATTCTTGAAGCTGCGACTCCATTATAAATGTCAAATACAAATAAACATTTCTCTCAACACATTGGAGAGATCTCTAGCATTCAAGGGATTTTAACTCTTTGAGCACCAAACTTTAGCAAACTAACTAACTCATAGTGACTCATAGTAGTTTAGGTTGAAAAAAAGACTTGTCCATCAAGTTCAACCCTTTTCCTATTCTTGTTTACCATCATCGATACAAAAGAAGGCAAAAAACCCCCTCAATATAACGATTTCAAATTCTGCATTGAATGGGGGGAAAAAATTCCTTCTTGATTACAAATGACAATCGGATTTCTCCTTGGATCAACAAGCACTAAATAAATATTAATCCCAATACTAACATACATAGCCCTCTATGTTCTGCTCTTTAAAAAGCATCCAGGCCCTTTTTAATGGCATCTACTGTATTCGATAGCGCCACCTCCTCAGGCAATGAATACCATAACTTTATTGTCCTTATCGTAAAGAATCCCTTCCGCTGCTGTAGATGAAATGTCCTTTCCTCAAGTCTAAGCGGGTGGCCCCTTGTCCTGTGTACTGTTCTGTTAATGAACAGGTCTTTGGAGAGCCCTTTGTATGGGCCTTGAACATATTTATATAACGTTATCATATCCCCTCTAAGACGCCGTTTCTCTAGTGTATACAAGTTTAACTTTTCTTCATAACTAAAACTTTCCATTCCCCTTATTAGTTTTGTAGCCCTCCTCTGCATCAAAGGAGAACAAATGTAAAAATTCCCTAGATTTAAAATGGTGCTTTTAAACCCCTGAATGTTAGAGGTCTGAAGTGTGTTGTGAATCAATGCCACATTTAGCATTCAAAGAGTTTATATTCCCCATTCAAATCAATGAGTTTTTATTTTCACAGTGCAGTTAGCTTGTTCCACTTGTCCCTTGTACATCATCCTTCATGTTGTGTGTGTAGGAGCAGTGCGATTCCTGTTGTGGTCTAGCATTGTTATCCGTCCCAGTGCAGATGTGGGATACATATTGTGTTGGAAGATGTGCTGTTTGTTACAGGTCATCAGGCTTCCTGTGTGTGTCCTATTCTCTGGGACAGTTCCTGCACAGCGACTCACTGAAAGGGACAATGATTTGGTTTGCTCCCCTCTCTCCCCAGGGCGTATAAGGTCCTGACAGCTGTGTGTGCATGCTTGTCTGTAGATGAGTGAATAATTCGCCTAGCGTTGTGGGCAACTGTAATTTGAGATTACACGTTGGCCTTGAAACAGAATATTCACATGGTCCTGTTAGTGCTTGTTTTTGCCTTGCTGTATAGTATCTGAATGAAGACCATTATGCATTAGCTATCCCTGGTTATATGGATTAGCTGTAGAATTCTTGTCCCAAAATGATTCCAGATAAATGATTCTCAAAGAAAAAGCTCCCTACTCAGCTAATGGCATTAAAGGGGGTGTTTGCCCCTTTCACAACTTGCTTAAAGGGATAGTAATACTTCATTTTATCTTTATTTTATTTTGTAGGCATTAAAAAAACATGAAGAACGATATAAGTCTTATCTCTCAAACCTTTATGCTTTGAGAGATATTCACAAGCAAAGTTTCCCCTCCTGCCCCTTTTACCTAGTGTAAGCCATCTCTTCTCAGATGTGGAATCCAGTCCATAGACCAGACCGATAACAGCAGGGGACAATCTTTTTCCTATGAGAACAATGAAAGCCCTGCCCCCCTTGACAAGTTTTTCAGGTTTTTCCCTTATCTTAACAGAAGATTGTCCCTCTCTGCAGTCTACCTGGGCACCTCCCTTCTGCTCTGGCTGAGCAGTGTTACATCAGTAAAAGGGACGGGAGGGGGATACTTTATCATTGAATTACTCTTGAACTACAACTCTGACAGAATTGATATAACACTCTCCAAAGTCCAAATACTATGATGATTAATTAGATCTGCTTTTATTATGAAACCTTACTATCCCTTTAAATCTTTTCCTTAACAATAATAACTAATGGAAAGTGTATCCTTTAAAAAATAAAAATAAAAAAATAAATAAATAAAAAATTAAGAATTAAAAAAAATCAGACAGTTTGGAGAAATTCAAAGATTAAATATAGCTTTGTGCCTTCTTGTGGCAGACAGTGCTGACCGGATCTGTACCGTAGTCTGAGCTTCTATCCAGCCTCCTCCAATGACAGAGGCTGTCTGTCACTAAGCTGGAGCCCTCTCATTGGCCAGAAATCGATCTCTGTTCACTGGTACAATGTTTAAAGTGGAAATAACACACCTTACCATGGCCAGAAAATCCTTATGGCCCCTATGAAAATTGTCCTTGTGCCTGTTTTCAATTGAGAAACTGTTCGCTGAGTCCAGAATGTCCTTTCCATGGAGGTGGACATAACAGGGGCTGGCAGAATCACAGGACCTCCAGATCTTCTCACTGCACATGGTAATCTTAACCCTTTATGATGCAGATGGGTGTGCAAAGCATTGCTGGCCTCAGTTTGAAAAAACTGCCAGCAATTGTAATGTACACCTCCTTGGGACACGACCTGCAGGACTGTTTGAAGAGGTTATCTCTTAAACCAAAGCACCAGGGCAAAATGAAAAGGGGCCATTAAGATTTTCTGGCCGTAATGAGGGAAGTAGTGGGTTTGTTCTCCAGTAAGCGTAGATAATGCCATTCTTCATCCATACATTTGCATGGTTTAACTCTTTCAGTGCCAGAGGGGTCAATGTAAATAGTTAAAATACCTGAAGAACGTGCATTCCTTCACATTGTGCACTTATCACCTTAAATCATTAACACTTTGAGTGCCATAGGGATACACAATGCATTGCAAAGCAATGTGTTACCTACCCCTCTGGCACACAAAGGGTTAACATCCAGGCAGAGTCCACACACTGGGACATGTCTTATAGCACAACGAGTGGTAAATTAGACCCAGAACAGCATGAATTGGCATACTGTATATGGAACTGGAATACCATGCCAATCCTATATAATAATTCGCTAAATCGCGTGTAACGCTGCAACATGCGCAGTAGACACGGCTGTGCATGCTGCAGTCATGCGCAGTAGAGACTGCCCGTGCCGTGGCTGATACAGAACTGCGCGCTCCGAAGGAGCGCCCAGCTCTGTATCAGCCGTGGCGCGGGCAGTCTCCACTGCGAGTGACTGCCCCGCGACCGGGTGGCAATGGCACTGTGGCCCGTGTAACGGGCTGTTCAACTAGTAAAACATAAAAGATAATTTCTCATAATGGCTTAATTAAGGAGGGGTCCTTCAAACAGCAGTCTGGTGTATTTTAGTTGCCTCTGTCTGTCTCTCCGGCCCCCCAACCGGTGGAAGATCACCGTAAATAGTTAAAAATACTGTAACCCTTTCAGTGCCAGAGGGGCACTTAAAGGGATAGTAATGGTTAATTTTAAGTTGATTTAATATTGTAGGCATTAAAAAAAAGATTAACATCAATGTAAGTCTGATCTCTCAAACCTTTATGGTTTGAGAGATATAACTTGCTAAAGTTACCTTTTCATGGCTGTTTTACTCAAGTCTGCCATCTAGCTGACAACTGCAGATTCCAGTCATTTGACCAGATAGAGGCTCTTCAGCAGAGCTGAAATCACGCTATTTAGAAATAAATACTTCATTGGAACGGTCTACAAAGTGTGCCTGTAAGCCAGGCACACTTTGTAGACCGTTCCAAATTAAGTATTTATCTTTAGATATCGTTATATCTGCGCTGCTGAAGAGCCACATCTAGTCAAGCGACCAGCATCTGCTTCTGACAGCTTTACAGCTTGTCAAGCAGAAAGGGGAGGGACCAAAGAACTTTATTTTCCTATATCTCTCAAACCATAACTGTTTAAGAGTTACAAATAAGTGCAAGTACTCTTTTAATTGTATCTACCATATAGTTATTACTTTTTTTCTGACATTACTATCGCTTTAAAGGATTAAAATCCGGGTCCTAGAAAGAGTTCCCCTATATTTGATGTTTGTGTGTCAATAAAATGATTTGTGACCTTATTGGAGGACCTCTATTTCATGTCTATAATCCGGCTGCCTGTACTGCTCTGTACCCAATATAGTATTGTAATTGCCATTTTTGTGTCTGTGTTTTATTCATTATGTAACTGTTTTTGGGAAGACCATACACCTGGGGTTATCATGCTGCTTTCTTTTTTAACTTGCTGAATATATATTTAATAGTTAGTCCTGTCTGGGGTTCTATAAAAACTACCGTTAATAGATGTATTTCCATATCCCCAAATCAACTTGTATTATCAGCTAACCAGAACTGCCATTAAAAATACATCTAGTAGGTAACTTGTACAAGTAAGGGTAACAAGGGTGCTGCTTGGCTTACTATAGTTATTTATTGAGCTTTTGCACATATTCTGTATAATGTGAAAAAAATGCAAATACAGACAGAAGTGCTGTAATGTGAATTCCTAGGGCTTAGTGTTGTAGTAACCCATTTACCCAGTAGATGGCAGCCTTGTAGTTGTCAAACGAAGGTCTGCTCACCCCATTGATTGCCTTGTGGACTGACTGCATCACATATTGGTGCAATGCTTTGCAAGACCCAGTGGCAGCAGAAGGAACTTAAATGATATGAGCAGCAGCTCTATGTTGTAACATTGGTTCTTAAAGGATCACAAACCTCTCAAATGAACTAAAGTTTTTATAATATAACATTATACACGTAAATACCCTCTACTAAATGTTATCTGTGAAACTTCTCTATTTGATTTGAGTCTTATAACCTAGTCTTACAAATGCGTTGAGGTGCAGCCGTTCCTGTCTTTTCCATTGCTTGCAGAGTTTTGTCCAGGATTATCTGTAGTGCGCTGAGGTAAGATGACAACCGTACTGAGTACAGGAGCAGTGAGCGCTAATCACAACCAAGTAACTAACCATAGCGCTCATCTGTAAACTCAAACCTCATAAAATAAATGCTCTGTCAAGGACACTTTACACATGAATTAAATGGGAACTTTCACCTCTAAAACACTTTTTGCCAGGTGCTTAAAGTGGAACTACCACCGCTAAAAAAACTTGAGCTCCAGTAATTCCCCATCTGATGAATAGCTGCTCAGTAGCGCTAGTCACCAGCATTATTACCTTGTTAAATAGAATTATCCATTGTTCCTGGGCTGACAGACAGAACAGAGAGCAGACATCTTTCCATAGTGACGTCTGCGCGCCTGCGCTGTCAGTCCCAGCCGGGTCTAGGAGGCGTTGGTAGGAGCCGTTCGGCTCCAAAAGGGACTGACAGCGCAGGCGCACAGACGTCACTATGGAAAGATGTCTGCGCTCCGTCCTGCCTGTCCGCCCAGGAAGAATGGATAATTCTTAGGGTTGCACCGATACCGATACTGGTATCGGTATTGGTGCCGATACCAGCATTTGCGCGAGTACTTGTACTCGCGCAAATGCGGCCGATGCCAGCACCGATACCCTGTGTCAGGGTCGGTGCTGCAGAGAGGGAGCCCGGGGAGCTGCTCACAATGCTCCCCGGTTACCTCTCTCACTCCTACAGCGTCGGAGCATTGCCGCGGGTTACCATGGCAACGCTCCGACGCTGACCTCTGCCGGGGCTCGCGAGAGAACAGCGAGCACCCGGCAGAGGAGAGTAAAGGAGGCAAGATGGGGCAGCGGGTGGTGAAAGAGGCAGACAGTGGGGTGAAGAGGGAGAAAAAGTCAAAAGGAGGAAGGATCAGGAGACCAAAGGAGGGGGCCAAGAAGAGACAAAAGGAGGGGTGATCAGGAGGGAGAGAGAGGCAAAAGGGTGAGTCAAGGAGGAGTGGGAGAAAGGGGGATCAAAAGCAAAGACAAAAGAAGGGGGCTTAAGGGGGTAGAATGAAGCAAAAGGTGGGAGAGTCAGAAAGGGAGAATCAAGAGTCAAGAGGTGGTGTGTGTGTATATGTGTGTATATAAATATATACACATAATATTTTTCAAGTACTCACCAATACAAATTACCAATACTTTTTTTTTGCGGTCATTTGCCAGTTTTCCAAGTACCTAAAACATGTAGGTACTTAGAAAACTGGCAAATGACCGCAAAAAAAAGGTATCGGTAATTGGTATCGGTGAGTACTTGAAAAAAGTATCGGTACTTGTACTCGGTCTTAAAAATTTGGTATCGGTGCATCTCTAATAATTCTATTTAACAAGGTAATAATTCTGGTGACTAGTGCTACTGAGCAGCTAGTCACCAGATGGGGAATTATTGGAGATCAAGTTTTTTAGCGTTGGTAGTTCCGCTTTAAGTTATTAAAATAGTATTCAGATTGGATTGTTATTTTACGTACGTACTTTCTAAGATCTGTAGACTTCATTCTCAGCACTTCCGCATTCTGCGGCACACTGTATCTTCGACACAGTTCTGTAATTCTCCTCCCACCTCCGTCCCAGCTGTTCCAGGGAGCTTGTTCACGCTTCCCTTCATAGTGATATACATTGCGTCTATCTGTACATCATTATACTGAGCTTGTCGCTGTGCCAAAGATTCAGTGTGCTGCACAATTCTGAAGTGCCTTGAATGAATATGCATATCTTAGTAATTAGGGTAAGAAAAAGGAGAAAAAAAAATAAAATACCGCGAGCGAAGATAAAGAACTGGTTAGGAGAAGAAAGGAAGGGGGGTTAGGGTTTTTTTGGAACCCATACAGTGTTATAATGTAAGTAGACTGTTTCATATATTGGGAAGTGAACTTGAGGGTTGGTATCAGACTGAAAAAGAGAGAACTGGTCTGAATGTAGTTCCGTCAGGCTTTTGGTTAAATAAATGTAAAAAAATTGAAGTAACAAGTGTTACTTTACCAAAAATACTAGCTCATCTGAATATAAGTTGGGAATGTATATTAAAACAGCGGAAGCTGACAGGGATGCTTATTCCTGCACTTCCAATTAGGGTTATTAATGATTTAATGGCGAATATAAATGTTAATCGATGCACTAGTATTGGGATTGAAAAACTGGAAGACTTGTTAGATAATGCTAAAATCAAATCTTTTCGGCAATTACAAAAAGAGTATGGGGTACAAGACAGAGAATTGTTTTCATATTTAAGAATTAGGGGATTTTTGTCAGATTATGTTTTAGCTTTATGGCAAGATCCCGTTAAGCAGGTAGACTGTATGAATTTGCTATCAAAATGTGCAGATTTAGTGTATTATTTAAGGCATTTCTCCCCAATGCCAATGATGAGTAAATGGGAGAAAGATCTTGTTAAGGAAAGTGATGAAATATAATGGTTGAAAGCCTTTAAAGGGGTAGTAATGTTTCATAATAAAAGCAGCTCTAATTAATCATCATAGTATTTGGACTTTGGAGAGTGTTATTTCAGTTCTGTCAGAGTTGTAGTACACGAGTAATTCAATGACAAAGTATCCCCCTCCCACCCCTTTTACTGATGTAACACTGTTCAGCCAGATCAGAAGGGAGGTGCCCAGGTAGACTGCAGAGAGGGACAATCTTCAATTAAGATAAGGGAAAAAACCTGAAAAACTTGTCAAGGGGGGCAGGGATTTAATTGTTCTCATAGGAAGAAGATTGTCTCCTGCTGTTATCTGTCTGGTCTATGGACTGGATTCCACATCTGAGAAGAGAGATGGCTTACACTAGGTAAAAGGGGCGGGAGGGGAAACTTTGCTTGTGAATATCTCTCAAACCATAAAGAGCTAAGACTTATATCGTTCTTCATGTTTTTTAATGCCTACAAAATAAAATAAAGATAAAATGAAGTATTACTCTCCCTTTAATACTCCCGCTCCTCAGTGGGACCTTAATTTGGTCTTGGGCATCCTTCAGCGCCCTCCCTTTGAGTCCTTGGCTACTATTCCTCTACACCTGCTGACGTGGAAAATGGCCTTTCTCCTGTCGATCGTGTCTGTTCGCCATGTCACGGAATTACATGCTCTTTCTTGTAAACCACCCTTTTTGGTGTTTCACAAAGACAAGGCGGTGCTTTGCACTTCTCAGGAATTTCTCCCGAAGGTGGTCTCTGAGTTCCACATTAATCAGGAGATTTGTGGTGCCCTCTTTCTGCCCTGACCCCACCTCTGACAAGGAGAGGGATCTCCACTTGTTAGATGCCAGCTTTGGGAGGAAAATCCTGGAGGCAGTCTTGTCTGTCTAGGATATTCTTCGGTTCTTGGTGCTTCCTTCACTTTTGAGCCCTGTCGGCTCTAGTTCAGTGTGCTGTGTAACAGTTCTTGGGGTATTGTTACCCCTGTTAAGTGTCCGTTGACTCTTCCTTGTTGTTGATGGTCTATCTCTAATCTGATGGTTCATATCTGCTCTGGTGACTTTGGGGGCCTGCTCCTGGTCCTTGCCTTACTTCTGGGAAACTCAATGGTTGGACATCCTAAAGTTACTATTAACCGGTATTGGACGACAGAGAAAAGAGGATTTTAGTCTTACCTTTTAAATCCTTTTCTCTTAGTCCATACAGGTTACTGGTCTCCCACCCTGTCAAGGGACCATGCTTGGCTCTCCCGTGGCAGACTGTGGGGGTCCTACAGGGTCATGCTCACAGGAGTCTTCTTTCCCTTTTACTATCTAGTCATAGTGTCTCAAATCTTTCTGGAGCTGATTGGCTAGCTGCAGCCAAGGAGGGAAGGTAGGCTCCACCCCCTACATACAATTCTAGAATTGTTCCTGCCTACTTAAAGGGGCAGATCTCATACCTGAAGTTACCAGTAACCTGTATGGACTAAGATAAAAGGATTAAACAGGTAAGACTAAAATCCTCTTTTAACTTTTTATTTTTTTTTTTATTTTTTTTTTTAAGTGCAGCAAAGTCTTTCTTCTTTGTTCCCATTTAAATCATTTGATTAATTACATTCTACCTTAAAATACTTTGTTTAGTTTGTTCTTTCCATCTTAAAGGGGTAGTAATACTTAAATATTACTAATCCCCATATTGTAGCTATGGTAAAAAGATTTGATTTGTCCCCAGGTTCATCTCTCAAACCTTAATCGTTTGAGAGATAACCGAACGCAAAGTTCCCCCTTCCCTGTACGCAGCATTGTAGTGACTGAAGGGATATCCGGCCTTATTTGCATCAGGAGGCTCTGCAGCTGAGCCGATATTGCATTAGTAAAAAATAATAATTTTACTGAAACAGTCTTCTACGTGTGCTTGGTTTGTGCTTGGTTTGCAAGCACACGTTGAAGACAGTTTTAGTGAAATAGTTTTATTCACAAACGCGATCCTGGCTCTGCTGCAGAGCCGCCTGATGAAAATAAGATTGGATATCCCTGCAGTCAGTACAATTCTGACTTCAGGGAAGGGGGAGGGAGGGGGGAACTTTGCATTCGGTTATCTCTCAAACCATTAAGTTTTGAGAGATGAACCTGGGGACAAATCAAATCTTTTTACCATAGCTACAATATGGGGATTAGTAATATTTAAGTATTACTATCCCTTTAAAGGAGAACACCGAAAAATAACCTCCACTTGCTCAACTATGGAAATACTAATAGAGAACACAAACAAACAGGGCTCCTCATAGGGTAATAACGTTGAAAACGGAAGAATACTTCACAGCTCACACAGTAATTGTATTCACTTTGTAGAATCGCTACGATTCTTGTAGGCATATATGAAGGCTTTCCAGCTGCCTCTACACATATTACATCGACTGACTGTTCAGCAGCTCACCTGAATAAATTGGCCGGATCCCTTAACCCAGTGGTTCTCAAGCTTTTTTTTTTTTTTTTTTTTTTTTTAAACATTTACTCACAGCAGCCCTAACATGCAATGTGGAATTTTAAGGGACTGCTGTAATGTAATAGATTTAATGAAGTGTACAAATGCCTAATATACATTTATTGTGTCTGGCCATCATAATGATGGAAAAAAAGTATATTGGACATAACTGTTTTAATAATTATACATCAGAGTCTCAAATATTCCTATTTTTGTCAGTCAGAGTGTGGCGGTCTAAGCCGGTGCCCAGGGGGACATCAAATTGGCACGGCACCCTGCTTGAGAACCACTGCCTTACAAGCCACAACACAAAACGCACAGCAAGAGAGCTTTTCAATATGATATCCCATCTGCGAGACGTTAAAAAAAAATTACTTCACAATGAAAAAAATTGTTGGATCATGGCAGTAAAACGACAGTATTTTCAGAAGCAAATCAGTTGTGTTTGAAAATGTGTTATAAAGAATTAAAAATGGCTGTAAGGAGAGCTTGATGAAGATTGCACTTAAAAATTCTGATGTTAAAGGGATAGTAATACTTCGTTTTAACTTTATTTTATTTTGTAGGCATTAAAAAAACATGAAGAATGATATAAGTCTTATCTCTCAAACCTTTATGGTTTATGAGATATTCACAAGCAAAGTTCCCCTCCCCGCCCCTTTTACCTAGTGTAAGCCATCTCTTCTCAGATGTGAGTCTGGTTGTATGACAGGACAGATAACAGAAGGGGACAATTTTCTTTGTATGAAACAATGAAAGCCCTCCCCCCCTTGACAAGTTTTTCAGGTTTTTCCCTTATCTTAATTGAAGATTGTCCCTCTCTGCAGTCTACCTGGGCACCTCCCTTCTGATCTGGTTGAACAGGGGGGGGGATACTTTGTTTGTGAATATCTCTTAAACCATAAAGGTTTCAGAGATAAGACTTATATCATTCTTCATGTTTTTTTAATGCCTACAAAATAAAATAAAGTTAAAATGAAGTATTACTATCCCTTTAAAAATGTCTTTGATTTTGTCTTTGAAATTTTTTTTTTTTTTTTTTTATTGCCACTTAACTCCATACTACTACTTCTCACTCGTGCTAACAGGACTTTTGTTTTCTCCAAGTTTAGACCATTTTTATTTTGTTGGGAAAAAATTACGTTCCTCATACAAAAAAGTGACGCTTAAAGCGGATTTGTCATCCACCTTATATTGAGCCCCAAATACTAATATTAACAATAGCGATATGCCTCTACGTACATGTCGCTTCAAAAATGATTGTGGCATTAGTGAAAAATAGACCTTTTCACTAATGCCGCAATAATTCTTGAAATTACAAGTACATAGATGCAAATCACCATTATTATTAGGATTTGGGGCTCAGTATAAGGTGGATGATATTCCTCTTTAAGAGTATTTGTTTCTGAAAATATACTGTACAGTATGACGGTACATTAACCCACCCCTACTTTTAGACTGCTTTTTCCCTTTGACAGAGATGGAGGAATTGGATGCAACAAACGATGGTAACATGTTTGAGAATTGGCGGACCACGGGTATGAACTTTTTTATTCCGATTTACAGACAATTTCAATTACCACCACTTTTTAAACATCTCTCCTTGTGTGTTCACAAATAATCCTCTTCACGAGCTGATGTTTCAAGGGTACATTAACGTGCCCCTGTATGAGTGGGCAAATGAGATATTATGTATAAAACAGATCCTCAAAAAATAACAAAACAAAAACTAAAAACACAGGAAAATTAGCGATTGGTAACATAGTAAAACATTGCATAGTATATCGCACCACATTGTCCATCAATGAAATACAGGATACGTGTCAAACATCGCCATTACATAAGTTTATGACTTACTCGGCAATCTGCTTATCCAACAGTTTTGAATAGCTATCTGAATGGATGAAAGTAAATAAGATTGAATATCCTCCAACACTTTGACAATATAAAAAAAAAAATTCAATAAAAAATAATCGACCAATACTTTTCTAGATCTTCACAACCTGTTCCTCAGGGCATCAGACCAAAAGTGGTAGAAAAGGAGATTCTTCACTAGCCTACCACTTATTTGAGTATATATGATATTATTTGTGTACATATGAGAGGTCCTATTGCAGCACCTTCTCTCTGTGCTTTGTAGAAAATCTTAATTGCCGTATGAATTCTGCACCTTTACTTAAGAGAACTGAAGCAGGCAGAGTGCATAAACCTACTTAAGCTATTAAGACTTTGAGTGCCATATGCGTTGCATACCCTCTGGAACTCAGAGGGTTAAAGGAACGGTAAACTTTATCTTATAGAGCTTTTCCTGCTGAGTAAAAAGAAGTGTACTCTTGCTGCTGTCAGTTATTATATTCAAAGTGATAATAGTTCAGATAATCTGGAAGAGAATTAGTGTGATAACTTCTTGAAAGTTCTAACTGACAGGAAGTGACTTAGCTGTTTCTCTTACATTGTTTGGAGAACTGATAGTCATTGAGCAATCTCTCCCAGATAATGCAACAGAATAACCAATTGAAAACTGACCACTAGGGTGCACTGTTAATGGGAAAAAAAAAAGTTTAAACTGTGTAATAACTCTGGAAATATGCATCTCTCAGAAGCTGGTGTACCCTTACTTTACTAAGTAGATAAAGCCCTACATATTTTTTCATAACAAACGTGTACTGCTCTTTAAGCCCTACAGGGGTACGCTACGTATTTTGAATCAATACATTGTACCTCGTTATTAAAGGGATATAACGTGTGTATGACCTCTAGGACTCGGTGAAAACTCTTGAAAGCTGGATCAAGGGCTTAATTCATAAGCAGCTTTTACCATAAAAATAAAAAATGTTATTGACTCAAATTATGTTTAACCCCTTGAACCCTGGATAAACTTCCAGTGCATTGCTTTGCAATGCTTTGGCTACGTCTGGGTTAAAATCTACATTTAAATCAGTGGGAATTTTTCACAAGTGTTCTCTTCAAATACACACAAAAGAAAAAAACGTGTTGTAAGAACCTTAGCTAAACACCTCCCTGGCACACAAAGGGTTAATGTATATAAAGCAATGTGTTACGTATATCTCTCTGACAGTCAGAGGGTAAGGACCTCAAATCTAATCATCGTCTTTGCCCCTTGTATCCCCTCCGTCCTCTTTCATTACTTTGCTTACACCTTTTTTTAAAGAAGAAAACATAGTTTGGGGCATGTTTTGATTTGCCTGGAAAGAATTCCTTCCATCTAGTTGTAAGTAGAAAAGCAAAGGGCATTAAGGGAGAAGGAGGCAGACTGAGAGGTCCGACCACTTTAAGATTCTCTGTACTGGTGTCATGCAGGCGATGCAGGTTTTTGGGCTGTTTAACTGTGCCAGCGGGAATGGTACGTAACCACATGAGCTGTGATTGTGACGTTCTACTGGGTGGTTTGTTGTGTTATTAATCCGGAGAAGCCTGGGCATGTTATTTATGTCTGTAGTAGTTTGTGTGATCAGTCTGGCGTGTGTACAATGATTTTAGAAGATTGCACATGAGAATAATAAGTGTGTTGTCCTTCTGGGGCTTAGAAATCTCGGTTCATTACCAGTTTGTTGTCTCTGAAAGGCATTTAAATGGCTTTTTTGTAGCTTTCGTAAATGTAATCATAAACCACAAGCCCGCTGCTCTCTGAGGCAGATACAGTAAGTAGAACCGGTGCAAATCAACTGAGCGAACACATAATTAGTTAAATTGGGGTTTTAACACCCTAAATTCTATATGGACTTCGTTTTCCTTATGTACTCTAGCAAGGAAAATGTGATTTATCATTCAGCAGCGCTCAAACCAACTGCCGCATAGGGAAGAAATAAAAATGCCCATTGAATTACAGGGGGCATTGTAGACCTCCCTATCATTCAATAGGGGAGATTCACTAAGCAGTGATAAAGCGGAGATGACTTCTCCAGTGATATCACTTCTCCAGTTCCTATGTTATTCTTTAGTCTGTGCATTAATGCGTTGCATACCCCTCTGGCACTCAAATGGTTAAGATCTCCAAAGTTTGAAAAATCTTAGTTCATTGGTTCCATAGAGTAACATAGGAATTGGAGAAGTGATATCACTGGAGAAGTCATCTCCACCTTATCTCGGCTTAGTGAATCTCCCCCAATGGGTTAGAATCCCTATTGAGATGGACAGGGGATTTATTTGCACCTGTGATTCAGTTGGTTTGATACCAGAACGTCTCCATTGTTCATATCACATCAGCGTCTGTATAGCTAAGAACGCCCTCCCTTTTTTGCTCTTCCCACTGCGTCATATTAATAATGTAGTTTATTTTATTCCTATAATTTAGGTGTCCGTGTGTGGCGCATGATGGTGGCTTGTAGGGTTTTCTTGGTATACAGCGGTTTGAGAGATTGGATTTGCTGCAAATATTTATTTTTTTCATCTACGATAAAAAGTATTATTGATACACATAAAACTATCACTTTAACCCCTTTGCGTCCAATGATATGCTGGACCATTTCAACTGTCCGGCACTTAGGGGCCAGTGACGGTCCTGGCACGTCATTGAAGTCAGGTCTCCCCACACGGCTGAACGCTGCACGAGGAGCCCTGAATCGAATCACAAGAAAAACAAACAAACAAACAAACAAACTCTGCAGTTCTCAAGTGCCGGCCACATGTGCATGCTGGTCATTAAGGGGTTAAGGATAAAAATGGTGTGCGGCGCATTGCAAAACAATATATGGTACACCCCACTGGTTCTTAAAGGGTTAAATATGCATTGCACACCCCTCTTGTCCTTAACCCTTTCAGTGCCAGAGGGGCACTGAAAGGGTTAAGGGGTTAATGAGGTATTGAATTAAGGCAACGCTGTGCTTTTCATGTTGTAGAAGTATCTTAAGGAGTATTTATTAAGCTGCAAGTAGGCCAGTTGTGGAATGAAACAAGTTCACTATATCATAGAAAAACTCCCATGATACATGTGGCGCAGGTTGTTTGCCAGGTTGTTTGCCAGGTTGTTTGCCAGGTTGTTTGCCAGGTTGTTTGCCAGGTTGTTTGCCTGGTTTGGTTTGTAAGCACACTTCTTAGACCATTCCAATGAAGTCATTCATTTTAAATAACGCGATTGCGGCTCTACTGCAGAGCCTACGTGTTGGCCCACACGGATCTCCTGCTGACAGCTTTTCAGCTGACAGTAGGAAACCACAAACTTTGAATGCAGATATCTCTCAAACCATGGCGGTTTGAGAGGGGTTTTTTTTGCATTCAAGTCAACTTTTTGAGCTCAACACAATGCAAAATATTTTTACTGAGACATTACTAACACTTTAAGCATAAAAGCAAATTGATCAGTTCCTGGACAACACCCTCTGTGAGGTGGAGACGGGGACACTTTTACCAGGTTCTCAAAATACTTATTTTGGGATTTTATAACGTTGAGAGGTCTCTTTATGTGCTTTTTGTGGTCTAGAACCAGACATCCCAATATATATATATATAGGGTCTTTCACACACAAGATAAGTGGAACCATTCCAGAGCAAACTAATCGTATTATGGGGAGAAATGTGCTCTAAACTCCTTGCTTTAAACAGTCATTGTAACCCCTTAAATGCTGACTGTGTCTCTGACGCATCACAAGTATTTGTCTTGTATTATGCGTTTGGTTTACACCAGAATTGTCCTTCTTTCTCTATACACGAGGCCCACTTTGGTTGACTAAAATGGGTTTATTGAATTGTACTTGTGGTGCCATCAAGATTGAATACTCTGTGTTTTATGGGCTGCACCCACCTCCTGCTCACATATTTTCTATCTTGCACGTTTTCCATTAACCCCTTAGTGTTGTCTCCAGTGCACTGCAAAGCATTTTGTTGGCAATATTGTTAGCATCCAAGGGTTAACAAAATAAAAACGGCTGCATCTTTGTGATAACCAAAGAGCAGATTCACAGAATGGAGTCAATTTAATTTGATAATCCACAAAAGTAACCAGGACTCTCTTTAACCTTTGATTGCCAGTGGGGAATGTTTCACATTGCTTTGCACATTCATTGCATACCCCTCTGGCACTCAGATGGTTAAACTGTGCATTTTAAGCAAAATTGCTTACCCTAGCCTGCTGTTGTGAGAATCAAATGGGACTTTCACCGCATGAAAATTTCTTATGTCATATTGTACTTTTAAAAAAAAAAGAGACATCTCTAATAATATTGCTTGTCGAGATGGATTATATAAGTAGTGACGAGATCTGTGGTACAAGCCATGCCACCACCCTCTGCAGTCTGTCTCCCTGCATGAAATAGTCCTCCCACTATCCTTCCCAGTTATCCACTGCACTGCTCGCAGGCAAAGCCTGCCTTACAGGGAAGGGGCAAGATTACAAAGGACTGTTGGCAGCACCTTCCCTCTCAGGAGCTGCCAATCATTTAAAACATCATCAAGATGGTGGCACTCTCTGTCTCACGATCGGAACGCACTTCAGGTAGCTTTTAAAGGGATAGTAATGCTTCGTTTTATTTTATTTTGTAGACATTAAAAAAAACATGAAGAACGATCTAAGCAAAGTTTCCCCTCCCACCCCTTTTACCTAGTGTAAGGCATCTCTTCTCAGATGTGGAATGCAGTCCATAGACCAGACAGATACCAGCAGGGAACAATCTTCTTCCTATGAGAACAATGAAAACCCTGCCCCCCTTGACAAGTTTTTCAGGTTTTTCCCTTATCTTAATTGAAGATTGTCCCTCTCTGCAGTCTACCTGGGCACCTCCCTTCTGATCTGGCTGAGCAGTGTTACATCAGTAAAAGGGGCAGGAGGGGGATACTTTGTCATTGAATTACTCCTGAACTACAACTCTGACAGAATTGAAATAACACTCTGCAAAGTCCAAATACTATGATGATTAATTAGAGCTGCTTTTATTATGAAACATTACTATCCCTTTAAGTGTGGGGGAATAACCATTTTCCAATACAGTGTGTGTTTTAGTTATACTTGGGGGGGGGGGGGGGTAAATTGATGGTTGGTTTGGGGGGGGACTGATACTGATCTCTCCGGTCTTGGAGCAGTCCATTTCAGTCCCCACTACTACTCACATCTCTCCCGCAGGTGTGCTCTGAGTAAAAAATACTTGACGTGCCAGGACAGTCACTGGTTCTTTAGGCATAAAACAGCAGTGACCGTCCTGACATGTCACTGGAAGTTAAGGGGTTAAGTCCTTGGATGCTAGAGAGGTCCCCCCACTCATTGTTTCACAATGAATTGGAGACTTTCTAATATCCAAGATTATAACGGGTCATTCTAGGAAAAGGTAAAACTTCCTGTGATAAGACAGGCTGCCTATTACGGATTCCTTCCCCCTGTGACTGAACGGTGAAAATTATGTGTTGAACTGATAGGCAGGTCCAATTAGAGAAAGTTTGATATGTTTTTCTTTTCTCCTGTCTAGTGAGAATAATTTTTCAGTAACAACAGCCTGTGTGAAATGAAGTTAAAAGCTTTGTTTTCCCTCGGGATGGGTTGGGGATGTTGCTTTATAGAGCGGAAACCTTTCATTACAGAAGTTATTACTTTGAGGTTAATCTGGATTCGCTGGGTGTTCACCACTCTCTTTGGTTACTGTATTATTACCTGCTTGTGCATTTGCTTAAATTAAAACAAAACAAAAAAGAACAGTGGTACTCTCATTGCTGGGAGACTTCATGATGAAAAGTTACTACAAAGCAACCCTTTGAGTCCCAGAGAGGTTGCAAACACATTGCTATGCAGTGCGGTGAATACCCCTCTGACACACAAACGGTTAATCAAAGCAGCAGTGCCAACTGTTATCCGAGAGGTGTGTTGTTGTTTACAGTATACTCAAAAATATATTGCAGTGGTTTTTTTTTAATTCAAAAGTTATTACTTTTGTAACTTTCCACTGCAATTCTCCATTGTGGTCACCAGGTGGTACCATTCCTATCACTTAGTATGGAGAACCATAGTTTATGATAGGGGTGTAAAAATCCCAGAAGTCAGGGCTCCTAAAAATGTCACTGCAGGCTCCTTCCTAATGTTTGAGAGATCTTAGTGCATAGGCTCCATAGAAACAAAGGAACCGGAGAAATCATCATCTGCTTTATCAACCCATAACCCCCTTAACCCCTTTGCGTCCTGTGACGTACCCGGACCATCACGCTGGTCCGGTACTTAAGGACCAGTGACGGTCCTGGTATGTCACGTACTTTTACTCACCGCGCTCCTGTAGGAGCACGATGAGTAATACTGTGGACTGAAATTGATCGCTCCAAGACCGGAGAGTTCTCTTTCAGTCCTCCTTTCGATGTGCCGCCCCACGTGATCAGTCACGTGGGACGGCACGTCGAAAGCGTCTATCTGGTCCTTAAAGGACCAGACACCGTGGGATCGTCGGACCCTAAGGGGTTAAGGACCCACTGTGTGGCCGACACTTAAGGACACAGCATTTTTTTCCCACAGTTGGATTTATGGCACCTAAATGGCTTGCACGTGGGGAGCCCTGAATTCCATGACGTACCAGGACTGTCACTGGTCCTTTTGGGAAGTTTTCCCATGACGGTTCTGGCATATCTCCGGTCCTTAACCCTTTGAGTGCTAGAGGGGTATGCAACGCATTGCTTTGCAATGTGTTGTGTACTCCTCTGGCACTCAAAGGGTTAAGGGGTTAAGCTTATCGCTAAATGCTTAATCAGGTGGGGTGGACTTTAGTTGGGTTGATCCCCTTTTAAAGAAGTAGTAACTGTGCATTATTGAAAATCCACTATTGAGTAAATATGGGTACACCCAGTGTGAGGAGACACTTTATTGAAAAGTTATAGTAGGTCAGGCTTGTTCTTTTTAATCATACTATTAGCAACAGAGCCAGCTGGTATCCAGAAGACCAGCGTTTGCATTATTCCCTATGTAGGAGAGTTTGAGTTTTAGTCCTCTCCTCTCCATAGTATGCGAAAGGAACAGCGACACCTGGTGATTGTATAGAAAATTTACGTTTGCTTATCAAACCCTTCTACCTCCCATTGTCTGGCCGGGGGTTGATGGAAGTTGTAGTCCCCAGCGGTAAGGTGTAATAAAGAGCAGATCACTTTCCCATTTACAAACTATCTATTTCCCATGTTGCTCAGAACACAGTAAAGCAATACAGCACCCTGGTTGTGAGAGCCACTGCCTTAACCCTTTGAGTGCACTGCAATGCATTGCGTACCCCTCTGACACTGAAAGGGTTAAGGCAGTGGCTTAACTGCATTATATGTTCCCCCCACCACCACTCCTGTTACACAGGTTCAT
Source organism: Rhinophrynus dorsalis (assembly GCA_037306005.1). Classification (NCBI taxonomy): domain Eukaryota; kingdom Metazoa; phylum Chordata; class Amphibia; order Anura; family Rhinophrynidae; genus Rhinophrynus; species Rhinophrynus dorsalis. Next base: position 21,342,952 of record CM074723.1, read on the forward strand.
GCACTACAATATTTAAAGGGACAATAATGCCCCATAAATTAATCTTGTTTTTTAGATGGAAAAAATAAATGAATTATTTGCAGCAAATCTCATGTCTCTATGGTTTGAGAGATATTCACATTGAAACTCCCCCTCCCTCCCCTTCTCCTGATGTCAGCTGTAAAGCTGACAGCGGGAGATTCAAGTCGGCCGACACAAGGAGGCTCTTCAGCAGAGCCGAAATCGTGTTTATTTAAAAAAAGCTACTTCTTTGGAACGGTCTACAGTGTGTGCTTGCAAACCACTCACACTTTGTAGACCTTTCCAATGAAGTAATTATTTTTAAATAACGCAATTTCGGCTGTGCTGCAGAGCCTCCGGCTGGTCCCAGAGCAGCGCTGACGTCAGGAGAAGGGGAGTTTTCAATGCGACTATCTCTCAAACCATAGCAGTTTGAGACTGTAAATAACATATCTATTTTTTCATCTACAAAACAAGGATAAGTTTTTATAGGGCATTACTGTCCCTTTAATGATGGTGAGGCTGATTAAAATGATCTTTTTCATAACTGGTACACGCACACCCAGACGGATGCACAGATGTTGGAGCGTGTGTAGGGGAGGAGGTGACATCACCTTTGGCACTAAGTGCTCCTGGATGAGGCAGTGATGATAATTGTGAGGCACTAGCTTTATGATTTGCTATTTTGAGCTTAGCTTGTTATCTCTGCTGCAGTGGAGGCTCTTAATAGTGGATTAACTCTGAGTCCCAAGGGGTGTATCAGCACTTTGTGGAGTCATGCATCACACACCCTTCTGGTGCTCAGAGTTAATGAAAGCCAATCTCCTTAACCATGTTTTTTTTGTAAATTTGATTAATCTAACAAAGATTTCTGAAGATTTCCCACATAAAATCTGGGTTCTTGATGAGTAAACTGCAATACTATTTTAAATCTCTTTTGAGCGGCAAAGTAATGTCACATTTAAAGTAACTGATGCCCTAAGAAGAATCAGACAAACCTATTACACCATGGGGGGAGGGGGGCAAATTAACCCCTTAAGGACCCCGGACGTACATATACCTCATGGGAAAACTTGCGTTAGGAGCCATGGCTTATGTTTACTTCATGGATTTCAGAGGTCCCCACATGACTGCTCGCCGTTCAGCGACCGCTGATTCCATTTCGTAAAAATAAATAAATTAAAAAAATGCCCTGTGGCTCTTAAGTTCCGGCTGTGCAGCCAAGCGGCTGATCCTTAAGGGTTTAACCTTGTCAGTTGCTTTGCAATGCGTTGGAGACCTCTCTGCCATTTTCAAGGGTTAAAATCTCTGTTTAACCCCTCAACGACCCATCACAATTTTGAAAAATATTTCTGGAAAAATAGCTGCATAAAAATCTCCCAAAATTCTCCTGATTATTTACCTTATGTTGTCTAGTTTTCTGAAACATATACCTTTGTGGGACATTTTTGGTTCTGGCACCGTCAACTAAGCTATGATGCTTACATGCCAATTGTTGAAAAATTACACGTTGGAAATAATGGCGTCCATCTTGTAATATTTACCTTGTAAATGTGAGAAAGGGATTGAAATTCTAGGCATATGGGGTACTCTTATATTCAGGAGAAGTAAATGAATATATTTAGGGGTATTTTTTTTTTTTTTTTTTTGTAATGAACTAATAGTATGCAAATCCTGACAGGAAGATGTAAGCAAAACGTGTTTAATTTTTTTCCTGGGTTTTTTTTTTTTTTTTCTATTTTAATCAAATTAAATGATGAGGAAGTCATATAATTGTGGTATCAAAAGAAAGCCCTACTTGTGCTTAAAAAAACAGTGTATAATTTGTGTGGGTGTACAAAAGGAATTAAAGAGAAAATATGGTTGAACAAAGACATAGTCAAAAAAGTCAAAATTGCTCCAGTCCTTAACCCCTTAACGACATGTGCCGTACTATGACCGTCACGGTCCTTGAAATACTCAAGGACCGATGACGGTCATAGTTCGTCACGTACTTTTTACTTACAGCGCTCTACCGGGAGCGCTATAAGTAAAAATAGGGCCTGAAATTGACCGCTCCAAGATCGGCGCAATCTCTATCAGGCCCCATAGTGACGCGTCGATACACGCGACAGGTCACGTGTACCGGCGTGTCCATGTGGTTCAATGCGGTCCTTATGGGACAGAAACGTCCCAGGACCACCGGTTGTTAAGGGGTTAAGTCAAATTGAACTCAGATTTTCCCGGTCCTTAACCCCTTAGAGTCTGGTGACGTACCCGGACCGTCACACTGGTCCGGCACTTAAGGACCAGTGACGGTCCTGGTACGTCACGTACTATTACGTAATACCGGGGACTGAATTTGATTGCTCCAAGACCGTAGCGATCTCTTTCAGTCTCTCAGTTCGGCGTGCGCCCCACGTGATCAGTCACGTGGGGCAGCACGCCGAAATTCTCTATCTGGTCCTTAAAGGACCACTCACCCCGCGACCGCTGGTTGTTAAGGGGATATATCAAGGATAGTTTGCCCCAGAATGCCTCCACTCTCTTTGTCTATATTGGCTAGTGTGAATGCTACCCACACTCCATAATCTGGTGTTCAGGTGGGATATATTTTTGTGTTAAAAACAGAAATGCATGGAAATTTTAGGGTGTAAATAATAAAAAAAACAAAAAAAAACAAAAAACACCCTTGTACCGTATACATGTCTCTGCAAATCCACTACACCACCACGGGGGTAAAAAAAAGAAATTCCTCCAAATTTCCAGTGAATGACATGGGTCTTTTACCCCGCTGAGTTCGGAGAGGTCTTCATTGCACCTCATTTATGTTCAAGTGTTTAAATCACTCCCTGCATACATGGGAATTGTGGTCTGTCCCAGCTGTTCTTAGTACATTTGCATTGATGAGGCAGATGTATTAACCTTTTGAGTGCCAGAGTGCTTTGCAATGCGTTGCATACCTCTCTGGCACTCAAAGGGTTAAGAACCGGAGCAATTTTGGGTCAAAACAAATGCACAATAGAGAGGGAAAAATATAAACATTCCGAAATGCCAGTTTATTTTAATGAACTGTTATAACATTTGAATAAAGCAATTCAGAGCGGTGGGAGGATTTTTCTTTCTTTTTTTTTTTTTTTTTTTTTTTTTTTTTTTTTTTTTTTTTTAAAAACACAAAATAGCCTATAACAGGGACTTCATGTTTTTCAGTTGTTGGCAACATGATGAAATAGCCTTACGTGTGAGGGGTGCATTATTGTTTTTACAATGGTAAATTATATCCAATCAGCTATTCAAACATATGGATATATTGATTTTGATATTTAATAGACCTCTATTCTTGAACTGTATGAAACGGACAGGCAGGGGATTAGGTCTTACTGGCCTGCTAGTTCATGTATGATCATTACTTGGCTAAGAAAAATAATTAAAAAAAACAAAAAAAAACAAACCCAAAACAAAAACCGCACATGGGCAGCACCCTTTGGTCGAGTGGGCCACATTTAGCCCATAGTTTGCACAGTGGACACCCTTGCCTTATAAAATGTGTTTTTCAAAAATAAAGAAATATTAATTAATTAAAAAAAAAAAAATTCTGCTCCTTTAACCCATTAAGGACCGGCCGCGAGCACACACAGCCAGCACTTAAAGGGATGGTAATACTTCATTTTAACGTTATTTTATTTTGTAGGCATTAAAAAAACATGAAGAAAGATGTAAGTCTTATCTCTCAGACCTTTATGGTTTGAGAGATATTCACAAGCAAAGTTTCCCCCTCCCGCCCCTTTTTCCTAGTGTAAGCCATCTCTTCTCAGATGTGAATCTGGTTGTAAGACCAGACAGATAACAGAAGGGGACAATCTTCTTTGTATGAAAACAATGAAAGCCCTCCCCCCCCCCCCCCGACAAGCTTTTCAGGTTTTTCCCTTATCTTAATTGAAGATTGTCCCTCTCTGCAGTCTACCTGGGCATCTCCCTTCTGATCTGGTTGAACAGGGGGGGGATACTTTGTGAATATCTCTTAAACCATAAAGGTTTGAGAGATAAGACTTATATCGTTCTTCATGTTTTTTTAATGCCTACAAAATAAAATAAAGATCAAATGAAGTATTACTATCCCTTCAAGGACCACAGACCTTCCCCCCCCCCCGAACGTCGTGCAGCCGCGGGGGGAGCCCGGAATTCCATGAGGGGTCGTAGCACATCATGAGTCATTAACTCAGATCTACACATGATGTGCTATGACCGTCAAGGGTTGTTAAGGTGTTAAATGGGGCTTTTTAAACTCTTGAATGCTAGAGAGGTCTCCAGCACATTGCAAAGCCTTTCTAACATTTAAGGGCTTTAAAATCCCCATTTAAATGAATGTGAATTTTAAATTGTCACCAATGTTGTAGTTGGTTTGGGTAAGTTATTCTTAATGCCGTCAGCCTTAATAGGTAGAATACATTCCCTTCCTCCCCTGTGTGTTTACATTGCAGCGGTCCCACCGCCTCCTGTATAGTAACCGGTGTATGTGCCTGCTCTGTGTTAGCAGAGCACTGCGGTCACCCCAGTATCCTCCTGTGTTTCACGAGCGGTGGAGCGCAAACACTTCAAGAGAGGCAGAGATGAGACCCAGCTGGTGCATAATGCTCTTATTACCCCTGGGGAAAAGGAGAGGGCTGCTAGCAGAGAAGTCACACTTTATGAACTGGGGAATATAGGACAAAGCTAATGACCGGGAAAGCTGAACGTTTCTATTTAATACAATAAGAAAGGTGATTGTGTCGTGTCAATATGAACCTCCTATTTTTGTGGAACGTTTTCATTAAAATCATTTTCGACGGTAATTATCTTTTATAATTCTGTTTACATTTTATTACTGTGCTGAATAGCACCACTCAGCCTTCTGTGTCATTTTATATGAAGTTTTATATGGGTTTTTACTGCTGGTTTCTTGCTTGATTTGCTTTTGTATCTGATTATTATTATAAATAGAATTCATTTGTAAAGCTGCAGCATATTCCTCAGCACTGTATAATCAGAGAAATACAAACACAACACACACTTAACAAACAGATACAAATGTGGGGAAGATCCTGCTTTCAAGAGTTCACAATCCAGAACAACAGCGCCATCATACAATGCCAGGCCATGCTAGTACTGCACCTAAAGAAAGATTGAGCTGCATTACCTTTCTGAATAAAACCCCGTCAGTAGGATTACCATTGTTTTACTCAGCAGGGAGAAAGAATTACAATATATTTTCACCAATAATACACAGTATCTTCCCTTAAAAGGACAGTATTGCCATAAAATAACTAAAGCTAATCTTGCAGGTGGTAAAAAGTTAAACTAAATGCCCGAAGTCCCATCTCTCAAACCTTTATGGTTTGAGAGATATTCGGGTCCAAAGTTCCCCCCTCCCTCCCCTTTCCCTGACGTCAGCGCTCAAGTTGACTGCAGGGGAATCCGGTCCCGGGACCGTCTGAGGCTCTTCAGCAGAGCCGTGCAAGCACATTGTGTAGACTGTTCCAGTTTAGGATTTCTATTTTAGTAACACGATCACGGCTCTGCTGAAGAGCCTCAGACGGTCCCGGGACCGGATTCCCCTGCAATCAGCTTGAGCGCTGACGTCAGGGAAAGGGGAGGGAGGGGGGGACTTTGGACCCGAATATCTCTCAAACCATAAAGGTATGAGAGATGAGACTTGAGGTATTTAGTTTAACTTTTTACCACCTGCAAGATTAGCTTTAGATATTTTATGGCAATACTATCCTTTTAACCCCTTAAGGACCAGCGGTCCATGGAGGTTACCTTCTCTTAAGGACTGCTTTGATCCTTGCCGAAGCGCCTGCACACGTGACCTGTTACCTGTACCGGCGCGCCGCTTTGAGGCCTAAGAGAGATTGCTCCGGTCTTGGAGCGGTCAATTTTAGGCCCCGTTTTTACTTACAGCGCTCCCGGTAGACCGCTGTAAGTAAAAAGTACGTGACGTGCTATGACCGTCATTGGTCCTTAAGGGTATAAGGACCGTGACGGTCATAGCACTTCACGTAGTCCTTAAGGGGTTAAGGGAAGATATTGTGTATTATTGGAGAAAATATATTGCATTTCTTTTTCCCCTGCTGAGTAAAACAATGGTATTCCTACTGACGGGTTTTTATTCAGAAAGGTAATGCAGCTCAAACTTTCTTTAGGTGCAGTACTTGCATGGCCTGGCATTGTATGATGGCGCTGTTGTTCCATCAGTCTATGGACAGCAGATGTCACTGACTGGAACCCACCATAGGGTGATGTAGTAACAGCATCACTGGAACATTTCAGGGGATGGAGGTATTGCACCCAGAATGCAAGACTGAGCTTCAGTAATTTTGAAATAAAACATGTATTCCCAATGGGAGTATCTGTGTTCTAGAAACCCTGCAATATGTTTTACCATATTGTTCAATGCTTCCTCCGATTCTCACACCCAGTTCATATGCAATTTAAAGAGGTTTATTTATTTGCTAAAAGTGATGATGTATCTGTAGGGATAAGTATTTTCACATGTAGATGTGTGTGCCCTCTTTATATATCGCCTGATATATCCTTTTACTTTCTGCACTGGAATTCTATAGCTGGTTGCTTTCAGTTCACAATCTGATAAAGACCAAAGGACCTCAGAGTGCTGTGCAGTGGTAGATCTGGTGATTGAGGACCCTTGTACAAAACATTTGGGCCCCCATTTCACTGCAAACTACTAAAAATCATAACCAGTTTCCAGTTGTTTGCATTTAAAATAGACCCCTAAAGTTGTCTGGGCTGCTGCACTAATGGTAGTTTAACACATAATCATGTTTGGCTTTCCTTTCCTCCAGTAGGGGGAGTACTCTTACATTAATGCGATGTGGCTTTCCTCTCCTCCAGTAAGGGGAGTACTCTTACATTACTCCAGTGTGGCTTTCCTCTCCTCCAGTAGGGGGAGTACTCTTACATTAATGCGATGTGGCTTTCCTCTCCTCCAGTAGGGGGAGTACTCTTACATTAATGCGATGTGGCTTTCCTCTCCTCCAGTAAGGGGAGTACTCTTACATTAATGCGATGTGGCTTTCCTCTCCTCCAGTAAGGGGAGTGCTCTTACATTACTCCAGTGTGGCTTTCCTCTCCTCCAGTAGGGGGAGTACTCTTACATTAATGCGATGTGGCTTTCCTCTCCTCCAGTAGGGAAAGTAATCTTACGTTACTGCGGTGTGGCTTTCCTCTCCTCCAGTAGGGGGAGTACTCTTACGTTACTGAGGTGTGGCTTTCCTCTCCTCCAGTAGGGGGAGTATTCTTACATTACGGCGATGTGGCTTTCCTCTCCTCCAGTAGGGGGAGTACTCTTACATTACTGCGATGTGGCTTTCCTCTCCTCCAGTAGGGGGAGTACTCTTACATTACTCCAGTGTGGCTTTCCTCTTCTCCATTAGGGGGAGCACTCTTGCATTACTCCAGTGTGGCTTTCCTCTCCTCCAGTAGGGGGAGTACTCTTACACCTCCAGTGTTGCTTTCCTCCAGTAGGGGAGTACTCTTACATTACTCCAATGTGGCTTTCCTTTTCTCCAGTACAGGGAATGCTCTTGTATTACAGCTCTGACAATATTGAAATAACACTCACCATGGCCCAAATACTATGAAATTAATTGGAGCTGCTGTTTTTGTGAAACATTACTATCCCTTTAAGGGGGTTGATAGGCCATGTTCCTATGGGTAGCGGCTTTGCTTTGTTTTAGTGCATGCCAAGCTACGTGTGTCAACTTAACTCTGATTTTCTGAGCTACCCCTGCTATTCACATGCTTGGGGTTCACGGAAGATGTATGTCACAAGGCTGGCGGCCATATAATATTACCCACATGGGTTGGACAGTTAATGGAGGATGAGAATGGCACCGCATCTTCCAGAATTGCCAGTGTGAATCGATCCATTGGGCAGAATCTTTTCTACCTGGGTACATTCGGTGCAGCATAAATGATGCTGTGCTGACATCACCCATGTGGAAATAGATTAAAGGTTTCACAGAGAGCTTGCGTAACGGCCAAAAAGGCTGAGAATCACAGCCTTTCAATATGATTTTATTTTATAATAAAATATGCTGCTCATTTAACCCTTTGCGTGCCAGAGGGGTACACAAAGCAAAGCAATGCATTGCGTATCTCTCAGGCACTCAAAGGGTTAAGGACATTTTTTTAGTGTTGCTTTAACTTGCTGAATGCTCTAGGAGGCTCCAGCGCATTGTGGGTTAAAATTCCATTGTTAACGTTAATTTGCTAGTGTGGAAATTGTGGACAATTCCCTTATTATAAAAAAAAAAAAAATTAAAATAAAATAATAAAGCATTGAAAATCCGATCTGGCCGCAGCCTCCCTTCAAGATGTTATTGTGGTTTGGTAACTCTGCTCGCTGGCTGAAAGACGTCTCCCCATCTGGCAGTCCTGAGCGGCTCTCTGCAGGGAAAGCAAATAGACCCCATGTGACGAATGCCTTTTGTGTTCAGCTCCTAAATTTTGACTTGAGGAGAGACAAAAGACATCTGATGGCAGTGTAGGGCTGGAAGTGCACGAACAGCACAGCTCCTCGTCTATTGCTGGGGATAACCGGTACAGTTTTGTAAATGCCGGCGAAGTCTTTGGATCCTGAAGACAGGAGTCGTAGTAACAGGGCATTACTGGAAATATTTCTCAAAAGGCGGCAGTACATGGACAGAAATCCTTATGGTAAGGGGTGGTTCTGGGTGTATATATAAATGCTGTGTAACGGTCTGTCTCTTGTATCTCTTGTCTATACTGTATGGTGAATCTCTAAGCTGCTGATAGAGCGATTTGCATTGTGAGTCTTGTTTAATAAGAAATGGAATTGCTCCAACAAAATCAGCTGCGCCATTCTCAAAATGTTCTTGATTTAAATAATATTCTAACCCCTTGAATGCTAGTTAGCTATCTGCACTTTCTATCTAGAGGATAGAAGCACCTTTTTAAACCAATGGAAATCTGTATGTGCCTCCTGTGTCACTTTTGCTTTTCTGAAGAACTGGTCCAGTTCTTTTCATTGTCTTTTATGGCCATATCCAGCAAGATAAAGAGGTGCAATTCTGGAGCAAACCAACTGCACCATTGGGGACATTTAAAAATGACCTTTGACTTAAATGGGGACTTTTTACCTCTTGAATGCCAGGAAGGCCACCAACGCATTGCTCTGCAATGCATGGGAGACCTCTGTGACATTCAAGGCATTAAAAAGCCCCATTTAATTTAACCCTTTGAGAGCCAGAGGGGTATGGAACACATTGCTTTAATCTTTAGAGACCGGAAGCCAGGCATCAGCGCAGACATCTTGCGTGTGTGGCTGCGCTGTCAGTCCCGGTCTCCTCTAAGAAGCATTTGCAGCGTGCCACACGGTAACTGGAACGGACTGAAGAATTTAGGATTTCTTTAGAACCAGGTACTTCTGAGAAGTAATACATGTATTAAGAAGTTAGTCGCTATTTGTTTAATTTTTGAAGGGCGACTTAATACTATGTGAAAGTATCGCTTTAAATGAGCCTCTTACAAGCATATTTATTAAGGCCGGTTTTGGGGTAAAAAAAATTGCACCATATTTAGCATAAAAAAAAAAAAAAAAGTATTGAAAGGAAATGTATTTTTTTGCTAATTATGATGCAGTAGATTTGCCACAGAATTATTCCAATTAATTGTAGATAAATGTGCACCTTTTAGGTTGATCATGGCTGTTAAGTTACTAAGATTTGAACTTGGCGTAAAAACCATTTTAATGCCAGATGTGTGTCCCAGTGCATTGCTTTTCAATTCTTTGGATACTTATCTGGCACTGAAAGGGGGTCATCAATGTCTTTTTACTACCCATGTGCCAGTTCAGTCAGTAGCATTTTTGTTTCTCTGGTCTTCATCAGAATGACTTAGTGTGCGGGATACATACCCAATTCCACAAATTCATACCAGATGATCTGTATTAACCCTTCCAGTTACACATGCGCCTGGCTCTCAAGGTTAATGGTCTCTAAAAGAAATAGTGTTGATATTGGAACATTGGTGTGTTTTATGAAGCCAAAAGTGAACCAGTTCTGGTGCATGGCAGGGCATGGAGCTGCAAAGCATTTGAACATGTTTGTAAAAGCAATCTGGAGACTTTCTGAGGCAAAGCAAACTGTGTCCTATTTATCAAAGTAACTGCAGGGATGGACAGAAATCTATTACTCTTAATAACCAGGAGGCAAAAATGTAGTAAAGTTGATACCTTTATTGGCTAACTAAGCAGATTTAGAATGCAAGCTTTCAAGACTTCTTAGGTCTCTTCCTCAGGCATGTTATACAGATAAATATAAAATAAAGCAGAACTACCACCCAGCAATAAAATTGCACCACATAATTGCCCATCTGGCAACTAGCTGCTCAGTAGTGCTAGTCGCCAGAATTACCACCTGACTAAAGAGAAATTGTCACTATTCCAAGACCGACAGCAGGACGGAGCACGGACTTCCTGCCATAGTGATGCCCGCGCGACTGCGTTGTCAGTCCCTTTTGGAGCCAGCCGGCTCCTAGCAACGCCTCCTAGTCCTGGCTGGGACTGACAGCACAGGCGCACGGACGTCACCATGGCAAGATGTCCGCGCTCCGCCCTGCTGTCAGTCTTGGAAGAACAGTGACCTCTCCTCAAACAGGCAATAATTCTGGCGCTACTGAGCAGCTAGTTGCCAGATGGGCAATTATGTGATGCAACGTTACCACTGGGTGGTAGTTCCGTCTTAAATACAAGTACAGGTTACATGTCCGTGCTCCGTCCTGTTGTCGGTCTTGGAATAGTGGCGATTTCTCTTTAGTCAGGTGGTAATTCTGGCGACTAGCACTACTGAGCAGCTATTCGACAGATGGGCAATTATGTGGTGCAGTATTATTGTTGGGTGGTTTTTCTGCTTTAAGTGAGAAGGTTTCATATTTATCTGTATAACATGCCTGAGGAAGAGACCTAAGAAGTCTTGAAAGCTTTCATTCTAAATCTGCTTAGTTAGCCAATAAAGGTATCAACTTTACTACATTTTTGCCTCCTGTATTTCTATGGCTAACAAGGTACCAACTCTCATCTTAATAAGCAGGCAGAATGTTTAGGAAGTTTTAGGAGGCAGTATAGGGGGTGCATGTATATATGTATAATATACAGGCTCCTTAGATATTTTTTTATTTTTTTTTTTTCCTTCAACTCCTTAAAGCAGTAAGAATGTGTTTTTAAACCTTTTGATAAATATTGTGCTGCTGTGTTACAGAATTGCTGGGACTTCGTCCCGTTATCTTGGTTTCTTGCGGTTCAGTGATATAGCTGTAGCTCTGGACTGGTTGATATAAATGACACTTGTGAATTTGTTTCTGGCATAACAAGGGTAATGCCAGTGCCTTATGAATGTCACTTCACATTTTTAACCCCTTGAGGACCTGAGGGCAGTGCAACACATTGCAGTTCAATGCACTACAACACCCCTCTGGTCCAAAAAGGGATCGACATCTGTCTGTAGCAGGAAGTCTGTCTGCAAAATGATCTATCACTGGGGTCCGGATTGCATCTTGATAATCCACGTAGGGAATTTATTGACCCCCTTGAGGTCTGGGTGATCACCCTGGTCGGGGGGATAGTTATCAAGCAGCAGCTTTTGATAAAATCTCTGTGATATCCCACCCCCTGGGGTGTACAGTACATTTCTACACACCACCTGCCCTGCCCACTCCTGTGAAAATCACCACCCCTGTTAATCTGGCTGCAGCGATTTTTCATATGAGTAGGAAGCCCTCCGCTTACTCCTGTGAAAATTGCTATTCCTGATTCGCTGCCAACCACAGATCTCAGGCCCATTCACTAATTCATAAAGGAAACCTGCACTTCTAACCTGTGTCTTCTCTTGTACAGAGCAGGTCTGAGATAAGGAATGAGGAGCAATCCTGGGCAAGCCAACTGCACCACAGAGGAGAAATAGGATGTCCCACTGATTTTTAGATGTGGCTTTTAAAGGGATAGTATCACTTAATAAGCAAAAAAGTTATTACAGTTCAAAGCTGGTTTTGTTACAATATCTCCATGTCCTGAAATTGTACAGTGGTGCTGTTGCACAAAAATCCTATGTGGTTTAATGTTGGTGAACCGGAGCTGTCCATAGGATAGTGTAGCAACAGCACCACTAACATTTCAGGCCATTTAGATATTAAACCTAAAAAAAAAAAAATCTGGTTTGAGCTGTAATAACTTTTTTGAATAAAACACATCTCAGCAGTGTGTGTGCCTTTTGTTTTTACTTTGTTTTACATCAGGTCAGTATTTTCAGATTCGCCAGCTCCTAAACGCTTTTCTTGGAGGTCAGAATGCTGAACTTCTCCCCGGCCCATCACTCACAGTCAGCCTGGGGCCCTGCTATTGGTCATGTTCTCCCCCCGTTCATTCAGTCCACTGCTCCTGACAGCTGTCATGCTCCATTCTATTGATGTCCGTAGGACGCCCTCCCCCCTGGTTCAGGAGTGGGTAACATGTGCCTCTCCAGCTGTGGCTTAATGAAAACTCCCATTCTTGTGGCCGGGGGAAAGATGATGAGAGTGGTGGCTCTTCAACTACAAACTGGCCACCCTTTCACTAGGACTAATTTGCACTCCTTTTAATAATAAGCTCCACTTACCTTTCTATGGCCAGGCGATCCTATTTGACTTCATGCCTTCGTTCAAAAGATAAGATCTTCAATCCGCAATGCATGTCCTGTTCATGGAGGCGGACATGACAGTTCCTGGCAGTGTTCTCAGACTTCATGAAGCAGAATGCATGAACCTGTTTAACAGATTAAGGGTCAGAGTTGTTACAGTGCACTACAGAGCAAAGGATTGCTAATGCCTCTGGTTCTTAAAGGGTTACGATTACAATATGCGGTGGGCGCAGTTTGAGCCCTGTGGTCCTGGCAGCAACAATCATGTCTTCCTCCATGGATGTGAAATTCAGGACTAACCGAAGGTTTTCTCTCTTGTGCAAGGTCAAAATTCATAGCGACCATTAGGATTATCTGGCGATGGTAAGGCGAGAGTGGTTTTTTTATTAGGAGGTGTTAATTTTCCTTTAAAAGAAGAGCCTTAGGCATATTTTGCAGCATAGTGCTGCTGTTATTTGAACAGGTTATTGCTCTGTCTCCCAAGCCCTGTGGGTACCACACTGTAGCTGTGCGGTTGCAGCTCCCACCTACATTACATAGTAATATAGTTACTCACTGACACTGCTCAGCAATGCATTGCCCACCTCCCCAGCACTGTCTTCTTCCCTATATTACCTCCCCACTCACTGACACTGCCCAGCAATGCATTATTCACCTCCCCTAGCACTGACTTCCTGTCTTATACCTACATTACCTCCCCACTCACTGACACTGCTCAGCAATGCATTACCCACCTCTCCTAGCACTGACTTCCTGTCTTATCCCTACATTACCTCCCCCACTCACTGACACTGCTCAGTAATGCATTACCCACCTCCCCTAGCACTGACTTCCTGTCTTATCCCTACATTACCTCCCCCACTCACTGACACTGCTCAGTAATGCATTACCCACCTCCCCTAGCACTGACTTCCTGTCTTATCCCTACATTACCTCCCCCACTCACTGACACTGCTCAGTAATGCATTACCCACCTCCCCTAGCACTGACGTCCTGTCTTATCCCTACATTACCTTCCCCACTCACTGACACTGCTCAGTAATGCATTACCCACCTCCCCTAGCACTGACTTCCTATCTTATCCCTACATAACCTCCTCACTCACTGACACTGCTCAGCAATGTGTTGCCTACCTCTATTAGCACTGGTGTTCTGTCATATCCCTTCATTACCTCTCGCTCTTACTGACACGGTTTAGCAATGCATTGCCCACCTCCCTAGCACTGAATTGTTAAGTGTCAGTACGTAGGAGAGAAAATGTAAGGACTAACTCACAAAGTGCCTGCACAGACTGACTTAATTATACAGTCTATAAATCGAAATAACTTAAACTAATCTTCTAACTAAAAAAATGACCAATACAAATTGAGACACAAGAGGGCGCCTCACAGGCGACTAACATTCAGATAAACAGAACTCAGTCTTCATCAATTATACTAACACAACTGTGAGCGACAATATAGTCTGTTATCTTTTTAAAAAACAAAGGGTCTGACAGATCTTGAACCTCGTTGATTGTGCAGACCATTATTTTTGTGCATATTTTATATTAAGATATAGCTTTTTAAATCAAAGATTGAGTGTTGTTTTCTGTGTGAGCGCAGACTGGGGGCGAGATCCACTGATACGCATCTGCCAGTGCATGTGGTAACTTACACAGGCCGACGACTTCTGTGAGTGTTCTTGGGAACACATTTTAACCCTTTGAGTGCCAGAGGGGTACACAACGTACCCCTCTGGCACTCAAAGGGTTAACAGATATGATGATCTTGTATTGAATCACTTCCCTTTTCTGTTCATGTTTTGATACATCAAACTAATAGTCCGGAAAACTGTTTCAAACTTGTTTTTAGGTGATGGTTTCTTCTATAAATAGGGCTTTCATTGCAATGCATTTGAGGAGTTAAATGCACCATTTAAATTAAGTGGATTTTTTATTTGTACCCTGTAACACATTTGGTTTGCAACATAATTGCTCCATTTACTTAGTACATCAGCCTCTGTGTGTATTTTTTGGCTTTTTGGTTTCACTTCTGATCCCTGTCCAGCTGCCAAATGAACCTCTTCAGTTTTAAAGCGGAACTACCACCATTAAAAAAACTTTGTACCAAATAATCCCCCATCTGGAGACTAACTGCTCAGTAGCGCTAGTTGCTAGAATTATTACTGCGCTCATGAGAATTATACACTGCTCTGTGACTGACAGACAGGACGGAGAGCAGACATCTTTCCATAGTGATGTCTGCACGCCTGCGCTGTCAGTCCCAGCCGGGTCTAGGAGGCGTTGCTAGGACCCGTTTGGCTCCAAAAGGGACTGACAGCGCTGGAGTGCAGATGTCACTATGGAAAGATGTCCGTGCTCCGTCCTGCCTGTCAGTCACAGAGTAGTGGCTAATTCTTATGAGCGCGGTAATAATTCTAGCGACTAGCGCTACTGAGCAGCTAGTCTCCAGATGGGTAATTATTTGGCACAACGTTTTTAAAGGGTGGTAGTTCCGCTTTAATCTTACTGAATTGCTGTAAGCAGTTGGATGTGTGGATTTGTTGTATCTCTCTGAGGTGCTTCTTTATGGAGATCCACTTGTCATTAAAGGGGATCTATCACCCTTTTACAAATTTGCTGAAATCGTTTTGTTATATTTCACTGTCGTCCAATACAGGTCACTGGTACACTGGGAGGCGATCCGCCCCTTTAATAGGTAGGAACATTCATTCAAATGTATGCAGGGGGTGGAGCCTCCCCTCCTACTTAAGCTGCATTCAGGCCAGAGCCAAGCCAGATTGATTTGTTCCTGTGTGCTGTGCACACCAGGTGGAGAACATCTATACATTCAACTTTAGTTTTTTATTGTTTTCTTTCAAATATGGAATACCACCATTAGGAGGGTGACCATGGCTGACAATTGCCCTCTTTAAAGTGGCTAGTGCAGCTTCCAGGGATTTTCTGTGGACCTTATGCCCTGAAGAGGGAACAGCTTGAGTCAAGCAGCTTCCCTGCTGGGGGGATTTTCCTCTGGTTAATCTCCTTATATATCATATATAATGAAAAGTGTATAAATGTTTTTTTTAAATCTTGATAGCTGATCTGTACCGCAGTCCGTCACTCTTCCTCTATCCAGCCTTCTCCAATGACGGAGGATTTATGTCTGTAAGATGGAGCACTCTCATTGGCCAGAGATTGATTTCTGGCCAATGAGAGCGCTCCATCTTACAGACAGAAAGCGTCTGTCATTGGAGGAGGATGGATAGAGGCAGAGCGGCAGACTGTGGTACAGATCCGATATCTGCAGTCTGCCCGGAAGTAGGTGCAGGGCTGTATTTCTTCTTTTGATTTTGCCAATCGTTTTTTTGTTGTTTTTTTTTGTCTTTACACACTTTTCATTATATACGATGTATAACAAAACGACTTAGGCAGAGTTGTAAAGGGGTGATAGATCTGACACAAACCAGGGGTAGTCTGTCAGGCCTGCAGCTATTGGGGACTACATCTCCCATCATGCCACACTAGCCAGTGGCTGGTGGGGGAATGATGGGAGTGGTTGTATTGAGCAACTGGAGAGCCAGCAATTTACTTAACCTTTTAATGACTTGGGGGGAGCAATGCAACTGTCATGTCCGCCTCCATGGATGTGACTTCCGGGACTGACTGAAGAGGTTATCTCTCGAACAGTGGCAAATAGGCAAAATTCATAAGGGCCATTAGGATGTATGTATGTAGGTGGGGTGTGTTATTATTAGGAAGTGTTACTACTTTAAAATAATGGACATTATTTGGAAATTTGCAGTTTTTTCCCCCCATTTTGCTGCTGTCCACATCCAGATTCAGTCCAGTTTACTTAGTGTATCTCCCCCAAATAAGGTCTTCAGAGCCAGGATTTAACACTTTGATTTCCAGAGGTATCCAATGTATTGCATTGGATATCTCACTGGCAGTCAAAAGGTTAAATTTAAGAAAATACTATATAACTCGAAACACAGACACACACACATACATATACATATACACAGACACATACATACATACATACACATACATATACATAGACACATATACATACATACACATACACATACATATACACAGACACATATACATACATACATACATACATACATACATACACACACACACACACACACACACACACACACACACACACATACATACATACATACATATACACACACACTTATACATACATATACATACATATATACATACACATATACACACACACACACACACATAAACACACACATACACACATACACACATACACACACACATACACACACATATACACACACATATACACACGCACACACACGTATACATACACACACGCATACACACATACACACACACGCGCACACACACATACGTATACATGCACACACGTATACACACACACACGTATACACACACACACATATATACACACACATATACACATACACACACATATATACACACACATATATACACACACATATACACATACACACACATATGCACACACACGTATACACACACACACGTATACACACACACACACACACACACACACACGTATACACACATGTATACACACACGTATGTATACACACACGTATACATACACACACGTATACATATACACACACATATACACACACACACATATACACACACACACATATACACACATACACACACACGCGCACACACACACACATATACACACACACACGTATACACACACACACATATATATACATACACAGACACTTTTCATGCTAGTCAATAACCAGGCGTCATTCTGCTCCTTTATATAATCACAAGACAAACCCTAATTCTCGGCAGGGGGATTCTTTCTTTTGTTGGGAAGTCAGGTAGTTGCTCCTTTTGTCCACACTTCTCTCTGATTAACTGTCTAGCACCCCGGAGAGTAATTGTTGGAATCTCTTCTTGTCACGAGATGAGGTTTTTTTTTAACTACATTTTCTTTATGTTGTGGGATTGTTTGCTGAATAAAGGGGGGCAGGTTTAGACTAAGCAGCAGCAGCACAGTATCTGAGAGGCAATACAAGAGCCAACAGCTGCTGCTCAGTGACTTCTTAACCTGGGACATGTGGCATCTCACTGCTCCCCTGCGGACGTCCTTATTTCATTCTTATTTTGTCCGCTCTGTATTCTGTTAACCTTTTGAGTGCCATCATTTTCTAACCCTTTGATCTCTATAGAATTCTGCAGCTCATTACAAAGCCTTGCACACATTTCTGGCTATCCGAGGGTTAAAAAAATCCTTTGTAGTACATAAGACAAAATTTAGTTCTGTCTCGATGATCACTGCAAATAAAGTTTTCCTATTTTAAAGGCACATCATTGCCTAAAAATCAGTGGGCGTTGTAGACTTTTACATTTAATCTAGTCAGCATATGTAAAAATAATTTCTTAGCCCAAAATATATTATGAAAGTGGTTCCTGTTCATTTGGATGCAGCAGTGCATGGCAGTATAATCCCTTTGTGTATACATGTGATCACGGTAATATACTGCAGGATTTGGGTAAATAAATAAGAGTTTCAGTGAAGTGAACTGGGTAGGATCTAATCTCAAAACAATTATCACTGTTTATGATTTTATCAGTTTTTCTCTATTGTCCAATACAGGTTACTGGTAACTTTGGGTAGGCGATCTGCCCCTTTAAGTAGGCAGGAACAATTCTAGAAGTGAATGCAGGAGTGGAGCCTACCTTGGCTGCAGCTAGCCAATCAGCTCCACTAAGATTTGTTCCTTAGATGAAGGAAGATACAGGCAAGTGAACAGGTCTGCTATAGTTTTAGCAAATTTTTTATGTTTCTGTTAGATATGGAATACCACCATTAGGCGGATTACCATAACTGACAATGCCCTTAGATGTGGCTAGTTCAGTATCCAGGTGATGTTTGTGGACCTTAAGCCCTGGGGGGAAATCTTGGGGTCAAGTTATTTCCTCAGGAGTTGCCCACTGAGGCTTCTTCTTGATACATGGTAATCTGAAGACAGAAGATCTGCAGGAAAGGTGAGCAACCCTTTGAGTGCTGAGGTCCATATGTCCCACAGTGCCCCTCCGCACAGGAGTCTCCTTTGGAGTTCCTGCACTCATTGGGTTTATCTGTATATCTGTTGGGTGTTTTGGAGCAAGTTTCTGTGGTAACTTAACTCTTTGCTGATTTATCATCTTTTTGGGGGTTATTGGCACTATCCCTACTGGGTTCAGTGTTTATGGGTTCTAGTGACGTGTTTTAGTAATGTTTGGTGCACATTTACTTCTGAGTTACAACTTTGCAAAATTTGTGTTCCGGCACGCTTTTACCGCATAGACGCCATTACTTCATTCACTTCTATGGGACTTTACAGTTTGGGACATATCTCTGCAACCGCTCATCGTAGCTACGTCAGAGATGGCTCATTTTGTTTGTCTGCCCTTGCTCTGTTATCCGGTAAACATTTGGTGTGTGTTGGGGGGCTCAGGGGGCTTCAGGCACTGTTTGGGTATTTTTTAGGGGAAAACTACATTTCCCATGAGCGCTTGCATCGTGCGCTCATTCCTGATTGGCTCCCATCACGACAGCCATTTTGTGCTTTCCCTGAACGAGTATCCTACACAGGGCTTGGACTCTCCTTCTCTCCTTTGCAGATTAACCCTTCGTCTACCAGATAAGTGCATTTTAGCGATTCCTGGGGTGAACTTTTAATCATGCACACTGTATTTGGGTGATACCTTATACTTGAACGTTTTGACACTGTGAGAATGTCTAATCCGTTGGAGCTTGGGGCCAGACCTAAGACTAAGGACGCTGGGGTCTCTGTGTCCCCCGTTGCACATTGCTCCTCATGTCGATCAGGGTTACCTAGAGAATTCTCAGGTCATTTATGCCCAGCATGTTCTGCTGTCCCTGAGTCTTTCCCAGGTTCAAGGCTGCTACTAGAAACCTCCGGTCTACATTGCAACTCTTTCCATCCCAGTTACAGGGGGTCTTCCACTCCTGGCAGACCCCTACTTCTGTCAGATCTTCCCTGCCTAAACCGCAGGGAGTACCTGACGTATCAGATTCCTCTGAAGAGGAACTGTTGGTGGATTCTGACGATGAGGAATGTTCTGCTGAGGGCCTGATCTGGACAGTTTTAAACACCCTAAGCATTCCCTTGGTTCAAGAGGTTTTTTCGGATCCCTCTGATGTATTTCAGGAGCCTAAGAGGCCCCATACTTCTTTTCTACCTAAACCCACTCTTGACCGCCTAGTGTCTGATGAGTGGAAGTCTCCGGACAGAAAACTTTCTGTTTCCAAGAAATTTGCCAAGCTTTACCCCTTTTCTGATGCGGCGCTTGCTCAGTGGGTTCATTCCCCCAAGGTGGATGCACCTGACTCTATGCTTTCTAAGTCCACTGCTTTGCCAGTTGCTGATGCTTCTGCGCTTAAAGACTGGACTGACAAGAAACGTGAGGCATCCCTCAAGTCCATTTTTGCTACAACTGGCACTTCCCTACGTCCAGCGTTTGCCGCGGTCTGGGTGAATAGGGCCATTGCGGTTTGGACTGAACAACTCACTCTTGCTGCTCGTCAGGGAACTCCCACTGCTGATATGTTGAGGCTACTTGCCAACATTTCTGAGGCCCAGCACTACGTGTCTGCTGCCTTGTTTTATGCCATCCGTTTGGTGGCCATGGTTGCCACCATGTCTGTGGTTACTAGACTGGCTCTTTGGCTCAAGATCTGGTCTACTGACACTGCTTCTGAGAAAGCATTGCTCTTGTTGCCCTTTCAGGGCACTTCTCTGTTTGGGCCAGAACTTAAGGATCTGATTAGTGAGGCCACAGGGGGCAAGAGTACGCTTCTGCCTATGGTCTCTAGGAAGAAGACGCCTATCAAGCGTAATCGGCTTTTTCGTTCCTTCCAGACTGAGACACGTCCGGCGAACCAGGTGGTTCCCTCAGCTCCGCATTCCTCCTCCAAGCCCAAACAACAATGGAAACCCAAGTCTCCCGAGCCTTCTTCGGCATGACTCGCCGAACCTGGGTCCCCACTCTGCTGTGGGTGGCCGTCTGCATCACTACCATAGCGTCTGGGAGGACTCAGTGGTGGACCCATGGGTTTTGCAGGTGGTGGTGGAAGGGTACAGGATCCCTTTCACCTATTTTCTCCCTTCCTGTTTTTCCCTTCTCACACGCCTCAGGATGTAGAGAAAAGCTATCCAGGCCCTTCTTGACAATTAGGTTCTGGCACCTGTTCACGTTCAGGACAGGGGTTTGGGTTTTTACTCAAACATGTTTGTGGTTTCCAAGAAGGACGGCGGCTGTCCTCCAATTTTGGACCTGCAGGATCTCAACTCCTTTGTGGTCATGACTCATTATCACCAGGAGTCCCTAAGGACTGTGATTGCTGCCATGTCCCCTGGGGAATTCCTTGCTTCTCCGGATCTTCAGGACACATATCTGCACATTGCCATTCATCCAGAGAGCCAACAGTACCTCAGATTTGCTTGTGACCAAGGACATTTTCTGCTCTTCCCTTTGGTCTGACTACAGCTCCTCAAGTCTTCAATTGTGTCCTGGGAGCCTTAGTGTCCATCATCCATCGGAATGGCATCAGAGCCACTCCATACATGGACGACCTGCTATTGAAAGCCCCTTCTCCGGAGCTCCTTTATCAACAGGTTCAGGACTGCATTCATGCACTCACCCATCATGGGTGGATCCTCAACATGGAGAAGTCGGATCTAGTCCCATCCCAGCGACTGGTCTTCCTGGGCCTTCTCTTCAACATCAGCAGAGCATGGTGTTTCTCCCGGACGAGGTGGCTCACCAGATCGCCCACAGGGTTTCCGCTGTTCTGGCTCACGTTCCAGTTCCATCCAAGTAGTTGCCCTGTCTAGCGGGGAAGTTCATCCCCACCATAGAAGCAGTCCCGTTTTGCCATGGTTCACACCAGGGAACTCCAGAGGTTTGTGATCCAGGTGTGCAGGTGTCAACCGGATCTCCTGAAGATGTCAGTGCCCCTCCCTCTTCATGTGGAACAGAGTCTGTCGTGGTGGCTCACCCTCTCCAATCTACTGAAGGGCAAGCCCTTTCCGGACCACGGTGACGATGGATGCCAGCCTATCCGGCTGGGGAGCGGTTTTGGGTCACCTGAATGCTCAGGGTCGGTGGTCTCCAGAGGAATCTCTCCTTCCCATCAACGTGTTGGAGCTTCGGCCGATATTTCATGCCCTTCGCCACTGGGCGCGCCAGCTTGGAGGCCTGCTCAGTCCGGGTCCAGTCCGACAACGACACAGCAGTAGCTTACATCAAAAAGCAAGGTGGAACAAGAATTCTCCCAGCTTAGAGGTCAAGGCTATTTTGTCCTGGGCAGAAGAACATGTTCCTGCCATATCCGCAGTTCACATTCCCGGCATAGACAACGTCCTGTCAGACTTCCTCAGTCGACACACGGTGGACAGCGGAGAGTGGGAACTGCACCCGAGGTGTTCACCCTCATTGTTCAGAAGTGGGGTCTTCCTTGCATTGATCTGATGGCGACAAGACACAACAGGAAGGTTCCGATGGTCTGCTCTCGCTGAAGGGATCCCCTAGCTCTAGCGGTGGATGCCATGTCCATTCCTTGGTTATTTCCTCTGGCTTACATCTTTCCTCATGTCCCCATGTTGCACAGGGTGATAAGGAAACTTAGACTGGAGCGCTATCCAGTCATTCTGATTGCTCCATATTGTCCTCGGCAGCCTTGGTCTCTGGAGCTTCTGTATCTATCAGTGGCAGAGACATTCCGGCTCCCTTGCCATCCGGATCTTCTTGTACAGGGTTACCTGTGGAAGGAGGATGTTCATCGTCTTGATTTGACGGATTGGAAGTAGGGTTGCACCAATACCGATACTGGTATCGGTATCGGTGCCGATACCAGCATTTGCGCGAGTACTTGTACTCGCGCAAATGCGGCCGATGCCAGCACCGATACCCTGTGTCAGGGTCGGTGCTGCAGAGAGGGAGCCCGGGAAGCTGCTCACAATGCTCCCGGTCACCTCTCTCACTCCTGTAGTGTCGGATCATTGCCGCGGGTTACCATGGCAATGCTCCGACGCTGACCTCTGCCGGGGCTCGCGAGAGAACAGCGAGTACCCGGCAGAGGAGAGTAAAGGAGACAAGATGGGACAGGAGGTGGTGAAAGAGGCAGACAGTGGGGTCAAGAGGGAGAAAAAGTCAAAAGGAGGAAGGATCAGGAGACCAAAGGAGGGGGGCTAAGAAGAGGCAAAAGGAAGGGTGATCAGGAGGGAGAGAGAGGCAAAAGGGTGAGTCAAGGAGGAGTGGGAGAAAGGGGGATCAAAGGCCAAGACAAAAGAAGGGTGCTCAAGAGGGGTAGAATGAAGCAAAAGGTGGGAATCAAGAGGGGGAGAAAGAGTCAAGAGGTGGTGTGTGTGTGTGTGTGTGATATAATTTTTCTAGTACTCACCAAAACAAATTACCAATACTTTTTTTGCGGTCATTTGCCAGTTTTCCAAGTACCTAAAACATGTAGGTACTTAGAAAACTGGCAAATGACCGCAAAAAAAAAGGTATCTGTAATTGGTATCGGTGAGTGCTTGAAAAAAGTATCGGTACTCGGTCTTAAAATATCGGTATCGGTGCATCTCTAATTGGAAGTTGAATCCTCAATACTGAGGAAGAAGGGTTTTTCTTCCGGTGTGGTGGCTACTAGCTTTGTGCCCGCAAATCTGTTTCTTCTAAGGCCTACCATCGTGTCTGTTTGACCTTTCTCTCTTGGTGTGCTGATAGGAACCTATCTCAGGATTTTCCTACGGTCCTGGCCTTTTTGCAGGACGGTGTGGATTAGGGACTCAATTTGAGTTCCCTCAAGGTTCAGACTTATGCTTTCTCTGTTTTCTTTCAGAGGCGCATTGCTATTCTTCCTGATGTCAAGGTTTTCTTCCAGGGTGTTGCTCATACTGGGTCCGTTCGATAGTCTGACGCGCTGTTCGTTATTCCTGAGGGTCCCAGAGCAGGGAGACCTGCATCCAAAGTGACCATTGCGTCTTGGATTAAGTCCACTATTCGTAAGGCTTATGACCTAAGGAAGAAGCCTGTTCCCTTTTGGGTCACGGCTCATTCTACAAGTTCCATTGGGGCTTCTTGGGCTTACAAGAATCAGGCCTCAGCTGATCAGTTGTGCAAGGATGCCACTTGGTTGTCTGTGCACACCTTTTTGAAGCACTACCATGTTGATGTGTTGGTATCGGCTGATGCCAGCTTTGGGAGGAAGATCCTGGAGGCAGTCTTGCCTGTCTAGGATCTTGTTTTCAGTTCTTCAATGGGGGTATTTAAATGTGAATTGCCACAGGTTATTTTTACGTGTTAATGTTCCTTTAAGGACTGTGTGGATAAACACACACACAAACATTTTTCTTCTCCTTGTGTATTATCCATTCATAGATTTATCTGTGGACGCATTGACATTTGTGCTGTATTGTATATGAGGAAACTGGCAAAGCCCAGAGCTACGTTTCTGCCTGGCTGAGCCTCGTCAGATGACGTGCAGCTGTGCTCTCACTGCACAATGTGGAAATATGGATAAACAGACATGCAGCAAGCCTATTCCACTATAGGTATCAAGTAGAAATGTGTAACATTCTCATTCACTTAGATGGGGCTTTTAATGGGATAGTAATACTGCTAATAAAGTGGAGGTCCGAGTTGTCTTTATTTTATATTACTTTTTTTACGTATAGAGCTATATGTCAGTACTTACAGTTTTTTAGTTATAGCGCTATTCAATCCGAAAGGAGCCCCCTCCCGCTCCTTCTAGCCTCCTCCCGTCAGATCTGGGATCCATTTGTGGGGCAGGACGGATGCAGCGAGGGACAATCTTCAGTCAGTAAGTATAAGGAAAACCCTGCCCCCCCATGACGAAGGAGGACAGGATTTCCTTTTGCTTACTGAAGATTGTCCCTCGCCACTCTCAATCCAGACCAGACTGAGAGGCAGCGTGACACAAAGGGGCAGGAGGGGGATCATTTCGGATTGAATAGCGCTTGAACTACAACACTGTAATTATTGAAATATAGCACTATGCGTTCCAAAAAAATAAAGACGACTCAGACCTGCACGTTCCTAGTAGTATTACTACTATCCCTTTAACCGTTTGAGTGCCAGAGGGGTAGGCAATGCGTTGCGTACCCCTCTGGCACTCATAGGGTTAAACAGCTGCAGAAACTAAAGATACCTGTCCCTGATCCAAGAGATCAGTCATCTCCAAGGCAGGCTGAGCTGTGTGACCATGTGTGTGTGTCCGACCATGTGTGTGTGTGTGTGTCCGACGACCATGTGTGTGTGTGTCCGACGACCATGTGTGTGTGTGTCCGACCATGTGTTTGTGTGTCCAGCCATGTGTGTGTGTCTGACATGGGGGGATATGTTACAAGTCAAAACATCCTAGAGAGTTTTAGTTTTCTGAGCTCTGTGCACCCCTACTATTATAGATGCTTTAAAGAAGCAATTCTGTTTCATTACTGAAAAAAGTGTGTGTGTGTGTGTGTGTGTGTGTGTGTGTGTGTGTATATGTGTGTGTGCACCTATATATATACTGTATGTATGTTTATAGGAGAATAGTAGAGTAAAATTATACCTTTATTGGCAAACGTTCAGGACAACAACTTTCTTCTCCAGTCTTAATAAGAACTGGGCTAGATCCACAATACATGACAGTTGAACACTCATGCCATGATGGAAATATATTATGTATTCAGCCCTCATCCTTAATATGCCTGAAGAAGAAACCTAGTGTCTTCAACGTTTGCATCCTAGAGCCACTCGGCCGATAAAAGTATCATTTTTACTCTATTAGTCTCACGCTTTTTCTATGGCTTAACGTGTGTGTGTTTATGAATACTATAAAATGTTGCATAACTTTGCCCATGCGATTTTTTTTTTTTTTTTTTTAATGTGTATCTTAGTAAAGTAAAATAGCGAATGTTTTTCGTTGTGTTGGCTAAATAAGCTGAAGTGCTTACCACGTCAAGATGTAGCTGTAGCTTCAGTTCTGGTGTCAGGACATAGAGCTCAGTGCGACCTCTAGTGGTTAGGACTTGGTATTCAGATGTATGATAGTGTATGTCTGTGACCTCACTTCCTCCTGGTGCATGCTGGGCAAGAGGTGGAAGAGCTTGGCCTTTCATTGGAATCGACAATCAGCCTTGGGATTTGATGTCACTTCCAATGAGTTTGTGCTTTTGTTGCACTTATTGTGTGTAAGAAATTCTTATTTTGTATATCTGAGCACTGTGTACCCCTGCCTCTTTATAGTGTGTGTTATGTGATGTGCACTTAACTCTGGCACTGTATGCTTATTATTGTATGTGCTTAGACAGCATTATCAAACGCTGTGCTATGAATGGGAATTCTTGCCCCCAATAGCTGTAGACATCAAACATTACAACACTCCTCTCTTTATAATCTCACTTTTCCACTTACATCCCATCCCCTACACTCAGTACTTTTATCCCCTTAAGGACCAATGACTTGCCAGGACCATCATGGCTGTCATGCACTTAAGGACTAATGATGTGTCAGGACCACCACAGCTGTCATGCACTTAAGGACCAGTGACGGTCATGGCACCTCAAGGAATTCAGGGGTCCGTGCGTGGCTGCACGCTGCTAGGGACACCTGGATCAAATGCTGATTAAAATAAAATATGTACTGTGGTCCTTAACTGCCGGTCGGCGGCTGGTCCTTAAGGGGGTAACATGTTACAGCTAGTTGGTCTGACTAAAGGCTTTATGTTCTCTGTGGCCCTTTTGAGAATTTCAGGGGCCACGTGCGACCCTTGATGATAAGCTGGTTGCCTGTCTCTGCTCTAGGTGGTAATATGCAGCAGTGTGTGTGTGTATGTGTATATGTGTATATATATATATATATATATATATATATATATATATATATATATATATATATATATATATATATATATCCTATATAATAATTCGCCAAGTTGTGTGTAACGCCTGACATGCGCAGTAGACACTGCTGCGCGTGCGGCACTCACAGGCAGTGGAGACTGCCCGCGCCGCGGCTGATACAGAGCTGGGCGCTCTGAAGGAGCGTCCAGCTCTGTATCAGCCGAGGCGCGGGCAGTCTCCACTTCGTGTGACTGCCCCGCGACCGGCTGCCAGAGGCTCTGTATCAGCCGAGGCGCGGGCAGTCTCCACTGCGTGTGACTTCCCCGCGACCGGCTGCCTGAGGCACTGTGGCCCGTGTAACGGGCTGTTCAACTAGTAAAATATAAACTGCTCAAAAAAATAAAGGGAACACTTAAACAACACAATGTAACTCGAAGTCAATCACACTTCTGTGAAATCACACTGTCCACTCAGGAAGCAACACTGACTGACAATGAATTCCACATGCTGTTGTGCAAATGGAACAGACAACAGGTGGAAATTATAGGCCATTAGCAAGACACCCCCAATAAAGGAATGGTTCTGCAGGTGGTGACCACAGACCACTTCTCAGTTCCTATGCTTCCTGGCTGATGTTTTGGTCACTTTTGAATGCTGGCGGTGCTTTCACTCTAGTGGTGGCATGAGACGGAGTCTACAACCCACACAAGTGGCTCAGGTAGTGCAGCTCATCCAGGATGGCACATCAATGCATGCTGTGGCAAGAAGGTTTGCTGTGTCTGTCAGCGTAGTGTCCAGAGCATGGAGGCGCTACCAGGAGACAGGCCAGTACATCAGGAGACGTGGAGGAGGCCGTAGGAGGGCAACAACCCAGCTGCAGGCCCGCTATCTCCGCCTTTGTGCAAGGAGGAGCACTGCCAGAGCCCTGCAAAATGACCTCCAGCAGGCCACAAATGTGCATGTGTCCACTCAAAAGGTCAGAAACAGACCAACACTGTGCAGGACGTTTGGCATTTGCCAGAGAACACCAAGATTGGCAAATACGCCACTGGCGCCCTGTGCTCTTCACAGATGAAAGCAGGTTCACACTGAGCACATGTGACAGACATGACAGAGTCTGGAGACGCTGTGGAGAACGTTCTGCTGCCTGCAACATCCTCCAGCATGACCGGTTTGGTGGTGGGTCAGTAATGGTGTGGGGTGGCATTTCTTTGGGGGGCCGCACAGCCCTCCATGTGCTTGCCAGAGGTAGCCTGACTGCCATTAGGTACCTAGATGAGATCCTCAGACCCCTTGTGAGACCATATGCTGATGCAGTTGGCCCTGGGTTCCTCCTAATGCAAGACAATGCTAGACCTCATGTGGCTGGAGTGTGTCAGCAGTTCCTGCAAGAGGAAGGCATTGATGCTATGGACTGGCCCGCCCCTTCCCCAGACCTGAATCCGATTGAGCACATCTGAGACATCATGTCTCGCTCCATCCACCAACGCCACGTTGCACCACAGACTGTCCAGGAGTTGGCGGATGCTTTAGTCCAGGTCTGGGAGGACATCCCTCAGGAGACCATCCGCAACCTCATCAGGAGAATGCCCAGGCGTTGTAGGGAGGTCATACGGGCACGTGGAGGCCACACACACTACTGAGCCTCATTTTGAGTTGTTTTAAGGACATTACATCAAAGTTGTATCAGCGTTTAATGTGGTTTTCCATTTTGATTTTGAGTGTGACTCCATATCCAGACCTCCATGGGTTGATAAATTTGATTTCCATTGAGAATTTTTGTGTGATTTTGTTGTCAGTTCATTCATTCAGATCTAGGATGTGTAATCTTAGTGTTCCCTTTATTTTTTTGGAGCAGTGGAATGTGTAATCTTAGTGTTCCCTTTATTTTTTGGAGCAGTGTATGTATGTATGTATGTATGTATATATATATATATATATATATATGTATATATATATATATATATATATATATATATATATATATTATAATATAATAATTCTACACAGCTAATTAGTTTTTTCCTCCACCCAACTCCATCACATTGTCCTATATTGGTCATTTTCCTCAATAAAAAAAAAAAATCACAAGATTACAAAATCATATCCTAAATTAAATCGTATGAATGTCTGTCATTTTTTTTTTTTTAAATTAATTGATAAGAATATTTTCAGAGTATCCTTTCCCTTTAACCCTTTCAGTGCTTTGCAATGCATTGCATACCCCTCTGGCACTGAAAGGGTTAAATAGAGAGTGTTGCTTAATACAGAAAATCTTAACCACTGGGAAGTGCCATCCGATATTAAACAAAAACATAATTTCCTATGGAACCGGTTCGTCTGTCAAAGGTAAACTCAAATACCATACAGGAACAGTATCGCATATAAGAAGTATATATATTGTAGGCTTTTGCCCGCTGGGCTAAACTCTGTGGAGAGATGTTTTATTCAAACATTATTGCAGCTCACACTTGAAAGTGTTGTGCAGTACTTCCATGGCCTGAAATTTTAAGGTGGCGCTTTTGCTACAGCACCCTATCTACAGCTATTGTCAGTGACGGTGACCCTTCATTGGCTGCTGTAGCTGCAGCACCACTGTATAATTTCAGGCCATGCAGAATTATATATAAATGTATATTATTATTATTATTCTTTATTTATATAGTGCCAACTAATAAATAAAGAATAAATATATATATATATATATATATATATATATTAGATCATTTTGCAGGATTTATCCTGCTGAGTAAAACATGGGTACTGCCACTGCAAAGAGATTTTTTTATTCAAAAACACACACAGACACACACACTTTTTTTAGTAGTGTGTTTTGAATAATAATAAAAAAAAAAACAAAAAACAAAAAAAAAAAACTGTCCCTTTAAGGTGTTTTAGTTCGGTCTTTGATAGATGGCGCCACAGGAAATCATGTTTTTGTTTAATAACTGATGGCACTTTCCAGTTAGTTATTATGTCTCCTGCAGGACAACAAGGCCTTAGTTTAAAAAAAAAAAAAAAAAAAAAAAGACAACCTTGAATTTTGTTCCAGCAAATTATCTTTCGGAAATGAAAAGCATCTGTCTAGGGCTCTGTGGGAAATCTCACTCTGAATAACCTAAAAGCATGATATATTTTTGCACTTTTATAAAAATGATCCGCATAAATAGGTCAGTGTTGTCTGAGACGTACAAATGCACACAGTTATACACACACATCTCCTGTGAGCCTCGTCTGCTGTCTCCAAGACCTGACTTTGACTTGCGCAGCTCCTGATAAAATAAGTGTATATTAGATTGATCACGCATGCTGTAATTATACCTGAAATAAGTGAATATTAGATTGATCACGCATGCTGTAATTATACCTGAAATAAGTGAATATTAGATTGATCACGTATGCTGTAATTATACCTGAAATAAGTGAATATTAGATTGATCACGCATGCTGTAATTATACCTGAAATAAGTGTATATTAGATTGATCACGCTGTCTGTAATTATACCTGAAATAAGTGAATATTAGATTGATCACGCATGCTGTAATTATACCTGAAATAAGTGAATATTAGATTTATTAGACTGATAACGCTCGCTGTAATTATACCTGAAATAAGTGAATATTAGATTTATTAGACTGATAACGCTCGCTGTAATTATACCTGAAATAAGTGTATATTAGATTGATAACGTTCGCTGTAATTATACCTGGAACAACTAGTAATCCCTTGAGGATCAGAGGGGTGCGTGATAATGTTCAAGGGGTCAACAGCTTTGGGACATATTTATAAAAACAAACTAGAACAATTCTGGGGCAAACCATCGGGGACCAAATAAAGATTTACAGAATTCCCATTGATTTTAAAATGGATCTTTCTAAACACTTGAATGCTACAGAGGTTTCCAGTGCTGTACATTGAAGACATTTCTAGCATTTAAGGGGTTAAACCCTCCTCTTAAATCAATGACCGGTTTTATAATTGTTATAGGCCCTATGGAAGAAGAAAATAATGGACTGATTCTGGGGCAAACCAACTGCTTCATAGGGGGAAGAATTAAAAATTCCCATTGATTTTAAATGGGGTTTTTAACCCCTCAAATGCTAGAGAGGTCTCTGGTTTCTTGCTTTGCCCCCTAGCATTCAGGGGTTTAAATCGGTGGGCATGTTGGAAATTTGTCCTCTGTGGTGCTCCTGGTTTTCTCCAGAATTACTCAGCTTTTCCTTTGTGCTTCTTGGTGTGTTTCACACTCCTCTGATCCTTAACCATTTGAGTGCCAGAGGTAAGCAATGCCTTTCAAAGCAATGTGTTGTGTACCCCTCTGGCATTAAAAGGGTTACCAAGTTAAATGGGAACTTGCATCTAATCTCTTTCTGTGTGTATGTATATATAAAATAAAATGAGTTTATTCTCCTGGGTAAAACAAGGGTACCCCTACTGCTGAGAGGTGCTTTATTCAAAAGTCATTGCAGGTCAAATTAGAATTTTTTTAGGTGCAGTATCTGTTTCCTGAAATCGTACAGTGGCGTTGTTCCATCATCCTATGGACAGCTCTGGTTAGTTGACCATAAATCGCCATAGGATGATGTAGTAACAGCGCCACTGTACAATTTCAGGTGATTGAGAAACTGCACCTAACGAATTCAAGTTTGAGCTGTAATAACTTTTGAATTTAAAAAAAAAACAACAACTCCGCAATGGGAGTACCATTGTTTTACGAAGGGGGATAAACCCTACAAAACAAACAAACTTTTTTTTTTTTTTTCTTCTACATATTCAGAATTACTATCCCTTTAACCCCTTAAGGATCCATGACGTATTATGACCGCCACACTTTTTTTCCCTTAAGGACTAGTGACAGTCATAGCACGTACAGCGCGAGCGCAGTTAGTAAAAGCGGGGTCTCAAACTGACCGCCCCAAGAGTGGAGCGGGGTCTGTCAGACCCCAACTTGGCACGCTGGCGCAAATCACAGGTTACATGTACCGGCGCGTTGGCAAGGATCAAAGGGGTCTTTAAGTGAAGGTAACTTCCCTGGACCCTAAAGGGGTTAAAATATAGCTACTCCCAGTTGCTGTGTTATGGACACTTACTTAGGGGAGCAAAGGTGTTAAACCTTTAAGTGCCATTGGGGTGTCCAGCGTATTGGTTTGCACCTCTCTGGCACATAATGGGTTAAACAGATCTTCCTAGATTATTGTTCCTTCTTTCATAATGTTTTAATTTTCTTAACCTATCTCTAATGTCTGCTCCAAAACGTATTAAAACCTGGTTCCTTTATTTGTTTTACAGATATTTCAAGGCTTTCGTTTCTGTCAGGTGAGTGTTGTGCTAATTTCTTTACTCTTATGGTTTAATTAATTAACCCCTTAATGACCCTTGACGGTCATGGCACATCATGGGTTGTTTTGCGTTAACGACCCATGACGTGCCAGGACCGTCATAGAATTCCAGGCTCCCCATGCGGTTGCACGCCATTTAGGGGAGCCCGGAACCAGAAGAGGGGAAAAAAAAAAAAAAAAAAAAAAAGGTCCGTGGTCCTTAAGTGTTGGCCGCGTGTGCTCACAGCTGGTCCTTAAGGGGTTAAGCTTTTGTTTACCACAGGGGCATGCAGTTAATTGCACTGTACACTTCTCTATCATTATATTCCATAACACCCCATCATTCACTAGTCAAACTTAAAAGAATCTATAGTATGCAATCCTTTCTATTTAT
The DNA here is from genome assembly GCA_037306005.1 of Rhinophrynus dorsalis. Taxonomy (NCBI): domain Eukaryota; kingdom Metazoa; phylum Chordata; class Amphibia; order Anura; family Rhinophrynidae; genus Rhinophrynus; species Rhinophrynus dorsalis. Next base: position 21,375,244 of record CM074723.1, read on the forward strand.
GGTTTTGTTGTGTAAATAGACTTTACCTGCAAGAACTTCTTTTTCTCTGTTGTCCAATACAGGTTACTGGTAACTTTGGGTAGGCGATCCACCCCTTTAAGTAGGCAGGAACAATTCTAGAATTGTATGCAGGGGGTGGAGCCTCCCTTCCCTCCTTGGCTGCAGCTAGCCGACCAGCGCCAGAAAGATTTGTTCCTTGGTGAAGATAACACAGGCAAAAGAACAGTTCTGCTATAGCTTTAGAAGTTTTTTATTTTTCTGTTAGAAATGGAATACCACCATTAGGCGGATTACCATAACTGACAATGCCCTTAGATGTGACTACCTCAGTGACCAGGTGCTTTTTGTGGACCTTAAGCCCTGGGGGGAAAATCTTGGCTACAAGTTCTTTCCTCAGGAATCTCCCACTGAGGCTTCTTCTTAATACATGGTAATCTGAAGACAGAAGATCTGCAGGAAAGGTGGGCAACCCTTTGAGTACTGCAGGTCCACATGTCCCACAGTGCCCCTCCGCACAGGGGTTTTTCATTTGGAGTTCCTATTGCATACTCCTGCACTCACTGGGTCTATCTGTATGTCTGTTGGGTGTTTGGAGCAGGTTTATGTGGTATTTAACCCTTTAACTGCTGATATGGCATTCATTTGGGGGGGTTTCTTACACTTTACCTACTGGTTCAGTATTTTTTTTTGGGTATCCTAACATGTTTTAGTGATGTTTCATGTCTTTTAATATTACACCTTCAATTTTGTAAAAATTGAGTAAAGGCGCGCTTTACAGCATAGGCGCCATTGCTCCATTCACTCCTATAGGACTATACAGTTTGGGACATATCTCTGCAACCGTTTAACCTAGCAACTTCAGAGATGGCTAATTTTTCTTGTCTGCCCTTGCTCTATCATCCGGTTCTTGGTTCTAGTGTGTTGGGGGGCTCAGGGGGCTTCGGGCATGGTTTGGGGTATTTTTCTGGGAAAACTACATTTCCCATGAGAGCGTGCTTCGTGTGCTCGTTTCTGATTGGCTCCCATCACGGCAGCCATTTTGTGATCTTTCCAGAACGAGTATCCTACGCAGGGCTTGGACTCTCCTTCTCTCCTCTGCTGATTAACCCTTCACCTGCCAGATAAGTCTATTTTTCTCGATTTCTGTGGTGAAACTTTAATCATACACACTAAAATTGGGAGATTTCTTATACAATAAGGTTGTAGACACTGTGAGAATGTCTATACCATTAGAGCTTGGGGCCAGACCTAAGACTAAGGATGCTGGGGTCTCTGTATCCCCTATTGCGCACTGCTCTTCCTGTCACTCAGGGCTACCTAGAGAATTCTCAGGTCATTTATGCCCAGCATGTTCTGATGTCCCTGAGAGTCATCCAGGGACCTTCAGCCATGCATTAGAGCCAATTTGGGTGCAAGAGTTCAAGGCTGCTACTAGGGACCTCAGGTCCACTTTGCAACTCTTTCCATCCCAGTTACAAGGGGTCTTCCATTCTTGGCAAACCCCCTCCTCAGTCAAGTGTTCCCTGCCCAAACCTCAGGGAGTACCTGACATGACAGATTTCTCTGAAGAGGAACTGCTGGTGGATTCAGATGTTGAGGAATGTTCTGCTCTGGGCTCTTCTCAGTTTTTTGGGGATCCTTTTGAGGCTGATCCTGAGCCCTCAGCTGAGGGCCTGCTCAGGGCTGTCTTGAATACTCTTAACATTCCCTTAGTTCAGGAGGTTCCTTCTGACCCCTCTGATGTGTTTCAGGAGCCTAAAAAGCCCCTTGCTTGCTTTCCACCTAACCCCACTCTTGACCGCCTTGTGTCTCAAGAGTGGAAGTCTCTGGACAGGAAACCTTCTGTCTCCAAGACATTTGCTAAGCTTTATCCCTTTTCTGAGGTAGCGCTTGCTCAGTGGGTTCATCTTCCTAAAGTGGATGCTCCTATCTCCAGGCTATCAAAGTCTACTGCCTTGCCAGTGTCTGATGCTTCTGCTCTAAAGGACTGGACTGACAAACTGGAGGTCTCCCTCAAGTCCATCTTTGCAACTGCTGGTTCTGCCATGCGTCCAGCATTCGCAGCAGCATGGGTGAACCGGGCCATTGCGGCCTAGACTGAACAGCTCACTCTTGCTGTCCGTCAGGATGTTCCCACTTCGCATAAGTTGCACCTCCTTGCCAACATTTCTGAGGCACAGCACTATGTTTCTGCTGACCTATTGGATGCCATCCGTTTGGTGGCTAGGGTTTCTACCATGTCTGTGGTTTGCCAGGCAGGCTCTTTGGCTCAAGATCTGGTCTGCTGATACTGCTTCTACGAAAGCATTGCTCTCCTTGCCTTTTCAAGGCACTTCCTTGTTTGGGCCAGATCTCAAGGATCTGATCAGTGAGGCTACAGGGGGTAAGAGTACACTTATACCCTTAGTTCCTAGGAAGAAAACGCAGCTTAAGCGTAACCGGTATTTTCGTTCCTTTCAGAATGAGACACATCCTGCGAACCAGATGGTTCCCTCAGCTCCGCTTACCTCCTCCAAGCCCAAACAGCAATGAAAGCCCAAAGTCTCCTCCAAGCCCAAGGCTTCCAAGCCTTCTTCGGCATGACTCGCCAAACCCGGGTCCACATTCTGCTGTGGGTGGTCGTCTGTGTCTATATCACAGCATTTGGGAGGATTCCGTGTCGAACACATGGGTTTTACAGGTTGTGACGGAAGGGTACAGGATCCCTTTCGTCTCTCTTCCTCCCTTTCACTTTGTTCTTTCTCATACGCCTCAGGGAGCAGAGAAACGCCGTCTTTTCGACGGTGCTGTTCAGGCTCTTCTGGACAAGGACGATCTGGAGCCAGTTCCAGTTCAGGACAGAGGTATGGGTTTTACTCAAACCTCTTTGTGGTCTCCAAAAAGGATGGAGGTTGTCGTCCCATTTTGGACTTGAAGGATCTCAATTCCTTTGTGACCCGGACTCATTATCACCAGGAATCTCTACGGACAGTGATTGCTCCCATGTCCCTGGGGGAATTCCTTGCATATCTGTATCTCGCGTACTTACACAATGCCGTTCATCCAGAAAGCCGGCAGTATCACTGGTTTTCCTGTGACGGGACATTTTCAGTTCTCAGCTCTTCCATTTGGTCTGACGACAGCTCCTCAGGTCTTCAACCGTGTCCTGGGAGCTTTAGTGTCCGTCCTCCACCGAGATGGCATCAGAGTTAATCCAAACATGGACGACCTGCTTCTGAAAGCCTCTTCTGTGGAACTTCTTCATCAGCAGGTTCAACAATGCATTCATGCTCTCACCCATCAAGGGTGGATCATCAACTTGGACAAATCAGACTTTGTCCCATCCCAGCGTCTGGTTTTCCTGGGCCTCCTCTTTGATACCCAGAAGAACATGGTGTTTCTCAAGGACGAGGTGGCTCACCAGATCGCCCACAGGGTTTCTGCGATACTGGCTCAAGATCCAGTTCCAGCCAAGAAGCTGTCATCTCTCGTGGGGAAATTCATTTCCACCATAGAGGCGGTACCGTTTGCCATGGCACACACCAGGGAACTCCAGCGGTTTGTGATCCAGGTGTGCAGGGGTCGGCCGGACCTTCTGAAGACATCGGCGTCACTTCCTCTTCATGTGGAACTGAGTTTGTCCTGGTGGCTCGACCTCTCCAAACTTCTGAAGGGCAAGTCCTTCCTAGTCTCCTTCTGCACCACGTTGACGACGGATGCCAGTCTCTCCTGATGGGGAGAGGTCCTGGGTTGTCTGAGTGCACAGGGTCGGTGGTCTCCGGAAGAATCTCTCCATCCCATCAATGTGTTGGAGCTTCGGGCCTATTTTGTCCTGGGCAGAAGAACACATTCCTGCTATATCCGCAGTGCACATTCCTGGCGTAGACAACGTCATGGCGGACTTCCTCAGTCGACACACAGTGGACATCGGAGAGTGGGAGCTGCACCCAGAGGTTTTCACCCTCATTGTTCAGAAATGGGGTCTTCCTTACATCGACCTGATGGCGATAAGACACAACAGGAAGGTTCCGAGGTTCTGCTCTCGATGGAGGGGCCCTCTAGCTCTGGCGGTGGATGCAATGTCCATTCCTTGATTATTCCCTCTGGCCTACGTCTTTCCTCCCCTCCCCATGTTGCACAGGGTGTTAGGGAAATTGCGACTGGAGCGTTGTCCAGTCATTCTGATTGCTCCGTACTGGCCTCTGCATGCTTGGTTTCCGGAGCTGCTGGATCTGTCAGTGGCGGAGCCATTCCGGCTCATCTTCTACAGGATGACCTGTGGAAGGAGGATGTTCATAGTCTAGCCTTGACGGCTTGGAAATTAAATCCTCAATATTGAGGAAGAAGCGTTTTTCTTTGAGTTCCAATCCTGATGATGAACTTTCTAACTTCAGGAGATTAAAGTGGAACTGTCAGTCATAGAAAAGTGCCCCCCCCAATTAATTTTTACTGAGACTCACCACCAGGAATATTGCTGAAAAGGAATCCATGCACCTGCGCTGTCCATCCCTGTCTGTACCTTAAGGTACAATGCAACCCCTCCCCCTAACAAACCAACCAATCATTCGTGAGACAGGGACAGACAGCGCAGGCGCACAGATCCCTCTTTGGCAAGATGTCTGCGCTGTTGTCTGCCTGTGAGTCTCCAAATAATTTGACTTTCTAAATAATGTCAGACTTAATAGGGATTATCAAAGTATTTATATGTGTTTCGCTGTAGTAAAAATTAATTGGGGGGCACTTCTGTATGACAGTTCTGCTTTAACTTCATTGCAAATTTAACCTTTCCAAACAGATAATGAGTTTTCATCCTGCGAAGACAAAAGATAAAATACATGATAGGGTGGCTATTAAGAGAGGGATAATAATCACATCCATGTCTTTAATAAAATCCTGACTTTCCTTCACAATGTTAGGAAAATCCTCTAGTTTTATTACAAGACCGGAGGCTCATATTATGCTAGTTTAAAGCTGCTCAATAACAACATTATAAACACGATTAATAGGTTTAAAGTAAAATGTTTAATGTAGACACTCTCGACCAGGGTAGCCAACGCTTTTCCTCAAGACCTATAGTGCATGTTTTCAGGATATCCATGCTAGGACACCGGTGGATTCATTAAATTGACTAAGATACTGATTCACCTGTGCTCAAGTAGAGATATTGCTAAAAAATGATCTGTCGGTAGCTCTTGTAGTCCGTTGTTGGCTACCCCTGCTCTAGATCAGGCTGCTATTTTGAGAAAATCTGTCAAACTACCTTCAGTCACAAACTTTTGATATGCAGTAGCTTCCCTTGAGGAGTGGGCTCCAAAATGGGAGATATCGATACCCGCTCAGTACATAATCCAATGAATTCAACACGCCAAAGTTGCCTTAGATAATGGGAGAAAAAGTATACAAAATGAAAAGTTGTTGAAATCTAGGTGATCCCACAGAGTTAGTTGCCAATTCATATGCTTTAACACCTTAGGGACCCTTGACGTACCAGGACCGTCACGGTCCTTGAACTACTCAAGGACCGATGACGGTCATGGTACGTCACGTACTTTTTACTTACATCGCTCTACCGGGAGCGCTGTAAGTAAAAATAGGGCCTGAAATAGACCGCTCCAAGATCGGAGCGATCTCTTTCAAGCCCCATAGTGACGCGCCGATACACGTGACAGGTCACGTGTACCGGCGCGCCAAAGTGCCCCTATGCGGTCGTTATGGGACGGAAATGTCCCATAGCCTCCGGTCCTTAAGGGGTTAAACAGTGAACAACGCAAAGGAGAGGGCATTGAGGAAACCCCAGTTAAAAAAAAAATGTCCCCATTTAAATGAACGCAAATTTTAATTTCTCCCCTGTGGTGCTATTGGCTTTTATCTAAACTTGTGCGTCTTTAGTTTATTTAATATAGCCCATTGTCAAGTTATCTCTAGTTTTGTGATAAATGTCGGTTTCTCTTGTGTTGAAACTTCATCAAAAACAGAGGTGTTGAAGTTCCATCCCTAACCCTTTGAGTTCCAATGGGATGTGCAACGTATTGCAAATAAATGTGTTGCATACCCCTCTGACGTTCAAAGGGTTAAGGCAGGGGCATCCAATGTATGGTCCATGGTCCAGATGTGGACTGACTGACCCCAGGGTATGGCCCACCTGAGATTTTGTTTAAAAAAAAAATAAAACGTTTACATAATCAAATAGCAGACATGAACTAGTAGCTCATCAAGTCCCTACTCCCTACGTACCAGTGCCATGGAATTCAACAATAGATTTCTGTTCGTTAACAGTATTGTCATTGACTTGATCAATAAATACGTCCATAGTTTAGAATAACGTCAGGCTACAGTGCAGCATTGTCATGAACACAAAAAAAAAAAATAAATCAGTGCAGACCTCACATGTGTTTCTTTCTGATCATGTGACCCGCTATTACTAATCACTGATATCCTTTAAGTGGATGTATCTCCTAAGCACAACATCCCCTAAATAGTTAGGTGACACATCCAATAGCATTAAAACCTTATTATTATTATTTTTTAAGCTTCTGTTTGGTTTAAATGTAACTTACAAAAGTATCTGCTGCAGCCACTTCCAGGTGACTGCAGTTCTCTGCGGTTCTCCGCTGTTACAAAGCTCCGCCTCTGCTCCCCTCTCTTCTCTGATAACAGAGGCGTCTATCTGTAAGCTAGAGCGGTCTCATCAGCAGAGATCGATATCTAGCCAATGAGACCACTCCAGCTTACAGACAGGAGCCTCCATCATCGGAGGAGGGAGGAGAGCAGAGGCAGAGCGTCGGGCTGCAGTCTATACGGAAGTGGCTGCAGCCCAGACTTTTATAAGTCACATTTAAACCAAACGGAAGCTTAAAATAAAATAATAATAAGGTTTTAATGCTGTTGGATGTATCACCTAACTATTTAGAGAATGTTGTGCATAGGTGATACATCCACTTTAAAGTAATAGTAAACTTTCATAATAAAAGCAGATCCAATTGATCTTCATAGTATTTGGGTCATGTAGAGTGTTATTTCAGTACTGTCAGAGTTGTAGTTCAGGAGTAATTGAATGATAAAGTATCCCCCTCCCGTCCCTTTTACCTAGTGTAACACTGCTGACCTCAGATGTGGAATCTGGTCATGGGACCAGACAGGTTGCAGCAAGGGACAATATTCTTACTGTGATCATAAGGAAAACCCTGCTCCACCCTGACAGGTTTTTCCTTATGATCACTGAAGATTGTCCCTCTCTGCGATCCATCCGGACAGTCTTGCTGCTCTGAGGTGAGCAGTGTTACATCAGTAAAAGGGGCGGGAGGGGGATACTTTATCATTTAATTACTCTTGAACTACAACTCGGACAATATTGAAATATCACTCTCCATGGCCCTAATACTATGAAGATTAATTGGAGCTTCTGTTTTTGTGAAACATTCCTATCCCTTTAAATCCTGTCTTTTTTGTAGCCCTTGAATACCGAAGCTCAGCACCGCTTGATCTAGAAAGAATGTGGCATATTTGAAAAAATTATAATGAAACTGCTGATACATCATGAACTCCACAGAGAGACCTGTTTTTTTTTTTGTTTTTTTTTATTTATGATCATGGTGTTTATGGACTAGCAGGTTATGAGAACATTGCAATGGTTCTTTAAACCTTTGAGTGCCAGAGGGGTACGCAAAGCATTGCAGAGCAAAACGTTGCATACCCCTCTTGCAATCAACAGGTTAAAACCAATAAAATTTCTCATCAGCGATGCACCTGCTGGCCTTCTGGTTATGTCACATGGGCGGTTTTGAACAAGGTTTGCAATCTCTGAGATTTAGCCCCTTTTTTCTGCCTACCAAAACGTGTGGGGGTAAAATTAGATTTTCTCTGTTAAGTACAGGATATTTTCAAATGTACAGTGTTACTGATAGTGTGACAGCTCTGCAATCTGTGAAATCTCTTCCCACTTACTGCTTGTTATATCATTTGTCTTCACTCCATGATAAAGCAGTGACTTGCAGGGATCCAGTGTGCCGGGCTGTTGATTAACCCTTTCTATATTAGTGCAAACCAAGTATGTATTCATTTTTAACATAACTACGGTCGGCTGTGCTCATCTGAAGTCCTCTTACGCCTCTTTCATTCTTTCTTCTTCTTAAAGGATTACTTAAAACTCCTAATAATAGCACCCAATGGATATTGCTTTGGTCAGAAAATTCTATATCCCTTATTAATTTTGGCCTTGCACTTTTGTTCAGTAGAGCAGTTTTGCATTTTCTGTGCATGGAGGCAGACATGACAGTTGCTGGCAGGGCTGTAGGACCTCTACCCCATGCAAATGGTAATCTTAGTCCTTTAACTCTTTGCTCTGCAGTGGACTAGTTCAGTGGTTCCCGTGCCCTCAGTGGCTACTAACAGGCCAGGATTTGAGAATTTCTTTTTATGAGCACAGGTGAGTTAATCAATACAACTGAGCCTCTGATCAACACACTTGTGTTCTAGCAGGGAAATTCCTAAGTCCTGGCCTGTTGGTGGCCACTGAGGGTACAGGTTGAGAACCTCTGCACTAGATACCTCTATGGCACACAAAGGTTTAAGGATTAATCACTGTAATCCCATAGAAAAGAATTTGACGGCAGATAAGAACATTCGGCCCATCTAGGCTGCCCGTTTTTCTTGTCTAACAAGGAAATCATCAAATCCTGGCCTGTTAGTACAGTGGTTCTCAGCTCCTGCCCTCAGGACCCACTAACAGGCCAGGATTTGATGATTTCCTTGTTAGTGCACATGTGAGTTAATCAATGTGAATGCGCCTCTGATCACCACACCTGTGTTCTAGCAAAGAAATCCCTAAGTCCTGGCCTGTTAATGGGTCCTGAGGACTGGAGTTCAGAACCACTGTATTAGTGGGTCCTGAGGACAAGATTTGAGAACCACTGGTCTAAACGACACCTCTTCTGGTCTTTTGGCATTTTTAAATTACATTTTCAGATAAGCAAACTGAAATTCATGGAAATATGTCCTCCTTAAATACGTACACCTAATTTATTATGTTTTTAAATAAATATATTTGTGCATATAAATCCTGATTAGTTTTGTATAAATTGTTGATTAATACTCTTTCAGCTGTCTTATCATCCAATTACTCTTGAACTACAACGCTCACAGTAATGAAATACTCTCTATGGCTCAGATACTATGAAGATTAATTGGAGTTGCTGTTTTGTGAAACATTGCTACCACTTTAATTAGTACTGTCCTCTGGGCCTTCTGCAGTAGGAAGGAAAACAAAACCTGTTTAATTGGGTGGAGTTGGAGGTCGAGGAGACCTGCTAGCAAGGATCTTGTACACCTCCATCGACATGAAATCCATTATAGATTAAAAATGTTTTCTCTTGAACCGGTGCACAAGAGCAAAAGTAATAGAGGCCATTACATCCATGGCTCTTGTCATTTAATTATTTATGCCCCTCTATCCACATGGAAATCGAGCACTTTGTTTTATGTTCTCTGTATTTCTTCCTTTACCGCTGTAGATTGCAATCTATCGAGCAGGGCCCCCATTCCCAATGTTTCTTTTCCCTAAGCACTGTATTGTCCAAATCCATAAATTGTAAAGCGCTCCTTACACTTGTGACTCTCTATAAATATATTCATTCATTCAGTCCATTAGAGGTTTTTTTTGTTCAGGGGATATTATCAGATGGTGTTAGTATTGTTTGAAGATAACATCATTAGAGTTTAAATTAGCGGAAAGAGTGAAATAAGGAAGTGTAAACACCGCATATCAAACAAGAATACACAGGTCAAAAACACAATTTTATTGTTGGTGGGAAGTATGAATCGGAAAGCTACATTACAACATTTTAGAGGATTTTGAAGGCTACTGATAAATATGGTACAGAAGGCCATTGTGCCTTTATTGAAAGTAACCTAGAAAGAACGTTAAAGGGATAGTAATACTTTAAACTAATCCCCATAGTGTAGCTATTTAAAAAAGAATTAAATTGCCCCCAGTGTCATCTCTCAAACCTTTATGGTTTGAGAGATAACCGTAAGCAAAGTTATCCCCTCCCTCCCCCTTCCCTGAAGTCAACATTGTACTGATTGCAGGGATATATCTGGTCTTATTTTCATCAGGTGGCTCTGCAGCAGATCCGAGATCGCGTTAGTAAAAAAAAAAAAAAAAAAATCACTGAAATGGTCTTCTACGTGTGCTTGCAAACCAAGCATATGTAGAAGACTCAGTCAATAATTCTTTTTTTACTAATGTGATCTCGGCTCTGCTGTAGAGCCGCCTGATGAAAATAAGACCGGATATCCCTGCAGTCAGTACAACGCAAACTTCAGGGAAGGGGGAGGGAGGGAGGAACTTTGCGTTCGGTTATGTCTCAAACCATAAATGTTTGAGAGATGACACTGGGGACAATTTATTTTTTTTAAATAGCTACACTATGGGGATTAGTAATATTAAAATATTACTGTCCCTTTAAGTCATTACTTGCTTCAAATTCTTCTCTCCATAGGAGCTTTCCAGAGGTGAAAGCAACACAATCTCTTCCATGCTCAAGCACCATTGTTCAAAAGCAGGCAATCTCTAACATTCCAGCTGTAGTAAACTACAACTCCCATCATCCTTAACTGGCCAATGGTTGGTTGGGGATGATGGGATCTATAGTCCAATAGTTACAGAGCCAAAAGTTCCTTACCCCTGCCATAATCCATTTGCAGATAAACAGGGAGCAGTGTTTACTAATGCACAAACTATTGGGTTTGAACAGGGAACAAGTTTGTCCCTGTTCATACCCTGTAGAACCCGTGACCTGGAAAAAAGATTTGCTTGATATTTAACAAAGAGGAGAGTTGCATGACAAATATTTGCTTTACTTTGTCTGTTATTGTTGCAAACTGTACGTTGGTACAACTGTTATTATGTGTTTGTACCATTCCTTTAACGTAAAAATGCCTCTGTAAGTGAAGCATACATCTTTGTAGTGAGAACTTTGCAGAATATAATGCTGTTTCCATAGACAGAGTTTTCTCTGTCGTCCAGTACAGGTTACTGGTAACTCTGGGTAGGTGATCTGCCCCTTTAAGCAGGCAGGAACAATTCTAGAATTGTGTGCAGGGGGTGGAGCCTACCTGGCTGCAGCTAGCCAACCAACTCCAGTAAGATTTGAGACACTATTGACTAGATAGTGAAGGTAAAGAGGACTCCTGTGAGCATGACCCCGAAGACCCCCACGGTCTATAGATGAAATACTGTTAACCATCTGTTTTGTGTGTACTCTCCACTGAGCGGTATATGATATCATCATTAACCCCTTAGTGACAGGCGCGTGCGTACCCGGCTGTCACCTTAACGCCCGTGGTACATTTTAATAAATGAGTCAGGAGTCTCCGAACGGCGTGCAGGCGCACGGAGACCCGGACTTCCGGGACTTACGAGGTACGTCCTCTGTCACTAAGTGACAGTTTCTGCAGGACGTACCTGGTTAGTCATTTGTTGCGATGGGGTTAAACTGGAACTTTCACCTTAATTCAAGTTTGCATGTTTGAAAATTGCATTAAAGGGATAGTAATACTTCATTTTAACTTTATTTTATTTTGTAGGCATTAAAAAAACATGAAGAATGATGTAAGTCTTATCTCTGAAACCTTTATGGTTTAAGAGATATTCACAAACAAAGTATCCCCCCCCTGTTCAACCAGATAAGAAGGGAGATGCCCAGGTAGACTGCAGAGAGGGACAATCTTCAATTAAGATAATGGAAAAAGCTGAAAAACTTTTCAAGGGGGGAAGGGCTTTCATTGTTTTCATACAAAGAAAATTGTCCCCTTCTGTTATCTGTACTGTCATACAACCAGACTCACATCTGAGAAGAGATGGCTTACACTAGGAAAAAGGGGCGGGGAGGGGAACTTTGCTTGGGAATATCTCATAAACCATAAAGGTTTGAGAGATAAGACTTATATCATTCTTCATGTTTTTTTAATGCCTACAAAATAAAATAAAGTTAAAACGAAGTGTTACTATCCCTTTAAAATTGCGGTACCCTTGCTTTTACCAGTGATGTTTCATATGTAAATTGTCTTTCAGTGACACGTCATATGCTAATGAAGCTCTTTGCTGTTCCAGGAAATGTTTGCCTTTACTTTTCCCTGGAATAAAAGTGTGTAAATCTCCTAAATTATACATCTGCTGGAAATGTGGTTAACAAGACGCATAGGCAGTTTTGAATGAAGTTTTCAAATATATAAAGAAAATTCAAGGTGATTGCTCCACTTTAGACTGTCTCCCTAAGACACGTTTAGAATTAAAATCTGCCTGAATGTTGCACTAGCTATGTTTTTCTGTAAAATAAATAGTAGTTGAAGAATTTTACTTTTGTGTTGGTGGCACAGTGCGGCACTTTATGCTAATTCACTGTGCAGTATGCTAATTAGCTCTGTTTGAGGCCAGCCCCCAGTATGTGGGATTTATGTCGATTCGGAACACAGTGTGTGGTAATAATGTCCCAGACTGTGACTCCCAACAAATAAAGGTTCATTTCTCAAAAAAATGTTTATTACCAACAGATGGCTAGCACAGGAATTTATTACATTGTATTATTTGTAATGATATGAGATGCCTGCCTTTTTATTTCATATTTCTTTTGTTTTATTAGGTCTTTTTTTACATAAATGATTAACCCTTTGAGAGCCAGAGGGTTACGCAGCACATTGCTTTTCAATGTGTTGATATTCCTCTGGCACTGAAAGGGTAAAGAACAGAAAATATCACATGCTTTAACCCTAGGTGCGCCAGAGAGGTATCACATGCATTGCATTGTGTAGGATACCTGTCTGCCTCTTAACCCTTTGAGTGCCAGAATGGTACAGAATGCATTGCAAACGAGTGCATTCCGTACTACTCTGGCACTCAAAGGGTTAAATGGACAATGATTGCTTTTGCACCGAGAAGAACGGGGCAACCCTGGGGCAAACAAAAATTCCCTAAATTGGCAGTGATCTGATCTGGGTTTCATTGTGCAGGATTTTGCCTGGTTACACGCTGTGTAGTCCTGATATCCCTCTCTGTGTTCATGTAATCTTATTTGCTCAGGGTTTTCTGTCCTGGCAATATATTTCCCTGTTGTCACGGGGCAGCGGCTATTGACTGAAAACAATACTTGGCTTCTGCCAGCGGATGACTGATGTGGTCATTTACTGCCTGGGATTAAAAGAAAATGGCTGTAGGATACTGAGGCTGGATCTGTGCGCTGATCAGTAGTCAGACCTGGCATCCATGCTTCCCTGTCCACGGAATTGCCTGTTCTGTCCAACACCTAGATCCGTACTCACGTGATGCTGAACAATAGGATGCTAACGGATGCCTACCAGTTGTCTGCATTTTCCATCTACCGGTGCCTAGTTTTGCTCCCACTCCGAGGATGCTGCTGTCTGTGACGTCAGCCTCTTAAGAACCTGTGGGGTGTGCAGCCAAATTCAATACAATGTACTGCACACTCACCTGGTCCTTAAAGGGATAGTAATATTTCGTTTTCAATGCAGCCCAGTTTAAGGAATAGTATTCCCGGCTGATGCTCGTAGTTAAAGCTCTTAACCCCTTAAAGGGATAGTAATACTTCATTTTAACTTTATTTTATTTTGTAGGCATTAAAAAAACATGAAGAATGATATAAGTCTTATCTCTGAAACCTTTATGGTTTAAGAGATATTCACAAACAAAGTATCCCCCCCCGTTCAACCAAATCAGAAGGGAGATGCCCAGGTAGACTGCAGAGAGGGACAATCTTCAATTAAGATAATGGAAAAAGCTGAAAAACTTATCAAGGGGGGAAGGGCTTTCATTGTTTTCATACAAAGAAAATTGTCCCCTTCTGTTATCTGTACTGTCATACAACCAGACTCACATCTGAGAAGAGATTGTTTACACTAGGTAAAAGGGGCGGGAGGGGAACTTTGCTTGTGAATATCTCATAAACCATAAAGGTTTGAGCGATAAGACTTATATCATTCTTCATGTTTTTTTAATGCCTACAAAATAAAATAAAGTTAAAACGAAGTGTTACTATCCCTTTAAGGACTGGCTGCTCACGCATACGGCAGTCACTTAAGGATCACGGAGCATTTTTTTAAATTATTTTTTTCTTCGTACTTCTGCGCGAGGAGCCTGGAATTCCATGATGGTCCAGGACCGTCATGGGTCCTTAAAGGGTTAAAGGGATAGCAATATATCTGTTGAACAAACTGAGTTTAAGGTCTTTTAGTCTCTTATCCTATGTGGACAGTCCTCTGAGCAGTTTGTCAGTAAAATGTACCTGTCACCTTAAGACACGTTTAGCTTGTTTTACAAAGAACTAAAATCTTCCTGTGTGTCGCACTAGCCATTTTTTTTTTTTTTTTTTTGTAAAATAAGCCGTTTTAGAGGAATGAAACTTTATTTTGGCAATTGTCTGCACAATATAATAGTACATCCTGTTATGGGTCAAAATGACCCCTCACTCTGCTGTTAGGAGTACCCCAGCGTGAGGGCACTGTGTAGATTAGGCTGACCAGACCTCACCTTTAACTGGGGACGCATAGGAGAAATGCATACTGCAGGACTGCTTTGATTTCAGTGAAGTACTGCAAAATGGCTATTTCCTATGTGTCCCCTGTTAAAGGTGAGATCTGGTCAGCCTAGTGTAGATTCATTCACAGTGCAGTGTGTGGGAATGTAGAACCCAGTACTGTAACTAATTTACATGACGTGCCAGACTGCTACCAACAAATAAAAGTTTATTTCTTAAAATGACTAGCACACCATATATATTCCTGAAAATTAACCAAACTTATTTTCGTTTGACTGGTCCATGCTGTAGTATTTATCCTTCTGAGTAACTGCCACTGGTGAGAGTTGTTTTATTCAAGAGTTATTGCAGCTGAAACATGAATTTTTCTAGTTGCAATATGTCAGTGGTCTGAAATGTTACAGTGGCACTGGTGTTACACCATCCTATGGACAACTCTGGTCAGTTGGCCATAAACCTTCATTGGGTTGCATAGCAACAGCGCCACTGTAACATTTCAGGACATTGAGATACTGCACCTAAAAAGATTCAAGTTTCAGTTGCAATATCTTTTTAATAAAATGCCTCTCAGCAGAGGGAGCACCTTTGTTTTACTTGAGGTTAAACCCTACAGTATGTATTTTTTTTAATTTATTTTATACCAAGTTTTACTATCCCTATAACTCTCAGTGAGACAGGGGTACACAATGCATGGCTAAGCAATGCGTTGCGTACACCTCTGGCACTCACAGGGTTAATGGAGAGTTCTGTATGAATTAAAACAGAAAACATTTCTTAGTAACCTGTTTCTTTAAGAAAATTCAACCCATCAGTGCCAGATGGATGTGTGTACATTGCACACCCCTCTGGCACTTTAAAGGTTAAACCGTTCTACTTGTTTGCATTTACAGGAGAAAAATACATTTGCAAAATAAGCAAAAATTGCTGTTTATATATAATGCATATTTATGCGTCCGGCCCTGAGTGCGTGTGCTGAATTCGGGTTTAACTGAAATTTACATTTATGTACCTATTAATGGCTTTGTTATACTGTGAAAACAGTCACTATGTCACACCACAGCTACAGCAAATGTTCCCTTAGGCCACTTTCCTCCCACTAAACCTGATGTCCTTTTTGTTGTGAGTCCTTGTAGGGACCCTTTGTTCACGTGTATGTGGGTCATGGCGTTGTGGAACGGAAACATTCATTACCTTGTCTGTAATACGGTTTTCATTTAATCTCTTATCCTAGCACTCAGTGGGTTAATCCTTTGAGTGGAAGATAGATATCCAACGTATTGTAACAGATACCTTTCTTGCATTCAAAGTATTGATCACAACCTGGTATTGCCACTTTGTAACAAATAGGGGAAAATCCCCTTTTTGTAGATCTGTTAGCCATTTTTTTTTATTTCAAACAATTGATTGAGATGTTTTGCAAATGACAGGGAGAGGAGTGTGGAATGTTGGTATCTGACTGTCAGGGAGTGTCATGTGTCAAGGAGAGCGTTGTGGAATCTCATTTGGCTGGCAGGTGGGAGGGAGAGCAGTGTGGAATGTTGGTATCTAACTGTCAGGGAGTGTCAAAGAGAGCATTGTGGAATCTTATTTGGCTGGCAGGTAAGAGGGAGAGCAGTGTGGAATGTTAGTATCTGGCTGGGAGGGAGAGCAGTGTGGAATGATAGTATCTGGCTGGGAGGGAGAGCAGTGTGGAATGTTAGTATCTGGCTGGGAGGGAGAGCAGTGTGGAATGTTAGTATCTGGCTGGGAGGGAGAGCAGTGTGGAATGATAGTATCTGGCTGGGAGGGAGAGCAGTGTGGAATGATAGTATCTGGCTGGGAGGGAGAGCAGTGTGGAATGATAGTATCTGGCTGGGAGGGAGAGCAGTGTGGAATGATAGTATCTGGCTGGGAGGGAGAGCAGTGTGGAATGATAGTATCTGGCTGGGAGGGAGAGCAGTGTGGAATGATAGTATCTGGCTGGGAGGGAGAGCAGTGTGGAATGATAGTATCTGGCTGGGAGGGAGAGCAGTGTGGAATGTTAGTATCTGGATGGGAGAGAGAGCAGTGTGGAATGTTATGTATCTGGCTGACATATCAGGCAGTACTGTCTAACATACATAAACTGACAAGTATCCCAAAATAGAATTTGAAAAAAAAAAAAAAAATGGCTACTCCCCCCAGCCAGGAATAGAGGCATTATAAACTACAGAGCCCTCAGTGTATAGATACCCCCTGAGTTGCAGTCATTGCTCAAGACGCACTTATACAGGTCATATGGAGAGAAATGTCTCCATGTGAGTGAGTGCCAGTCAGGTTGCTACGGGAACTAAGTAACATTTGTTGACCAGCTGGGACAAGCATTCACTTCACTGATGTCAGGGAAAAGAGTGGAAGGGTAATAAAAGCAGTTAGTCTTTAAAATTAAAGGGATAGTAATGTTGTAAAATAAATGCCCCGTCGATTATACTCCATGTTTTTGTCCTCGCACAGCGTTATTAGAATACTGTCCCCCGCATATTCTGAGTGACTGACTAGCATGACTCCAACTGTACTGATAGTGTATATGGGGGATCACAGACTGTCTGCCCCCACCCCCTGTTTCAGCTTGTAGCCACAGAACCACACTTTACGCTGACAGTCCAACAGGTTCTCCTTTGATGCCGAGTTGGGCTCCTAAAGTTTTGGTCTGGCTCCTAGAGTTAAGCCATATTTGTCGAGCCCTGCCATAGAGGTATCGAAGACATGTGTCGGACGCTCTCTGACACTCAAATAGTGTGTGACTGATATCATCCACACTCTTAAATTTTGAAAAAAGCAATAGTCAAATATTTTTTTTTAGCCATTACTTCACCTTTAAGGATGCAAGACGTAAATTTGTTTGCTCCCTGAATATCATTTGCTTAAAATGATGAAAAGCATTTACAGAACGGCTGTCTTGGTTTCAGCTTGTGCGGCAGCTAAAGTTCTGTGCATAAATTAAGTCCGGATCCTGTTTAACTCGTTTGGCTGTGTGAATGAATTCCCTCCCAGGCTGTGAATTATGAAAAAGAGAGAGAACAAGTAAGGTTTTTTTTTTTCTCTAGTGCGAATAAAACTTGGCAGCAGTTTGCATAATCCAGATAATTCAGACAGGAAACGCTTGCATCTGAATCGGAGTGCTGAATCAGCATTATGAGTCCAGACATAAATGCCTCTGGGAGTTAAGTAGTTAAACTCCACTCAAGCGTCCAGAATTTATCTTTAACAGATTAGCAATTTGTTCTAAAACTATCATTTTAGTAGTACATGTTATTGTATATTTGCTGGTTTTATTTCTGTTTCATTTTTAATCAAATATTTCAGCATCTTTTTCACTTTGTGTTTAGTGCCCTCTACTTACAGTCTGTAGAAACAGTCAACAGAACTGTATCTGCAATATATATTATAGATTATAAGAATTGTCTGTCTCTCCTCTGTTCTCATATCTCATCTGAGCAGCGCACATGGGTGGGCAACCTGTGCACCCTACAGCTGTTGTTGGACTACGTTTGCCATTTATCTGTCTGAAGATGAGTGGGATTGTAGTTCAGTAACAGATGGAGATATGTAGATTTCCCACCCCTAGATTTGAGGGAGACACGTGCACAACACATCATGGTGCTTTTAAGCAACAGATGAGTTGGAGATACTGTTTACAGATTGAAAGGAAAAAAAGGGCAATCAAGTCACTGGAAGTGGGTGTAAAATAATTGAAATTAACCCTTTCAGTGCCAGAGGGGTATGTAATGCATTGCAAAGCAATACGTTGCGTACCCCTCTGGCACTGAAAGTCTTAAGGATTCCACTGGAGTACGCACAATTCAATAAAAAAGCCAGCAGCAGAAATAAATGAATATATGCTACTAAAATAATACAGCAATATCAAACCTTCAGGCAGCTTCAACCAGTTGTAGACCCCCCCCAAAGCTGGAGGTCTGAAAATTGACTACTCCTGACATGCACCTTGTTGATAGTAGGGTAAAATGTTGTCCCCTTTTTTTTTTTTTTTTTTTTTTTAAATAAAGTTTTAGGCTACACTCAGTTTTAACGCATACCAAGCCACCCTAGTCAACTTAACCTCCAATTTCCTATATTCCCTTTACGATTCACTCGCATGAACGAAAGTGCCACAGCCATATATTACTGACTGATGACCACATAGGTCGACCAGTAAAAGAAGAATGTGTATGGTATTTCATTCTCTATCATTGCCCATGTGAACAATCGGCTCTACAGCCCATATGCTGCATTACAGATCAACAAGCTGAAACCTGCATGGGCCTGACGCATGAGCGCATCCAAGTTGCAGCATGCTACGATTTGATGCATTTTGCTAGGTGGAAATCGTTCATGTGATAGCACAATTGGAGCCAAGCTCTTTTACAAGAGTTTAGAGCAATGTAATAACTCTATAATAAAGTGGTTCTGTCAGTTGTTTTATTCTAATGTTATAGCAGTTCAAATAATCAGGAAGTGAATTGCAATTTGATTACTTCCTGACAGGAAGTGACTCAGCAGTTTCTATCACATTCTGTGGAGAACTGTTTGCCATTGAGCCACCTCTCCCACAGAATACAACAGAATAACTAACAGAGGGCAATTAATGGCAGGAGTGGGAGAAATGGGTACATGGAAGTAGGTAGAGTTAAACGGGAAGTTCATATCTGTCCCTAGATATCCTATAATTAACTCTAGGCAAGTCCTGAGATTTCCCAAGTATCCTGATAGTTAGCAGTGAGGCAGAAATGTCACATTTGGTATTTAATTTTATCAGAATGTAAGGTAGACTACTATCCTGTCTTTCTCTGTTGTCCAATACAGGTTACTGGTAACTTTGGGTAGGTGATCAGCCCCTTTAGGTAGGCGGGAACAATTCTGAGAAGCAACTGCTGGATGGGGCCTACCTCTTCTCCTTAGCTTGCAGCTTGCCAATCCCCATCCACAAAGATTTGTTCCTTGGTCAAGACACAAGGCAAAAGAACAGTTCTGCTATAGTTTTAGCTTTTTTATTAATTTTCTATTAGATATGGGATTACCACCACTGACAATTTCCGTCACCCAAATGCGGCTAGCTTGGTTTACCAGGTGCTTTTGTGGGGTTCTAAGCCCTGGGGGGGAAATCTTGGCTGCAAGTTCTTTCCCCAGGAGTTGCCCACTGAGGCTTCTTCTTGATATATGGTAATCTGAAGACAGAAGATCTGCTGAAAAGATGAGCACCCTTTGAGCGCTGAGGTCCACTTGTCCCATGCCTCCCCGTCACACAGGGGTCTCATTTGGAGTTCCTTTTACATACTCATGCACTCATTGGGTTTATCTGTATGTCTGTGGGGTGTTTAGAGCAAGTTTATGTGGTAATTGAACCCTTTGGCTGCTGGTTTAGCATCTCTTGGGGGGTTGTGGGCACTTTCCCTACTGGGATCTGTGTTTTTTGGGTTTACTGACAAGTTCTAGTGGGCTCTTGAGTGATTTTACATGTTGGTATTCACTTTGTGAAATTTGTGTTCCAGCTCGCATTTACCGCATAGACGCCATTGCTCCATTCACTTCTATGGGACTTTACAGTTTGGGACATATCTCTGCAACCGCTCCATGTAGCGAGGGCAGATATTGCTCATTTTGTTGCCCTGCCCTTGCTCTGTTATCCGGTCAACATTCTGGGCATGTTGGGGGTCTCAGGGGGCTTCGGGCACTGTTGGGGCACTTTTTTTGAGAAACTAAAATTCCCATGAGTGCTTGCTTCGCGTGCTCGTTTCTGATTGGCTCCCGCCGCTGCAGCCATTTTGTGCCTTCTCTGAACGAGTATCCTACACAGGGCTTGGACTCTCCTTCTCTCCTCAGCAGTTTAACCCTTCGTCTACCAGATAAGTCTATTTTAGCATTTCTGGGGTGATTTTTATTATCATACACACCGTTTTTTGGGTGTTTCTGATACTTTGACCTTTTGACTCTGTGAGCATGTCTAGTCTGTTAGACCTTGGGGCTAAACCTAAGACTAAGGACACTGGGGCGTCTGTGTCCCCTATTGCTCATTGCGCCTCATGTCACTCAGGGTAACCTAGAGAATACTCCAGTCACGTTTGTCCAGCATGCGCTGCTGCCCCTGAGTCCCCTGCAGGGTCCTGCAGCCATGCACTAGAGCCAGTTTGGATGCAAGAGTTTAAGGCTACTACCAGGGGCCTCCAGTCTACCTTACAACTCCTTCTATCCACCGTGCAGAGAGTCTTCCACTCGTGGCAGGCCTTCACCCCTATCAGATCCTCCCTGCCTAAACCGCCGGACGTACCTGATGTGTCTGATTCCTGTGAGGAGGAATTATTGTTGTCTTCTGATGATGAAGACTGCTGTGTACCTCTGGGACTCAAAGAGTTAATATTAAAAGGCATACCACCACGAGCATTCAATGGCAGTGAACACATACCCAAGTATTCTTTCCCAGGGGTAATTAGAACTAGGTTAATGGAATGTTAAATAGAAAGACAAGGAGCACCTTGTATGTCTATTCCCCCTGAGGTCTGAACATGGGGAGTGCTAATGTATATTAATGTGTCTAACCTGAACCACTTAGCCTTCCTAGTGTGCCCTTCTCTAATTTGGGAAAACCTGACCTAAAGTTAACTAGAAGTAACCTACTTTAAAGTGCAACGGTCAGATCTGCCAATAAAACAGAGTCTGTGTTGTGTGATTCCCACTGGACTATTGGGGAGCAAAAAAGTGTATCGGGAAGCTTCCCCCCTGGTGCGTCAGTGTTGCATGGAGACAGCTACAGATTTCCTGTTTGCGTTCAAACCAAGGGCATCTGTTTTGTGGTATCTGCTTTGCAATGCATTGGATACCACTCTGGCACTCAAACGGTTAACAATATATGAAGAGAAAACTGGATCAATTCTTGGGAAACACCAACTGTACCATAAAGAACAGCAACAACAACAAATAATCCCCAGATTCCCATTGATTTAAATGGGGCTGAGAGGTCTCCGACATATTGCCTGTAAAACAGGGGTGTCCAAGTTCAGTCCTCAAGGGCCTCAATTTAGGGATTTCGCTTATTAGGCACAGGTGAGTCAGTGACAATGAATGACCCACTGATTATCTCACCTGTGATTAATCGGGGAAATCCTTACATCGTGGCCTGTTGGTGGCCCTTGTACACCCCTGTTATAAAACATTATGGTTTCCTCTGTAAATTTCACAATTCATATAACAGGTGTGTTGAGCAGAAAGATTGAGAACCACCGGGCTAGACGCCTGTAAGTGGGCGAGATGATCATCGTGACAGCACATCTCTAGGGGAAGCGTGATTAGCGCAGATTTGTGTTTGGGAAAAACAAGGCGTACGATTCTGAGGCAAACTAACCATACCGTTCGGGAGGAAAGGAAAACTTCCCATGTGGTTGTGTGGGGATTTTAACCTCTAGAGTTGTAAGTAATAGCAGGACCTACTTGAAACAAGAGGAATCTCAGTGTATGCTTTCTGTATAAATAAAGTTACAGTAACACGTGTGAATATTGGCAGATTCCTTTGGCATGTAAAAGGCCTTTTGAGTGTCGAAAAGGTATAAGACTCATTGCAATGTGTTGGATTGCTCTCTGGCACTCAAAAGGTTAAAGGAAACAATAATACCTAAAATTAATTTACTCGGTTCCCCTGCAATTCACGCATCATCTTTAAAAAGGCCTAAAATCCAGTCTTACATATGTCAGGAGGGAGCAGGTATTCCTGCCTTCTCCAGTGCTCCCAGGATTGTGTGAATGGGCTGAGATAACAGCCTGTCTGAGTACAAGAGCAGCGGGCAATAATTGCATCAATTAACTGGATTTAATTCTTATTTAACAATACAAATAATAGTAAATGTTCTCTGGACAGGACTAAATGCATATGTTAACACTTTGAGTGCCAGAGTGGTACGCAACGCATTGCATAGCAATGCATTGCGTACCACTCTGACACTTGAAGCATTAAAAAGCTAGTTTAGGATTATAGTTTTGGGATGTCATATAAATAATTTGTAACAAGATCATGATAGTACTTAAACCCCTTAAGGACGGTCCTGGCATTTCATGGGTTGTCGAGCCATAAGGATCCATGACGTGCCAGGACCATCATAGGAGTTGGATGAAAAAATAAAAAATGCTCTGTGGTCCTTAAGTGCCGGCCACGAGCGAATGGTCCTTAAGGGGTTAACCCTTCTAGCATTTTCACCATTGCTTTTCAAAGCAATGTGTTGGTGACATCTCTAGCATCTAAGGGGTTAAGGCATAATATTGCACTTGTTTATCAACAGCAATTGTGCTTAGCATGCCTGACCAGGAAGTGAGGTGTGCGCACAACAATTTCTTCCCCAGTCTTCACTTCTGTTAAGGTATAGAAGCTTTATTGTGTTGTGTGTGTGTGTGTATATATGTATATATATATATATATATATATATATATATATATATATATATATATATATATATATATATATACAAACCCCTTGAGAACCAGAGGAATGTATTTCTATGTAATATGTAATGCAGATGGGTCCAGAACCATTTGTATTCCATCGTTCACTTTCCCTTAACCTGTCAATGCATTATGTACCCCTCTAGCACTCAAAGGGTTAAATGCAGTCTCTACAGATGTATATTGTATATACAGCTAGGTTCAGATTGACTTGTGCTGGTTTTCCTATACGTGACATTTTTATATATTCTATACTGCGTGTTAGAAAGCTCCATAGCGGATATTTTCGTTTCAGTTTTCATCTGTCAAACAAAGACTTTTCGTGGACTATCCAGGAGATGTGTTCTATAGAAGCAGTGATAACACAGATAGGAACAGACTTGTAATTTAGCATTCATTTGCATTTCAGGTCCACATTAGTATTATTAATTTACACACTGCCCCAGAACCACTTGCATTGTGGCGTTCATTTCCCTTGAAGTGCCATTTTTCTCCTACGTTGCCCAGTTAAGTCCAGGGTTCAGTGGTTTGTTGTGTGTTGGTTATCAGGGATCCTGCAGGGTGAGTAAGGAGGGAGGGGTGTGTGTGAGATTAGCATATTAACAAGGTGCTTACTAATCGCCTGCACTCTCCTCCCCTAACCATCCTCCCGACTCTGCTGCTTTCCTGGCTGAATGAAGCCAGGAATTACAGACTACAGTCACGTTACTGGCTGTGTTCAGCACTTCACACAGAGGAGGAAAAAAAACCCCACCAGAAAAATAAGGATGGTCTGTGTGTGCGACCGCTGAGTGGATTGTGTCATTGGAAGGTGCAAGCGTCTATGTGGCTGGACAGAGCCAGTGCAGCGGGGTGGGGGGATCCATGCTGGAAGCATCCTACCCCCGGTGCTTGTGGCTGGAAGGCACTGAGGAGAGCTGATTTCTCCCAACCCCCTCAAGCTGTGAATCGGGACATTGTATACAGGAGGGTGGCTTGATATTTTTTTTTTCCCCCTCTCCCTGCTGTGTGTATGTTGTTGGAAGTGGCAGGCCGTCTGGGCCCGGATCAGGCAGGTGCCGTCTTCTATATGGAGAAAAGCGGATGCAGTCCCTTCCCGATATGCTGGGCTAAAGGTACAGACACACGTCCTATGTTATCATTCCTAGGGACACGCACCTGAAGACAGCAAGGGAGCAATTCTGCACCAGGGGAAACCTCTCAAAATGCCCACTGACTTAAATGGGATTTTTAACCCCTTGAATGCTACAGTGGTTTCCAGCGTATTGCTTTGCAAAACATTGGAGACCTCACTAGCATTCAAGGTGTTAAAAGTCCATTTAAATTAAGTGGATTTTTTTTTTTTTATTTGTTCAGTAAGATGTCCTAAAATCACTCCACTTGTCTTCCTACATATGCCCTGTTGTGCCTTAACCCCCTGAGTACCAGAGGGGTTGCACACCCCTCTGGTTCTCAAGGGGTTAATTTCTTAACGGAACAAGTTTATTTTTTGTAACCCCTTGAATGCTAGAGACGTCTCCATCGAAATCCGTTGAAGGCGTCGCTAGCTTAAATAAGAAATGCTTTGCACACCTTGCTGGCTATCAAAGGGTTAACATAAAACATGCAAATAATTTTCCTTATGATGCCTGTAAATAAACTTGATGAGGGTTTTTTTTTTGTTTGTTTTGTTGTTGTTTTTTTTTTTTTTTTTTTTTAAATGAGACTCCTTAAGGTGTTTGGGTGATGCGTGAGGATTAACCCTCATGCTGCCAGTACTTTGCAGATAAATCAAGAAGCAGAAGGTTCCATTGCATGCGGAGCAAATGGGGAGGTGCAGTTTGATATTGTGCTAAGGGGCTGTGGTAACCTTTATCCTGATAGAGCAGCTGTCACCATGTTAATAACCTGTCAGCAATCACACCCCCACAGCTGCCCAGTACAAACGAAAGGGGGTTAATCCATGTGGCACAGAGACGTAGGGAGAGATGTATAAAAGTGGTGCAAACCTACATCTGGCGCTATTCTCAAATAAAAATCGACTGCGTTAATGTATTAAACTGTTAGTTCATAAAATCCCTTCTCTACAGAAAGCGCGCTAAATGCATTTGCTCTCATAATGTGTGGACGTGACCACAGTAAGATACGTCATTGTCAGTTTATAAAAATTGTCCCTTTTTGCTGCAGTTTTTAGGTCACACACTTGCCAGTTTTCCGCCACCATCTCCTGGGTGTAATCTCAACGTTAGGCTGTGTAAATGATATGTATAAAGATGTCACAATTCCAGGAAATAAACAGTGCACAAATATCACCAGAAAGATTGCTATTGAGGTTGATATGCTTGTATAAATCTCCAATTCGTATCATCTAGCTCCGTGTTCTCAGCAGGCATTTCCCAAATGTAAGACCTGTCCTTTGAATAGATGTAGTGGGCTGGCCCTCAGCAAAAATTATACAGGCTCTGACAGTGGTTGAACTTGCATAATGTGGCGGAGAGCCAGCCCAGCATGCCTATACTGTCGGGATATCCTCTGGATTAATATTGTGTAAACTACTTCTCAGAGGTTAGTGCGAATTGTGCGTTTGTAACAATTTCATTCATCATGAAGAAGAGCTACAGCCTCATTCCCTCATCTAAAGAAAAATAGTTGATTTTCTTACATCTCAGTTAAACCAGTGAAGGAATATGCTGAATATCTTAAGAACAACAGTTTGACATATTATTTGTGAGAAATAAAAATTGTTAAAAGTAGACTTAACCCTCTGAGTGCCAGAGGGGTACGGAACGGATTGCAAAGCAATGCGTTCCATACCCCTCTGGCACTCAAAAGGTTAAGAGTGTGTGTCAGTGAGCGAGAGAATTCTCTCATTAGTGCAGGTGGCCTAAATATCCGTGTCAGCGCTTTCCACTTCTATACCGGGTTTTCATTAATTTGTCAGTATTAATGACTTGAGGAAAAGAGGGGATTGCAACACACTGCAGAAAATGCATTGCAAACACCTCTGTTCCACAGAGGGTTAAATTTAAAATAAATTGAATGTTGGAGAAACCCTGATCGTGCACACATGTACAAGAACCTATTATTTTTTGCCTTGTGTCATTTGTGTATTCATCTCCCCATAGTGTTTTTGTGGTTGGAAGGCATCTTGCTCTGTAATAGGAAGTTGATAATGTTAGGATATTAATATTCTTGTGGCTTATGACAGTGGGAATGTTCGATACTTCGTGTTAATAACAGAGCGGTAGGAGTGACTTCCAAGCCTAGCTTCATCTGTCATTAACACAAAGTATCGAACATTCCCGCTGTCATAAGCCACAAGGATATTAATATCCTAACGTTATCGACTTCCTGTGGTCAGTGGATAAACTAAGTCTTGCCTTGGCCAGAGCTTCTAATGAGGGCGAGTGGAGCGGGTCTCTGTATTTGTATTGTTTTTACCTGGGGTCATCCGTATCTGGCCTTCCATTTACACCCATCATTCCTGGCAGAAGATGATAGACGCGATCTGTAGTCCAACAGTAGTTAGGTGGGTGCAAGCTGATTTCTCTAAATTTGGCGCCAGTCAGATGTATGAATACCCAGTCACAGGGTTACCCTTACACCGCCCTCGCTTCTCTAGATACATTTCAGAAAGAGAAAGCAGTTCTGGGACAAACTAGCTGAATCAAATGGGAATAATACAAAATCCCATTGATTTAAACTGAACTTTTAACACCTTGAATGCTAGAGCTGTTTTGAAGGCATTACTTTGCAAAGTAGTAGAGCCCTCCTATAATTCAAGGGTTTAAAACCCCCATTTAATCCGCGGTATTTCTGTGACTATTTGTTCCCCATGCTGCAGTCCGTTTATTGACTCTCCTTTAGAACCCTCCTCTCATTGGGCCGGAGGCTCTTACTGTATTTCCTATAAGGCTGCATGCAGGAAGACTGTTCTGGAGTGATATGCAATGAAGTGATGCATTTGAGACCTCCATAGTGTTTCAGTGAGTGTAAAAAAATGACAAATAATAATAATTGTTTAGAGGAATATTTGTCATCGACAGCTTAAAGGGACACTAACAGTGATATGTGTTCCTATACAAGGAGAGATGCATAATTGAAACATTGAGCGGCCTAAAAATATTCTCCCCCTCTGCCACTCTTTCCTGGGAGATGGTGGGGTGGGATGGGTAGCGCCATGTTCCTGGAAGTATAGCCAGAGAGAAGAATGGGTCACACACAAGCCTGTCAATCAAGGGAGGTGAATGTGCAGGTAGGTTCTAGTGCTTGCCTTCATCTGGTACATGGAGCCACTCAGAAAACTGTTCCTTCATGTGATTTTATATAATACTAGTATGAAAGCCCATCTACACGGACTAAAATGCCACCCAGTGGTCCCGGGTGCTGCCTCGGAGCCGGGAGCAGAGACAGAGGAGGTGAGCCAGTCTGTGCTGCGCGTGACTGCATCGTCCCACCAGTGTGTGCTGCGCGTGACTGCATCGTCCCGCCAGTGTGTGCTGCGCGTGACTGCATCGTCCCGCCAGTCTGTGCTGCGCGTGACTGCATCGTCCCGCCAGTCTGTGCTGCGCGTGACTGCATCGTCCCGCCAGTCTGTGCTGCGCGTGACGGCATCGTCCCGCCAGTCTGTGCTGCGCGTGACTGCATCGTCCCACCAGTCTGTGCTGCGCGTGACTGCATCGTCCCACCAGTCTGTGCTGCGCGTGACTGCATCGTCCCGCCAGTCTGTGCTGCGCGTGACTGCATCGTCCCGCCAGTGTGTGCTGCGCGTGACGGCATCGTCCCGCCAGCGTGTGCTGCGCGTGACGGCATCGTCCCGCCAGCGTGTGCTGCGCGTGACTGCATCGTCCCGCCAGCGTGTGCTGCGCGTGACTGCATCGTCCCGCCAGCGTGTGCTGCGCGTGACTGCATCGTCCCGCCAGTGTGTGCTGCGCGTGACTGCATCGTCCCGCCAGTGTGTGCTGCGCGTGACTGCATCGTCCCGCCAGTGTGTGCTGCGCGTGACTGCATCGTCCCGCCAGTGTGTGCTGCGCGTGACTGCATCGTCCCGCCAGTGTGTGCTGCGCGTGACTGCATCGTCCCGCCAGTGTGTGCTGCGCGTGACTGCATCTTCCCGCCAGTGTGTGCTGCGCGTGACTGCATCGTCCCGCCAGTGTGTGCTGCGCGTGACTGCATCTTCCCGCCAGTGTGTGCTGCGCGTGACTGCATCGTCCCGCCAGTGTGTGCTGCGCGTGACGGCATCGTCCCGCCAGTCTGTGCTGCGCGTGACGGCATCTTCCCGCCAGTGTGTGCTGCGCGTGACTGCATCGTCCCACCAGTGTGTGCTGCGCGTGACTGCATCTTCCCGCCAGTGTGTGCTGCGCGTGACTGCATCGTCCCGCCAGTGTGTGCTGCGCGTGACGGCATCGTCCCGCCAGTCTGTGCTGCGCGTGACGGCATCTTCCCGCCAGTGTGTGCTGCGCGTGACTGCATCGTCCCGCCAGTCTGTGCTGCGCGTGACTGCATCGTCCCACCAGTCTGTGCTGCGCGTGACTGCATCTTCCCGCCAGTCTGTGCTGCGCGTGACTGCATCGTCCCACCAGTCTGTGCTGCGCGTGACTGCATCGTCCCGCCAGTCTGTGCTGCGCGTGACTGCATCGTCCCGCCAGTCTGTGCTGCGCGTGACTGCATCGTCCCGCCAGCGTGTGCTGCGCGTGACGGCATCGTCCCGCCAGCGTGTGCTGCGCGTGACTGCATCGTCCCGCCAGCGTGTGCTGCGCGTGACTGCATCGTCCCGCCAGTGTGTGCTGCGCGTGACTGCATCGTCCCGCCAGTGTGTGCTGCGCGTGACTGCATCGTCCCGCCAGTGTGTGCTGCGCGTGACTGCATCGTCCCGCCAGTGTGTGCTGCGCGTGACTGCATCGTCCCGCCAGTGTGTGCTGCGCGTGACTGCATCGTCCCGCCAGTGTGTGCTGCGCGTGACTGCATCTTCCCGCCAGTGTGTGCTGCGCGTGACTGCATCTTCCCGCCAGTGTGTGCTGCGCGTGACTGCATCTTCCCGCCAGTGTGTGCTGCGCGTGACGGCATCGTCCCGCCAGTGTGTGCTGCGCGTGACGGCATCGTCCCGCCAGTCTGTGCTGCGCGTGACGGCATCTTCCCGCCAGTGTGTGCTGCGCGTGACTGCATCGTCCCGCCAGTGTGTGCTGCGCGTGACTGCATCGTCCCGCCAGTCTGTGCTGCGCGTGACTGCATCGTCCCGCCAGTCTGTGCTGCGCGTGACTGCATCGTCCCGCCAGTCTGTGCTGCGCGTGACGGCATCGTCCCGCCAGTCTGTGCTGCGCGTGACGGCATCTTCCCGCCAGTGTGTGCTGCGCGTGACGGCATCTTCCCGCCAGTGTGTGCTGCGCGTGACTGCATCGTCCCGCCAGTGTGTGCTGCGCGTGACTGCATCGTCCCGCCAGTGTGTGCTGCGCGTGACTGCATCGTCCCGCCAGTGTGTGCTGCGCGTGACTGCATCGTCCCGCCAGTGTGTGCTGCGCGTGACTGCATCGTCCCGCCAGTGTGTGCTGCGCGTGACTGCATCGTCCCGCCAGTGTGTGCTGCGCGTGACTGCATCTTCCCGCCAGTCTGTGCTGCGCGTGACTGCATCGTCCCGCCAGTCTGTGCTGCGCGTGACTGCATCGTCCCGCCAGTCTGTGCTGCGCGTGACTGCATCGTCCCGCCAGTCTGTGCTGCGCGTGACTGCATCGTCCCGCCAGTCTGTGCTGCGCGTGACTGCATCGTCCCGCCAGTCTGTGCTGCGCGTGACTGCATCGTCCCGCCAGTCTGTGCTGCGCGTGACTGCATCGTCCCGCCAGTGTGTGCTGCGCGTGACTGCATCGTCCCGCCAGTCTGTGCTGCGCGTGACTGCATCGTCCCGCCAGTCTGTGCTGCGCGTGACTGCATCGTCCCGCCAGTCTGTGCTGCGCGTGACGGCATCGTCCCGCCAGTGTGTGCTGCGCGTGACGGCATCGTCCCGCCAGTGTGTGCTGCGCGTGACGGCATCGTCCCGCCAGTGTGTGCTGCGCGTGACTGCATCTTCCCGCCAGTGTGTGCTGCGCGTGACTGCATCGTCCCGCCAGTGTGTGCTGCGCGTGACGGCATCGTCCCGCCAGTCTGTGCTGCGCGTGACTGCATCGTCCCGCCAGTCTGTGCTGCGCGTGACTGCATCGTCCCGCCAGTCTGTGCTGCGCGTGACGGCATCGTCCCGCCAGTGTGTGCTGCGCGTGACGGCATCGTCCCGCCAGTCTGTGCTGCGCGTGACTGCATCGTCCCGCCAGTCTGTGCTGCGCGTGACGGCATCGTCCCGCCAGTGTGTGCTGCGCGTGACTGCATCTTCCCGCCAGTGTGTGCTGCGCGTGACTGCATCTTCCCGCCAGTGTGTGCTGCGCGTGACTGCATCTTCCCGCCAGTGTGTGCTGCGCGTGACTGCATCTTCCCGCCAGTGTGTGCTGCGCGTGACTGCATCGTCCCGCCAGTCTGTGCTGCGCGTGACTGCATCGTCCCGCCAGTGTGTGCTGCGCGTGACGGCATCGTCCCGCCAGTCTGTGCTGCGCGTGACGGCATCTTCCCGCCAGTGTGTGCTGCGCGTGACTGCATCGTCCCGCCAGTGTGTGCTGCGCGTGACTGCATCGTCCCGCCAGTGTGTGCTGCGCGTGACGGCATCGTCCCGCCAGTGTGTGCTGCGCGTGACTGCATCGTCCCGCCAGTGTGTGCTGCGCGTGACTGCATCGTCCCGCCAGTGTGTGCTGCGCGTGACGGCATCGTCCCGCCAGTGTGTGCTGCGCGTGACGGCATCGTCCCGCCAGTGTGTGCTGCGCGTGACGGCATCGTCCCGCCAGTGTGTGCTGCGCGTGACGGCATCGTCCCGCCAGTGTGTGCTGCGCGTGACGGCATCGTCCCGCCAGTGTGTGCTGCGCGTGACGGCATCGTCCCGCCAGTGTGTGCTGCGCGTGACGGCATCGTCCCGCCAGTGTGTGCTGCGCGTGACGGCATCGTCCCGCCAGTGTGTGCTGCGCGTGACGGCATCGTCCCGCCAGTGTGTGCTGCGCGTGACGGCATCGTCCCGCCAGTGTGTGCTGCGCGTGACTGCATCGTCCCGCCAGTGTGTGCTGCGCGTGACGGCATCGTCCCGCCAGTCTGTGCTGCGCGTGACGGCATCGTCCCGCCAGTCTGTGCTGCGCGTGACGGCATCGTCCCGCCAGTCTGTGCTGCGCGTGACGGCATCGTCCCGCCAGTGTGTGCTGCGCGTGACGGCATCGTCCCGCCAGTGTGTGCTGCGCGTGACTGCATCGTCCCGCCAGTCTGTGCTGCGCGTGACTGCATCGTCCCGCCAGTCTGTGCTGCGCGTGACTGCATCGTCCCGCCAGTCTGTGCTGCGCGTGACTGCATCGTCCCGCCAGTCTGTGCTGCGCGTGACTGCATCGTCCCGCCAGCGTGTGCTGCGCGTGACGGCATCGTCCCGCCAGCGTGTGCTGCGCGTGACTGCATCGTCCCGCCAGCGTGTGCTGCGCGTGACTGCATCGTCCCGCCAGCGTGTGCTGCGCGTGACTGCATCGTCCCGCCAGCGTGTGCTGCGCGTGACTGCATCGTCCCGCCAGCGTGTGCTGCGCGTGACTGCATCGTCCCGCCAGCGTGTGCTGCGCGTGACTGCATCGTCCCGCCAGCGTGTGCTGCGCGTGACTGCATCGTCCCGCCAGCGTGTGCTGCGCGTGACTGCATCGTCCCGCCAGTGTGTGCTGCGCGTGACTGCATCGTCCCGCCAGTGTGTGCTGCGCGTGACTGCATCTTCCCGCCAGTGTGTGCTGCGCGTGACGGCATCGTCCCGCCAGTGTGTGCTGCGCGTGACGGCATCGTCCCGCCAGTCTGTGCTGCGCGTGACGGCATCTTCCCGCCAGTGTGTGCTGCGCGTGACTGCATCGTCCCGCCAGTGTGTGCTGCGCGTGACTGCATCGTCCCGCCAGTCTGTGCTGCGCGTGACTGCATCGTCCCGCCAGTCTGTGCTGCGCGTGACTGCATCGTCCCGCCAGTCTGTGCTGCGCGTGACGGCATCTTCCCGCCAGTGTGTGCTGCGCGTGACTGCATCGTCCCGCCAGTGTGTGCTGCGCGTGACTGCATCGTCCCGCCAGTGTGTGCTGCGCGTGACTGCATCGTCCCGCCAGTCTGTGCTGCGCGTGACGGCATCGTCCCGCCAGTCTGTGCTGCGCGTGACTGCATCGTCCCGCCAGTCTGTGCTGCGCGTGACTGCATCGTCCCGCCAGTCTGTGCTGCGCGTGACTGCATCTTCCCGCCAGTCTGTGCTGCGCGTGACGGCATCGTCCCGCCAGTCTGTGCTGCGCGTGACTGCATCGTCCCGCCAGTCTGTGCTGCGCGTGACTGCATCGTCCCGCCAGTCTGTGCTGCGCGTGACTGCATCGTCCCGCCAGTCTGTGCTGCGCGTGACTGCATCGTCCCGCCAGTCTGTGCTGCGCGTGACTGCATCGTCCCGCCAGTGTGTGCTGCGCGTGACTGCATCGTCCCGCCAGTCTGTGCTGCGCGTGACTGCATCGTCCCGCCAGTCTGTGCTGCGCGTGACGGCATCGTCCCGCCAGTGTGTGCTGCGCGTGACGGCATCGTCCCGCCAGTGTGTGCTGCGCGTGACGGCATCGTCCCGCCAGTGTGTGCTGCGCGTGACGGCATCGTCCCGCCAGTGTGTGCTGCGCGTGACTGCATCGTCCCGCCAGTGTGTGCTGCGCGTGACGGCATCGTCCCGCCAGTCTGTGCTGCGCGTGACGGCATCGTCCCGCCAGTGTGTGCTGCGCGTGACGGCATCGTCCCGCCAGTGTGTGCTGCGCGTGACGGCATCGTCCCGCCAGTGTGTGCTGCGCGTGACGGCATCGTCCCGCCAGTGTGTGCTGCGCGTGACGGCATCGTCCCGCCAGTGTGTGCTGCGCGTGACGGCATCGTCCCGCCAGTGTGTGCTGCGCGTGACGGCATGGTTCCGCCAGTCTGTGCTGCGCGTGACTGCATCGTCCCGCCAGTCTGTGCTGCGCGTGACTGCATCTTCCCGCCAGTGTGTGCTGCGCGTGACGGCATCGTCCCGCCAGTGTGTGCTGCGCGTGACGGCATCGTCCCGCCAGTGTGTGCTGCGCGTGACGGCATCGTCCCGCCAGTGTGTGCTGCGCGTGACGGCATCGTCCCGCCAGTGTGTGCTGCGCGTGACGGCATCGTCCCGCCAGTGTGTGCTGCGCGTGACGGCATCGTCCCGCCAGTGTGTGCTGCGCGTGACGGCATCGTCCCGCCAGTGTGTGCTGCGCGTGACGGCATCGTCCCGCCAGTGTGTGCTGCGCGTGACGGCATCGTCCCGCCAGTGTGTGCTGCGCGTGACGGCATCGTCCCGCCAGTGTGTGCTGCGCGTGACGGCATCGTCCCGCCAGTGTGTGCTGCGCGTGACGGCATCGTCCCGCCAGTGTGTGCTGCGCGTGACGGCATGGTTCCGCCAGTCTGTGCTGCGCGTGACGGCATCGTCCCGCCAGTCTGTGCTGCGCGTGACGGCATCGTCCCGCCAGTGTGTGCTGCGCGTGACGGCATCGTCCCGCCAGTGTGTGCTGCGCGTGACGGCATCGTCCCGCCAGTGTGTGCTGCGCGTGACGGCATCGTCCCGCCAGTGTGTGCTGCGCGTGACGGCATCGTCCCGCCAGTCTGTGCTGCGCGTGACTGCATCGTCCCGCCAGTGTGTGCTGCGCGTGACGGCATCGTCCCGCCAGTGTGTGCTGCGCGTGACGGCATCGTCCCGCCAGTGTGTGCTGCGCGTGACGGCATCGTCCCGCCAGTGTGTGCTGCGCGTGACGGCATCGTCCCGCCAGTGTGTGCTGCGCGTGACGGCATCGTCCCGCCAGTGTGTGCTGCGCGTGACGGCATCGTCCCGCCAGTGTGTGCTGCGCGTGACGGCATCGTCCCGCCAGTGTGTGCTGCGCGTGACGGCATCGTCCCGCCAGTGTGTGCTGCGCCTGACTGCATCGTCCCGCCAGTGTGTGCTGCGCGTGACGGCATCGTCCCGCCAGTGTGTGCTGCGCGTGACGGCATCGTCCCGCCAGTGTGTGCTGCGCGTGACTGCATCGTCCCGCCAGTCTGTGCTGCGCCTGACTGCATCGTCCCGCCAGTCTGTGCTGCGCGTGACTGCATCTTCCCGCCAGTCTGTGCTGCGCGTGACTGCATGGTTCCGCCAGTCTCTACTGCTCATGTGTGGTTATGCACACTGGGCGCTTCTCAGGCTAGCAATTTATATTATACATATTATATATATATATATATATATATGTGTGTGTGTGTGTGTGTGTGTGTGTGTGTGTGTGTGTGTGTGTGTGTGTGTGTGTGTGTGTGTGTGTGTGTGTGTGTGTGTGTGTGTGTGTGTGTGTGTGTGTGTGTGTGTGTGTTTTTGTCCCTCTACATTTTTGTTCTAGATCTGCTCCTCTAAACCCTTAGTCTGAAATCCCTGATTGTATTTATTAACCCATTAAGAACCCAGGAGGCCTATGACACATTGCTTCATAAAGGGTTAATGTCTTGTTTGTGAAGTACCGACATACTGTGCTGTTTGAATGGAGAGCAACAATTATTACTACTGTGGCACATTTATTGCCTAGTCAAGTGGTAGAAGACCTTTACAGCACCATTTGTTTGAGCACTACAACTCCCAGCTAACCCACAGCCAAGGGAGGGAGTTGTAAAGGTCTTCTACCACTTGACTACTATAATCACTGCCTCTGTGTGACAATGAAGAGTCGTATGATATATCCGTGTCAGTAATGATGAGTTTTGTGACACTTGTAGCTAGCTAGTCCATGGGTAGGCAACCGTCCCCAACAGATACAGTTCAGAAGGTTGCCAACCCATGGACTAGCTAGCTACAAGTGTCACAAAACTCATCAGCACTGACACTGAAATATCATAAGACTCTTCTTTGTCACATAGAGGGAGTGATTATAGTAGTGCAATTCTGTGTGGGAAGAAAGTAACACTTCTAAGGTGCTTGCATCCCCCTCCTGCTGAGAATTTTGCATATTTATCAAACAGAAAAAAATAACATTTTTTTGCAGGCTTTGTGCACTTACATTTTCTGGGTAGCAGATGGAATAACCTTAAAGGCTCTTTTACGCAGGTGACAGAACAGTTCTGTCATCTGTTTTCTTTCACACCTTCTCCTGCATTTTTCTGACAATCTGGGTGCAGTAGTAGCATGCCTGATGGCTGACAACCACATGGGTTAGCTATTCATTTAGTGTAACTTCTGTCACTACTAGTGTTGGATGTCTGCCAGCTGACCCATAGGCCTCTACTCAGACTTTTCTTTCTGTATCTTTATTTTGTTCCTCTTTGCCCTTAGGTGACACGTATCCCTTTAATTCAGTGACGCTTGTGAAAAGTTCATCCTGCAGCACTGCTTAGGAATCTGTGCAACCCTGGATTGATTTTTAGAAGTGTCGCTGATTTAAAGGGATAGTAATGTCAGGAAAAAAAAGTATTAACTATATGGTAGATACAATTAAAAGAGAGTACTTGCAGTTATTCATATCTCTCAAACCGTTATGGTTTGAGAGATATAGGAAAATAAAGTTCTCCACTCCCTCCCCTTTCTGCTTGACGAGCTGTAAAGCTGTCAGAAGCAGATTCTGGATCCTGGATCAGACAGCGGCTCTTCAGCAGCGCTGATATAAGGATACCTAAAAATAAATACTTCATTGGAATGGCCTACAGCGGTTGCCTGGTTTGCAAACACACTTGTAGACCATTCCGATGAAGTATTTATCTTTAGATATTGTTATATCGGCGCTGCTGAAGAGACGCATCTGGTCAAGCGACCAGAATCTGCTTCTGACAGCTTTACAGCTTGTCAAGAAGAAAGGGGAAGTAGTGGAGAACTTTATTTTCCTATAAACCATAATGGTTTGAGAGATACGAATCAGTGCAAGTACTCTTTTAATTGTATCTACTTTTTTTCTGACATTACTATCCCTTTAAAGTACAGATGTACCATGCTGAACTTTGGCAATAGTCCTCTGTGTGAAAAGAACTATACTGTCATAGGACCTTTCACAGCGGTCAATATCTCAAATATGGAGCAGTTCTGAGACCAACCATCTCTACCACAGGGAACAGATAAAATCTCACATTGGTTTAAACCTTTGAATGCTAGATGGATCTCTAAAGCAATGCATCAAAGCTCCCTTTTAACCCTTTGAGTGCTAGAGGGTATGCAACACATTGTGAACCCCTCTGGCACTCAAAGGGTTAACTCCGTAAGAATTTTGGGACTTATTTTGTCCATGTGTTACATTTGGTTTACCTCAGAATTTCTCACATTTAACTTTATACAATATGGCTCCTGCTGTGTCATTACATTGATTACCTTTCTAAATTCACATTATTCTGATCACTCCCCCTATATAAAATAGGGCTTGTAGCCTTGGAAGTGGATGACAGATTTCAGATCTCACCAAGCCCAGGGAAGGAGATTACTGTTGCTGGTTGACCCCGGGAACCTTATCACTGGCTTGGAATCTAGAGTCACCACCTGGCTCCAGATTAAAGAAGCAGATTTCATTAAAATGGGATTTTAACTTGGGGCGGATTGTCAGCCCTCGTTAGGGAAGTATGAACGATGAGGGGAGCTTGGCCAGTTAGCAATTAAAAACTGCAGTTCATTTTACTTTGCTGAAATAGAGAGAGTTTCCCAAATATCAACCTCTTCTACATGATTGTATGTGCATATGTATACACAATTTCTCATGCTACACTTCTTGTGTGCATATATACACAATTTCTCATTCTGTACTTGTGGTGATGAGTATATATCCGTGTAGGGCAACCTGTAAAGTTGCAATGCATTAGATACCTCTCTGGCATGCAAAGGGCTTAATTTAAAGGGATAGTAATGTTTCACAATAAAAGCAGCTCCACTTAATCTTAACGGTATTTGGGCCATGAAGAGTGTTATTTCAATACTGTCAGAGTTGTGATTCAAGAGTAATTGAATGATAAAGTATCCCCCTCCCGTGCCTTTTACCTAGTAACACTGCTCACCTCAGAGTAGCAAGACTGTCCAGATGGATCAGAGAGAGGGACAATCTTCAGTGATAATAAGGAAAAACCTGAAAAACCTGTCATGGGGCAGGGTTTCCTTATGGTCACAGTAAGAAGATTGTCCCTTGCTGTGATCTGTCCGGTCCCAGGACCAGATTCCACGTCTGAGGGGAGGTGGCTTACACTAGGTAAAAGGGGAGTCCCACAGTTCAGTCTGTTCCAACAAGATACCAGATGAAGATTAATCAGAGCTGCTTCTTTTTTTGTGAAACATTACTATCCCTTTAAGTCTCGTACTTCAATCTCTTGTCCTTGACAGACCAGCACCGCAGGTCTATGGGGCAACATGTGTAACCCAGGAGTCGTCTGTGGAGGAGAGATGGCAACGTCTAGACTGCTTTCTGGCCAGTGTGGGATTGGTGCTCTTTTTGGGGCTGCACAGTGTTGCCCTGGGCTTTTTACCACTCTGCTCCCTTTGGATCAGACCTGGTAAAACATAATTTTCCTTTAACCCTCTGAGTTCCAGAGGGCTACGCAACGCATGGCTTTGCTCTGGCACTCTGTGGGTTAATAACTGGAGTCCTAATGCACTGATTATGGACTGGATTCCAGTGCAGGGGAATAACTTATCACAGGTCTGATCTGCAGATTCCATCATAGACTTCAAAAGGAATGTGGAACTAAACCTGCTGATAACGTATCACCTGCAGCGGAATCAAGGCCTGGATAGGATAGTTTACACCCGCAACCTAGGATTAGGTTTTGAAAGGTAACAAAGGAGTCATTTTTACAAATTCTATCTGTATTTGCGTTATAATTGGTATATCAACGGTTTCATTATTAGATGTTGATGTTTCTTTAAATACACTATCCTGTCTTGTCCCTGGCTTCTGTTGATAATGCAGAGGAATGCGTTGTGTACACCTGACACTCAAAGGGTTAACGAAAAAAAAAATCTACAACACAGATGAAGAACGAGCCATACTGTGTTTTTATTCAACTTCGTATGCCAGTTTAATGAGTTCTAAGCCTTGTTCTTCCCTAATTGGCATGCTCTGTAACTCCTTCATGATTAATGGATTTAGTCCTTATGTCTAAGGCCGGGTGGAGTTTTCTCCTTTCCTCGGAACTGATAGGATTAAAGGGACAGGCAACTTTTTTTTTTTTTTTTTTAACTTTAACATATACTTTCATTTTTTTTTTTTCCACTCTCTGCCTTCACTGTCCTTTACAGAAAGCTTTCTGAAAACAGAAGTTCAGAAATCTCCTTGTCTGGGATGTGCAAATAATGAAGATGGGGAGAGGGGAATTAAAAACAGAAGGCAAATTGACTTATTGTGCACTTGTAAAATATTTAAAGTCTGGAATTTGAAGGTCGCATGATCCGCCTTAACCCTTTAAGCGTTGCATACCTCTCTGGCACTCGAAGGGTTAATCAGCAGAAGTCCTCAAAGGAACAAAATACTGTAACAAAGCCACAATTGTTAATTTCCATCAAATGCAATTTTGTGACGCACAGGAGGGTAAACAATCACTTTAGTGCCTCTTTTAACCCTTTGAGTGCCAGAGAAGTACGTAAACATGCTGCAGAGCAATGTGTTGCACAGTCTTTTGCCTCTCAAGGGTTATGAACAAAAAGTCCGGCAGATCATTGCAAAGCAATATATCAGGGGTGGGAAAAACGTCACTAAAACGTCACTGCTGGCTCTGACGTTGTACCCCGGTAACAATTTCCTCCTTACTGGTTCCTAAAACTTTATATTTCTGCCCACCCCTGAATTTACATAGTTGCATAGTAAATTAGGTTGAAAAAAGACACAAGCCCATCAAGTTCAACCTTTGCCTCGGAATACCTCAGAAAAATGAGAATTTTATATATAGGCCTTCCTGCCTCCAAGTTGGGTATTGTTTACCCGAACTTCTGTTTTACCTGCCAATAGAGTATAACCCTGATCCCTAGAAATGCATATTATCTTTCCTTAAATGGATCCATTGTATCTGCCGTTACCACATCCTTAGGCAAGTATCTCCACCATTTAACAGACCTTACTGTAAAAAAAAATCCCGTC
This sequence comes from Rhinophrynus dorsalis, assembly GCA_037306005.1. Taxonomy (NCBI): domain Eukaryota; kingdom Metazoa; phylum Chordata; class Amphibia; order Anura; family Rhinophrynidae; genus Rhinophrynus; species Rhinophrynus dorsalis. The sequence goes on from CM074723.1 coordinate 21,414,342, forward strand.
TTTCAAGTTGTAGTCCTCCCCGCTCTAGAACCCTATTAGCATGGGTAGCCTTCATAGTGCAAGGGTAGCGAACTCTGGTTCTCTGGAGCTACCAACAGGGCATGTTATCAGGATATCCCAGTTGGATCACAGGTGGACTAATCAGTGGTGCAGTCACTTTAATTGGTCCACCTGTGCTCAGTCAGGGACACCCTGAAAACATGCACTGTTGATAGTTCTTGAGGACCAGGGCTAGTTACCCCTGTCTTAGGGAGTGTCAGAAGTGGTGTTGAAATATTGTCTGTAAACTCTCAGAAATAAGATTAACCCTTTAACAACCACCCAATCTGGATAGCAGTTAAGGACCACAGAGTTTTTTTGTGTCTGTGCATATTATTCTCAGATGGCAGAGCGGCATGCAGCCATGCTGTTATCCCAGAATGCCATGATGTGCCAGGACCGTCACCAGTCCTCAAGTGCCTTTCAAAGTAACCTATATTTAGCTTTTTTTTTTTTTTTTAATAATAATAATTACTTCAAACAATAATTTAAGATATTGAGATTTTTGAGTTCATGCACATTAGACGGTACTGTCTGGCATGGCTTCCAGATACTGACATTCCACACTGTTTTGTCCATCACACTTGTCACTTCCTGCCAGTCAGATACTAACATTCCACTGCGGACAGCTCCGGTCAGTTGATCATAAACTTGCATAGGATGGTATAGCAAAAGCACCACTGTAAAAATTTCTGTCCCCTAAAAAAGAATTAAAGTTTTGCTATTATGTGGCTAATGCCCGAGCATACCTGCCAGTGATGCGCAGCGGAGACTGCCGGAACGATGCAGTCATGCGCAGCGGAGACTAAACGAATGCACTGGCCTCCAGTCAGAGGCACTGCTGATCAGGAGCGGGGCTTTCCGAACGCCCCTGGCTCTGGGGCAGCAGCTGAGGCCGCTGACTGGCACTTTGGCCCGTGTGCACAGGCCTTCAATACTAGTATGTAATAATTTCCATTTAAGGATGAGATCGGTATGCAGATTATTGGAAAGCAATGATTGCAGACCCCTGTGGTTGTGAAGAGTTAAGGACATGGATCAGCACAATATCCTTGTTTTTGTCATTCTGCTTTTGAGACCTGCAAAAAATTATATTTCTGTATTTGTCCTTGACTTTCACCAATGACATAAAATGTTGGGAGCCCTGCAAGTCTCAGACTTTGTGTTGTAGGTGCCTTGGGCTGAACGGCTCTGCTGTGTTGTGTTAAATGGGCGGGTCTGTTTAACCTGTACTGAGCTGTGTCAATTGTTTACTCGCATGCCATCCATCCTCAGTATCTCTCAACACTCCTTTTGTGAAGATTTATTCAGTGTATGCCAACGCTATACACCAGTTTTATCCAGCTCTGATCATTGGGTCATGCGGGGTAGTGACTTTCGCATAGCCTCCAGCGAACCTGTTCCATCTTGCGTGGTGTCGCCAATAATTGGGCTGTAACAATCGGGTAAAATGGTTTAGTTTTAGTTTTACTTTCTGGGCGATGAAAGAAATATTTTCATCTATGTAGCGTTGTTTCATTTTATCTCTTGTATGCTGGAGACATTCGTATATGACTCCGCAATGTACTGGACACACATCAAGGGGTTAACCCTTTGAGTGCCGGAGGAATAAGCAACACATTGCTCTGCATACTTCTCTGGCACTCAAAGGGTTACTGCTTTGTAGTAGTTAAGGTGACCACATATCCCTTTAAATCAGGGACACTTCTAAAATACACACATTGCAGGGTTGCTTTGATTCCTGTGCTGTCCTTCAATGTGTGTATTTTATAAGTGTCCCTGATTTAAAGGGATATGCGGTCACCTTAGTAGTAGTCAGTCTGTCACCTCAAATTGTGGGGTTAGAATATATGGATGCAGTGTCATTTTATATACTGTAAATTAAGTGATTTTTAAATGGATTAAGTGATTCTTAATTTTCCTAACAGAAAAACTTGCCTAGGTAGGTGTCCCATATAGAGTAGTGTAGTATAACTTTGCATACTTTTTGTTTCCATTCAAAATGTTAGTCCTGTTGCTAGTTAAAGCAATTGACCCTTACGAGCCATGCAGGTCTTATTGAAGCTGCTGTTATCAGTGAGGTGGTGTGACCTGGAGGCAAACTTGACGATCACTATATACGGGAAACCGCAGATATAATGCAAAGCACATAAAGACGACATACCTGACTGCAATATGAAAGACATCTACTTGGTTAACCCTTTGACTGCCAGAGGGGTACACAACACATTGCATTTGTAATGTGTTGAGTACCATTCTGGCACTCAAAGTGTTAAATAGGGTTGCACCGATACCGATACTGGTATCGGTATCGGTGCCGATACCAGCATTTGCGCGAGTACTTGTACTCGCGCAAATGCGGCCGATGCCAGCACCGATACCCTGTGTCAGGGTCGGTGCTGCAGTGAGGGAACCGGGGAGCTGCTCACAATGCTCCCCGGTTGCCTCTCTCCCTCAAGTAGCGTATGAGCGTTGCCGCGGGTTACCATGGCAACGCTCTGACGCTGACTTCTGCCGGGGCTCGCGAGAGAACAGCGAGCACCCGGCAGAGGAGAGTATGGGAGGCTAGATGGGAGCGGGTGGTGAGAGGCAAAGAGGGGTGAAAAGGAGGGAGAAAAAAGGGACTAAGAAAAAGGGGGAAAAAAAAGGCAAAAGGAGTAAAGATCAGGAGACAAAAGGAGGGGAACTAAGAAAAGGCAAAAAAGAGGGGGGATCAGGAGAGAGCAAGACAGGCAAAAGAGTGGGATCAAGAGTCAAGGAGGGGGACAAAGGGGGATCAAAAGGAAGAGAAAAAGCCAAGGCAAAAGCTGAAGAGGGGGAGAATGAAGTAAAAGGTAGGAATCAAGAGGGGGAGAAAGAGGCAAAAGGGGACAGTCAAGAGGTGGTGTGTGTGTGTGTATATTATATATATATATATATATATATATATATATATATATATATATATATATATAATATTATATTTCAAGTACTCACCAATACTTTTTTGAGGTCATTTGCCAGTTTTCCAAGTACCTAAAGCATATATATTATATATATAATATATGCGCTTTAAGTACCTGGAAAACTGGCAAATGACCCCAAAAAAAGTATCGGTAATTGGTATCGGCGAGTACTTGAAAAAAGTATCGGTACTTGTACTCGGTCTTAAAAAAGTGGTATCGGTGCATCTCTAGTGTTAAATTAATCTGCAAAACAAATTGGGAGCTACTAAATAAACCCTTTACATAACCTAAACATTCAGAAAATTGGCTAAATTGTATTTGTTGGTTTTTAGTCACTTTGTACTACAACAGGGAGAATGAAATCTGAAGTAATCTAGCTGTTGTTGGACTTCAACTGATGTAGGCTGACCAGCCGTCCCCATTACTCTGGCATATGTGAACAGTGCATTCCTGGAACATGCATGTGTTCCCTTTTAAAGGGGTAGTCTGCTTAGCTTAAACTGTTACAATATAAAGCAATCCCACGTTATGAAGCGATGACATCATCACACTTCTCCCTGGACCCACTGCTAGCACCAACAACACTGTACCCACACTGTACCCAGTACTCGCCCTCAGAACCAATCACTACACTGCTAAAAGAAGGGGCGCAATCACCACATTCTCCCACAATAAATCATAACCCTCAATCATCAGCCACTAACAAATCCAGTATCAGAGCCTCTGTTCTCACTTGTGGAAGGCTGTCCTACGGTCTCCCATCCTTGTGACTGTGGTGTCACTCCGTTTCTTCAGGCACGCTAAATATGGTTGGCTGGATGGCAGCCGTACTCCAGCCAATTGGAATGTTCATGTATGCTGGGCGGCCGCCTTGCCTCCTCCTCTTTGGAAGAAGTACCATTGCTCATGTTTTGCACAAAGATTCTTCTTAATCACAGACCTTTGAAGGATTTGGACATAAGTTTTGCTGGCATTTTTTTTTCTTTTCCAGACTTAAGCAGGCAAATTGACCAAGTCTTTTTAACTCTTGAAAGAGCAAAGGTGTGCAAAGCATTATGGAAAATGCATTGCACAGCCCTCTAATCATTAAAGGTTTACAATTGCCATGTGAGGTCCCATGATCCTGGTAGCGACTGTCATGTCTTCCTACAGCACCGATTTAATGATGTTCTCTCTCGAGCAAAGATACAAAATCAAAATGCATAGGGGCCATTAAGATTTTCTTGCCAGTCTAAGGTGGGTGGAGTTTTTGTTAGGAGGTGGTACTTCCCCTTTAAGACTGGGAATGCTACTGATTATTTTATATATAAACTGAAGCACATACAAGCCTTTTTTTTAGTTGTCAAAACATTGGAAAAGGGACAACAGCCAATGAGAGCAAACTTTTGGGTATGGATGACTGTTTTAACCCTTTGAGTGCCAGAGGGGTACGCAGAGTCTTGCTTTCCAATGCATTGCGTATCCCTCTGGCATGCAGAGGGTTAACCACATAATATGAAATATGTTGTCTAGTCTGTAAGATAACTTATTAAATGTTAGTTAAAGTTTATCTGTTAACGGATACCAGGTAATTTGCTTCTTTCTCAGACTGGGCTAGATTAAAGTGCACATTACAAGAGAAATAAAACAGAATTGCATTTTGTGAAATGGTTTTATTCTTCCGCACATCCTCTGGTAGTCACAGAATACACTGCCTGACATTCAAGCCTTGATTCATTTTCATGGTTGGCCACCAAACCTCGCATGCACTGACACCCCAGCCTTGTTTCACTGTTCACTATTCACAGAACCACACATACACTGACACCCCAGCCTTATTCCATTGTTCAGTATTCACAAAACCACAGATACTGTAAAATGACACCCCATCCTTGTTTCACTATTCACAGAACCACACATACACCGACACCCCAGCATTATTCCATTGTTCACTATTCACAGAACCACACATACAGTGACACCCCAGCCTTATTCCATTATTCAGTATTCACAGAACCACACATACACCGACACCCCAGCATTATTCCATTGTTCACTATTCACAGAACCACACATACAGTGACACCCCAGCCTTATTCCATTATTCAGTATTCACAGAACCACACATACACTGACACCCCAGCATTATTCCATTGTTCACTATTCACAGAACCACACATACAGTGACACCCCAGCCTTATTCCATTATTCAGTATTCACAGAACCACACATACACCGACACCCCAGCCTTATTCCATTATTCAGTATTCACAGAACCACACATACACCGACACCCCAGCATTATTCCATTATTCACTATTCACAGAACCACACATACATCAACACCCCAGCATTATTCCATTGTTCACTATTCACAGAACCACACATACACTGACACCCCAGCATTATTCCATTATTCACTATTCACAGAACCACACATACATCAACACCCCAGCCTTGTTCCATTATTCAGTATTCACAGAACCACACATACAGTGACACCCCAGCCTTGTTCCATTATTCAGTATTCACAGAACCACACATACACCGACACCCCAGCCTTTTTCCATTGTTCAGTCTTCCCCCAGTATTCACAGCACCACACATACAGTGACACCCCAGTCTTGTTCAGTTGTACAATCTGTGTACAATCACATCACATAATTGTCACAGGACCACAAGAACACCATGTGGCACGTCTGCTGGTAGTCACAGAACCACACATGCTCAGTCTGCCTTGTTCCATTGTCTGTTATTTACATCTGTTCTGTGAAATCTGTTGCACCTCCAGTTTTTAACCTTTCCAATGCATTGCATGACCCCCTTATGCTTGAAGGGTTAAGAACCACTTTCCTAGAGCATGCAATATGTCACGCTAGCACAAATCTCTTCTTGTAGAGCAGATTGTGAGACAATGCAAAGGCTTTATTATAGAACCTGGCTGCTAAACCTTCAGTTTCACAGTAATGCCCAGTGACCCAGAATTAATGGGTCTGCATCTGCCTCCTCTCCTATATATAGCACACACATGTTTTTTAGTGCATCATTTTGACTCCCTGCACGCACATGATCATAACATAATGCTCTTTCCTTTCCTGTGAAGACGTGTACATATAGCTGATTCTTGTAAGCGTCAAATCCTCATGTTTACGTACTGCTTATTTCTCACTAGTAAATCTATATGTAATCTTCCTTTTTGGTTTAAAGGGATAGTAACACTTACCATGTAAAAAATATATTGTTGGGTTCATCTTTGAGTAAAGCAAGGGTACTCCCACTGCTGAGAGGCGTTTAATTCAAAACTTATTGCAGCTCAAACTTTTTTAGGTGCAGTATCACAGTGGCCTGAAATTAAACAGTGGCGCTGTTGCTATTTCATCCTATGGAAAGTTCTAGTCAATTGAGCATAAATTTCCATTGGCTGGTGTAGCAAAAGCGCCACTGTACAGTGTCAGGCAATTGAGATATTGCACCTAAAAAATACAAGTTTTAGCTGCAATAACTTTTGAATAAAATACCTCTCAACAGAGGGAGTACCATCAGGAGAATAAACCTATAATATGTATATATTAAGTATTACTATCCCTTTAAAGGAAAATGAACACATCTTAATAATAACCCACCACTCCCCTACAATAATGTAGCCAGATAATCCTAATGGTCCTTACGAATTTTGCTTGGCACCTTTGTTCAGAGATGACATCCAGGACTTCATGAAGATATGTCAACGGAGGCAGACATGACAGCTTCTGACAGGACCACCGGACACAAATTTACCTTACGAGTCATTATCCCTTTAAGGGGATAGTAATGTTTCACAGTAAAAACAGCTCCAATTAATCCTCTTAGTGTTTGGCCATGGAGAGTGTTATTTCAATACTGTCAGAGTTGTAGTTCAAGAGTAATTGAATGATAAAGTCTCCCCCTCCCGCCCCTTTTACTGATGTAACACTGCTCACCTCAGAGCAGCAAGACTGTCTGGATAGATTGCAGAGGGGGACAATCTTCAGTGATCATAAGGGAAAACCTGTCAAGGGGGACAAGCTTTTCCTTATGATCACAGTAAGAAGATTGTCCCTTGCTGTGACCTGTCTGGTCAAGAGACCAGATTCCACATCTGAGGTGAGCAGTGTTACATCAGTAAAAGGGGAGGGGGGGATACTTTATCATTCAATTACTCTTGAACTACAACTCTGACAGTATTGAAATAACACTCTCCATGGGCCAAACACTATGAAGATTAATTGGAGCTGCGAACCATTGCTATCCCTTTAAGGACTAGAGGGATGTGCAAAGCATTGCTTCTCCTTCTCTCCCTCTCCTTCTTTCTCCTTCTCTCTCTCTCCTTCTCCCCTCACCCCTCTCCTTCTCCCCCTCTCCCCCCCGTCTGTCCCCCTCTCTCTCCCTCCCCCATTCACTAATATTCCAGCTGCCCTTTATGTGTGATTACATGTTCAACCTCTTCCATTTTCTCCAATACAATATTTAATTCCCTGTTCCTTTGTGTTGCTCATTAATTCTGTCTTGTCTTATTTGGTTCCCTGCTTTGCTCTCTCTAATCCCCCCCCATGACTTTAGACTCTCCATTCCTTCCTGCATGTGCACTGAATAACAAGACTTTTTATTTTATAATCTGCTGAATATTGTTTATCGCAGCACTGTACATTTTATCATTATTTTCCCCTTCACTGTGTGTGAGATGTAGATCAGACATCAGGATGAAAGCTTGTCTTGTGTGTGTGTACTTGTAGTTTACACTCATATTCTACTAGTTGTACAAATAAGTGTATTCCCTCTATTGACAGTTGTAAGGAGACGGTGTTCAAAATAAGGTCAGTGAGCAAACTTAAACTGGAAATATTTCTGCAAATTGTAATGCACAGTTGCTATTTATTTGCTGATTTTAACAAATTGGAAAAAAAATAAAAAAAAAAAATGTGGTATGTGCAAAAGTTTGGGCATGCTATCTTGCGAAATGCTTCTAGTTCAGAAACATTATCAGGTTGTCTTGCATGCATTGCATGATTGAGAGCTACCCGAAGATTTTCATTAAAGGGGAGCAATCACCCCTATACAACAAGTTTGGCTTAAAAGTAAGTTTATAGAAGGACCAGCTGGAATGCTATTATCTTTTCTTTCTTTAATTCTTTGTTTGGCCGAAATTAAACGTTTAACGATGATTCTGTGCCTTCTTTCCGGACAGACTGCGGGTACAGCTCTGCGGTTACACCTCTATCCAGCCTCCACCGATGACGGAGGATTTCTCCTTGTAAGCTGGAGTGGTCTCTGGCCAATGAGAGAGCTCCAGCTTACATGTAGAAATCCTCTGTCATTGGATGAGGCTGGATAGAGGGAGGAGAGCAGAGGAAGAGTGGCAGACTGCTGTACAGAGAAGGAAGGCACAGGATAATCGTTAAACGTTTAATTTCAGACAAACAATAAAAAAAAAAAAGACAATGGTATTCCAGTCGCTCTATAAACTTACTTTTAAGCCACACTTGTATAGGGGTGATAGATCCCCTTTAATATTCGAGTCTGGAGAATGTGAAGGTCATTCCAAAATCTTAAGCTTACTTGAAGTAGTTTTGAATCATTTTTTTAAATCCAACCTGTTTTCAGCTTCATTTTCTTCCTTGACTGTGTGACATTAGCTTCCAGGATTTGTTAATAGTAGAATCCATTCTTTCCTCTAACCACACAATATTTCCTCTGCCGCTCCATCCCAAAGCAGAGACCCACCTCCATACTTAACAGTTGGCAAGGTGTTCTTTTCTTCAAATGCTTCTCTTTTTTTGTTTTTTTCCTCCAAACTTACCTTTGATGATTGTAGCCAGAGAATCCAGTTTTAACTTCATCAGACTTAACAGCACTTGGTTCCAAAATGCCTCTGGCTTATCTATTTGTGCTGCATACTTCAGATGTTGACTTTTGTGCTGAGATCAAAAGTAAGGTTTCCTTCTGATGACTCTTCCATGCAAATCATGTTTGTGCAAGCAACGGTGCTCAGCGGTCTGTGCACCACTATTCCTGTGCCAGCTAAACTTTCCTGCAGGTTTTTGCTTTGCATTCCTGACCAGTCAACAAGCTGTTCTATTGGAGATTTTTCTTTCTATTCCAGATCTTGTCTTGACTTCAACAGTGTTCCCCTTTAAAGTGATAGTAATGTTTCATAATAAAAGCAGCTCTAATTAATCATCATAGTATTTGGACTTTGGAGAGTGTTATTTCAATTCTGTCAGAGTTGTAGTTCAAGAGTAATTCAATGATAAAGTCTCCCCCTCCCGCCCCTTTTACTGATGTAACACTGCTCAGCCAGATCAGAAGGGAGGTGTCCAGGTAGACTGCAGAGAGGGACAATCTTCAATTAAGATAAGGGAAAAACCTGAAAAACTTGTCAAGGGGGGCAGGGCTTTCATTGTTCTCATAGGAAGAAGATTGTCCCCTGCTGTTATCTGTCTGGTCTATGGACTGCAGTCCACATCTGAGAAGAGATGGCTTACACTAGGTAAAAGGGGCGGGAGGGGAAACTTTGCTTGTGAACATCTCTCAAACCATAAAGGTTTAGAGATAAGACTTATATCGTTCTTTATGTTTTTTTAATGCCTACAAAATAAAGATAAAACGAAGTATTACTATCGCTTTAACTTCCATTTCTTAATGACATTTTTGTCCGTGGATATTATTAACAGGAAGCATTTAGACTGTATTTTTCTAGCCTTCCCCTGCTTTGTAAGAGTCAGTTCTCTTTTTATTTTCTGATCCCCAGTCAGGTGCTCAGAGGAGCCCGTGATTAGAGAGTGTAAGCACAGCACCCTGATGGGTTTGAAGATTCAGGGAAGTTATTAAGCTCTGGAATCGTCATCACCGGACTTAAATTAAGGTCTAACAAGTCAGTTGAGATGCTACAAAAAAATTACTATTGGACTAACTAGAAGGGTGCCCACACCTTTGCACATGATGCATTTTCTCTTTTATAAATAAATATTAACTTTGCATTCCAATTTGCAGAAATGTAAATCATTTTTTTTCCCTGAAGTGGTTGTGTTAATCCTTTGAGTGCCAGAGTAGTACTCCACGCATTGCTTTGCAATGTGTTGCATAATCCTCTGGCACTCAAAGGGTTAACTTCTTTTCATTAAACAAAAATACCTCCCAAGTGTCCCTCTTTGAGACCCAAATCCATCTGTCCCTCTTTCCCACCCCGGCGTCACTGTGTGTAGGAGTTCAGACTGTGTGGTGTGTATATAAGTGTATCATCCTGGTGTCCCTGTGTTTAGGAGATCAGACTGTGTGGTGTGTATATGTGTATCACCCTGGTGTCCCTGTGTTTAGGAGATCAAACTGTGTGGTGTGTATGTAAGTGTATCACCCTGGTGTCCCTGTGTTTAGGAGATCAGATTGTGTGGTGTGTGTATATAAGTGTATCACTCTGGTGTCCCTGTGTTTAGGAGATCAGACTGTATGGTGTGTATTTAAGTGTATCACCCTGGTGTCCCTGTGTTTAGGAGATCAGACTGTGTGGTGTGTATATAAGTGTATCACCCTGGTGTCCCTGTGTTCAGGAGATCAGACTATGTGGTGTGTATATAAGTGTATCACCCTGGTGTCCCTGTGTTTAGGAGATCAGACTGTGTGGTGTGTATATAAGTGTATCATCCTGGTGTCCCTGTGTTTAGGAGATCAGACTGTGTGGTGTGTATAAGTGTATCACCCTGGTGTCCCTGTGTTTAGGAGATCAGACTGTGTGGTGTGTATAAGTGTATCACCCTGGTGTCCCTGTGTTCAGGAGATCAGACTGTGTGGTGTGTATATAAGTGTATCACCCTGGTGTCCCTGTGTTTAGGAGATCAGACTGTGTGGTGTGTATATAAGTGTATCATCCTGGTGTCCCTGTGTTTAGGAGATCAGACTGTGTGGTGTGTATATAAATGTATCACCCTGGTGTCCCTGTGTTTAGGAGATCAGACTGTGTGGTGTGTATAGAAGTGTATCACCCTGGTGTCCTTGTGTTTAGGAGATCAGACTGTGTGGTGTATATATAAGTGTATCACCCTGGTGTCCCTGTGTTTAGGAGATCAGACTGTGTGGTGTGTATATAAGTGTATCACCCTGGTGTCCCTGTGTTTAGGAGATCACACTGTGTGGTGTGTATATAAGTGTATCACATTGCTCCACAGAAATAAAACTCACATTAATGTTTATGTAAACTTCAGTATTTGTGTTTATAAATTAGTCTGTGCAAATAAAATTACTTTGGTCTTTTATTCAAGTTACACAATGGGGCATCAATAGTTTTTTTTTGTTTTTTTTTAATAAATATTCTCAGTAATGCCCATCCCTCCAGCCACGCCCCATCAACACCACCTAAAACACGTGCCCCTGTACTACAAGCATAAATTGTGTGCACCATGGGAGACTTTCTAAAAAGAGAGGTACCAGGTCTCCCCACTCTGTAATGGTGTTTCACTGCTGGTGATACAATGGTCTGTTGCCCTATTGCTGGCATATACTTGTGTATTACACTGATGGCCTCTGTGGTGGTGCATTATCCTGCTTGCTTTATGTAATAGCAGATTAAATCAGTCATAGCGTATACATTCATTACAGTTCTAGAGCAGCTTCTAGATTTACATCCGTACAATACACACCGGCCAAGTCACTTCACCAGTTCACTAGCTGACCCCCATCAATAAATATGTGGGGAGTTTGTTTTGTTGGTTGTAAAAGGGCAATTCAGTCTAGAGCGCGAGTTTATTTTTTGTCCTTTTTTGTGTTTTGGCACAAAAGTTTCCAAGGCTTCACTTTTCCTCTTGAATCCTTTTCCGTCCAATTGTTGCTGTATCCTCACTTTGTTTATCCCCTAAGTGCCATAGTGGTATCCAAGGAATTGCATTGCAGTACCTCTCATACCTCTCTGGCGCTCTAAGCATTAAAGGAAATAGACCTCACACTCATCATTTACACACAGTATAGTGATACCTTAAAGTGACAGATCAACTGGCCTTATGAAAGATATATATGTTTGTGTGTGTGTGTGTGTGTGTGTGTGTGTGTGTGTGTGTATGTATGTATGTATATGTATATATATATATATATATATATATATATATATTTATATATATATATATAATACAGGCCAAATGAATGAATATTGCTGTATCTAATAATACATATGTGTGCGTGAGAAATTGCACCGTAAAAGTTATTTAAAGGGATAGTAATCTCTCTATGAACCCCTTCCTGACCGGCTGATCGGCTCGCCGCAGTCCCTTAAGGACCACGGAACTTTTTTTTTTTTTTTTTTTTTTTTTTAAATTCCGGTTCCGGACTTCCAGAATGGCGTGCAGCTGCAAGGGAAGCCCGGAATTCCATGACAGTCATAGTATGTCATGGGTCGTTAACTCAGATCAACCCATGACATACTATGTGACCGTCAAGGGTCGTTAAGGGGTTAAAGTGCAGCTCTGAGTCTTCTTTATGACTTTTATAACACGTGTCGCCATATTTCTTACACATTTGTAGTTTAAAAGCTTTTCAAGCTGAAAGGATCCCCCTCCCTCCCCTTTCTCTGCATCATGCTGTCTATCTCTCTGGTCCGGATGGAGCGCGGCGAGGGACAATCTTCAGTAAGCAAAAGGAAAATCCTGTACTCGTTCGTCAAGGGGGGGGGGGGGCATGGTTTTCCTTTATACTTTCTGTGTGAAGATTGTCCCTATCTGCATCCGTCCGGTCCCACTACTGGATTAAAGATCCAAGGGGATGTGGTCAGAAGGGGAGGGAGGGGGATAATTTTGGCTTGATTAGTGTTTAAATTACAGATAGTTTTCTATCGTGTTATAAAAAACATAAAGAATACTCGGAGCAACACTTTAATAGAAACATTACCATCCTTTTAAATGGGACTTGTATCACTTACATCCAAAGAGTTAATTAAAAAAAAAAAAAAAAAGGTTTTAATTTTTGCATCTATTTCTGAAAGCATCTAATTTTATACCTATTGTAGACAAGGATGTGAGTATATTAATATAAGGCCATTTCAGGCGCAAGTCGACTCATTAATACCTGCTCTACAGGGTGCTAATTGGTTGGTCGAGGCTCAGATGACATTTAGACATTTCTTGTCATACAGGGAGATTTCAAGATTATTCTAATCATTCTTTCTCTCTGAGGGTGTGCAGACTCTATACATAACTCCTGACTATTAATAAACTGTGCAGAATTTGAACATTTGATACCAGAGATCAGAAACGGCAATTTTTTTTTTTTCCTTCATTTTAATCTTATTTGACGTGTCCTTTAGTTTAGGCCATTTGGGGTGGTGCCAAGAGCATTCTCTTCAGAGATGATTTAACAAGGTGAAAGGTCAGTCTGAAAACTGTAGATAAGGACCACAGTTAATCCTAGGACAGTACCTTAGAATCACGGCTGACTATTGTGTTCTATGTAACCGCAGGGTTTTGTGAAGAAATACAAATGTATGTAAAATGGGACAGTAGAACAAGGATGAGGTATCAGAACGTGTGGTTCTGTGACTACCAGAGGGGCATCCTAGGGGTTTCAGTGAATGTGAGGTTCTGTGGATACCAGTGGAACAAGGCTGGTGTGTTATACAGTATATGTGGTTCTGTTACTTCCAGTGGAAGGCTGGTCTGTAGTGTATGCTTGATTCTGAGGATACCAGTGGACAGTGGAGGGTGTAAGACCATTTGTGTGATTCTGTGATTACCAGTGGAACAAGGCGTGTTATACAGTATACTAGTTCAACAGCCCGTTACACGGGCCACAGTGCCACTGCCACCTGGTCGCGGGGCAGTCACGCGCAGTAGAGACTGCCCGCGCCACGGCTGATACAGAGCTGGACACTCCTTCGGAGCACCCAGCTCCGTATCAGCCGCGGCGCGGGCAGTCTCTACTGTGCATGACTGCCGCACGCGCAGCAGTGTGTACTGCGCATGTTGCGGCGTTACACACAATTTAGCAAATTATTATATAGGATGTGTGGTTCTGTTATGTCTACTGGAACAAGGCTGGTCTGTCAGTGTATGCTTAGTTCTGTGGATACCAGTGTAACAACTTTTTCCCAGCTTCCCATTTTCTCATCATTGGCAAAAATGTCAAAATTGCAGTGAAATACAGAGCTCGTACATTTGATAGTTATTCCATTGAAATCCATATTCGATATATGTAGATGTGTTAAATATTGTCGGAGAAAAGGTGCATAGTCCCTCTGTGACATTTTCTGCGCTTGTCACCCATTTGAAATGCCCCACAGGACAGAGGGGAAATGATCATCTTAATGATGAGGCCCCCCCAAAAAAAGTCTGTAATGGACCTCTTGCGTTAGCTGCTTTTCCCATTCAAAGGGGACTTACAAGTCATGTGAGTACTGAGCCCCTTTTTGGATGGGATTACTTTGATATGCACATGAACATGTATCCTCTGTAGTGACACCAGAGATAGAATGTGATGTGTCTGAGAGGTGACATAGAAAAAGCAATATGTTTTGTTTTTTTCCATTGAAACTTTCATATATTTTTGCTTCACATGCCGCATATGTATCAGTGATTAAAGGGACAGTAATGTTTCAAAATAAAAGCAGCTGCAATTAATCTTCTTAATATTTGGGCCGTGGAGACTGTTATTTCAATACTGTCCGAGTTGTAGTACAAGAGTAATTGAATGATAAAGTATCCCCCTCCCTCCCCTTTTACCTAGTGTAAAACTGCTCTCCGCAGATGTGGAATCCAGTCCATAGACCAGACAGATCACAGCAAGGGACAATCTTCTTACTGCGAGCATAAGGAAAATCCTGCCCCCTGACATGTTTTTCAGGTTTTTCCTTATGATCACAGAAGATTGTCCCTCTCTGTGATCCATCCGGACAGTCTTGCTGCTCTGAGGCATACCTCCCAAGTGTTCCTCTTTTAGACCCAAATCCCTCTGTCCCTCTTTCCCACCCTGATGTCCCTCTTTTTAGGAGATCAGGTTGTGTGGTATGTATACAAGTGTATCCCATTGCTCCACAGCAATGTAACTTACCTTATTGTTTGTTTAAACATCAGTATATGTGTTTATAAATTAGTCTGTGTAAATAAAATACTTTGGTCTTGTTATTAGTCATTTATTAGATTACACAAGGAGGTGTCAATAGGCCGTAAAATAGCCTAAAAATTAGTGTCTTTGGCAATTTGAAATGTTGGAAGGTATGCTGAGGTGAGCAGTGTTACATCAGTATCAGGGGCAGGAGGTGGATACTTTATCATTCATTTACTCTTGAACTACAACTCTGACAGTAGTGAAATAACACTCTACATGGCCCAAATACTATGAAGATTAATTGGAGCTGCTTTTGAAACATTACTATTCCTTTAACATTTGCTTCTTTTTGTTTTGTTTATTTATTGATTGTCATTTAATATGTTGCTGTAGCTGCAATTTCTGCTGTTTGAGGAGGGTCTTAGACCTGTTCCACAAAGGCATTCTCAGTGCAGAGTTGAATGAACACCGTTGCTGCAGACTGGGCTGTTCCCATGGTCCGATTTGCCATTCATCGTGCATGTTTGTTGAACATTTCCTGCATTGCCTCTTGCTGCTTTATCTAGTGGAATAGATAAATCACACAGTAAATAGTCTTGTTACTTTCCAGTCGGGGAATCCATTGTTTGGTGCTGTGTCAGCATTTTCTTATTCATCTTTTTCTTTAATGGGCTATGTTTCAGGGCCAGGGATGCAATTGACTCAATGCATTACGTTAGGAAGCGGATATGAGGATGTCCATTGTGGTTAGACTGATTACCTTCTTCTTCAAAATAGCCCCAGTGTGGAAAGTGCGTAGCCATGAAATATTAATACGCCTCATACAGCAGATGTACTTCTTAGACCGGCCAATGTTAGGATTCAAGCCTGATAGAAAACCATTAACCTTTTGAGTGACAGAATAGTGGATATCTAATTGCTTTGTAATGTTTCCCATATTTCTGACACTGAAAGGGTTCACCCAGGGGTAAGCAACCATTGGCAGTCTAATCTAGTCGCTTCTAGGAAAGCAGCATTATCAGATATAATTACATGAGAAACTCTTACGCAATATATTTAGCTGAATAGTGTAGTGTTAAAGCAACACTAAGATGTGAAAATGAAATTGTTTGGTAAATCTTTAAATATTATGTAGTTAGTATATGTAAAATTATTTGTTCCCAATAAAATAATCTTAACCCTTTGAGTGCCAGAGGGGTAATGCGTTGCGTACCCCTCTGGCACTCAAAGGGTTAAATTTAAGGTTATTTAATATTGTAGGCATTAAAAAAAATAAGTGCAACGGTGTAAGTCTCATCTCTCAAACCTTTGTGGGAGAGATATAACTGGTTAAACTTCCCCCTTCCAGGCTGTTCCAGCTCTTTATGTGACAGCAGCAGATTCCAGTCATTTGACCAGATGGTGGCTCTTCAGCAAAGCCTGAATCTCGCTATTTAGAAATAAATACTTCACTGGAACGGTCTACAAAGTGTGCCCGGTTTGCAAGCACACTTTGTAGATCGTTCCAATGAAATATTTATTTTGAAACAGTGCGATTTTGGCTCTGCTGAAGAGCCACTGGCTGGTTCCAGGACCGGAATCACCTGCTGTCAGCTAGATGGCAGACTTGTCTGAAACAGCATGGAGGGGGGACGTTAGCTGTTAGCTCTCTGCCATAAAGGTTTGAGAGATAAGGCATCGTTGTACTTATTTTTTAATGCCTACAATATTAAATATTACTATCATTTAAGCATGGTTTGTAATGCATGTGTACATTTCCCCATTCAGAGAACATCATTTTTTTTTTTTGTTGTTGGTGTTTTTTTTTTTGTTTTGTTTTTGTTTCTAATGTCCGTAATGAGAGCAAATTTCAGTTAATTTACAGTGATGGATGCCCACTGCTCTTGTGTGATGAATGGTTGATAAGATGCAGTCTATTTACAGATAACCCTGGATGACCACCAAGATGGCTATTGTATTTGGAGTACTAGAAAAGGCAGGAATGGCTGCTCCATATGTAAGGCTAGATTTTAGGGATCCAAAAACTCTCTTTTTTACAGATGATGTACTGGGTATTTAAATGTCTATAACACCAGTTCCTTTTTCTCTTACATCCTCTATGGAACACACGA
Organism: Rhinophrynus dorsalis; assembly: GCA_037306005.1. NCBI lineage: Eukaryota > Metazoa > Chordata > Amphibia > Anura > Rhinophrynidae > Rhinophrynus > Rhinophrynus dorsalis. Next base: position 21,431,452 of record CM074723.1, read on the forward strand.
ACCATGGGGTAACGCTCCCCTCTTCCAGAAAGCAGGGCACAAATAAAAAAGACACTGCAATTTAGGTGGAGACTCCCTTCTCTTCTTCAGGCTTTACCCCCTGCCCAGTTTCAAGTGACCTCCATCAACATGAGGAGCAAGCTGGTGCAATTCTTAGACATTAGACTTTTTTCTGGATATGGGACAGCATGATCCCCCATTAGTTAGGTTTCACATTAATTGGCTTCCCTGGTATTGCGTTTCTCAGTTCACAGGTGTATTTCTGGACCCCTTCCTGTGGAGGTTGCCTTTATTATAAGTCTGTTCCTCATTACTGAACTGCTTTCGCATTCTGTCATTTACAATGGAGCCTGAAGAAAGAAGACTAGTAGGATAACCATTTGAGTGCTGTGGTCCCTTTTCTAAATGTCCCTTTTACTTCTTGCCACCAACTAGATGTGGTGTTCATTCCTAATTTGCACTCAGTCCTTCTCACTGCATCATATGGTAGAAAGGTGACTGTTTTCTGAATAAGATTTTATTAAAGGGATAGTAATGTTTAATTCTAACATTGTTTAATATTGTAGGTATTAAAAAAAAAAAAAAAAAAAAAAAAAAGAATTACATTGATGTAAGTTCCGTCCCTCAGGTTTGAGATATATAACCAGCTAAAGTTCCCCCCTCCAGGCCGTTTCACAGAAGTCAGTGCTGTAGCTGACAGAAGGAGATTCCGGTCATTTGACCGGCCGGCGGCTCTTCAGCAGAGCTGAAATAGCACTATCTACAATTAAATACTTAATTGGAACTGTCTACGAAGTATGCCTGGTTTGCAAGCACACTTTGAAGCCTTAACTTTCTTCTCTATATGTTTATGCTTGTTTTAGACCTTCTTCTTTATTTTCTATATGATTTTTATAGCATGCAGTGACTTTTTAGAATGGCAGCAATGCAAAGCATTGTGTTGCACTCTGATATCTAAAGGGTTAAGGTTACTGTATGCAGTGAGCAGAGACTGAGGTAATATTTTCCTGCCAGCAACTGGCATGTCCAACTCCATGGTTCTGACATCCAGAACTGATTAAAGGTGTTATCTCTTGTACAAAGGCTGAAGGGCAAAGTTCATTGGTACATTTAGATTTGTTTGGGCCATACTAAAGGGGGCTAATAGGATGTTTTTACTTCAGCTTAACCCTTTGAGTGCCAGAGGGGTAAAGAACATATTGCTTTGCAATGCATTCCGTACCCCTCTGGCACTCAAAGGGTTAAAGGCTTTTAGAAGCTAGCTAGTAGTAAAAGATGTTTTCAAATTAATATAATATAATTTTACGTAGTGGTGTAGCTTAAATCAGGTCTGTCCAAGTTCAGTCCTCAAGGGCCTGTAGGTCTGTCCAAGTTCAGTCCTCAAGGGCCACCAACAGGCCAAGATGTAAGGATTTCCCTGATTAAGCTCAGGTGAGTTAATCAAAATGATCCACGGATTATCTCACTTGTGCTTATTAAGGGAAATCCCTAAATCCTGGCTCGTTGGTGGCCCTTGTAGACTGAACATAGACAGCCCTATTTTACATTAAAGGAGCGCTATGATTATATTTTGTGAATGAAACAACGGACAGCAGTGGGAGTGACCTTGTTTTACTCACCAGGAAAAGCTCTGTAATAGATTTTCATTAAAAAAAAATATAGTTTACTGCTCCTTTAGACGGTTCTCAATTTTTTTTTTTATTTTTTTTCAAGGCACCCCTAACACAGTCTGAAATTTTCTTATTGATCAATTGTCAAGGAGTAACGAAGGCTACAAAAACATAGATTTAGTAGTTTTTAGGTTTTGTTAATCAGAGCAATGAAACAATTATAGGGTGGATAAACATTTCCATAAACATACAGCTGAAGTTTGGCTTTCGCATTTTTGTCAAATTCTTTATAGCAAAGATAGGGCACCCTGAGCGAATGTGCGCAGCACACCAAATTGCTCAGGAGTCGGTAGTGCAGTACATTGATCCCCACACATAGGAAGCTTGCTGTTCTTCTGTTGACCGGCCCTTTGCGACATGAGTAATGAGTCCTGGGCTTTAGAAAAGCCGTGTCTTGTAGTTCAAGCCGTGTGAACAAATCCTCGTTCTCATGACAACAGATCAATGTCCCATTGTGTTAATTCTCTCCAACCCTTGACCCAGTTCTTTTCCTTAGTAATGGAAGTATACATGCACCGGCTTTCTGCTCATTCCTCTAGAACAGCAGTGATCTGTGCTTTCTTTTCACTTGCTTGGAATCGGGTTTATGTTTAGTGTCAGCCAAGGTCCGTACAAGTTCCTTCTGTGGGCTAGAAGCATTAATAGTGAGGATTTATTTGAATTCTATTATCTTAAACAATAATATATTTTACTTTTGTCTTTTTCTGTTTTAACCATTAAAGGCGAACTCTCACCTTCTATAAAATCATTCTTATCTGAATTTTGCTTGCCAATAAATGTTCTATTTTTTTTTTTTTTTTTTATTAACGCTCTATTGGCGGAGAAATTAGGATTTAAAATGTAACTGTGTGACGTCACTTCAGGACAGGCTACTGCACCGCTCTGTACCGCAGCCTGTCAATTTTCTCCTCTTCCCCTCCCCAGTTTTCACCATTACCACCTCCTCCTGTGACGGAGGAATCCAGTGTGTGATCAGGAGCGGTCTCATTGACAAAAGAGTCCGCCAGGTTACATGTTGGATTCCTCCGTCAGAAGAGGAGGTGGTAATGGTGAAAACTGGGTAGGGGAAGAGGCGAAAATTGACAGGCTGCGGTACAGAGCGGTGCCGTAGCCTGTCCTGAAGTGACATCACACTATTACATTTTAAAGGTATAGTAATGTCAGAATAAAACTATGCATAATATAATTCCTTACACTTTTTTGTATTATCTGTACCTCCATCGTTTGCGATTAATTGGCTCCTGAACTCTTCCTCTCCCGCCCCTTTTCATCAAGTCACTTGTATGTGGGTCAGAGCTGGCTGTGAGTCGCAGGACTCAATGGATCTCACAGAGGCACAAACCTCAGGCAGCCTACATGAAAGCATGAAAGCTAGCCCCTCTGCAATGACGCGTCGACTGTTCAGCAGAGCCATTTTTGTTTTTGTTTTTTGAAGCACATGTGCACAATAGTCCTCCACTATGCCTGTGAGCCATCCACACCAACTAGCATGTCATGAGACTCTACGTTGGGACATAAGGAGCAGCTCACCCCCTCCCATCGGGTATTTGAGGTGAGAGCGCCAGCAGAAGGTCTGGTAGACGAGAACACGCTTCGTTATGGGAATTTGAAAGATTGCCGCTGAACTTCACTTGCCCTAGCAGTTTCCAAAGTTAACAACTTCATATTTAGTGAACGAAAATGGGAAATAATGCAAGCAATTATCTTTATTTACTATCGGTCATCATATAAAGCCTTTTAATGTTATGACATTACTGTCACTTTAATTCCTAATTTCTCCATCAGTAGTGTGTTTAAAAAAAAATGGATTGAACATTTATTGGCAAGCAAGATTCAGATAAGAATGATTTTACAGGAGGTGAGAGTTCCCCTTTAATGGGTTGAAATAGAAAAAGACAAAGTAAAATATAGTATATGTTACAATAATAGCATTTCAAATAAATCCTCGCTATTAATGCAGCCAGAGGGCAGCTCCATGCATTGTGAAGCAATAAGTTGCCCACCCCATTGGTGCTTAGTCATATTAATGCCTAGTGTGGAAAATATGTATGTGAATATATCATATAAAAGTATGGTTTATCCTGAGGAATAAAACTAGGGCACTGCTAAGAGAAATGTTTTATTCAAAAGTTATAGCAGTTCAAACTTCAAATTTTTGGGTGCAATATCTCTTTGGCCTGACATTTTACAGTGACGCTGTTGCTACATCATCCTATGGACAGCTCTGGTCAGTCGACCATAAACCTCCATCAGATGTTGCGGTAGCATCATCATCATCATCATCAGAGGGTGTACTGCACCTAAAAAAATACACGTTTAACCCTTTGAGTGCCGGAAAGGCATCCAACGCTTTGCATTGGATACCTTTCTGGCACTCAAAGGGTTAAGATGCAAGAACATTTGACTAAAACCTCTCTGGTAGTACCTATGTTTTACTCAGTAGGATAAGCTCTGTTATAGATTTTTATTTAACATTTAATTCCCCCCCCCCCCCCCCCCCCACACACACACACACACACATACATATTTTACTTATTACTGTCTCTTAACCCCTTAAGGACCGGTTGAGCACACACACAGCCGTCAAGGACCATTTTTGTTTCTGTTTGCATCCGCTTCCGGACTCACTGGTTTATTGTCTAGTGTAGGGCTGTCCAAGTTCAGTAATCAAGGGCCACCAACAGGCCAGGATGTAAGGATTTCCCTGATTAAGCACAGGTGGGCCAATGAAAAGGATCACTAAATTACTCACCTGTGCTTAATCAGGGAAACCCTTACATCCTGGCCTGTTGGTGGCCCTTGAGGACTGAACTTGTACAGCAGCCCTGATCTAGTGCACACATGCAGCTGCAGAATGTTTATCTCCAGATAGAATACGCTTTCTTTTCATAGCGTATAAAAATTCTAAATTCATGTCCCCTATTTTTATATAGATTTATATTTGTTTGTTATATTAATAATAATAATGTATGAAATATGAGGGATAAAATATAGACAACAAAAAAAGCATTTTTTCCTTGATTCCACGTAAGATTGTTTAGACTCATGGTGATTGTTATAAATGACTCCAGAATAGATCCCACCAGTTCTTACATTTACACAAAAAAAAAAGTCTTATATGTGTAGGTTTTCACTGTCGTTTAGCAGTTATAGAGATGATGATACAAGGGACATATGTGGAACCGGCATTTTAAATGACAAGGAGCACTCATTCATTGGTAGAGCTTCTAGTGGGACATCAGGGGACTGAACTGAGCCAGTAGAAAGAGCTCAGTGTCTTTTGATCATTTAGTGTAGGGCTGTCCAAGTTCAGCCCTCCAGGGCCACCAACAGCCCGGGATGTAAGGATTTCCCTGATTACACACAAGTGAGTCAGTCACAATGAATGATCCACTGATTATCTCACTTGTAATTAATCAGGGAAATCCTTACATCCTGGCCTAGTGGTGGCCCTTGAGGACTAAACTTGGACAGCCCTGATTTAAGGAGCTGCTTGTTGCACATTTCTGTATTAGGTTAGAGGGAAGTCATTACTTTCTGGAAGTTTTGTTTTAATAGGACCAGACTCCAGTTGCTTCCAAAACTCAGCTCTCATCAACCACTGCAAGCTGTAGAAGTGTGGGGTAGTCTGGTGGCAGCTGGGGCCTCTCTTACATTGCCATCCCTGATCTATGGAATTCTGCACCACACAGGAGAGTTGCTTTACAGATAAATCAGGGGACATTGTGGGGTTTGGACCAAACCCCCATTCTGCAATCTGTTTGGTGCATCGGGGCTCAGAGTACTGGTTCACATTGATCGGATTGGCTGCTCCCAGGAGATCAGATCTGTAGACAGGGCAACGTATATGATGATAGTTGTCCTTTAACTCTTGAATGCCAGAGGGGTGAACAACGCATTGCAAAGCAATGAGCTGAATACACCTCTGGCGGTCAGAGGGTTAAGTGAGGCATCCGCTTAGGATACCACTTCTGCTCTATAAAGACTTTGATTAAAAAAATGTGAATGTTGAGTTTCAGTTGTATTAGATATGGACACAGCATGTTTTTCAATTTTGTCACCGTGAGAGCTAAGAATATGGGTAACTACATAGAACTACATATAACCTATTTGTACTCTTCTTAACACCCTAGACAAATAACGTATAGCATTTAAGGGGTACCCCCCAAAGAACCTAGATTGCATTTTTAGAGTTCCCCTAAAATAAAAGGATTGAAAATCACCTCTTTAGTGAATATGGGCCTGTATTCTCAGGTTTCTTATCATAGAAATCTGCCTAAGGTAATGCTTGATACATTTAAATAAAAAGATCACTATAGTAATCGTGTGGGACAGATTAAAGCAAGTGATTATAGAATGGTTTGATTATGTTTTTTGTTTATATGGTTTTGTGTATATAGATAGAAGTTGTCTCTCTAATCTGTATCCCCAGGCTACTTCTCTGATAAACACCTGCTTCCACATTGAAGTGTGACAGGCTGACATAAATTACATGCACAATCTGTGCACCACAATGCACTCATACCCTCTGTTTTGGCAGGATACGTGATGGTGTAACACATAATTGCAGGTTTTTCCCTCTAATTGCTCTGTGAATTCCAGTGTGTAATTATTATAGTGTTGAATACAGACTTCAAGGATTTAAACGTGAGGTATATTTTCTATTTTTGGTGGGGGTGGGGACCAGCGAGTAAACTTCGGTTATATCGTGGATCTTGTATACAATTGCAAAGTAGAGAGATTTTGGAAAAACAAACTGCTTTGCAAGAAATAAATCAATCCCCCAAAATTTCCCTTTTTTTTTTTTTTATAATGTGAGAAAGGTCTGAGGCACACAATGTGATAAAGGTACTAAATCAAGCGCAGGAATCCATTTTCACTTCCTACTCCTGTTTAACCCTCTGAGTGCCAGAGTGGTACGCAACGCATTGCTTTGCAATGTGTTGCTTACCAGTGTGGTACTCAAAGGGTTAACCATTCGAGTTCCAAAGATTTATCCAGTCGTAATGTGTTGAATATCTCTCTCCCACTCAAAGGGTTAAAAGGTTAGTAATGTCCACATATAAATTTATGCTATATTGTACATTTAAAAAAAACAAGTATGTGAAGCAAGTTTCATCTCTCAGACCTTTATGGATTGATAGATATAACGTTTAAAGTTTCCCCCCTCCCTCCCACCTTGCCCTGACGTCAGACAGAAGGAGATCTCGGTCCTGGGACCAGCCGGTGGCTCTTCAGCAGAGCCGAAATACCTATATCTAAAAATTTCATTGGAGTGGTCTACAAAATGTGCCTGTAAACTAAGCACACTTTGTAGACCATTCCAATGAAGTATTTCTTTTTAGATATCTGTATTACGGCTCTGCTGAAGAGCCACCTCGAGTCGGCAGACACAGATCTCCTTCTGTCAGCTTTAAAGCTGACATCAGGCAAGGTGGGGAGGTGGGAACTTTAAAATGTTATATCTATCAATCCATAAAGGTTTGAGAGATGGGACATAATTTATATATTTTTTTTCTCTACAATATATATATTTTTTTAATCTACAATATAAAATAAATTTATATGCGCGCATTACTAACCCTTTAATGACATTATAATATGCTACATGTGTGTGTCTGATTTCCTTCCGTTAATCCCTTAAGGACAAGAAGGGTGCGAAACACGCGAGGGACGGTCTGTCAGTATGTACTATAGCGGTCTCATACCATGTCGTGCCATTCTAGGGTGACTGCCCTTGCAAATATGTATATTTACCCCATTGTGTTCATCCCCAAATTACTCTATTTTTCTTGAACTAAGTGCACCATAGAGGAGGAGTAAAAATTCTCAAAATAGCCATAGATCAGACTTTTAACCCCTACAATGCTAAAGAGATCCATGGGACCTTCTGTTTATCTCCTATGGCACAGTTGGTTTGTGTCAAAATGAATACAGATTCTTTTGAACATGAGGACCTGTGTGTTTCTCTTTTGTACAAATCCTTGTATTTAAGGCAATATCTTTCTAATACACAGAGAAAACGGATACATTATAACAGTAGGAGGGGCACCTTTGACCCACCAGCTGTCAGAGACTGCAACTCCCATGATCCCTGACCAGCCAACAGCTGGTTGGGGATAATAAAAATCATATAGTTCCCAACAGCTGCAGAGCCAAAGCCCTAACTCATTGCTTGAAATGCATCAAAATATAAATGCCTTATTTTAACTCTTTGACTGCCAAAGGGAAGTGCAGTGCATTTCAAAGCAGCGTGTTGCACCCCACAACCACCCTGACGCTCAGATGGTTAAACACAGAGAGAGGTTGCCGTACTAAGAAAGTGAAATTATTCTGAGGCAAATCAGCTGTGAACCATAGGGAACTACTAAAAACTTTCAGTTGATTTTAGATGGGGATTGTTTTGTTTATATCTGTTGTGGCCTGTCTGGGGGGTATTTTATATCAACTGTCAGCGTGTGCCGTTGCCCTGTACAATGAACAGTAGAAATGGTAACACTAGTAACCATTATTGTGACAGACGAAACAGGTGATGGTAAAGTCACTGCCCTGGAGAGCTTACAGTCTGGAAGTACTCCCCCCCCCCCCCCCTCCCCCTGGAATGAATTTCCGATGCAGTGGAAAGCTTCTCCTTCCCCACATTGTATCCTGTAATAGAAGGAGTGTCTGTGTTGCTGATTCGTCATTGAATTTCTACAGTAAATTGAAAAGCTATAGGAGTAAATATTTGCAGCACTTTAAAGGAGCTGTGAACTTTGTTTATGAAAAGAACATATATTGTAGGATGTTGCTGTTTAGTAAAATAAGGATAATATCGCTGCTGAGAGTTGCCTATATCCAGAGTTATTACAGTTTAAACCTGTTTTTTTTTCTTACATTAGCAGTGCCATCTAGTGGTCAAATTCCAATTATTTTTCTGTTACATTCTAATTGAGAGGAAATTCAGTGACATACAGTTTTCCACAGAACGTGATAGAAACTGCTGAGTCACTTCCTGTCAGAACTATCAGGAAGTAAACACAGTAAATTCACTTCCTGGTTATTTGACTTATATCTTTTGAATAAAACTTACAGCGGTGGGAGTGACCTTGTTTTACTGAAAATGAAAAGCTCTAGAACATATAGGTTTTCATTAAAAAAAAAAAAAAGGTTTACTGCTTCTTTAAGGGACATATTTTCAAAAGGAAATCAGAGGAAAGTTTTGAATAAACCGAAAACTTTACAAACTGCCATTGATTTAAATGGGGCCTTTAACCCCTTGAATGCTAAAGAGGTCTCGGGGGGTTGTAGGCTTAATTCAACCCTTTGACTGCTGGAGAGGTGTCCAATGCATTGCAACTCAATGGGTTGGATTACACTCTGGCACTCAAAAGGTTAAATTAATGAAAACTTTCACCTTAATTTAAGTTTGCATATTTGGAAACTGCATTAAAAACTATGTATATGCATTGCGTACCCCTCTGGCACTCAAAGGGTTAACTAAAAGAACAGCAGATGTACACTTCAGGAGATATTCACACTTCTTTCATATGCTAATTGTGGTACATGTGCAGTATTGGTGATGTTTTCATATGCTAATTAAGCTAATCAATGTGGTAGCATATGCTAATGAAGCATTTTCAGTGATGTGTTATATGCTAATGAAGGTTTCAGTGATGTTTCATATGCCAATGACGTTCTGTGCAGTACCAGGAAATGGTCGCTTTCACTTTCCCTGGAATAAGTGTCTGTATCTCCTAAACTGTACATCTGCTGGTCTTTTGGCTAACATGATGTGATCTTTCTCCAGCTCTGCGACTCAGCCTTACAGAATGTGCAGTAGATCATAGCCTACAATGTGCGTCATACACATAATATAGAAACATGGAATTTGACGGCAGATAACCATTTGGCCCATCTAATCTGCCCATTTTCCTACTGTAAAAACCTCAAACCTGTTTTGGTCCTTGGTCTTTTCTTACATTAAGGACTGCCTTATGCCTCTCCCATGCATGCTTACATTCTGTCACTGTATTAACTTCTGCCACTTCTGCTGGTAGGCTGTTTCACTTATCTACTACCCTCTCAGAGAAGTAAAACTGTCTTACATTACATCTAAACCCGTGTCCCTCTAGTTTTAGACTATGGCCTCTTGTCCTAACATTTTTACTCCTTTGAAATGCACTTCCCTCCTGCACTTTGTTGAATCCCTTCATGTATTTGAATGTTTCTATCATATCCCTTCTCTCTCTTCTCTCCTCCTATACATGTTCAGATCCTTTAGTCTGTCCTGATATTCATTTTATAAGTAGTGATGTGTGCATCCTTCACAAATTAGATTACATGATAACCAGTGATCACTCAAAACATAAAAACATGATTATCAAGAGAAAATGTATGCTGCACACACACACAAAACTCAACATGACCTCTGAATGCCAAAACTATAAGGCACAATACTTAAAGGGATAGTAATACTTCATTTTAACTTTATTTTATTTTGTAGGCATTAAAAAAACATGAAGAATGATATAAGTCTTATCTCTGAAACCTTTATGGTTTAAGAGATATTCACAAACAAAGTATCCCCCCCCTGTTCAACCAGATCAGAAGGGAGATGCCCAGGTAGACTGCAGAGAGGGACAATCTTCAATTAAGATAATGGAAAAAGCTGAAAAACTTGTCAAGGGGGGAAGGGCTTTCATTGTTTTCATACAAAGAAAATTGTCCCCTTCTGTTATCTGTACTGTCATACAACCAGACTCACATCTGAGAAGAGATGGCTTACACTAGGTAAAAGGGGCGGGGAGGGGAACTTTGCTTGTGAATATCTCATAAACCATAAAGGTTTGAGAGATAAGACTTATATCATTCTTCATGTTTTTTTAATGCCTACAAAATAAAATAAAGTTAAAACAAAGTATTACTATCCCTTTAAATTCACATATAGGTGTAAATAAGATTATGTTGGACCATGGGTATTCAGGAGAGGGGGGGTGTACTTTCCTCCTCAATATAAACACAGGGGCTGGTGGGCTGGCCTGGGGGTCATATTTTTGCTTCAACACCCCCCCCCCACTCCTCCCCGAAAACTTTCTGCTGACTCCTCTGTCTCGAACACATGTTTGTGTTTTCTTTCACGTCCATGATCAAATATTATCCAGAACTTCTTGTGAATACAGGTACTGGGCCAAATAGATTTGGTTATGCCCTCCATGTACGTAGCTACAGAGGAACAGTTCTTCACAAAACAAACGGCATCATAAGGGGAAAAATGATTCCCATCGACTTGGATGGGGTCTATTTAAAGAGAGAGTAATATTTAGATATTAAGGCAAGGTTGCTTCTTCAACGTAACTTTTTAATAACAAAATAAACCTTTCTGTAACAGTCCATAATGTTGTAGACTTCATTTTATTTTATATAAAACTGTACCCCTCCAGCCCCTTTTCCATATGTCACGCTGCCTCCCCCAGATCTGAAATCCGGTCAGATTGCAATCCAGACAGATTGCAGTGAGGGACAATCTATCACTATAAGGAAAAACCTTCCCCTTGACGAAGGAGGGCAGATTTTCCCTTATGTTGAGAAAATACTGTCCCTCGTCACGATCCATCCTGACCGGCTTGCTGCTGTAAGGTGAAACATCTTGCCATATGGAAAAGGGGTTGGAGGGGGCACTTTTTAAAATAAAGTGAATGGACAGTTAGGTTACACTTCATTATGGAAAAAAAAATGTATTGATGAATTGACCTTGCCTCCGTAAATAAACATTACTATCACTTTAACCATTTGAATGCTAGAGTTCTCCAAAGAATTGCCATCTAGCATTCATGGGGTTAAATGATCCATTTAACTCCATGGTAATCTGAACAGTCAATGTTTGTCCCTGTTTTGCACAGTTGGTGTGTGTCTTCCTGCTAGCTGTCCCCCATCTCCATGGTCAGTCCCTGTTTTCTTCCTGGTGTCCCATGTTTTGTCCCTGGTTATAACATTTTAGTTCACCCTTACTTTAAATGTGCTGGTCATTAAAAGGTTAATAGTTTGAACTCTAGTATTCAATATTGCTTATTTATATATGATATGATATGATGTAGAAGTATTAGGTGTTGGCATTATGAGATCCGCTGTACAAGTGCGGTACGTTAGGGCCTTACTGTAGTAACGCAACATACCACAGCTGGGAATATAATCATTCCCATAATTCCCATTGATTTAATTTGGTAGTTTAACCCCAATAATGTTTGATGTCTTCAACGCACTTTGCATTTCCAATTAAGCCCCAAGTGAGTAAAAAAAAAAAAAAAAAAAAAATAATAATCCTTCCTGATTCCATATGGCTGGATCAACATCCATATTCCCCTGAATCAACTTCCTATCTTCTGTGAAGCCAACGGTCATAATTCTCAATATTATTCGGATCACTTATAGCACACTGCACGGGGATTGTCCAGTGGGGAAAGTGTCTATGGAATTGTTCTTTAAAGGGATAGTAATGGTTCATAATAAAAGCAGCTCTAATTAATCATCATAGTGTTTGAACTTTGGAGAGTGTTATTTCAGTTCTGTCAGAGTTGTAGTTCAAGAGTAATTCAATGACAAAGTATCCCCCTCCCGTCCCTTTTACTGATGTAACACTGCTCAGCCAGAGCAGAAGGGATGTGCCCAGGTAGACTGCAGAGAGGGACAATCTTCAATTAATATAAGGGAAAAACCTGAAAAACTTGTCAAGGGGGCAGGGCTTTCATTGTTGTCATAGGAAGAAGATTGTCCCCTACTGTTATCTGTCTGGTCTATGGACTGCATTCCACATCTGAGAAGAGATGGCTTACACTAGGTAAAAGGGGCGGGAGGGGGAAACTTTGCTTGTGAATATCTCTCAAACCATAAAGGTTTGAGAGAGAAGATGTATATTGTTCTTCATGTTTTTTTAATGCCTACAAAATAAAATAAAGATAAAATGAAGTATTACTATCCCTTTAAAAGGATGTCATTTATTGGTTTGCTCAAGAATTGCTTCATTTTGCCTTTAAAGGGATAGTAACACTTCGTTTTAACTTTATTTTATTTTGTAGGCATTAAAAAAACATGAAGAATGATATAAGTCTTATGTCTCAAACCTTTATGGTTTATGAGATATTCACAAGCAAAGTTCCCCTCCCCGCCCCTTTTACCTAGTGTAAGCCATCTCTTCTCAGATGTGAGTCTGGTTGTATGACAGTACAGATAACAGAAGGGGACACTTTTCTTTGTATGAAAACAATGAAAGCCCTTCCCCCCCCTTGACAAGTTTTTCAGCTTTTTCCATTATCTTAATTGAAGATTGTCCCTCTCTGCAGTCTATCTGGGCATCTCCCTTCTTATCTGGCTGAACAGGGTGGGGATACTTTGTTTGTGAATATCTCTTAAACCATAAAGGTTTCAGAGATAAGACTTATATCATTCTTCATGTTTTTTTAATGCCTACAAAATAAAATAAAGTTAAAATGAAGTATTACTATCCCTTTAAACATAAATACTGATGTTATTTGCGATAAATTATGAAACAGGAGAGGCCGAGTTCATAAGTTCCTTCCCCCGGTCTGCCCTGTTCCTGACTCTCGTTTTCATACCGTGACTCATGTTTTATTAACATGCCAGTGACACACTTCCTTTCCTGTTTATTTATTTATGAGAGTGTTGCAAGACCAGATTTTCAGAACAGACAGCGATGTGGTCTTTTAGGCCTATTAAGTCACAAGGGCTGAGTGCTTAATTAGTCTGGATAATGAGATGCAGTGATTAAAACTGAAACTACAGACTTTGTATTATCAGAAATGTGCTAATGTCCTGGTTACTGCTCAGATTGAAGTCTAAAAGCACATGATTTTATATTATAGTCTAAACCTGGCTTATGGCAACTGTACCAGAGGCATATTATCGTAATCCTGATGGTGGCATATATAAAGCGACTTTAAAGTTGACCAGTCCACAAAAAAAATCAAATCTGCTTATGTGTTGTAGTCTCCAATTTTTTGTCAAATAGTTTTTTGGAAATTAACATTGTTTTGGTTTCACAGTGTGGCACTTTATGCTAATTCCTTGTATAGTATGCTAATTTGTTCTGTTCCAAACTGGTCTATTAGAGTGACCTCCTTGTCTGCTTAGATCAGAGGTTCTCAACTCCTGCCCTCAGGACCCACTAACAGGCCAGGACTTAGGGATTTCTCTGCTAGAGCACAGGTGTGGGGATCAGAGGCTCATTCACATTGATTAACTCACCTGTGCTCTAACAAGGAAATCATGTGATCAGAGGCTCATTCACACTGATTAACTCACCTGTGTTCTAACAAGGAAATCATGTGATCAGAGGCTCATTCACACTGATTAACTCACCTGTGTTCTAACAAGGAAATCATGTGATCAGAGGCTCATTCACACTGATTAACTCACCTGTGTTCTAACAAGGAAATCATGAAATCATGTGATCAGAGGCTCATTCACATTGATTAACTCACCTGTGCTCTAACAAGGAATTCATGTGATCAGAGGCTCATTCACACTGATTAACTCACCTGTGTTCTAACAAGGAAATCATGAAATCATGTGATCAGAGGCTCATTCACATTGATTAACTCACCTGTGTTCTAACAAGGAAATCATGTGATCAGAGGCTCATTCACAATGATTAACTCACCTGTGCTCTAACAAGGAATTCATGTGATCAGAGGCTCATTCACATTGATTAACTCACCTGTGCTCTAACAAGGAAATCATGTGATCAGAGGCTCATTCACACTGATTAACTCACCTGTGTTCTAACAAGGAAATCATGTGACCAGAGGCTCATTCACACTGATTAAGTCACCTGTGCTCTAACAAGGAAATCATCAAATCCTGGTCTGTTAGTGGGTCCTGAGGACAGGAGTTGAGAAACACTGGCCTAGATGCACTCAGCAGGGCCTTTTTTTTTATCATGTTGAAGAGGTGAAAATCTGGAGCAAACAAACTGCACCATAGGGAGAAATGAATATTCTCATTTATTTAACTGGTCAGTTAGCTCTTAAATGGTAATTAAGTCTCCAGTGCATTGTAGGGCAATGTTTTGGAGAGTTCTGTTGCATTCAGGTACTTACAATCCCTATATAATTCATTGTGCATTTGTGGAAGTGTCATTTCAACACTATGATGCAGTTTTCTCCAGTTGCACCTACTCAGCTTGGTGGTGGTGGCAGTGGTGGCGGGTGAAGATTGTCCGTTGTTGCACGCTGTTGTTGCATGCGTTCTGTACCACTCTGGCACTCAAAGGGTTAAGTTCCAGCCTGTAATGCTAAGAGCGATTTCTTTACAAAAAACCTACCTACATTGTAAGCAAATGGCTAGTACAACAAATGTGTAGTTTTTAATTCTCTGTGAATGGATCTACTTTAACTTGCGTTATTTTTGCATGTATTCCCACTACCATAGAGTACGCAACCTTTGGCTTTCCAGCTGTTATAGACTAAACTGGTATCATCTCCCCACCCCTCCTCCTTACATCTAGTGTGTAAAATATCGATTTTATCTTCTTAATTTAAAGGAGAACCAACAGCTCCTAATAGTACCTCCTGCGGCTGGTCGTTAAGGGCTTAACCTGCACTGGACACGCTAAGAGGCAGTAGTCCTTTAACTCTTTGGATACCAGTGATGTTTCTGGTCCATTGCTGTGTAATATGTTGGACTAGCTTCTCTGTCATCTCTGGGGTTAAGTAGTTTTTCTGTAAAGGAAAATGAGCTTCAGCTCCTCCAAAAGAAATGGGACAGATCCCCAAAGAGCTGATCGCTGTGAAAGGATAATGAAGTCTTTTGGTTGCTTCCTGAGGAAATGTTCGTTTGTTTCCCAATGGAAGGTGCCTAATTGTTCTAATTTGTCAGAATTCATTACTTATACACATTGTAGATGCCAGGGCTGTTGCTGAACAGCAGAATAAAAATGAGACTTTGCTTTGAAATGCCATTGGTGGTATGCACGAAAGGGGCGCTGCTGAAAAGGAGAAAGTATTTTCTATATACGCCCATTTTTATGATTGTGCGAAGCAGTATGCAGTATTGATTATAGCACATGAATAGTGAATGGTTTCCATTTCCTTTGTATTTGCTAAGTTTATTTTCAAAAAGCATTCTTTAAAGCCATGTATATTTCTCAGTGTGATCCCAAGGCCACTGAGTCTTAAACAACTGCAGGTCCATGTGGGAAACTGCAGCATACAATAAATTGAGTTCACAAAAATCACTTTAATACAGAGTAATTTCTATCAATAATTAGAATCCCATACAGATTATCCTAGTAGAGGAGATGGTATAGGCATGAAAATAAGAACACTTAAATACTAATCACTCTTCACTGTATTTTTACTTTGATCTGCACTAAGATCCTCGGTTCAAACCGATCACACTAACAAACTTGGGGTATGGTTTTCACAGCATACAATGAATGGCCTAGCTACGAGAGATACTATATATAACTGCTGACTTGGGCTTTCCTTCAATCGGGCCTCTGCCACCCTCCCCAGCAATGGTAAAATACTGGTACAATGGACTGAACTAGATTGTGTTGTACCTCAGTTATAGTAGCAAATGTGCACATACAATTCTGCAAAACAAGAAATCTCTCCAAATGAAAGGTTACACCGTGTTATTTAGACTGTATACACCTTGCAATTTTTGCTTCCCAGTCAGTTCAATAGTTTGAGAGTCTTGGTGTAATAGCTGGGGAATCTAATATCGGCACAGCTTCTAGGGGTTGCCACCCGGCCGGTATTTTACCAGTACATCTGGTAATTAGCACCTTTGAGCTGGTGCCAGTATATATAGTATACCGGCAATTGAAAAGCCGGTATTTGTGTGTGCGCAACGCATCCAGAGAGTCTTTCACTCAGCCCTATCTGCCAGCTGCTCAGGCGGCTCACTCAAAGTCGTCAGAGTCCAAGCACTGTCACCAGCCAATGAGAGGAGAGTATTTGGACAGAACTAGTCCTCACTGGCTGTCTGGTGCATGTCGTGTGGTGTGAGTCATGTGACAGACATGTTACAGTGGTGGTACGCGGCCACTGTGACAGTGAGCGCTCAGAGTTTGTCATGCACTGGAGGCAGTCTGTGGAGTTTGTGGGCACAGTCACACACCCATCAGTAGTGTATTATAAACTCCTGCCGTGTGAAGGTCTAATGTACAAGAAAGAGTAAACTGACCTGCTGCTGACTTCTAGCAGAGAGCAATATAATCACTGATTTAAACCGCCAGCTGTGTTTCAGTGTGGGAGTAGTGAGAGGGTTAATAAGAGCGATTGTGGAAAATCAACAAAAGATTATTTCTCTGTCGTCCAATACAGGTTACTGGTGACTTTGGGTAGGTGATCCACCCCTTTAAGTAGGCAGGAACAATTCTAGAATTGTGTGCAGGGGGTGGAGCCTACCTTCCCTACTTGGCTGCAGCTAGCCAACCAGCTCCAGAAAGATTTGAGACACTATGAATAGATAGTAGAAGGGAAAGAAGACTCCTGTAAGCATGACTCCGAAGGACCCTCACGGTCTGCCACAGGAGAGCCAAGCACGGTCTCTTGTGGGAGACCAGTAATCTGTATGGACTAAGAGAAAAGGATTTAACAGGTAAGACTAAAATCCTCTTTTTTTACACTGGATGTTGATGGTAACATAATATTCTATTTATGTTTTATAATTACAATTCATATTAGTTGAGGTCCACAAATGTGCGGCCTGTGGGCCAGATGCGGCTTACCTGAACCCAGAGTGCGGCCCGGCTGAGATTTAAAACTTTTTTTTGTTGTTTTTTTTATTTTAGGGGGGTTTTTTTTGGTTTTTTTTTAAATACAAAATGAACTTGCACACCTGAACTAATAGGCCAATAAAATCTAATCTCCTACTTATTACCATGCAGTTCAAGAATAGATGTCTGTTAACCCCTTAACGACAGATGACTTACCAGGTACGTCCCGCAAAAACTGTCACTTAGTGACAGAGGACGTACCTGGTAAGTCACGGAAGTCCGCGTCTCCGTGCGGCTGCACGCCACTCGGAGACTCAGGACTTCTTTGAGAAAAAAAAAAATGTTAGGCGGTCGTTAACGTGACAGCCGCGTACGAATGTGGCTGTCACTAAGGGGTTAAAGAGCAATACTGATATGTTTGCTAGTTCGCAGGCTATAATTCACTGTCGCTATCACTAAGAAAAAATAATGCGTCCCTCAAATTATAGCTTTCTGATCATATGGCCTATGACTAATAACATTTGGACGTCCCTGAAATGTCAAGGGTTAAATCATTTGTGTGTGCAAGCCACTCTGACACACAAAACATTTGAGCCAATGGTTTTATGCATTTTTAACCCTTTGAGCGTCAGGCATGCCACGAAAGTTGCACACCTCGGGCAGTCAAGGTGTTAACTACACTGGGGTATCTGTAGAGACCGTTTAATGGTAGGAAGTGGGAAGGAGACAGGGTGAGGGTCAGTATCTCCTATGGCAACTTCCTTGTTCACATATAAATGGGTATTTGTATCTTTTTTTTTTTTTTTTTTTTTTTTTTTTTATATAAAAAGTTTTAATTGTGTATAGATAGAAATGCGTGATTTTATTTACAAGATGTTTTAAATTTGCCTACATTGTTCAGATATAAACATGTTAAAGCTATTTGAAGCTCAGGGTTAAATTGCCAAGTGCAAGTATTCCAGATGGCAGTGGGATTTGGAATCCTAGATTAGAGGGTTTATCTCTGGCATACATTTGGCCTTTCTTGCCTATTTCTATTGGCCGATGCCTTCGCCAATGCATTGTCTTGTTGTCATCTGTGAATTGTACTTAGACGGAGAATCTGCTCGCTTGGAAGCTGGACTGTGAGTCTAGGGCAAGTCAACAGAGCCTCAAGAGATGAATAAAAAAAAAATCCCTACATTCCTATGGATTTAAATGGTACTTTGGAGACCTCCTGTAGCTTTCAAGGGGTTAAATGCCACATTGAAATTGTCACCTATAATTTAGTTGTTTTTCTCCCGCAATTGCTCCTCTTCATCTATATACATAAAGCGCGTTGAATACAATAATATATATAGAGAGGTGATACTGGACACTCCAGAAGTAAAAAGTAAATAGATGTGTGACTGCCTTGGTGCACCCTGTATGTAGTATACAACAGAGGACAATGGTAATATACCCAAAGAACACGTGCACTCATAGGACTTTACAAAATGGAAAACAAAAATGGTGTATTTTATTGTATCAACTTTTCAGCCTCCTTGAGGGCCTTTATCAGGGAGGCCGAAACAAAATAACCATTTTTTTTTCCTGATTTGTAAAGTCCTATGAGGGCTCGCGTTCTTTGGTTATATTACCATTCACACACACACACACACACACACACACACACACACACACACACACACACACACACACACACACACACACTATAATAATTATTCGACTTTTACCTCTAAGGCACAACTTGAGGTTTAAAAAGCTTTTATATAGACCTTAACAGGCCCATGGAGACACAAAATGAACATGGTTGTTTCTAGGCTTAACATGATGAAATTCTATTATTTATTACTAGTGTAAAACCCGTGTACAGTGCTTATCTCATTTCATCAAGTAGCCGGGTCAGGTCCTTTGTTCTGCCGTGCCAGCCTGCTCATTGCTCTCCCCCTGATCGACTTCACATCTGTCGGTCCCCTTCTACTTCTGGCTTCACGTAGCGGGGACTGCATAGATACACAGCCGGTGCCTTCTGGAGTGGCACATTCCTCCTTACTTCCCCCGATGTAATGGGGGCATCCGGAAATATCACAACCGAGGGGCCCAGTAATTACTTTTTTTCCAAGCAGCCCAGCGCCGACTGGCCAGCAGCCAATCAGCTGGCCTGCATTCGGGCAGTCTCTACTGCACATGACTGCATCAGACAAAACTTGCATCTGGCCTTTTATATTATTGGATGTTGCGAACAAGAAATTCTAAATAAATAGAAAAATGAATTAGGACAGTATGAATGAAGAACTTCTTCTCCCTTGTGTCCATGCTTTCCGGGACTGTATTAAATAGCTCTGATACACATAATAAAATGTGACTTCTGGCTCCTATATTTTTAGTTGCACTGGATTCAGCCCGACACAATGACATGTGTATTTAGTTTCAGAGTAATTTGCCTTGGTAATGGTATCCATTGTGTATTGGCCGATGTGAACAAAACATTTCCTGAAGATGAAAGAAAATCCCCACTTTAGTACTGTCCCAGAAGCCTGTATGAAAATCAATCCTTTTCTAATTAAACGGTGTACTAGATTTTCCTGCCTCAGTGTGCAGATATCAGATATGTCCTGGGTTACAAAATCACTTTGTGCAAGAAAAATTAGGCGGCTATTTGGCCAGTCTCCCCGGGCGGGGAAAAGAGGTTCCTCCAGCTTCCTGATGAACAGCTCATTACAATATCCTGTATCTTTCCCCATGAAGGACTTGAGTGTGCAGTGGACTGCAAGGCTTAGCGTTGCATACTGATGTGGACTTGAAGGGGTTAAAGAAGCATTACACTTTTTTTTATGGGGGAGGTGAAAAAATGTTATAGGGTTGAGATACAAAATAAAACAAGTTCATTTTTGTTTTAAATTAAAGTGCAATTTTCTCCTGTGGGCACTTGGTGGTGCTGTATCTGTAACTTACTATGGAAAATCAGTCTATTATTCAGGCTCTCCTGCAGAGTATATAATAAAACATATTTGCTGTTATCATTTAAAAACTGTTCAACTGTAATAATTTCAAATAAAATCATCCAGCAGTAGTCCTAATCTTGTTGCGCTTTGTGTTTTTGCATTAGTTTCCTTAAAGGGATAGTAATGTCAGAAAAAAGTATTAAAGGGGAACTACCATCCCCAATAACTTAAGCGTTACTGATTGCTCATCTGGCGCCTAGCTGCGGTTCAAAAGGGACTGACAGCGCAGGCGCACGGACATCACTGTGAAGAGACGTCCGTGCTTCCTGCTCCTGTCACCATCGGTAAAACGCCGATATCTGCAGAACCAGGTAATATTTCTGGCGACTAGCGCTACTAAGCAGCTAGTCGCCAGATGAGCAATCAGTCACGCTTAAGTTATTGAGGGGTGGTAGTTCCCCTTTAACTATATGGTAGATACAATTAAAAGAGAGTACTTGCACTTATTCGTAACTCTTAAACCGTTATGGTTTGAGAGATATAGGAAAATAAAGTTCTCTGGTCCCTCCCCTTTCTGCTTGATGAGCTGTAAAGCTGTCAGAAGCAGATTCTGGTCACTTGACCAGATGTGGCTCTTCAGCAGCACCAATATAATGATATCTAAAGATATATACTTAATTTGGAAAGGTCTACAAAGTGTGTCTGGCTTGCAGGTACACTTTGTAGACCGTTCCAATGAAGTCTATTTATTTCTAAATAGCGTGATTTCAGCTCTGCTGAAGAGCCTCTGTCTGGTCAAATGACTGGAATCTGCAGCTGTCAGCTAGATGGCAGTCTTGAGTAAAACAGCCAGGAAAAGGTAACTTTAGCAAGTTATATCTCTCAAACCATAAAGGTTTGATAGATAAGGCTTACATTGATATTAATCTTTTTTTAATGTCTACAATATTAAATCAACTTAAAATTATACATTATTATCCCTTTAATCCTTATAGTACCAGAGGGCATGAGAATCCACAGCATTTTTTCCCAAGATGTGGGGGGGCAAAGCCATAATCAGGGTAGGTTCTAAAGTCTGTCACCAGTCATGTGCTGGCTTTGGATACCTCTTTCTCGATGCCCCCCGCACGGACACGATGCCAGTGGGAATAGCAGTGCATTGTGGGGTAATGTGTTACACACTGCTCTGGCACTCGAAGGGCTCTTTTATGTACAAGATAGACCTGTAGCACCCCGCTGCTAACACCTGTCACCCGTGATGTAAACTTGGATTTCTCCTGCATTCCACTAACCATCTGGACACAGGGAGGGATGTGTATAATGGTTGGCACACCTGATAACTCCTAATATTTCTGGCTGACATCCATGTGACTAGCCATTCATTGGAGGTTGTGATTAGTGGTGCAAGTAGCAAATATTTAATTAATCAAATATTCTATAGATCATTGCTTTTATCAACAGAATTATAAAACTGTCTCTTGAGAATTAGAAACTTCACTTACGTGCAAAACCGCACGGAGGCTCCACACATTAACACAGCTCCATCAAGCTGAAGGTGACGAGTTTTTGATATTATGGCTATTAACCCTTTGAGCGCCGAGTGCTACGCAACGCATTGCCTTACGATGTGTTGCATATCTCTCAGGCACTCAAAGGGTTAATCAACCTAATATTTTTACTCCAATATTCAAATAATTAGATTAATCTTTGCAGACCTGGTTGTGATGAAAATCACATCTTTCAGCGTCGCTTGTACAGTCCACCTGATAGACCACAGTGCAGACCTTCTTGCCTCATTTTTACTGTGTTCTAGTGTGAATGATGCAGATATGCTGTACTGTGCATTCATGCAAGGTGCAAGTCAGTGTTGTCCAGCACAGATTCCTTCACAAAAGGCTGAGTCACTTCCTGTCAGTTAGAACTATCAGGAAGTAAATTCACAGTAAATTCACTTCCTGGTTATTTCAACGGTTATAAATGTTGAATAAACCTTGAGTGACAGAGGGTGTACAATACAATACATTGCTTTGCAATGCATTGCACACCCACTGACACTCAAAGGATTAAAGGAGCAGTAAACTTTTTTTTTTTTTTATGAAAAACTATTTAATAGATCTTTTCCTGCTAGTAAAACAAGGTCACTCCCACCGCTGTCAGTTGTTTTATTTAACATTTATAAGCATTCAAACAATCAGGAAGTGAATTTACTGTGTTTACTTCCTGATAGTTCTAACTGACAGGAAGTGACTCAGCAGTTTCTATCATATTCTGTGGGGAACTGTATGTCACTGACTTTCCTGTCAGTTAGAATGCAACAGGATAACTAATTGGAATTTGACCACTAGAGGGCACAGCACCTCTCAGCAGTGGGAGTACCCTTATTTTACTCAACAGTAAATGTCCTACAATATATAGTTTTGCATTAAAACATTTACTGCTCCTTTAAGAGTTACTTTTATTTCCACTGTCTGTTTTTAGACACACACACGCAGCGTTAGTAACAGGCGTCAGACAGAGATAAAGTGACTTGCCCAAGGTTACTAGGAGCCCAAACGGATCTCCTGATTGTATGTTATCCTTTTTCTTCTTCTCACATGTTCCCTTACTAAATTATAAGAAAACACAACATCTTTATTTAGTCTCTCCGGCCCATATTTATATAAAAGGAAGCTAGAGTTATTCTGGAGTAAACCAATTGCACCACAATTAAAAATTCCTAAATGTCCGTGCACTTGACTAGAATGTTTTAACGCCTTGAATGCCAGATAGGTGTAATGCATTGGAGACCTCACTATCATTTAAAGGGATAGTAATGTTTCATAATAAAAGCAGCTCTAATTAATCATCATAGTATTTGGACTTTGGAGAGTGTTATTTCAATTCTGTCAGAGTTGTAGTTCAAGAGTAATTCAATGACAAAGTATCCCTCTCCCACCCCTTTTACTGATGTAACACTGCTCAGCCAGATCAGAAGGGAGGTGCCCAGGTAGATTGCAGAGAGGGACAATCTTCAATTAAGATAAGGGGAAAAACCTGAAAAGCTTGTCATGGGGGCAGGGCTTTCATTGTTCTCATAGGAAGAAGATTGTCCCCTTCTGTTATCTGTCTGGTCTATGGACTGCATTCCACATCTGAGAAGAGATGGCTTACACTAGGTAAAAGGGGTGGGAGGGGAAACTTTGCTTGTGAATATCTCATAAACCATAAAGGTTTGAGAGATAAGACTTATATCATTCTTCGTGTTTTTTTTAATGCCTACAAAATAAAATAAAGTTAAAACGAACTATTACTATCCCTTTAAGGTGTTTAAATACCAATTTAATTGAGCTGGCATTTTTAATTGTCCCCTATGCTGCAGTTGGTGTACTCCAGAGTAACTCCAGTTTGCGTTTATAAATATGGGCCTCTGTATGTAATCAGAGACTGCGGTGTTTCCGTTGGTGCATTTACCCATATTGCCACCACTGAACTTTATAGCACATATTTTAACCCTTTGAGTGTCAGAGGGGTAGGCAACGCATTGCAGAGCAATGAGTTGCGTGCCCCTCTGGCACTCAAAGGGTTAATAGTGTCTGAAAAGCTATACATTTCATGATATATTCCATATGACCATGTCCTATCATGCTGCTCTGATAACAGTCCTATTTACTAGTATAAGGGGGATGATGTGATATTCCCTTCTCTTTGCGCCTTCACCTATCTACTGCAAAACCTTTCCTGTGCGTACCCGGCTGTCACCTTAACGCCCGGCTAACATTTTTTTTTTTTTTTTTTTAAACGAGTCCGAAGTCCCTGAACGGCGTGCAGCCGCACGGAGCCCCGGACTTCCAGGACTTTCCAGGTACGTCCTCTGTCACTAAGTGACAGTTTTTGCGGGACGTACCTGGTAAGTCCATTGTCGGGATGCGGTTAAAAGCAAGCTAATCTTTCCAACAGAGTATTGGATATTTGAGGGGATGGGATGGATGATTTTAATTTAGCATTCCACCAGGTTTTAATTGCAATACATCAACATATAGGTGTTTCCACAGAAGCTGCTTTATCAACCTTATTTCAATTTTTTAATTTTATGTTAATATTTTTTTTTATTTATTACATATGTTTAGGACTCTCTTGAAATTGAGGTACCTTGGCGTGGTAAGAGAGTTTACACATTTTTTGGCCAAATTATGGAACAAAACACTCATTTGTTTGAAATAAATTCACGCATTGATATCTAATACGCATTATACAGGGTTTATAATAATGTTTTGGTAATTATAGATTAGCACAGGAACGTCTTTCTATGAGGGCCCTTAAGAAAAGGGGTGCAATCCATAAGATAGTCAAATAGAAATATTGTGAAATTTTTTTCTTTTTGGAGTGAGCAGATGTATGTATAGAGTATTGTAAAACAATGCATTACATCCCCCCCTCTTTCTTATCAAGTTAGTTTCTCAACCAGGGTGCCATGGCACTTTGGTGTGTTATGGACGACTGCTTAGGGTGCTACATTTTTATTTTTTATTTTTTGTCAGATAATCACGCTTATTGACCACTTTCTAACGTTACATATTGAATAGCTCATCTGAGCACTGTTGTTGGTAGAACACTTTGGGTGGGTGTGTCAACCATCAGCAATTGGCCAATCACAGCCTAGTAATACCAACTCCTTCACATAGCATGTTTTCTATAATGTGATTTTTTTAAAAAAATGTTAACTTGTTACACACTAATTCTTTGCTTGTTTTTGTCTTATTTAAAATTAATCCCTTAAGGACCGCTTTGATCCTTGCCAAAGCTCCGGCACATGTGACCTGTTACGTGTACCGGCACGCCAAGCAGGGGTCTGAGAGACCCAGTCTTGAAGTGGTCAGTTTCAGACCCTGTTTTTACTTACACGGCACATCAGCTGGGCATTAGGAGACAAAGTGCAACTCCTGTTAGTTTAATATTAGTTTAACTGGGGACTTTTAATCTCTTTAATGCTAGTGACACCTTCAACACAATTGAAAGAAGTCGTTAAATATCCCTTTTACATCAATGGGAATTTTCACTTGTGCCCTACGGTGCAGCTTCCTGAATACGGCCCTTGGGAGCCGGCAGTGTCTGCACTGGAAAGAGTATTTTTTTCATTTTCTTTCTCTTATATATTATAAGAACCATCATCCCCCCCAAACAAATTAATACAGTATAACACTGCTGTCAGTTAAATATTCTTATTCACATTTAGTTTTGTTATATTTCATGAAGGAATCCCTTTTGGTGGGACTGAGCTAATGACTTTCGTTGGAAATAACTGGGCCAAGTGAATTCAGAATGATAGTTACCCGTAGTGATGTGTGGAAGGGGCTTTCTACTGCGGTGTACTGACAGTGATCTAGACCGGCTCAGACGTGTCTCCTGGGGAAGACTGTTACCATTATAAATGTGAGCCTAGGACTCGCCTTCCCAACCAGCTCTACTATTTTACATCAGATTATTTTCTTTTTTCTTTTTCACTTCCATGTTCTTTGTAGCCGGAGTAGGATGATTTAGCCTGCAGTGGCTATTTATGTCACAGTCTTTTCTTAACTGTTTGAATGACAGAGGTGTATGCAGCGCATTGTGAAGCAGGGGTCAAAGTAAAATTATCAGTCCAAAATGAGGACATTTATTAAACTTATCCTATAAAATAATTTGCTAGGATGTTTGTCACGATGCAGTCATGCACAGTAGAGACTGCCCGCGTTCGGCCAGTCTCTGCTGCTCATGATTGCATCGCGTGAGTGTGGTGACGGAAGACTGCATCACGTGGAGCAGTGAGGTAGTGGCCTCTTAACCCTTTGCGTACCTCTCTGGCACTCAAAGGGTTAACATTACCCGGACCCTGGCCCATGTACACGGGCTTTTACACTAGTGATACAAATAAAACAAATAATTCTGGGACAAACCAACTACACCATAGTGGCATATATGACATATTTGAGCTTTGAGAATAAAGACGCTTCAGATTCAACCCTTTGTTTACTGGATGGTTGAATGGTGCATTACAAAGCTGTATAGAAGTACGGTGCTAATTTAGTATACCGGAAGGTTCTAAATCTTTATTCCTATGCAGGTATTAAAAATATAATCAATTTGACTGGTGCGCACACCTGTGTTGGTAGTGAGGTGCCTCCAATTTATAAGAATTGCACAAACAGGAACCAAACAGTCGGGCACATCAGTAAGATAACTTTCCTTTTAATTCTACAACACGTGTAGTCCAATGTTTCAGTCTGTATAGAGACTTTCATCAGGGACTCGAGCCAAAAGCTGGACCAGACAGATTGCATTGAGGGACGATATTGTGTCCGTATAAGGATACCCACAATATTGCCCCTCATTGTGATCTGTCCGGGCTGGCATTTAGATCTCAGGGAACTGTGAATGATGTGATGGAAAGGGACTGAAGTGGGGACCTTTTAAATCCATTTTCAAGAGGGATAGAATGGTACAGGGAGTACGAAGGATACTGTGCGTTATATAAAATTTAATTGAACAATCCCACATATGTTTATATTATAACATTACAATCTCTTTAATTATTAGATCTCCTTTGGGCAGAGACTGATGCTCAGGGCTTAGTGAGCCCCCTTGTAAGTCTGCCCACTTCATTGCCAGTTGCATTCACTCACCTCCCTGTTCTCCCTGCTCATTTTAAGGTCAAACATCATCTCCACTCCACCAAATCCCATCCACCCCAGTTAAGCCCTGCCCAATTTATGACGTGATGCAAGGCATTTGGACAATGCCACCCCCAGACCTTAGTGGATCTCTGGAGACTTGTGGCAAGAAGTGTCTCTGGTACAGTAGTGACACTCTCACCAATATTGGACCAATAGGGGTACTGGGCGCATCAAAGCAATAGTGCAGAGAAAAGCTGCAGTAAGAAGTCTTAACATTACAAGTAGTCACTGACTCACAAGTATTGGTCCAGTGAGGGCACTGAGCACAAAACACAGCTGAGCATAGATAGCCATACAAGACTCTCTTTGTTGCAACTTCCCACCAACCATCAGCAGTTCCTGGAAAGTTGCAGCTTTCTGAATCCTGTCTTATTGTCAGCGAACACAACTACCCATGTGAATGACACCATGAAGTGCAATGCACTCTCTGTGGGTGACATATAAATATTGACACGTAATACCCCAAAAATAAGGCTGCTACTGACCACCCGGGTGCTGTGCCACAAAAACATAGATATAAAAAAAAGGTACACAAGTGCGTACTTCTTATTTTTTTATTTTTTTTTATATTGTATATCCTTCTCCCATATATATATATGTAATAATATAATTTTTGCAATTTAAAAGCTGTTTGTTACCAGATGGGTCCATGGCATGGAAGCTGAAGCATTCTCACTGTCTGAATTGTATGAGGAGTGCTTTTCTTGTGTTTTCACTGTTAAAGGGATAGTAATACTTCATTTTATCTTTATTTTATTTTGTAGGCGTTAAAAAAAAAACCATGAAGACATAAAGGTTTGAGAGATATTCACAAGCAACGTTTCCCCTCCTGCCCCTTTTACCTAGTGTAAGCCATCTCTTCTCAGATGTGGAATGCAGTCCATAGACCAGGCAGATAACAGCAGGGGACAATCTTCTTCCTATGAGAACAATGAAAGCCCTGCCCCCCCTTGACAAGTTTTTCAGGTTTTTCCCTTATCTCAATTGAAGATTGTCCCTCTCTGCAGTCTATCTGGGCACCTCCCTTCTGATCTGGCTGAACAGTGTTACATCAGTAAAAGGGACAGGAGGGGGTTACTTTATCATTCAATTACTCTTGAACTACAACTCTGACAGAATTGAAATAACACTCTCCTAGGTCCAAATACTATGATGATTAATTAGAGCTGCTTTTATTATGAAACATTATTATCCCTTTAAGTCACGTTTAGTTAATCTCCCTGTAGATAGTTGAGAGTCATTGCTTCTGTAATGTAATTTTCTATTAATAAGGCACCAAAGTGTTTTCTTCTGAGTGTTACTGCCATGTGTCCTTGCTGGAACCGGCGGTCTAATGATCTTTCCTGACGTCCTGTAATCCAAGAATATGCCGGTGTGGACTCCATACAATCTGCTCAGTTAGTTACAGTGGTAAAATACCTGATGTGTTGGCATTTATTTTATCAATCACGGTGTGAGCAATCTGTCTTTCTGGTGGCTTTTGCTTTCTTTATTAACCTCTTGAATGCTAGAGATGCTCTTTGAAATGCCATCATTAGGTAAATCAAAAATAAGGATTTAGGGGTGGGTGATATTTATTTTGCTGTAGAAATGAAGATTTAACTCCCAGAGGGGTGCCAATGCATTGTGGACTTAAGGGATAGTAACACTTAATATGTATAAAATATATATAATAGGGAAGTGCTTTATTAAGTGATTGCAGCTCAATTTTTTTTTTTTTTTAGGTGCCGTATCACAGTGCCCTGAAATTGTACAGTGGCGCTGTTGCCACACCATACTGTCTGTAGGACAACTCCACTATACAATTTCAGGCCACTGTGATACTACACCTAAAAAAAAATCAAGTTTGAGCCACAATCACTTTTTAATAAAGCACCTCTCAGCAGTGGGAGTTCCCTTGTTTTACTCAGGAGGGCAAACCCTACAATATATATCTTTTTCATAAATCTGTTAAACAAGGTTTTCTGTTGACATCGTGCTGTAGTACAGTGGACTGTTAGTGACACGCTGTCACGTGACTGCCCATGGAAAAAGGGTCCTGGAAATTTTTTGGAATTGTTGCCAGGTATTTAACATGTAACGCCTACAAATGTATTTCATGCTAGTATCTGTAGCAATTCTTTTATTTACAGTGACCTGAAACGTAGTATAACCAGTCCTCAGTGGGAGCCTTCATACTTGCCTTTTACAGGGCCCCCTGTACAATAGCTATTCTTAATAGTGTCCCGGGAACTTATTGTGCTGCATTTTCTGTGCATCGTGTGCGATTAGCATAATTCAGACGTTTCAAAAGTATTTGTCCCTGAGATCTTGTTAAGATGAACCCTTAACCCTTTGAGTGCTAGGGGCTACAGATTGCATTGCAAAGCAATGGCATGCATAGGGTTAAAGGGATGGTAATACAAATACCAATACATGCAGCTCTGATTAATGCTCATATGTTATGGTTCATGTAGCGCCGTATATCAGTCGTTTCAGACTTGTAGCTTAAAAGTAATTCAGTATTAAAGTATCCCTCTCCCACCCCTTCTACCCATGTAATGCTCTCCACCAGCTGTTCCAGACAGTGCGCAGCGAGGGACAATCTTCAGTGAGCATAATGAAAATCCTACGCACGTGTGTGTGTTGGGGGGGGGGGGGGGTCATGATGCTCACAGTGAAAAGACTGTCCCTCCCTGTAAGCTGTCCGGATTCCACATCTGTAGGGAGGCGTATACAAGAGGGTAAAGGGGGATACTTGAATTACTTTTGAACTACAAGTCGGACACGATTGAAACACAGATGTACATGAACAATAACATATGAGCATTAAGCGGGGCTACATTTATTGGCATCCATTACTATCCCTTTAAAGTCCCCATAATACAGATTCACCAAGATTTTTCCCTGATTGCTGTAATCGAGAGGTTCCCCAGTCTGTTCTCAAGAAGCCGTTAACTCTTTGAATGCCAGAGGGGTATGCAACACATTGCAATCCAATGCATGTTGCATACCCCTCTGGCACTCAAAGGGTTATACGATATACTTACATAGTAGTTTAGGTTGAAAAAAGACTTTTGTCCATCAAATTCAACTCTCTTCCTATTCCTGTTTACCGCTGTTGATACAAAAGAAGGCAAAAAAGCCCTTATTTCAGCAATTTCAAATTCTGCTTTTGTTTGGGGAATTGCTGAGCGATGTGTTGCGCACTCTGTTTTTCAAAGGCTTAAAAATCAAGGTTAAGACTGAAGTTTAAGAATGTAACAATTTCTTTTTCCCAAATGCTTACAGGAAGTGTATGGTATTTAAAGGTGTATCAGCCCATTCATTTTTAGTTAGCGGTGGTCCTTTGAGAAGGATCTTTGGAGTGAATTCTCAGGAAAAGCAGCCTGTAATCACGGTGACTGGAACAGGTTTAGATGTTCGGGATGTTAACCCTTTAAGGACGGCCGATTGCGTATGCAGCCATCACTTGAGGACCATAGACTTTTGTTGCTTCAGGTTTAGGGCTCCCCGGACAGTGTGCAGCCACATGGGGAGCCCTGAATTCCATGACGGTCCTGGCACGTCATGGGTCCTTAACGCAAATCTACCCATGACATGCCAGGACCATCAAGGGTCTTTAAGGGGTTAATTTCACATTCTGCGTTCCAGCTGTCTGCATATGACATCCCTAAAAAAAAACAAAAAAACGTAATTTCTGGCCTACACTAAAGATGTCCTTCAGAAACACGCGGCTTTGTGTTGTCTTTTCAACTCTCTCCTTGTACACTCAGACTTGTGTTTGCAGAAGCTTTTCTTTTGTAGATTTGGGGAGGGGATGTGATATTGTCAGCGGTGAGGAAGCACAACATAATCTTCCAGGAGTCTATCGTGTGATGGATTGTTCAGTTACACTGGGACAAATCCTTAAGAAAAGAATTCTAAAATCCTGCTGATTAGTCACAAGGATTCAGGACTTTCCATTGTGCTGCTGTCTTCATTAAAGGGGAACCAATCTGACCAAACTTTCCTAGGCAGCTGTAATTTATACAGTATTAACCCTTCTGTGTGCCAGAGTGGTACGCAATGCAGTGCGTTGCGTACCACTCTGACACTCAAAAGTTTAAATCTCTTCACTTTTTTATTATTATTTGTATTATTATTATTATGAAAATTCTGCTGTAGTCTGTAACAGATTTGGGACATTTTTGCTTTGCTGGGAAATGTATACAAGCTCTTTAGTATGAATAGTGCAATTGAGAGAGAGCTCCGCCCATGATTCTAAAAGGCCATGTAAACATGCTAAAGGTAGTAAAGTCTATATTTTCAGTTAGACTACATCAGAGTTCAGTTGCAAAAAAATCTTGTGCTTATGCGCGACCATTGGAATGGTCTAAAATTTGTGCCTGGCTTTCAAGCACGTTTTAGACCATTCCAATGAAGGGATTCCGTGTAAGTAATGAGATCCCGGCACTTCTCAAGCGCCTCCGTGTCGACCAACACGAATCTCCTGCTGACAGCTTTACAGCTGTCAGTAGGAAACAGCAAACTTTAAACACCTGTATCTCTTAAACCATAGCGGTTTGAGAGATACGGTTTTTTGCATTTAGCTCAGCCTTTGAAGCTCTTCTAAATGCAAAAAAACATTTTTTGGACGTTACTAACACTTTAATGAAACCACCCACAGCAAATGGGAGTACCCTTATGATTTTGTGCAGGCAATATGCACAGTATAATAGGGTAATACTGAGTAAATGTGGATTGTCATCAATATTCTGTAGTTTTGCTTTAAAACAGCCCAGTTTATAAACAGGGCCAATGTTAACCCTTTCATTGCAACACAATGTATTAGATACCCACTGGCACACAAAGGATTAAGTTAAACTGAGCTGCATATGAGACTGCACTTCGAGTAGCAAATATTAATATTTTATCACTGTTTGGAAGAATTCTCTGCTCTGGCATTAATGAAGCTTGAATTTATGCAAAGTTTTATGAAGTGGAAAATGGTATCGGTAGAAACAGCCCTGTAATTATTCCTGCACTGCCTCTGAAACGCTAGCATTAAGTGGGACATGTGATGTTTAGTCTTGCGCTCGGATCGCTTTCTTTATAAAAAGAAAATACAGCTGTTCTCGGCAGGAGGCGAACAGCTCCGATTACTGTTATCTCCTTAAAGGGATAGTATTGCTCGAAAATAATTTTATTTTATATTGTAGTCCTTAAAAAAAACAATAAAAATGATATAAGTCTTATAAGGTTTGGGAGATATTAGCAAATCGAGTTAATAATAGTTCCCTTTTCCTGGCTATTTCAGCCAAGTCTGCCATCTAGTGGACAGATTTGGAATCCGTTCCACAGATCAGCCGGCAGCTCTTTAGCAGTGCCGAGATCACGATCTTTAAAAAGAACTACTTCATTGGAACTGTCTACAAAGTGTTCCTGGCTTGCAAGCACACTTTGTAGACCATTCCAATGAAGAAATTATTTTTAAAGATTGTGATCTCAGCACTGCTGAAGAGCCGCAGCAGGTCTGCAGACCAGATTCCAAATCTGTCCACTAGATTGCAAACTTGGCTAAAACAGCCAGGAAAAGGGAACTTTACTTTTATTATTATTAACTTTACTTGCTAATATCTCCCAACTATAAAGGTTTGGGAGATGAGACTTATACCATTTTTAATGTTTTTTTAAGGGCCACAATATAAAATAAAATTATTTTCAAGCAATACTATCCCTTTAAATTTGCCATACATCTCTGAGCGATATTCAGGACAAGAAGCAGCGTCAAATCAAACCTTGACTTGTAAATATCATTTATGTATTTGCCCGATTAAAGGTGACCCCAGTTATAAGGCAAACTCCCCCAACTTTCCAAATGTGTGAAAAAAGAAAAAAAAAATTCCCAAAATAAGGTGACCCCGTTGTTTGTTTTTTTTTTTTGTTTTGTTTTTTTTGGGGGGGGGCACAGTCTTCTTCACGTGAAGTTCGCCTCCATGTTGATGTTGCACGACCCAGAAAGGACCTTTCTATCAGTGCTTATGGAGTCTACTCATTGATGGGTTCTAGAAGGGACCTTTCAGAGTTGCTCAGAATCAAGATGGACCGCACTTGAAGAAGATTCCTGGGCCCATCGTTGAAGCTGAAAGGGGATTTTTTTCCCATCCAGCGGGCAGCCCAAATAAAGGGCGACTTCGAATACAAAACAAGGTTGCTTTTTCAGGCCAAAATGCCTGCAAAAACATTGGCTTATATTCGCGCAAATACAGTATTTCCAGCTAGCATTTGTAAAATTATTATTATTATTATTTTTTTTATCTTAGATCCCTGAAATATAATCATAGTACCAGCTTCTCTTCTGTTCAAAAAGCCTGGTCCATTATCACAGCCCATTTAAATACAATTCAGAACAATCACTTATTAGACACCCTATCAAGATAACTATTGTAATGGGAGACCTTGAGGTCTTCAGAAAGGCAGGACTATTTGCTCCTTCAGAGCAATATATCCAACTAGCTTTTAGGCCTTAAATAAATAATTTTTAAAGAGGCTAGCCTAAAGTACATGGTATTTGTTTTCTATAATCCAGATCATTTTTTAGGTGTTAGTGTTGCTTTAAATTGTAAAGAACTGTGTATATTTTAGTTGTATCATTGCTCACTGGTTCATCCATGCTGTTTTCCGCTCGTGTTCAGGGGCATGCCTTTAATATGTTTTGTTTGTGTATTCCAGAATATGACAGGCACCTAGCATCCAGTAAGAATATGGCTGCGGCTTATCTGGATCCAAACCTAAATCATAATCCGGGCACAAACGCCAAGTCACGTCTGAGCACTGGAATGGAGCGGTCTCCAGGAGCTATTGAGCGGGTGCTGAAGGTCTTCCACTACTTTGAAACAAACAGTGAACCAGCAACATGGGCCAGCAATATCCGACATGGGGATGCTACTGATGTCAGGGTACGTGGCTCCTCTTCCTTCTGTTTCTAGAAAACTGCCAAGTTACAACTCTAAAATGGTTCTTCTGATGTGGTGATCCCTTTCTGTGTATGCCCACCTTTTGTGTAGCACTGGTCTCCGTGGGAGGAGTGTTCACATTTTTATCGCTTTGGGTGCCACGACTGTGCACAAACCCAGACTATTACCTCTGGTTTAGTCCTTGTGGGATGTTTGAGCCTTTGTGCCTGTGTGTGTATATACGCGTGTGTGTGTGTGTGTGTGTGTGTGTGTGTGTGTGTGTGTGTGTGTGTGTGTGTGTGTGTGTGTGTGTGTGTGTGTGTGTGTGTGTGTGTGTATATATATAATATAATATAGTGTGTGCAAATGTTTTGGCAGTGAAGAAATCTCTGTTTTGAAATTTAAAAAAATGTCTTGTGCATGTTTTTGAAGCTCTTTCAAAATGACATATTTCTTACACTTTGCTGATCACCCAAATAAAAAGAGGTTGTCTCCTTTCAGGGTATAATCCAGAAGATTGTGGACAGTCACAAAGTGAAGTGTGTGGCCTCCTATGGGTTACGCCTCAGTCACCTGCGTTCCGAGGAGGTTCATTGGCTGCACCTGGACATGGGGGTGTCACATGTCAGGGAGAAATATGAACAAGCCCACCCCCCTGAGGAATGGAAGTAAGTTTATGATCGTGGTCTCTATATAAACTATTTAACCCCTTGAGGACAAGGGACATGCCAGGACCATCGCAGAAATCCGTACTTAAAGGACTGATAATGGTCCTGGCACATCAAGGGTTAATGATCGCAATGTGCTTTAGATTGCACTGTGATCATGCAGGGAAGGCTATAACGGAGTACTCCAGGTCCGTGGCAGTCCTTTTCCTCCTTTCTCCAATAGATCGGTACATGTGATCACTGCTACAGGCTTCACGTGCCGGTGGAGCCACATGACAAAAGCAATATATAGTTTATATTTCTTTTGTCAGTTTTCTCTGTCTCTTTACTTCTGTATAGTATACATTATATCTGTCACTGTTCTCTGCCTCTCTCTTCCTCACTGTGATCGTGTATAGTATACATTACATCTATCACTGTTCTCTGCCTCTCTCCTCCTCACTGTGATCGTGTATTGTATACATTGTATCTGCCCCTGTTCTCTGCCTCTCTCCTCCTCACTCTAATAGTATATAGTATACATTATATCTGTCACTGTTCTCTGCCTCTCTCTTCCTCACTGTGATCATGTATACTATACATTATATCTGTCACTATTCTGCCTCCCTCCTCCTCACTGTGATCATGTAGAGTATATATTATATATGTCACTGTTCTCTGCCTCTCTCTCTCATCCTCCCTGTGATCGTGTATAGTATACATTATATCTGTCACTGTTCTCTGCCTCTCTCTTCCTCACAGTGATCGTGTATTGTATACATTGTATCTGTCCCTGTTCTCTGCCTCTCTCCTCCTCACTCTAATAGTATATAGTATATATTATATCTGTCACTGTTCTCTGCCTATCTCTTCCTCACTGTGATCATGTATAGTATACATTATATCTGTCACTATTCTGCCTCTCTCCTCCTCACTGTGATCATGTAGAGTATATATTATATATGTCACTGTTCTCTGCCTCTCTCTCTCATCCTCCCTGTGATCGTGTATAGTATACATTATATCTGTAATTGTTCTCTGCCTCTCTCCTCCTCACTGTGATAATGTACAGTATACATTATATCTGTCACTGTTCTCTGCCTCTCTCCTCCTCAATGTGATAGTGTATAGTATACATTATATCTGTCACTGAAACTGTAAAAAAAGCAAAAAAAAAGTTTACAGCTGTTACCTTGAATATTTCATTGATTTACATATTTGGGTTGGAAAGGGTTAATGTTCAAAACATATTATAATAGATTAGGGGGTTTTGGGGCAGTACTGGACAAATCCCAAAAGCCTGGGCTCTCTATTTTGTTTCCAGTTTATATACTTTTACTGTTTAAGGACCAGATTAGTGGGCAACTCACTGTAACTTATGAAAACCTACACCCTTTTCCTTATTTTTAGGTATGAGCTTAGGATTCGATATTTGCCCAAAGGATTTCTGAACCAGTTCACAGAAGACAAACCCACCCTCAATTTCTTTTATCAACAGGTATGATTGTTGTATAACTAGAAATGAAATGTAGCTCCGTTATCTAATCCAGAACAGTGCTTCCTGGTTCACCTTCACGGTAACATTAAAGACGCCTTATGCAAGTGAAAAATTGTACCGTTTCTGGGAAAACCAACTGCACCATAGGGAAGAATTAAAATCCCCATTTATTTAAAGGAGAACTGCCCATTTTGTAGGTATGAATGACCGGTCATACCTTTCATGCAGTCTCCATAAAAATTTAACCCATTGCGCCCAAATGATCACAAGAGAAAAAATTAAAAAAATGTTTACATGTTTTTTTATAACCGTTTTCTTTAATATTAATAAAGTAAATGTTGGGTTAGCCATGTAAGTGTGGTATCAAAAGAAAGTCCTACTTGTGCTTAAAAAAACTGTATGTAATTTGTGGATGAAATAAAAGACTTAGAGGGAAAACATTGTTGAACAAAGACATAGTCAAAAAGGTCAGAATTGCTCTGGTCCTTAAAGGAACAGCAGCTCCAATTAATCTTCATAGTATTTGGGCCATGGAGAGTGTTATTTCAAAACTGTCAGAGTTGTAGTACAAGAGTAATTGAATGATAAAGTATCCCCCTCCCACCCCTTTTACTGATGTAACACTACTCACCTCAGAGCAGCAAGACTGGCCAGATGGATCGCAGAGAGGGACAATCTTCAATTAAGATAAGGGAAAAATATGAAAAACCTGTCAAGGGGGGCAGGGATTTCATTGATCTCATAGTAAGAAGATTGTCCCCTGCTGTTACCTGTCCGGTCAAGTGACCAGATTCCACATCTGAGGGGAGGCGGCTTACACTAGGTAAAAGGGGCGGGAGGGGGATACTTTATCATTCAATTACTCTTGAACTACAACTCTGACAGTATTGAAATAACACTCTCTATGGCTCAAATACTATGAAGATTAATTGGAGTTGCTGTTTTGTGAAACATTACTATCACTTTAAGTGCAATCCACCTCAGGTTTTCCCAGTACATAAGGAGTTAAGCAGATATGAAAAAGTGTTTGAGGTGAAAATTCCCCTTTAAATTGGCATTTAAACACCACGAATGGTAGTGACAACACCAGTGCGTTGGTGTCAATGCCAGCATTCGAGGTTCTAAGCTTGCTCTCTCCTCTCATGTGTAGGGAACAATAGGATGCAATGCTTCTCTTCTATGTTTTCAGATTACATTTTTCAGGTTTATTTTGTTAATCCCTTGGATTTTAGACAGGTCTCCATTGCATCTTACATACTGTACCCTTAGAAAGGGGAGTTTCCTTCTATATAGTCCAGTGATGTATGAAATTCAGACTGGTAATAATTGCTCTTTAATTTTCACATACAGCAAGTACAAAAAGAACTATATCCTTTTAATCCCTCGAATGCTAGAGAGGTCTCCAAAAAATTATAAACAATTCATTGTTGTCCTTTCTGGCATTCAAGGGGTTTATTTGTTGCTCAGTCACCTTAATGTTAGAGATGTAATGGAGGTATCCTTAAATCCTTGCATTTTAAGGGCCCTCAAAGACCGGACACCCCTGGTATAGAGATGTAATTTTTCCTGAAATAGGAGATTTTTTTTAGGAATTGCTGATTTTTGCTGTAGAGAAATTAAAAACTCAGTGTTACGCAAATGCCTGAGTTAACCTATTCCAAGGTATAAGAAGGGTTAACAAAACATGTTGCATGTGCTCCAGAGTATCTGAAGGCATCTAAGGGCAGATCCTGCCACAAATGTTATCTAGGAACCTGGTCAGAGCCCATTGTAAAAGCAGTTGTCTAAGACGAGCATTCAAGCAGGGCAGGTTCAAAGGATGTCCAAAATACTGACCAGGGCACCATAAAATCCTACAGGTATCAGATACTGCGGTCACACTGGGGACACAGCTCCTATTACATTCATAGTTATAATGTCAGAAATATGCTTAGGTTTTTTCTCTGTCCTCCATTACAGGTTACTGGTAACTTTAGATATGCGATCCGCCCCTTTAAGTAGGCAGGAACAATTCTAGAAGTGAATGCAAGGGGTGGAGCCTACCTTCACTCCTTGGCTGCAGCTAGCCAGTCAGCTCCAGTAAGATATGTTCCTTGGTGAAGACACAGACAAGAGAACAGTTGTGCTATAGCTTTAGAAGTTTTTTTATTTTTCTGTTAGAAATGGAATACCACCAATTGGCGGATTACCATAACTGACAATGCCCTTAGATGGGGCTAGCTCAGTAACTAGGTGCTTTTTGTGGACCTTAAGCCCTTGGGGGAAAATCTTGGGTTCAGGTTCTTTCTTCAGGAGTTGCCCTCTGAGGCTTCTTCTTAATACATGGTAATCTGAAGACAGAAGATCTGCAGGAAAGGTGAGCAACCCTTTGAGTGCTGCAGGTCCACATGTCCCACAGTGCCCCTCCGCACAGAGGTTTTCCTTTGGCGTTCCTATTGCACACTCCTGCACTCGTTGAGTTTATCTGTATGTCTGTTGGGTGTTTTGGAGCAAGTTTCTGTGGTAACTTAGCTTCTAGTTTTGCATCTTTTGGGGGTTTATTGGCACTTTCTTTACTGAGTTCAGTGTTTTTTGGGTCTGATAACATGTTCTAGTGATTGTTCATGTAATTTTAATTCACAGTTTCAACTTTGCAAAATTCATGTTCCAGGCGCGTTTTTACCATATAGACGCCATTGCTCCATTCACTTCAATGGGACTGTACAGTTTGGGACATATCTCTGCAACCGCTCAACGTAGCGACTTCAGAGATGGCTCATTTTAATTGTCTGCCCTTGCTCTGTCATCCGATTAACGTTTTGTGTGTGTTGGGGGGCTCAGTGGGCTTTGTGCACTGTCGGGGTACTTTTTCTGGGAAAATTTCCCATGAGCGATTACTTTGTGCTCTTGTTTCTGATTGGCTCCCGCCGTGGCAGCAATTTTGTGCCTTTTCCTGATCGAGTATTCTACGTAGGGCTTGGACTCTCTTTCTCTCCTCTGCAGATTAACCGTTCTCCTGCCAGATAAGTGAATTTTAACAATTTCTGGTGTGAACTTTTAATCTTACACGCTGTAGTTGGGTGATTGTACCTAAACGTTTTGACTATCTATTCCGTTAGAGCTTGGGGCCAGGCCTAAGACTAAGGGCGCTGGGGTCTCTGTGTCCCCTATTACGCATTGCACCTCATGTCATTCAGGGTTACCTAGAGAATTCTCAGGTCATTTATGCCCAGCATGTTCTGATATCCCTGAGTCTCTCCCAGGGACCTCCAACCATGCATTAGAGCCAGTTTGGGTGCGAGAGTTCAAGGCTGCTAGTAGAGACCTCCGGTCTACATTGCAACTCTTTCCATCCCAGTTACAGGGGGTCATCCACTCCTGGCAGACCCCTTCTTCCGTCAGATCTTCCCTGCTGAAACCGCAGGGAGTGCCTGAAGTATCAGATTCCTCTGACGAGGAACTGTTGGTGGATTCGGATGTTGAGGAATGTTGTGCTGTGGGCTCCTCTCAGTTTTTTGGGGACCTCTTTGAGACTGATCCTAACCCCTTGGCTGAGGGCTTGATCAGAGCCTTCTTAACTACTCTAAACATTCCCTTCAGGAGTTTTCTTCGGATCTCTCTAATGTATTTCAGGAGCCTAAAAGGTCCTATACTTGTTTTCCACCTAACCCCACTCTTGACCGCCTTGTGTCTGATGAGTGGAATTCTCCGGACAGGAAAACTTCTGTTTCCAAGAAATTTGCCACGCTTTACCCCTTCTCTGAGGTGGCACTTGCTCAGTGGGTTCATCCCCCTAAGGTGTCTCCAGGCTATCTAAGTCCACTGCCTTGCCAGTTGCTGATGCTTCCGCTCTGAAAGACTGGACTGACAAGAAACTTGAGGTCTCCCTCAAGTCCGTTTTTGCCACTACTGGTACTGCCATGCGTCCAGCTTTTGCTGCAGCATATGTGAACCGGGCCATTGCTGTCTGGACTGAACAGCTCACCCTGGCTGTCCGTCAGGGTGCTCCTACTTTGGATATGTTGTGGCTTCTTGCCAACGTTTGAGGCCCAGAACTATGTTTCTGCTGCCTTATTTGATGCCATCCGTTTAGTGGCTAGGGTTTCCACCATGTCTGTGGTTGTCAGATGAGCTCTTTGGCTCAAGATCTGGTCTGCTGACACTGCTTCCAAGAAAGCTTTGCTCTCATTGCCTTTTCAAGACACCTCTTTGTTTGGGCCAGATCTTAAGGATCTGATTATTGAGGCCACAGGGGGCAAGAGTACCCTGCTGCCTATGGTACCCAGGAAGAAGACTCCTCT
Source organism: Rhinophrynus dorsalis (assembly GCA_037306005.1). Lineage (NCBI taxonomy): Eukaryota > Metazoa > Chordata > Amphibia > Anura > Rhinophrynidae > Rhinophrynus > Rhinophrynus dorsalis. The sequence continues at coordinate 21,471,801 of CM074723.1, forward strand.
CAATCGACTTTTTCGTTCCTTCCAGACTGTTCATATCTGCTCTGCTGACTTTGGTTGCCTTGAGCCTGGTCTTTGCCTTACTTCCCACCTCTGGGAAATCAATGGTTGGACGTCCCAAAGTTACCAGTAACCTGTATTGGACGACAGAGAAAAGAGGATTTCAGTCTTACCTGTTAAATCCTTTTCTCTTAGTCCATACAGGTTACTGGTGTCCCACCATGTCAAGGGACCATGCTTGGCCCTCCTGTGGCAGACTGTGGGGGTCCTTCAGGGTCATTTGCACAGGAGTATTCTTTCCCTTCTACTATCTAGTTGATAGTGTCTCAAATCTTACTGGAGCCGATTGGCTAGATGCAGCCAAGGAGGGAAGGTAGGCTCCACCCCCTGCATTCACTTCTAGAATTGCTCCTGCCTACTTAAAGGGGCAGATTGCCTACCCAAAGTTGCCAGTAACCTGTATGGACTAAGAAAAACGGATTTAACAGGTAAGACTAAAATCCTCTTTTAGAATGGGAAAACTCACAGACAGGTAAACTGGGGTGGTTTTGTATTTGTGCGATTGCAATACTATGGGCGACAGATGAATCCACTGTTGTAACGGGTGTCATAACAACCAAATAGGACATTTTAACCCCTTGGTGACCACATGCATGCGGCCGGCAGTTAATGCACGCCCAACTTTTTTTTCCCATTTTTTTTTTTTTTTTTTTTTTTTTGAACAACTTCCTGGATGTACATGTACGTCCTCTGTCACTAAGTGACAGTTTCTCTGGAACGTACATGGACGTCCATTGTCGGGATTGGGTTAAAATATCAGGCCAGAATTTGGTGCTTGGCTTACAACCTAACTCATTAAGAATGTCATAAACTGCCTGGGATACGCCCACTCCTCTCATGTGATGCCAAGTGGGCCAGAGACAAAGAGATGTTTTTTCTATAAAAGTGTGCGTTTTTTTTTTTTGTTTTTTTTTTGTGTTTGTGTGTAAAGCACTGTGACTATTTTACATATTAATTATAAATTTATCTGTTTTCTCTTGTGCCCTGAATTAAACTCATAGCTTTTATAGACCGTAGGTTGCATCACATTACCATTTTTTTCTAACATCTGCAGTCTCTCTTTTTAGCTAAATTGGGTTCTGTAGTCCAGGGGTTTTCTGAAGTCTCTGTAGGTATTTGTAAAACCTTAACCCCTTCCTGACAATGGACGTACATGTACTTCCTGCAAAAACTGTCACTTAGTGACAGAGGATGTACATGTACGTCCCGGTAGCCCGGGTCCCCGCGCAGCTGCACGCCGTTCGGAACTCCAGAATAATTTTTTAAAAAAAATTCTTAGCCGGGCGTTAAGTGGTGGGGTTAGCCATTCTTGGGGTTAGGTGTAGTTGCTCTGTACCTTACAGGGGAGAGTGACGAGTGGACCTGCAGGCTGATTGGCAGTAACTCTTTCAATCCCGACCCGTCGCCACGGGCTGACGTATAATTTTCCCATGACACAGAGCATATATAAATGTACAACTGACAGCCTTTCTTGAAGCTGGCAGCATCTATACCAGTGTTTCTCAACCAGTGTGGCATGGCACTTTGGCATGCCATGTGCCGCCATGTACAGTGACCTTTCTTTTGTATAAATACTTTAACAAAAATTAGAATTTTGTGTTTCGGGTGTGTATTTTAGAAATTATTATGTTTTGTTCTAATTGTGAGACCGAAAAATTAGTATATAGTTATGTATTTGTCATTACTACTTAACAAATGACTATAAAAATGTTAAGCGTGCCTCAAAGATTCCAACCTGTTCGGGGGTGCCAAAATAAGACCGAGAAACTCTGTCACGTTGGAGACATCTTTCTTGCATTCAAGGGGTTAAAAATAAAAAACATTTAAATTACTGAGAATTTTCATTTGTCCTTTATGGTGCAGTTGAATGCCTCCTAATTGCTGCTATTTTTCTATATTCATGAGGCCCATAGAGTATCAAAACCCATTTGCAACTATGTTATTTAAATGATTTACTTGAATGTCCTTGAATTGTGACCTTGAAGTTTTCCTGTGTATTCCACACAATGTGTCAGACTTGCGCTACATACTGCTTTACAGGAAGCGCACGTCCTTCACTGAGGGTTAATGATGACCTGAAATGCTTATTATGGGCTTTTTATGCCTGGATGATGGGCTAAAGAATGACACCAAACCTATTTTAGATTTAATTGAAGGGATGAAATGAACCCTTTTAAAAGGTAACCTTGTCTGTTTTTTTTGTGCTGGAAGTACATTAAAGAGGAACTATGTCCTAGGAATGAGGAGCCTTTGTTTTGTTTAAAAAATTCAGTTATCTAGGTCAGTGGTTCTCAATCGTTTTTTTTTCTAAATGCGCCTCTACTCCACACTTTTGAATTTTTGGGACACTTAATATCTTGTATGTCGTTTGTCAGTGGCACAAAGAAGGGAAATATATTTATATAGTAATTCTTGGTTTTCCCAGTCCGAATGACTAAAACAATATTGTGCTTAACAATTTCCATAAATATATGATTGATACATGACATTCATTTTGTTTTTCTCAAAGGCTTGATAGAAAAAGAGGGGGCGCTCTAAGCTAGAGTCCATTGCACACCAAAATGCCAGGGCACCCTGTCTGAGAACCACTGATCTGGGTAGTCAGTTTTATGTATCTAATTACTATGTGTAACAGAAGCACTTACCTAGGTAGGAGGACATCATACAGTAGTCAGGTGTATCTATATAATTACTGTGTGTAACAGAGGTACTTACCTAGGTAGGAGTCCATCACACAGCAGTCAGGTGTATCTATATAATTACTGTGTGTAACAGAAGCGCTTACCTAGGTAGGAGTCCATCACACAGCAGTCAGGTGTAGCTGTATAATTACTGTGTGTAACAGAAGCGCTTACCTAGATAGGAGTCCATCATACAGCAGTCAGGTGTATCTATATAATTACTGTGTGTAACAGAAGCACTTACCTAGGTAGGAGTCCATCATACAGCAGTCAGGTATATCTATATAATTACTGTGTGTAACAGAGGTACTTACCTAGGTAGGAGTCCATCACACAGCAGTCAGGTGTATCTATATAATTACTGTGTGTAACAGAAGCACTTACCTAGGTAGGAGTCCATCATACAGCAGTCAGGTGTATCTATATAATTACTGTGTGTAACAGAAGCACTTACCTAGGTAGGAGTCCATCATACAGCAGTCAGGTATATCTATATAATTACTGTGTGTAACAGAGGTACTTACCTAGGTAGGAGTCCATCATACAGCAGTCAGGTGTATCTATATAATTACTGTGTGTAACAGAAGCACTTACCTAGGTAGGAGTCCATCATACAGCAGTCAGGCGTATCTATATAATCACTGTGTGTAACAGAAGCACTTACCTAGGTAGGAGTCCATCATACAGCAGTCAGTTGTATCTATATAATCACTGTGTGTAACAGAAGCACTTAACTAGGTAGGAGTCCATCATACAGCAGTCAGGCGTATATCTATATAATTACTGTGTGTAACAGAAGCACTTACCTAGGTAGGAGTCCATCATACAGCAGTCAGGTGTATCTATATAATTACTGTGTGTAATAGAAGCACTTACCTAGGTAGGAGTCCATCATACAGCAGTCAGGTATATATCTATATAATTACTGTGTGTAACATAAGGACTTACCTAGGTAGGAGTCCATCATACAGCAGTCAGGCGTATATCTATATAATTACTGTGTGTAACAGAAGCACTTACCTAGGTAGGAGTCCATCATACAGCAGTCAGGCGTATATCTATATAATTACTGTGTGTAATAGAAGTACTTACCTAGGTAGGAGTCCATCATACAGCAGTCAGGCGTATCTATATAATTACTGTGTGTAACAGAAGCACTTGCCTAGGTAGAAGTCCATCATACAGCAGTCAGGTGTATCTATATAATTACTGCGTGTAACAGAAGGACTTACCTAGGTAGGAGTCCATCATATAGCAGTCATGTATATATATATAATCACTGTGTGTAACAGAAGCACTTACCTAGGTAGGAGTCCATCATACAGCAGTCAGGTATATCTATATAATTACTGTGTGCAACAGAAGCACTTACCTGGGTAGGAGTCCATCATACAGCAGTCAGGTGTATCTATATAATTACTGCGTGTAACAGAAGGACTTACCTAGGTAGGAGTCCATCATATAGCAGTCATGTATATATATATAATCACTGTGTGTAACAGAAGCACTTACCTAGGTAGGAGTCCATCATACAGCAGTCAGGTGTATCTATATAATTACTGTGTGTAACAGAAGGACTTACCTAGGTAGGAGTCCATCATACAGCAGTCAGGTGTATCTATATAATCACTGTGTGTAACAGAAGCACTTACCTAGGTAGGAGTCCATCATACAGCAGTCAGGTATATCTATATAATTACTGTGTGTAACAGAATCACTTACCTAGGTAGGAGTCTATCATACAGCAGTCAGGTGTATCTATATAATTACTGTGTGTAACAGAAGCACTTACCTAGGTAGGAGTCCATCACACAGCAGTCAGGCGTATCTGTATAATTACTGTGTGTAACAGAAGCACTTACCTAGGTAGGAGTCCATCACACAGCAGTCAGGTGTATCTATATAATTACTGTGTGTAACAGAAGCACTTACCTAGGTAGGAGTCTGTCATACAGCAGACAGGTGTATCTATATAATTACTGTGTGTAACAGAAGGAAGTTATATCTGTATAATTGTCTCTTACACAAGGACTGCTGAATGAAGGACTCCTGCGTAGGTGTGGAAATCTGTTAAACAAATGAAGAGACACTAATTATTAGGATATAGTTCACATTTAACTGTTTGAGTACCTGAGAAGTGCATTGCCCTTCTTGCACTCAGTGTAATGACCCAAAGTGTAATGATTTGATAGTTGTAGAACAAAAGAAGGTTTGTTTGTCCAGCTTGTGAGGAATCCACGATCCGTCCTCACATCACAATATAAAATGCACCTTTGTAATGTAAAATGTTTTAACCTTCGTAATTTTTTTCCAAGGACAATAATGAGATCATTTGAGTAAATCACATGAGGTGTTTAAACAGGCAACCATTGTCTTAGGTCTCTGGAGCATGCAGATAAGATTCAGACAGCTGCACCATGGAAGTGACTAAAATGACCCAAATTCGCATTACTTGCCCTATTTTTACCCCAAAAAGCACACATTTTCTTTGTTCAGCCTCGGTGTACCATTACAAGTAGGCAGATTAACACTTTTACATGCCCCAAGTTAGCAGTAAGGGCTTTAATCATAAGCTATGTAGGGAACACCACCAGGGCCGGATTTACATCTCAGGAGCCTGTAGGCACAGAAATTTGAAGCCCCCCCCCCCCCGTGGGCCATCTCCACTGGACACCTCCACAATGCTCCTAATCTCCACACTGCCTCCCATCATCTCCATATTGCCCTCACATTGCCCCCCCATTAGCTCCATATTGTCCCCATCAGCTACAACTTGCCCCCCATCGGCTCCATATTGTCCCCACATTGCCCCCATCATCTCCATATTGCCCCCATCATCTCCACATTGCAGCATCTCCACATCAGCTCCATGTTGCCCCCATCAGCTCCATGTTGCCCCCATCAGCTCCAAATTGCCCCCATCACCTCCACATTGCCCCATCTCCATATTGCCCTCACATTGCCCCCATCACCTCCATAATGCCCCCATCATCTCTACATTGCCCTCACATTGCCCCCATCATCTCCACATTGCCCCCTTCAGCTCCATATTACCCTCACATTGCCCCCATCAGCTCCAACTTGCCCTCCATCATCTCCACATTGCCCCCACCATCTCAATATTCATCTTCATATTGACCTCACATATCCACATTGCCCCATCATCTTCATATTGACCTCACATATCCACATTGCCCCCATCATCTTCACATTGCCCCCATCAGCTCCAACTTGCTCCCATCAGCTCCACATTGCCCCCACCATCTCAATATTGCCCTCACATTGCCCCCCATCTGCTCCATATTCCTCCCACCATCTCCATGTTGCCCTCATATTGCCTCTCCCACCCCTGCTGTCAGTTTCCTACCTCCCTGGCAGGAGAGATCTGTGCCTCCTTTGACACAGCCCTGTAGCTGCTGGAGCTCCCTCGCAGTCTTCTGTTCAATAATGCAGAGCGCTGGGAGATGATGTCATCTCCCAGCGCTCTGCATTACTAAAGAGCCGACGAATGAGCTCAGCAAGTACAGGTCTGTGCCGAAGGAGGCACAGATCTCTCCTGCCAGGGAAGTAGGAAACGGACAACAGAGGGACACGGGGGGGCGGCAATATGAGGGCAAAATGGAGCGGGTGCCAGGCAGGAGAGTTATTAATATTGCCACTGCGCAGCCAGGGAGGCAAATCTAATTTAAAAACAACTATACCAATGACAAGCGCCCCTCTGTGAGGTGAGCCTGTAGGCAGATGCCTACTCTGCCTTGTTATAAATCCAGCCTTGAACACCACACTTCCTGACTTGAAGATACCACATGTTTATATTCAGTATTGTCAGTGTTGAATCAGTGTTTCAAGGCTACTATGCCACCTTCATCAGGACAGATGAGTGGAGCGGTTGTTGTGGGTCATATACCCTAAACACAAATAAGAACCCACCCTTTATGGAACTGGCATAAGTGGGACGGATTTGCAAGATGCACAAAGACATATTTGGCAAGAGTCAAACAATCAAGCGGCGATATTGCTTTCTATTCAGTGAATCACAGCAACAAATCAATGCTGAATAAGCTTGAAGGAACAGTTTACACACTGAAAATAAATAAATTGATTATAAGGTGCAGTTCAGATTATAGACGTGCAGTACCGGAGCATATCATTTGTAGCATATGGGACAAATAACAATTCTGTCTTATTCATTTTAAATTGAGTAGGGCTTTTAACCCTTTAATGCAACACCTCACAATGCATTGGATACCTATCTACCATTCAAGAGGCTGAAAGCCCTGATTAAATGATTGGTATTTTTAGGGATTCTCCCTTATGGGGCATTTGGCTTGCTCCAGAATCAACCACTATAGAATTGCAATGTAATTAAAAAAATCTATGGATGGGACTGGGGAAGCTGAGGACCTTCAGCTATTCAAGACTGGCCCACCCATTTTCTAATCTCTAATGACTCTTTACTCAAAGAGCTGAGCTAAGAACAAGATGTAATCCATTAAGACTAGGGGAAAGGCGCATTTGATTGAAACAAATTCAGGGTTTTATTACAGTAAGGGTAGTAAAGTTATGGAATTCTTTGCCTCGGGATGCTGTATTTGCAGATAATGTTAATGTTTTAAAAAAAAAAAAGAAATGGATGTGTATCTAGCACAGAATATTGCTTCAAAGCAGATAGGATGTTGATTCAGGGAAATATCCAACTGCTGTTTCAAGTCGGGAAGGAATTTTTTTTACCCACTTGAGGCTTAATTGGAAATGGCTTCAATATTATTATTATTTTTTTTTTGTCTTCCTCTGGATCAACTGGGGGTGATGTGGTATGGGCTGGACTTGATGGACACGCCTTTTTCCAGCCTCATCAACTTTTTACTATGATGCTTAACATTCAAGCAATACATTAGTGTTCTTTCAGGCAGCAACTATATGTAAAATTGCACTGCAGCCCGTACCACAGCAGGCCAAGATTTAAAGGGATAGTAATACTTCGTTTTAATTTTATTTTATAGGCATTAAAAAAACATGAAGAATGATATAAGTCTTATCTCTCAAACCTTTATGGTTTATGAGATATTCACAAGCAAAGTTTCCCCTCCCGGCCCTTTTACCTAGTGTAAGCCATCTCTTCTCAGATGTGAATCTGGTTGTAAGACCAGACAGATAACAGAAGGGGACAATCTTCTTCCTATGAGAACAATGAAAGCCCTTCCCTCCTTGACAAGTTTTTCAGCTTTTTCCCTTATCTTAATTGAAGATTGTCCCTCTCTGCAGTCTACCTGGGCACCTCCCTTCTGATCTGGATGAACAGGGGGCATACTTTGTTTGTGAATATCTCTTAAACCATAAAGATTTCAGAGATAAGACTTATATCATTCTTCATGTTTTTTTAATGCCTACAAAATAAAATAAAGTTAAAACGAAGTATTACTATCCCTTTAACAATTTCCCTGCTTCAGCAGATGTAGTTTGGTCAAAATGAACAAGACACTGATTAACCTGTGTTTACTCTGAGATATCCTTAAATCCTGCCCTCTTAGCCCTTGAGGACTGAACTTGGATACCCCTGCTTTATACATAGAAATGCAGATTGAGATGGCAGAAGTGAACCATCTGGTCCATCCAGTGTGCCCATTTCCCTGTGTAATAGGGAGTACTATATGGAGAAATTATAATGTGTTTATTTAGCTGAGAAAAACAGGGGTTTCGTTGAAAAGTTGAGATGAGATGTTTTATTGAAAAAGTATTGCAGCTCAAAGTTTAATTCTTCGGTGAAGTACTTACACTGCCTGCAATTTTTGTTTCTTTGGCGGTCTGTCTACAGCTGTTGTCAGGGATAATAATCATCAATACAATATTGTTTGCATATCATGTAATATAAATTATTTAAACGTGAAACCTGTATCCACTGTGTGCAGTTCTGATGGTGCCCAAACTGCAAGGGATAGCCTTGTCCACAGGGCCCGAAAGATTCTGATTATGCCTCTGGGTTGGTAATTTTGTGTGAAGGGGCAAAACAACAAAACAAAAAAATGTTTGCATTGGGGCCTTCCTGGGGCTTTAGTTCTCTGTCAGTACCTAGCAATAGACCCAGTCAGAGTGCAGACAACTTGACTCTGAAAAGGTTAAATGGATTCAACCCTGTACTACAGTCCTTGGTTCTCATGGCATTCCCGCTGTTGTAAAGCTCGACCTTTATGTTTCTGTTAATCTATAATCCTGAGCATTCCGTTACTTAATTAACAAACCTGTCATTGATGTTGCATTTTTGTTCATTATTTGTTATTTGTGTGACATGCTGAGAAAATAGTAGATCTGCCACAAAGTCTCTGATACCCATTATCTGCCTTGGTAATGTGAATTTACTTTGTCCAGGTTGAATAAAGTTGTGTTGTTGTTGAAGGTGCGGTTTATACGCTCTATAATAATGTCAGTTGCTTGAGCTCTTGTTTCTCCGACATCCTGCAGGTCTGAGCTCTCTTCTACCGAGCAGTGTTATTTAGCAGATTCATAATCCTGGTTTTCAGGATTTTTAGATTTGTTGCTCAGAGTCAACTCTGCAGTATTGACCCCTTTTTGTTTGTCATGCTGCTTCTGATCTGAAAGTGGCAATATATATATATATGTGTGTGTGTGTGTGTGTATATATATATATATATATATATATATATATATATATATATATATATGCAAGTAAAGAGTTAACAGGAGACCCAATCATTTTTGTCTATCTTGCATTAAAATGGTTAGTTAAATTAATTTGAGATCTTTCCTTAAACTAGGTATTGACACAGAATTGATTTAAAATAAGTGCGCGTATTTATGCAAAAAAAAAATAAAAAAAAAATATATATATATATATATAATTGTAATCCATGTGACAGGACTATAGGTGAACACAAAATGACTCAAAGATATATCTTCTAAAATGACTTGGTCATACTAAGATATAGCCATGCCTTGCTTACCCCTCTGGCACTGAAAGGGTTAAAACAAACAAGAAAAACTACACGCACAAATTGTAGTTATTTCCATACTACGTAAAACATTGGTACTTCTGATGCAAGATGCTTCATTCAAAAGCTATTACAAGTCAAACTTTTTTTTTTTTTTTTTTTTAATTATATAAATGACTGTTAGCAGCAGCAGCACGGTGTGGTGTCCAGAAAGTTCTCCTGGAGACCAAGCACTTATACTGTTGCATCCTGTGGGAGACTTGAAATCCACTGGCTATACAAAGTAACATTAATTTAATGCACTGTAAAGTATAAGAATGTGACTGTCAGGCACGCAAAGCGTTTGACACCCCTTTGGCTCTCAAAGGTTTAGTACCCACTAGTTTGAGTTATTTTAATTCAATATTACCCCTTTCAGCTCCTTTCACTGGTTTCCATATTGAAGTAAAAGGGAATGACCACATGATTAGATGATTGCAATGGCAATGTGCCCACAGTTTACTAACACAGAGACACTTGTCTCTGTGCGAGTAGTTTTATTGTATGCTTTGGAATGATTGAGCGTTAGTCAGTGGTTGACTGGACATTCAGCCATTTCTTTTGAGAACAAGCTTACGTTAGATAAAGGGGTAAACAAGGGAATATAAATGTTACATAACTCTTAAACTAGTGGCTGTTAGAGTGGGACTGACATCAGGTCAACCTTTAATCAATTATGGTGTATTGAAATACATTTTTTTAACCATTTCTATTTGTTTAACCCTTTAAACAATGCTATCTTATATTGACTTAAATATCCTACAAATCTATATATATAAAAGAAGACTTTGTGCCTGCCAAAACACACCCAGGGGAGGCATAAAGCAGGAGTTACTATTCCTATTGGGTGATTCAGTCATACAGGGAGTTGGCCCGCCCCCACTATGCAGCCCGCCCACCACTATCAAAGTCAGAAAAAAACAATATGGCCGCCACTTGCTCCTACACCACAGACAAACACACATGCCCCACTCACACAGCACCACACAAACACACACACACCACCACACACACACATGCCCCACTCACACAGCACCAAACACACATGCCCCCACTCACACACACAGCACCACATACACACACAAAGCCAGAAATAAATATGGCTGACACACACACACACACACTCACACACACACACAGTCACTCACCCTGACTCCCAGTGGCCTCAGCAGGACCTGTACTGCAGCACCAGGGGAACAAAATGGCACTCAAAGGGTTAAGGTAGGCCCTCATTGCTCAATTATTTCTTCACTGTCATCATTTCCCATGCAAGACACAGGACAGACAGCCATCAGGTACACACTTAACCCACTGACTGCCACAGGGTTCTGTATCAACTTTTACCCCTCAGGGAGTGTGTTCAAACCCCTCACACTGTAAACTTGCATTTCCCTCCCACTTCTCCTCCTTCCCCAGCCTATTACTAGCACTTTTCCATATTTATGTTAAGCCCCGCCCCCACTCGCGATTAAGCCCCACCCCCTTTAACCCAAATTGCCCCATTGCTCTCTCCACATCAACACCACATGAGGGACTCCACAAGTTAAAGTTCCTGGGTGTTACACACACATGCCCCACTCACACAGCACCAAACACACACAAAGCCAGAATGAAATATGGCTGACACACAGTCACTCACCCTGACTCCCAGTGGCCTCAGCAGGGCCTGTACTACAGCCACTGAGGAACAAAATGGCACTCAAAGGGTTAAGGTAGGCCCTCATTGCTCAATTATTTCTTCACTGTCATCATTTGCCATGCAAGACACAGGACAGACAGCCATCAGATTCACACTTAACCCACTGACTGCCACAGGGTTGTGTATCAAGTTTTACCCCTCAGGGAGTGTGTTCAAAACCCTCACACTGTAAACTTGCATTTCCCTCCCACTTCTCCTCCTTCCCCAGCCTATTACGAACACTTTTCCACATTTATGTTAAGCCCCGCCCCTACTTGCGATTAAGCCCCGCCCACTTTTAACCCAGATTGCCCCATTTGTCTCTCCACATCAGCACCACATCAGTCCCCTCTAGGGACTACACAAGTCAATGTTCCCAGGTATGAACACACTTCCCACTGCTATTTAACTCTCACATGCCTCTCTATAGCTTAACCCTTTGAGTGCCAGAGGGGTGCACAACTCACGAGCGCATGTGTTTCTGCTCATATATGTTGCGTGTGTGTTTGTGTACATCTCTGTTACATATGTGTGTCCATATGTGCATCTCCGGTTTGTCTGTGTGTGTGTGTTTTGCATGTTTCTGCCGCTCACTGTGTGTATGTGCATACCTCCCATCATTTCACATGGCCAAAGAGGGACACTGTAGTTTTAGGTGATATTGTTGGGGGTGTGGCTGGTGGGCGGGGCATTAGTAAGAATTTTTGGGTTATTTCATGACCTATTACTGACTATTTATGTAACTGAATAAATGATTTAGTGCAAGACCAAAGTATTTTATTTGCACAGACTAATGTATAAACACATATACTGAAGTTTATTGCTTTATTGCTGTAGAGCAAAGTAATACACACCACACAGTCAGGGCTGGTTTAAGGATTTTTTCCACCCTAGGCAAAAACTAATTTTGCCGCCCATTTCGCTTCGCCCCTTGTGTCCCACCCCTTTATACCCTGCCTACTTATACCAACCTCTTTTCATGATTATCCTCTCTCTGCCCCCTGAGCCACTCTGCCCCTGGTCTGGAGATGCCTGTAAGAGATGCCCCCCACCAGCTCCAACTTGCCCCTTATCAGCTTCTCTTTGGCCCACCAGCTCCACTTTGCCCCTATCAGCTCCAACTTGCCCCCACCAGCTCCAACTTGCCCCCACCAGCTCCACTATGCCCTCTCAGCTCCACTATGCCCTCTCAGCTCCACTATGCCCCCATCAGCTCCAACTTGCCACCATCAGCTCCACCTTGCCCCCCATCCGCTCCAACTTGCCCCCATCAGCTTCACTTTGCCCCCATCAGATTCACTTTGCCCCCATCAGCTCTAACGTGCCCCCACCAGCTTCACTTTGCCCCCTCAGTTCCAACTTGCCCCCTCAGCTCCAACTTGCCCCCATCAGCTCCACTTTGACCCCCATCCGCTCCAACTTACCCCCACCAGCTCCACTATGCCCTCTCAGCTCCACTATGCCCCCCAGCAGCTCCAACTTGCCACCATCCGCTCCAACTTGCCCCACCAGCTCCACTTTGCCCCCCCTCGGCTCCACTTTGCGCCCCCTCAGCTCCAACTTGCCCCCCCCTCAGCTCCACTTTGACCCTCATCCGCTCCAACTTGCCCCCACCAGCTCCAACTTGCCCCCATCATCTCCACTTTGCCCCACATCCGCTCCAACTTGCCCCCTCAGCTCCACTATGCCCTCTCAGCTCCAACTTGCCCCCCATCACATACCTGTAGCTCCCGCGCAGTCTTCTCTTCAGTAATGAAGAGCGCGGCGGGAGATCATGAATCCCAGCACGCTCTGCATTACTAAAGATCCGACCCAATAAGGGAGCGCTGTAGCAACACAGAGCTGACTGTATTGTGGCTCCCGGCGTGGTGAGTGCGGGCGCAGCTCTTCTCCGCTGCATGCCCGCGCCCCCAGTACGTGTGCGCCCTAGGCCAGCGCCTACCTCGCCTATAGGTGGAGCCGGCCCTGTACACAGTCTGGCCTCCTAAAAAGAGGGACAACAGGGTGGGAAAGAGGGACAGAGGGATTTGGCCCTCAAAGAGGGACTGTCCCTCCTAAAGAGGGACACTTGGGATGTATGGTATGTGTCTGCCTGTGTGTTGCATATGTCTGTGTTTATCCGTGTGTCTGCATTTCACACACGTGCGCCCAATGGTCATAACATGACGGGCAACGCCGTCACACGTTGCTAGTGTATAATATAAATGTAAGGTAAAAATGTCTAATTTTTACATCGTCTCCCATTTTTATTATTTTTTGTATTTTTTTTTTAATTTACACTCTGTCATTTTGGCTTCACATATTATGCACTTGCATTGTATTTAAAGTCAAAATAAAGTGGAACTGTCCCTTTAAAGGGATAGTAATACTTGCAAATTACTAATCCCCATATTGTAGCTTTGTTAAAAAGAAACTTATTGCCCCCAGTGTCATCTCTCAATCCCTTATGGTTGAGAGATGATAGCGCTCAAAGTTCCCCCTCCCCCCCCCCCCCCTTCCCTGACTGAACGCTGACTGCAGGGATATCCGGTATTACTTGCCTCAGGCGGCTCTGCAGCATTGCTGAGATCGCGTTTATAAAAAAGAAATATTTCACTGAAACGGTCTTCTACATGTGCTTGCAAACCAAGCACAAACCAAGCACATGTAGAAGACCGTTTCAGTGAAAGAATTATTTTTATAAACGTGATCTCGGCTCAGCTGCAGAGCCGCCTGATGCACATAAGACTGTCGTACGACAGCTTCCCCTGCAATCAGCATTCAGCATTCAGTCAGGGAAGGGGGAGGGAGGGGGAACTTTGAGCGCTATCATCTCTCAAACCATAAGGGTCTGAGAGATGACACTGGGAGCAATAAGTTTCTTTTTAACAAAGCTACAATATGGGGATTAGTAATTTGCAAGTATTACTATCCCTTTAAAGAGAGACTAATGTCCCATAATTTATTATTTTTTTTTTTTTTTTGTAAATTATGGTTTGAGAAATATTCGGTGCTAAAGTACCCACCTCACTCCCCTTCTTCTGACAGTCTTATGGAGTTCCCGGTCTGGGGGCCAACAGTTGGCTCTTCAGGAGAGCCGCAATAGTGCGATTTTAAAAGAAATACATAATTGGAACAGTCTACAAAGTGTGACAGGTTTGCAAGCACACTTTTTAGACCTTTCCAAAAAAAATAATTTTTTAAAATCCTGCTATTGCGGCTCTGCTGAAGAGCCTCCTTGTGTCGGCCGACAAGGATCTCATGCTGTCAGCTTTACAGCTGACATCAGGAGAGAGAAGACTTTAGCAGCGAATATCTGTCAAACCCTAAAGGTTTGAGAGATGGAATTTGCTGCACATCATTTTTTTTTCTTTAAACTACAAAACAAAAAAAAAATATTTTTATGGCACATTACTGTCCCTTTAAGGATGGGGGGGGTCTGTCAGCTGCTGTCCATGGCTGTTTTCAAATATTTGATCTGTGATATTTTATCTTTAAACTGTGCAACATTCTGCTCTCTGTAAAGCATAAGAAGATGACCTCATTGTACTTGATTACAGTCTTTGTGCAGAATGTAATGAATTTGGTGTAGTCTGGTTTCACATGAAAGTGTTTCCTTGGCTTCAGACTATTAACCGTTTTGGTGCGAGAGGCATGCGCAACACATTGCAAACATTGTATGCCTTTGTCACTTGAAAGGTTAATAGTCTGATCAATTAAGAAATATCCATGTAGATAAAAGATTAAAAAAGCACATCACAATACGTTTGCATCTGGAGCTATCCCTTTCCACGTCTCCCTGAATAATTACCGTCACTCTGCCCGCTAAATACATTGGAACATCCCACTGCAACTGTTCCTGCCCTATATAATTATCCCATGATAGGGGAGGCAGACGTAAATGGGTCATGATAGGGATTATTCAGCTACAGAGAAACAAAGGCACAAAACAGAGCAGCGATTCTTGGGCAAACCAGATACATTATAGGGGCATGTAAAAATGTGTTAGGTTCCCATCGATTTAAATGGGGATCTTAACCCTGTGAATGCTAAAGAGGTCACCAACGCGCCAACTGCCCATGATGCAGTTTGTCCTTGAATTACTCCTTTCTTTTGTGCATAAACTTCGCCTTTAACCTTGTGTGATGAAGATTGGAATGAAGTGAATGGGGGAGCAGAGGAAGGCAGATGGCTGGCAAATTGTGCCTACAGCTGTTGTCTGCCTGTGGGGGTGCATATCTATAATTCAGTCCTCATGATGTGTGCATTGTCTGGTTCTGGTGACGTTCAGGCTAAGCCCTGTTCTGTTGATAGAGTTGTTACCTCCTCCCATTTAAGGTGGACCAGTCACCTTGGTTTCACGTTTGCATATTTTAAAACTTCATTCAAAACTGCCTGTGTCTCTAGTTAGCCAAATGACCAGCAGACACCTAGAGCAGAAGTCTCCGCTAATTTTATTTCTGTGTGGTGCGCTGTGGGCAGCACTATATTCTGTTTAAAGTGGAACGATCACTTCGTAACATATAGATGATTTTAAAATCGCTTTCAAAATCTCCTATAGTAAACAGTAGTTTGGTATATTAGTTACCTTTCTATGGCAGTTGATGCAAATTAGCTAGTACTGGCTGGCAGGGAGTGACAGTCGGGATAGAGAGCCGTGTGGAACGTTAGAACTGCAAAAACTGTTTGGATATCTAAAAGAATGACTAAACATGAGTGATTTTAGCTTTCACCAGCAGGGGGCCCTCTGATTCTTCTGTTCTCCACATTTGATTTGTTTTATATCTCTGTATGTCCATGTTTTAATCAAAATGTTTAACCCTTCAAATTAACATCTAGAATACAGTTTTGGGTGCCAGTTCTTAAAAAAGATACAATTGAACTGGAAAAAGTACAGAGACGTGCAACAAAACTGATAAAGGGATTGGAGGGTCTGAGTTATAAAGAGAGACTAGCCAAACTGGGTTTGTTTACATCTAAGGGGTGATATGATTACCTTTTACACGTACATTCAAGGTCAATACAAAGAACTATCCAATGAATTATTCACACAAAGAGCTGAGCTAAGAGCAAGAGTCTATCCATTAAGACTGTAGGAAAGATGCTTTTGACAAAAATAAAGGCAAGGATTTTTTTACAGTAAGGAAAGTAAAGCTATGGAATTCTTTGTCTTGGGATGCTTTGCTTATAGATACTGTGACTGCTTTCAAAAAAGGAATGGATACCTATCTAGCACAAAACAATAATAAGAATCATGACAGGTGGCTTCAATGAGGCTTAACTGGAAATGGCTTTAGAGGGGTTTTTTTATTTTTCCTTTTTCTGCATCAAGTAGGGTGATTTGGCATGGGCTGGACTTCATGGACGCATGTATTTTTTCAGCTTCAGCAACTATGTTACAAATGTAGATGCCTACAGCAGGAGTCCCTGCTAATTTTATTTCGGTACAGTGAGCTGTGTTCGGCACTATACACTGATTGATTAATGGTAACTAAAGTGGAACTATCACTTCATAACATATAGATTATTTTGAAAGCTCTTTCAACATCTCCTGTAGTTGGACTCCAACAACTCTACCCCCCCCCCCTGGTGTCCATAAAAGTATACCTCTTTTTTTAACCTTGCAGTGTGTTGGATACCTCTCTGTGGCTCAAAGGGTTAAACTCCAAGTGCAGCTCAGAGCTTAGTTTAACATATGGTGTTACACTGAAACATCCGCTTTTTTTTTTTCCCCAGAACTAAAAGCATCATTATCTCCTAAACCAGAGAGTCCATTTTGGTAATTGAACTATAAGTCTTGTGATCTCATGGTTGGGATAATGTGAGTTGAAGTCCCAAACAGCTGGCTGTCCAGCAGCTGACTCCCTTTTGTCCTAAGCATCTGCTGGTCTTTTGGATAACCTGATACAGAAGAGATTTTGAATATTTATTCTTTCTGTCCTTGTGACCTTCCAGCAATATTGCGCTATTGGGTGCTATTTTACTACTGCAAGATACATAATATAATTTAAAGTTAACAAAATTCTAGTCGTTGCCATTCCTGCAGCTGATGGTTATTCTGTTCCAGTCAGTAAGCTGCGGTGATAGAAGACAAATGTGATTTTAGGGGTATGAAAGAAAGAAGTGAGAATGAACAGCTGGTACATTATTTCTGTGAATGAACGCATCACAGTCAAGGCTGCCTTTCCGTAACGTTCTAACTCGTTTACATTTTCATTGTGTCTGGGCTTGGATACCAGGAATCTAAGGTCAGACACTCTAATTATTTAATAATATCCTCTTATCAGTGAGGATCCCTTAATGTATTCAAAGCAAGTGCAGTAAGCAGAGTGTGGAACAAGAGGTCTGGGTTCGGCATTGGACAGTATATGATTGATTAGAAATCTTGAAATGTTTTTCTAAAGGTTGTAAAGACTTAGAACAATTTCTAGAGGACACACTGAAAAAAATAAAATAAAATGGCGGTTAAGATAAGCTAAATGGGTGTTACAGTTCCATAAACCAATTAAGGCGTTTGTGAAAATATCATCATGCTAGTGTAATTTCAGCATGACTGCTCCTACCCTTTTAACCCCGTGGATGCTAGCTATCTTTAAATATCTACAAATTCAATCAACTGCACCAAAGGGGGGAAATAACAGTTCCGCTTTAATGAAAGTGGTCTTGCAATATGTTGTAGACCTAACTAGTATCCAAGGGGTTAACCCTTTGAGTGCCAGAGGGGGTGCGCAAAGTGATTCGTAGTGCATTGCAAAGCAATGTGCGTACCCTTCTGGCATTCAAAGGGTTAAAGCAGTAGGTACTTGTGATGTACGTTCACACGGGCATCTTTATCAGAGTGTTTTGATTCCTACTCGATCCAAATGTTTAGTAACCTTAAAGTGATAGTAATACTTTGTTTTATCTATTTTATTTTGTAGGCATTAAAAAAACATGAAGAACGATATAAGTCTTATCTCTCAAACCTTTATGGTTAGAGAGATATTCACAAGCAAAGTTTCCCCTCCCGCCCCTTTTACCTAGTGTAAGCCATCTCTTCTCAGATGTGGAATGCAGTCCATAGACCAGACAGATAACAGCAGGGGACAATCTTCTTCCAATGAGAACAATGAAAGCCCTACCCCCCTTGACAAGTTTTTCAGGTTTTTCCCTTATCTTAATTGGAGATTGTCCCTCTCTGCAATCTACCTGGGCACCGCCCTTCTGATCTGGCTGAGCAGTGTTACATCAGTAAAAGGGGAGGGAGGGGGATACTTTGTCATTGAATTACTCTTGAACTACAACTGTGACAGAATTGAAATAACACTTTCCAAAGTTCAAATACTATGATGATTAATTAGAGCTGCTTTTATTATGAAACATTACTATCCCTTTAAAGGGATAGTAATGTTTCAAAATAATAATATATATATGTGTGATTGTTACAATAAGAAACATTTATTTTAACATTACAGATTCTTGATATGTTTATTCCGGGCTTGTGGTTGTCAAAATTGGTACAAGGAAATTATATTATTTTTTAATTGTAAGATTGTATCTCTCGGTGGTTTCCATGGATTTTGCAGCTTTTGACCTGTTTGAGGACCAGAGGAGTGTGCAAAGCATTTTTTGTAATACATTGCACGCTCCTTTAGTCCTTAAGTTTGTGTAACCTTATTTTAACCCCTTGGCTGCTAGATGTCACCAAAGCACAGCTCCTCAACCATTGCAGACTCCTCTAGAATCTAAAAGGTTAAAAGACAGCTGAAGACTGACTGCCACTAGGGGGAGCTTCAGACATACGGCTGCAGGAAGGTGTCATCTAGAGAGAGAAATTCTGGGTACAAAACCTAGATTTGTTTACGTCGACCCCCGCAGTATGTTTTCACCTCAACAGATGCCTATTACGTTCCAAGCACTTTCTATGTGAACATTGAAATTGAGTGCCAAGCAGACTCATTTCTCACCACTTATGTGTTAACCCTTTCTCAGTGCAGTCGCTCCCAGCGTGGTGTGCCCTGGTTATTTGGGGGAGACACTGTGGCGTACACGTTTCATGTTTCAGGGTATACATGCTTCTAAATACTTGTCTTCCCCCTTTAAATACACATTAAAAAGCTATTACTGTAAAACAGTATCCACTGATTCCCATTTGCCTCCTACCATTAACCCTTTAAGGATCAGAGAGACAGTGGTTTACAATGAGTTGGACACTCCTCTGGCACCCCCAATGTTAAGTTGTTAAACAAGCGTCACATTTTTAATTAAAAAAGGCTTGGTCTGTGATTTTTCTTTTCAAATGTATTTATTTTTTACATACGTTAAACTGCAACTTTCTTTTCTGGACTCCAGGGGGTGCTGTTCTTTTCACTTACTGTGGAAAGCCTTATTCCGTGACTTCACCTGTCCCATACAGTGCATTAAAAGTGCTTTTAGGACATCAGTTAGAGCCGCTGCTAACCGTTCGGTTTAGCGAAAACATGAGCAGAAATTTCAAAAGTAACTTTTCAATTAAAAATATCCCAGCAGTGGGCTTTTTTTCTCACCTGGAACATCCCTATTATATACGTTTTTTTTCTTTAAAATGTTTATTGCTCCTTACATTAGTAGTAAAGAAATGAATGATGACATGGATATGGTTGAGAAGAAGCATTGCCATCTGTTCATCATCTCCGAGAAGCCATCAGCGTGAAATCTAAGCAGGTTATTTGACGTTTTGCATTTATTTGGTTACGTGCTAGACTTGGGCATGTGAAATCCCCCGCATACAGCCATCCTGATTCTGAACACTTCTCAGGAGCAGTCATTTCAGGGAGGAGAGAAAAAACAGCTTTAGGGCTACGAATTGCTCCAATTTTCTATTCCAGGTCTTCAGATGGTAACACTGTGAACCACGTTGATTAAACGTAAAACTGCTGACAGGGTTTTCAGTTTTGTATTTGATTTCTTTGTCTTTCATTACTCAGATAAAATGAAACCCATATGGAATAGAGTTTACTTGAATTGAATGGTATGTGCGTGTGCAACACAACACATGGTGCAGTTCTCTGACATTCCGTGTTAAAGTAGCTATATAGACTTATTTTTGTGTCTACTTATTTGTGAGTGTATATATAATATATCTATATATATATATATATATATATATATATATGTATATATATATATATAGTTTGTGTGCGTATGTATATAATATAAAAAGTATGTATGCAGAAAGAAATGGATTGCACCTATGGAATTTTAACCCTTTGAGTGCTAAACCTCTGGCACTGAAAGGGTTAAGTAGAATTTGTAGGTTAATTATTTCTGTAACCTTTTGAGTACCGGAGGGGTATGCAACGCATAGCAAAACCATGCTTTGCATACCCCCTCTGGCACTCAAAGGGTTAAACTTGTGGTCAACATTTGCCCTTGGGTGAAATAGGACATTTTGGATGAGTACCTGTCTGTCTCATATCGGTCTGTCTCATATCGGTCTGTCTCTTATCGGTCTGTCTCTTATCGGTCTCTCTCTTATCAGTCTCTCTCTTATCAGTCTCTCTCTTATCGGTCTCTCTCTTATCGGTCTCTCTCTTATCGGTCTCTCTCTTATCGGTCTCTCTCATATCGGTCTCTCTCTCATATCGGTGTCTCCCATATCGGTGTCTCCCATATCGGTGTCTCCCATATCGGTGTCTCCCATATCGGTGTCTCCCATATCGGTCTCTCCCATATCGGTCTCTCCCATATCGGTCTATCCCTTATCGGTCTCTCTCTTATCGGTCTCTCTCTTATCGGTCTCTCTCTTATCGGTCTCTCTCTTATCGGTCTCTCTCATATCGGTCTCTCTCATATCGGTCTCTCCCATATCGGTCTCTCCCATATCGGTCTCTCCCATATCGGTCTCTCTCATATCGGTGTCTCTCTCATATCGGTCTCTCTCTCATATCGGTGTCTCCCATATCGGTCTCTCCCATATCGGTCTCTCCCATATCGGTCTATCCCATATCGGTCTCTCTCTTATCGGTCTCTCTCTCATCGGTCTCTCTCTTATCGGTCTCTCTCATATCGGTGTCTCCCATATCGGTGTCTCCCATATCGGTGTCTCCCATATCGGTCTCTCCCATATCGGTCTCTCTCATATCGGTGTCTCTCATATCGGTGTCTCCCATATCGGTGTCTCCCATATCGGTGTCTCCCATATCGGTGTCTCCCGTATCGGTCTCTCCCATATCGGTCTCTCCCATATCGGTCTCTCCCATATCGGTCTCTCTCATATCGGTCTCTCTCATATCGGTCTCTCCCATATCGGTCTCTCCCATATCGGTCTCTCCCATATCGGTCTCTCCCATATCGGTCTCTCCCATATCGGTCTCTCCCATATCGGTCTCTCTCATATCGGTCTCTCTCATATCGGTCTCTCCCATATCGGTCTATCCCATTATCTCTCTCGTCTACCTATCATTCCTGGTAGCCACAACCAGTGCCATTATGAGGGTAGAATTAGGGGAGGTAATTTTTTGCTCCCTGCCCATTCCTGACAAAATCACTGCAGTGCGTTTCATAGAGAGAGGATTTTGAAAGCCCCCTGGCCCCTTCTGTCAAATTCAATTCCAAGAGTGCCATACAGGCATTGGTTTTGACAGCAGTGTCTATGGGGACACTCCTGTCTTAATGAATGCAGTAAATCCAGTCCCTTCAGTGAGCTACAAAGGCCCATAAACCTCTACAGAAAGGGAATGGTTTGATAAAGTTATTCATTCCCTGTTGTCTAGAGAGGAGTGCTTCACCCTGTCCTCCTCTTCCGTCCATTAGTGCATGTATTTTGGATTGCCACCATTAAACACAAGTGACCTTTGTTAACTCTGGCAGATGCTTCAGAATGATTGAACCACTGATTGATTCACCTGTGTTCGTGTGAGGAGATCCTGCAGTATTAGATTTAGGGATCTAGGGCTGTGTTCAGTGGTGGGGAACGTGCATTTTGGGATGTACGTTCAGAATAAAGTTGAAATAATTGAGTATCAAAACAACTGCACCATAGGGAAAAACAAAATTCCCAAATTATCCCTTGAGTTAAATGGGGCTTTTAACCCCTTGAATGCTGGAGATGTTGGCTACGTATTACTTTGCAATGTGTTGGAGACCAAGCATTCATGTGGTTAAAACCCCCATTTAAACCGAACGTGTAGTATACTCTCCTACAGGACTGTTGGTTTTCCAGAATTACTCCAGTTTTATTTGAAAATACGGCCCTACGTCATCTGTGTGATTCCTAAAATTAGTGTGATAAGGGAAATGTATCAAAGTTGTAATTCCTAGACTGAGTGTGAGAAATAAAATGTATAAGAGTTGTAATTCCTATACTGAGTGTGATAAGTAAAATGTATAAAAATTTATTTATCACTCTCAGTCTAGGAATTAAAAATGTATAAACGTTGTAATTCCTAGACTGAGTGTGATAAGTAAAATGTATAAAAGTTTTAATTCCTAGACTGAGCGTGATAAATAAAATGTATCAAAGTTGTATTTCCTAGACTGTGTGTGACAAGTGTATAAAAGTGACTCATTTAAGTTCTTATTCCTTTAAAGTAACATGGTGCAATATATTTTCCATCCCTGATCTCTAAGAAGTTAACCCTTTTTGTGCCAGTGTGGTATCCAACGCATTGCATACCCCTCTGGCACTCAAAGGGTTAAAGCTGTTTCTCTGCTTCAGAGGGCAGGATCCATTTATATTCTTCTACATCTAAGTGCCCTACAGACTGCTTTATGTGTTCCATTTTATGTGTTTTCTGACCACTAATGACTGGACCTTTGTTCCTTCATAGGTGAAGAATGATTACATGTCCGAAATCGCAGACCAAGTGGATCAGGACATAGCTTTGAAGCTGGGTTGCCTTGAAATTCGGTAAGTGAAAATCTAAACTGGTTTAAAGGAAAATTAACATCTCCTACCCAATAACACTAACACACACAAACCCACCTACCTTAATATATCTATAAAATCCTAATGGCCCCTGTGTATTTTGCCGATGTGCCTTTGTTCAAGAGATAACCACTTCAATCCTTCCTGGATATCATGTACATGGAGGCGGACATGACTTTCTCTGGCAGTCATACAGGCGGAGTGCATGGACTTACAGGAACGCTAACAACAGAAATGTAACAGGTTGCTATAACTTTAAATGTCATGCACTTAAACCTACCTCAAAAAAATTCTGCCCGATGCCTGAAATCTAGTCTTCTATATGCTCTGAGGGAGCAGGCATTACTGCCTTTTCCAGGGCTCTAAGTAACTTTAACCCCACTGGTCTGCAAGTGGGTTAAAGCGGAACTAACACCAATAACAAAAGTTGTCTGTAATATTCCCTATCTGGTGACTAGCTGCTTAGTAGCGCTAGTCGCCAGAATTATTACCTCTTCGTGGAGAAATTTGAAGTGATCCTCGGCTAACAGGCAGGACGGAGCGCGGACATTTTTTCCCCTAGTGACATCCGTGCGCCTGCGCTGTCAGGCCCTTCCGGAGCCGAATGGCCCCTAGTAACGTCTCCTACAGCTGTCTGGGACTGACAGCGCAGGCGCGCGGACGTCTGTAGGGCAAGATGTCCGCGCTCCGTCCTGCCTGTCAGCGGAGAAACATAGAAACATAGAATTTGACGGCAGATAAGAACCATTCGGCCCATCTAGTCTGCCCAATTTCCTACTGTGTAAAAAAAAAAAAAAAACCACACACAACCTCAAACCTTTTTTGGTCTTTTCTTATGTTAAGGACCGCCTTATGCCTATCCCATGCATGCTTAAATTCTGTCACTGTATTGACATCTATCACTTCTGCTGGTAGGCTATTCAACTTGTCTACTACCCTCTCAGTGAAGTAAAACTTTTACATTACATCTAAACCTGTGTCCCTCTAGTTTTAGACTATGGCCTCTTGTCCTAACGTTTTTACTCTTTTGAAATATACTTACATCCTGTACTTTGTTGAATCCCTTCATGTATTTGAATGTTTCTATCATATCCCCTCTCTCTCTTCTCTCCTCCAAGCTATACATATTCAGATCCTTTAGTCTATCCTGATATTTCTTTTCCTGTAGACCAGTCACCATTTTAGTAGCCCTTCTTTGAATTTTCTCTAGAGTATCAATATCCTTCTGGAGATGGGGTCTCCAGTACTGTACACAATACTCTAGGTGAGGTCTAACTAGAGATCTGTAGAGTGACATGACTACTTCCCTTTTTCTGCTACTAATGCCCCCAGCTATACAACCCAGCACCCTGCTTGCATTCCCCATCGCTTTATTACATTGCCTGCTTACCTTTAAGTCATTAGAAATAATTACTCCCAAATCCCTTTCCTCTGTTGTCTCTGACAGCACAGTACCCTTAATGGTATATTTTTACTTTGGATTTTTATGTCCCAAGTGCATTATTTTACATTTATCAACGTTAAAGTGCATCTGCCACACTCTTGACCATTCTTCTAATTTACCTAAATCATTCGCCATTTGGCTTTTTCCCCCTGGAATGTCTGCCCTATTGCAGATCTTTGCATCATCTGCAAAAAGGCGTACCTTTCCTTGAAGACCTTTTGCAATATCACTAATAAAAATATTAAAAAGAATGGGCCCCAGTACAGATCCCTGAGGTACCCCACTAGTAACACTCCTTTCGTCCGAATATTCTCCATTGACTACCACCTTCTGTCTCCTGTCACTCAGCCATTGCCTTATCCATTTCACTATTTTTACATCTAGACCCAAACACTGCAATTTATTTATGAGTCTTCTATGAGGGACAGTGTCAAATGCTTTACTGAAATCTAGATAAACTTTATCTACTGCTCCCCCCTGATCTATTATTTTAGTTTTAGTTATTTGAAGGAGGATCACGTCAAATTTCTCCACGAAGAGGTAATAATTCTGGCGACTAGCGCTACTAAGCAGCTAGTCACCAGATAGGGAACTAATACAGACAATGTTTGTTATTGGTGTTACTTCCTCTTTAAATGGACTGAGAAAAGATAATGCCCTTTCTGAATACAAGAGCAGAGGGCACTGATCACAATCAGTTAACAGACTTAACTTATCTTTCAATAAAAAAATGCAAACATTAAATAAATGCTTTTGGAACCGGACAATTTACACATGCATAAGAAAGCAAATTTAGGATCTAGAAGTGATTTCCAGAGAGATTGATACAGTTCCTCATGACTCAGTTGCTTTGCCCCACGGCTGTATGACAAATGTTCAAAAGCCATGAAATTCACACTGTATAGGACACAAAGGGATCAAGGGCAAATCTTACATTCTCTCTCTTTTTCCTGTAGGAGATCTTATGCAGAGATGAGAGGCAACGCTCTGGAAAAGAAATCCAACTATGAAGTTTTAGAGTAAGTTCTGTATAAATCTGGTCTGTCTATCTTTATCTAGTGGTCTTTCTAGTTATCTGTATATCTGTCTCTTTCTAGCACTCTTTACCTAACCATCTGTGTGTCTGTCTAGTTCTTTCTGTATATCTAACTATGTCTAGATAATCCTATATCTGTCTATGTATATCTAGCTGTCTTTTTATTTCTCTGTATGTAATCCTCTGTCTCTCTAGCTCTCTTAATCTAAACATCTGTTTTTGCCCATCTATCTCTCTCATATATCTAATAATCATTGTAGGTAATCATATGTATGTCTCTGTCTGTCTCTAGTTGGCTTATTTCTAACTCTCTATATATTTATGTAATCATGTCAGCCTGTCTCTCTCTCTCTCTTGCTCATTCTCTCTCTCTTTATATAATAATCTGTCTACTTACCTATCAACCGTAAATATTATGTATTGTTTAAAATAAAAAGTTGGTTCTGATACAAACCAACTGCACATAAGGGACAAAAATTCCCTTTGCTTTAAATGGGGCTCTTAAAGGGATAGTAATACTTAAAATGTAAAAATAAAATATGTTGTAGGGTTTATCCCCCTGGGTAAAACAAGAGTACTCCCACTGCTGAAAGGTGTTTTATTCAAAAGTTATTAATTTTCAAAGTTGAATTTTTTTAGGTGCAATATCACAGTGGCCTGAAATTGTATGGTGGCGCTGTTGCTACACGATCCTATGGACAGCTTTGGTCCCGGGACCATAAATCTCCATAGGATGGTGTAGCAACAGCGCCACTGTAATATTGCACCTAAAAAATTCAACTTTGAAAATGAATAACTTTTGAATGAAACACCTTTCAGCAGTGGGAGTACTCTTGTTTTACCCAGGGGGATAAAACCTACAACGTATTTTTTTTTAACATTTTAAATATTACTATTCCTTTAACCCCTTGTATTCTAGAGAGGTGTCTAATGCATTGCTCTGAAATGCGGAGCAGATCTCTACTGCATTCATGGGGTTAAAGGGATAGTTTTGACATTTTTTACAAACATGAATCTTGTATCCATTCAGAAATGAAACTAAATGCCCCCCAGTCCCATGTTTCAAACCTTTATGGTTTGAGAGATATTCAGTTCCCCCCTCCCTCCCGTTTTCCTGATGTCAGCAGAGCCGAGATCGCGTTGTTGAAAAAGAAATCCTTCATGGAACGGTCTACAAAGTGTGCTTGCAAACCAAGCTCACTTTGAAGACCGTTCCAACGAAGTAGCTCTTTTTCAAGATCACGATCTTGGCTCTGCTGAAGAGCCTCCGACAGTCCCAGGATCAGGTTCCCCTGCAGTCAGCTAGAGCGCTGACCTCAGGGAAAGGGGAGGTAGGGGGGGAACTTTGGTGCTGAATATCTCTCTAACCATAAAGGTTTGGGACTGGGGACATTTACTTTTGTTTTTTAATGCCTACAAGATTCATGTCTGTTTAAAAAAAAAAAGCAATACTATCCCTTTAAGAGACCATTTCAGACTTTTGCATACCCCTCTGAAGAATACAAATGAGTTTTGAATGAAGCATCACTCGGCTGAAAAAAAAAAAAAAAAAAAAACACAAAAAAATAAACCCTAAAACTGGCATTTATATAATTCCCCCCCCCCCATACACATCCACTACCCCATGAATGCCAGATATATCCCCAGAATTTTATGCCTGATTCAAGAGGTTAAAAAAAATCTATCATATACAGATATAGATATATTAAAGAGAAACTGACATCACTTAATGAACACACACTCCCCCATTTACTTTACTTTAGTGTAGCCAAAGAATATTAATGGCCACTACAAATCAGTCCTACCTGGACTGGTTCTCCAGAACGAATGCTTAATTGGTTCTCAATATCTTGTCAGTGGAGGAGGACATCATTCTTTGCTGCAAGAATCCAAGACCCCAAACTCCTCCCACTGAAGACTTCAGTGGAATCAGTTTGGGGTCCTGGAGTCCAGCAACAAAGAATCCTGTCTGCCTCTGTATACATAATAACCAGTAGTAATTTAAATATTAATTCTGGCAAACCGATCAACTTAGAATTAATTCATAGTGGCCATGAGGATTTTGTGCCCAGGTTAAGGTAAGAGGGAAGGAGGAGGTTATTTATTTGCATTGGTCCTCTAAAGGATTAAATGGAGGTTTTAACCTTCAATACTAGAGAGGTTTCCATTGAACTGCCTCTGACAGTCAAAGGGTTAAAAGCCCACTTTAACTCAGTTAGGGATTTTTAGTTCTCCCCTGTGGTGCAGTTGGTTTGCACCAGATCTCCTATGTTTTTATTTTGTGCATATTTCCCTAGATTTGATATTGGCTGAATTTTTTTTTTCTTTCTTTCCTCCTGGTCAATGCCATGGAGAAAGATAGAATCTCGCCAACGACCTTCATATGACATTCCCAGCTTCCCATTATACCTCTGCTGGCAGCGAGAGGGTGCGGGGAACGATAACCATTAGAAAGTAGGTCACAGGCATCCAGAAATACAAATCGAGAACAAGGTTATGGAAGATCATCCAGGAATAGAATTTGCTGCATTTTACATTAACGGCTTCTGAAATGGGATATAAATTTGAATAGGAAAGCAAGATGACAAATCTGTATTGGGGAACTTGAGGACCTCCAGCTGTTCAGGACTGCAAATCCCATCATCCCAAGCCATCCCCAGAATTGTAGTCCTGAACAGCTGGATGCCCTCAATTTTGCCCACCCTTGTAATAAAACATAGCACCCGCATGTGTATCCACTTAATGCAGCAGCCAGATCTCTGTACTCATTTCATTCCCGCCTCCATATAAAGGCAAAAGAAAGCCGATCGGAGGAAAATAAACTACAGTGTAAGGAGGAGCACATAACAATTCCTAAAGTTTCCATAGATTTAAAGAGAAAGTCAACCTCCTTTTTTTGACATATTCTGCATGTTTTTAATATGTAACTTTAAATTGTCTAAAAATGGGAACTAGAATTTGATGGCCGATAAAGAACCATTCGGCCCAACTAGTCTGCCCATTTTTTCAACAGTAAAAACCTCACATGTTAGTTGGTCCTTGGTCTTGTCTTATGTTCAGGATAAACTTATGCCTATTCCATGCATTCTTACATTCAGTCACTGTATTAACCTCTACCACTTATGCTGGTAGGCTATTCCACTTATCTACTACCTTCTCAGTGAAGTAAAGCTTTAAGTTCAATCTAAGCCTCTGTCCCTCTTTAGTGTATGATCTTGTGTCCTAACATTTGAAATGTACTTCCCTCCTGTACTTTGTTGAATCACTTCATGTATTTGAATGTTTCCATCATATCCCCCCTCTCTCTCTCTTCTCTCCTTATGAGTGAGCTCCCTGGATTTGTGTTTCTAGAGCTCTTTCTATCAGGGATGCAGTTTTTGCAGTGCTCTGTATGCTGTAGAGGCAGTTTTTCTATATTGTTTCATCACCTTTTACATTTTATTTGTTTTATTTGCACTATGTCTCGTTCCATAGTCCCTAACAGAAAGCTGACTAGAAACAAATGCAGAGAGCTGTATTGTCAGAAACCTAAACTATGAAATAGGTGAAGATGAGGAAAAATATTAAATGTACAGGGAATTTGACTTAATATCTGATTCACTTCAACAATATGCATTGTAAAAAGAAGGGCAACTGTTTCTTTAAATGAAGCGTTTAATCCCGGAATGCTAAGGATGGTTTTTTGGGTTTTTTTTTTCAGTGCATTATGATGTAATGTTTTGAAGACAGCTCTCTCAATTTAACCTTTTGAGTGCAAGAGGGGTGTCCAACTAATAGCTTCAAAATCTACTGGATACCCATCTGGCAATCAAAACGTTACATAAGTGAGCATTTGCTCCCTACAATGATGTTGCTTTGTCCCGGGAATATTTACTATTGCCCCGCTAGATCAGAAATTCTCCTCTTCACATGCTTGGGCCAATGGAAGAGCAATGAGAAGGGTGAGGGAATTATGGGATAGCCCAGTGCACACTCCTTCTCACTATGTACTAATAAAACAGTTACGGTTTTCTGTGCACTAGACCGACTCAAGTTAATGCCCTCCTCCCCAACCTCAGCCGCATTATCCAGCCCCTTTCACAGTCCATGTTTCTTACTTTAAAGGGATAGTAATGCTAGAATTAAAGTTCAGATCTGAATCTTCTTTCTATTATTTCTAACACATTTTGCTATGTTTTAACACTTAAAGGGATAGTAATACTTTGTTTTATCTTTATTTTATATAGTAGGCATTAAAAAACCATGAAGAACGATATAAGTCTTATCTCTCAAACCTTTATGGTTTGAGAGATATTCACAAGCAAAGTTCCCCGCCCCTTTTACCTAGTGTAAGCCATCTCTTCTCAGATGTGGAATGCAGTCCATAGACCAGACAGATAACAGCAGGGGACAATCTTCTTCCTATGAGAACAATGAAAGCCCTGACCCCCTTGACAAGTTTTTCAGGTTTTTCCCTTATCTTAATTGAAGATTGTCCCTCTCTGCAGTCTACCTGGGCACCTCCCTTCTGATCTGGCTGAGCAGTGTTACATCAGTAAAAGGGGCAGGAGGGGGATACTTTGTCATTGAATTACTCTTGAACTACAACTCTGACAGAATTGAAATAACACTCACCATGGTTCAAATACTATGATGATTAATTAGAGCTGCTTTTATTATGAAACATTACTATCCCTTTAAAGTTTTGTAGTTCAAGAGCAATTCAAGCTGAAAGGATTCCCCTCCCGCCCCTTTCTCCTGCGTCACGCTGCCTCTGGTCTGGTTGGAGCGCTGTGAGGGACGATCTTCAGTAAGCAAAACTCTTGCCTTCCTTTGTCAAGGTGGGGCAGGGTTTTCCTTATACTTACTGACTGAAGATTGTCCCTCGCTGTATCTGTCCGGTCCCGGGATCAGATTCCAGGTCTAAGGGGAGGCGGCCAGAAGGGGGATCCTTTCAGCTTGAATTGCGCTTGAAATACAAACTTTTAAGTCTTAAAGTAAAGCGCTATGTGTTAGAAACAATATAAAGATTCAGACCTGAACTTTAATTCTAGCATTGCTATCTTTTTAATACACAGAAGCGTGACGTCAATGCGGATAACTAGCATCCAAGTCCTAAAAAGAGAGTGGGGCATTTGATTTATATATGAACTAGTTGAAGAGCCCGTTACACGGGCCACAGTGCCACAGCCAGCCGGTCGCAGGGCAGTCCTGCGCAGTACAGACTGCCCGCGCCGCGGCTGATACAGAGCTGGACGCTCCTTCAGAGCACCCAGCTCTGTATCAGCCGCGGCGCGGGCAGTCTCTACTGCACATGACTGCAGCATGCACAGCAGTGTCTACTGGGCATTTTGCGGCGTTACACACGATTTAGCGAATTATTATATAGGATAGCATTTGGGTACGTTCACTTTGGGAAAGAGGCAGCTATGATGAGGCCATAAGCTCTGAACCTCCTCAGTTGCAATTTTTTTATGATGATGATTATCATTATTATTAGTGCTTTTCTTTAGAAAATGGACATAGGTACGGAGAGAGGCAAAGGAGCTCAATCTGCTGCCGTTAGCCTAGGGCTAAACACGTCTCTGACAATCATTCACGGTTCTACATACGTTGACGTACAGGAGAATGATTTTTATAATAATGTTCAAGCACAGAAAATGAGCTTCTCTAGCAAATTCTTATATTCCCCCTGCCCGTCCCTAAAATGTACCATTTATATGACTTAGACACAAACACACACACACAAGACAAAAGTGGAATAATTCCGCTGAAGACCTACTGTTTCCATAGGGTACAACTAAAACATGCCCATTGATACAAATGGGGTTTTAATCCGCGAAATGGTAGAGGCCTCCATTACATTAAAAGCAATGAGCTGGAGACCTCTCCAAGGTGTTAATAGCCCCATTTAAATCAATGTAAATATGTATTTGTTCCCTTTGATGCAGTCTGTCTGTCCCAGAATTGATTCCCTCTTGTCTTTATACATATGCCCCAGGGAATGTTTTTGGGTCGTTGCGAGAGACCTTAATATAAACTAATTAAGCTGATTAGTTTCCCGTCTGCTGAGCTAGTAACTGAAAATGTGAACTTTAAAATGCCTTTTAAATCTGCAAAAATCGTACCAAGTAAACCGTATGGAGCCCCTGGCTGAATTCCTCCACACGACAGAGCATGTTACAGATGCTGAATAACTTCAATCTGTCTCTGCTTAGCACAGCTTGACACATCGCCTGCAGCTCCCCAGTAGCCATTCCCAGGTACTGTCGATGGGAGGCTACCGCAAGCATGGACCATTCTAGAAGCAATGCTTAAATACAACAGAGGGCTTTTTTTTGTGTTCTGTCCATCAATTTGAACCCTTTGTGTGCTAGAGGGAGGTGTAAGATATTTCTTCGCAATGCTTTGCATACCCCTCTGGCATTCAAAGGGTTATTAGCAAAAGGCAAAGGTGGTTGCTTCATTGGAGTTATTGCCTTAAACCCAGCAATGTTCTTAAATGGTAAGATAACAGGGAGCTCTGATCCTGTGGAAGGAAGAAGAGATCTATTCCTGAGGCAGATGAACGTCTTCCGAGAATTAAAAAAAAAAAAAAAAAAAAACACGAATGACAATCAAGGCTTAAATACAAACATTAACTCTTTAAGAACCAGACAGGTTATCAGAGAATTGCTAAGCAATGTGTTACATGGCTTGCTTGTTAAAGGTATAATGGCTAGAAATGTGTTTAAACCCTTTGAGTGCCAAAGAGTTATCCAACGCATTGCATGGCATTCAGAGAGTTAAAAAAAAAAAAAAAAAAAAGCAATTCGAATTCACTTGATGTCCCCAGTAAACTGTGCAGATGCCAGAGGTTTGAACTGGTTACAAACTTAAATTACTCAGTGGGAATGTTAATTTCTCTCTTAAAATTGCCCCACACACTGTACATATGGCCCTCCTTCTGTTTACTCTAGTACTTGTAATTAATAATGCACGTGGGCTGTGATCCGCATACAGATTTTATTTGCTGTGTCCTGGAAACTAGAGTGGAACAGACCAACTAAACGAAAGGAGAGAAATAAAATGTCCCAATGATTTAAAGGGATAGTAATGTTTCATAATAAAAGCAGCTCTAATTAATCATCATAGTATTTGGACTTTGGATAGTGTTATTTCAATTCTGTCAGAGTTGTAGTTCAGGAGTAATTCAATTACAAAGTATCCCCCTCCCGCCCCTTTTACTGATGTAACACTGTTCAGCCAGAGCAGAAGGGATATGCCCAGGTAGACTGCAGAGAGGGACAATCTTCAATTAAGATAAGGGAAAAACCTGAAAAGCTTTCAAGGGGGGCAGGGCTTTCATTGTTCTCTTAGGAAGAAGATTGTCCCCTGCTGTTATCTGTCTGGTCTATGGACTGCATTACACATCTGAGAAGAGGTGGCTTACACTAGGTAAAAGGGGCGGTGGGGGGGGGGCCTTTGCTTGTGAATATCTCTCAGACCATAAAGGTTTGAGAGATAAGACTTATATCGTTCTTCATGTTTTTTTAATGCCTACAAAATAAAATAAAGATAAAACTAAGTATTACTATCCCTTTGAATGGTGATTTTAACCCCTTGAATTCTAGATAGGTCTCCAAAACTATTCTTTTCAATACCTTGAATTCTCCCCTAACATTCAAGAGTTTAGTGACCCCACTTAAATCAAGCGCAGGATTTTTGATATTAATACCTGTGATGCTGCTGGTTTGGTCCAGAGTAGGTCATCTTTAGGGGAATAGAATCGTAACATCCCCTGGTACTTTTCTGTCTCCCGTGTTCTGTACTCACCTTTTCCTGTGTTCCCCCGGCAATCCTGCGTCCCATGTAAGAGTCGACCAATACTATTGGCTGATGCCTGTGTGAGTTGGCTGTTCACTGGTTCTTACAATAAGCATTGTAACATCCAACATCAGTCTCCTGTTCTGTGCAGTGTAGTCCCCATAGACTCGCTGTATTGGACACAACTCCCCATTACTAGCAACAGGATCACTGGAAGGGGACACATGAACAACCCGTGACCTTTATGTCTGTGTTGGGGTGCATGATATGAGCCTTCTGGGGCATCCCCTGGCTTTTTACTAAGTCAGCTTCCACAGGGACAGACTTCATAAAATGTGATAATTGCACTTTGTTGCATCTGTTTCATGTAAACTTATAGTTTGTTAAATCCAATATCTATTTTGTTTTCTTCCAGAAAAGATGTCGGTCTGAAGAGGTTTTTCCCAAAGAGTTTGCTGGATTCTGTGAAGGTAAATACATTTCTCTGTGAATGAAGATGTGCAGTGGGCTGGACCCTTGTCAGGTTATTTAGTAGCAGTGTATAGAATATAAATCTGTGTCTGGGATATAAAGAGACACTGCATTCACTCCTCTACAGTGTGCGTAGCTGGCCGGCTGGATTATTGGTCCAGTAAATGAAAATCCATATGCACAAGGGAAGAGACCAGCAGTTCAGGGGCAAAACAGCTGCACCTTAGAGAAGAAGTAAGAATTGCTCAAATTCCCTTTTATTTTATATGTGCAATTTAACCCTTTGAGTGCCAGAGGGGTACACAACACATTGCTTTGCAATGCTTTGTGTGTAACCCTCATGCACTCCAAGGGTTAACCAATTAAATACTAGTGGTCTCCAGTGTATTTATTGCACAGCATTAGAAACCTCTTTAGCAGTCAAGGAGTTAAATTCCCCCGTCTAAATCAATGGGAATCTGTACTTGTTTCCCAGGGTGCATTTGGTTTGCTGTCAGTATTGATCAGCAAAGAGCTGAGCTAAGAAGAGGTCATCCAGTAAGACTAGAGGAAAGGAGCTTTCGACTAAAACAAAGGCAGGGATTCTTTACAGTAAGGGGTGGTAAAGCTATGGAATTCTTTGCCTTGGGATGTTGTACTTGCAGATAATGCAATAGATGCCTATCAAGCACAGAACAGTATTGAAAATTATGACAGATGGCTTCAAAGCAGGATGTTGATCCAGGGAAATATCTGACTGCCATGAAGTCAGTAAGGAATTTGTTTTACCCACTTGAGGCTTAAAGGGATAGTAATAGTTAATTTTATGTTTATTTAATATTGTAGGCATTAAAAAAAAATCTGAACAACGATGCAAGTCTTATCTCTCAAACCTTTATGGTATGAGAGATATACCGTGCTAAAGTACCTCTTCTTGGCTGTTTGAGAGAAGTCAGTGCTGTAGCGAACATCTGCAGAATCCGGTCATTTGACCGGATGGAGGCTCTTCAGCAGAGCCGAAATCGTGCTATTTAGAAATAAATACTTCATTGGAACTGTCTACAAAGTGTGCTTGGTTTTTTACCCACTTAAGGATAAATTGGAAATGGCTTCAGAGGGCTTTTTTTTTTTTTTTTTTTTATCTACGGTGTTTTTGGCATGGGCTGGACTTGATGGACGCATGTCTTTTTTTCAGCCTCATCAACTGTGTATGTGTCTTGTTTTTGGGACTATGGCCCTTTGGATGTTTCTTTAGGGGGATAATAAAGAGTTCAAGTATTCATACTTTGCAACCTTTGCTGTTTTGAAGGAGAACTAACAATTACTAATATCCCAAAGCTTACTTTACTGTGTCCAGAAATTCCTTATGGCCGCTGTGAATGTCATCATTTAGGATGTAACCTATTCAGTGTTTTGTTTTTTCCCCCCAAATCACTGTACCATGTAGTATGGATAACCCTTTAAGAGCCAGAAGGGCTCGATTGCTGTGGACCCCTCTGGAACTCAGAGGTTTAAAGCACAAATGAAGGCTACTCCGCACTTAACCCTGCGGCATCAGAATATCGTCATCCTTTTTCATGCAGGCAACATTTTTAAACACATTGCAGAATAGTTTGCTGAACACCGTCTGGCACTCAAAGGGTTAAACTTTGCAGAAGGGGGTGGAGGGATGCAACTATCAAACAATGAAAATTCCAGCTGATTTAAACAGGGCTTTCTCTGTCCTCCAATACAGGTTACTGGTAACTTTGGGTAGGCGATCCGCCCCTTTAAGTAGGCAGGAACAGTTCTAGAAATGAATGCAGGGGTTGGAGCCTACCTTCCCCCCTTGGCTGCAGCTAGCCAATCCGCTCCAGTAAAATTTTTTCCTTGGATGAAGATACAGGCAAGAGAACAGTTCTCCTATAGTTTTACCTATTTTTTTATTTTGCTGTTAGAAATGGAATACCACCATTAGACGGATTACCAAACTGACAATGCCCTTAGATGTGGCTAGCTCAGTGACCAGGTGCTTTTGTGGACCTTATGCCCTGGGGGGAAAATCTTGGGTTCATGTTGTTTCCCCAGGAGTTACCCACTGAGGCTTCTTCTTTAAACATGGTAATTTGAAGACAGAAGATCAACAGGAAAGGTGAGCAACCCTTTGAGTGCTGCAGGTCCATATGTCCCACAGTGCCCCTCCGCACAGGGGTTTTTCCTTTGGAGTTCCTATTGCACACTCCTGCACTCAGTGGGTTTGTCTGTATGTCTGTTGGGTGGTTTGGAGCAGGTTTCTGTGGTAACTTAACCCTTTAGCTGCTGGTTTAGCATCTTTTTGGAGGGGTTGTTGACACTATCCCTACTGGGTTGTGTTTACTGGGTCTAGTGACATGTTTTAGTAATGTCTAGTGTGCATTCACTTATCAGTAACAACTTTCCCAAATTTGTGTTCCAGGCGCGCTTTTACCTCATAGACGCCATCGCTCCATTCACTTCTATGGGACTGTACAGTTTGGAACATAGGTCTGCAACCGCTCATTGTGGCAACTTCAGAGATGGCTCATTTTGTTTGTGTGCCCTTCCTCTCTTATCAGGTCAATGTTTGTTGTGTGTTTGGGGGCTTAGGGGGCTTCCGGCACTGTTGGGGTAGTTTTTCCCTGGGAAAACTACATTTCCCATGAGCGCTTGCTCCGCACGCTTGTTTCTGATTGGCTCCCACCGCGGCAGGCATTTTGTGCTTTTCCTGAACGAGTCGCCCATGCAGGGCTTGGACTCTTCCTTCTCTCCTCTGCAGATTAAACCTTCGTCTGCCATATAAGTGCATTTTAGTGATTTCTGGGGTGAACTTTTAATCTTACACACTGTATTTGGGTGATTCCTTATACTTTAAACGTTTTAACACTGTGAGAATGTCTACTCCGTTAGTGCTTGGGGCCAGGCCTAAGACTAAGGACGCTGGGGGTCTCTGTGTCCCCTATTGCGCATTGCTCCTCATGTCAGTCAGGGTTACCTAGAGAATACTCAGGTCATTTATGCCCAGCATGTTCTGATGTCCCCGAGTCTCTCCCAGGGATCTCCAGCCATGCATTAGAGCCAGTTTGGGTGCAAGAGTTCAAGGCTGCTATTAGAGACCTCCGGTCTACATTGCAACTCTTTCCATCCCAGTTACAGGGGGTCTTCCACTCCTGGCAGACCCCTACTTACGTCAGATCTTCCTAGCCAAAACCGCACAGAGTACCTGACTTATCAGATTCCTCTGAGGAGGAACTGTTGGTGGATTCCAACGTTGAGGAATGTTCTGCCGTGGGCTTCTCTCAGTTTTTTGGGGACCCCTTTGAGGCTGATCCTGATTCCTCGGCTGAGGACCTGATCGGGGCTGTCTTAACCACCCTAAACATTCCCTTAGTTCAAGAGGTTTCTTCTGATCCCTCTGATGTATTTCAGCAGCCTAAGAGGACCCCTATCACGGTGCCCGTGCTTTCGGTGCTGAGCAACGACATTATTATTCTCTGCTGTCTTCTGATTGGCTGGTCTTAATTGCTACCACTAGGGCTTGCTTTTATATACCCTGGGGTGTCCTTCCTTAGGCACCCTTTCGTGGTGTACGAGTTCCTGAGTCTATTCTGCGCTTATGCTGATTCATGTATGACCTGGCCTGTCTGACTACGAGCTTGTTCCTGAGTTCCTGTTGCTACGCTCCGTTGCTGATTATATCTTGGCTGAGAACCCGCCCTGTTGCTGACCGTATCTGGCTGAGAACCCGCTCCGTTGCTGACCGTATCTGGCTGAGAACCCGCTCCGTTGCTGATTATATCTTGGCTGAGAACCCGCCCTGTTGCTGACCGTATCTGGCTGAGAACCCGCTCCGTTGCTGACCGTATCTGGCTGAGAACCCGCTCCGTTGCTGACCGTATCTGGCTGAGAACCCGCTCCGTTGCTGACCGTATCTGGCTGAGAACCCGCTCCGTTGCTGACCGTATCTGGCTGAGAACCCGCTCCGTTGCTGACCGTATCTGGCTGAGAACCCGCTCCGTTGCTGACCGTATCTGGCTGAGAACCCGCTCCGTTGCTGACCGTATCTGGCTGAGAACCCGCTCCGTTGCTGACCGTATCTGGCTGAGAACCCGCTCCGTTGCTGACCGTATCTGGCTGAGAACCCGCTCCGTTGCTGACCGTATCTGGCTGAGAACCCGCTCCGTTGTTGACCGTATCTGGCTGAGAACCCGCTCCGTTGCTGACCGTATCTGGCTGAGAACCCGCTCCGTTGCTGACCGTATCTGGCTGAGAACCCGCTCCGTTGCTGACCGTATCTGGCTGAGAACCCGCTCCGTTGCTGACCGTATCTGGCTGAGAACCCGCTCCGTTGCTGACCGTATCTGGCTGAGAACCCGCTCCGTTGCTGACCGTATCTGGCTGAGAACCCGCTCCGTTGCTGACCGTATCTGGCTGAGAACCCGCTCCGTTGCTGACCGTATCTGGCTGAGAACCCGCTCCGTTGCTGACCGTATCTGGCTGAGAACCCGCTCCGTTGCTGACCGTATCTGGCTGAGAACCCGCTCCGTTGCTGACCGTATCTGGCTGAGAACCCGCTCCGTTGCTGACCGTATCTGGCTGAGAACCCGCTCCGTTGCTGACCGTATCTGGCTGAGAACCCGCTCCGTTGCTGACCGTATCTGGCTGAGAACCCGCTCCGTTGCTGACCGTATCTGGCTGAGAACCCGCTCCGTTGCTGACCGTATCTGGCTGAGAACCCGCTCCGTTGCTGACCGTATCTGGCTGAGAACCCGCTCCGTTGCTGACCGTATCTGGCTGAGAACCTGCTCCGTTGCTGACCGTATCTGGCTGAGAACCCGCTCCGTTGCTGACCGTATCTGGCTGAGAACCTGCTCCGTTGCTGACCGTATCCGGCTGAAGAACCCGCTCCGTTGCTGACCGTATCTGGCTGAAGAACCCGCTCCGTTGCTGACCGTATCTGGCTGAGAACCCGCTCCGTTGCTGACTGTATCTGGCTGAAGAACCCGCTCCGTTGCTGACTGCTTCTGGCTGAAGAACCCGCTCCGTTGCTGACTGCTTCTGGCTGAAGAACCCGCTCCGTTGCTGACTGCTTCTGGCTGAAGAACCCGCTCCGTTGCTGACTGCTTCTGGCTGAAGAACCCGCTCCGTTGCTGACTGCTTCTGGCTGAAGAACCCGCTCCGTTGCTGACTGCTTCTGGCTGAAGAACCCGCTCCGTTGCTGACTGCTTCTGGCTGAAGAACCCGCTCCGTTGCTGACTGCTTCTGGCTGAAGAACCCGCTCCGTTGCTGACTGCTTCTGGCTGAAGAACCCGCTCCGTTGCTGACTGCTTCTGGCTGAAGAACCCGCTCAGTTGCTGACTGCATCTGACTGAGTACCTGCTCCGTTGCTGACTGCATCTGGCTGTAGAACATCTCCATTGCTGACTGCATCTGGCTGTAGAACATCTCCATTGCTGACCGCATCAGACTCAGGACCCGCTCTGTTGCTGACCACTGGTGGCGCTGTTCCGCTTCGTTGCTGTCTCCTGTTATCGGTTTACCGGCTCCGGTACCAACCGTGTCTGGTTGTGCCTTGGGCGACCCCTTGTGGTCATCGTGATACTGGGCCTTGTATTGCTTGTGGTGGTGCACCGCGTGGCGCTATTCCTTGTCGACCAAAGGCTAAGCTTGGGCTTAAGCTGCTCCTATAACCGTTGCTGGCGGTGTGCACATTCGAAGTACCAGTACAAGTGTTCTTACACAGGCTGTGTTACTCTGATCTCTCTGTCTGTGGCCTTCCTACCTTTAACGCTATGCTCACTCCCTCTGGGAGTTTCAGTAAGTCTCTGGGCATTGACCATTAACCCTGTGGGTACCTGGAGAGTCCAGGTAAGGGCTTATACTATTCACTGCAGTAACCTCGAGCCAGAGCCAGCATTGTACATTCCATGCTGTAGGTTGAGTAGTCACTGGTTGCGTTACAGTTTCCTGTTGTCGCCTCGATCCACGCCTAGCGTTGTAGGGTCTGTCTCTAGCAGCTGCCTTGGTCTCCGTTACCCTCCCATAGGGTAGTGTTGCCACTCCACGGTTGCCCCGTATATGCGGCCTGAGCCTGGGTCTGAGTTTCCTCGTTACCATATCATACAGTCTGGGTCAGTGTTGCCTCGTTACCATATCATACAGTCTAGGCCAGTGTTGTCTTGCTGCTCCTGGTTCGGTGCCCAGGCGTCTGGGTAGTGCCAGTCCTGTTACACGAGCACCTCCTGAGTATGCTCACCTATGATCAGCTCTCGAACGGGTTGCCTCCAGCCTCACTGATACTGCCAGAGTCTGCACTACCAGCTTGTATTCTGTTGTTCCAGTCCACCTATTCTGGTACTGCGGGCGGCTTCCTGTTGTGTATTAATATATTTCTGTTTGATTTGCCTTGTGGGCCTCAGGGCCTAATTCCTTGTATGCTCTTGTTCAATAAAGTCATTTTAACCTTACCATCCTGAGTATTCATAAAAAACCGTGACACCCCCATATTTGTTTTCCACCTAACCCCACTCTTGACCACCTTGTGTCTGATGAGTGGAAGTCTCTGGACAGGAAACTGCTGTTTCCAAGAAATTTGCCAAGCTTTACCCCTTCTCTGAGGCGGTGCTTGCTCAGTGGGTTCATCCAAAGCTTTGGATATATGTTTTGATCATACAGACACCCTGTGTGTGATAGCACATAGTCTTACTTCCCAGGTATATTTAACTCTAGTGCTCACCATTTATATTTATTTGTCAGTGGGTTCATCCCCTAAGGTGGATGCACCTGTCTCCAGGATATCTAAGTCCACTGACTTGCCAGTTGCTGATGCGTCCGCTCTGAAAGACTGGACTGACAAGAAACTTGAGGTCTCCCTCAAGTCCATTTTGCCACCACTGGTACTGCCATGTGTACAACGTTTGCTGTGACATGGTGAACTGGGCCATTGCGTTCTGGACTGAACATCTCACCCTGGCTGTCCGTCAGGGTGTTACTACTTCGGATATGTTGCGCCTTCTTACCAACATTTCTGAGGTCCAGCACTATGTTTCTGCTGCCTTGTTTGATGCCATCCGTTTGGTGGCTAGGGTTTCCAGAAGAGCCTTTTGGCTCTAGATCTGGTCTGCTGACACTGCACTGAAGAAAGCTTTTCTCTCGTTGCCTTTTCAAGGCACCTCTTTGAGAGATGAGACACTTATCGTTCTTTATTTTTTTTTTTTAAATGGCTAAAATATTAAATCAAGCTAAAATGAATTATTGCTATCACTTAACGCTGAAAAGATCCCCTCCCGCTCCTCCTGGGTGAGTCACTGATCCTCTGTCTGGTCCAGATGGAGAGCGGTGAGGGACAATCTTATGTAAGCAAAAGGAAAATTCTGCCCTCCTTCGTTGGCGGGGGAAGGGGGAGTGGGGTTTTGCTTATACTTACTGACTGAAGATTGTCCCTCGCTGTATCTGTCCTGTCCCACGTCCGGATTCCACATCTAAGGGGAGGAGGCCAGAAGGGGCGGGAGGGGGATCCTTTCAGCTTGAATAGTGATTGAACTACAGAACTGTAAGTACTTAAACATACCGCTACGTGTTATAAAAAGCTTAAAGAAGACTCAGAGCAGAACTTTAAAGGAGCAGTAAACTTTTTTTTATGAAAATGCATATTTTACAAAGCATTTCCTGCTGAATAAAACAAGGTCACTCCCATCGCTGTCAGATGTTTTATTCAAAAATTATAGCAGTTTAAATAATCAGGAAGTGAATTTACTGTGTTTACTTCCTGATAGTTCTAACTGACAGGAAGTGAATTTACTGTGTTTACTTCCTGATAGTTCTGACAGGAAGTGACTCAGCAGTTTCTGTCACATTCTATGGAGAACTGTATGTCTCTGACTTTTCTGACTTTCCTCTCCATTAGAATCTAACAGGAAATCTAATTAGAATTTGACCACTAGAGGGCACTGCTAATGTAAAAAAACAAGGGTTTAAACTGTAATAACTCTGGAAATATAAATCTCTCAGCAGTGGGAGTACCCTTATTTTACTCAATAGCAAAATCCCTACAATATATATTTTTTCATAAAAAAAGTTTACTGCTCCTTTAATATAGACCTTACTATCCCTTTAACTTCTTGAGTGCATTGTCCTAATGCATTGCTTTACAATGTATTAGACACCCATGTGGCACTCAGGTGGTTTAAAGTTTAGTTCACCCTTTAACCCTTTGAGTGTCAGAGGGGTATGCGACACATTGCAATGCTTTGCATACCCCTCTGGCACTCAAAGGGTTAAAGAGCAAAGAGGTACACAGCGCATTGCAGATCAATGCATTGCATTCCCCTCTGGTTGTCATAAGGTTAAAGGGACAGTAATGTCCAAGAAAATATATTTAGCATTTTGTAGTGCTTAAAAAGTTGAATTGAATGCAAAAAAACCCTATCTCTCAAGCTGCTATGGTTTGAGAGATATCTGCATTCAAAGTTCTCCCTCCCTCCCCTTTCCCTGATGTCAGCGATGTGCAGGAGATCTGTGTCGGCCAACACACGGAGGCTCCGCAATCGCGTTATTTAAAACGAATTAGTTCATTAGAAAGGTCTACAAAGAGTACCTGGTTTGCAGGCACACTTTGTAGACCATTCCAGTGAACTAATTTCTTTTAAATAACGAGATTGCTGCTCTGCTGCAGAACCTCCGCATGTCGGCCAACACATCTCCTGCTGACAGCTTTACAGCTGACAGCAGGAAACGACAAACTTTGACTGCAGCTATCTCTCAAACCATAGTGGTTTGAGAGATAGGGTGTTTTGCATTCAGCTTTTTAAGCACTGCAAAATGCTAAATATATTTTCTGGGACACAGCGGAATGTATTTACATTTCATGGCGATCCTTGTGATAGGGAAAGGCGTCTTGAAGCACATTTAACTTAACCTTGTTATTTAATCTCTAGGCCAAAACACTGAGAAAGCTGATTCAACAGACGTTTCGTCAGTTTGCCAACCTTAACAGGGAAGAAAGTATCCTGAAATTCTTTGAAATCCTCTCCCCAGTTTACAGATTCGACAAGGAATGCTTTAAATGTGCCCTTGGAGTAAGTATGCTGGGGTGTCGCCCAATACCTCCACAATTTGCGTGTGTGGTCTTTATTTAACAACAAGCTTATCTCATCTTTAACCCTTTTGAATGCCAGAAGGGTACGTAAGGCATTGCAAAGCAATGTGTTGCGTACCCCTCTAGCAGTCAAAGGGTTAAATTGACAGTCCATTTCCATTTTTGCCTTTTCATTCTTTGTCAGTGCATCATACGCAAAGTCAAATTGCATATACTTTCATTGTTTTTCATCTTAGCCTATTGTTTTTATACTTTCTGTGACACTGAGATCCCTGACTGTTTTCCGGAGAGATTTCTGTCAGGGGCTGAAAGCTAGAGAGAGAGATGCATACTATGTAACACTCCCTGCACAGTGGCGTAACTATTGGGGTCACACCTTCGACCGGGCCCGGCCTCCCCCTGCAACCCCCTCGCCTGACTCCCATGCTTAAGTAATGCAGAGCACTGGGGCTCTGCCAGAGGGAGATTGTGGAAGGGGCAATGTGGAGATGGGGGCATTGTGGAAGGGACAGTGTCGATATTGGGGGTCATTGTGGAAGGGACATTGTGGAGATTGGGGGGCATTGTGGAAAGGACAATGTGGAGATTGGGGGGCATTGTGGAAGGGGAAATGTGGAGATTGAGGTGCAACGTGGAGATGGGGGGCAATGTGGAGGTGGCCAATGTGGTCGGGGGGCCCATGGCAATTCTTGCACCAGGGCCCCCGTGGCTTCTAGTTACACCTCTATCCCTGCAGCAGAACAGCCTGTCTTCCCTACATTATTCGGCGCCTCAGTGCTGCAGGGATAGTGAAATATTGTAACACTATTGCTGACTTCACAGTCCCTGAGAGAGAGCTCTCTGGAAACCAGTAATTCAGCGAGCTTCCTGTCAATAACATACACTAGAAGTATAAAGAAATAAGTGAAGATGTAAGAAAACGGTTATGAAACATATAGGCATCTTTACATATTATGCACTTTGATATTATTTAAAGTCATAAAAAAGGTTAAACTGATGTTCTAAGAATTGAAGCAAATCCGATTCCCCCATAGGGAGCTTCATTTTATTTTATTTTTTTCCTCTATCAAAAATTCCCATTGATGTAAATAAAGCTTTCCATTTCTTGAATGCTGGAGAGATTTCTGCCATTCAAGAGATTAAAGGGATAGTAATACTTCGTTTTAACTTTATTTTATTTTGTAGGCGTTAAAAAAACATGAAGAATGATTTAAGTCTTATCTCTCAAACCTTTATGGTTTGAGAGATATTCACAAGCAAAGTTTCCCCTCCCCCCCCTTTTTCCTAGTGTAAGCCATCTCTTCTCAGATGTGGAATCCAGTCCATAGACCAGACAGATAACAGAAGGGGACAATCTTCTTCCTATGAGAACAATGAAAGCCCTGCCCCCCTTGACAAGTTTTTCAGCTTTTTCCCTTATCTTAACTGAAGATTGTCCCTCTCTGCAGTCTACCTGGGCACCTCCCTTCTGATCTGGCTGAACAGGGGGGGGATACTTTGTGAATATCTCTTAAACCATAAAGGTTTGAGAAATAAGACTTATATCGTTCTTCATGTTTTTTTAATGCCTACAAAATAAAATAAAGATAAAATGAAGTATTACTATCCCTTTAAGGTCAGTTTGATCTGTGGAAAGTTGTAATTGTTCCCTATGAAGCAATTAGTTTGCATCTAATTCTTTGTCCTAGTTCTTCTAAATGGGCATCTGGACCCAAGGAATAAATGGCTTTTACTTTGTTTAGCATGATGATTTACCTAGTTAAGTGTCTTCCATACAACAATCTGGTATAT
Organism: Rhinophrynus dorsalis; assembly: GCA_037306005.1. Classification (NCBI taxonomy): domain Eukaryota; kingdom Metazoa; phylum Chordata; class Amphibia; order Anura; family Rhinophrynidae; genus Rhinophrynus; species Rhinophrynus dorsalis. The sequence continues at coordinate 21,516,666 of CM074723.1, forward strand.
TTATACTTTATATTTTTGCATTCACTGTAAATTGTTTGAGTTTGTCATCTCACCTTTATACACCCATTGAAGCACATTGTTTGTTGTGAGAAGGTGCGACCTAGTGTTTCTTAGTCTGTGTTACTAGTGCCCCTGGAGTACAACCACAAGGCAGACGTATCCACTGTATAGATGGCCATGTTGTGCCATCATGTAGGTTGTGACAATGGCGGCTGTTGTATAATATGGCTGGGAATCAGCCTAGCATATCTACTGGTCTATACTGTAATTCCTGCAAATTAATAAACCTAAAGCATGTACTCCTATCCTGCTCTTGGGCACCATGTCAGGCAAAAAAGTGGTTAAGTGGCTTGGTGGGATGTGACTTGCAAGGCACGGTGGTAAACTAACACTGGATTACTGAGAAAGGGGACTGCACCCTCACTAGGTAGCCATACTTATTACCCTTGTTCATATTGTAGTTGGTGTATGATAGGACACCACCCACCCCCTCTTTTCTATACTATATATTATTGTGGACTCTGACTGAGTATATGTGTTTTATATCATTTAAATCAGGCATGTCAGACGTGTGGCCCATTGGCCTGCAGTGTGAGGCTATGGAGGAAAATGTTTTACGTACCCTGCATCCCAGCATCTAGTAGTCAGATAGTAGTGTCACAAAATTAATGTCCATCCGACTGTTCAATGGAATTTTCTATACTGAATACTATGTTCTGTAAATCCTTTACCGTTAAATTTAGCTTGGAAATCCAATTAAAAGTTTCCCCCACCGCCCCTTTTCAGCATGTCACGTTGAGGTATCACTGTGAGGGGCAATACTGTGATTGTCCGTATAAGGAGAATCCTGAACCCCCCCCCCCCCCCCCCCCGACAAAGAAGGGATCATTTTCCTTATGCTGACACAACACTGCCCCTTGTTGAGATCCGTCCGGACCGCCTTTCTGATCTGAGGGAAGTTAGTGTGATGTTCTGAAAAGAGGCGAGAAGGGGAAACTTTTAATTGGATTTTAAAGCCAAATGTAAAGGATTATCAAAATAAAGTATTCAGTGTCGAAAATTACACTGAACTATTGTATGGATTTTTTTTTTTGTTTGTTTGGTATTACTATCCCTTTAAAAACCCTGTTTAGATAGCGGGGATTTTTTTTCTCTGTTCCTTTAACTCTCTGAATGTCGGAGGTATCCAGCACATTGCTTTTGCAATGCATTGGACATGTCTCTGACACTCAGAGGGTTAATTGATCTACCTGTTTGTCCCAGTAAGAGAGAGAGGGTGACTGTGTGGGTGATTCTGTGAATACCAGTGGAACAGGGATATGGTGTCAGACCAGTGGTGTCCGTAGACATTTTTCCAGGGGGGAGCAAAGCCATAATATGACCCCCAGGCCAGCCCATCTAGCCCCTTTATTTATATGGAGGGGGGTAATTGTAGGGGGGGGCAAGTGCCCCCCTTCCCCCCCCCCCCCCCCCCCCCCGGATGCCCATGTGTCAGACAAGTAATGATCATACCTGCAGATGATCATACATGCATGCAGATCCTAGCAGCTAATGTCATACACCAGGCACACTGCGTAACTGCTGCGCTGGACACCTAGGTGGTTCAAATCCCTATGTAGATCCGTGGTATTTTTCATTTGTCCCTACAATTAAGTTGGTTTCCTCAAAAATGGCTGCCCTTAATCCCTTAAAGATATAATAAGCCTTATTTTTGAAAAAAATCTAATATTTCGGGGTTTATCCTGCTAAGCAAAACATGTACTCCCACTGCTGGGAAATTTTTTAAAAAGTTATTGCTTCTAAAACCTTTGGGCGCAGTACCACTATGGCGTGAAATTTTGTGGTGGTGCTGTTACTACAGCAGTCTGTGAACAGCTCTAGTCTGTTGACTGTAAACCTCGATAGGATGCTGCAGAAACAGTTCCACTGTAAAATTCCAGGCTATGGAAGTGTACTGCACCCAAAAAAGTTTGAGCTGCAATAATGTTTGAGTAAAACATCTTTGAGCAGTGAGAGCTCCCTTATTTTACTCATCAGAATATATATCTCTCACGCACACACACACGCACACGTGCTGTCTCTGATTCCCCTATGATGTAATTGTATGAAGGAGTTTGGGTCTGGTGTTATGCAATAATTAATGTGGGGGTTAATTAACATTAATTACATTTATAGCGTGGGTAAGAAGTAGTTTATTTTCTATTAAATTGCTATGATACATAGCAATTTATCAAGTGATATGGTTTCCACTTGTTATTTTACAGTTCCTGCATTAATTTATCTTATTTTTCTTCCTTCTTCCCTGTCTTCACCATTTATATTATATTATAACCACAAAAGTCCAGTTGGATTATTTCCGTGGAATTAGCGATCGGCCCAGAAGAAGGAATTAGTTACCTAACAGACAAAGGTTCTAATGTGAGTATTGATTCCTTTGCAGCTCGCCACTTTGATACTTGATAATGCACATAACTTGATAACGCACGATTGCCTTGGGGGCGGGGGCTTACGTATAATTCCTCATGATTGACAACCTCTGCTACTTGTTTGCTCTTAATCCTTAGAGTGCCAGAGGGGTTTGCAATGCATTGTGTTATGCTTCTACATAACCCTCTGGCATTCAAAGGGTTAACCAATTAAGAACCAGAGGGTGCTCGCTGAAATGTGAAGTAATGCGTTGCATGCCCATCTGATCCGTAATGGGTCAAGCTAATATTTTACTATAGAAAAAATTATATATTTTGATTTTACATATTCAGCAAGTGCATAATTTGTAAAGTCAAATTGCCTGTACTTTGTATATTTTTTCATGTTCACAGTGTCCATTTTAATAAAGTTTGTTTATCCAGAGAGACTCCAAAACACATTAGATTATGAGGAATTCACTTTCAATCTGTAGCCATGCAGCTCCTTGCTGTCAGACAAACAGGTTTTGTGTGTGTTTATAGTACCACTTAGAGGATGCAGATGTATCTAGCTTCAAAGAGTTAAATAGCTTGGGCTGTTGATTAAAGGAGCAGTAAACATTTTTCTTTTTGTTAAGAGGAAGTATCACTTACATATAAGTGCCCCCCCACTTAATTCTTAGTATAGCAGTAAGTATTGAATTCCTGTTATAATATTTATTAAGTGCTTGCATTATTTAGAAATGTACATTCTTATGAGACTCACCGCCAAACGACTATCACATATAAATGCCCCTCCCAATTAATTCTTATTGTAGCGGTAAGCATTGAAATACTGTTATACTCTTAGTTAAATGCTGGCATTATTTAGAATTGTAAGTTCTTCTGAGACTCGCCTCCAGAGGACAGCGCAGACATCTTGCCAAAGAGGGATATGTGTGCCTGCTCTGTTCATCCCTGTCTGTGCCGTGCAGCTCCCCCTTAGGTTATTTACCAATCAGTGATGAGACAGGGACGGACCGTGCAGGTGCACAGATGCCTCTTCAGCAAGATGTCTGCGCTGTCATCTGGCTGTGAGTATCATAAAAATATATTATTCTAAACAATGGCAGCACTTAATAAAGACGATAACAGGGTTTCAGTGCTTACCTCTATACTAAGAATTAATTGGGATGCACTTACATGTGATCCGCTTTAAGCAACAGCACCATCTGGTGTCCAAACTGCAATGTAATTTTCCCCCCATAATGCACTCTAAGGGACAGCTTGGGGGAGATGCACTGAGGCAGCACTTCTCAACCTTTTTTTTGCTCAAGACACCTCAAGCATGTATTCTGGAATTTTTGGTGCACCCCTAAAAAAGGGCATGTCATTTGCCAAGGGTTCAATGAAGGGGGGGCAAAATAAATATATGGTTACACTTAAACGTCACAATTAGAATGACAAAAACAAATATATCTGTGCTTAATAATTTCATTAAATCACATCTGAAAGTTCACATATGTTTCAACTTTTTTACTGGAAAAAAGGGGCACCCTAAGTGGAAATCCGTGGCACACCAACGTTCCATGGCACCTTTAGTTGGGAAACACTGCAGCAAGGGTTGATAAAACAGTGATGAAGTGGAGATAACTTCTCCAGTGATAACACTTCCCTAAGTCCTATATTATTCTCTGGAGCCCACTGGGAGATATCTTAGTACATTGGCTCCATAGAATAACAGGACAGCTGGAGAAGTGATATTACTAGAGACATTATCCCCTTTTTATCATGTTTATTAAACCCTCCTTTTGTCATAGACTATTGCTCTCAGTAGTAAGATATGGAAACAGCACCACCTGGTCACCTGAATGGAAAATTGCAGTTGAATTAAAGTTTGAGCTGTTTGAATTTCATAAAGTAGTTCACTGCACCTTTAAGCCTATTACATATGGTGACACTCATTTGTTCTATATTCATTATAGAACACACTTTGTTCTCAACTTGCACGAACCTTGCTGCCAGGCAAATATAAAGTTGTTTTGTTTATTTTTAAATACCGTAAAATCTCAGGTATAATACGCACCTGTGTATAATACGCAGGTGCATATTGTACCCAAGATGTTAGGGGAAAACAAGAGTGCCTATGTATAATACGCACCCTTGTTTTCCCCCTTACTACCAAAAAAACATTAACGCTGCCAGCTACACTCCTCCGTCCCCCGGCTCAATCCAACATTAAAAGAAGACTTACTTGGTTATATAGATCAAGCCAATGAAGTGCTACATTTAAAAACGCTCCCTCCCATCTTCCTTGCGGGCGGCATTCTTGCATTTGCCGCCCGCTTCCGTCAATGGACTACCAAGACCTTCCTCCTGCGGTATTGTCCTGTGAGGACCTTGAGATCCTCACAGGGCATTACCATTGGCAGGCGGCGGAAGGTCCCGAAAACCCATTAAAGGAAGCGGGCGGCAAATGCAAGAATGCCGCCCGCAAGGAAGATGAGAGGGAGCTTTTTCACATGTAGCACTTCAATGGCTTGATCTATATCACCAAGTAAGTCTTCTTTTAATGTCAGATTGCGCCGGGGGATGGAGGAGGGTAGCTGGCAGCTCTAATAAATATATTTTTTTTTATTCGGCAAAAATCTCTCGGGTATAATACGCACCCCCCACTTCACTTAAGGTGAAGAGGGGTAAAATTGTGCGTATTATACCCGAGATTTTACGGTAGTCCGGCTTCTTCCTTAAAGAGGAACTACCACCTGACAAAACCTTTACCTTCACTATGTCCCCATTTGGCGACTAGCTGCTTAGTAGCGCTAGTTGCCAGAATAATTACCTTATTTAATAGATTTCTGCTCTCTTCCATGAGTGACAGGCAGTATGGAGTGCGAACATCTTGCCATTGTGATGTCCTCGCGCCTGCGCTGTCAGTCCCAAATGGCTCCTAGCAACGCCTCCTAGACCCGGCTAGGACTGACAGCGCAGACGTCACAATGGCAAGATGTCCGCGCTCCGTCCTGCCTGTCAGCCGGGGGAGAAAGCAGAAATCTATTCAATAAGGTAATTATTCTGGCGACTAGCGCTACTAAGCAGCTAGTCGCCAAATGGGGACTTAGTGAAGCTGAAGATTGTGTTGGTGGTAGTTCCGCTTTAACCCCTTTAGAGACCTCTACCATTAATGTTTCTAGTTCTCAAGGGGTTAAGTCAAGCAATATTGTTGTTGTATTATTTTTTAATCTGAGCGTTGTTCTTTGATTCACATACATTACTTTTAATCACAGTGCTTTTCCTATTAAACCCCATATACACACTAATCTGTGTCGTCTATTCCAGCCCACTCATCTGGCAGATTTTACTCAGGTCCAGACAATTCAGTATTCCAGCTGTGAAGACAAGGACAGGAAGGGGATGTTACAGCTCAAAATCGCAGGTGCCCCAGAGGTAAAACTCTGTCCTTATTAACACTGGAAAAATATCATTGAGGTTCACCAGCCAACTAAAAAAAAATTATTAGTGCATCCAGTGTTAAAGGAATAGTAATACTTAAAATGTAAAAAAAAATGTTATAGGGTTTATCCCCCCTGAGTAAAATAAGGGTACTGCAGCTACTGAAAAGTGTTTTATTTATAAGTTAATACAGCTCGAACTTGACTTTTTCGCCTGCAGTATCACAGTGGCCTGAAATTGTATAATGGCGCTGTTGCTACCCCATCCTATAGAGATTTATGGTCAACCGACCAGAGCTGTCCATAGGATTGTGTAGCAACAGCGCCACTGTACAGTATTAGGCCTCCGTAATACTACACCTAAAAAAAAATCAAGTTTGAGCTGTAATAACGTTCAAATTAAACGTTTTTCATCAGTGGGAGTAGCCTTTACTCAGGGGGATAAACACTGCAAAATATATTTTTTTACATATTAAAGGGGAACAATCACCCCTATACAAGTTTGCCTCAGAGTGATCTTCATATAGCGATAACCTGTAATTATTGTTGTTTTTTTGTTATAAAATGCATGCTATGGCAAAATTTACATTTTTAAAAATGAGCCGGAGCCTTACTTCAGGACAGACTGCGGGTACAGCTCTGCACCACAGCCTGTCAGTCTTCCTCTGTTTCCTCCCTAAGTATTGGTGTGATCCAGCCTCCTCCGATGATGGAGGATTTCTCCATATAAGCTGGTTGGAATGTGACAATACTTGGGGAGGAACAGAAGAAGACTGACGGGCTGCGGTGCAGAACTGCAGTCTGTCCTGAAGTAAGGCCCTGGCTCAATTTTAAAAATGTAAATTTTTCCATAGCATGCTTTTTATAAAAAAAATATATATATATCAGTTGATTGTAGAGTATAATATCCTTACTGCACTCTTAGACCTCATTATCCATGATGTAATGTTGCTCAGACTTAAGTTAACAATATTTTAGCACTGGGTTTGTAAAGATCAGAACACACTGCTACAGTTCGTTGAACATTAACTGCTTATTGTCCATCTGTCTTTAAATTTGTCAAATTCTGCTGCATTTCTGTTTCTCGCAGGATTCCTCTAGTAAAGTTAATTCAGCTACCGTGCTATTTACATAAGGGAATAGCTTTCCAGCCTACATCAATTTTGCATTTATATCCACAACCTGTAGCACTGTATGTATGTGAATGCCTATTAACCCTTTGAGTGCCAGAGGGGTATGCAACACATTGCAAAGCAATGCGTTGCGTACCCCTCTGGCACTCAAAGGGTTAAAAAAACAAAGTGCAAACTCGCAGAAATAGGAGTATCAAATAAAACAACTAAACCGGGCACTCAAAACCAATCGTCCGTCATCCTTCCAATATGTAATAAGAAAAGTGCCACTCAAGACAGTAACGGTCCCTAATAAAATGGTGAGGTCACAGAGAAACATGTGAGATACGCCTACCCCCTTTATTTGCTGCTGCAGACACTTTGTCTCAGCATAGAACCAAAGACTAGTTGCTGTCAGACTTATCCTTACCATTTATTAGTTGGCTTACTTAGCTGGCGAACATTGTCCCACGATATACGAGACTGTGTTGGGTGGCATGCCTTCCATCAATATTGGATGGATTGTTTTCGGACTTTGGGAACTGTGGAAGAAGGTGAGGAATTTAATTGTGGAGCACCCTGGGATGATAGACGATCAGTTGCGATTGCCATGCATAGCGGTTTTATTTGAAACACCTGTTTCTGAGAGGCTTAGAGATGGTTCTTATAAGTTTGCCCTGGGCACTTTGTGTTTGAATACGCTTTAATGACATACTGCACTTTATGTATTCTCTTCTTTGTTACAGTTGTCTATTAACCCTTTGAGTGCCAGAGGGGTACGGAACGCATTGCTTTGCAATGCGTTCCATACCCCTCTGGCACTCAAAGGGTTATATATAGTATATATAGTACAGTATATGAGTTTATTTAGCATGACCGATCACTAATTTGCTATATTACCAGTACTATATGTTACATGCACTGCGTTTTTTGTTGTGATGATGTTCATAGAATTATCCTTAGCGGCCCTTTACATGAAGAGTTAACGTGTCTGTATGTCTGGGTGGTGTGTTGATGTGTATTGCTGTGAGATCAGGATGCAGCTGTTCTGTGACATATGAACGACAGCAATAAAGACTCTTTTGTTGGTTCGTCCCTCTCCCTTCAGCCTTTGACTGTGACAGCCCCATCCCTCACCATTGCAGAGAACATGGCCGACTTGATAGATGGATATTGTCGCCTCGTCAACGGAGCCTCCGAGTCTTTTATCATCCGGCCGCAAAAAGGTAAATTGTTTTTCTTCTGCTGATTGCAGTGGCAGTGTTTATGGACTCCGAGCATTACCCGGAGCCTTTCTGTATGCAGATGAGCAGGGAGAGGGTGGGCCCTGCTGCACATTAAACTGAGCTTGTCTGTGTGCCAGTGGTGGGCAACAGGTGGCCCTGGGGCCTCATGCGGCCCTCAAAGGCTTCTTTTGTGGCCTCCAGTCTGTTCTCTGGTATCTTGGGAAATAGCGGTAGTTTACCTCTCCATAATCAGACATACCCTATATTCACCCCAAAAAGCAGCACCCTTTCTCTTTCTGAGTGCATACCTTCCTTTACACTTAACTATTCCTCCTTAACCCCTTGGATGAAAGAGAGGTCTCCAGTGCATTGCAAAGCAATAAGTTGGATACCTTTCTAGCATCCAGTGAGTTAATCTGCCTATTTTTCTACCTCTATTTAGAGTTGTAGCCATAAGCAAGCACATTCCCTGTATATTATATGATGCATAAAATCTAGTCCTGTGTGTACTTCATGAATGAACTGCCTTAGCTTTTGTCTTTCAATACAAACACCACAAGCAAAATTAATCAGCTGACATATGTCTTAACCCTTTGAATGTCAGAGGTATCCAACACATTGATTTGCAATGTGTTGTACACCTGTCTGGCACAGAAAGGGTTAAAATGCAAAGCTGGGATAAGATTTTAGGGATTTGACTTAAAATATATCTTTACAGATTCTAGCTGGAAGTACGTGATATTTAAAGTGATATCACCACATTTCAGTTGCAGGCGTTAGCGTTCCCTTGTCAATCCCTAATTCAAACCTTTGCGCAGTTGGCGAGGAAATATTCGAATTTGTTACAGAGTTAGGCACTCTAGATGTTGTGAACTACAACTCCCAACATTCCCATCCAGCCAGCTGCTGAGTTGCTAACCCTTTGAGTGCCAGAGGGGTACACAATGCATACCCCTCTGGCACTCAAAGGGTTAAAGGTTTGCTGGACCCCACCCCTTATACTTTCTGCATTCAAAAATCTGCTTCAAATGCAAGTCTGCAGTATAACAAGCTCTCATTGCTGAATTCTTCTCTTTCTGTTTGTGTTATGTACGATGTACGATTTTATATATAAGTGCTAGTGCTTCGGTTAATAAAATGTTAGAATTAACCCATAAGCTCCTAGCTGTGATGTTGTCCCAGCTTTAAATCTCATAACTCCCAACATTTCAATGCCCAAAGAAGGGATACTTGTTTTAGGTGGTTGTGTTGGGGGTGTGGCTAATGGGCAGGGCAGTAATAATTTTATGATCTGTTGACCCCCCTTTGTGTAACTGAATGATTTAAAGCAAGACACAGGCTAATTTATAAACACGCATACTGAAGTTTAACAAACATTCATGTGTTTTATTGCTATGGAGGGACACCAGGGTGATACACTTCTATACACACCACACAGTCTGATCTCCTAAACACAGGGACACCAGGGTGATACACTTCTATACACACCACACAGTCTGATCTCCTAAACACAGGGACAACAGGGTGATACACTTCTATACACACCACACAGTCTGATCTCCTAAACACAGGGACACCAGGGTGATACACTTCTATACACGCCACACAGTCTGATCTCCTAAACACAGGGACACCAGGGTGATACACTTATATACACACCGAACAGTCTGATCTCCTAAACACAGGGACACCAGGGTGGGAAAGACAGAGAGAGAGGGATTTGTTTCTCAGGGGAACGGTCCCTCCTAAACTGGCACATTTGGAGAGGGGTATGGACCCCTAATATCTCCTAAAGAGGGACACTTGGGGAGGTATGAAATATCTACTATTAAAAGCTCTCTTATATTCCTAATAAATTGTATGTAATAATTCTGTGGGCGATGCCTCTTCTATACTATCTAAAAGTGATGTTTATCCCATTTTGGTTGTACTTCTCCTGACGATGTTATTACCACATGTCCCATTTCAACATGAATTATCTTTCAAGTATTCCAACTGTGGGCTTCTCTTATTAAATATAATTTTACATTTAGGATGGAATTACACTCAAAATGTTAACTAACTGGAAGAAGAGGTTCAGAAAGTTTGTGTGTATGATGGATATGGAGATATCTATCTATCTATCTATCTATCTATCTATCTATCTATCTATCTGTGTGTGTGTGTGTCTGTGTGTGTGTGTGTGTGTGTGTGTGTGTGTGTGTGTTTGTGTCTTTGTGTCTTCAATTTTTGACTGGTCTACAGTGCACTGATTCATGTTGGATACCTTTCTAGGATTCAAGGGGTTAAGAGCCCCATTTACATCAATGAGAATATAAATGTTTCCTTGTATGGTGTAGTTATTTACGTCACAATTGGATTTTGTAGCGTATCGAATACGACCTACAGTCACCTGTGCGAAGAGGAGTCTGAATTCTGCCCATTGTTATATATTTATTAGGATAAATAATTGGCAACTCGTTTTGATGATCTAGCACAAGGGGCAGCAACCTTTGGAATGTGGGTGTCTGTATGGATGGGGGGGTTGGGGGTGTGTATGGATGGGGGGGGTTGGGGGTGTGTATGGATGGGGGGTTTGTGGGTGTGTATGGATGGGGGGGGTTTGTGGGTGTGGATGGATGGGGGGGTTTGTGGGTGTGGATGGATGTGTGTGTTGGGTGCACGCAGGTGTGCTTGCCTGTACGGAACACAGTACACTCACTGAATCCAGAACCTGTAGTAGATAGGCCTGAGTTCTGTGCCAAGTACACCTACTTGGACAAATCAGTCTGGTAAAGAAATTAACCCTTTGAGCACCAGATAGGCATCCGATTCTTTGCGATGCAATGCATTGGATACGTCTCTTGCACTCATAGGGTTAAAAACCACTTATTACCAAGATTAAGTTCCTCTTGTTTCTTTTGAACTTAATTGGACCTTGTGAATAAAAGCAACGTGGAACAAACCAATTACTTTGTAGGGGACAAATAAATAAATCCATGGACTTTAACCCCTTGAATACTGGAGAGGTTGAAACGCACTGCAGGTAAAATCATTAGAGACCTCACTAACATTCATAGGGTTAAAAACCCCTATTTAATGTAATATTGTGGAAATGTCTTTCCTCTATATGGCAGTTGGTTTGCCCCAGAATTGCTCCACTTTGATTTTATACAGAAGAACCTTTGAGTGTCAGAGGGGGTGTCCAACGCATTTCACTATCACTGAAAGCGTGGTATGAAGAGAATTGACACTGTAATTGTAGCCCACGCTCCTCTGTGTTCTCTCCTTTCCACGTTCTGTTCAGATCTTCATGTGTGAGCCAAATTACCATGCAAATGAGTTCATCGAACTTCTGGGACACCACCTGTTCTGGGATAAATGGGAGCCGTACTTAGCTGTCAGATGGCAAAACACTGGCACCGCGTCTCGCTATCCCACGATTCCACTAAACATTTACATCTTACAATGCCATTTTGGCTTCTGACAACCAAAACATTTTTACTGAGCTGCATGTGATACCCAAATGGTTCGTTTAAAAAAAAAAAAAGAAAAAAGAAAAAAAAAAATTAAAAATCAATAAAACCAAAAAAGTGGAGCAAACCAGCCTCTACACGGCAGTGATTTGAAATTTGACTTTTAACCCCTTTAATGCTTTGGAATGCATTGGATTCCTCGTTAGCATCTGAGGGTTTAACAAACTCCGTTTAAATAAACAGTGACTGTAAGGAATTGTTTTGGGTTCCTTGCGGTGTTTGGTTTTGTCTCGGATCGGTCCTGTTTTATTTTGGCGCAGGTATGTTATCAATGAGAAATAAAATTAATTAAACCTTTTCTTTTCAAATTGTGCAGTTGAATATTTCACCCTTAGAATGTCAGCTGGGTGCCAAACGCAGATCGCTTCTGGCACTCCGAGGGTTAAAAATGTTAAACAATAAATTAATAAATAAAAACTGGGCCCTTTGTTAGATTTTATTGAGTGCAGATGAGGCCACTTTTAAATTCCCACCACTGGGAGCGCTGTATCTTGTACTGATCTGCTGTAAGCAATGTCACGATTTCCCTTAGCTTGGCTAGAGGATTCATTATACACAGAGATCCAATTTCCACAGAGTAAAGTGGACACAGACACACGCACACATACATACATACACACGCACAGACACACATATATACATATATATGCACACACACATATATACAGGGCTTATAATTTTAAGTCCTTTGCTACTAGCCAGACCTGAAAAGTTACTCGCCACTGCAAGCCATAACATACCCATACTCGCCAGGGCTAAATTTTCACTCGCCATTGGCTAGTGGCGAGTGGAAATTTTGAGCCCTGCATATATACATATATACGCACACACATATATATGTACATACATATGCATATATACATATGCGCATGCATACACATATGTTCACGCACACATATATACATACATACGCGCACACATACATACGTACACACAGACACACTGTACATGCGCGCATGCACACACACATATATACATACATACATACACAAACGTGTACACACACACACACACACACACACACACACACACACACACACACACACACACACACACACACACACACACACACACATATGCGTACACACAAGCACATGCACGCGCATGTAGAAATTACTTCCTGGGGAATTTATTGAATTTATTCTCTTTTAACCATACAGGGTCTTCTTTGTCCCTATCAGATCAGATTACTCTCTTCCCTTTTTTGTAATATGACCTTATTCTAAGCTAATGCTGACATTTCTTCTCTCGTCCTTGTGATTTAATTTCTATAATTTTTTTTTTTTTTTTTTACTAAAATCGCCTGAAAATACACGTGTGCCCCCCCCATTTTTAACACCTACTAATCCTAACAATAACCCCTCAGTTACCTTAATGTGACCAGAAAATGTCAATAGCCCCTGCACAATTTTTTTCCCACAATGTAGCTCACTGCACCAACACTATTCACATAGAAAGGGAACAAAGTGTTAGATAAAAAGCACTGAAGCCTTTATTAAAGCAATTATAAAAAATGTACCAAGTGTCCAGTAAAGGGTCTGTGTCCTTACATTAGGAGTGAGTTGTGGAGTGGTATACAGTCTAGCAGAGGTTGCCACCGGCATGATCAACGTGTTTTGAGTCTAAGATGCTGTGGAGGTAGAGGTTACAATTGCTCGAAGGATCACGGGATCTCAAACGCTGCACGTGGTAATCTTTAACCCTTAAAATACCACAGTCGTGTGATGCAGTGTGTTGCTCTTCCCTCTTGGCATGTAAGCGTTAAGTATATTCATGAACTCTGTCTGGACGTGACATCCAGGGCTCACTAGATATCTCTTCAACAAAGTCGCAAGAACGATATTCATAGGGATCATTAGGAGTTTATGGCCCTAGAAATGAAAGTGGAGGGTTAGTAATAGGAAGTGTTGGTGTTCTTTTAAAGAAAAAGTAAACTTTCATTATGACAAAACATTTTGTAGGACCTTTCCTGCTCCATCAAACAAGTGTTCTCATTCTGTTTCTTGTTGCTCCATTCTGAAATGATGTACCGTAAGTATATGAGACAGTTGGCAACACTGCCATCTAGTGTCTAGACAGTTAACCTGTTGTTAACACAGTTCTATTGCATTCTGTGAGAAAGGTGAGCCCAGGAGCTATAGTGCTCCACAGCATGTGATAGTAAACATTTCCCCATTTCCTGACAGTTTGAACTGATGTTACTGTTAATAAAGCATCTTCCAGTTGTGGAACTATCCTTATTTTGCTTGTCAGCAAATAATAATAACATCAAAGTATTTTGCCATGAAGGATATATTAAGATTGACTCTCGTTTTCAAGTATGTCCTGGGGGTATAGCTATCATTACCAAATTTAATACCCAATATTATAGTATCCTTGTTTTTTTTTTGTTTTTTTTGTTTTTTTTTCATTTTGTCTTATTTTTGGTGTTTTGAAGGGGATCATAATTAAAGTTGACTTTTTAGAAAAATGAAAATACGGTTCTGAATATCTTTTAGAAGTACTGCTTTCTTACAAATAAAAAAAATAGACACTATAAAGAACTCCCTGGGGAAATATTGACTGAAACAAGGGGCATCCAGTAAAGCTAGAAGAAAGGGGTTTCGACTAAAACAAATGCATGGATTTTTTAGAGTAAGGGTATTAAGGCTGTGGAATTCTTTGCCCCAGGAGGCTTTGTTTGCAGATATTGTAGCTGCTTTCAAAAACACACTGGATTCCCTTCTAGTTCAGAACAAAATTGAGAATAATTACATTTCGTTGCAAAGCAGATAGGATGTTGATGCAGAGAAATATCAGACTGCCATTCTGAGGGAAAAAAATATTTTCACTCACATGGAGCTAATTAGAAATTGGCTTTAATAGTGTTTTTTTTGTTTTGTTTTTTTGTGTTTTTTTGTTTTGTTGCCTTCCTCTGGATCAACAAAGGTAATATGGCAAAGGCTGAACTTTTGATGGATGCCTATTTTTTTCCCTCAGCCTCATCAACTATAAGAGAAATCCAGCGTCTACACACATACGGCAGTAAGGAGGAGATATTCAAATCTTCTGTATACTGCCTGTGCAGGACATACCAGGGGGCATATTTTATTTTATTAACCTCAGGGGCAAAGCTGTGCCAATATTTCTAGCATCTGTATAATTAGTGTGTGTGACAGAAAATACCTAGGTAGGTGTCCATTATACAGCACTCAGGCTTATGTATATAATTACTGTGTGTAACAGAAGCACTTACCTAGGTAGGAGTCCATCATACAGCAGTCAGGGGTAGCTATATAATTACTGTGTGTAACAGAAGCACTTACCTAGGTAGGAGTCCATCACAAATGAAAATATTTAATACACAGATAGAGTTTCCCTTTAAATCACCCTTCTGGTGCGTGTCCTTCCTGCCAGTCAGCGCGCTGGGTCTGACACTAATTCATGTGTACAGCTGGGTCCCAGCGGCTCGGTGCACAGATCCCTCTCACACGACTTCTTCCTGGCTTTGTGTTTCACCTACAGGACCTGTCAGGTCTCATCTACTCACTGCCACACACAACCTCTTCTTCATCTCCATCGGGGGGGACATCTCCTTTCTGCCATCTATGTCCTGAAACCTTGCATTCTGTTTATCTATAATGCTATTTATGCTTCTTTCCAGTTCACTTTTTGAAAGTCGTATTTTATTAACCCTTTATATTTTATTAACCCTTTAAGTGTCAGAGGGGTACACCACACATTGCAAAGCAATGTGTTAAATACTTCTGGCATTCAGAGTGTTAATTTTGCTTGTTTACTGCTATCCATGTAACGTTCAGAAGGAAATGTTGTGGTTCCGGAGTCAAACCAAAAGATGAAGAATAAATAGATTGTTCTAAAATTCCCTTTGATTTAAAGGAATAGTAATGTTTATATTAAAGTGCAGCTCCGAGTCTTCTGTATGTTTTTTAGAACACACAGCGCTATATTTAATTACTTACAGTTTACTAGTTCAAATGATATTCAATATTCCCCCTCCTGCCCCTTTCTCCTGTGTCACGCTGCCTCTGGTCCAGATGGAGAGCGGGGAAGGACAATCTTCAGTAAGCAAAAGGGAAATCCTGTACTCCTTCATCAAGGGGGGGCAGAGTTTTCCTTATACAGTACTTATATAGATTGTCCTCACTGCATCCGTCCAGTCTCACGACCAGATTACAGATCTCAGGGGAGGCAGCCAGAAGGGTCAGGACGGGGATCCCTTCACCTTGAATAGCTTTTGAAGTAGAGAACTGTAAGTAATTAAACATAGCACTACGTGTTTAAAAAAAAACAAACAAAAAAAAAACAGCTTAACCCCTGAACGACCAGCGTCTCGTCACAGTCACTTAAGGACCACTGAGTCCGGTTCCGGACTCCCCGAACGGTGTGCAGCTGCGTGGGGAGCCCAGAATTCCATGACGGTCATAGTACGTCATGGGTCGTTAACTCAGATCTACCCATGACGTACTATGACCGTCAAGGGTCGTTAAGGAGTTAAAGAAGAATCGGGGCTGCGCTTTAATAGAGACATTACTATCCCTTTAAATGGGTCATTTAAGCCTATGAATGCTGGAGAGGCCTCAGTGCATTACTCTTCAATACATTGCAGACCTAAATGCATTAGAGACCTCTGTAGCATTCAAGTGGTTAACTGTCCCAATTATAGTAATAAACATTTTTATCCTTCCCCTATGCGTACCCGGGAACAGTCTTATCCCAAGCCCCCTGAAAATCATTGTAGAGCTGAGGAGGGGAGTGTCACATCATATTGAGGGTGGGACTTAACCCGGGGACTGGCTTAAAGGAGGAGTTTGTAATGAAATCGGTGAGAAAGTGGGCAGAATGAGGTGGAAGTGGGCGGAACACACTGGAAAAGTGGGTGGAGTTATAGCTGAACTCCCCAAGCTGGGAAATTGGCCTCCGTACCTGGAGAGACCCGGTCTTTAGCTAAGGCAAAAGGTCCTAATGCCTGCTGTAAATAAATTCTATGTGAAATGGCTCTGTAAAATTTATCCTTTAACCCTTTGTGTGCCAGAGGGGTACACAACACATTGCAAAGCAATAAGTTCCATACCATTCTGGCACTCAAATGGTTAACTCTTTGAGTACTAGAGAGGTATTGTGTTTGATACCTCTGGCACTCAAAGGGTTAATTCATACTGGATATTCTGTCCATGGAGGCAAACTATTATTTGCTTCAGGAATACGCAACCTCCGCTTCTTCTCTGTACAGACTTCCTGAAAATACAATGAGTGTTTTGTATAAAGGGAGACAGGAGCAATGCTGTGTAGTGAAAAAATATACATTCCCCGAATCCCTTTTGAGTAAAATGGAGCTTTTAAAGACCTTGAATGTTTACGAGGTTGCCAACGCATTTATTTACACTGTTCTGGAGACTGCTAGCGTTCAGAGGCTTGAAAACCCAGTTTTAAAACCCTTTCAGTTCTAGAGGGGTATCGAACGCATTGATTAGATACCCATTTGGTACTCAAAGGGTTAAATCTGTGAAACGGTTTTGTCCAATAAAGTTAGTGTACTCCAAAATTGGTCCATTTTTTTTTTTGTTTCTACATATGGAGCAATATTAAAAGAGATAACGTTTGTAGATACACGAAGATTCGAACATACATCATAGGTTTTTTTTGTAACAATGCAGAGCGTTTATACAATGCTGTAACTGGGCTCATTCATGTGAAATTATATTAGAATGTTTCCTCCTCCTGCCTTTTTACCTGCGTAAAGTTGCCTCCCGTCAGATCTGGAATCCAGGAATCGGACCAGACAGATCGCAGTGAGGGACAATCTTCGGTTTAACGATTTGAGTGCCAGAGGTGTACGCAACGCATTGCAGAGCAATGCGTTGCGTACCCCTCTGGCACTCAAAGGGTTATGGAAAAACACACACACCCTCATCACTGTCCATCAGGACTGGCTTTTTGCTATGGGGAGAGGCAGCGTTAGTTAGGTGAAAGGGGAGGAGGGGGACTCTTTTTAATATAATTACACATGAACTTGACCAGTTACATCATTCTAGTAACACTCTGCATCGTTATAAAACTATGATATATGATTGAATCTTAATTTATCTGCGACCATTACTATCCCTTTAAGCCCTTGAATCCTAGAGGTCTCCAGTGCCTTGATTTACAGTGTGTTGGAGGCCTCTAACTTCCAAGGATTAGTTTTCATTTGAATCAGAGGGAATATTTGTTTGCTCACATATTATACAGGAGTTTTATCTCAGAGTTGCCCGATCTCACCTTTGTGCAAATGACACATTATGTCCTGCACTGTATCTGAATAAGATACATCAGGATTTCTCCATTTACTGACCCGTGTGCATTCTCATTACTCATCAGTCCATGTCCTGCTCATGGATTCCAGCAGATGAGGGCACCTAGAAGCTGGCACCAAACCCATTATAAATCAAGGTTGCAGCTCTCCTGGGTCACAGTGCCCTGTTCTACAGCTACAAAACAAGGGTTGTGCAATTTATCAGGTCATACTTTGCTTAACCCCTCGAAGACCAAGGGGCAGGGTAACACAATGTACTACTTGTTACTCTCCAGCACTTGCCCTGCTGATGGATTCCAGTAGATGAGGGCACCTGGAAGCTGGTACTGCCCCCATTATAAATCAGGATTGGATCGCTCCCCAGTCACAACGTCCTGTTACAGCTACAAACACGGGTTGGGTAATTAATCGGTTCATACTTTGCTTAACCTGTTGCAGACCAGAGATGTTAATATTTTGAGGCTGATGTTCTAGGAAATGAAGTAATTCTAGGACAAGCCAACTGCTCCATAATACTTATTATTGGTTTCAGTGGGGCTTTTAACCCGTCGAAGGCTATTGCCATCTAGAGCCCTTTCCTTCAAATTGTGCAGGAGAAATACCTTACACTCCAGGTGTTAAAAGGAACATTTAAATCAGAGACCGTTCTATTTGTACCCTATTCACTGGCAATATCTCTGGCATTTTGTTCCCTGCTGCACAGTTGGTTTGCCCCAGAATTTCTCCAGTTCCTTAGTTTATCAGCCTCTTTAGCATGCAGTGCATTCCCTTGCAGTACATCTCACACAGAATTCTAGAGAGGCACATGAATAGACACCAGAGGGGCGATTCCTTGCGCCGCACCCTCCTTGCCGACATTTCATGGAGCAGAAGAGTCACGTATGAGGCCGCTGTCGATTCAGTGCTAAATTTCTCACCCAGCTGATTAGCTGTGGTTTCATCGTCCATTCCTAATTAATTACACCTTGAATACGACAAGACGAGATATTCGTATTGTGTAAATAATGGGCCAGGCCGGCAGACATCTTTCTCCAGAACTATGTAGGACCTTTATGTATAAAAGCAAAGGGGAGATATTCTGGGGTTAACTAAGTGCTCTGACAGAGACTAATGCAAATTCCAAAATATTCTATTTACTTACATGGAACTTTTTACCCCCTTAAATGCCAGAGATGTCTCTAACGCACTGTGCAGCAATGTGCTGGAGACCTCTCTGACATTCATGCAGTTGAGGATGGTAATGTCTGTTATAAAGTAATTCACCGAGTCTTCTTTATATTAAAAGTAACAGATTACACTATGTGTAAGAGTTTACTTGTGTGTAGTGCAAAGTTATTAAATGTAGATCTCCCTCCTTCCCCTTCTGGCCGCCTCCCACTGAATCTGAAATCAGGTCCCAGTACGGGACGGACGCAGTGAGGAACAAACTTCACTGAGTAAGTATAAGGGAAACCCCGCCCCCTTGATGAAGGAGGGAAGGATTTTCCTTTGCTTACTGAAGTTTGTCCCTCGCTGCATCCGTCTCGTCCCATGAACGGATTCCACATTCAATGGGAGGCGGACAGAAGGGGCGGGCAGGGGATCTTTCTACGTTTAATATCTTTTGAACTACATACAAGTAAGCTCTTACACATAACGCAATGTGTTACTTTTAATAAAAAGAAGACTGTGCAAATTACTTTATAACAAACATTACTATCCATTTAAGTCAATGGGAAATGTATTTGTCCCCTATGGTGCAATTGGTTTACCCCACAGTTGAGTTGATACACTTTATAATTACGCATCAGCGCCGTCCGTTCAGCTGAAGGGCCAAGAGCATATCTGCAGCAGTTGTGGGAAGAATCACTAAGCTGTGATAAAGTGGAGATGACTTCTCCAGTTTATCACTTCTCCAATTCCTGTGTTGTTCTATGGATCTTATGCACTAAGATTTCTTCAACTTTTGGAGATCTTAATGTATAGGCTCCATAGAATATCATAGAACTGTGGAAGTTATCTCCGCTTCATCCGCTCCTTAGTGCATCTCCCACTTGGAGTCCTTTAGCCATTGGGCCATATGTACAAGTAAAGTGTATTACTTCTGAGGTGAACCACATGACACTTTGACCCATGTTTGTGTAGCTGAATAAATGATTTAGAGCAAGTATTTCATTTACGCAAACGATTTTATAAACTTTCATACTGCATTTTAACCCCTTAAGGACCGGTGATGGTCCTTGCTCGTGACAAACTTTTTACTTACTGAGATCCTGTACCAGTGCATCGGCAAGGATCAAAGCGGTCCTTAAGGTAACTCCTTTGGGTCTCTGGTCCTTATGTGGTTAAACAAACATTAAAGGGACAGTAATGTCCCATAAAGTAATTTTTTCTGTTTTGTAGATTAAAGAAAAATAAATTCTATGCAGCAAATCCTATTTCTCAAACCTTTACAGTTTGAGAGATGTTCGCCGCTAAAGTTGTGTCTCTCCTCATGTCAGCTGTAAATGAAGTATTTCTTTTAAAATTGCGCTATTGCGGCTCTGCTGAAGAGCTGCCTGTTGGTCCCCAGACCGAGAACTCCTGCTGTCAGCTTATAGCAGATGTCAGGAGAAGGGGGGACTTTTCTTGTTTTGTAGAGTAAAAAAAAATGTTATATCATTTGTATGAGTGGACTAAATGAATTAGATGGACAATATGGTTGAACAGAGATATATTCAAAAGGCCAAAATTGCTCTTGTCCTCTAGTGTAAACAAAAAAAAAAAAAAAGCAAGCCCTAGTCACCAAGTGGTTTAGCAAGTCCTATCTATGTACATATTGCCATCCTTATGGCTTACAGAAATACTTTGAATTAAAAACTCTTACATTTTCAATTTTTGCCTTGATGAAATTGCTTCTGAAGAAACGAGTTGATTTGAAAAACACCTAGGGGGAGATTCACTAAGATGTGATAAAGAGGTGATAAAGTGGAGATGACTTCTCCAATGATATCACTTCTCCAGTTCCTATGTTATTCTATAGAGTTTATGCACTAAGATTTCTCCAGCTTTGGAGATCTTAGTGAATAGGCTTCATAGAATAACATAAGAACCTCTTAGTGAATCTCCACCTTAGTTACAAACACCTAAACATTACTTCTAAAGAAATCAGATCTCTAATATCCTTATGATTACTGACCTGCTTTCAAGCAGGAATCCTTTATAGTGGGTGGGGAAGGATGACTTTCATTGGCACAGTTGATTTTCCTACGTATTCATCTGCTTTAGCTTCTTAGGAGCGTAATCACATTGGTGAATGAGACACTTGTGTACAGTGGGCAGAATGAAAATGTTATGTATTGAAAAAACTGTTGATCCTTTGGATGCTAGGTGGAGACGTGTATCCATTAGGTTAATGCTTACAATGAACCTTTTGTTTCTGCAATATGTAATGTCAAATATATGTTCAGTGTATGTTCAGTACCTTCCTAATAAAGTCTTACAAAAAAAAAAAAAAAAAAAGAACAAGTGTGCTACTTGTTGTGACCCTGGCTAGTTAATGTGTGGGCGAGGCCCTGTCCCTGTAGTGTCAGTAACAAGGGGACACAATCAATAGAAATGGGAGTAAGCAATTATAGAAGAAATCCTTCCGTTGTACCATTTTTCCACTGTATTGATGGCAGGTAAGACTAGGTTGGGTGTTTTCTTTGTACTCTTGGGTCCTTAATATGACCCTGTAATGGGCACTGACTGAGGTGAGGAGCCAGTGGCTCTCCAGCTGTTCTTGGCTACTAGTTTCATGATTTTTTGGTAGCTGGGAGTAATGGGAGTTGTAGTTTATCAAAAGACAAGTAGTATGACTAGTAATGTAGTTACAGTTTAGTTATAATAAAATAACAGTTCATGCTCTTTGTCCTATTTAGCGCATTTTGTTTATATAAATCAGAAATCAGAAAATAGTTTGTCGACTATAACACTGGAGAGGGAGAAAAACACATGATGCAATTAACCCCTTAAAAACCATGACGTGCCAGGACCATTATGGATAAACTTCCCTTAAGAACCAGTGATGGTCCTGGCACGTCAAGGGTTAATTTTGATGCACTTGTATACACACCACTTTAATCTCTTAAACAGCGCAAAATCAGGGAGGGAAAGAGGGACGTGATGATTTTCACCCCAGAGGTACATTTTTATTTATTCATTTTTTAAATCATTTACTTTATTATTAATGATAAAAGAAATGGTGTGTTATCCATATAAGTGTGGCATCAAAAGAAAGCCCTACTTGTGCTTCAAACAAAGGTATATGATTTGTATGTCTGGGTTAAAAGATTTAGAGGGAAAACACTGTTGAACAGAGACATAGTCAAAAAGATCAAACTTGCTCCGGTCCTTAAGTGCAAACCACGCCAGATTTTCCCGATCCTTAAGGGGTTAATGACACCTAGCCTATTTTTGCTTCTGCTTCTTTCCCTTTTATACTTTTATTGATGACGATGTTTTTTTCCCTTCTTTAATGATTTTAACCTATAGAGTGCTGGGGATTGTTTGACACACCTCTGACACACACACATTTCTAATTACATACTCTTTTGTTTGATTTTATCCCATATGATGAACTCAGATTGTAATACTTTCTCATATTTTGTTTCTTTCTAACAGAGGGAGAGAGGGCGCTGCCATCCATACCAAAGTAAGTGTCCCTATTTGCTTTCACTTGTAAAATGACTTCACGTTACTCTTGTGCACAATCCCAGCTGTGTTCACTCTTTAATGATCCAAGTGGTCCAAACAAATTTCAGAGCTATGCATTGGACACCTTTAGACATTAAATGGCTGAATAAGCAGGGAAAGCAGCAGACTTGATGGATCAATAAATAAAAATGTTATTATAAAAAAAAAAAAAAATACACTGTAGTGGTTTTGTCCTGAGTAAAACAGATACTTCCACTGCTATGAGATGAGTCATTCAAAACTCATTGCAATTCAAACTGTTCCAAAAGGGTGGAACAGTTACTTCCACATTTTTTTGAGAACTGCAGACAGTGACTGATCTCTCCCATAGAATGCAGTAGAAATAAGTGTAGATACAAAAAAAAAAAAAAAAAAAAAAAAAAAAAATATATATATATATATATATATATATATGTATATGTCTGGATTCACACACACACACACACACACACAAATTAGATGAGAAAAGGTAGATCAAAATTTTGATGTATCTATTCTAGTCTAAGTCCTGTGTGTCCTTATGTATCCAGACAAGTATATTATTTGCACCCTCATCAACACCCCAGTAAATATCTACTGCAGGCATGAGTGCTTCTGATACATCATGCTATATTATACAAAGTTCAAGCTGTAATCATTTTAGAGTAAGCTTCCATCAGTGCAAGTGTCCTTCTTTGTTTTATTGAGCCTTTTAAGCTGTACTGTAGCGGTTTTATTGTATAATGAAAGTTGCATACCCCATTGGCCATTTGAGTGCCTGAGGTGTGCGCCCAACGCATTAGAGAGCAACACGTTAAAAATCTCTCCGGCCCTCACAGGGCTCATTAACTATAAAGCCATCATATAGCAGAGTTTGTGCCACTTATCCGCTCCCCTCTAAATATTAGAAGTCCTCACCGAAAAAAAAGTACATGAAAATGAAAAGGTGCAATGTCGTTAACCTTTTGAACGCCAGAGGGGTAGGCAATGCGTTGCATACCAATCTGGCACTCACAGGGTTAATAGGCTGAAATCTTAACTAGTCTGTCTTTGGTTTTCAAGGGATAGTAATGTTTCACAATGAAAGCAGCTCCAATTAATCTTCATAGTATTTGGGCCGTGGAGAGTGTTATATCAGTACTGACTGAGTTGTAGTACAAGAGTAATTGAATGATAAATTGTCCCCCTCCGGCCCCTTTTACTGATGTAACACTGCTCACCTCAGAGCAGCAAGACTGTCCGGATGGATCGCAGAGAGGGACAATCTTCAGTGATCATAAGGAAAAACCTGTCAAGGGGGGGGCAGGGTTTTCCTTATGATCACAATAAGAAGATTGTCCCTTGCTGTGATCTGTCTGGTCCCAGGGCCAGATTCCACATCTGAGGGGAGGCAGCGTACACTAGGTAAAAGGGACGGGAGGGGAATACTTCATCATTCAATTACTCTTGTACTACAACTCTGACAGTATTGAAATAAGACTCTCCATGGCCCAAATACTATGAAGATTAATTGGAGCTGCTTTTATTTTGAAACATTACTATCCCTTTAATGTTGATGTTGCAGAAAAGGCTCACACAGGGCCATTGTAAGTTTACAGTGACAATGTAGTGACTGCTGTTGGTAAAGATTAGTTAAGTTATGGATGTTTCTAGAGAGAAAGAGAATGAATAAAAATGTTGTCCAGCACACTGCTATAAATTATGCTGGACACTGCTCTGGTTCTGAGAGTTAACCCTTTGAGTGCCAGAAGGGTACGCAACACATTGGATGCTAGGTGGAGACAAAGGTGCACTCAAAGGGTTAATTCTTGAGGAACAGCTAACTCAAGGTGTTAAAGTTCACCCATGTTCTTTATTTTTGAAGATGTTATACTTACGTTTGGATTCAAATGAATCCCCTTGTATGCTAGTGAGGTTCCAAACGCTTGGCAGTGTATTAGAGACTCGTGTATCATGCAGGCAGTCTGATGGACTGTTTTAAAACTTTACAAGTACATTTATGCTTATCTTTACTTCAAAATAAGATGTGTACACCTTGAATTCTACCCACCCATTATGTCCGAGTAAAAATATTAGTAAAAAAAAAAAAAAAATGTATTAAAACAGTGGCAGATGCAAAGGATGGATTCTGGCTTCATTTAGAGTGGACCTGTCACCCAGATTTGTCATTTAAGTCAACTGTCTTTATTGATACCTTACCTCCTCTCTGTTTGTTTTTATGTACATTTTTATTAAATAGGATCATTCTGTCTAAATGTTATTTTTGTGCTAATAAAGCTATATTTGTTTTTCTATAAGATCTTTGGTATGAGTGCCTCACTTGTGAGTCTCCCTTAGGGTTCACTTTTAAAAGGTCACAAGTTAACCCCTTAAGGACTGGCCACACATGCACGCGGCCATCCCTTAAGGACCAGGGACCTTTTTTTTTTTTTTTTTTTTTTTTTTTTTTTTTTTTTTTCTGAATCCGATTCCGGACTCCTTGGAGAACTTTGGGAGAGATTATCTCTCAAACCATAAAGGTTTGAGAGATGACACTAGGGGCAATACATTTCTTTTTAATATGACTGCAATATAGGGATTAGTAATTTTTACGTATTACTATCCCTTTAAACTAGACAGAATATTGTAAATATGAATCAGGGCAGCGTTGGTCTTTAGTTCTGGCTATTAAGTCCACAGAGGTGAATGTGATTGATTGATGTCGGATTACAGGACGCACAGAACTCTTCCTACCTTGGAAGTCCATAAACATTGAATTATAAAGAGCAGTGTATCTCAATGTTCATCCTCTGAGCACACCTAGAGGTTAGATTTTCATTACATCCCTACTTCATTCCAGGTGGGTAATCAGTAGTTCGGTTAACCCTGTGAGTTCCAGAGAGGTATCCAACTCATTGGCGCTCAAAGGGTAAATTTGATTGAGCTTCTTGTGCTTAATTAGGGATATGGTGAAAATCTGACCTGTTGTTGTGTCCAAAGAATTGGAGCTGAGAATCTCTGATAGAGTATTAACCCTTTGCTTGCCAAAGGGGTGCACAATTCATTGTTTCTCGGTGTACTGTGTACCCCTCTGGCACTGAAAGGGTTAAATATTAATTTGGATGGAACCTCTGAGTGTAGAATTGATTCACAGTAGCCGTTAGAATTTTATACAAGCGAGGGTTGATTATTAGATGGTGGTTACTGTTGCTTTAAATCAGATTATCAAATTTAAGACCAAATTTTAGGGTTTCTGCTGCAATAAGTAATAGCTTTTGCAGACAGCACTACACGATGTATAAAAGAGTAGGACCACATTTTTAAATGTCAGTTACCCTCAATGTTTTACTCTTATGGGAAAGAATGAATTATTGGGCCTACCTCTTTCACTGAGAAGGTTAAATCAACAGTGACCCCAGGCGAGACTCTGATGGCTGATGTGAAACGCTGTTTAGCCGCAGGCGTGACTTAATGACATATTTACATTGTACAACACATGGCTGGGGTGTAAGAATAGATTTCACCGTACAGCTAACCTCTGTGCACTTCTAAATCCGGAATCCAGCCCTTTAAATCCCTGAACGGCCCAGCGTGTTCTGTCAGCTGTCTTCCATTAGTCTGAACACTTGCACTGAACGGAGGGATCCATTGCATTGCCAAGGAGATGGGGGGGGCGGTTTACTCGGTGGGTCATACCAACAAAAATGTAGTGGAGCAATTCACTAGAGTTTTATACAAAGTAAATCGGTCCTAGAGTAAACCATCTGCACCACAGCAGAGACAAATTTTAGTAAAACCCCATTGATTTAAGTGGGCCTTCAAGGGATCAAAAGCCTCTTTTAAAGTAAAGGGAATGGTATTATTTCCCTGTGACACAGTTTGCATATGGAAATTGTTTTCTTTATGTTAAAGAGCCACAATTATTAGGATAGTGCACCATCGGCAGATGAGGTACCCTAGTAGGAAACCAGAACTCCATTGTGAGCCCCAACAAACGAACAAGGGAGAAGAATGGCATTTGAAAAGATGTTCCCCTCGGCCTTCCTTGTTGGTCCCGCAAGAAGACTGAACTGCAGGACTGAAGTCTCAGAGTTCAGTCTCGATTACCTACATGACAGTCTCCATAGACCCTCTGTTTCTAGCTTGGAAACACTACACAGAGAGTTGCGTGTATCAGCCAAGGTGATCAGTTTTCTGACCCATTCAAACGTTTCATAGGTACCCCTTTTGAGTCTGTACAGTACAGCCCAGAGCTTTTTATTAAGACGTAAAATATTATTATTGCTTTTTAATGGTAACCAGGAGACAAAAGCAGGGAGTGAAGAGGAGGAGGTATGGAATAACATACAGGAGCATGCTCAGTGCTCATTCTGCATCAGCGATACAGGAGGAGGAGCCACAGATTCCCCCCCCCCTACATTGCCTCTAGTGTAGTATGCACATGTTGTGCCATGGCTTTGAGGTAGGCATTTGCTGTCACACCTTGGATCATAAATGGTTTTTAAAACGGGTCTCAGGCCGGGTATCATATCCTCATTTAAGAGGTAATGAGCGGTTGTATAATTAATTTGTCTCTAAGAGATATTTCCTCATTTAAAAGGTCTACATTCTGAATTCTGCTGTAAGTATATAACAAAAAAGACAGGCTAGTATTGGTGATTGTATTATTAGTCTGTTCTAAGGGACAACAGCCTGTGACTCTCCAGCATTTGTTTGAGTTAAAGTGGAACTGTCATTTTCCAACTCGCCACCTCCAATGGGTTTATACTCCCCAACAAGCTTAAAACCTCCCATGAAATAATAATAATTGTTGCCTCCTATGATGAATAGATACCCAATTTTGATTGGTTGCAAGAGGGAGAGCTCTGCCATCTTGATTACGTTTAGAATGATTGGCAGCGATTTCCTTCCCAGAGCGCAGCCCTGATAGAGGAAGCACTGGGGGCAGTCTTAGGGTAGAAGTTGATGAGAGAGTGCTGCCAATCATTTTAAATGTAATCAGGATGGTAGCGCTTTCCCTCTACTCTAAGACTGCCCCCAGTGCTTCCTCTATCGGGGCTGCAATCTATATAACTCTCCCCATCCGAGAGCCATATTTATTCTCTTGCTCTACTATACATTGAATTTCCACGGTTGAACGGATCCTTCTCTTCTTCCACCTCTTGGATGCCGCACTCTAGACTCCGCTCCCTCTTAGGTTCCCCTCTTGCTTCGGTTTCTGGCAAGATGGAAACCTTAGACCCAGCAGAGTCCAGAGTGCGTGCATGTGCTGCATTTGGGCACTGGAAATGTACCCTTTGAGTGCCAGAAAGATATCCGGTGCATTGTGTTGCAATACATTGGATAACTAACACTCAAATAAAAGCAGCTCTAATTAATCATCATATTATTTGGACTTTGGAGAGTGTTATTTCAGTTCTGTCAGAGTTGTAGTACAAGAGTAATTCAATGACATAGTGTCCCCCGCCCCTTTTACTGATGTAACACTGTTCAGCCAGATCAGAAGGGAGGTGCCCAAGTAGACTGCAGAGAGGGACAATCTTCAATTAAGATAAGGGAAAAACCTGAAACACTTGTCAAGGGGGGCAGGGATTTCATTGTTCTCATAGGAAGAAGATTGTCCCCTGCTGTTATCTGTCTGGTCTATGGACTGGATTCCACATCTGAGAAGAGATGGCTTACACTAGGTAAAAGGGGCGGGAGGGGAAAATTTGCTTGTGAATATCTCATAAACCATAAAGGTTTGAGAGATAAGACTTGTATCGTTCTTCATGTTTTTTTTTAATGCCTACAAAATAAAATAAAGATAAAATGAAGTATTACTATCTCTTTAAGCGAATTAACAACCATCCATAAGTGCATGTTTAGATACTGGAAGAATCTATCTTCATGCTGGCTGGATTGGGATAACGTGCTGTGGACAAGTAATCCCTGCCCCCCCTTTATCTCGACCTGTCTTGGTTTCATCATTGTTCATCTGACGGGTGAGGATTAACCCTTAGAGTGCTGGAAAGATATCCAGTGCATTGCGTTGCAATGCATTGGATACCTCTGACATTAAAAGTGTTAAGAGACAAGAGGTGCAACCGGAGCAACCCTTTGAAGGGAGCGCACTCGCTCGCTCCTAGGGAGAGCTGATGAGGTAGGATATTTGCAGAACAGGACAGGCCCTGCAGATCTCTACGATACTGCTTGTACCGAAGCAGGAGGAACGGTTGATGTCTTTTGGGTAATGTTTAAAAGCCACTGTCTAATAAAGTATTGAGATAAACTCTTTTAATAGTTGCATCCAATGACATAATGTGTCTTGAGAGTGAAAGTCCACTTTAAAGAAAAGGGACAGCTATAGATAATGAGTTGTAGTCAAACAGCTGATGGAGAGACACATGTTGCCTTTCTCTCCTCTACAATGTAACTGGTTCACTGCTTCTCCTTGCTCCTTGGATCGCAATACTTAGAAGAATGTTCTGGCACAAGTGGTTAATTTATGGAAGGATTTTTAACCCTTTGAGTGCCAGAGGGGTACGCAGCGAGAGATGTGCAACTCATTTCTTTGCAATGCATTAAGGGGTTAATCCATCACGGTAATTGTTTGTGTGCTAAAGAAATATTAACTAGCGTCCTGGTGGCTTCACTTGCGTATTAAAGTCCTGCTTTCCAACACATCACCTTTTGACCTTGAAGAGGCCGCAACTCGGTGTTCACTGAGGAAATCCCTACCAGGACAGGGACATATATGCTGTATGTGTAATTTTAAACCAGTTAATTTTTAGCCATTCACTACCCATTGTGCAGAAATAAAATGGGGATTTTTAACCCATTGAATGCCACATTTCCGTTAATGGGAATTGTAGGATTTTCTTGTGGCCCTAGGATGCAGTTGTCTTTCTCCAGAATTGTAGCTCTTTAGCTTAATGATGGAATCCCACAATGTGGACCTGGGTTAAGAATCTGTTTCCATGTCAGAAATGAATGAATCTGACATTTCTAGCAGGTAACATTAGTGACATGGGATCTACTTTTTTTTGTAGTCATCGTAATATGATTTACTACATGCTATCACATTTACTCATGTTGAACAACCTATGTCTGCTTAAAGGGGAAGTAAACTTTTGTTATGAAAATTGTAGATTGTAAGGCTCTTCATTATGAATAAAACAAGGGTACTTCCACTCAGTTGAAATACTTGTTTTTTTTTTTTTTATTACACTAACTATACCCTCTAGTGGTCAGATTACAATTATTCTATTCTCTAGAGGAGAGTGGAGTCAATGGCCAACACTACTCCATAGAATGTGATGGAAACTGCTGAGTCACTTCCTGTCAGTTAGAGCTTGCAGGAAGTAATCACACTGCAGTTCGCTTCTTGATGATTTGAACTGTTACAACCTTTGAATAAAATAACTGACAGCTCTTGTATTACTCAGCAGGGAAAGCAATATACCATATAGTTTTTCATAAAATGTTACTGCTCCTTTAAATTGCCAGTGTATATAAAGTAAAATTGGACTAAAACATGCACAGAAAGTAATTTTGGTGCAAACCAATTGTTCTATAGATGACAAATAAACTTAGTCAAATGCCCCATTGATTTAAATGTGGCTTTAATCCCCTTGAACGCTAGATAATTATCCTGTACAAACACTACTAAGCATGAATCTTCTTGTGGCCTTCTAGGAATCTGCTGGTAGATAGCGAAATATGTATTGGGAACTCTTGCCTTAGACTACTCGCTAAACTATAAAGCTCACGTTGCCTCTGTCTCGGAGGGCTCAGTCCCTGTGTTTAGGCTTCTGTTCCATGGAGATAGCATGCTTCTATTGACGTGGCCTTCCTGTGAAAGGTTAACTATCAGGATGTAAATCTGTCAGAATACTGATGTCATTGGAACGTACTTACATATTCATGACTCCCCCACTGACCCGCCCACATTCATAATGCCCTTATTGATTGGAGAGGAGTAGAAGGATTTCACAGATTCCTCTCCCACACTAATGCTGATGTACCAAGAAACCTGGGGGGGGGGTGTACTAAGGTGTGATAAAGTGGAGATCGCTTCTCCAGAGTGATAAACTTGAGAGATAGAATAACATAGTACTTGGAGAATTTCTAACACCGGAAAAGTCATCTCCTTCTTTTATTACACCTTCCCCCCCCCCCCCCCCCCCGGAGTTATTCTGGTGCAATCCATCTGCAAAATATGGGACAAATAAATGGATTTAAATGGGGATATTAACCATAGGAATATTAGACAGGTCTGTAATGCAAGTGCTTTGGAGAGCTCTCTATACCATTGAAAGGGATAAACCCCTTTTAAAATAATGAGGGATGTTGTATGTGCCCCATATTTTGCAGATGGTCCTAAATTCCAGTTCATTGTCCTCTCACAGAACAGATGAAGTGTAAAATGTTAGCGCCTTGGATGATGGTGATCCCCAATGCATTGCTTTGCACAATCTGAACACGAACACCTTCTATTAATAACCCACCACACAACTTAATATGAGAAGAAAATCCTAATGACCACTGTGTTTCAATTCTGTGCGGATGGGTTCTCCAAACTTTATCTTTAATTAGTAATGTATATGATGTCCACCAGGGACAGACCTGATTCCACAAGCCAAATTCCTCCCACAGTAGATTTCATTGGGAAGAGTTGATTCCATTAGTCCTGCAAACAGAACAATGTCTGCCTCCACGGATGTTATATATAATAACAATGAAAGATAACTTTTGGAGGGCACATTCTCTGCAGGAGAAAAGCGTTACACTCAGACTGCTACAGCGATAGTGATACAGTGTAACGGTTTCCCTTAAGGAGAAAAGTGTTACACTCAGACTACTACAGCGATAGTGATACAGTGTAACAGTTTCCCTGCAGGAGAAAAGATTTCCTCACAAACTGATACAATGTAAAAAAAAAAAAAGAAACAATGTAAAATAGAATGCACAAAGAGCATGCATTGCTGCAGGGATAGTGGTACAATGTATCACTCTCCTACTTTGATCTGTTGGCTAGAAAACTCTTTGGAAACTGAGGATATATTAACATTTTTATTGCTGAAGAACCGTGGTGACGTTGATATCATGTGTCCTGGGATGGACCAGCTAATTAGTTTATTATCCCAGTATGGCCACTAACTTCTGTAATAAGATAAGTTATTGTCTGCAGTGTGCTAGGAGGCAAAAAGTAACCCATGTTTCCTCACTGAGCGTCAGTGGTAAAATCTCATATTCCGTTATAACTGTCACCATCGTTTTTGTGATAAGTGTATAAAATGTAAAGCCAAATTGTCTAGACTTTATTTTCAAACTCTTGTGTCCCTGACCTAGAAAGCTCTCTAGAGCTGCTTCCCCTTTTAACCCTTTGAGTGTCAGTGGGGTACACAACGCATTGCTTTGCAATGCGTTGTCGTACCCCTCTGGCACTCAAAGAGTTAAGGACCTGAGAGGTGCGCAGCTCATTGCGAAGCAACGCATGTCATATCTTACTGGTCATTAAAGGGTTACAGCCCATAGTATACTAAATCTTCACTTCCATAAGAGTGTGCGTGTGACACTGTGACCGCTCGCGTGACTGTGCTTGTGAGACTCTGTGTGTGTGACTCTGTGTGTGTGACTCTGTGTGTGTGACTCTGTGTGTGTGTGTGTGTGTGTGTGTGTGTGTGTGTGTGTGTGACTATACACACTGTGAGTGTGTGGGTGGGGGGTGTGACAGTGTGTGGGTGGATCTGTGTGACACTGTGTATGTGTCTGTGTGTGACACGGTGTGGGGGGGGGTGTGACACGGTGTGGGGGGGGGTGACACGGTGTGGGGTGGGATACTTGGTGTGGGGTGTGACACTGTGTGACACTGTGTAAGTGTGTATGTGACACTGTGTGTGTATATGTGACACAGTGTCACACACACCAACACACAGTGTCTGTGACACACCAACACACAGTGTCTGTGACACACCAACACACAGTGTCTGTGTCACACCCACATACAGTGTCTGTGTCACACCCACACACAGACACTGTGTGTGGGTGACACACAGTGTGTGTCACTGTGCGGGTGTGTGTGTGACACTGTGTGCGGGTGTGTGTGTGACACTGTGTGCGGGTGTGTGTGTCTGACACTGTGTGTGGGGGTATGTGTGACACTGTGTATGGGTGTGACACGGTGTGGGCATGTGTGACTGTGTGTGACAGTGGGTGTGGGTGGGTGTTTCACTGTGTGTGGGTGTGTGTGACTGGGTGTGGGACTGTGTGTGGGTGTATAGTATCTCTTATGAGAGAGAGGACACGCACAAAAATAAGCGATGGCTTGGTGCTGCAAAAATGAATATTGTTTAGTATAATGACATTCCTTTCAGATAATAACAGGATGTATTTTAGAATTAGAGTTTTTACATTGTACGGAATATGCAAAACAAAAATATTTTCATTTACATTCTAATAAATATTAGTACATAATGCACTTTTCTTCAGTAACTTGTGAAATTCCTCTCCTATTTTTATTAGATCTAGAAATTACAAAACTACTGTTGTTTTGACATTTTACATAAACTTTTGTGTTTTATGGTGCTCTTCCTTTAAATTGCTTCCTTTTTTAAATCCCAGTGTCCCAGGAGGAGTTAATGGTGTTTTCCTCAGTTTTTCAGTACTCTTCCTAAACCCCCTGCCTTTTGTAGCAAATGGATTAGCCCTGCTAATTACAGAAGGTAGCCTGTTAGAATGAACACACAGACTCTTTGACGGTGAAGAATGTGCACTATTCACAGATTCACTCCTCTCTCTTACAGGCTCGCTAACAACGAGAAGCATGGGGTGAGGGCACACGCGGTCTCCGTGTCAGGTAAGGGACCCAGAGGAAGGGCACAGGCTGGGTAAACTGTGAGTGTAACTTCAAATCCAAGTTTGAATGCTTTATAAGGTAGCTGTTAGTGAACTCACAATTAGATTTTCACTGTATCACTTTGCTGTTTGTGTGTGTGTGTCTGTATAAACATTGAGTGCACTTTAACCCCTTAAGGGCCAGTGGTCCAGGGGTGTGTGGTCCTTTAAGGACCAGATAGGGAATTTTGACGTGCCGCCTCACGTGACTGATCACTTGTGCCGGCACGCCGAACGGGGGACTGAAAGAGATCGCTCCGGTCTTGGAGGAGCTGCAGGAGCGCGGTGAGTAAAAGTACGTGACGTGCCAGGACCGTCACTGGTCCTTAAGTGCCGGACCAGCGTGACGGTCCGGGTACATCACCGGACGCGAAGGGGTTAAAGGGATAGTAATGTTTCACAAAAACACAGCTCCAATTAATCTTCATAGTATTTGGGCCATGGAGAGTGTTATTTCAGTACTGTCAGAGTTGTAGTACAAGAGTAATTGAATGATAAAGTATCCCCCCTCCTGCCCCTTTTACTAGTGTAAGTCACCTCCCCTCAGATGTGGAATCTGGTCTCTTGGCCCAGACAGGTCACAGCAAGGGACAATCTTCTTACTGTGATCATAAGGAAAACCCTGCCCCCCTTGACAGGTTTTTCAGGTTTTTCCTTATGATCACTGACGATTATCCTTCTCTGTGATCCATCCGGACAGTCTTGCTCCTCTGAGGTGAGCAGTGTTACATCAGTAAAAAGGGCGGGAGGTAGATACTTTATCATTCAATTACTCTTGTACTACAACTCTGACCGTATTGAAATAACACTCTCCACGTCCCAAATACTATGAAGATTAACTGGAGCTGCTTTTATTATGAAACATTACTATCCCTTTAAGGACTAGCTGTGTGAAAATCTAACAGTGAATGCAATATACAAGATATCAGTGAGTGTGGAAATGCACTAGGTCACTAATGTTTGCTTTAATAGTAACTGTTGTCAGTTGTGTATGCAAATCTAATTGTAAGTGTACTTGTCATAGAGTGTGTTGTCAGCTGAATGGGAAAATCCAATTTTGAATTTGTTTCTACCTGTAGAAGTGAGTAGAGTGAGCAGTATGTTGTGTGTGAAAATCTAATTTTTAAATGCACTTTACCAGTAAGCTGTAATTGTGAATTATAAATGTAATTATAGGTTAGATGAGAGTAAATATCTCATTGTGAGTGCATTTTATAGGTTAGATGAGTTTATCTAATGGTTAGCTTGCTTTAAAGGTTAGAAAAGTGTAATTATAATTGTGAATGCATTTTATAGGTTAGATGAAAGTATCTGCTTGTGATTGCACTATGTAGAATAGATGACTGTAAGGAATTTAGTGTATTTTATTGGATAGATGAGTAAATATCTAAATGCAAGTGCACTTTATTGGTTAGATGAGTGTAAATATCTAATAGTGAGTGCACTTTATTGGTTAGATGAGTGTAAGTACATAATAGTGAGTGCACTTTATATGTTACTGTTAAACACGAACTGTAAACAATTTAGAACGGACAGTTATTAAGTCTTACAGACCAGTAACTGGCAACCAGCAGGCCTCCAGCTATTGTTGGACTATAGTTCCCATCATCCCTGGTTGAAAGTGATGGGTGATGTAGTTCAAGAACAGATAGTGACGCCATTTGCTGCTTGAAAATAAAATATTTTAGATAAGTGCCCAGTATCCCCCTTGGATAAAATGTGACCTACAAAACCTTCTTTGACATTCCTACTAGTCGTTCTAATTGTACACTGTGTCATCTTCAAATACCATTGTCCCTTTTCCCTAAACTATCTCAATCTGAGCCAGTAAACTTCATCAACCTTCAGCCACTTCTCTGTATAGATTAGTATGTCATGTGGGAGGGGAGAGATAGGACTGTGGGCTCTGCTACAATGTTCTATATTCAGCCAGACGTGACAAACACACACACAGCCATTCACTTGCCTGTGACAGTCTGGTAAGTGCAGAGTCCTGGTGACATTTTCTCTATAGGCTCTTTGTGATAGATTCCTGTTACCCTGATAAGGAACCTCGTAGTCTTTTCAAAGTGAAGCTCCTAAGTAGAGCAGGGGTAGGCACTAAAATGCCAACCATCCCCAAATCCCCTGCTTTAAAATGTATTGCCGACTGAGTGAAATCTCTGTTGATGGTAACATTAGGAAAGTCATGTTGCGTTGCACTATAATCAAAGTATATGTTTTTAAAACGTTTTGGGGTATGCAGCACTAATGTTGTATTAGAACATGTTCTTGCATAAAAGATTATGATGTTACATTCATGGATGCCTATATAAAAGTGTTTTCATGCTTTAATCCTTTCAGTGCCAAGGGGTAAGCTACACCGACACTGAAAGTATTAACGATACATGCAGTTGTGCGCATCTTTATTTCTTGCAGGCAGGGGGAAGCTGATATTCACACCTCATTTCCTGCTCTGGCTTGGACACATCAGGGCAGGAAGTGAAGAGCGCAAGGGAAATTGCTTCCCCCATCCCCCAGTCTTCTGGAAGAAGTGAACTTGACTTACTCATAGAACTGGTTCATTAACATGCCTTGTGTCAGTCTCTTACCTCAAAAGTCATTAGTTCTGTTGGTATAGGAAATCTTGATCTCCAGCTTCCTCTCATAGCAGTATGTCACTGGACGTTGTGACTGCTGGGCTGGATGGATGGCTGACCAGATGGATCAGACAGAAGTACAATATACCTCTGTGCAGTCAGTCTGTGCCCCTCACAATTACTGCTCCCCTCTGTGTTTACAGGGGCAGGGAGCTGCGTGTGCAGACAAGCATTTGAATACAATACACACACCTACTTCAGAGCAATACAGTCACTCTGGATTCGCCGTTCAGAGTAAGACGGCGCTTGAAGCAAGGAAATTAGTATGTCTGTGCAAACCAAAATGATAGGAACAAAGAAAATGATTACAGTATTTAGTGAAAAGCAGGAAGCACTGCTGTGTCATGCAGGGAATTAAAAAAGGTAATATAGCAAGTTTTGAATTTCCCAGGGAAAGAATATCTCTTGTTAAAGGGGTGTATCAAGTTTTATGAAGTCTGCTCCAGTGGTTAAGAGCCAGGGCCTGCAAAACTGTTCCTACCACACGTTTTTTCGGGGTCAGAAAACTGAGCTTCACGTTTGGCAGTAGGCTAGTCTTCACTAGTGAAGCTGACTCACAGCAGTGCCATTCTCATAGACGGCATCTGTATGAACTTGACAGTCACTGCTCTGAAGGCTTTGCTCTCAATTTCCTCCTACCCGGTGATGTCAGCTGCTCGGATCCCACTCAGTCCTCTTAGGTTATCCTGTTTCTTCAAATTTACTTCAGTGAGTTGGCTCCTGATCATCCATGGGGTGCACTGGGAAACCAATGAAGAAGGAACAGTTTACTAGCTGAATGTATGAACTGCTGTGGATGTTAAGAATGGTCATTGCTTTGACTTTAGGAGGTTCTGTCCCTTTAAATCCTTGGATTCATGAGCCTTCTGCAGTGCATTTCTAAGCACTGTGTTGGCAATATCTCTTGCATCCAAGGGATTCAAACTTTAAATGAATTATTTACGCAAAGAGCTGAGCAAAAAACGAAAGGTCTTCCATTAAGACTAGAGCAAAGGCGCTTTCGTCTAAAACAAAGGCAGAATTTTTTTCCAGTAAGGACGGTAAAGCTTATGGAATT
Source organism: Rhinophrynus dorsalis (assembly GCA_037306005.1). NCBI lineage: Eukaryota > Metazoa > Chordata > Amphibia > Anura > Rhinophrynidae > Rhinophrynus > Rhinophrynus dorsalis. Next base: position 21,553,877 of record CM074723.1, read on the forward strand.
CTTTGCCTCGGGATGTTGTACTTGCTGATACTGTAACTGCTTTCAAAAAAAGCAATGGATGCCTATCTAGCACAGAACAATGTTGAGAGTTATGACTGTCGGCTTCAATTCAGATAGTTTGTTGATCCAGGGAACTATCTGACTGCCATTTGGAGTCAGGAAGGGTTTTATTTTTTTACCCACTTGGTGTTAAATTGGAAATGGCTTCAATGGGTTTTTTTTGTTTTGTTTTTTTGCCCTCTTCTAGATCAACAGAGGGGGGGTTTTGGCATGGATTGGACTTGATTGGACACGTCTTTTTTTCAGCCTTGTCACCTATGTTACTATGTAGAGTTAATATTTTATAAGGCCTAACTGAATGTTGAGATCTGCTGTTTGGGTAGAAGTGGTCATATTGTGGATAGAGTTTGCATGTTGATATTTATTTGACATTCAACTGACATATAGAGAAACAGCCAGCACTTGAGGGGAAAAAAATGCATTTATAGAGCTGACAGCTGGTGCATTCTTTAGCCTCCGGCCCCAAATGAACATAAACTTAGAAGCTTTTTGGACATTTGACATTTTCGCTCTTGAAATTATGTCATTTCTAAACTAGAAATCACTGTGCGCAGATAACCTTTTACTCACCCAGCGTGCGGTGTGCCGTGCAGCCAGCTTTGTCGTTGTGCCTGTTTCCATTGTATACTGTAGGTGATTTTGAAAACTATAATTCAAAATAAACAAAGTTGGTTTTATGTGGAAAAATTGCAGTATGCATTATACCGTTCACTGTCCCTGGAACCTGTTGTCTAGCCTGGTTGTAAAATGGAATTTTGATCCTGTAATCTTTCTATTCTTCTTATGAAATGGTTAATAGGGTCTGAAGTTCCTCACACGTTAATGTTTTTGAGCACCAGTGAGGTATACAATGCATTTCAATGCATTGGTTACCTCTCTGGCACACAAAGGTTCATTAATATTGCTTATTACTATAATTTTATGAAGTATGTATTGGTAATATGTATTTAGCTATAATGTGCAGTCCTGTATAAGTTTCTCTGTTGATGTCACACTACACAATACTGTTGATCACTAGTGGATACTGTGCAACACCCCAGCAGCTCATGTTTTTAGGACCTTGTAAGTTGATCACTGGTGTGGGTAACCAGTGGCTCAATGATTTTGATTGATTTACCTGTGCTTAATTAAGGGTATTCTAAAAACCTAACCTGTTGGTATTTTCCAAAGACTGGAGCTGAGAATCGCTGCTCCATAATGTGACTGCCCTCGGGAAAAGTACATTTTTATTTCATCTTGATTATTTATATGTATTTATCTTAAATGTTGGCGAGTATGCTTATAGAGTTAAAGAGGTAGTAATGTTTCATAATAAAAGCAGCTCTAATTAATCATCATAGTATATGGACTTTGGAGAGTGTTATTTCAATTCTGTCAGAGTTGTAGTTCAAGAGTAATTCAATGACAAAGTATCCCCCTCCCGCCCATTTTACTGATGTAACACTGCTCAGCCAGGGCAGAAGGGAGGTGCCCAGGTAGACTGCAGAGAGGGACAATCTTCAATTAAGATAAGGGAAAAGCTGAAAAAACTTGTCAAGGGGGGCAGGGCCTTCATTGTTCTCATAGGAAGAAGATTGTCCCCTTCTGTTATCTGTCTGGTCTATGGACTGGATTCCACACCTGAGAAGAGATGGCTTACACTAGGTAAAAGGGGCGGGAGGGGGAAACTTTGCTTGTGACTATCTCTCAAACCATAAAGGTTTGAGAGATAACTTATATCGTTCTTCATGTTTTTTTAATGCCTACAAAATAAAATAAAGAGAAAATGAAGTATTACTATCCCTTTAAAGGTTCATTAACAGCACCTAATAATAACACACCGACCATAGCATGGTCTGAAAATCCTAATGACCACTATGAATTTTACCCGGCGAGTATAGTGTGTTGATTTTTAAGTTGGCACCATATATGGGGAGGACTGGCCTCCTTGTGCCAATGGTCTGTGCCAGGAATATCTTGCTACTTTGCTATGGCATCACTGAGCTGCAGTGCAGTGTGCCAGTTGGGTTTTACAGCAAGGCCTTGACAGGCAGATTTTATTAACCGGGCTTTTATGTAGTGTGATACTGTTGGCACTAGCAGCCTGGCAGCTCTACATCTTATGCAGAAACCAAGAGAAGAGACATTATGGGGGCAGATCAGCTACGGCTTAGGATAAAAAATATAAAATTCCCCAAATTTCCATTGGTTTGAATGGAATTTTTTTATGTAGAAACATTTGATGGCAGATGAGAACCATTCGGCCCATCTAGTCGCCCATTTTTCCTTCTGAAAAAAACCTCAAAACTTATTTGCCCCTTGGTATTGTCTTGTGTTCAGGACTGCCTTATGCCTATGCCATGAATGCTTAAATGCTGTCACTGTATTAACCTTTACCACTTCTGCTGGTAGGCTAGTCAACTTATCTACTACCCTATCAGTGAAGTAAAACTTTCTTACATTACATCTAAACCTGTGTCCCTCTAGTTTTAGACTATGACCTCTTGTCCTAACATTTTTACTCCTTTGAAATGTACTTCCATCCTGTACTTTGTTGAATCCCTTCATGTATTTGAATGTTTCTATCATATTCTCTTTCTCTCTCTCTCGCTCTCTCATTCTCTCTAGAGTATCTATATCCTTCTGTAGATGGGGTCTCCAGTACTGTACACAATACTCTAGGTGAGGTCTAACTAGTAATGTAGCATGACCACTTCCCTTTCTCTGCTACTAGTGCCCCTAGCTGTACAACCCAGCACACTGCTTTCATTCCCCACTGCTTTATTTCATTGCCTGCCTACGTTAGAAGTAATTACTCCCAAATCCTTTTCCTCTGCTGTCTCTGACCGCACAGTTCCCTTAACAGTATATTTTTCCTTTGGACTTTTATGTCCCAAGTGCATTATTTTACATTTGCAACGTTAAACTACAGCTGCCACACTCTTGTCCATTCTTCTAATTTACCTAAATAATTTGTCATTAGGCTTATTCCCCCTGGAATGTCTGCCCTATTGCAGATCTTTGTATCTTCTGCAAAAAGGCGTACCTTTCCTTGAAGACCTTTTGCAATATCACTAATAAAATTATTAAAAAGAATGTTTTCCAGTACAGATCCCTGAGGTACCCCACTAGTAACACTCCTTTCGTCCAAATATTCTCCATTGACTACCACCCTCTGTCTCCTGTCACTCAGCCGTTGCCTTATCCATTTAACTATTTAATTACGGGTGTCCTAAAAACCTAACCTGATGGTGTGTTCCGAGCGCTGGAACTGAGGATCACTGCTCTTAATTTATCTCTTGGATACTGAAGTATTGCCAGCTTATTGCTCCAAAATGCACTGGATAAAGCTCTGGAATACAAAGAGTTAAAATTAAAAAAAAAAAAAAAAAAAAAAAAAAAAGCATTAATGTATTGTTTTTGATCAGTAGGACTTCACTTATGGTTCATTTCATTTGCTCCAGAATCCTCACCTTCAGATTTATGAGTAGTCTAAATGTGAAAGTGTACAAGCCCGTTGGTATGTTTGGGTGCCAATCACGTATGGCTGAAACCACCCCGCAGTGCCACCCTGGAAGAAAATAACCTGGTTGCAGCTCTGTTTCTCATGTGAATAGAGATATCCTTAAAGAACCAACACGAGAAGCACAAGGCAGAGCTTTGTTCTTCTGTAAGGGCAATAATAGAGAAGAGAGGGTGGGGTATTCCAGTGGTGGCTACTACAGACTAGATCAGTGGGTCGCAGGGAAGTAGAGACCCCTGCGTGCCTTTGGGTTTATGGTGAGCTATCACGAGGACCTGTCGCCTTTCCAAATCCTCCCCTCCGTAGCAGCCTCCATCTTGAATGGATCTGAATGATTATTCCTGTTTGTTATTTTATATTGCCCCTCTGCTTCTAGCCGCCTAAGAAGGTGAAAAGAGGTGATTTTCTGAGCGTTTGAGTAATGAATTATACAGATTTATTAGAGAACAAAGCTCTGCTGAAATTAAATTCCCCAACTCCTAAATCATAAATTCTCCTAGACTGTGAAACAAGTGTGAAAACAAAAAGGTGGTCTAGGCAGGTTTTAACCCTTTGAGTGCCAGAGAGGTAGCCAACACATTGGATACCTCTGATAGTCAAAGGGTTAAATAGATGCATTGAATGAGACTAAAAATGTTGTTGGTGACAGTTCCACTTAAACTTTGAAGGCCCAGAGGTGCGTGCAGTGCATTGTACACCCCACTGGTACCCAAAGGGTTAGAGGTGATGCATCTCAGAATTTTATTGGCAATATAATTACATTCTTCTGGATAAAAGAATGGCCTAAACTAATACTAAATATGAATATTAAATTGTGAAGAAGTATATCAATTTTTTTTTTTTAATTGTACCGGAAATACGTTTTCCTCTCTTTGCTTCCATTTTACAGATATATGAAGGACAGGCCTTTATTCTTTCTTAGTTTCACTATTAATGGCTGTCTAAACCATGGATATTAATAGAAAACCATAATTTCCCGCACCAGTGAACCACACGAGGAACTCAGCATTAACCCTTTCATTGTTCAGATTGTCAGCAATGCATATTTGCTACTCTAGGCTAAATGTAACTGTTCGAGTGCCAGAAACATTTTGAGATTTTAGAAACCCCATTTATAGCAATGGGAATGTTTATTTTTATGTTATGTTTATTGGTTTTCCCCAGAATTTCTCCACTCCTTACTTTCTAAACATGGCCCAAGGACTCTTAGCCAGAGCTGTTTTAACAGTAGAGCAAAGTCTGCAGTTTCTTGGTACACAGAGATGGGGGTCCCCTCCGCAGTCCTGGTTCTCATACATCACAGTGTGGAAATCTGTATATCTACCTCTCCCTGGTCATCTTGGACACTCAATACAGTCTGCTCAATGAGTGAAATAAAGTGTAAAAACTCAGTATTTCCTCATTCTACTGTAGGAGTAAGCACTTATAATTGTGTGTACTCAGATGTGATTTCAATAATGTATGAAGATAATCTGATATTAGTTCATAATTGTGGTAAGATATTATAATTATGAGTAGTTTATTTTGGTAGAAGGATATACTGCAGTTATTAAGCCCTTGAAAGTTAGTACTCAATGTCTTAAGGGGACCCTTTGCTTTATACTTTGACCAGGGTTAACCAGTGGGGTTATTGGTTATTTGAGGACTCCAGTGGAAATATTTTTCCCCAGGGGTGTAAATAGAACCTCTTGAGTCCTGTGGCCAATGGGCTGTGTTGAATGCTGGGCCCCATCTCAACTGTATTCTCTGTAGGTATGCCCCATGACTTAAATCAGTCCTTCCCCTATCCAGAACAAGTAATCATGTCTCTGTGTCAGGACTAAAGGGAAACCCACAGCATTCTCTCTTCTCTGTCTTCTAAGCTGGAAACTCCTGGTTTGTAAGTTCTTATAAAAGGGATTTTTGTGTCTTCTGTTTTTTTTTTGTTTGTTTTTTATATACAGTTTTATTTTTTAATGGGGAAAAGATAGTTCCTGCCTTCATTAATGATGCTGTATTTTAGTCCTTGTATCTGTCTGCTGAATACAGGGACAATGTGAATAGAAGAACTTGTTTAGAGACTCTGAGGCTGACGTGATAAGAGAAACTGGCACAATTCTGGAACCAACTAACTTTAACATAGGGTGCAAGAAAGAGTTCCCAGTGATTTTACATTGGGCTTTTAACCTCTCCAAAGCAAGAGAGGTGTCTAGCTGTGTGGTGTGTTGGAAAACTCTCTAACATTTCAAGGATTAAAAGTATCTGTTAAATAAATTGGAATTGTTATTCGTTCTCAGTGATGTCATTTCTTTGTTCCAGGACTGCCTTTGCTACATGGGCTTCAGTCTCCTTACAAAAACCCTGAGGTGGGTTGGCCTGTGAGGCACAAGGGCAATTGTGCCCTGGGCTGGTGTGTTGCTGCCTCACTCCAGCAAGAGGTGTGCATGCATGGGGCTTGTTCAGCACTTCTGTTATATTTGGAGATCCATCACTGGGCCAGCCTTTGGGGTGTGGATGATCAGTGATAAAACCACAAACCAACACTGACCGCAAACAGAACTTAATAACTCTAGGCGGTCGTAAAATCAAAAGATCATATCTTTCTTCAGTTACAATACATCTGGTCGTTCTAGGGCTGTAGGTTGTGTACAGAAGGCAACAGACAGGTATTAAGTATGATCTCTCATATTTATTAACTGCTTGTTGCTGTACACAACCTACAGCCCTAGAAAGACCAGATGTGTTTTAAAGGGATTGTAATGTCTTAACTACATGAAAAGTCATATTGTACAGTATAAAATAAGAAATCCATCAATGCAATTCCTATCTCTCAAACCTTTATGGTTTGAGAGATAGAGCTTTCTAAATTTCCCCCTCCCTAACGTCATCTATAAAGCTGAGAGAAGGTGATCCATGTTGGCCAACACGAGGAGACTATTCAACAGAGCCTCAATAGCGCGGTTTAAAAAAAAATACTTTGGAACAGGCTAGAAAGTGTGCTTGCAAACCAGGCACACTTTGTAGACCATTCCAGTGAAGTATTTATTTTTAAATCTCGCTATTGCTGCTCTACTGAAGAGCCGCCTGTCGGTCCTCAGACCGGAAACCCCTGCTGTCAGCTTACAGCTGATGTCAGGAGAAGGGGGGTGGGCTTTAGAACGCTCTATCTCTCAAACCATAAAGGACTGAGAGATAGGAATAGCATGGATGGATTTCTTATTTTATGCTGTACAATATGACTTTTCATGTAATTAAGACATTACAATCCCTTTAACTGAAGAAATAAAGGTATGGTCTTTTGATTTTAAGACTGCTTAGAGTCATTATGTTCTGTTTTCAGTGCGGTCAATGTTGGTTTGTTGTGGAGTCACATTTATGAGAAAAAGGTGGTCTCAGACCGGCACGCTACATTACAGACATCAGCAATTCATTTTAAGCCTAATGTGGTTGTGCTATTCCAACATGATGATTATTACTTGATTTAATAAGTGCTGATTAATAGCTGTCCATATACACTGGAGACGCTTTCCTTTGTGTTCTGATGCTCAGTGACAGACCGATTGCCCCACTTACAGCGGAACCAAAGGGTGTATGTATTGGCTGAACTAATGCAGAGCACACAGGCTACACGTGGGGAGCCAAGGCACCGGCTCTGCACGCACTGGTACATAGGTCTGTGCACCAGTGCTAACAGGATATGTTTAACAATCTGACTGGCACAGAGTTGTGTAACTCATTGAAGATCAATGCATTACACAACCCACTGGCAACGAAAGGTTTAATAGGGGAGCTGCAGCCTCATTGAATATGTGTTTTTTTTTTGGGGGGGGGATAACCCTTTAGTGTTAGGAGTGCATCCAGCCATTGTAACGTACTCTGGCACTCAGTTGGTCCCCCTTCCTTCTCTCTCCCACATCTCATCATCACCCCAATAAAGCAAAAGCAATAAAGTAACTGAGCCACTGACTGATCCACCTGTTTTCAAACAAGGATATTCTAAAGCCTGCAGTGCTAGTGACAGTTAACCCTTTGAGTGCCAGAGGGGTGCTCAATGTGTTGTGTACCCCTCTGGCGCTCATAGGGTTAAGGGTCACCGTTACCTACCTCTGTCTATATCTTCTCTTATCCACACTGTTACTGTATCATTTTTTGTTTTCTACCCTTATCACTGCTGTTACTGTATATATTTTCTTTTCTACCCTTATCACTGCTGTTACTGTATATATTTTCTTTTCTGCCATTATTGCTACTGTTACTGTAAATGTATTTTATTTTCTGTCCTTATCACTGCTGTTACTGTATATATTTTCTATTCTGACATTATTGCTATTGTATATGTATTTTATTTTCTGTCCTTATCACTGCTGTTACTGTATATATTTTCTGTATTCAACCCCACGGATACTGTATATATTTTCTGCTCTGTCTGGATCTCCATTGGTCCTGTAAATATTTTGTTTTCTGCCCCCCCCCCATTGATACTGTATATATTTATTTGTTGCTGACATTTCGCTGTCCTCCTCTTTCTCCCTCTCTCCTGTCTGTGAAGGTGACACACACACTCCACCACGAGTCCAGAAAGCCAAATGCTTCCTCCCATTCATCATCTGTTCCAATGAGTCACCACTAAAGGGTACTGCCCAGCTCATGTAGTGACCACCCCATTAACCCCTCCCACTTACAGCTTGGTGATTGGTTTATATTTGCATCCAGTATGCAGGAGTCAGGAAGTAAGAACTTCCACACACTCTGTGTCTGGTGGGTGATGTGAAGTTCCCAGCTGCTGTGGATTACAGTTCCCAAGGGCTGATATTGGTTATCGTCCACAACTGCTGGAGGGCCTCATGTTGTCCATCGCTTCTCAATGTTCAGTTAACCTATGTGTCTAGCAAAGAAGTGTTTTACCTGGTGCATGTGATGATTTCACAGAACTAACATGTCGAAATAAGTCTGTTACACGTTTGGAACGATAACATGATTATGAAAGTGGATTGATTTTGGGGTAAAATAAAAACATTTTAGATAGGACTTCCCATTTATTTAAAAAGGGCTTTTAATCCTCTTTTTTTCACAGTATGCTGGAGACATTAAAAGATGCATGTAAACCAATAGGTATTTGGGGACTGTTTACTTGCCCCATCAGTTGCCCTGGTTTGCTCTAACATGGGTGCACTTTCGTCCTTTTACACGTGGCTCAGTAGGACAGCGGATAAGAACCCATCAGTTTATCTCGTCTCTACAATCCATTACCATCTGGAAAACAGCACAGACTTAATATTTACCCTTATAATAGCCTTCGGAAAGCCTTATCTTTGCCAGGAATGTCTGGTTTCCACCACTGCAGCTGTAGTCGTTATATCTCCAGTTGTTGGAATACAACTCCCATCATCCCTACACCAGCCATTGTATGGGATTTGTAGTTCCCAACAGTTGGCTAACCTTGCCATACTGTACCTGCCCTTAACATTTCCATATTGAAGAACTTCCTGTTGTTTACTTGTGTCCCTGTTTACAAGGTCTACAGAAATGCAGTGTTTCTAAGGCCGAGTTGACCATTTGAAAATGTACCACCTTGAGTTGTGTGGACCTTTTCAAACTGTCGTATAACTCTGCACTTGGAAATTGCATGTCACCTGCTGTTGGAGCATGCTGCAACTTTTACGTGTTCATTGCAAACTCATTCAAGTTGTGGCATGCCTGATCTACAGACTGCTGCACAGATCATGGGTGAGACTGGAGCTTTTGATGCCCCTTGCAGCTTCTGTTGATTGGCCGCCCCACTTGGTCGTCGGCTAATATATTGCCGATTCTGTCGTGATACGGCCCCTGTCGTGTCCCCTTTCAGGAGGATCGGCAGGGGAATGCAGATGAAAGGTAACATTTGCCTAATGGATGGCTTGGATGGTGCTGTGCCCCAAGGGTACAGGGCCGAAATCCACCATCTTAACTTCAGATAATGGCCTTATTGTTCCATCTTTTTCTCTCTTTTAGAAAAATGTTTCAGTCTTAAACGTTGAGTTTCTTTATGAAGATGTAACCTCTTTAATAAAACATGCTTTTGTCTGCTGGGAGAGCTCATTCAAAACTTATTTCTGCTCAAAACAACATTTTTTGTTAGAAAGAGCACAACCTGTTGTCTTAAAGGTGCAGTACTTTTTTTTTACGTGCACTGTATGGGAGAGCTTAAGTAACAAACACTAGTTCATAGTAAGTCCTAGGAACAGTATAGTCTGATGACCACAGTAGAGTTACATATTAATTAACTCAATCTATGCTGCTGTGTTCAGTTATTGTTATCAAATACCTTTGGATACGCCTATACTATGTTTAATCCTGTTGGTGCGGGTAATACTATTTTGTGATATTGGTTTTTGTGTTACTATATGTCTTTCATTTGGTGTTCATGCATTTATATCATTGTTGATTACATTTTATATATAGTATATTTGAATTCAATTATATATATTTTTGCACAAATATGCATAATTTATTGTTTCAATCGGTTCTTTACTGTGAAGTAGTGTTTCAATATCTAGTAATGTGTAAAGTTATCAAATTAATTTATATTATCATTTTATCTGTTTATGTGATGATATACAACCTAATTGGGTCTCCTGTTTAACCCTTTCCTGTATATCCTTGACAAACAGTACAGTCTGATGACCAAAGTAGAGAGTTACAAGTTGAGATGATGATTTTTTCATTGAAAATCTCCCAGCAGTAGGTGTACATTTGATGTATTCAGCAAGAAAATCCATGTAACAGTTTGAAGAGACCTTTCTAAAACAAAAATTGTTAAATGTTACTATCATCTCCTTCGGTCTTCAGTGCTGTATAGCCTACTCAGGCTTTCCTGATGTGTGTCACCTGACAGCACATCTTTACTGAATTCTCATAGGTCATGTATAGGGTGACATTAGCGTATCCATTTTACTGGTCCAATTAACACTTCCTATTCAACCCGAGTACATGCTTGCTTTCCTCACTGCCTTCTTGCATTACTTGCCTCCATTTAACAAAGTCCATTTCCTCCACTGGTGCTGTTAGTAATGTACTAAGCGTTTATTCAACAATGTTCTGATGTTGACAGACATGTAAAAAAAGAAATGCACTGCAGAAGACTTCATACACCCAAGTGTGAAGCCAAGTCCGATCTCTCAAACCTTTATGGTTTGAGAGATATATATGATGATAAAGTTCCCTCCCGTTCTCCCTTGCACTGATGTCAGCACTCTAACTGACATAAGATGGTCTCGGTCCCAGGACCAGCAGGCAGCTCATCAGCAGAGCCGAAATAGCGCAGTCTACAAATAAATACTTAATTGGAATGGTCTACAAAGTGTGCTTGCAAACCGTTCCAGTTAAGTTTTTCGTTTTAGATTGCGTTATTTCGGCTCTGCTGAAGAGCCGCCTCGAGTCGGACGACTCGAAAGTCCTGTCAGCTTTACAACTGACATCAGTGAAAGGGGAAGAGGGGAGAACTTCATCATCTTATCTCTCAAAATATAAAGGTTTGAGAGATCGGACTGGCTTCAATTGCTTTATTTTTTGAATATCTACAAATATTACTGTTTAGTAATACAAGACATTACTAACCCTTTAAGTAACCATTGTACTAGGCTGCTGTCTCCAAGAAACACGCTGTCCTGCAGCCGTGAAATATCAAAGACACAAAAGAAAAATAGTGTTATACATCCTCACACAATGTTCATAGAATGGTAAGAAATCTACTCACATTAAATCCTGGTCAGGGCTTTGTTATCAATCCACTGACGATAAAGCATACAGACACATGTGACTTGTCTACATTCAGGGAACTCGCAGTGTAACCGGAATGTTTTCAGTAATTTCCAAATGGACCAGCATTACAGCCCTTTATTTCATTAATTTAATACATTTTCTACAAGTGAAGCCTCCGACTGGTCCTTTCTGAAGATACTCCGGTTACACCATGAGTTCCCTGAAGGGAGACAAGTCACATCTCTCTGTATGCTTTATTGTCAGTGGACTTTGATAACAAAGCACTGACCAGTATTTAATGTGAGTAGATTTCTTAACCCCTTAAGGACTATTGACATACCCGGACCGTCACGCTGGTCCGGCACTTAAGGACCAGTGATGGTCCTGGCACATCACATACTTTTGCTTACCATGCTCCTGCAGGAGCGTGGTGAGTAATACCGGGGACTGAAGTTGATCGCTCCAAGACCGGAGCGATCTCTCTCAGTCCCTCGTTCAGCGTGCAGGCACACGTGATCAGTCACGTGAGGCAGCATGTTGAACCTACCTCTCTGATCCTTAAAGGACCACACACCCTGGAACCGCTGGTCTTTAAGGGGTTAACATTGTGTAAGGAGGTATTACACTATTTGGAGCATTCTTTTGTGCCTTTCATTGCTTTACACTGGAAGGCGGACCAGAGGGCTGTGCAGTGCATTCGTTTACAGTGCATTGCTTACCCCTCTGGTCCTCGGATACTCCCACGACTGGGAAAATACTTAATTCAGACTTTATTACAGAGCAAACACAGCGCAGTACCTGAATAGCCTGTCTGGGGCGGCTGTTGCTTTCCCTGGAATAGTCTGTTGGTGTATGTGTTCTAGCAGTGGGACTGAGCCATGGTGCAGCTAATCTGCACTCCCTCTGAGCCGGAAAACAATGGCAGCAGTAAATCATTACACACATTAGAGCTTATTCTTTCTGATACTTCCCAGGATTAATAAGTTCCTGAACAGGTCAATTTGTATCTCGTTTCTAGCTCATCAGGCGCAATTTGTTAAATGCTAGTTATTATGTCCATGATTTGTATAATTGTCATCCAGTTATTAATAGAAATGAAGTGCTTTGTGCAAGAAGCTAAACATGAGCAATTTCGAGACAAACGAACTACAGGAGCAGTTAAGGGTTTTTTTTTATGAAAAAATATATATTGTAGGGATTTTCCAATTGAGTAAAATAACGGTACTCCCACTGCTGAGAGATTTATATTTCCAGAGTTATTAGTTTAAACCCATGTTTTTTTTTTTACATTAGCAGTGCTCTCTAGTGGTCAAATTCTAATTAGATTTTCTGTTAGATTCTAATGGAGAGTAAAGTCAGTGACTTACAGTTCTCCATAGAATGTGATAGAAACTGCTGAGTCACTTCCTGTCAGTTAGAACTATCAGGAAGTAAACACAGTAAATTCACTTCCTGATTATTTAAACTGCTATAAATTTGAATAAAACATCTGACAGCGATGGGAGTGACCTTGTTTTAATCAGCAGGAAATACTCTGTAAAATGTGTTTTCATAAAAAAAAATTTTACTGCTCCTTTAAGTAGCACTATCTCTGCTCTGCTGAAGAGCCTCCCGGGACTAGGATCTGCCTCTGTCAGCTAGATCGCTGACGTATGAGAGGGGCGGGAGGGAGGAACTTTAAAAGCTAAGATCTCTCAAACCATAAAGGTTTTAGAGATGGGGGAGGTAGATGATTCTACTTCTTTTGTTAATATATACAATATTGGACATTTTTACAACAAAGTATTACTATCTCTTTAACCCTTTGAGTGTAAGGGGGTATCCATCACCTTGTAAGAACATAGATGCATATTGCTGTTATTATTAGTATTTGGGGCTCAATGTAATATGGATGATAGTTCCGCTTTAACTGCCGACTGGTTGTTAAGGGGTTAAATTGGGTTTTACAATACTTTGGAGACCTTTCTAGCATTCAAGGGGAGAAAAGCACTTTTTACGTTAAACACACTTTTCATTTGACTCCTAAGGTGCAGTTGAATTGCTCCAGAATTGCTTGTCGCTACTTTTATACATCAGACCAAATGTACAGTGCATAACCAGAAGTCCATCCACCTACGGGATACTTAAAGGGATAGTAATGTTTAAAATTAACTTTAATATTGTAGGCATTAAAAAAATAAGTAGATGTGTGTAAGTTTTATCTCTCAAACCTTTATGGTTTGAGAGATATAACTCACTAAAGTTCCCCCCTCCAGGCTGCTTCAGCGTCTGTGGAATTGCAGGAGATTCTGGGACCAACCGACATCTCTTCAGCAGAGCCGAAATCGCACTATTTAGAAATAAATACTTAATTGGAACAGTCTACAAAGTGTGCCTAGTTTGCAGTCACACTTTGTAGACTATTCCGGTGAAGTATTTATGTCTGAACAGTGCGACTTTGGCTCTGCTGAAGAGCCGCTAGCTAGTCCCGGGACCGGAATCTACTGCTGTCAGCTAGATGGCAGTCTTGTGTGAAACATGCTGGAGGGGGGAAATTTTGCGAGTTATATCTCAAACCATAAAGGTCTGAGAGAAGACTTTCACAGATCTATTTAATTTTTAATGCCTGCAATGTTAAATAAAGTTAATTTTAAAAAATGACTATCTGTTTAAAAGCTGATGATTGTGTTCATGCATTGGAAACTGACAAAACAGAATTAAAAGAATAGCAATGCTTTGTTTGTATTATTTCTATAGTACTGTATTTGCCCAAATGTTAGCCAAAATACCAGAAGATACCAGGAGATTTTGATACTTGTATTTCTGAAAAAAGTGAGTTATTGCAGCACAGAGCGCCATTAGCACATAAAACTGCGCTGATCGCTTCAGTCGCATCAACTGGTTTATGGTACCATTCTGAGAGCTCACCACACACAAATAAAAGTATAATTATCTCATATGCTGAGCATCTGACTGTCTCTTGGCTTACATGATCATGTAAAAGTAATATTTACTACTAAATTAATAAAATAAAGCATTACAGAGATGTTTATGGAGAATGGGATCTGTCCATGCCAAGCTATTTCTCCTTTCCACAGTGTGATTGTTGTGTGTTTAAATAAAGCTTTGTGAATCACTAACCGCTCTTCTATCCTATCGATAATGTAATGCATAGGTAGTCAATTGATGAACCACCACATATTGGGGACTAAAACTCCCATCATCCCCAAACAGCCAATGGGAATTTTATTCCCCAACAATTGACTATTCCTGACATTTATATAGAAATTATAGATGTGAGACATCCAGCTGTATGTGTTGTGCATATTGTCACTTGCTGCGCTCTCACTCTTGTCTCCGCTTTTGTCTTTGCATGCTTCCTGGATCCCGCAGAGGAATTTAGTGGGGACGGTAATACCTGATCATTACTGCTCTTAATGTTTCTTGCTAACAATTATACTAGCTGTAAAATATAATTTTGCTTAACATTCATAACGAATCTTATTTGCACGCCAGGGGACATCTGAAATGAGTGGACACTAAGATCTGACATATTAACCCTTAGAGCTCCCCATAACATAGATTACAGGCAATATGTCCCTTCTTGCTATAACCCAGAGGTGTCCTAGTCTGTTCTCAGTGAACGTATAACATGTTATAACTCATGTCACTGCTTTCACACTCCATCTGTCTGTCTGTCTGTCTGTCTGTCTGTGTGGGTCTGTCTGTCTGTGTGGGTGTGTGTCTGTCTGTGGGTGTGTGTATGTATCTGGCTGTGCTTGCATTTGTGCATGTGTGTTGGTCTCTGTGTGTCTGTGTGTGCCTGGCGGTGTCTGTTTGTGTGTATCTGTTTGCATGCATTTGTGTGTATATGGTTCTGTGTGTACATTCCTGTGTTTGTGCATGGCATTGTGTTTGTGTGTGTGTGTTTGTTTGTCTGTCTGCCTGTGTGTGTCTCTGTCTGTGTGTGTTTGTACCGGTGTCTGTGCGTGCATTAGTATGTGTGTCTGTCTGTGCATGCATTAGTGTTTGTGTCTCTCTGTGCGTGCATTAGTATGTGTGTCTGTGCACGCATTAGTATGTATGTGTGTCTGTCTGTGCATGCATTAGTATGTGTGTCTGTGCATGCATTAGTATGTGTGTCTGTGCATGCATTAGTATGTGTGTCTGTGCATGCATTAGTATGTGTGTCTGTGCATGCATTAGTATGTGTGTCTGTGCATGCATTAGTATGTGTGTCTGTGCATGCATTAGTATGTGTGTCTGTGCGTGCATTAGTATGTGTGTCTGTGCGTGCATTAGTATGTATGTGTGTCTGTCTGTGCATGCATTAGTATGTATGTGTGTCTGTCTGTGCATGCATTAGTATGTATGTGTGTCTGTCTGTGCATGCATTAGTATGTATGTGTGTCTGTCTGTGCATGCATTAGTATGTATGTGTGTCTGTCTGTGCGTGCATTAGTATGTGTGTCTGTCTCATTAGTATGTGTGTCTGTCTGTGCATGCATTAGTATGTATGTGTGTCTGTCTGTGCATGCATTAGTATGTATGTGTGTCTGTCTGTGCATGCATTAGTATGTATGTGTGTCTGTCTGTGCATGCATTAGTATGTGTGTCTGTCTGTGCGTGCATTAGTATGTGTGTCTGTCTCATTAGTATGTGTGTCTGTCTGTGCATGCATTAGTATGTGTGTCTGTCTGTGCGTGCATTAGTATGTGTGTCTGTCTCATTAGTATGTGTGTCTGTCTGTGCATGCATTAGTATGTGTGTCTGTCTGTGCGTGCATTAGTATGTGTGTCTGTGCGTGCATTAGTATGTGTGTCTGTCTGTGCATGCATTAGTATGTGTGTCTGTGCGTGCATTAGTATGTGTGTCTGTGCATGCATTAGTATGTGTGTCTGTGCATGCATTAGTATGTGTGTCTGTGCGTGCATTAGTATGTGTGTCTGTGCATGCATTAGTATGTATGTGTGTCTGTCTGTGCATGCATTAGTATGTATGTGTGTCTGTCTGTGCATGCATTAGTATGTATGTGTGTCTGTCTGTGCATGCATTAGTATGTGTGTCGTCTGTGCGTGCATTAGTATGTGTGTCTGTCTGTGCATGCATTAGTATGTGTGTCTGTCTCATTAGTATGTGTGTCTGTCTGTGCATGCATTAGTATGTGTGTCGTCTGTGCATGCATTAGTATGTGTGTCTGTCTGTGCATGCATTAGTATGTGTGTCTGTCTGTGTGTGCATTAGTATGTGTGTCGTCTGTGCGTGCATTAGTATGTGTGTCTGTCTGTGCATGCATTAGTATGTGTGTCGTCTGTGCGTGCATTAGTATGTGTGTCTGTCTGTGCATGCATTAGTATGTGTGTCTGTCTCATTAGTATGTGTGTCTGTCTGTGCATGCATTAGTATGTGTGTCTGTCTGTGCGTGCATTAGTATGTGTGTCTGTCTGTGCGTGCATTAGTATGTGTGTCTGTCTGTGTGTGCATTAGTATGTGTGTCTGTCTGTGCATGCATTAGTATGTGTGTCGTCTGTGCATGCATTAGTATGTGTGTCTGTCTGTGCGTGCATTAGTATGTGTGTCTGTCTGTGCGTGCATTAGTATGTATGTGTGTCTGTCTGTGCGTGCATTAGTATGTGTGTCTGTCTGTGCGTGCATTAGTATGTGTGTCTGTCTGTGCGTGCATTAGTATGTGTGTCTGTCTGTGCATGCATTAGTATGTGTGTCTGTCTGTGCGTGCATTAGTATGTGTGTCTGTCTGTGCGTGCATTAGTATGTGTGTCTGTCTGTGCATGCATTAGTATGTGTGTCTGTCTGTGCGTGCATTAGTATGTATGTGTGTCTGTCTGTGCGTGCATTAGTATGTGTGTCTGTCTGTGCGTGCATTAGTATGTGTGTCTGTCTGTGCGTGCATTAGTATGTGTGTCTGTCTGTGCATGCATTAGTATGTGTGTCTGTCTGTGCGTGCATTAGTATGTGTGTCTGTCTGTGCGTGCATTAGTATGTGTGTCTGTCTGTGCGTGCATTAGTATGTGTGTCGTCTGTGCGTGCATTAGTATGTGTGTCTGTCTGTGCATGCATTAGTATGTGTGTCTGTCTGTGCGTGCATTAGTATGTGTGTCTGTCTGTGCGTGCATTAGTATGTGTGTCTGTCTGTGCGTGCATTAGTATGTGTGTCTGTCTGTGCATGCATTAGTATGTGTGTCGTCTGTGCGTGCATTAGTATGTGTGTCTGTCTGTGCGTGCATTAGTATGTGTGTCTGTCTGTGCGTGCATTAGTATGTGTGTCTGTCTGTGCGTGCATTAGTATGTTTGTCTGTCTGTGCATGCATTAGTATGTGTGTCTGTCTGTGCGTGCATTAGTATGTTTGTCTGTCTGTGCATGCATTAGTATGTGTGTCTGTCTGTGCGTGCATTAGTATGTGTGTCTGTCTGTGTGTGCATTAGTATGTGTGTCTGTCTGTGCGTGCATTAGTATGTGTGTCTGTCTGTGCGTGCATTAGTATGTGTGTCTGTCTGTGCGTGCATTAGTATGTATGTGTGTCTGTGTGTGCATTAGTATGTGTGTCTGTCTGTGCGTGCATTAGTATGTGTGTCTGTCTGTGCGTGCATTAGTATGTATGTGTGTCTGTGTGTGCATTAGTATGTGTGTCTGTCTGTGCGTGCATTAGTATGTGTGTCTGTGCATTAGTATGTGTGTCTGTCTGTGCGTGCATTAGTATGTGTGTCTGTCTGTGCGTGCATTAGTATGTGTGTCTGTCTGTGCGTGCATTAGTATGTGTGTCTGTCTGTGCGTGCATTAGTATGTGTGTCTGTCTGTGCGTGCATTAGTATGTATGTGTGTCTGTGTGTGCATTAGTATGTGTGTCTGTCTGTGCGTGCATTAGTATGTGTGTCTGTCTGTGCGTGCATTAGTATGTATGTGTGTCTGTGTGTGCATTAGTATGTGTGTCTGTCTGTGCGTGCATTAGTATGTGTGTCTGTCTGTGCGTGCATTAGTATGTGTGTCTGTCTGTGCGTGCATTAGTATGTGTGTCTGTCTGTGCGTGCATTAGTATGTGTGTCTGTCTGTGCGTGCATTAGTATGTGTGTCTGTCTGTGCGTGCATTAGTATGTGTGTCTGTCTGTGCGTGCATTAGTATGTGTGTCTGTCTGTGCGTGCATTAGTATGTGTGTCTGTCTGTGCATGCATTAGTATGTGTGTGTGTCTGTGCATGCATTAGTATGTGTGTCTGTCTGTGCGTGCATTAGTATGTGTGTCTGTCTGTGCGTGCATTAGTATGTGTGTCTGTCTGTGCATGCATTAGTATGTGTGTGTGTCTGTGCATGCATTAGTATGTGTGTCTGTCTGTGCGTGCATTAGTATGTGTGTCTGTCTGTGCATGCATTAGTATGTGTGTCTGTCTGTGCGTGCATTAGTATGTCTGTCTGTCTGTGCATGCATTAGTATGTGTGTCTGTCTGTGCGTGCATTAGTATGTGTGTCGTCTGTGCGTGCATTAGTATGTGTGTCTGTCTGTGTGTGCATTAGTATGTGTGTCTGTCTGTGCGTGCATTAGTATGTGTGTCGTCTGTGCGTGCATTAGTATGTGTGTCTGTCTGTGCGTGCATTAGTATGTGTGTCTGTCTGTGCGTGCATTAGTATGTGTGTCTGTCTGTGCGTGCATTAGTATGTGTGTCTGTCTGTGCGTGCATTAGTATGTGTGTCTGTCTGTCTGTGCATTAGTATGTGTGTCTGTCTGTGCGTGCATTAGTATGTGTGTCTGTCTGTGCGTGCATTAGTATGTGTGTCTGTCTGTGCGTGCATTAGTATGTGTGTCTGTCTGTGCATGCATTAGTATGTGTGTCTGTCTGTCTGTGCATTAGTATGTGTGTCTGTCTGTGCGTGCATTAGTATGTGTGTCTGTCTGTGTGTGCATTAGTATGTGTGTCTGTCTGTGCGTGCATTAGTATGTGTGTCTGTCTGTGCGTGCATTAGTATGTGTGTCTGTCTGTGCGTGCATTAGTATGTGTGTCTGTCTGTGCGTGCATTAGTATGTGTGTCTGTCTGTGCGTGCATTAGTATGTTTGTCTGTCTGTGCATGCATTAGTATGTGTGTCTGTCTGTGCGTGCATTAGTATGTGTGTCTGTCTGTGTGTGCATTAGTATGTGTGTCTGTCTGTGCGTGCATTAGTATGTGTGTCTGTCTGTGTGTGCATTAGTATGTGTGTCTGTCTGTGCGTGCATTAGTATGTGTGTCTGTCTGTGTGTGCATTAGTATGTGTGTCTGTCTGTGCGTGCATTAGTATGTGTGTGTGTGTCTGTGCATTAGTATGTGTGTCTGTCTGTGCGTGCATTAGTATGTGTGTCTGTCTGTGCATGCATTAGTATGTGTGTCTGTCTGTGCGTGCATTAGTATGTGTGTCTGTCTCTGCGTGCATTAGTATGTGTGTCTGTCTGTGCGTGCATTAGTATGTGTGTCTGTCTGTGCATGCATTAGTATGTGTGTCTGTCTGTGCGTGCATTAGTATGTTTGTCTGTCTGTGCATGCATTAGTATGTGTGTCTGTCTGTGCGTGCATTAGTATGTGTGTCTGTCTGTGTGTGCATTAGTATGTGTGTCTGTCTGTGCGTGCATTAGTATGTGTGTCTGTCTGTCTGTGCATTAGTATGTGTGTCTGTCTGTGCGTGCATTAGTATGTGTGTCTGTCTGTGTGTGCATTAGTATGTGTGTCTGTCTGTGCGTGCATTAGTATGTGTGTCTGTCTGTGTGTGCATTAGTATGTGTGTCTGTCTGTGCGTGCATTAGTATGTGTGTCTGTCTGTGTGTGCATTAGTATGTGTGTCTGTCTGTGCGTGCATTAGTATGTGTGTCTGTCTGTGCGTGCATTAGTATGTGTGTCTGTCTGTCTGTGCATTAGTATGTGTGTCTGTCTGTGCGTGCATTAGTATGTGTGTCTGTCTGTGTGTGCATTAGTATGTGTGTCTGTCTGTGCGTGCATTAGTATGTGTGTCTGTCTGTGCGTGCATTAGTATGTGTGTCTGTCTGTGCGTGCATTAGTATGTGTGTGTGTGTCTGTGCATTAGTATGTGTGTCTGTCTGTGCGTGCATTAGTATGTGTGTCTGTCTGTGCATGCATTAGTATGTGTGTCTGTCTGTGCGTGCATTAGTATGTGTGTCTGTCTGTGCGTGCATTAGTATGTGTGTCTGTCTGTGCGTGCATTAGTATGTGTGTCTGTCTGTGCATGCATTAGTATGTGTGTCTGTCTGTGCGTGCATTAGTATGTTTGTCTGTCTGTGCATGCATTAGTATGTGTGTCTGTCTGTGCGTGCATTAGTATGTGTGTCTGTCTGTGTGTGCATTAGTATGTGTGTCTGTCTGTGCGTGCATTAGTATGTGTGTGTGTGTCTGTGCATTAGTATGTGTGTCTGTCTGTGCGTGCATTAGTATGTGTGTCTGTCTGTGCATGCATTAGTATGTGTGTCTGTCTGTGCATGCATTAGTATGTGTGTCTGTCTGTGCGTGCATTAGTATGTGTGTCTGTCTGTGCGTGCATTAGTATGTGTGTCTGTCTGTGCGTGCATTAGTATGTGTGTCTGTCTGTGCATGCATTAGTATGTGTGTCTGTCTGTGCGTGCATTAGTATGTGTGTCTGTCTGTGCATGCATTAGTATGTGTGTCTGTCTGTGCGTGCATTAGTATGTGTGTCTGTCTGTGTGTGCATTAGTATGTGTGTCTGTCTGTGCGTGCATTAGTATGTGTGTCTGTCTGTGCGTGCATTAGTATGTGTGTCTGTCTGTGCGTGCATTAGTATGTGTGTCTGTCTGTGCGTGCATTAGTATGTGTGTGTTGCGTCTCTGTGAGTGTACACCTACATTAGTAACTAAGGTACAAACCAGAACTGACAGATAAACATGACTGAGGACTTGGAGACACTGGCCTTATGTATAAATGCAATGTACAGCATTACTGGGGCATACCAACTGCACCATAGGGGACAAATAAAATCACCCTAATTCCCATTGATTTTAATGGAGCTTGAATGCTAAACAATGCGTTGGAGACCTCTTTAGAATTAACGGTGTTATAATTCTCATTTAAGTAGATAGGTTTATTAGACCCTATTTGTGCAATTGGTTTGCCCTCAAATTGCTGTACTTCATAGAAGTAAAAATAAATATAATGAGTTGTCTAATCTCTGTATTTTGTAATAATCCATATCACCAATACATATAGGATGTGAAGATGTTGGGGGTAGCATAAAAGAAACGATACTGATTTTTTATGAAAATAAAATAGATATAATATTGCAGGACTTTCCCGCTGATAAAAACAAGACTGCTTCCACCGATGGGAGATTCTCTATGCAAAAGTTATTGCAGCTCAAGATGATGCCTTTTTTGTTCAGTGTTTGGAGAGCTTTACATAGTCAGTATAAATTTCCCATAAAGGAAGCAACGCCACCTAGTGGTTATTTATTTATTTTTAACAATATTTTCATTGACAAAAAGACAAATCAGACCATTTTGAGCTGTTATAATTTTTGAATCCGTTCTCTCACAGCAGTGGGAGTGCCCTTGTTTTACTCAAAAGGAGAATCTTACTACATATATATATTTATAATAACAAAACATTTTTATACCATTTAGTGTTGTCAACTCCTGTGTGAGATTTTAGGGGTTATTTTTGTCTAATTTTTATCTAGTTTTTGTCCCAAGCCATGAATGTTTGACTGGATAGACAAGCAGTGGGGTAGATTCACTAAGTGGTGATAAAGAGGTGATAAAGGGGAGATGACTTCTCCATTTTATCACTTCTCCAATTCCTATGCTATTCTATGGAGATTTATTCAACTTTGGAGATCTCAGTGCACATAGGCTCCATAGAGTAACATAGGAACCGAAGAAGTGATATCGCTGGAGAAGTCATCTCCACTCTCACCTCTTTATCACAACTTAGTGAATCTCGCCCAATGTGTTAAAGACTCCCTGCCACCCAAGGGGTGAAACACATTTTTTTAGAATAATGTGTGCGCATTACAAATATCAATAAAAAAAATGGCAAAGCAGAGAGGATGATTATATATTGGTTGGTATACTGTACTTTTCCAACCCTTTGAGTGCTACGGGTGTGTACAGTGCAATTCCCATGGCACACAAAGGGTAAGGCAGTGATGCTATTCGTGATGCGTAACCCCTTCAGTGCCAGAGGTGTACACAATGCATTGCAGAGCAATGAGTTGCATGCCCCTCTGGCACTGAAGGTGTTAAAGTATCCTCTCCACTCCCCTACTGACCAAGCAGGGCAGCAGAGAGAATGCTGGCAGACTTCAGGGTTGTCTACTGCTGGTGATGTGTGGGGGAGATCATCCCTTCCGCATTGCCAGCAGTTCACATCCCTCCTTGCCTGTGACTGATTGAGGGTTGATACGGCATAGGAAAGTACAGGGAGATCCCAACTTCACCAGTCTCAGGAAGGCAATGTTGGCACTGTGAACTCCAACAGCAGAGGCTGCCATCAGAGTTTAGTGCATATGATGAAGAGCCACATTAACCTCAAGACACACCCACATGAATACAAGTGGAAATGGCTCATTAACCTGCATTTCCATAGGGAAATGAGCCATTGTTGATGGACAGTTTGGGTCAACGAAGATTGTACCATGTACTGAAAACAATGGGAAATATAATTATTTTGAAAACAGCGGGAAATATAATTTACCCTTAAAACTTGCACTCGGTCTTCCTTTAAAGGGATAGTAATGCCTGCTGTTAACAAACTTTAATATCGTAGATATTAAAAATATAAATTCAATGATATATGCGTTGTCTCTCAAACATGTATATGTTGAGAAATATACACTGCTAAAGTTCCCCATCCCGCCCCTTTCACAGACGTCAGCACTCTAGCTGACAGAAGCAGATTCTGGTCCCAAAACTGACTGGCGGCTCTGCAGCAGATCCAAAATAGAGTTTTATAGAAAGAAATACTTAATTGGAACGGTCTACAGTGTGCCTGGTTTGCAAGCACACTTTTTAGACCGTTCCAAAAAAGGGGGGGGGGACTTTGGAAGCTTATATCTTTCAAACTATACATGTTTGAGAGACAACACGTACTTCATTGAATTTATATTTTTAATATCCACAATATTAACGTTTGATAACAACAGGCATTACTATCTCTTTAAGCTCCCCTGTTGCTTGTCCTTGTATTCAAACATAGAGGCGCCACCAATGTGTTGCAGTATGTAGTATTATTAATATTATCATACTTTTATATAGCACCACCTAGTTCCGCAGCGCTGTACAGTAGGGACTAGATATACAGAGATTTAACAACACAAATGGAATATGGAAAACAAGAGGATCAGAGTGTTTCAGTATATATGCAAAACAAAAGTGATAATGGAGTAGGACAGTGCCAGAGAAAATCCTGGAAGTGTAGTGAAAAAGACTAGTTTACTTTTGCACTATCCTACCCAATTCGTATGGCCATTAGTTAGCAAGTCAACTGCACCACAGGGGTTAAAATGCCCATTGATTTAAGTTATTATTATTTTTACTCTGAGTGCCTAACAGTCAAGTGCTTAAAGGGATTGTAATGTCTAAACATAACTCTATCACCTATTATAAGAAACACTTTGCCCTGTTTAACCCCTTAAGGACCATTGATGTGGCAGGACCATCACTCTGGTCCGGCACTTGAGGACCAGTGACGGTCCTGGTACGTCACGTACTTTTACTCACCTCGTTCCTGTAGGAGCACGGTGAGTAATACCGGGGACTGAAGTTGATCGCTCCAAGACCGTAGCAATCTCTTTCAGTCCCCCGTTCGGCGTGCCGCCCCACGTGATCAGTACATGGGACAGCACGTCAACATTTCCTATCTGGTCCTTAAAGGACCACACACCCCGGGACCGCTGGTCCTTAAGGGGTTAAAAACTTACATTTGGGTCGTTCTAAAGTTATGAAGTGGAGATGGATGCCCCGCCTGCCCCTTCTAGACGCCTCCCACTGAATGGCTAGTGTTGGTGTGCGACCCGACAGATGCGGCGAGGAACAACCTTCAGTAAGTATAAGGAGAATTCTGCCCACCTTGACGCAGGAGGGCAGGGTTTCCCTTTGCTTGTTGACGTTTGCCCCTCGCTGCATCCATCCAGACCTCAGAGTGCTGCCGCAGTGACGTGGGCAGAAGGGGCGGGCGGGGGATCCTTCTCCACTTCATAACTTTAGAACAAAGCAAAAGTAAGAGTTTTTAAACCGCACAAAGTGTTTCTTATAATCTCAAGAAGAATCGGCGATAGAGTTTTGTTTAGACGTTACAATCACTTTAAAAGCCCTATTTAAATTGTTGGTATTTTAACCCTTTGCGTGCCAGGGGGTGTGCATCATATTGCTGAGCATTACTTTTGGCATACCTCTCTGGCAATCAAAAGGTTAATCTATCACAGACAGCAAGTCTTTTATTTTGGAAATTATGTGGCAGAGTAACGGAGCTGTTCAATTATGCTCCTTACTGGAATTGGCTGTTTGAACCCTGTTAGGCCTCACGTTGGGCATCAGAATCCTATTTATGATTTTGTCTCGTTCGTATAATCCATCTCTGCTAGACTGGGGGGGGCGGTATTTGAGACATGTGAAAACTGCTGCTTAGACAGAGAGCAAATAAAAGAACTCACAAAGACCCATCTCATAACTCCATATGACTATGGGATAATATTTACCTAAACCTGAAAGGGCCCAGTGTATGTCGGTCTAGCACTAGGAGCCTGGCAAATGAACAATTTTCATCATTTAACACATCTGTCTCCATGGGTCACGTTGCCGTATTTGCATCCTGTTTTTATCGCCAATTTAATTTTTCTTTCTCATCCAAATGAACGAACAATAAAGTTCCCCATTCAAGAAGCTGAAGATGAACAAATCTGGTGCAAACCCCTTCAGTGCTAGTACAATCGGGTTACAAAGCAATGTGTTGGTTCTTTTGACTAACGCACAAAAGAAAAAGAGGATTAATTGTGGAGCAAACCAACCGCCCCACAGGAGAGACAAATCAATAAGAAGTTTTAGTCTTTTAACCCCTTTTGTGAAAGAGAGGTCCCCATCGGATTGGTTTGCAGTGCATTGGAGACCTGTTTAGCTTTCAAGGGGTTAAAACTTTGAGTGCCAGGGAGTTGCACAACTCTCACTTGCATGCAGAGGGGCTAATTGCACTAAATCAGTCCCCAGGACACACCGTCAGGTCAGCTTTTCTTGACATCCTGCTTATTTGCAGGTAATCAGCAGCTCAGTCACTTAGACTGATCTGACTATTCTTAAAGTGGAACTATTACTTGGATATAAGTGCCCCCCCCCCCCCAATTAATTCTTAGTATAGCGGTAATCATTGAAATGCTGTTATCCTATATAATAATTCGCCAGAATGTTTGTCAGAAGGCTCCACGCACAGTCGAGACTGCCTGAATGCACGGAATGCTGGGAGTTTTGTGCTGGGAGCATTCTGTGCGTTCGGGCAGTCTCTACAGTGCATGACTGTGTCGGTGACAGGACGCAGAGCAGGAGCGGCCTCTTAACTCTTTGAGTGCCAGAGGGGTACGCAATGCATTGCAAAGCAATGCGTTGCGTACCCCTCTGGCACTCAAAGAGTTAACATCACCCATCCCTTGGCCCGTTTACACTATTAGTGTTATAAAGTGCATTATTTGGAAACATACGTTAGTTTGAGACATCGCCTCGAGATGACAAAGAGGGAATCTGTGCGCCTGCGCTGTACGTCCTTGTCTCCTCACTGATAGGTTATTTGCCATAGGGGGAGTTGCGTTGTACCGCACGATACAGACAGGGACGTAAAGCGCAGGAGCACAGATCCCTCTTCAGCAAGATTCCTGTGCTGTCATCTGGCGGTGAGTCTCAAACGAACTTAAGTTTCCAAATAATGCCGGCGCTTAATAAACATAACAGTATTTCAGTGTTTATCACTATACTAACAATTAATTGAGGGGGCACTTGTATCTAAGTAATCCACTTTAATTATGGATATCCTGAAAACCTGATACGTCTGTGTATCCAGGAGACTGAAGCTGAGAATCGCTGATTTAGATCAGCAGGGATTTTTATTTCTCCTGGGTGGTGAAGTCCGTTTGCTCTAGAATTGCTACTCTCTCTTTTTCAACTTGGTGACGTCTTTGTATTGCTTGGTGTTTGAAGTGACAGTCTGTTTTGTTTTTGTTTTGGATTTTTTTGTATTCTATTTGATTTTTTTTTTTTTTTTTTTTTTTGGGGGGGGGTGGGAGGAGACCCATTGTAATGTTTTTCTAATTACGGACATATCCTTCTATCTCCAGAAACTGACGACTATGCAGAGATTATAGATGAAGAGGACACGTACACTATGCCCTCTAGTAAGTATTCTGCTTTGGACTGCATGCATCTCGCTAGGTGTTTTCATATAGTATTTTTCCAAACTGTTTCTAGAAGCAAATATTTTAAAATTGCAAAATGCTACATTATTTATAATAGGTGCATTTTGTTTGTAAGTCTTGTTTGTTTTATCTCTGCTTAGTGTTATAGTTGTCTTATTATGAAAAATACATATAACAGTAAAATGAGGGTCTACTGCTGGGTGATAACTTGTTCAAAAGTTATAACAGCTAAAGCTTGTTTGATTTCTTGTCCGTTTATTTCACTTTATCAACACAATTCTATTAAAAAGTTAGCACTAGGTGGTGCTATTTCAGTTAATCTCTATACACAAATAGAGCGTTCTGTGGAGCTGTTATAACTTTTGAATGAAGGATCTCCTGGTCCTATTATATATAATAGGGCTGAGCAACCTGAGGTCCTTCCTGGTCAGGGCTACAGCTCTCATCGATTCTTGCTGACTGAGGATGATGGGAATTGCAGACCTGTACAGCTGGAGATTGTTTCTCACCCCTCTGGCACTCTAGCAGTCCTTAAAGGGATAGTAATACTTCATTTTAACTTTATTTTATTTTGTAGGCATTAAAAAAACATGAAGAATGATATAAGTCTTATCTCTGAAACCTTTATGGTTTAAGAGATATTCACAAACAAAGTATCCCCCCCTGTTCAACCAGATCAGAAGGGAGATGCCCAGGTAGACTGCAGAGAGGGACAATCTTCAATTAAGATAAGGGAAAAAGCTGAAAAACTTGTCAAGGGGGAAGGGCTTTCATTGTTTTCATACAAAGAAAATTGTCCCCTTCTGTTATCTGTACTGTCATACAACCAGACTCACATCTGAGAAGAGATGGCTTACACTAGGGAAAAGGGGCGGGAGGGGAACTTTGCTTGTGAATATCTCATAAACCATAAAAGTTTGAGAGATAAGACTTATATCATTCTTCATGTTTTTAATGCCTACAAAATAAAATAAAGTTAAAACGAAGTATTACTATCACTTTAAGGATTGGATTTGATAAATACTCATGTAAAGATATTAGATTCTGCTGAGCCACCACATGACATGCCTGATCCCCATTTGATGGGAATTAACTTAAAAACCTGCCACCACGATGTTGTCCTTTCACATCTCCTGCCCAGTAGATAACGTCTGTAATTAAATTGCTGCTTTAATGGTAAAGCAGGAAAACACTGAGATACATGGGAGGCACTGACCCAGAACTGACCTCTGACAGAGGCCATCCAACACTTCCAGCGCAGAACAGAGACATCACATAGGATCAGTGTCACTGACTTTAAAAGGAAAGTGCACCCAAAAAAACAAGTTAACACCGTGAGAGCTGGAGAGATCTTCAGCCATAAATACAGATTTTGATGGCCCTTGTAATGTATTTTTCTCATCCAACAGCTGGAGAGCCAAAGGTTGCTTGTAACTCCTTGAAATCCAGAGAGGTGTAACGCATTGTGGGTTGGAGACCTTTCTAATATTCAAGGGGTTAACATGTTGCATCTTAGGAAAGTGTCCAATGCTTTCTGGTGCTCAAAGGGGTAATAGCGCCAAATCCATCTTTGGGGCATGCCCTGAGCTCAGCTTTTCCCTAATGTACAGAGCTGCTGAATAAGTTGGCACTATATAAATGAAGGATAATAATTTCTCTGTCGTCCAATACAGGTTACTGGTAACTTTGGGTAGGCGGTCAGCCCCTTTAATAGGCAGGAACAATTCTGAGAAGTGACTCCTGGGTGGAGCCTACCTCCTCTCCTTAGCTTGCAGCTAGCCAATCCCCAACCAGTAAAATTTGTTCCTTGGTCAAGACACAAGCAAGAGAACAGTTATGCTATAGTTTTAGCTTCTTTATTATTTTTCTGTTAGATATGGAAATACCACCATTAGGTGGATTACCATCACTGCCAATTCCCATCACCCAGATGTGGCTAGCTCAGTTTACCAGGTGCTTTTGTGGACCTAAGCCCTGGGGGGGAAATCTTTGCTGCAAGTTCTTTCCCCAGGAGTTGCCCACCGAGGCTTCTTCTTGTTATATGGTAATCTGAAGATAGAAGACCTGCTGAAAAAGGTGAGCACCCTTTGAATGCTGAGGTCCACATGTCCCATGCTTCCCCTCCGCACAGGGGTCTCTATTGGAGTTCCTATTACATACTCATGCACTCACTGGGTTTATTTTTATATGTCTGTGGGGTGTTTGGAGGTAGTTTCTGTGTTAACTTAACCCTTTTGCTGCTGGTTAGCACTTTTGAGGGGATTTTAGGCACTTTCCCTGTTGGGTTCAGTGTTTGAGTGGTTTTACATTTGGTATTCACCTCGCTAACTTTATGTTTGCACGCTTTTACCGCATAGATGCTATTGCTCCATTCACTTCTTTGGGACTATACATTTTGGGATGTACCTCTGCAACTGCGGGGTCAGAGACAGCTCATGTGTTTGGTTTTCCCTTGCTCCGTCATCCAGTCAATGTTCTGGGTATTTTGGGGGCTTTAGGGGGCTTCAGGCACTGTTGGGATACTCTCTCAGTGAAACTGCATTTCCCATGAGCGCCCGATTCGCAGGCTCATTTCCTATTGGCTCCCGTTGCGGCAGCCATTTTGTGTATTTGCAGATCGAGTATCCTACGCAGGGCTTGGACTCTCCTTCTCTCCTCTGCAGCTTAACCCTTTGCCTACCAGATAAGTCTTATTTTAGTGTTTCTGGGTTGCATTAATTATCATACACTCTTTATTGTGGGTGTTTTGATACCTTGACCGTTTTGACTCTGTGAGAATGTCTACTCCGTTAGACCTTGGGGCTAAACCTCAGGCTAAGGATACTGGGGTGTCTGTGTCCCCCATTGCTCCTCATGGCAATCAGGGTTACCTAGAGAATACTCAGGTCATGTTTGCCCTGAATCCCCTGCTGGGGCCTCTAGCCATGCACTAGAGCCAATATAGATGCAAGAGTTTAAGGCTACTACAAGGGACCTCCAGTCCACCTTACAACTCCTTGCATCCACCATACAGGGGGTTTTCAAATCGTTGCAGACCCCCGCCCCTATCAGATCTTCCCTGCCTAAACCACCGGGCGTACCTGATGTGTCTGATTCCTCTGAGGAGGAATCGTTGATGGAGTCTGATGATGACTGTCCAGCTGTTCCTTCATCTCGGTTTTATGGGGCCCCTTTTGAGTTGGACCACATTCCCTCTGCTGAGGGCCTGATCAGGGCTGTGTTGTCCACCCTGAACATTCCCTTGGTGCAGGAGGTGTTTTCTGACCCCTCTGATGTGTTCCAGGAGCCTGTTAGGCCCCATGCCTGCTTTCCACCTAATCCCACCCTTGTCCTCTTGGTGTTAGAGGAGTGGAAATTTCCAGACAAGAAACCTTCTGTGTTTAAGAAGTTTGCTAAACTTTATCCTTTTTCTGAAACGGCCTTTACTCAGTGGGTTCATCACCCTAAAGCGGATGCTCCAGTTTCCAGACTTTTTAAATCAACTGCCTTACCAGTTGCCGACGCCTCTACTCTTAAAGACTGGACTGACAAGAAGCTTGAGACTTCTCTCAAAGGAGAGATTCCGTTTCCGTGCACCGAGGTGCAGAACTGCATGCCCTGTCAACCCTTTTTGGTTTTTCACAAGGACATGGAGGTGCTTCGCACCTCACAAGAGTTTTTCCCGAAAGTTGAATTCCACATCAATCAGGAGATTGTGGTTCCTTACTTCTGTCCTAACCCTACTTCTGACAAAGAGAGGGATCTTCATCTGTTGGAAGACTTACAAACTTAGGAAGAAGCCTGTTCCCTTCAGGGTCACGGCTCATTCTGTGAGGTCTATTGGGGCTTCTTGGGCCTACAAGAACCAGGCCTCAGCTGATCAGTTGTGCAAGGTTGCCACATGTGCACACCTTTTCTAAACATTACCGTGTGGATGTCCTGGTATCGGCTGATGCCAGTTTTGGGAGAAAGATCCTGGAGGCAGCCTTGCCTGTCTAGGATCTCATTAGCCTCTCGGTACTCTTTTACTTTTGAGCCCTGTTGGCTCTTGTTCTGTGTGCTGTGTAAAAGTTCATTGGGTTTGTTTTACCCCTGTTCAGTGTCTGTTGACACTTTGCAGTTAGTGTTGAGCTATTTATGATCTGTAGGTTCATTGGTGCTCTGGTGACTTTGGGGACCTGCGCCTGGTCCTTGCCTTTCTTCCCACCCTGGGGAACTTAAGGGTTGGACATCCCAAAGTTACCAGTAACCTTTATTGGATGACAGAGAAAATAAGATTTTAGTCTTACCTGTTAAATCCTTTTCTATTAGTCCATACAGGTTACTGGTCTCCCACCCTGTCAAGGGACCATGCTTGGTGCTCCTGCAGCAGAACGTGGGGGTGGTTTTGGGTTCATGCTCACAGGAGTCTTCCTTTACCTTCTTACTACCTAGTCAATAGTCTGCAAATCTTACTGGTTGGGGATTGGCTAGCTGCAAGCTAAGGAGAGGAAGTAGGCTCCACCCAGCAGTCACTTCTCATAATTGTTCCTGCCTATTAAAGGGGCTGATCGCCTACCCAAAGTTACCAGTAACCTGCATGGACTAAGAGAAAAGGATTTAACAGGTAAGACTAAAATCCTATTATCTCTTTTCTGTTATATGACTATATATCAGGCCCAAAATTCAAATTACAGTAAAGACAGTTAACCCTTTGTGTGCTAGGTAGGTGTGCAATGAGTTGCATGTCCTCTAGCATGACAGTAGCCAGACTTATCCAGACGTGGCTGTGATTCTAGTGAGGTGCGACCTTGACTTTAATTCCCTTTGGCTGGTTAAGGCTTGGTTTACACGGGCGTTTGCAAAGCAAAAATTGAAAACGCAAGAAGTTAACACTTTACGTGCCACATAGGTATCCAACTGCAGAGCGTCTGTTGAAATCCATTTTGCACACCTGATGGTGCGTCGTGAACACATGAAATCCACGGCAATCTGCCTTGCCGGTCTAATGTGTTCTGTAATGAGCTCTGATTAGCGCTTCCCTGAACAGTCTTATACAATCCAATGCTATCTATTTCACGTGTCTTCTTGAGATATTGAAAACGCCCTCATGAAATAAGCCTAATCCTCTCTCTTAGTTTGAAACAACATAAATGTGGTGATGAGCAAAAGATGAGATGTAGAATTTTTTTGTACGATTTTTATTTGTTAATGGCAAGGGTTTAGAAATTAGATGGTGTGTAGGAGGCATATGGTAAAGAGTTGGCATAGACTGAGAATATTGACAAGAGGATGACCGGCATTGGAACAGAATCACCCACATTAGTCTATCTTCTTTTAATTAGTTTGCATATATTTTTAAAGAGGAAGTAATACTTTATAACAACTTAGGATCTTTTGAAAGATGTCAGAATAACCCATATATTTTGTCCATTTTTTATTTCAATTAGTAGTTTATTTGCTATTTTGATGTATGTCCATTTTATTCAGTTGAGGCCGTACTGGCTGCCATAGCGGTTTGCCAATTACTAACATGACATACTCATAAGGCAACCTGGCACACAGCTGTGCCAGCCAGTGCTATATCGGTTACATAAACTAAAGGGACAGTAATATGCCTACATATCTGATCTCTCAAACCGCTATGGTTTGAGAGATATATGCTTTCAAAGTTTCCCCTTCTCCTGATGTCAGATGTAAAGCTGACAGCAGGATATTCGAGTCCTACAACTCGAGGAGGCTCTTCAGCTAGGGTTGCCACCCAAACGGTATTTTACCGGCAGGTTGGTAAAAAAAAATTGACTTCTGTCCAATGTTAAGTCTATGGAAGGAATGCCATGGCCGGTATTTGTTTGAAGAAAAGGTGGCAACCCTATCTTCAGCAAATCCAAAATCGCATTGTTTCATTGGAAAGGTCTACAAATTGTGCTTGCAAACCAGGCTCACTTTGTAGACCTTTCCAGTTAAGTAATTATTTTAAAATAAAGCAATTTCGGCACTGCTGCAGAGCTGCCGACTGGTCCCCAGACCGGGATCTCCTACTGTAGACTAGACACTGACGTCAGAAGAAGGGGAGAGAGGGGGGAACTTTTAATCCCTATATCTCTTAAACCATAGCGGTTTGAGAGATCGGATTTGTAGAATATTGTTTATTACTTTAACCTCTATAAAACTGGAGAAAATTTTTGTGGGACATTACTGTCCCTTAAGGAATAACTAAATATCTGAAACTATTAGTTTAAATAAAAATTGGCTAACCCAACATTTAGGGGATTTTGAAAGTACTTTCAAATGAATCTAAAGTGATACAAGATGTACCACTTTTAAGAGAAATTAAGGTGTGTGTTTTTATAGTTAAATAAACAGTACTAAAACACATCTTTTCATGGGAAATTGCACGTCATATAGATCTATGTGCAAAATAGGTAAATGATATTGCATGCGCTGTTTTTCAGTAGGCATGGGGAAGCAATTTATCTTTGCACTCCTCACTTCCTGCTTTGTGTTACAGTGTACAGCCTTCTGACAAGGAAGTGTGTGTGAAGGAAAATCACTTCCTCCAACTTTTTTTCAATGCATGCACATCCTTTTGGTCCTTAACACTTTGAGTGCCAGAGAGGCATCCAACACACTACACGCAACACGTGGATACCTTTGTAGCACCCAAATGGTTAAAGGCCTTTATAATTAGTCCCACCCGCATTCACACACAGCTTAGACACTCTCTCACGTACACTGGGAATTTTGCAATGTGTTTTTTTGCGCGTAAGAGCAAATTGTATTTTACTTAACCTTTCCTTTAACCCTTTGAGTGCTGGGGCGTGCAGCACATTGTAGTGGGCGGTGTTGCGTACCCATCTAACACTTCTTGGGTTAAGGAAGTCTGTTTCATGGTTTTGTACTGATGATGATTTTGGTATAACACTGCACCCCCTAAATTCTACTTATTACACAGTGGGTTATAAATACGTCTGCACTAATCAAAACCCTTCTTGGACCCTACCTTGTCTAACCTTGTTTTTTATCCGAATTCCTTTTAACTCCCTTTTCCCCCCCAGAGACACTGTGTAATGGTTACCCATGCTTTGTCACTCTGACGCTGATGGATGTGTATGCCATGTTCTTGTAATTCAATTTAATTTCCAGTCTATAAAACCAGTCTGTTTTCTGTTCCTCCTTTAAATGCCAATCAGAAAGCTATGGATTAGATGAAGGTAACAGGTCTCTGACTAAATCTCTTCCTTTTGCCTGCTGTGTAAATGTCTGTTGTGCTGTGTTTACTTGCTATATTAAAGGGATAGTAAACCTTTATTGTAACTTTACATATTATTAACATGCATAGTGTGTATTGCCAATAGTGTTTTCCATCATTAACTTTTTTTCTTTACCCTTTGAGTGCCAGAGTGGTACACAAAGCATTGGCTCTCAAAGGGTTTAAAGGGATAGTAATACTTAAAATGTAAAAAAATATATGTCCTGGCTCTCAAAGGGTTTAAAGGGATAGTAATACTTAAATTGTAAAAAAAAGTATGTTGTAGGGTTTACCCCCTGAGTAAAACAAAGGTACTCCCACTGCTGAGAGATATTTTATTAAAAAATTATAACAGCTCAAACTTGAATTTTGTAGGTGCAATATCACAGTGACCTGAAAGTTTACAGTGGCGCTGTTGCTACACCATCCTACGGACTGCTCTGGTCTGTAGACCATAAATCTCCATAGGATGGTGTAGCAACAGCGCCACTGTAAATGTTCAGGCCACTGTGATATTGCACCTAAAAAAATTCAAGTTTGCGCTGTCATAATTTTTTAATAAAATATCTCTCAGCAGTGGAAGTACCTTTGTTTTATTCGGGGACATAAACTCTACAACATATATTTTTTTTTTTACATCTTCAGTATTACTATCCCTTTAATAGACTTTTATACCCACACGCCTGACAAGTGTTTTCTGGTCAGTTGAACACCAAAGTGGGACTGTGATACAAAGTAAGGCTATCCCGGCACGACTGAGTGCGCCATATGCTGTGCTTTTTACATTGTATCATTTTATACTTTCGGGAAACTGATCCACAGAGCTTGCTGTCAGGGGCATACTGCTCGAATAAGTAAACTCAACATAAAGGGATGTTATCCTTTTTTTAAAGCAGAACTACCACCATAGTTAGTCGCCCTGCAATAATTAGGCAGATGGCAAATAGATTAATAATAGTTATCTTACCTCTCAGAACGACACCGTTCTACAGAAATCCTTATTCTTCGGAGATCGGAAGCTAGGCATCAGAGCAGACATCTTGTCTGCACCCCAGTCTCCATTAAGAAGCATTGCAGTGTGCCACAAGGTAACAGGAAGGGACTGATGACACAGGCGCACAGACTGAACTAAAATGGCCGTCAGTCTTGGAAGATTAAGGATTTCTTTAGAATTTTGTCATTCTGAGAGGTAATATAACTGTTATTAAGCTATTCACCATCGGCCTAATTATTACAGGGCGACTAACTATGGGGAAAGTTCTGCTTTGATTTTAATATAAATGAATATTTAATATCTGGATATCCTA
This sequence comes from Rhinophrynus dorsalis, assembly GCA_037306005.1. NCBI lineage: Eukaryota > Metazoa > Chordata > Amphibia > Anura > Rhinophrynidae > Rhinophrynus > Rhinophrynus dorsalis. The sequence continues at coordinate 21,589,052 of CM074723.1, forward strand.
TTCACAGCGGCAGACATGATTATATGTCACTGGACTCCAAGACCTCAAACTCCTCCCACTGAACAATTAATTGGGAAGGGTTTCAGCTTCTGCAGTTTTGCTACAGATAATGTCTACCCTCATGAATGGTTTTTCAGAACCATATACACACATTAACCCACATGGGCCAGTATGATTGTCTGCACAGTTTAAGGTGCTTAGAGGCTGCTGTTAGGAGGTGTTGGTTCATCCTTTAAAGCAGAAGTGTCACTTTGAAACCACTAGGTGATTTGGAAAGCGCTTTCAAAAGCAAACTAGGTTTATGTTGGGCATTTATTTAAAAATAATTTAAAAGATAATTAGCTGTATTTATTTGTCACTAAGTGCAAGCCCTCCAGACACAACAATTTTGCACTGCTCTGCATTACCAACTGCCACTTCCTACCATGAAGTACTAGCTCAGCTGAATAAACAGATACATAAATAAGCTGCAGGTTGCCTGTCTCTGTTATAGAGTGCCGATCTGTATAATAGACATCTGTTGATTGCAGCATCCAGTCTCAATTTCCTTTCCCACACATCAAGATTGCAGGAGATTTTTATACTGTTTTATAAACCTGTCTTTGTACTTTCTTTATTTTGACAGGCAATTATTCTGTCATTTTGCTGCATTCAGTTTGAATACAAATGCATTGCTTATGTATATTTGCTTCAGAATATTTAACAGAGAAAGAAAGAGAATCTTGTAATGTGAATATTATTTCATAGACACAATACGTCTGCTCTGTGTTTGTGGGTTTTTTTTGCTGTGAGTTTGGCATCTTGTGGTTGTCCCAAGACTTTAATTTCCAAAGGTTGATGCAGCTTTCTGTTTTACAGCCGGTGATTATGAGATCCAGCGAGACCGAATTGAGTTGGGGAGGTGCATTGGTGAGGGGCAATTTGGTGATGTACATCAAGGAGTTTACATGAGTCCAGTGAGTAGGCCGAATTTAATTCTTTCACCCTTCTTTATTGATCTGTCATTATAATTAAATTAATCCTTTGATTGCCAGAGGGATATGTAACACATTACTCTGAAATGCGTTGGACACCCCTGCGGTACTCCGTAAAATGTGAATCGAAGTACTTGTAACCTAAAGCGCATGTTGCCTAACGTTAACACCTACAAAAACCTACCAAAACACACTCACGCTTGCACAATCATGTGAACATGTACATACATATACACATCAGACATCCTCAACTACCAACTACCTGATCCCTTAACAATTCCTCGAAGCGTCAGGCAATTGTGGCAGCTAACTCCTTTCGATCACTGCTCTGTGAATACCAGCTTTAAGCAGAAAAGAAGTTCCTCTAAATTCAAATCCTATATTCCTCCAAATCGTGCATTTAGTCCTTTTTTTTAATTATTATTATTTTTAATATATCATAGATTTTTATTAAGATTTTGTGCATAACATTGCATATAAACATCAAACAGGAGATACATGGACTCAGTGTAATTCTACAGAAGTGTATGATGAGCTAGTAGCAGATTAAGAACATAAATTATAACAAATGTATATCTCTATCATATAATCATGACTTTAAGAAGTATATATCAAAAAAAGGAAATTAACCATGTTATGTATGGGAAAGAGAGAGGAAAAAGAAAGATAGAAGAAATGAAAGAGAAGGTTTGGAAAAGTATTGAAAGCGGAAGAGTATATTAACCCTTTGAGTGCCAGAAGGTTACGGAACACATTGCAAAGCAATGCATTCCGTACCCCTCTGGCACTCAAAGGGTTAAAGTGAGTAGAAGGAAGACAGACCTCTGCATTAGCTTCCAGATCCTTCATGTGCTGAATTAAAATATGTTGGTGGAAGAATTAATCCAAAACGATCAACATCTGGATATATATGTAGTAGTAGTTTGGATTTCAGCAGAGAAATGTTGTCCCTCCTCAGGCCTCATATTCAGTGGTTATCAATCAATAGGAGGTATACTCTGCAATCACCTGAATTCTGACAAAAATGGAGTTTGCTAAAATAGTTACCATTCAAGTGTGTGTCTAAGGCCTTGTTCACACGAAAGATATCAACACCCTGGTATTGCCTTTTTCCTGTGCACCGAGCTACCCATGAGATCCAGACATCTCTCATTGCTGCCGTGTTGGTGCTATGTGAATGGAGACATTGGTATGATCATCCTAGTTTGGACTCTGCACTTTGAAGATGTTCGTGTGAACCATCCCTACTGGCTAAGCATAACAAGTATTGTACGTACTGTTGCTTAGTAGGTTTAAAGCGGAACTACCACCGCTAAGCAACTTTGTTTCTAATAAATCCCTATCTGGCGACTAGCTGCTTAGTAGCGCTAGTCGCCAGAATTATTACCTGGTTATGGAGAAATATGCATTCATCCTCGGCTGACAAGCAGGACTGGGCGTGAACATCTTGCCCTAGTAACGTCCGCGCGCCTGCGCTGTCAGTCCCAGACGGCTATAGGAGGCGTTACTAGGGGCCATTCGGCTCAGGAAGGGGCTGACAGCACAGGCGCACTGACGTCACTAAGGCAAGATGTTCACTCTCAGTCCTGCCTGTCAGCCGAGGATGAATGTATATTTCTCCATATCCAGGTAATAATTTTGGCAACTAGCGCTACTAAGGAGCTAGTCGCCAGATAGGGATTTATTAGAAACAAAGTTGCTTAGCGGTGGTAGTTCCGCTTTAAGGGGGCAAACTTTTTTTTTTTTTTTTCAGTCTTCATACTTTACATAGAGCAGTAATTCCTAGATAGCAGCCTTTCTGAAAATAAAATGTATTGATATCTGTCTTATTGGGTCATGTCACTCATTACAAGCATACAAACAGACTATAACAAACAGGAGCATACTGTGTAAAGCCAGATTACGTAAACCTTTTATATTTTTATTTTATTTATTTACACACAGTTTTATGCCCTTGACGTAGAGATCCCTTCAATGAGTCTAGAGAACTGTCCGTGTCTGTGAAAGCTCGGATAGTGATGCAATGAAAAACAAAACAATGCAGTGTGTGAAAGCACATACAGCACTCAATAGTGCAGGGATAGTGTTACATTGTTTCACTGCCCTGCACTGATGGTCCAATGGCCAGGAAGCTCTGGAAGCCGCAGTCAATGGAGCTCACTGACAGGGACATAAAAATGTTAAAAAAACTGATAATGAAAAGTGAAGGCAGTTTGACGTCTTATATAATGCAGTTGCAGATTATATATAGGCAGACTTAAAGGATACTGTGCCTTTATTAATCTATCTCCAAAATGAAAAAACATAGCACCACATTGTGCAATACCGTCACAACACTTCAATAAAATATCCCACAATGAGCATATATGTACTCTCATTCTCATATGATTAGGCATCTGATATCAGTCTGTCTAACACCCAGGCTTACTGAGATCACTAACTTGTCTCCATTGGGTGTACTTCCCAGTGGATACTCTCTCGGATCAAGTGATCAGAAGAAATTCAGGTGGAGGTTCTTCTTAAAACCAAATCTAATGAATATAACGGCGCTCAGCAAATAAACAAATATATATAATAATAAAAGCAATACTAATAATAGAGACTGGGTCAGCGTGTTTCGGCTACTAATAAAAAGCCTGCTCGTATACCAACAACAAGGGTGCTTGATCCTATCCAAAAAAGAAAATTGGAATTGTGGGAGAGTGCTAAACAATATACAGTGTAAGTTGATAAATGTGAGATATTTGTATATTGTTTAGCACTGTCCGATATTTTCAGTTTTCTTTTTTTGTGAGGTTCTTCTTAAGGACCGTGACGGTCATAGCACGTCACGTAGTCCTTAAGGGGTTAATACAATTTTTGTTTATTTAGAAAACAGTATCAAATAAAGGCTTCAAACACTTACACGTTTTGCCATTAGACACCACTTTATAAAAGCTTCCTATCCAAATGTTAAAATGTTCAAGTGGCTAACGGCAAGAAATGTGTCAGGTTTTAACCCTTTGAGTGCCAGAGGGGCACCCAACACATTGTTTTGCAATGCGTTGCGTTGCCCCTCTGGCACTCAAAGGAATAAAGGACGGAAAGAAAAGCCACAAAAAAAAACAAGAATTGGTAACAAGCCTTCATGTTAATTAACAAATCTGCCACTTCTGGGAAATAATCTCCTCTTGTAACCACAGCACTGAAATTAATAATCCCTTAATTTATTCCAGCGAGCCAATCGGCATGTTTTATGTCCTGCAGAAAGCTGTGGTGTAGCTGGTTTGTGATTTGCTGAGCTTTTAGCATTTTATCTTTGTAAATATAATAAACTGTTTTGCTAATTTGTGTCTTGGTTATTCAGTTTAAAAGGACGCTGTGGGGATGTGATTTGTTGCTTGCTAAATGGAGCTTGGCTCATCCTTACGCAGACAGGTTATTAATGTTTTTCACAACACTCAGAGGGTGGCTTTTTATTGGGAGATGGGGTTATAACTCACATTGGTTGGAAAATGCTATCTAATTACTTGTTTTTATACCTGTTTAATTTGTATACCCTGCAGCCCAGACATTAAAACATTTGCAGATATGACATGTAGAGAAGAATGCTTTATTTGAGACTTTCTCAACTACAGACCACAAGTCACCATTAAGGCTGTGTTCACAGTAGAGATATGTCTGATGCACAGAAATCGTATATGACATCACATAAAAAAACAAAAACAAACAAGAATTGTACTTGTGATTATCATGCATTATTTACCAATCATAATGCTTTCCTCCGGACCCAACATCATGCAGTAATTGCGTTATTGTGTGATATTCAGTACTGTACCAATTAAATATTCCTGCGTTGAAATCTTTGCATTTCTGTCACTAGTATAAAGTAGGCCTAACCTGGCAGGTTTTAAGGATCTCCCTACCTGATTACAGTTACATAATTAGTGGATCTTGCGTTTTGATTAGTTTACCCGCCCTGAGGCAGGGAATTCATGAAAAACTTCACCGTTTGTGGTACTTGAGAAACATCTAGTCTTTGCACTACATTAACCAAGCACACGGAGAAGAGCGTTTCAGTGAAGGATTTTTTCTTCATTAACGTGATCTCAGAGCCCCAGATGGTCGTACGACAGAATACTCCTGGAGTCAGCTAGAAAGCTCCTCTCAGAGAAAGGGGAGGGAGGGGGGAACTTTGAAATCGATTTTCTCTCAAACCATAAAGGTTTGAGCGTTGTGACTGGGGGCATTAAAATCTTTTTGTAAGTTCTAGAAGATGGGGATTAGTAAAATTAAAGTATTACTATCCCTTTGAATAAGAAAGTGTAGACATTCCCAGGCAATCAGACTGCATCTAGGGGACAAACAGAAATTACCATTGGTTTAAAATAAGTTTTACCCCCTTGAATTCTAGAGAGGTTTCCAATGCATTACTTTGCAATGCTCTGAAGAATTAACTAGCATTGAAGGGGTTGAAAAAGGTATGTTAAGGTAAAGTTATCAAGTTAATTTCTGCACAAATAGGAGTAGACTTGCTTAACCCTTTGAGTGCCAGAGTGCAAAGCAGTGCATTCCGTACCTCTCTGGCACTCAATGGGTTAAAGTCCAGGGCTGCACTGTGTAGTTTCTAAAATTCACATATAGGCAGTTTGGGGTGTAAGAAAACCCTCTACTCTGCTGAAAAGTAACATGTAAGCATTGCTGGGAACCCTCTTGTTTCAAGCCTCTGTAGGTCCACTAGGGTCTGAGGGTGAGCGTGTCCAAATGATATGGGGCTGGATTGGGGTGGGTGGTCTGGGGAGGTGGTATATCCTCTTAAAATGGTAGGAGAGCAATTGGAACTGGCAGTGAAGTGGGCAGAGTTACATGGGAATTCTCTAATCCCGGAGAATCAGCCTCTGTCCACAGAGACTCGGTATTGAGTATAAAAACTAGATTTCCCTTGTCCGACGTGGAGAATTGCTAGGTGTACATGTAAGGACAATGACTGTCACACACTCCAGGTTGGCATGCTCAGTGTCCGTAGCCTCACTGTGTCCAGCTTCCAAGCCCAACAGCGCGGAACTCTGAGGACCTGCATATCACAGGACGGGAAAGTGTGTGTGTGTGTGTGCGTTACAGTTCAGTCTGTCGCAGTAGAGCCGCAGGCATCTTTATGCTGACTCTCCTCCTGCTCCCCCGTTGGGGGAATAATCCCTCTAAATGAGTGATCTGCAGAGTGGGCAACTATCTGATGAAGTCAGTGTGACTGTGTCCAGACTTCCTTCACTCGTGTGCCTTTGTGCTTAGGGCCCACTGTATGCTAACTAGTTTCCTTTTTCTTTCTGCAGGAGAATCCAGCCATGGCTGTCGCAGTCAAAACGTGTAAGAATTGCACATCGGACAGTGTGAGGGAAAAGTTCTTACAAGAGGCCTGTAAGTCTGTGTCCTTCAAGTATGAGCTGTAATAACGTTTGAATAAAACACCTTTCAGCAGTGAGAATACCTTTGTTTTACTCAGTGATAAGTCCTACAACATGTATTTTTTTTTTTTACATTTTGAAGTATTACTATCCCTGTAAAGTAAATGTGCTGCCTGGAGATATGACATACAATTCAGTCAGGAGGAGGATAACATGGACAGGCCGTGTGTAAACTAGTGTAACAAATAACACTGCTAATACATTTAATATATGGAGAAATACAGGGCAGTCCAGGGTGTGCAATGTGGCTTCTCCAGCTGCAGCCAAACTACAGATCCCATCATCCCCTGCCAGCTGTTGGCTGCCGGGGATGATGGGAGTTGTAATTTGGCAGAAGCTGTAGGATCTTGATTGGCCTGTATTTCTCCATAACTTATATTTATTAACAATGTAATTTATTAGATAATCTTACACATTTCCTACCAATGTCATCTTCCTCCTGACTGAGCTGTATGTCATACCTCAGGGCAGCATGCTTACTTTAACCCCGTAACGACCGCCTGATCCGGTACATGGGCAAGCGTTAGTGTTAGTAATGTCCAAGTACAAATATGTTGCATAGCGCTGTGGTTGAGAGAGAGAGGCATTCAAAGTTTGATCTCTCCTACTGACAGCTGTAAAGCTGTCAGCAGGAGATCCGTGTCAGCCAACATGGAGGCTCTGCAGCAGAGCCGCAATCCAGTTATTTAAAATGAATGACTACGCTGGAATGGTCTAAAAAGTGTGTCTGGTTTGCAAGCACACTTTTTAGACCATTCCAATGAAGTCATTCATTTTAACTAATGGGATTGCGGCTCTGCTGCAGAGCCTTCATGTCGGCCGACACGGATCTCCTGCGGACAGCAGGAAACATCAAACTTTGAATGCGTGTATCTCTCAGACCATAGTGGTGTGAGAGATACGTTGTTTTGCATTCAAGTCAACTTTTTAAGCTCTACACTATGCAACTTATTTGTACTTGGACATTACCAACACTTTATCATGCAGTGTGTTTTAAAGGGTCTTCGAATTCTGGGATGGACTGACACACCCCTACCTTTCCTTCTTTTGTACTTGTATAGAAATATTGAAATGTGTTATAAGATGTTTGTCTTTGTGCTTTGTGGGACTTGAGCTCCCTCTTGTGGCCGTCTATAATAAGTGTTCCCTTCAGCTGTGTCTGCAAGTGTACAGCAAACCAGCTCATCGTAGAGGACAAATGCAAATGTCTTTTGATTCTAAATAGAGTTTTTAACCTCTTCAATTGCAAAAGCAATGCATTGGATGCCCCTCTGGCACTCAGAGGGTTAATGAAAGTCTGTATATGATGTGATAAATAAATGTGAGGAAAAAATTATAGTGAATTTGGTGAGACAGCAACATATTTATAAACATGGCTTCTTTATAAATGTGAAACATCGCTATAACCACTTGAGAATTTTACCTGTCACCTTCCTTAACCTCCCCCACCCCCATGTCTGTCTATGTAGAGAATACAGCTTTCAATGGGATATAGAGGTTTCCCCTTTCTAAAATCTACCTGATTCTCTCAGACCATCCATGAGGGAGAGCATGGCCATCTTGCTTACACTTGAAAAGATTGGCAATGTTCTCCCTTCTCTTAGCTGACAATATTTGCCGGAGAATTATTAGTGGAGCACATGCAATCCTCTGTCAGAGCAGGGAAGGCAGTGGGTGGAGAGGCCATAACGATTACTTGCTTGCGGTACACTTGCGGACACTTGGGGTCTCTCCCTAAGTGTAAAGGGTAATCCAGACGTGGACCCCTTGCTCTCAGTGCCTAGGGAAGCCAGCTGCACCTCACTGACGAGGCCCAAAATAAGGCCGAAACGTACGTCTGGGGTTAGCTGGTTTTTCTGTGCAGGGGAGACTTGCCCATCATTTTGGTACTGGACCGCCCTTATGGGCGGGATTAGTCTAATGTGTATGTGGAAATTTCTCCTCTGTAATGGCACTAGAGAGCTAAAATGTGATGCTCTTGAGCGGTGACTAGCCGGAGAACAGGCCATTGTGCTTTTGTTCGTACTCAGAGCCTCTCACATCATTTTTGGCTTGTTTTTGCGGTACACCATGTTGTATCACAGGCAGAGTCAAACATGTTTGTTTTTTAACATCACAATATATAGAAAACCTTTATCAGTTTAATATATATAATATATATATATATATATATATATATATATATACACATACATTTTATTTCTAAATTGGACAAAGTTGGCTGTATTTCAAAGGTCCACATTTTTTTAATCCCCCTATTGTATAACATTCTAATAAAAAGAAAAAATAATACCTTAGTTAATTTCATTTAATACTATCTTCATTGTCTATCTTGAGAATCTAACAAAGTGTATGTTTACTACCCCGTAGTAACGATGCGCCAGTTTGACCATCCGCACATTGTGAAGTTAATTGGAGTCATTACTGAAAACCCGGTCTGGATTATCATGGAGCTCTGCACGCTAGGAGAGGTAGGTACCGAATCTAAGATTTAATTTTATAGAGAATTAAAAACTGCCTGTATGTTGTGCTAACAAGTTGTAATACTAATAGTTTTTGAAATACTTGCCTTCAGTTGTTGGTGACGCAGACTGGCACTTTATGATAATTAGTTTCTGTGCTGGGCCACTGTTCTCATGCTATGAATGAATCAAGTCGGAGCCCACACACAGAGGCCAAATTTACTACTCGTTGTGCTTTTAGGAATGCCTCCAAACATACATAACTAGCATTCTGTGCAGGGAATTTGCATAAAGGGCTGACATGATACACAGGCAATTTTTAAAGGGTTAGTAATGCCCAATGACAACTTTATGTTGTGTTGTAAATTAAAAAAAGAAATTATTATGGGGAGCAAATCCCATCTCTCAATCCTTTACGGTTTGAGAGATATTCGCCACTAAAGTTCCCCCCCTCCCTCATGTCAGCAGTAAAGCTGACAGTGGGAGATTAGAGTCGGCCGACTCAAGGAGGATCTTCAGCAGAGCCGTAATAGCGATCTTTAAAAAGACCTACTTCACTGGAACCGTCTACAAAGTATGCTTGCAACCAGGCACACTTTGTAGACCATTCCAGTGAAGTAATTCTTTTTACAGATGGCTATTTCAGCTCTGCTGAAGAGCCGCTGGCTGGTCCCAGGACCAGGATCTCCTGCTGTCAGTAGAGTGCTGATGTCAGGAGAAAGGATGGGAGGGGGGATGGGATTTGCTGCACATAATTTCTTTTTTTGAAATCTACAACACAAAATAAAGTTGTCATTAGACATTACTAACCCTTTAATGTTGTTTTCAAATATGCAAACTTGAATTTAAGGTGACAGACTTTAAAGCTATAGTAATGGTTAGATATTAAGGTAGGATTCTTCAAAAAATTTTTTTTTTTTTTTTTTTTTTTTTTTTTTTTATAAATAACAGTCCATAACGTTGTTTTATTTTCTATTAATATGTCCCACCACCGACACTTTTCCATACGTCACAATGCCTCCCCTCAGATCTGGAATCTGGGCAGAGAACCGGACAAATCGTAAAGAAGGGTCAACCTTCTGTCTGTCATTATAAGAAAAACACTGCCCTCACTGACAAAGGGCAGGTTTTCTCTTATGACGACAGAAGATTGTCCTTCATCACGGTTCATCCGGACCAGCTTGCTACTCTGAGGGGCGGTATGGTAAGGGGGGGGGGGGGGGGGGCTGGAAGGGGACAATTTAATAGATTTAACTGATTCGTAAATACTGGTATATATCTTAACATTTTAACTGTTGTTGACATCCCACCTTCTCCTCTCCCAAAAGCTAAGATCGTTCTTACAAGTGAGAAAATACAGCCTGGATCTGGCATCCTTAATACTCTACGCTTACCAGCTCAGCACAGCACTCGCCTACCTGGAGAGCAAGCGATTTGTACATAGGTATGAGCATTTCTTCTTTATGAGTGGAAAATATGTCACAGAAAGAAACTGGTGCCTTTTAATTACTTGGATGCAAATAAAGTCACCAACACATTGCTTTTCAGTGTGTTGGAGATGTCTAGCATCCAAGTGCTTAAAGGGATGATGTAGTCAATGTTTTACTAATTTGCATCTTGTAGCCGTTACAAAATTAAACCTAATGCCCCCAGTCCCATCTCTCAAACCTTTATGGTCTGAGAGATATTCAGCACTGAAGCTCCCCCCTCCCTCCCCTTTCCCTGATGTCAGCGCTCTAGCTGACTGCAGGGGAATCCGATCCCGGGACCAGCGGAGACTCTTCAGCAGAGCCGAGATCGCCAGATGGAAAAATAAATAATTAATTGGAATGGTCTACAAAGTGTGCTTGGTTTGCGATCTCGTATCCATATTTCCAGGCTATGATCAAGTAGGAAGAAGAGGAAGCCTTCCCCTGACATAGAGGATGGAATGAGCAATTCGGTATTAGTGGACCAGTCACCCTAGGACTAGTTAAAGGGATAGTAATGTTTCACAAAAAAGCAGCTCTAATTAATCTTCATGGTATTTGGGCCGTGGAGAGTGTCATTTCAATACTGTCAGAGTTGTAGTTCAAGAGTAGTTGAATGATAAAGTATCCCCCTCCCGCTTCTTTTACCTAGTGTAAGCCACCTCCCCTCAGATGTGGAATCTGGTTTCTTGACCGGACAGATCAGAGCAAGGGACAATCTTCTTACTGTGATCATAAGGAAAACCCTGGCCCTTGTGGTAGGTTTGTTCTTATGATCACTGAAGACTGTCCGGATGGATCACAGAGAGGGACAGTCTTGCTGCTCTGAGGTGAGCAGTGTTACATCAGTAAAAGGGGCAGGAGGGGGATACTTTATCATTGAATTACTCTTGTACCACAACTCTGACAGTACTGAAATAACACTCTCCATGGCCCAAATACTATGAAGATTAATTCTAGCGGCTTTTATTATGAGACGTTATTATCCCTTTAAGTTAATATTGCGGAGAACTAAAATTTGCCTTTACGTTGCAATAGCTGTTTTTCTGCAAAATAGTTTTTTTTGACAAGTTAACCCTTTGCGTGTCAGAGAGAGAATCACTAACTTGGATTTAGGGACCACAGAACTTTATTTAGAAGTGAAGAACATGTTTTCTATAAAATCTCAGGTATAATACGCACATTTTTACCTCATTTCACCTTATGTGAAGTGGGGGGTGCGTATTATACAGGAGTTAAAAAAAACAAAAAACACACACACTCAAAAAATCCCTCCCGCACTTCCACCCCTCTGCTGCAGTATCCCTACTTGCCTGCCCCCCTTTCTGCAATCGGATGTCCTCCATCTGGAGGCAGCGGGCGGCATCCCTGTGCCCTCTGTGCAGCAATATTGCCAAAAAAATTAAAACCCACCTTAATAACTAGGATCACTCCTCTGTATACCAAGCAGCTGTGAAATAGGGGCAGTGGGCGAAATTTTTGCATTCGCCACCCGCTTCTTCCCTCCTGGAACTCCTCTGCGTAACCCTGTCAGGACCTACATGGATTCAGTGCAAATGTTATTAAGATGGGCTTTAATGTTTTGACAATATTGCTGCACAGAGGAAGCGGGCGGTGAGCACAGGTATGCCACCCGCTGCCTCCGGATGGGGGGGTGTTGGACTTCAGGGGGCGTCTGATTGCAGAAAGGAGGACAGTCAAGTAGGGGGTGCATATTGTGCATAGGAACTAACTTTTTTACCAAAAATCTTGGGCATAATTTGCACCTACGTATTATGCACAGGTGCGTGTTATACCTGAGATTTTAAAGTAAGTACTTCCTCTTGACTGGTGATATGTTAAATTAAGGATATTTACTTTAGGAAATAAGAAGCTGCTGTTGAAATCTACAAGTTTGAATTCTCCTAGCTTGTAAACTAGATACTTAGGATAACACTAATGTCAACAGTTAATTGGTAGTGTGGGTATAATGCATTATATCATCATCCTTTATTTGTAAAGCACCAACAGTTACGGGTACAATGGTGGTACATTAGGGTAAAATATATAAGGATATTTACAATCAACATTAAAAGGCATTGGAAGCAGGATAAGAGGCCCTACTTGTTAGAGCATACAGTGTATAGTGAATACCCAGATAATCAGAGAATGAAACTTGGTTCAGATTTAATTAGAATTGATTTTCCTAGACAGAATTTTAAAACTTTACTCTTTGTGAATGTTACCCAACAATGACACCTGCTGGACATTGTCTGTATTAAATTTGTATTTAATTTATATTATGGAATTCTTTGTTCACTTCCTGGAACTGATTTGAAAATAGTTGTTTTACTTCTCAAGTGGTTAAAGTGATATTAATGTCAAACAATAATATTATTTTGTATTGTAGATGAAAAAAATTAAATTATTAGCAGCAAATCCCATCTTTCAAACTGCTATGGTTTGAGAGATATTCGTGTTGAAAGTGTCTTTCCCCCCCGGTCCCATTTTCCTGATGTCAGCTGTAAAGCTGACATCAGGAGATTCTAGACGGCTGATTCGAGGAGGCTCTTCAGCATAGCCAAAATCTCGTTATTTAAAAAGAACTACTTCATTGGAACGGTCTACAAAGTGTGCTTGCAAAACAGGTACACTTAGCAGACTGCTCCAATGAACAGTCTTGGAGTGGTCAATTTCACTTCCCAGTTTTACTTACAGTGCTGTAAGTAAAATGTATGTGACGTGCTATGACCATCATCGGTAGTTATGGGAAAAACCGAGTGACGGTCGTAGAACGACACGCGGACGTTAAGGGATTCATCACCGAGAAAGATTGATATCCCCGAACTGTGCAGATATTCGTGATCTGCACAGCAAATTGGGAGAGACACTGAGTTATAAGCTATCGGAACCTCTGATCGATTAGATCTGAGGGCGCTGCCAGTGGGATGAAAGTCTTGTATTTACTCTATATACCCTAAGCAGGGATGGACAACGTAATGCCCTCCAACTGCTGCCAGACTACAACTCAATGGGAGTTGTAGTGTGGCATCAGCTGGAGGGCCTCATGTTTCACAGTTTTCTTTAGGGTGGGGTGGGCATCTTAGGAAAGAAAAAAATAATTTAATTCATAGGCAAAACTGTTTTTAAAGTGAAATGTCTGCTTTTACCCTAAAACCAGATACATTTTTGGTTGCTAGAGAAGTTTCCAACTCATTGCTTTGAAATGCTTTGGGAGACCTTTCTAGTAGGGGTTAACCCTTTGAGTGCCAGAGGGGTACGCAACGCATTGCTTTGCAATGCGTTGCATACCCCTCTGGCACTCAAAGGGTTAATATACATACCAAAGCTATAATTGGGACCAGTAAATTAATAATAAATTATAAGGCTAATATTGATAAGGTAACTATCTAATTACTATTTATTCTTTAGAAGGTGCTACATTGAAATGCTTATTACAAGATGGCACAATCTGAAATGTTTACATATCCACTGGTAGACACAGAACTGCACATACACTGTCTGTCACACCAGCCCTGTTCCTCTTTTCACACACCCACTAGTAGTCTCAGACCCACACGTACACCGTCTGACACCCTGGTGTTTCCTATATCCAATGGTAGTCACAGAACTACGCATAGATTTATGGGCAACCTAGTCTTGTTCAGTCTCTTACATAACTTTGAGTAAATGTGTTCAGTTGAACACCTTGTACTATTACAGAGACCCCCAGGGTTTCAATGGAACACTGTTTGAGAACCAATATCTTTTGTAATTCAAAAGAGGATTAATGATAAACACAATATGACAGTAATTTATTGCTGCTTTTGTTTTTAATCCAAATTTAAAAGCTCTTTGAGATGTTTCCTTGTACAAATTCAGTGCTTGTAAGCAGTCTCTTCTTTGTTTCACAGGGATATTGCTGCTAGAAATGTCCTAGTCTCTTCCTCAGACTGCGTAAAATTAGGAGACTTTGGGCTGTCGCGATATATGGAAGACAGTACTTATTATAAAGGTAAGGGGACATTATGTTAAGTTAATACAAGAGAAATGGTATCCATCATTTACCTGAGTTCAACTGGAAATCTCTTTTTAAATTAATTAAACTGACAGGAAGTGACTCGGCAGTTTCCATCACATTCTGTGGAGAACTGTAAGTCACTGTCTTTCCTCTCCATTAGAATGTAACCTAATTACTAATTGGAATTTGACCAGTATGGGCAGTGCTAATGTAAAAAAAAAAAAACCCTACACGGTTCAAACTATAATACCGCTGGAAATATGCATATTTCAACAGGCATATGTAATACATATTTTTTCATAAAAAAGTTTACTGCTCCTATCCCATTGAATCCTTATATAGGGACGTAGTGGAGTGGTGTGGACACTCAATGATGTTTTGTAGATTGGGCATACAAAATGTGAGAGGCTTCTGAGGATGAACAGCAGCACAATGGCTTTCTATGGTTAGTTGCCGCTCAGAAGCATCACGTTTTAGCTCTCTAGTGTCATCACAGAGGAGAAATTTCCACATACATATTAGACTAATCCCGCCCAAAAGGGCAGTCCAGTTCCAGAATGTCAGGCAAGTCCTCCCTGCACGGGAACACCAGCTGACCCCCGACGTACGTTTGGGCCTTGTTGGGCTTCGTCAGGAGGGTGCAGCTGGATTCTCTAGGCACTGAGAACAAGGTGTCCACGTCTGGATTACCCTTCGGTCTTAGGGAGACCCCCTAAGAGTAATCAAAATAAGCATACAAAATGTGAGAGGCTTCTGAGGACGAACAACAGAACAATGGCCTGTTCTACTGCTAGTCACCGCACATCGTAGATTAGGGCAAGTCTAGTTGTGTAGTGTTGTATTTAATGTGTTTTTGTGCTCTGCATTGATGAAATGAGCTCAGGGTTGCACCTAGCATTTCTGATCTATACCTGATGTGAATGATGTTTACATTAATTGATTAGCTGATACCGAAAAGACAGGAGTTTTCACTTTTTTTTTTTTTTTTTTTTTTCCTCCAGCTTCCAAAGGTAAATTACCCATTAAATGGATGGCTCCAGAGTCCATAAACTTTAGAAGATTTACCTCTGCCAGTGACGTATGGATGTTTGGTGAGTGTCCTGTCTGTCTGAGATGTACTTCTCTCTGTAGAACTGTGGAATACTCTGTGTCACAGTGTCTCTGATGTATTAGGAAGAGTTGGAGGAACTGAAGCAAAAATGCCTCGTCGCAGTCACAACTACAAATATCCCTCATTCTTACTGATTTTAATAGGGCTTTTAACCCCTTGAGTCCTAGAGCATTCTCCAACACATTTGCAGTATGATTTACTAAAGACCTCTTTAACATTAAATGTGTTAAAAACTCCTTTTAACCGCGAGTGCCAGAAAGGTATCTGACACATTGCTTCATAATACGCCTATGGCACTCAGAGGGTTAAATCAGTGACTTGTTTTACTTTCCTGTAGTGCAGTTTGTTCGCTGCTGATTTGCTTCCATTCTCCTTAGTACATCAGCCTCATTGACTTGTTAAATTATTGGTAATCCTCTATCGTGATATATGTATAGTTCTTGGTGCAGTGAAATCCTATAGTTTGAAATTAAATTCCCTGGGAAACATAACAATCAAAACCTTTGTTGCTTTACAATATGTTGAAGACGTCATTAGTATTCAGTGGGTTATCATAGCATCGATATTAAAGGGTTAGTAATGTCTTAGATAAAAGTAACATTGTAGATAATGCAAAAAGTAACTGATCAATGCAATTCCTATCTCTCAAACCTTTGTGGTTTCAGAGATATAACGTTTTAAAGTTCCCCCTCCCCCTGTAAAGCTGACAGAAGGAGATTTGTGTCGGCCGACTCGATGCGGCTCTTCAGCAGTGCCGAGATAGTGCTATGTAGAAAGAAATACTTCATTGGAACATCTACAATATGTGCCTGGTTTGCAAGAATACTTTGTAGCCTGTTTCAATGAAGTATTTATTTTTAGGTTGTGGTATTTCGGCCAGTCTTGGGACCGTGATCATCATCTGTCAGCTAGAGGCTGACGTCAAGGAAAGGGGAGGGAGGGGGAACTTTAAAACGTTATATTTCTCAAACCATAAAAGTTTGAGAGATCAGACTGGCATCGATGGATTTATTTTTTGATAATCTACATTATTACTTTTTATTTATCGAAGACATTACTAACCCTTTAAATGTAGCTATAAAGCAGGGTGGTACTAGTAAAACAAGTTTAAGGTATTTTGAAACACAATTGCCCTGTCAAAATATTCCAGTCTTCCACACAACCACTACTAGACACAGAACTGTATGACACCCCAGCCTTGTTCTACTGTCTACTGGTGGTCACAGAAACACATACACTGTCTGATACCCCAGCCTTGTTCTACTGTCTACTGGTGGTCACAGAAACACATACACTGTCTGATACCCCAGGCTTGTTCTACTGTCTACTGGTGGTCACAGAAACACATACACTGTCTGATACCCCAGGCTTGTTCTACTGTCTACTGGTGGTCACAGAAACACATACACTGTCTGATACCCCAGCCTTGTTCTACGGTCTACCGGTGGTCACAGAAACACATACACTGTCTGATACCCCAGGCTTGTTCTACTGTCTACTGGTGGTCACAGATACACGTACACTGTCTGATACCCCAGGCTTGTTCTACTGTCGGTCACAGAAACACATACACTGTCTGATACCCCAGGCTTGTTCTACTGTCTACCGGTGGTCACAGAAACACATACACTGTCTGATACCCCAGGCTTGTTCTACTGTCTACTGGTAGCCTCAGAAATATACATACATTGTTTGACACCCCTTCCTTGTTCTACTGCCTACTGGTGGTCACAGAAACACATACACTGTCTGATACCCCAGCCTTGTTCTACTGGTAGTCACAGACCACACATATACTTTCCTACACTCCAGCCTTATTCCACTGTTTAGACTTCCCCATATCCACTGGTAGTGACAGACCACATACAAAGTTTCTGACTCCAGCCTTATTCCACTGCCCCCCATTACTACTTGTCCGTTCCGGGGAACCCCTTGGTCTACTTCAGAAACCCTGAACACACAGTTTAAATAAACACTGCTGTAGAAGGAGGACTCAGCTGGTGATAGTGAAAGTAGAGATATTTATACAATAGCCCCTTAAGGACCAGACATGGGCGCTCGCGGCCGGCACTTATGGACCACGGGCCATTTTTTAAAATTTATTTTAGCATTCCAGCTCAGGGCTCCCCGAATGGCGTGCAGCCACAAGAGGAGCCCTGCAATCCATGACTGTCCTGGCACGTGATAGGTCTTATCTCACGCTAACCCATGACGTGGCAGGACTGTCATGGGCCCTTAAGGGGTTAAGGGAGCCCTTTTCTTCTGTTCTTTCCCTAGTAAATTGAAGTGCGCACCTACTTCAGTCACAAGTTATTACAGCTCAGACTTCCATTTTGTTGAGTGAAGTCCATTTTCTTGGACTTGACATATTGTGGTGGTGATGTTGCTTTCTATGAAGAACTATAGTCACTTACCAATGATTACCACAGCTTCGTCATAAAATGGAAGGGACCACAGAAAATGTTGCGCCATTCTAAAAAAAAAAATTGCTTTTTTTTTTTGCTGCTTTTATGTTGTGTTTCCTGGCCTTTTAACCCTTTGTGTCAGCAGGGTATCCAGTGCATTGCAGAGCAATGTGTTGGACACCTCTCTGGCATTCAAAGGGTTAACATCTTAAGGACTTGGGGGGCAGTTCACATCCCTGTGGTCGACAACAGATTAATGATGCATGTTTCCAAGAATTCCTGGGAAAATTTGTAGATAGTGTAGTCCAACAAAAGCTGGAAAGCCCCAGATTATCCACTCTTAGTATCTGAAATAGTTAATTTTGAATTGAATGATAAATTAATGCAGACAGAATATTTAATACGTTATGGTAGGATTTGTTTCTCTTCCCAGTCTTAATTCATTCAATCCAAACCTTTCCCTGTTTGGTCTCAGAAGTACATGCATTTAACCACTTGAGTGCCAGAAACAATATGTTGGACAAGCCTTTGTCAGTTTAAAGTATTAACCCATTGAATGCTAGAGAGGTATAAAACCTCTCTGTAAATCAGAAAGTTAAACCTTTTTTGACCTGTGTTTTAACATCCTATATAATAATTAGCTAGGATGTTTGTCACAATGCAGTCATGCGCAGTAGAGACTGGCCACGCCACGTTCGGGCAGTCTCTACTGCGCATGATTGCATCACATGAGTGAGGTGACGCAAAACTGCATCGTGTGGAGCAGTGTGGTAGCGGCCACTTAAACCTTTGAGTGCCAGAGGGGTACGCAACGCTTTGCAAAGTAATGCGTTGTGTACCCCTCTGGCACTCAAAGGGTCAACATTACCCGATGTGTATACAGGCTTTTACAATAGTACTGAATAAAAACATAGGCCAAATGTAATCTGTAATGCTATAGGCCGTATGTTAAAGGGATAGTAATGTTTCACACAAAACGGCAGCTCCAACTAATCTTCATAGTATTTGGGCCATGTAGAGTGTTATTTCAGTATTGTCAGAGTTGTAGTACAAGAGTAATTGAATTATAAAGTATCCCCTCCCGCCCCCTTTTACCTAGTATAAGCCACCTCCCCTCAGATGTGGAATCTGGTCCTGGGACCAGACAGATCACAGCAAGGGACAATCTTCTTATTGTCCCTCTCTGTGATCCATCCGGGCAGTCTTGCTGCTCTGAGGTGTGAGCAGTCAGTAAAACGGGTGGGAGGGGGATACTTTATCATTCAATTACTCTTGTACTACAACTCTGACAGTATTGAAATAACACTCTCCATGGCCCAAATAATATGAAGATTAATTGGAGCTGCTTTTATAGTGAAACATTACTATCCCTTTAACCCCTTAAAGACCAGCACGTACGTGAGTGGCCAGCACTTAAGGACCACGGTGCTTTTTTTCTTCTTCTTCAGTATCCAATTCAGGTCTCCCCGAACGGCGTGCAGCCCTGCAATCCATGACGTACGTGTACGACATCAGTCCTTTAAGCACTTTTACCCATGGTGTACATGTACATCCTTGGACTTTAAGGGGTTAAGGAAATCTAGATCAATTCTGGGCAAACCAGCTTCACCATAGGAGGTGAAAAATTCCCATTGATTTCAATTGGGCCTTTAACCCTTTGAGTGACAATGGCCTAAACACTACAGAGGCCTCCAGTGCATTGCTTAGACCTCTTTAGCATGGAGTTAAACATCCCATATAAATCAAAAAGAAATATGTTTATTGGTCACTTACAGTGCAGTTGGTCTTCTGTAGAATTGCTCCACTCTCTCTGTACATACGAATGATTATGTTTATGTATATAGCATCACAAGTGCGATAGCTCAGTGGTAAATTCCCTGACTACGGAGCCTGTTTAAACCACAAGGTTGCAGGTTTGATTCCCGGCAGGATCAACTCAGCCATTCACCCTTCCAAAGTCGATAAATGAGTACCATTGATTGGGTAATAATATCTATAATCAGCTGCCTATTTGGTTAATTCTGAGAGCCTGCACTGACAGAGCTTTGAGTCCCATATATATAGGCTATATAAATATTAGTTATTATTATTAAAGGGATAGTAATACTTCATTTTAACTTTATTTTATTTTGTAGGCATTAAAAAAACATGAAGAATGATATAAGTCTTATCTCTCAAACCTTTATGGTTTAAAAGATATTCACAAGCAATGTGTCCCCCTCCCGCCCCTTTTACTGATGTAACACTTCTCAGCCAGGGCAGAAGGGAGGTGCCCAGGTAGACTGCAGAGAGGGACAATCTTCAATTAAGATAAGGGAAAAAGCTGAAAAACCTGTAAAGGGGGGCATGGCTTTCATTGTTCTCATAGGAAGAAGATTGTCCCCTGCTGTTATCTGTCTGATCTATGGACTGCATTCCACATCTGAGAAGAGATGGCTTACACTAGGTAAAAGGGGTGGGAGGGGAAACTTTACTTGTGAATATCTCTCCAACCATAAAGGTTTGAGAGATAAGAGTTATATCGTTCTTCATGTTTTTTTAATGCCTACAAAATAAAATAAAGTTAAAACGAAGTATTACTATCCCTTTAAGTGTACGTAGCACTTTACAATTTAAGGCTTTAGACAACACAGGGTTACATGCGCTTTGCAAAGTGAAACACTGGGAGCGAGGTCCCTGCCCAAAAGCTTACAATCTAATACGGTAATGGGAGACATACACAGGGCTGAAAACTTTCACTAGTCTGAGACTAGTAAAAAATAAAAAAAAAATAAATAAAAATTCAGCAGACGAGGAAGAAATGATGGTATTCTGTCCCTGAATAATATGACCAAACCTTTGTTTTTGTGCTATTTGTAGATGGACAGATTTACTGTATAAAATATAAACAAAGTTCTGTGTACAGTGCAAAAACGTGTATTTGGATCAGTTTCTTGTCCCAGGAATGCACTGTTTTGCCTTCCCTGTTCCCCCTCTTGGTCCTTGTGCGTACAATGCAGCCGGTTCAATGTAATGTAATAATCCTCAAGAAATGTGGAATTCAGGATCCCTGAAAACATAAACTGAGTTAATTTTCAAATAAACAAAGAAGGTGCCAACTTTTAAATGATTCCGTTTTAAGAAGAAACCATTTCTGTGTTCTCGATGGATTTCTGCGTTCACCACAAGTCCTTTTATGGAACGATCAGGAGAATATTAGTCTCTTCCTGCCTGGTGTAGAATAAATAGAGAGGGAGACATTGTATGGTTTTAACCTTCTGATTGCCAGATGTGTTGGATACCTTTCTGGAACTCACAGGGTTAAATGCTGTATATTTATATCTGAACACTCTGATAATTTTTGCATTTAGATTTATAGATTATGCCAATTAATCCCTTGAGGACCCGGAGGTGCAAAATGCATTGCAAAACAATGAGTTGTGTACCCCTTTGGGCCACAAGGGGTTAAAGGGATAGTAATACTTTGTTTTATCTTTATTTTATTTTGTAGACATTAAAAAAACATGAAGAATGATATAAGTCTTATCTCTCAAACCTTTATGGTTTGAGAGATATTCACAAGCAAGGTTTCCCCTCACTGACCGAAATGGTCAAGTCTGCCATCTAGCTGTCAGATTTGGAATCCGGTCTGCAGATCAACCAGTGGCTCTTCAGCAGAGCCGAGATCGCAAGATATAAAAAAGTCTTATTTCTCAAGCCTTTATGGTTTGAGAGATATTCACAAGCAAAATTTCCCCTCACTGACCAAAACAGTCAAGTCTGCCATCTAGCTGTCAGATTTGGAATCCGGTCCGCGGACCGGCTGTGGCTCTACAGCAGAGCCAAAATCACGAGATATAAGAAGAACTACTTCATTCGAATAGCCTACAAAGTGTGCCTGGTTTGCAAGAACACTTTTTAGACACTTCCAATGAAATAGTTATATATCGTTCCTCATGTTTTTTTAATGTCTACAAAATGAAGATAAAATGAAGTATTACTATCCCTTTAAGGAATGTGTGCAGGTGCTTCCAGTCTTGGCCTTACATTACCATCCCCATTCTCCGACACTGCTCAGCAATACCCCTAGCACTGAAATGGTCGTGTCACTGAGTGGAAGAGATATTGTAGGACAAAAAATATGACGTGCCTGTGCAGCATGCCTTAATTAGCATAATCTATACATTCAAATAACTAAAACAAAAAAAAAATATTCTCAATAAAAATGACTAATAAAGAAATATAGTCGCTTTTGAAAGTTTGTTCAAAATCTCCAGTTATTTAAGTGATAGGGTTCCTTTGAAGGAGTAATAGTAATGTTAGACTGTAAGCTCCTTTGGGCAGGGACCTCTCTCCAATTGGTTCTATGAATCTGACACTTATTTTATCCCCTATTATTTATTGTAACATATGTCTGTAAGGCGTTGCGTACACTATGCAGAGCCATATAAATATGATAAGATATACATACATTTGTTATGCTTTTTATAACACCTGTCACTATGTTTAATTACTTACTCTTTTATAGTGGGTTAGATATTCAAGCTGAAAGTATCCTCCTCACACCCCTTCTGGCCTCCTCCCCTCCCAGTCGTGGGACTGACCGGATGCAGCGAGGGACAATCCTCACACAGGAAGTATAAGGAAAACCATGCCCTCCCTTGACAAAGGTGGGCAGGATTTTCCTTTGGTTACTGAAGATTGTCCCTCGTCGTGCTCCATCCAGACCACGCTTACAGGCAGCGTGATGCAGGGAAAGGGGCGGGAGGGGGATTCTTTCAGTTTGAATATCTTTTGAACTACGGTACAGTAATTAATTAAACATAGCACTAGGTGTTATAAAAAGCTTAAAGGGATAGTAATACTTGAAAATAATTTATTTTATATTGTAGCCCTTAAAAAAACATGAAAAATGGTATAAGTCTTATCTCCCAAACCTTTATGGTTTGGGAGATATTCACAAGCAAAGTTTCCCCCTGAGTGACGTCACCGTTCTACCTTTCAGAGTTGGAATCCGGTCCCGGGACCGGCTGTGCCTCTCCAGAAGTGCCGAGATCACGATCTTTAAAAGGAATTTCTTAATTGGAATGATATACAAAGTGTGCTTGCAAGCCAGGCACACTTTGTACACAGTTCCAATTAAGTAGTTCTTTTTAAAGATCATGATCTCGGAACTGCTAAAGAGCTGCTAGTTGCTCTGTGGACCAAATTCCAAATCTGTCCACTAGATGGCAGACTTGACTGAAACAGCCAGGAAAAGGGAACTTTGCTTTATTTTACTTGTGAATATCTTCCAAACCATAAACGTTTGGGAGATAAGACTTATATCATTTTTCATGTTTTTGTAAGGGCTACAATATAAAATATAATTATTTTCAAGTATTACTATCCCTTTAAAGAAGAATCTGAGCTGCAATTTAATAGACATTACTATCCTTTTAAGGTATTGAAGCTGTTAAAATATATCTGTGCATGTTAAAGCAAGCCTTTTCCCACATAACTTGGTTTCATCTGCCCCTTGCTTGCTGCAAACTTGTCCATAGCTTTGCACGGTAACATTAGTGTTCAAGTCAATATGTATGTTCTGTTACTACTACAGGTGTATGCAAGTGGGAAATTTTAATGTATGGAGTGAAGCCTTTCCAAGGTGTCAAGAACAATGACGTGATTGGCCGTATCGAGAATGGGGAGCGCCTGCCCATGCCCCCGAACTGCCCGCCTACACTCTATAGCCTTATGACCAAGTGCTGGGCGTACGACCCAAGCAGGAGACCCCGGTTTACTGAACTCAAAGCACAACTCAGGTAGGGGACGTGTGTGATTTTGCCTGGTATCTCTGCTTTTAAAAGACCAATGCCTCTCAGGACAAGACTGAGATAAGTCCAGTAGCATGGTACGGAGAGGAAATAAATCGGATAATGGAGGAAATATCAAAAACTAATTTGTTTTTATTTTATTTTTTTAACCCTCAACAGGTTAATTTCAAGAGGTGACTAAAGTGTGTCAAGCATTTAGAAGTCATATTTCCAATTATAACCCCCCCCACACACACACACACTCCTTTCCTACCTATTTCCAGAATATCCTAATGACCCCTGTGATTTGTGGTCTTGAGCCATTGTTCAGGCAATGACCTCTGCAGTCAATTGATCCTGGATGTCATGTTCATGTGGGCTGACAGTGGCTATTTTTTTGTTGTTTTTCACCTAAACTGAAGCAGACTGAGTACATGAGCCTACTTAACCCTTTAAAGGGATAGTAATGTTTCAACATAAAAGCATCTCCAATTAATCTTCATAGTATTTGGGCCATGGAGAGTATTATTTCAGTACTGTCAGAGTTGTAGTTCAAGAGTAATTGAATGATAAATACCCCCCTCCCACCCCTTTCACCTAGTGTAAGCTCCTCCCCTCAGATGTGGAATCTGGTCCTGGGACTGGACAGGTCACAGCAAGGGACAATCTTCTTACTATGACCAAAAGGGAAACCCTGCCCCCCCCCCCCCCTTGACAGGTTTTTCCTTATGATTACTGAAGATGGTCCCTCTCTGTGATCCATCCGGACAGTCTTGCTGCTCTGAGGTGAGCAGTGTTACATCAGTAAAAGGGGCGGGAGGGGGATACTTTATCATTCAATTACTCTTGTACTACAACTCTGACAGTAATGAAATAATACTCTCCATGGCCCAAATACTATGAAGATTAATTGGAGCTGCTTTTATTTTGAAACATTATCCCTTTAAGAATCTGGGAGGTGAGCAATGCATTGCTCCTTAATCATTTATGTGATGTGCAGTGAGCAGAGTTTGAGGTCCTGTGGTCCGGCCAGAATCTGTCATGTCCGCCTCCACAGAAGAGAGATCCAGGATGTTAACCCTTGAACGAAGGCAAAATTCATAGGACCCTTTGACATTTTTTACAATAACAGTGTTATTAGGAGGTGTTACTTTTCCTTGAACCCCTTAAGGACCAGCCGCACGCCACCACGGTCTGATTCAGGGCTCCCCGAATGTAATACAGCCGCGTGGATAGCCCTGAAATCCATGATGGTTCTGGCACATCATGGGTCCTTATGGCTCACTAACCTATGACGTGCTAGGACTTTCATGGGTCCTTAAGGGGTTAGGCTTGCCCGATGCTGTATTTATTAAGAGGTCATTTTCTTCCCTTTTAGGGTTTTTTTTTTTTTTTCTTTTCACTTAACCATTTGAGTGCCAGAGTGGTATCCAACACAATGTGTTTGATACCTTCCTGTCACTCAAAGTATTTAAGTGACAATATGGAAAGTAAGAGGTTTTGACCATTTGAGTGCCTGAGAGGTGTCCAGCACATTGCTTTGCAAGACATTGGACTCCCCTCTGGAATTTACAGGGTTAAACAAATCAGCCATGACCTCCGCAGATAAATCTTTTAGTGTCGGTGTGATGGGTTAATACTGAGTTGCCGTGTTAAGGTTCCCGGAATGGAAGTCAGTGAAATGGCCAGGTCTTCAGCCAAGTAAAGTGCACTCTGTGTGTTTGGGTGTTTATGTGGATTACAAGTACAGGGTCTAAACACCGGAGGGGATATCCTGCTGTTATTAGTACACCTCTTACAGGGCGAAGGTCCTGTTTTAACAATGTTATATCTAGTTTAGGTTGAGGAGAGTATTGTAAATGAGTGGTACCAGGTCATCTCTTGCCCAGCTGGTGGCTTGTAATGGTGTACTGCCCTGCTGGTGGCTTGTAATGGTGTACTGCCCAGCTCGTGGCTTTTAATGGTGTAGTGCCTAGGTCGTGGTTTGTAATGGTGTAGTGCCCAGCTGGTGGCTTGTAATGGTGTACTGCCCTGCTGGTGGCTTGTAATGAAGTGTGTATGTATAATAAAATGTGTGCGTGTGTCTCTGGTTGTGTCTTCACCCCTCCAAGGTGGGGCTGCCTGGGGACGGACTTCACCAGCACATCAGGCAATCTCCATGGGGTAGTGATTTTGACAGGAGTTCCCCGTGGCCCCTCCTGTCAAAATCATTGCAGTGAGATTCACAGGGGTGGTGATTTTAGATGGGGGGAGGGAAGCAAGCCCTCCTCGCAACTCCTGTCAAAATAACTGCATCGAGATACCAAGGGGCACTGACATTAGTGGCCAGATGTCAAAATCACTCCACTCATACACCCTCCTTCCTCAAAGGACTACAGAGCGCTGCACCCATGAAGCTCCACAACAAAGGCTAAACACTCCTGTGTCCCACACATGCAGCATTTGCTAGTATATATGTGTATGTTACTACCTCTTCTGAAAACTAATTCCATGGGTGAATGTAATTAAATTGCATTTGAACCCTTTGAGTGCCAGAGAGAGGCAGCCAACTCATTGCGTTGCAATTTGTTGCATACCTCTCTGCCACGACAAGGGTTTAAAAGCTTTTGCGCAAAACAAATGCAGTTATGGGTGTTTTTAATATTTGATAAGATGTCATTTATTTAACCCCTTAAATGCTACCGTTTGCATTGTTTTGTAGACTTATTTTAATCAATGGGAATTTTTTTTATTGTCTAGGACAAAGCTAGTTCTCTCTAGAATTGCACTATTATTTTTTATGTATTATTATTTTTATTTATTAATTTTTTCTTTCGTATACGGGCCAGTGATCCCAGTGGGGTAGTTGCTCCCATGTATTTGACTTTAAATGAACCCCAAATCTTCCAAATAAGTCTTAGATTATGATGATTCTGTTGGATTCTCTGGAACAATTTAATCGCCTCCATTTCTCTTCCAGTGTAATGTGTTCTTACCTAACATTGCTTGTGCTGCCGTGATGACCTGTGTGTCATATGCAGGCTTCCCGGGAGAGCGGTCGGACCACAAACTGCTGCATGTGGTCTCTGTGGAAGCAGAGTGTAATAGATGAGAGTTGGTACCGTTTTAGCCATAGAAATACAGGATGCAAAAATGTTTTTGTAAAGTTGATACCTTTATTGGCTAACTAAACAGTTTTAAAATGCAAGCTTTCAAGACTTCTTACGTCTTTACTCAGGCATGTTATACAGATAAATTGTTTATAATGGAAATCCGATAAGAACGTTAGTCCAGATACTGATTCTTTGATCAGTCAGTGGTAGAGGACATGATTTAAATTGCATTCTTCCTCTGAGGAGTCCAGGTATTTATGATCCCAGAGGGACTGTCGTAAAGGTTAATTTACAATGTGATAATGTGACGGAAACTCTCTGTCTCTATTAAGCCCATAGGTCAAAGAGTCAAATTGTAGCATTAATTTTACCTCCCATAATTTTCTGTCCCTCTGATTGTGAAACTGTCCCATTAGTACAGTCAGTCTAATGTCCCTGACACTGTGCCCACTTTGGCAAAAATGTTCTCCCACTGGTGTCTTTGTCTTTTTGTTGTTAATACTGGATCTGTGGGAATTAAACCTCTTATGTAATTTCTGTCCCGTTTCCCCCACATAAAGAGCTGTTGGGCATTTTGCACACATGATGAGGTATATTACATTGGATGATTTGCAGGTGAAATTACCATTGATCTTATGGTGTAACTGGGTGTTCGGTATGGGTATCTTGTCTGTGGTGTACATTTGTGCACAGGTTTTACACCTACTTTGTAGGCAGGGTAATGTGCCATTTTTTGTATTTTTGTTCAGAGCACTCCTTACCATCAGTTGTTTTAAATTGGGAGGCTGTCTGAAGGAGAGTAAGGGAGGCTGGAGTAATATGTTCTTAAGTCTTTCATCTGTATGCGAGGTTGCTTGAAGTTCTCTTGATATTTTGTGCAGAGCTTCAGTCTGGGGGTGGTAAGTGACAACAAGTAGCACACGGTTTTCCTTATGCTGCTCTTTGTAGAGCAACAGATCTTTTCTTGGTATGTGAGTAGCTTTCTGTATCTGACTGTCAATAATCCTTGCACCCTACCATTCACAGTGTTAAAAGCTCCCTTAAAATCAATAGAAATCTTTTTGCCGTCTGTGTTGCTGATATCTTTCCCACAATTGTACAGTTTTTCTTGGTATACTTGCCTCTGTGGGCCTTGTGTGTGTATGTGGACTGATGCATTCCTGTGTTAAACCAAATTCACTTTAGGGGATGCCTAAGAATTCTGAAGGCTGAGTTTATATGAGTGGGGTATATTAACCCTATGTGTGCCAGAGGGGTGTGCGAAGCATGGCTAAGCCATGCATTGTGCACTCCTGGCACTCGTAGGGTTAAAGCAAAACCATCACCCCAAATAAAGCCCCCGGCCAAATAATTAGTCATATAGCAATAAGCTTAGATTTAGTAGTATTATCCAGCGTAAGTACAGAGTTATTAAAAAAAAATCTGAGACTGACGGGCAGGCATCAGCACAGACATCTTGCCTTAGAGACATCTGCACACCTGCACTGACCGTCCCAGTCTCCTCTAGGAGGCGCTGCATTGTACCCTAAAGGGATACTAATACTTAAAAATTACTCTCACTCCCACCCACTGACTGGCAGTTCCTGTGACAGGAGACACTTACACCCAATAGCACTTACTCCTTCTGTGTCAAACCTACCTTCCTCTAGACTGTAAGATCTCACCAGCAGGGGGCCCTCTGATCCTTCTGTTCTCCACATTTGACTGTACTATTTAATATCTCTGTATGTCTTTTCCCTACTGTAAAACACTGTGGAATTTGTTGGCGCTATATAAAGATTAATACTAATACTAATCCCCATATTGTAGGCATACTAAAATGAAATGTATAGCCCCAGTGTAATCTCTCAAACAGCTATAGTTTGAGAGATATTCAGTTTCAAAGTTCCCCCCTCCCTCCCCTTCTCCTGATGTCAGCGCTCTGCCGACAGCAGGAGATCCCGGTCTGGGGATCAGCCGGCGGCTCTACAGCAGAGTCGAAGTCGCGTTATAGGATTTGTGGCATATAGTTTAATTTTTTAACCTCTACAAAACTAGAAGCATTTTTTATGGGACATTATTGTCCCAAGGCACCACTAATACACAGTGTGGAATTGTCAGGATACCCTTAACATTTTGTAGCTGGTTTGTCCAGGGCATGTTGATGGGAACTATATAAACAGATATTTAGTCTTATCTCCCAAAAATCAGAATGAGAATACAGACAGTGTAATGCATACATTTCCATTAATATATATTTGGGACTCGTCATTTATAAGTCTTCACAGAGAAAAAGTCACCTTTATCACCTGTAGAGTAATGGGAGCGCTCACTGTATTTTCAAGGAAAGGACAAGATAATTAGGTAAAGGGACGTAAGCATGGTATGTAACATGGAAGCTGATAAATTAACTAACCTAGAGTAATGGGATAGTTAGACAGCAGAAAATATACATGTATAGTGGATAAGGGTAATATATACAGCTGTACATGTAGCGGTGTAATAAATACCCAAAAAGTCAGAACAATAGTAAAATTGCTATAAGAGAAAGATAAAAAAAAACATATATAGTTCAGATAATCAAAATATACATATGTGAGTACCAGAAAAACAGTTCCTTTTTAATGGGACTTTTAAGTCCGAACCATAGGTTAGTAGATGTAATGGAGGATAAATTAGTTCATGATTTATGATGCCTGACCCCACAGGGCATTACCATTGGCTGGAGGCAGAAGGTCCTGACAGCCCATTGCAGGAAGCGGGCGGCAGATGCAAGCGTGCCGCCCGCAGAGATCATGGGGACTTCTGATGGATAATAGTAAGGCATATTTTCAGATCGATTGAGCTGGGGAGCGGGTGGGAAGATGGGGGACTTATGTGGGATGAAATTAAGCTTTATGGAGAGCGGATTGTGCTGGGGGGTATTTGCCGGCAATATGCTTTTTTATAAAAAAAAAAAAAAAAAAAAAAAAAACACTCTTGGGTATAATACGCACCACCCACTTCACATAAGGTGAAGACGGGTAAAATTGTGTGTATTATACCCGAGATTTTATGGTATATAATATCTCTCTCACTCAGTAGGTCTGCTCTCACCAGATAAACTGTTTGGTCACAGCAAATAAATGATAATCAAGTTATCTGCTCACCAGATTGTCCCTTGTTGGAATGCTTTTCAATGCCGTCTCTACTCAGGAACCCAGTCCTTTGGTGGTCCGATTTTCGTGTGGAGGGCTGGTGTCTGCTTGGGGCGTCTTACGATTTAATCAGTCTCTTTTATGTATCAGTCCGGTGTTCTCAGAGATATGAAGTTCATGAAATAGTAATGAAATGATCCCTTACTGAAAATAAACGCGTTTCGGGACTATGAGTCCCTTCCTCAGGATAATGAGGGTAACCGGGATGTCTGGGTGTTCCCAGTATTGAGCACGGTTTTCATGCCAATTGTACATTGTGTATATCTCTTATTATTTTTTATTCTTTATATTCCCCTTAATCTCATTTGTAGAGATTACCTCTACTTTTTATCTATTTGATACATACACTTTTACTTATGTGGTGTGTGTGTGTGTGTGTGTATATATATATATATATATATATATATATATATATATATTATTATTATTATTATTTTTTTATAAATAAATATATTTTTTATTACATTATATTCTTTTATTGCTCATGTATACTTCCTTTGCATATTTGCTGTGAGTTATATTACATACCACATCTACTACACATAGACCTGTGGTGCGCTTTTTTTCCCTTTTCTTACCTTTATCAACTGTGCCATTGTCTCCAAACACTGATATAAATGAACCCACGGGTTAATATGCCAGAAATAAATATTGTAGGGTTTTACCTCCTGAGAAAAAAAGGGTACACTCACTGCTGAGAGGTGTTTTATTCAAACATTATCGCAGCTCAAACTTGAATTTTTTTAGGTACTGTATCTCAGTGGCCTGAATCTGTACAATGGAGCAGTTGCTACACGATCCTATGGAGACTTATAGTCATCCAGCCAGATCGGCCCATAGGTTGGTGTAGCAACAGCGCCACTGTACAATTTCAGGTCACTGTGATACTGCGCCTAAAAAAATTTAAGGTTCGACTGAAATAACTTTGAATAAAACCTCTCCGCGCTGGGAGTACTCTTGTTTTACTCAGAAGGATAAACACTACAATATATATTTATTTGCATATTAAGTGTTACTATCCCTTTTAAAGGGGTAATAATTCTTAATAATCCCTAAACTTGCCTTATTATGTTAGGGGTATTCTAGTTGGACCCTGTGGATTTTTTCCTTTCTCCTTGTTTCAAGAGATGACATATTCAGTCAGTCCTGGATGCCATGGCAGTAGGACGACATGACGGCTACCAGCAGACTCTGCCCACTGAACATGATAGTCTTGTACCTTTAAGGAAAGCAGGCGTGTGCAAAGCATTGCTTTGCTCTGTACTGGGCAACTTTCTGGTTCTTATCTGTTTGAGTGCCAGAGGGATATGCAACGCATGTGTTGCATACCCCTCTGGCACTGAAAGGGTTAAAGTGTTAGGCTCATGCCCTCTTCCTGCATGAGCCTGAAAAAATTGCCAGCAAATGCCTTGTCCATAGGACCTGACGTCCTGGACTGATTAAAAGTGTTATATCTTTAAATAAACTATAAAGGACAACATCCATTGGGGCCATTAGGAATTTCTGGACTTAGGAAGGTAAGTGGAAGGTTTATTACTAGGAGGTGTTACTTCCCCTTTAAACCAGACTTACTTGTGTAATTAAATGAGTGGAACATATGACACTGATTGCTGTTCCATGTGCCTAGAGATGAATGTGTCTTCTGTGCTGTGAATTCCACTTAATTCCATGAGGCTTCCGTTGTTACCGTCCTTCAATCCCTTTCTTATGATGATCAGAGGAACACAACATTTTACATGGCACATGTCTAAATAAGAATGAGTCTTGTGTATAAATTAGCCATTTCATCTCTGAATTATCTGTGGAAAAGGGGCCATGGAGAAAGCTTCTGATGGGAGACATCCAGTGATGCAGGCTGTTTATCACAGTGGCTTTTTTCTCCTTCCACAATTAGGACATTTGTGCAAGTTAATTTCAATCCGTTTTTGTCATTAACTCTGGGCCTGTGTTTCAGTTAGACACAAATACATGAATTCATGATTCCATTTTAGGAATAATACTCATTCCTGCATTTAAACTAGATTTATTAGGGCATTTTTGTAAAAGGTTGCTTTGTAAACATTCATATAGTGTTTAGGGAAATATTCTGGAAGCTTAAAGCAACACAAAACCCCAGTTATGAAAAGCTGTATCTTTTGGGGATTTTCCTGTTGAGCAAAGCAATATTTCCAGTGCTTGAACTTGTGGCTTGCAAAAGTTATTTTATATCTAACGTGCATTTTTCCATTGGCTGCGTAATAAGCTTTGATTGTAGTATCTCCTAACAGTGGAATGACTTTTGTTTTACTTGGTATGAAAAGCATTATAATATAAGTATATTTTCATATAGGTTTTACTGCCTCAATTATACCCCTGGAGTAAGAACTAATGTGTGTAACAAAACATCTTACCTAGGTAGGAGTCCATCATTATACAGCAGTCAGGTGTATCTATATAATTACTGTGTGTAACAACAGGACTTACCTAGGTAGGAGTCCATCATACAGCAGTCAGGTGTATGTATATAATTACTGTGTGTAACAGAAGGACTTACCTAAGTAGGAGTCCATCATACAGCAGTCAGGTGTATCTATATAATTACTGTGTGTAACAGAAGGACTTACCTAGGTAGGAGTCCATCACACAGCAGTCAGGTGTATCTGTATAATTACTGTGTGTAACAGAAGGACTTACCTAAGTAGGAGTCCATCATACAGCAGTCAGGTGTATCTATATAATTACGGTGTGGAACAGAAGCACTTACCTAGGTAGGAGTCCATCATACAGCAGTCAGGTGTATCTATATAATTACGGTGTGTAACAGAAGCACTTACATAGGTAGGAGTCCATCATTATACAGCAGTCAGGTGTATCTATATAATTACTGTGTGTAACAACAGGACTTACCTAGGTAGGAGTCCATCATACAGCAGTCAGGTGTATGTATATAATTACTGTGTGTAACAGAAGGACTTACCTAAGTAGGAGTCCATCATACAGCAGTCAGGTGTATCTATATAATTACGGTGTGTAACAGAAGCACTTACCTAGATAGGAGTCCATCATACAGCAGTCAGGTGTATCTATATAATTACTGTGTGTAACAGAAGCACTTACCTAAGTAGGAGTCCATCACACAGCAGTCAGGTGTATCTATATAAATACTGTGTGTAACAGAAGTCAGGTGTATCTATATAATTACTGTGTGTAACAGAAGCACTTACCTAGGTAGGAGTCCACCATACAGCAGTCAGGTGTATCTGTATTATTACTGTGTTTAACAGAAGCACTTGCCTAGATAGAAGTCCATCAAACAGCAGTCAAGATTATTTTTATAATTACTGTGTGTAACAGAAGGACTTACCTAGATAGGAGTCCATCGTACAGCAGTCAGGTGTATCTGTATAATTACTGTGTGTAACAGAAGAACTTACCTAGGTAGGAGTCCATCATACAGCAGTCAGCTGTATCTATATAATTACTGTGTGTAACAGAAAGACTTACTAAGTAGAAATGAGTATAGTACACAGCTGTCACGTCTTATATTTCAGGAAGGAGGCACGATAACTGTCGGGGGTGTAGAGTAGCAGGCAAGTGAGAGGCTCCTAAGATGTGCAAATCCGGCTTACCAAGACTCAAATACTTTTGTTGTCCCTGCGTAGAACGCTGTGGCAAGATCCCCAAGTCAGCAGCATTAAGGAGGCAAATTTATTTAAGTGAGCTTAGGTAGCATTGCCAGCTATCAGAACTTAGTGCATGTGGCAAATGGCCACATAAAAGCATCCACAGACCCTCAGGAATATGACAAGAGGCACTGAAACGTATAACTGGAAAAGGCATGGCAATGTGATATAAAATGAAAAGCACAACTTTAGTGCATACCATGTAATTTCCCCTCCCATGGCTTTCCCCTGAGGACGCACTGATCACCCAGGAGGAACTTTCTGTTGCTATTAAAGCGGCTAAGCTTATCAAGACCCCTGACTGCATGGTCTCCCTACTCTTTCTACAAAGGATTTCACTCTTTATTTTCCACCCACCTCTTGGTTTTTGACATCCTTCTGGACGGTGATACAATGTCCCCTGACACGGCCCGAGCATGCAGCTCTTAATTCTGAAACCGGGCAAAAACCTGCAGAAATGCTCTAGTTACAGACCTATTTCACTTCTTGAAGCAAAACTATAATCTTCATAATATTGTCTCCCAATACATTAGTAATATAGCGATAAGCAAAGGCATACTTGTATTATGTCTAATAAGTCCATGGTATTTAAGTAATCCATTATATTGAAGCTTTGTGTGACTGCGCAGGCAGCAACTTCCATTACCTTAAGGTAACCAACGAACATCACCACCAGTCCGGGCAGTGCATGGGACAGACAGCACAGACTCAGAGGTAACTTTCCTCTAAGATGTCTGTGCTGTTGTCAGCTGGATGCCCACCAAAGAAGGTGGATTACTTCAATAACACTAACTTATTGAACATAATACAAGTATGCCTTTGCCTATTGCTATATTAGTAATGTATTGGGGGGCAATATTATAAAGATGATATTTCCGCTTTAACTCAGACCTTAAAGGGATAGTAATACTTCGTTTTAACTTTATTTTATTTTGTAGGCATTAAAAAAACATGAAGAATGATATAAGTCTTATCTCTCAAACCTTAATGGTTTATGAGATATTCACAATCAAAGTTCCCCTCCCCGCCCCTTTTACCTAGTGTAAACAATCTCTTCTCAGATGTGAGTCTGGTTGTATGACAGTACAGATAACAGAAGGGGACAATTTTCTTTGTATGAAAACAATGAAAGCCCTTCCCCCCTTGACAAGTTTTTCAGCTTTTTCCATTATCTTAATTGAAGATTGTCCCTCTCTGCTGTCTACCTGGGCATCTCCCTTCTGATCTGGTTGAACAGGGGGGGATACTTTGTTTGTGAATATCTCTTAAACCATAAAGGTTTCAGAGATAAGACTTATATCATTCTTCATGTTTTTTTAATGCCTACAAAATAAAATAAAGTTAAAACGAAGTATTACTATCCCTTTAAGTTGTACAGCAGGATTCTGGTGAACAGGCTCTCCCCACTGCTCCCAAAACTGATCCATGGTGACCAAGTTGGCTTCGTTCAGAGCTGTCATGCCTTGGATAACACCAGGAAGATTATCAATCTTATTTTCCTCTCCCACTCCTCTAAGTCAAAAGCCCTAGTCCTAAGTTTGGATGCGGAAAAAGCCTTTTGACACGTTTCATTGGCAATACCTGATGGAAGCTTTCCAGCTCTTTGGGGTTCCTGGTCGTTTTTTATCTGCTATCCAATCCCTTTATCAATGCCCCACTGCTGTTCTGAAACTTCCTACCCTACAACCCTCTCCTATCTCGATCCGCAGTGGTACACAACAGGGTTGCCCCCCTTTCGCCCTTGTTCTTTGCTCTCACAGTGGAACCCCTTGCGGCATGGATTGGAGAACATGACAACATCACCAGCATCTCCACAGTAGGGGAACTTGCAAAATTTTGCTTTTTGTGGATGATGTCATCTTGACCCTTATCAACCTTCAATTTGCTTTGCCTAACCTCTCAGTGACTTCCAGTCTATTTCTCGATATAAAATTAACGCGTCCAAATCAGAAGCCCTTCCACATAACATGGAAGATTAGGAGGTTGATCGCTTTAAAGCTAAATTTCAAATTTCCTGGAAATCCTCTGCTATCCAATACCTGGGAATACAAATTACCCTTAGCTTTCACAATTTATATAAAACTAACTTCTCCCCACTCTTAAAAGCTCTCAATGATGATCTGTTACTCTGGAGACACTTCCCTATTTCCTGGTTTGGTAGGATCCACATGATCAAGATGAATATTCTCTCACTCCTTCTCTACTCCTTCCAAACTCTGCTGATCCTGGTCCCTTATTCAGACCTTGAAGACCTTCGGAGATACACTCTGTGCTTCATTTGGAATGGCAGACATCCTAGAGTGGTGAAGACTGTCCTGTTTTTCCCTAAGTGTGCGGGGAGCTTGGCTGTCCCAAACTTTCACTTATATTACCTCACCTTCCATCTTTGGCAGCTCCACTTTTGGTTTAATCCACAGGGCATTAAACTGTGGTAGGACATGGAGTGCCAGTGCTCCTCTGTGGTCCCGCTTGGGAATTTGCCATGACTGTGTGTCCATTTCTGTTACCCTAACTCTTTTACCAACATTTGCATTCCAGTTACACATCTTCAAGGTGGCCTGCAAGCGCTGGCTTTCCCTTATCTCTCCCCTCCACCTAGGCTGATCGGTGTCTTCGGGAAGCAGTAGTTTTCACTCTGGCTTAGACTACCAGTCCTTCCATAGATGGCATGATGCTGGCGTTTCATCTGTGGGTGATCTGCTACGGGTCCTTCATGCCTTACGAAGCAGTGCGCACTTCTTTCGACCTACCCTTGTACAAATTCCTCTCTTACCTCCAGTTACGCCACTTTCTACACTCCCTTGCTCCTACTCTGTAATTTCCCTCACTTACGCTCTTTGAGCATCTTTGAGACATCTATCTGTGCGACCACTAAGGACAATATTTATAAAATTCTGTTACGTTGGTACTATACCCCATCTAGACTTCACTCCATTAATCCAGCCACCTCAGCATTGTGCTGGAGGGGGTGCAAAGAAATTGGTGATCTTTTCCACATTTGGTGGTCCTGCCCCATAGTAACAACATTCTGGGATTTGTTTCATAAGATTATCTAATTCTGGTATTCGGTGCACCAATTGACCAGCTTTTGATTCGTCCTTTGGTTAAATTGACTGCTCATATTCTTAAGGGTGCCCGGTGCCTAATTCCAGCACTTTGGAAGTCCCAGACCACCCCCTCTTTAGAACTGTTCCTTGCACCGGTTAGCCAGGTTGAACTTGTGGACAGCCTCATGGCATTGTTGAACAACTCTCTCCCTCGGCATAAAGCTGTAGTGGGACATTTGGGAATATTCCAGAGACTCTTTGATGTTTCTCCTTTAACCGCCCCTTCCCAATCTAGACTTTTTAAATTCTCTACTCCTTGATCTGTTTTTCCCTGTCATGCCCCTATTGGAGTTAATATCTTTTCTCTCCTTCACATTTTGAGCGTTGTGGTTTACCATTCCTCATGACCTGCTGTTATGTTTCTTCCCTGTGGCCTGTCAGTCTTCGTCTGTTCCCCTCCTCAACCTCCTTCAATGATGGAGGATTTTGTCTGTAAGCTGGAGTGCTTTCTTGCCAATGAGAGCGCTCCTGTGTACGTGGAAATTAGTCCGTCTTCAGAGGAGGTCGGAATGAGGCAATACTTGGGGAGGGGGACAGACAAAGATTGACAGGCTGTGGGGGGAGAGCTGTACCCTGTCCTGAAGTGACCTCACCGGCTCATTTTTAAAACCGTAAATTTCACCATAGCCTGCAAAAGAAAAAAAGAAAATAAAAACAAACAGATTACATGTTATCGCCATAGGAACATTACACATAGGCATGTTTGTGTAGAGGTTCCCCTTTGAGGAGTTTTGGATGCTAGACTCCAGGCCTCAGTATTATGTCTATCTCTTTGGTCATGATATCCGATACTAATTAAAAATGTATTTTATTCATCGTGATTTGATTCTCCGATAGCTCTTACAGGATGGGGCCTAATGTGTGGCTCTTCCCTCTGTGCCCCCTACCATATTCCCCTTTTTTTCTTTCTTCCCCATTGGTACCAGGTGGCGCTACTATTCTCTTATCGTTTGTTCACTTTGGCTTTTTTTTTTTTTTTTGTTATTTTATTATTTGTTGTATTGATCCCCTTCTTGTACTCCTTTTTCCTAACTGTACCCCTTACTATTACAAAACTCAATAAATATTGAATTGTAAAAAAAAAATGTATTTTAGTTAACCACTTCCCACAGAATTAATTCATAGCGGCCATGAAGATTTTCTACCCAGATTAAGGCACATGGCAGGGTGTTTGTTTTCTATTAACCTCTTGGATGGTGGAGAGGTCTTCAGTGTGTTGCTGTGAAATGCACTGGAAACCTTAGGCATCAAGGGGTTAAACTTAGAGTGCCAGGGGCTATGCAAAGCATTGTGTTTCAGATCCCTCTGGCACTCAAAGGGTTTAAACACAGTTGATTTGAGCATCACGCGTTCTGTTATTTATGGGTATTACAAAAAATATATATATTTTTAGAGTACGTTCTGGATTCTACATAATTTGTGTAATCTGTGTTGTAAATCTCATGTTCCAGTGTAAATTTCATAATGTAAAAAATTTAAAAAAAAATCGGCTGTCCGGTTCCTCTATCTGGCACTGCTTTGTGTGCGACAGCAAATACTTGTGTTCTCTTGAGTAGCGAATACTCTGGAAGAAGAAGTGTCGTTTTCTTTTCTGATGATTTTATTTACAGATAAAGTACTTTTTTGTTATTTTAAGCGACCGTCACAAAGTTTGTGTCTAATAATCCAATAAAGATTTATAGAACGGTTCTGTTTGTATACGGTTGCCAGAGAACAGTTCATATTAAAAGTATGTCTTGGCTTTCTGTTGCTAAAAATACTCGGTTTGGGAAAATATGCCACAATCTGACTTTTTGGCCTCATGAACATATTCTGTGACTGCGTTAACTTCTTAAACAGCTGGAACAGAAAAGGACAGAGTTATCCCATGGCTCCCAGCCCTTGTATGGCGTGGGGCTCCCCATTGTACAAACAAAGTTTGTCGTGATGTTTTTTTTTATACCCCTTGGATAATGGAGAAGTGTCCAACTCGTTGCGTTGTACTTCTCTAGCCACCAAACGGTTAAAGACTTTATTTATAATCTGTGTGCACAGATACTGCACCCTTTCTTTTCCAGGATGTTTCTTGGATGTTAGTTGTTTCATGCATTAGTCCACAACGGGGGAGATTTACTAAGAGGTGATAAAGAGGAGATGAAGTCTACAGTGATATCACTTCTCCAGTTCCTATGTTATTCTATGGGGCCAACGCACTAAGATCTCCAAAGTTGAAGAAATCTTAATGCATGGCCTCCATGGAATAACGCAGGAATTGGAGAAGTCATCTCTACTTTATCACCGCTTAGTGAATCTCTCCCAGTGTGTTGGAGACCGATAGTATCCAGCATCGTAAAGGTTCTGACCTTAAAGGGATAGCATTAATTCATTTTAATGAAATTTAAAATTGTGCCGGACTTTGTAGACCGTTCTAATGAAGTATTTCTTTGCAGATAACTCTACTTGTGCTCTGCTGAAGAGCCATCTGGTCCCA
The DNA here is from genome assembly GCA_037306005.1 of Rhinophrynus dorsalis. NCBI lineage: Eukaryota > Metazoa > Chordata > Amphibia > Anura > Rhinophrynidae > Rhinophrynus > Rhinophrynus dorsalis. The sequence goes on from CM074723.1 coordinate 21,628,195, forward strand.
GGACCAGGATCTCAATCTGTCAGCTAGAGCGCTGGCGTCTGGAAAAGGGGCAGGAGGTGGGGGACTTTAGAGTCTTGTATATCTTAAACTAGCAAAGTTGAGATGGGACTTGCATCTTTTCATTATTTTTTTAATATGCACAATTTTAAATTTCATTAAAATGAAGTAATAATATCCCTTTAAGCTTGAGATGGTGCAGTGCAGCCTAATGATTAAGACTAGATGCTGCTCGAATGAGTACCCAGATCTTGATCAACGCATTTCAAGGCATTAGATTGATATCTTCCATTTGGTGATTAAAACCTAAAGGGTAACTCTTGAATCTTCATGATCATGAGCATTTTTCCAATACAGTAAACAGTGATGCTGGTTCTTTTGGGTTTTCTCCTAATGTGATGAGTTTAAAGATGCATTACTTTCTCTTGCATTCCTTATTGGGAGGTATAATTTGATAAATACCCCAATGCTATTGTGTACCTGCGGACGCTGACTTTTTATACCCATGTAACTGTTGTTTATGTGTCAAACATTAATTATCATGTTTTATGGAGTGCGGTACTGCACCTCTCAGCTCCAACACAGCTCCTATCGGCTGTATGAGGGGTTAGAAAACAAACACCCACCCCTGACTTCCCCAAAGTAAGTGACCTGCCAATACGACCCTATCCTTGTGATATCTGCTCTTTAAGCCTTGATCATGTAGATGACGCGACTACTCTGTGTTATAGCACAATTCAAGACACCTCATTTTATTACTTGTGATCCCAGTTCTAGGGGAGAGGACATCAGACTGCCAATCCACGTAGATATGCCAGTTGTAAGTTGTGAACAGCAATGTAACCTCCCTTGTTGTGAATGTGAGCTATCTCCATGGTTGTTCCATAGGCCTCTGTGTAGATGACACATTCTGGAATCTGGACCTCTCAATGTAGCACTATTGTCACCTCATGGAGCAAGAATGTATTGCAAATCTCAATGTGAACTATATACAGGGCTTAAAATGTGAAGTCCTTTGCTGCTAGCCAGACCTGAAAAGTTACTCACCACTGCAAGCAATAACATACCAACCAGGGCTGAATTTCTACTCACCATTGGCTAGTAGCGAGTGGAAATTTTGAGCCCTGTTATATACATCCTATCACTTCTACTCTTTTTTTTATATACAATGTGGTGTTTGCTGTTGGTTTTTTTGCTATTTTTGATATTGATTTAACCCTGTGTGTGTGTGTGTGCCGGAGAGAGGTATCCGATGCATTGCAAAGCAAATGCTCTCTTGCTCTCAAAGGCTTGAAGTCCAACATGGCTGGAAAACTAAATTGGTTGGCTTAAAACAATGTTGAACAACATGAGGCCTTCCAGCTGCCACCAGACTACAACTTCCTACAACAGCCCTTTAGCTGGCTGACAGGCAGATCATGGTGGGAGTTGTAGTTTGGTGGCAGCTGGAGGTCTTCACGTTGCCCATCCCTGGCTTAAAAGGTTAAAAATGTAATTTTCAGACTAGACTAATGTCTAGGAACGGCATTATTGACGTTACCTGATTATATTCTCTCCTGCTTACCTCACTTGATGGAAGGCTGCTCCATATATCTATTAACATTTCCATAAAGTAGTGTTCTTTTGTTTTGTTTACATATTCCATCTTGGGGTTCCTATGTTCTGGGGCAGATCAGCTGCACCTTAATGGGCATATGCAAATTTCCATTACATTTATCCAACTGAATGCTAGCGAGATCTCCAGCGTAGTGCTCAGAGTTTAAAAACCTCATATAAATTAGTCTGAGTTTTGTAAACTTTTATGTATTTCCCACGTAATTGCTACTATTTGCTTTTTAAACATAAGGCTCAAAGGGTTTTCGGAGGGTGGTGCTGTGCATTGCAAAGTAATGCTCTGTGCAGCAATCTGGGTTATAAGGTTAACCCTTTGAGTGCCAGTGGCATGCAAAGGGTTAAAGTTGACCTGTCATCCTATGGTAAACTTGCTCCGTTTTACAGAGAATGAAAATCTGTAAATATGACCATTTTTTTAATCAATAGTTTTGAGAAAGCAACCTTTATTTTTGTGGCACTTTATGCAAAATTTCCTTCACATTATGCTAATTTGTTTGATTCCAAAAGTATCACTTTCTGTGCTGTTAGACCCCCTCCCAGTGTGTGATCTCTGCCTTGATTCTGTCATAGCACAGTGTGCGGTAATATTGCCTCCGTACATAAAGTAATTAGCTTAAAGCATCATCAAATAAAGGTTGAATTCTGAAAAAAAAAAAATGTGTGTGTGTGTGTGTATATATATATATATATATATATATAATATATAAAAGCAGTTTTTAATTGTATCTAAAATTAACTAAACTTATCTGTGGCTGAGAAATCCACTTTAAATTGTAGCATAAAGAAATTGTATCGGAGCAATTCAAATACCCCATTTCACTGTAATTTCTGTCATCATGCAGAAAGAATAAACATTTTAGCACTTCCTAAATTATATTTCCAATGCTTCTAATTACATCCACTTTCTTCTCCATAAACGACTTCCCCCTCCACGTCAGCACTGACAGTCGCCAAATATTTTACTTGTTTATTTGTCTTATGTTGGCTTCAGGTGCTGAAACGGTTAAAGTTCTCGCTCTCTCTCTTTTCCGTAGCGGAATCCCAAGCATCCACTGTTGTGATAGCGGAGAGCAATTACTGACAATAGCAGAGTGACTGTTAGAGCCGTATGAACCAAGCAAAATAGGAGCCGTTGTGGAGAGAAGCAGTTACACCATGGGGAACAAATAGTAATAGCCAAAATTAACCATTAGTTTAACCCTTTGCGTACCCTATAGGTATCCAACACATTGGAAAGCAATGCTGTGGCTACTTCTCTGGCACGCAAAGGGTTAAATGTAACGCGGTCTCCAACACATTGATTTGCACTGCTGTGCACGCAAAGAGACCATTCTGGAACAAACCAAATGCATCGCAGGGGAAGGACAAATAAAAATTCCCCAAAGTCCTATCGATTTTAAATTGGGCTTTTTTTATCCTGTGAGTGCTTGTGAGGTCCCCAGCACTTTGCACTGCATTGGAGGGAGATCTCCCTAGCGTTCGAGGGATTATAAAGCTTCAGTGTTTCACTGAGGATTGTTAATTCCCCCTCTTACTGCGAAGTTGGTTTGACTCAGAATTGGACCACTTTGCTTTTATGCATATTGCCCGTCTACGACGCAGGTCACAGGACGCAGAGTCCTGCAACTTCAGGGGGTTAAAAGCCACATTTAACCCTTAGAATACATTGCTTTGCGCACATTTCTGGACCACAAGGGGATAATTCAGTTATAATTTACAATTGTTTTAGTTCCCTGCAGTGCAGCAGGATTACCCCATAATTACTCCACTTTATCCATAGTGCAGTACCCTCACAGCGTTCCAATCTCAACCCGTGCCCTCAGTGGCCACTAACAGGCCAGGATTTTCCTGCTAGAACACAAGTGTGGTGATCAGAGGCTCAGTCATATTGATTAACTCACCTGTGCTCTTAAAAGGAAATTCTCAGATCCTGGCCTGTTAATAGCCACTGAGGGCACGGGTTGAGAAGTATGTGTTTAATGAATATTGCTAGTATTTTAGGTCTGTTTATTTATCTTCCTTTTTTTTTCATGTTTTACCCATTTGAAAATTTTGAGAAAAATTATTTTACAGTTGTAGTAAAATAGCAAAGATAATTTAGCCCGAGGAGAAATGACAGGGGAAATTGTGGTCTCTTCCTGTGTGTGAGTAATGTGGGACGGAATTACACAGCAGTGAAGGAATGGTCTGTGTGCTGATAATGCAGCTGAACATGGCAAAGTGAGATGGATCTAGGATCTGCCGGGGGGGGAGACACATCCGCACAGGGATGGCCGACAAGTCAGCAGGAGATCGATCTGTTATCGCTTGAAAACAGAGAAAAATTGGAATCCTTGTAGATTCCAAAACGTTTAAACGCTTTACATGGTGGCACCCATCCAAGATTAACAACCCACATATCAGAGTGGGGAGGAGGCCGCTGCGAGAGCAGATCAGCAGTTCCACAGTCACGTTAACGTTCAGCAGAGCCTCGGTAAGTCACCTAAGCGCACTGAACAGTCCACATTCATGAAGACAGACTTCCAGGCTTATGGCAGTGTTTATAATGCAAAGTGGAGCAACCTAGCCACAACATTCCAGACAAATTAAAAATCCCCATGGACTTAAATGGGGATTTTAACACCCTGAATGCCAAAGGAGTCTCCTACCCATTGCTTAGCAAAGCGTTGAAGACTTCTCTGGCATTTGTGGGTAAATATGTCTGTTACAGTATTTCACATCATTGCTTTGTGATGCATTGGAAACCTTTTTAGAAACCATGGGGTTAATGACTGGGAAAAGCAGGTCAATGAATAGTGTTCAACCCTTCTGGTGCAGAGGGGTATGCAATGCATTGCGCACCCCTCTGGCACTGGAAGGGTTAAATGTAGCTTTTATTTAATCCCTTGCAGTGGAATCCTCTCCAGCATGTAATCAGTTAATCACTTCTGAAAGTGAAAGAGTTGTTAAAATCTTGAAACTATTTCTTTGTAAATGTATGAAGCAGTTTCTTGTACTGGCCGGATAGATGTTAAACGTAGCTTTTGTTTAACCCCTCGAATGCTAGAGACTTTTCCAACAAAATGTGTTGTATGTAATCAGTTAATCACTTCTCGTAAACCGATTACAACTTCTTGTACTGTCCAACTAGATCTGCCTGCTTAAGCTTATAAAGTAATGTCTTGTACTGACTGGATAAATGTGCCTCTTATTTAACCCCTTGTATGCTACAGACATCTATAACACAATGGGGGTTATGCACTAAGGTCTGATAACTTAGAGATAACACCTCTGGTTTTATAACTTCTGCAGTTCGTTATTCTGCTGAGCCAGTGCCTTAACCCCTTAACGACCCTTGACGGTCATAGTACGTCAAGGGTCGATTTGACTTAACGACCGATGACGTACTATGAACGCAACGGAGTGAAAAAAAAATTTGCTCCGTGGTCGTTGAGTCGCGCCCGCGGCCGGATTCCCCGGTCGTTAAGGGGTTAAGATCTCTCCCACTTGAGCAGTCTTGATGCATAGAATAACATAGGAACTGGAGAAGTTATCTCTGCTTTATCACCTCTTTATCATGCCTTAGTGCATAAGCCCAGTGTGTTGGAGGTCTCCTCAGCTTCCAAGCAGTTAAGATACTTCTTAAAAATAAGAGGTTAAAGAGATAGTAATACTTAGTTTTAAGTTTATTTAATTTGGCAGGCATAAAAAATATGCACAAAGATGTAAGGCTTACCTCTCAAATCTTTATGGTATGAGAGATATACCTTCCTAAAGTTGTCTTGTGAGAGAAGTCAGCGCTGTAACTGACAGCTGCAAAATCCGGTCATTTGACTGCCAGTCGCGGTGCAGTCATGCACAGTAGAGACTTCCCACGCTGCGGCTGATACAGTGCCAGCCGTTCGCGGTGCAGTCCCACTCAGTAGAGTCTGCCCGCGCCGCGGCTGATACAGAGCTGGATGCTCCTTTGGAGCTCTGTATCAGCCGCGCCGCGGGCAGTCTCTACTGCGCATGACTGCATCGTTACAAACTGTGTAGCGAGTTACTATATAGGATGATGATTAAGTACAGGGGGTGAACAAAATAATAGAAACAGCAGTGCAGTGGTAACAATGCTTTGTTAATATGGGCCACAGATTGTATCTTACTTGGAGTAGGTTCAAATTCTAAACAGTTTCATGTGGAATGTTGTACGGTTCTTCATGTAGAACATCTGCAGCGTCTTTGGGAGATGATGGAATCTGCTTCTCACTTTTCAGTGTACTGGTGGAGTCAGACTTACTATGATGCTAAAATGTGACTTTTACTAAACATAAGTAAAATGTTCAAACTTGACAAAATATACGCGTGTGATGATGTGTTTCTCATGTGTGCGGAAAGATGATGTAGATGTTTATTGAATAGGCATTTTGGCCGTTTAACCCAACCTTGTTTGCTATGCAAAAGTGTAAATGTAGCCTGAGTTCTGTATGTAATAACTCATTCCACAGTCTCATTGATTGAAACAAAACATTTGAAAGCAAGCATTCAGTTTGAGTTGGGTTTCAGTATCATTTCTGTTGGTCCCCTGGAGGGTTTTTAGCAAGTCAGCCCGTGTACTATTTCTGGTGTTCTGGTTGTCTTGATAAAGGTCCTTGAAGGGGTCAAAACGTTGATTATAAAACCAGATCACATAGCCACAAAAACAAGACCCATGAATGCTTGTTTTAACCCCTTAACGACCGGGGAATCCGGACCCGGACGCGACTGAATGACAACGGAGCATTTTTTTTTTTTTTTTTTTTTATTGCTCCGTTGCATTCCGGACTCCCCGAACGGCGCGCAGCCACGGGGGGAGCCCAGAATTCGATGACGGTCATAGTACGTCATCGGTCGTTCAGTCAAATCGACCCTTGATGTACTATGACCATCAAGGGTCGTTAAGGGGTTAATCATTGAGACGTGTGTGTGTGTGTGTATAAATATTATATATAATATCATAGTTTGTATATACAAATACATATAAACAGTGTATATAATAAATTTTAACGTGATAGGACAATGTAAATACAGTGTATATATGTAATGAAATGTACATGGATCTATTGTTATTGATCACCAAGACAAAAGTTATCCTTTATTGCCATCACATACCGTTGACGTTTCCAGCTTTTTTTGCTGCTTAGCAAGTCCAGGCGAATGACAGGTGCAGTAATCCATCTAGCGGGAGATGTCCTTGTGTAGTGTGCTTGCACAGAACACGTAGATCAGTTGTCTGTCTGTTTTATTCCTTAGCACAATACTGGAAGAGGAGAAGTTACAGCAGGAGGAGCGGATGAGGATGGAGTCCCGGCGGCAGGTGACAGTGTCCTGGGATTCCGGAGGATCAGACGAGGCACCCCCAAAGGTCAGTATTTACATGGTTTAACCATCTGAGCACCAGAGGGCTGTGCAACGTTATCCATAGTACTGTGCTGTCTTTTCCTTTCTGTAGTTATTTTGCCCCGGTGTAATGGAAAGTAATGAAGGAATGGGAAGACGGCTCTTGTTTGACTCAGACACATTCGGAGCTGAGCGCCAGAAAGCCAAGAGACAGAACCTTTGGTCAAACCAACTGTGCACCATAGGGGGGCGTACAAAATTCCTCAATCCATGAACGGCTTCCCGTGCATTGCTTTTCTAGTATTCAAAGGGTTAAAAGCTCCATTTACACAAATAGGAGTTTTTATTTCTCCCTTGTGGGACAGCTGATGCCCCAAACTCACTCAGTGTTTCTTATGTGCAGCCTATAGGCCAGGGCTGACAACCAGAGGCCTTCCAGCTGTTGTGGACTACAACACACATGGGACAACAGCTGGAGGGCCTCAGGTTGCCTGGCCTTTTTTACTGGTTAATACATTGTTTAGTTTTGTTAGTTTTTGTGTTTATCCTTTGAAGAACAAAAATATGTGCAACGTGTTGCAGATCAATGTGTTGCGCTCCCAGTCTGGCACTCGATCGGTTAATGCCACCTTTATTTCAAGCGCCGGCCACAAAATATGCCAACCCCCATTTATAAGAACACTTGATCTTATTAAATTATCTTAAAGTAATAGTCACCATTTATTTCAACTAACCAAACATTCAGATTGCCTATATGTTTTAAATCTTCACTATTACACTTTTATGTTCGTGACACCGAGCTCTCTGGATCTGTTAGCAGAGAGCTTTCTGTCAAGGATCATGACAGCAGGTCTAGTGATAGTGTATAACAGATAAAATTTAAAAAGGAAAGCACACAGCATTCAGTGCTTCACAGAGACTGTAACGTTGTATTCCATCCTGCATTGACAGTCTATCAAACAGAAAACTGTATGCAGAAATTCAGAAACGTGTGTGTGTGTGTGTCCCAGCTATGTTCCCAGGACTCACATTTAGAGATCAGGGTTGAACCCTTTGGGTGCCCAAGAGATATCCAATGCATTGTGCAGCGCAATGTGTTTGATACCCCTCTGGCACTCAAAGGGTTAAGAGGAGCGATTAAAATGTCTGAGCCACTTTTTACACACATACTAACAAGCTGCAATGATTTGAAAACCTTCACCGTCAGTGTGTCCCAACTAGCGCTACTCTAAACACTAAGTAACTCATAATCGTATAGAAATTAACCCTTTAAGGACGCACTGAAAGACTTTGGAGACATTATAGTGTCCAGAGGGTTAATAATTTTGGCGAGAATGGAACCTACAACCTTTGTCACATGATATATTATGACTTATTTTTATAAAAGCATACTGGACTTATTCTGGAGTTAATTTACTGCACCATAGGGGACAAATAAGAATTCCTGTCCAATTAAATTGGGCTTTTAACCCCCTGAGTGCTACAGAGGCATTGGAGACCTCTCTGGCATTCAAGGGGTTAAAGCTTTATTAAAGTTCATGGATATGTTGGAATTTTTATTTTTCTCCTGTGGTGCAGTTGGTTTGCTCCAGAATAAGACCAGTTTGCTTTTATAAATATGGGCCTCTGAGCCTCATTCATCAGACTAAATCGGTGCAATTCTGTATCCAACCAACTGCTCCGTAAACAGGGAAACAAACTTTCCCGCCGATTTTTAACGGGGCCGTTGACTCCTTAAATGCTTATGAGATCTCCAACGCATTTCTTAGAGACGCATTGGCGACCTCACTGTCATTTGCGGGAATTTGGAGAATATTTATGTCCGCTTTATGGAGCAGTTGGTTTGCTCCAGAATTTCACTGAATAAGGCTCTCTGCGCTAGCTACTAAAATGGTGACTGGTTTACAGGAAAAGAAATACCAGGGTAGATTAAAGGATCTGAACATGTATAGCTTGGAGGAGAGAAGAGAGGGGGGATATGATAGACACATTCATCTACATGAAGGAATTCAACAAAGTGCAGGAGGGAAGTATATTTCAAAGGAGTAAAAATGTTAGGACAAGAGGTCATAGTCTAAAACTAGAGGGACATAGGTTTAGAGGTAATGTAAGAAAGTTTTACTTCACTGAGAGAGTAGTAGATAAGTGGAATAGCCTACCAGCAGAAGTGGTAGTGGTTAATACAGTGAGGGAATGTACGCATGCATGGTATAGGCATAAGGCTGTCCTGAACATAAGACAAGACCAAGGACCAAATAAGGTTTGAGGTTTTTACTGTAGGAAAATGGACAGATTAGATGGGCTGAATGGCTCTTATCTGCCATCAAATTCTGTGTTTCAAGGATCATTTGGATCCTAATTTGTCAACTGTTTTCAGTCTAGTTTCACTTTGCAATTTGGTGTTAAACCTATAAAAATAAAATCCTGACCTTTGCACTCGAATGGGCTCATTTCACAGCTAAAATCAGCATGCAGGTCACTACTGGGGACGGCCGCAATCTGTTTATTGACTTTTCTCGCCTTTCGAGAAGACACAAGTGCCTCTGTGTCATTTACTGTTACACCACCTGTTAGGGCAACTGGTCTTATTACAAAGAACAGAGAATTCTGGAAAATACCAACTGTTAACCATGGGGAATGCATGAAAATTCTCATTGATTTAAACGAGATTTTTTAACCCGTTGAATGCTAACAAGATCTCGAACGCATTGAAAAGTAATGCATTGGAGACCTCATTAGCATTCAGCATGTTAAAAGCCCCACGTAAATCAACGATAATTTTTATGCTCCCCCCATAGTGCACTTGGTATTTTCCAGAATTGCATTTATTGATCTTTCTGCAGAAGGCTGTAGGATTTGTACCAGACAGCTGTGTAATAAAGAAACTCTCACCAAGCTGGTAGGGATTTCATGTGACTTTGCACAGGTCAGGTTTCTTGTTTAGCAGTACAGTGGGATAACCTCAAATAAGTCTTCCATCTTCTCTGGTTTTTAGCCCAGCAGACCAGGTTACCCCAGCCCGAGGTCCAGCGAAGGTTTTTTCCCCAGTCCGCAGCACATGGTACAACCCAATCATTACCAGGTAAGAAGTTATTTGTTCATATAATCCAGTGGTCTCAATCAGGATTCTGGTGCTCTTACAATTCCTTAGTCTTTGACAAAATGTGAATTTTTAGTTAAAAAAAAATATATATATTTAACCCTCTGAGTGCCAGAGAGGTATTCAGTGCAGTGCGTTGAATATCCCTGGCACTCAAAGTGTTAAATTTGTTGTGCAAAATGTTTGTTTTTCTGATTTGTGAGAACGAAGAAAAATAGCTGCATATTTATGCATTTATATTTTTCAGTACTCCTTGACAAATGACATATATAAAATGTTAGGGGTGCCCCAAAAACTTCATACTGTGTGTTAGGGGTGCCCCGAAAACTTCATAGTGCGTGTTAGGAGTGCCTCGAAAACTTCATACTGCAAGTTAGGGGTGCCCCAAAAACTTCATACTGAGTGTTAGGGATGCCTTGAAAACTTCATACTGCATGTTAGGCGTGCCCCGAAAACTTCATACTGAGTGTTAGGGATGCCCCGAAAACTTCATACTGCGTGTTAGGGGTGCCCCGAAAACTTCATACTGAGTGTTAGGGATGCCCCGAAAACTTCACACTGAGTGTTAGGGGTGCCCCGAAAACTTCATACTGAGTGTTAGGGATGCCCCGAAAACTTCACACTGAGTGTTAGGGATGCCCCGAAAACTTCATACTGAGTGTTAGGGGTGCCCCGAAAACTTCATACTGCGTGTTAGGGATACCCTGAAAACTTCACACTGCATTACTAACCCTTTAAAAATTGTGAATTGACTTTTCGTTTGTATCGAGCAGATTATCCGTTTATATTGATGGAAGGCTTCTCAGATGTTTTCCTGTGATGGAATCTTTAGGTTTCTAATGATGCACTAAAAACCAAAGGGGCATAAGTGTCAATGTGACGCAAAGCAGTATTGGCTTTAGAATTTTGTTTTTATATTTTAGTGAATTCTAACGCCTAGTTATTAACAATATCCTCTCTGACAGTTTGAAAATTCCAACCTGTGTGACAGATTGAGAATGTTACTTTTTTCCATAAAATGGATTACCGATGTTATCGTTATGTAGTAAAAATATAGCGACACTCACGTACGCACACTTGGGTGCACACACCTTCACCCACATACAGTCACTTTAGGATGTGTGCACTGTTATAGGGATATATGACCTGGGTGCACATCGCAAAAACCATGTCTGTTGAAGTATAGCACTCTTAATACAAATAGACTAAAGATTGCAATTCTGGTATTAAACCAGCTGCATTGTAGTGGATGAATAAAAATGCCGATTGATGTGGCTTTTAACCCCCTGAGTACAAGAGACCGTTAATAAGCAAGTTTGATGAGCAACCGTTGAATTAATTTCTGACCAATGTAGGGGGATATTCAGAGAACTAATTGATCTTTAGAAGAGGTTTAACCGCTTGAGTGCCAGAGGGATATGCAACGCACTGTAGAGCAGTACGTTGCATACCCTGCTACCTGTGAAAGGGTTAAAGGGAAACTCCTTTTACCAAGTGTGTCCCTATGCAGGTAGTCTTGGTAATGAGCTGTCCGTCGGCTGTTGTGTATTCTCTGGCTAAAGTGTATTATAAATTAACATATGCTTTTTGCACACTAGATGGCACGGTTACTAATCATTTAAAATAGTTTGAGCTGTAATAATATTTGAATTAAAAACCTTACAGCATTGGGGCTGCCCTTGTTTAACTCCGCAAGGAAATCCCTATAACCTTTTTCTTGAAAAAGAATGCACCTTTAAGGAGCAGTAGAAAGAATGTGTATTTGTTCATATATTGTAACTGTTGCCAAGTTAACCCTTTGAGTGCCAGAGGGGTACGCAACACTTTCCAAACCAATGCATTGCCTATCCCCTCTGGCACTCAAATTGTTAAAAAAAAAAAAAAAAAAAAAAAAAAAAAACTTTTAATTAAATATTTCCTCAAAGTATGAAGGGGTTTAAAGGAACAGTAAATGTTTGTTATGAAAATATATATATATTTTCGATCTTTCCCCATCTACAACAAGAGTGCTCCCACTTCTGAGAGATGCATATTTCCAGAATTATTACAATTTAAACTCTTTGGGTTTTTTTTTTTTTTGTTTTTTTTTTGCATTTTCAAATTCGTTAGTTTTTCTGTTGCATTCTCTGGCAGATGTGGGTCACTAACATACATACAGTTCTCCATAGAATGTGATAGGACCAGCTGAGTCACTTCCTGTCAGTTTGTACTTTCAAGAAAAAATCATACTGTAATTCACTTCCTCACAATTTGAACTGTTATAACTTTTGAATAAAACAACTGACAGTGGTGGGAGTGCCCTTGTTTTACTCAACTGGAAAAGCTCTATAACACTGTTTTTTCTTTAAAGCGGAACTACCCCCTCTTAAACACTTTAACTTCAATAACTCCCCATCTGGCAACTAGCAGCTTAGTAGCGCTAGTCGCCAGACTTATTACCTTATTCTAAAGAAATATGCATTCTTACCGGGCTGACAGCAGCAGCACTGAGCGAGGACATCTTGCCATAGTGACGTCCGCGCGCCTGCGCTTTCAGTCCCTTTTGGAGCCGGCTGGGACTGACAGCGCAGGCACGTGGACATCACTATAGCAAGATGTCCTCGCTCCGTGCTGCTGTCAGCCCGGTAAGAATGCACATTTCTTTTGAATGAGGAAATAATTCTGGCAACAGATGGGGAGTTATTGAAGTTAAAGTGTTTAAGAGGGGGTATTTCCGCTTTAAAGAAAAGTTTACTCCTCCTTTAAGCACGTATAATAAACATTTCCACCAGGGAGAGGTCGGTGTGAACGATAAGATCAGTCTGAGTCTGTTTTACCCTAGATCAGGAGTTATCAACTTGTGGCGTGGCAGCTGTTGAAGGTTATAATTTCATTGCCATCAAGTAGCCAGTTGTGCAAAATGGTAGAGGCAATTGTTTCCTTCCCCTTTTCATTGCAGGTAGTTAGAATATAACCCCTGAATGATCTTTCTTTCCATGTGCAGGTGTCTGGGTATCCAGTGTCCCATGGAATCTCATCTATACCTGGAAACTTGTATCCGAGCCAGGCATCTGTATTAGATCACCTTGATTCCTGGAACCATCGAACGCAGGATATACCTATGTGGCAGCCAAACATGGAGGTACAGTTAATTCGCCATTTCATATGATTGCTGAGAAAATTATCTGCATAAAATCTAAGATACATTTTAAGGAATAATACATTTTTAATCTGCATCTCGTTTAGGCAAGGGATTTGTAGTTTTTTCACATATAGAATCCTTGAAGTTGGGTAACCGGTTTGCCCATCTAGGCTGCCCATTCCATATTTATTTAAGAGCTTAGGGCTTATTTAGTCCTTAAAATAGCAGTACATCTATCCCGAATGTTTTTTAAAAGGATAGAAATGCTTCACAAAAAAAAAACAGCTCAGATTAACCTTCATAGTATTTGGGCCGTGGAGAGTGTTATTTCAGTACTGTCAGAGTTGTAGTAGAAGAGTAATTCAATGATAAAGTATCCCCCTCCCTCTCCTTATACTGATGTAACACTGCTCACCTCAGAGCAGCAAGACTGTCCGGATGGATCGCAGAGAGGGACAATCTTCAGTGATCATAAGGGAAAACCTGAAAATCCTGTCAAGGGGGCAGGGTTTTCCTTATGATCACAGTAAGAAGATTGTCCATCGCTGTGATCTGTCCAGTCAAGAGACCAGATTCCACATCTGAGGGGAGGAGCTTACACTAGGTAAAAGGGGCGGGAGGGGGATACTTTATCATTCAATTACTCTTGAACTACAGCTCTGACAGTACTGAAATAACACTCTCCATGGGCCAAATACTATAAAGATTAATCAGAGCTGCTTTTATTTTGTGAAACATTACTATCCCTTTAAGTACAGTTATCACTTTTATTATGCACTTTCCCAAGAGATCTTTAAAGGGATATTAATACTTTGTTTTATCTTTATTTTATTTTGTAGGCATTAAAAAAACATGAAGAACGATATAAGTCTTATCTCTCAAACCTTTATGGTTTAAGAGATATTCACAAGCAAAGTATCCCCCCCCCCGGTTCAGCCAGATCAGAAGGGAGATGCCCAGGTAGACTGCAGAGAGGGACAATCTTCAATTAAGATAAGGGAAAAACCTGAAAAACTTGTCAAGGGGGGGGCAGGGCTTTCATTGTTCTCATAGGAAGAAGATTGTCCCCTTCTGTTATCACATCTGAGAAGAAATGGCTTACACTAGGTAAAAGGGGCGGGGAGGGGAGGGGAACTTTGCTTGTGAATATCTCTCAAACCATAAAGGTTTGAGAGATAAGACTTATATCGTTCTTCATGTTTTTTTAATGCCTACAAAATAAAATAACGATGAAACAAAGTATTGCTATCCCTTTAAGTACAGCGATCACTCAGATAGTGCCCTGTGGCAGGCCTGGTCCCCTGACCAGAGCTGTTTCGTGTCTCAGTGGATCTGAGAGGGGGACTAAACTGGGGTATTTAAAGAGGCCCCAGCGCTCACTCTCTGATACCAGGAGAGATGTGAATCTGCTTGACTCTGCAGTCTCAAAGTTCAGTATCACTGGGCTGCACCTCCAGCCTCCATAGTCATTAGTGAAGCGCTTTCTAAGCCGGACACTTAGGGATGCATGTTCAGCCTGTAATATATGTGGTTGTGTTCTAGCCCTCTAGTCGCTGAGGTGTTCTGTTGTCTGGACAGTTAAATACATGAACCCTTTGAGTGTCTAAGAGGTATCCAGCACATTGCAACGCAATGTGTTAGGGGGAACCTCTCTGACACTCAGAGGGTTAAAGGAGCCATTTTGGTGTTGCACAGCCCAACCTTAGGCTTTTGCCTGTCTACTCATACAGGAGCAGACTTGGTAATATTTAATAATAATTGCCCTTAACATGTTGTTTTAGCCCCTGCCACTTCCACGGAGTCTATTTCATGTCTCTCTATTTCTGTGTGTTTTTTTGTCCCTAAGGTCTGGGTTATTTGGACTTTTTGTTGAGGTGTCCATCACCCCAACATAGATCCACTTGTTCCCTCTCTGTATGGCAAGATGCGTGTGCAAATGTTTCCAACAATACAGTGTTGTCTGTTGCAATGTGCTGCCAGTTTTCCTGTGACTGGCGATAGGATCCCCAGTGTAGGAGACCACGCAGGAAACCTTCTCACCAGATTCACATCTTATTGGGCAATTTCTGTGGAAGCAGAGCTGTGGCAATATGCCGTCCCCTTCCCAGAGGCCATCTAAGCCTTTCTTAAGTCCTGAGTTATCAGTTTGTCTCTCTCCTGCTCTTGTTGGACTACAGCTCCCATCATCCTCATCCAGGCAATGCCCAGCTGATGAGGAGGAGACACTACTACCTGAAAAAGAGGTTTTAAATACCACCTGAGAGCTATGTTTTGCCCAATCCTAGCCTAAGGGTAATGTTCTCACCATCACTCGTGGCAGCCTGTGAGGCGTGTATGTGCATTATTTTCCAGGAAAGGAAGATCTGCCGATACGGAGTATGTTATTGCTGCATAAATTAAAGAGCCTTTTCCCCTCCTAGGACTCCGGGCCCATGGACATGAGAGGTCTCAGCCAGGCTCTACCAACACATCTAATGGAGGAGCGATTAATAAGACAACAACAAGAAATGGAGGAGGATCAACGCTGGCTTGAAAAAGAGGAAAGATTCTTGGTAATGTCTTGCTTATCTTTCTTCAAAGAGATGCACTGTATGTCCCTCTGATCCTTAAAGTGTTAGTAATGTCTAAAAAAAAAGTTTTTTTGCATTTAGAAGAGCTTAAAAAGCTGATCTAAATGCAAAAAAATGTATCTCTCAAACCGCTATGGTTTAAGAGATACGGGCGTTTAAAGTTCGCTGTTTGCTGTCAGCAGGAGATTCGTGTCGGTCGACACGGTGGCGCTTGAGAAGTGCCGAGATCTCGTTACTTACACGGAATCCCTTCATTGGAATGGTCTAAACACGTGTGCCTGGTGTAAGTAACGAGATCTCGGCACTTCTCAAGCGCCACCGTGTCGACCGACATGGATCTCCTGCTGACAGCTTTACAGCTGTCAGTAGGAGTAATCAAACTTCAAATGCCTGTATCTCTTAAACCATAGCGGTTTGAGAGATACGTTTTTTTCGCACTTAGATCAGCTGTTTAAGCTCTTCTAAATGCAAAAAACTTTTTTTAGACATTACTAACACTTTAACAGATCATGTTAGGGTTAATTATCTCTAAATATTTCATAGCCTCTGAAAACTTTTGTTTATTTGTCCTTTCATAAAGTGCCATTTCTTTACGTTTCTGATCTTGGTAAAGCTGCATCCATTTATTCTCTCCTTGCAGTTTGCTCAAGTAAGACACAGATTAGCTGTGAGTACGACTTGCTAAAATCAGAAGTGTCCAGACTTTTTTCCCTCCAAAGAGTAGACGCGATAAGCACACACATCTCTTGATGCAAATAAAAAAAAATTACAAAAACTGTGCTGTATGTAGGTGCCAACACAGACTGAAAAACACCAACTGCACAGTACAAAACATCTCTGGTACAAAATGCAATAAACAATAGCGATTACATGTACCAATTGGTACGGACTGTATAGACGATAACTGAGCGATCCTTTGATGAAGACCACAATTCGATATACTGAGTGTCTGCCCCAGTTTCTGCCCTTTTTATACCGATTGACATGTATATATTGCTCTGTTTTGGATATCGCAGTGTGTTCCATTGTGCACAAATCATGCTATGTACTAAATGGTTGGTTTTTTGATATTTTATGTACATATCTTCATACAACATTATTTTTGCAAAATAAACATTTTTTTATTTGCCTCATACCTATTGTGTAATTGTATATGACGGTGTGCTGTATCACTACAGCTATTGTATTTAGCTGTACCTATAGAGACGGCAATTGTGATATCTGCACCTAGTGCTATTCTTGTGTTTGTTTATAATTGTGCGCAACTGTCATTTTTACAAATATCATAGATAAGAACAATGGCCTGAATACTATTAACCCATTAAGTGAACGGCAAGTGAGTTTATACCATCAATTATAGTCCATTAACCCTTTGAGTGCCAGGGGGTACGGAATGCATTGCAAAGCAATGCATTCCATACCTCCCTGGCACTCAATGGGTTAATAAGGATTACGCTGTCTAGCAGATCAGTTTTATTATTTACTAGAATTTGCATGATGGGCCTTGTTGTCACAGGGCTGCAAATGGCCACTGGGCCTTTGATTGGATTTTCCTGCAGTAAACAGAAAACAGCCTTGTGAACAGAGGCTACAAATAATGTCACTGCTCACTGTTCCTTTTAGCCTGTGCGTGTGAGAATCAAAATAAAGACTGGCTTCATTCTCGATCCTGTACCTCATTTGAGTTCACAGCTTCACTAAGTGATATACATGGGTAATTCCTTGCAAACATAAATAAATAATACTGTATTGTCAGTAAATAAGCCGTTCGAGATCTGAAGGGTGATTATTCCTGACTAAAGTGTTAGTAATGTCCCATAAGAATCTCATTGCCACAAACCCCATCTCTCAAACCGCTGTGGTTTTATGAGAGATTTGGACTCAAAGTTCCCCCTTCCCTCCCCTTCTCTTGATGTCAACTGTAAAGCTGACAGAAGGAGATCTGTGTTGGCTGACAAGAGGAGGCTCTTCGGCAGAGCCGAAATTCCTTTATCAGAAAATAACTACTTCATGGGAACGGTCTCCAAAGTGTGCTTGCAAACCAGGCACACTTTGTAATCCTTTCCAAGGAAATAATTATTTTCTAATAATGCGATTTCGGCTCTGCTGCAGAGGTGCCGGCTGGTCCCCGGACTGGCATCTCCTGCTGTCAGCTAGACGCTGATGTCAGAAGAAGGGGAGGGACGGGGGACTTTGATTGTGAATATCTCATAAAACATAGCGGTTTGAGAGATGGGGTTCGTGGCAATGAGATTCTTTTTTTACCCTCTACAAATCTATAAAAAAAATTATGGGACATTACTAACACTTTAAGCCCTTCAGTGCCCGAGGGTTATGCAGGGGTTAAGGACCAGATTGATGCACAGCGCATTTCAAGGAATGCATTGCATTTCACCATGGTCCTTCAAGTGCTTAACACAGCTGAGTGAATGAATGACACTCACCTGCACTCAGATAGATCCTTTGCGTGCTCCCTGCCGAGTTACTTTTGAAAACTCGATATTAATATTATTCGCAGACGCAACAAAGCAGCCTGTTATCTTGAGAATCTTCTCTTTTTGGCTAGGTCGTATTCTTCTCTGTGACTTCTACATATTATTTTTACCTGCAGTCATCAGATAATGATGGTTAATCCCTTGGAAGTTTCCAGTGCGTTTTTTTGCAGTGTGTTAGACATCTCTGGCATTCAAGGCGTTAATCAGCCCTTTCAATGTTTCTGTGTGTAGCTATGGAAGGTTTGAACCACTAGATAATACAGTGTTCGCATTTGTGATACTACCAAGAGGCGTACTAAAAGTACTTGCGCTGAGTACCATCACAAATGTGAAGACAATTAAGGCACGCTTAGAAAAAAAGTTATTAAACATATTGACCAGTCAAAAGTGATTTTCTAAAAAAAATAAAGGTACCATGTTCCCTCATCCTGTTATGGTGTATTCCTCTGCTGTTGGAAAATAATGCCGTGTATTGCCCTGTTGATCTCATGTAGTAATCTGTTGCCCAGAAGATGGCATGTAATAGTCTATTGTCTTGCCCTGACATATAGGGTTGTATTGTTCTGCTGATGACATACACTTGTGTAGTGGTCTGTGTCAGAGGCATGTAATGGTTTATAACTCTGTTTGTATCAAGTAATATTGTTGTTTTTGCTGGTGTCATGCTCTGATGTGGTGCTTTGCCGGTGTCATGCTCTGATGTGGTGCTTTGCCGGTGTCGTGCGCTGGTGTGGTGCTTTGCCGGTGTTGTGCGCTGGTGTGGTGCTTTGCTGGGGGCATGTGCTGGAGTACACACATGCACACATACACGCGTGCGCACACACATACATACACGTGTGTGTGTGTGTGTGTGTGTGTGCGCTATGTTTAATAGCAATATCCAGTGATGGAAGACGCACTCTCAGGTCTTGATAAAAAGTGACAAAATAAGTATTTATTTGTTCAAAATTTTGAACAAATAAATACTTATTTTGTCACTTTTTATCAACACCTGAGAGTGCTTCTTCCATTATTGGGTATTGCTACAAATTTGGCTGGATTACAGGCACCCAGACAATCGGCTCATGAAGCGTGAGTGCTTATCTACGGATGATATATATAATATAGATATACTCAGGCTGGGAGTCCCGGGTTGCAGAGACACATCTGTGTATATCCAAATCCAAAATTTATTACAGTATCATTATAGATAGCAAAACATTTTCGGTCCTATTATGAACTGGACTATTCCTCTGCCGTGAGGAAGGTCCATGTTAGGACCAAAAAGCTTTTGGCTATCTACAATTATGCTGTAATAAATTGTGGATTTGGATATACAAATGTGTGCTGTCTCTCTGCAACCCGGGACTCCCAAGCTGAGTTGGACATGCACCATTATTTCATTGCTATATTACTTATTTGCTTAGTGTCTGCCATTCCCTGTTTTATTTATCCGTGTGTGTGTGTGTGTGTGTGTGTGTGTGTATATATATATATATATATATATATATATATATATATATATATATATATATAGATATATATATATATAATCTATATAAAATAAACATTTTAAGGTGGTGTAATGCCCAATAATTACCCCACTTATCTTATTGTAGCCAGGAAATCTTAATGGCCTGTAGGAATTTTGCCTTTGTGCCTTTATTCAAGAGATAACATCTTCAGTTTGTCTGGGAAGTTCTGAAATGGAGGTGGACATCACAGTTGCTGGCAGGACCACAGGATACAAACTGCCCACTGCACATGGTAATCTTAAACTTTTTAAGGACCACAGGAGTGTGCAAGACGTTGCTTCCTAATGTGTTCAGTGCCCCTCTTGTCCTTTAACCCTTTGAGTGCCAGAGAAATATCCCATGCATTGCAACACAATGTGTTTGATACCTTTCTGCCACTGAAAGTGTTAATGGATTAAATAAGCTCATGCACACTGCTTCCTTCAGTTTAAAAAAAAAAAAAAAAAAAAAAAACTGCCAGCAACTATGATGTCTGCCTCCATGGACATGACATCCAGGACCGTTATCTCTTGAGCAAAAGGCAAAACTCGAGGGGGCATTAGGATTTTCTGGCCATAGAAAGGTAAACGCAGGGTAATTGTTAGCAGATGTTCGTTCTCCTTTTAGCATCATTTACCCATTGAAAGGCTTGTAAATTGAATGTCCAACTTGGGTGGGAGGAGGGACTATTTTAACCCCTTGAGTGTCAGTGGGGTACGCAACGCATTGCAGAGCAATGCGTTACATACCCCACTGGCACTCAAAGGGTTAAAAGATGAGTAAATTTTGTTCATATAAATGTACGTTACAGGGATTTTCCTGTTGACTAAAACAAGGTTCCTCCCACTGCGGCGAGTTATTTCTTTCAAATGTTTTAACACTTCAAACTGTCTGAAAGTGATGACATTCTGTGTGAGGAGTGGTACCTGTGACTTAAAGTGTTAGTAATGTCTAAAACAAACTTTTTTGCATTTAGAAGAGATCAAAAAGCTGATCTAAATGCAAAAAAACGTATCTCTCAAACCGCTATGGTTTAAGAGATACGGGCGTTTGAAGTTTGATTTCTCCTACTGACAGCTGTAAAGCAGGAGATTCGTGTCGGTCGACACGGTGGCGCTTGAGAAGTGCCACGATCTTGTTACTAACACGGAATTCCTTTATTGGAATGGTCTAAACACTAGGCACATGTTTTAGACCATTCCAATGAAGGGATTCCGTGTAAGTAACGAGATCTCGGCACTTCTCAAGCGCCACCGTGTCGACCAACACGAATCTCCTGCTGACAGCTTTACAGCTGTCAGTAGGAGAAATCAAACTTCAAACGCCCGTATCTCTTAAACCATAGCGGTTTGCGAGATACGTTTTTTGCATTTAGATCAGCTTTTTGAGCTCTTCTAAATGCAAAAAAGTTTTTTTTAGACATTACTATCACTTTAACTCTCCCACACAGTGCAATAGGATAATTGTCCTAAAGTGCCCCCCATCTCCCCAAATCATTATTCACATAGAGACTCATAGAAATACTTTTATTGCCCTGAATAAGTCTGCCTTTAATGAGAAATACAACTTCTTCGGCAAGTGTCAGCTGCAGGCATCTTGCTGTAGAGGTGTCTGTGCACCTGAGCAGTCAGTCCCTTCTGGTACCTTAAGGTACAATGGAACTCCCCCCTCACCAATCCTGGAGCAGTCCGGGAAGGACTGGGCAGACTCACAGATGCCTTTTCTGTAAGATGTCTGCGCTGATGCCTGCCGGACAAGTTTTATTTCTCAATAACGCCGGACTTATTCAGGATAATACTAGTATTGATACGTATATTGCTATTAATGATTTGGGAGGCACTTTAATTTTAATGGAAGTCCCACTTTAATAACTTTTTAGAATGACTCCTCTCCCTTCAACTCTCTATATATAGATAGATATAGCTTTACTATTATTTAACCCTTTGAGTGTCATCTAGCACTCAAATGGTTAAGCAAATGTTATCGTAGGACGGGTCATTCTCTGTAGAGCAGTAATTTTAGGGAGTAGTGATAGATACATGGGATGACTTCTTGTGGATTTAGTTGCTGCTAACAGAGTAGGGAATAGAGTAGGGGTAGGCGGTGAGGACCGGAGGGGTTTTTGTACACCCCTCTGGTCTTCAAGAGGCTAAACTGAATCATTTTACTCCTCTCTTTTTCTGAGAGGTTTGCATCACATTAAATGTGGATATGTTTATGATTTTAAAGGTATAGTAATGTATTACGGAAATCCTATTGTATCTCTGCACACTAAAACAAGGGCACCCTACTGCTGGAAGATAATTCATTCAGAAGTTCAAATGTGTTTGAGGTCTTGTTTTTTGTTGTTGTTTTTTTTCCCATTTGTGAAAAAAGTGACCACTAGATGATGCTGTTTCTCTATTCCCCATGGAGGCTTTTCCCCACTTGTGACTGTACAGCACACTATGCCTCTGAAATAGAGAAGCGTTATCTTGACCTGTTACAACTTTTGAATAAAGAATTTTCCACCAGCAGAGGAATCTTTGTTTTTAATTTCAGAAAACGTCTTACAGTGTGTGTTTTCATTAAAAACATATTACAGTTCCTTTAACACTTTGAGTACTGCCCCCTCTGGAACGAAAATGGTTTAACCATTTTCATAAGCTGACCTGTTCATATACATGAACAAACATCCTTTAATCCTTTCTGTGCCAAATGGGTGGGCAACACCTGGCAAACAGAGCTTCCCATCCCTCTAGCACTCAAAGGGTTCATTTTAATTTACATAACCTTTAACAGCGCCAGGGGCACATGTAGAGAGAGGTAATGCATTGGATATCTCTTTTAAAAGCCTGTTTTAAATAAGGGGAAATGTTCATTTTTTCCAAGAATTGCCCCCCTTTGTTTTAGGCATCTGTCCGTTGTTTTCCCATAACCCTGAACTGTGTAAAACAGCATTCAGAGCAACCTTCTGGTGAAACTTTATTTATACCCTCTGCACACAGCCAAAAGCTGTCTGCATCATCCTCAAGTTCTTCCTGAATAATAAAAATTGAGAGGAAGGAAAAAAAAAACCCACTAGCTTGTGCAATGTTAAAAAGATTCAGTAATTGGCCCCGCTTTCATTCTTGGCGTTACAGCCAAGCCAAGAGCATATAAGTCTTCCTCTCACAGGAAGCAGTAATAAATGCAGAGTTTCTCCACTGTTTGTTTGCAAGAAACCAGCGTACAAAGCCCTTGTTGCATCGACGACTCCCAGCGCATGATGCAGGTTTTCAAATGTTGTGTTGGCAGAATGGTACGATCGCTTTTAATTTATTTCAAGTATTTGTTTTTGCAAACGAAGAAATGCAGCCAGAGGTTGGAAGCTGTCAGTTTTCCAGGCTATTTAACCCTTGCGTGCCAGAAGGGGGGTGCGCATTGTATTGCGGGGCAATGTGTTGCACCCTCCTTTGGCACAGAGTGGGTTAAGCACTTGGCAAATGCTGAGATAACTATCCTTTTATTTATTTAAAATATATGGGAGGATTTGTGACCACAGAATGCATCCAGAGATCTGGCAAGTGTCCACTTCTGAGCTGTTCAACCCTTTGAGTACCAAAGGGCTGTGTGACACAATGTAGGTCACAACACTCTGGTAACAAAAGATTTAAGGATGATTTTTCTCCAGAATGAAGCCGATAGGAAGTTTGTGTCTCTAGTTTACCAGCGCTGGATTTTTGCAATTCTATTTTTATTTAATGCATTTTTGTTTTCTGCTCCAGAAACCAGACGTTCGGCTTTCCAGAGGCAGCATCGATCACGTGGATGGTGGGATTCAGTGTCCGGTAAGTGTCTGTGAATGTTTGCATGATGTGAGGACGCTTCACGATTTCTTCAGTCCGGAATAACCTTGAGGGCAATGAAAGTCTGTGGTTTGTGTGTCTGTGCAACACAGATGAAAATCAAGTGAGATGCTTTAGTGAAGATGGCTTGCATACCTGCCAAGCAAATTGTCCTGAAATCCAGTTTTCCAGGTAGATCCGAAATGGCAGTAAGCACTCGGACGATTCACTGTGGTTTTGTTTTTTTTCCTCTCTTTCTCTCTTGAGAATTTTTTCTGGTGACTAATAAGGAATACACAGACCACTTCTGTCACATTAATTTGCTGGGGTTTGAAGTAAAGAATTCTCAACCCTGTGAATCTAAACCTCCGCTGCTTAAAATGAACATTTTGTTTAGAGGAAGCCTGACAAGTTACCACTGTCTGTTTCCATAATAAAGATATGCAGATCGCTGCCAGAGGCAACGTGCAGATTTTTGCAAAGAGGAGCTGGGTTAACCCTTTTCATTGCCGGAGCAATGGGCAAACGAGTCCTCTGTGAAACATCTTATGGTTAACCGCTTAAGGACCAGAGGCGTGGGCAACACATGGCAAAGGAACGCATTGCTCACTTCTCTGGTCTTTAAAGGGTTAATTCTTTGTTTGCCAGAAGGATACGATTACAGTTTGAAAATCTGTTCAGGACCAATACAAAGAACTGTATGGATAACAATTTAGTCAAAGGGTTGAGCATTAAGAGCTCTCCATTATGACTAGAGAAAGGGCAAGTAGTTTTTTTACAGTAAGGACAGTAAGTGTGTAATTCTTTACCTTGCAAGGCTGTGTTGACAGGTACTGTAGAAATTTTCAAGTACTGGGTACATTTTCAGCTAATGACAATAGAGAGAATTACGACTGTTAGTTACAGTGATCTAAGGAAATATCTGTCTGCCGTTTCAAGTCTGGAAGGGGAGTGTTTTGCGTACTTGGGTCTTAATTTTAAATGGCTTCAATTGGGTTTTGTTTGCATTCTTCTAGACCAGTGATTTCTGGCTGTATCATGAGATATGAGACCAGTCAGTCAATTTCAACCTTTGCCAGATCCCCTTTTTGAACTAGAGAAGTAGTTCCCAGTCCTGTCCTCAGGGACCCCAAATAGGCCATGTCTTTTGAGTTTCCCCTGCTGGAGCACAGGTGAGTTAAACAGAGGCTCGGTCATTGAATTAACTCCCCTGTGCTGAAGCAGGGGAGTCCTGAAGAGGTGGCTTGTTGGAAACCACTGCCCTAGGTCACAAAAGGACATGTGGCAAAGGCTGACTGATTGACATTTCTCTTTGGAGCCTTGAAAGTATGTAAATTCCATATGGCGTTTAAATTATTATTTTTTGGTACTTTTCATTTTTGGAACTTTGAAAAACTTGCTTGCTAGCGAGAGATCACAAAGCAGTGTGTAGCTTACTCCTCTGGCACTCAAAAGGTTAATGTGTGCCCTGTGACCCTTCTCATAAGGACTTCAGTCCTGCTGGAGATCACAAGCACACAGGACCCCAGATGTTGTCTTGATTGTTCCCATGAATGTTATTAATTACATGTCTTTTGTAATAACGTATTCATATTACTCTGAAAGTTTATGAACCCAAAAGGTCATATGCACAGGGAAGCAGTGGAGTCATTGTAAGGCAAACCAAGTGGACCATTGTTAACAAAGTTTGCCCCAGAATTCCTCTATTTTTCTTCTAAACAAACAGCCTGAAGAGTAATTTTAATTTTGTCGTATGTTAAGCCTTCCTGATTTAGGGACTGTTTTTTGTGTGTGCGTGCGCGTGTGTGTGATTACTTTCTCCCAGATCAATATGGTGTCTTAAACTTGTTCCATTCTTGTACAATATAGAAATCATTAGTTAACAACGGCTTCTATTTACATATGTAGGATCTGTCAGTTTTTGAGTCTGACCTCTCACTGATAGTTGATACTTCTCTGGGTGAAGTCCAGATTTTTAAGTTGGTAGAGTCCAGAGCTGTATGTTGGTTGCAAGAGGCAAATATCACACATCCAGACTTCATAAATCTTCCATTTGTACACCAGTGTTCCAGTGCTGTTACTGTATCTTCATCAGGACAGGCAAATGGAAAATCTGTTACACGTTTATGCACTGATAAGTTTTATTAATTTGGAATGTTAAATGATATTTGTTCTGTTTACCAAATAGTGGAAGATGCTCCGTACCAGAAAAATTGCTTTTTATTTCTGCATGCTAAGGAATATTGTGGTACTTAATAAATAAAAGATAATAATATCCTACTTAATCATTCAAATAAATTGTTACTGAATTTGTGTGTGTGTGTGTGTGTGTGTGTGTGTGTGTGTGTGTGTGTGTGTGTGTGTGTGTGTGTGTGTGTGTGTGTATATATATATATATATATAATATATATATACACACACACACGCATGCAGTGTCTGTACTTTCCCAAATACTGTCACTTGCTATTTATCCTATATAATAATTCGCTAGGATGTTTGTCACGATGCAGTCATGCTCAGTACAGACTGCCCGCATTTGGACAGTCTCTACTGCACATGATTGCATTGCGTGAGTGAGGCGACGCAAGACTGCATCACGTGGAGCAGTGAGGTTGCGGCCTCTTAACCCTTTGAGTGCCAGACCGGTATGCAACACATTGCAAAGCAATGCTTTGCGTACCCCTCTGGCACTCAGAAGGTTAACATTACCTGGACCTTGTCCCGTGTACACGGACTTTTACACTAGTTTATTTATAAAAGGTCAATGTTTCTGTCCTCAGTTTATCAAGACAAACTCATAGTGGACACTAACCCCCCACCCCACCCCTTTAGTGTCAGAGGGGTGCCCAATGCATTCACAAAGTACTCAAAGGGTTAAATACCCAGTGTAACTCGGTAGAGAAGAGGGAAAACAAAAATGGTAATGGAAAGTTTAAAAAAAATGTCCCGTTACCACAGTATATAAATCATTATCTAAGTACCTTAGGAAAACCGAAGGCTTTTTTAACCCCTTGATGCTGCAGGCACTTAAAAAGTTCTCTCTATGGAGGACCTCATACTGCTGGTCTGCAGGCTGCGTGTTTTCGGCCTGCGGTCACATGTTTGACATGCCTGTTTTATGTAAATCATGAGTTTAGGAGGACAAGCAGATTGCAGTGGGAAGATTAAAGGAATGCTAATCCTCAATAATGAAACGGGTTATATGTCTTTATATATATATTTTATGAATTAAAAATATATATCTAGATGCACAGATTCTTATCCTAAATTCTTCAAACTGAGCCAGAATGCATGAGCTTACTTTTCCCTTTACCCTTTTGAGTACCAGAGAGGTATCCAATGCGTTGCAACGCATTGGATACCTCTCTGGCACTCAAAGGGTTAAGGAGCGGTGTGCAATTCATTACTAAGCAATGCATCGCATGCTTCTCTGTTCCTTAGAGGGTTACATCGTGCAGTGAGCAGACGTTGAGCTCCAGCATTCCCGGTAGCAACTGTCATGTCTGCCTCCGTGTACATGACATCTAGGGCTGATTGAAGATGTTCGTTCTTGAACTAGTAGGGCCATTAGGATTTTATGACTGTAGTCAAAAAGTATGCTGGGTCAGTTATTCTATTCTAAGAAGTATATATGGATACACTGGCAAAAAAAAAAGTTATATAGTACAAATTACAACTTCCATTAATTGTATGGGTCCTTGAGCCTTATGTCGGAAGCTATACTGGCTATCCCTTATGGAAAAAATTAAAATTACCATGGATTTAAATGGGGATTTTAACCCCTTGAATGCTAGAGAGGTCTCTAATGCATTGCTACACGCAACATTGAAGAACTCTCTAGAATCAAAGAGGTTTATTTTAAATATAGAGTGCATTTTTTGCCCCAGAATTCCTCACCACATCTGTCTTTATACAACTGATCCAGTTGAAGCGGAATCATCACTCAAATTAAAGTGCCCACCAAGTAATTATTCCTATTGCGATATGCATACCAATAATTGTATGATCCTCAATAAGTCCAGCATTACTGAGAAATCCATCTTGTTCAGAGACTGACTTCTTGCTGTAGTGGCATCTGTGCGTCTGCGCTGTCAGTCACTTCCTGTACCTTAAGGTACAATGCAACTCCTCCTCACCAATCCCAGAGGAGACTGGGATGGACAGACCAGAAGCACATATGTCTCTAAGGCAAGATGTCTGCTCTAATGCCTGCCTGTCAGTCTCCAAACAAGATGAATTTCTCAGTAATGCTGGACTTATTCTGGATTATACAAGTATTGTTATGCTTATTCTATATGAATAATTAATTGCGGGCACTTTATTTAATGTGATGGAAGGGGCAATGTGGAGATGAGGGGGCATTGTGGAGATAAAGGGGCATTGTGGAAGGGGCAATGTGGAGATGAGATGAGTGGGCATTGTGGAAGGGGCATTGTGGAGATGAAGGGGCATTGTGGAAAGGGCAATGTGGAGATGAGGGGGCATTGTGGAGATGAAGGGGCAATGTGGAGATGAAGGGGCATTGTGGAAGGGGCAATGTGGAGATGAGGGGGCATTGTGGAGATAAAGGGGCATTGTGGAAAGGGCAATGTGGAGATGAGGGGGCATTGTGAAAGGGGCAATGTGGAGATGAAGGGGCATTGTGTGTATGCTGTTAAGCTTATTTTTGTATTGGTAAAAAGGGAAAAACTGTGGTTAGGCTTGGGCATCATAAAAATGTCATCTCTGCATTAACATTATGTTAGTGCAGAAATGAGATTATGATTGCTCAGCCCTGACCAAGATTTTTTTTTTTTTTTCCGTTTTACATGTTTTAGTGGGTGTTTTTTTGTTTTGTTTTGTTTTGTTTTTTTTGGGTGGGGACAGAATTTCATCCATGGACGCAGGCAGCATAATGCCTTGGGCCGGCCCTGACTGTGAGGATGGAATTATGGAGGAAATTCAGGAAAGTGGAGCATTTGTATAAAAGCCATACATGTATATGCTATTTGCAATTGCTCACGTTTTGATGCAAGAAACCTGTTAACACCTTGATTCTGAATAGCGCATGCTCCTAAATTAACGGCAAAGTTACCAAATGCTCCTAAATTAACGGCAAACTTATCCAGATTTATAAAAATGTGCATTAATTGCTTTACTGAATTTGAGGCAATCATTCATCCTCCCACGTTTTAGCCACGCCCACTTTTTGAAACACGTTTGCTAAAAAATGAACAGTCGTTTGCTAACTGAGAAAAAACACACGCAGTTCAGAAACATTTTGGTGCTGTTTATTTTCCCATCAAAGCCACTGTAAAAAGTGATTGCTCATGTTTGTACATTCCGCCCTATGTACCCAGAAGCCACAGCTACTTTAGGTAAGCACTGTCATGGAGCTGTGCCCTGGCTGGAAGGTGGCGTACCTCCACAACAGATTTATAGATGATAAATCTACCCCCCTCCGGATTCTAGTTCACACATCCCCACCCTCCATCTGTATACTACTAATGTGTGAAGAGATGAGAAGCCATCAGGAAAGGCGGGGTGGTGTATTAGTGGTTAAAGTTGCTGATTTTGCAACCGTTAAAGGAACCCTGCAGTTTATAAGCAACTATGTTAAATATGAAGGAGCTTTATAAGGCACCTTTATGTTGTTTTAACCAATTTTACTTTACAAAACTAGTTTTTGCATTATTTAGATTTATTGATCATTAAGGCATGCCATGCTGGCTTTTCCTGTCTTAATCCTACAATACCTCCACCAGTCACTGACACTACACATATCAACACATTGCCTACCTTACCTAGCACTGAATGGGTTAAATGTCAGTGATTGGGTGACGCAATGTAGGACCGAGACAGGAAGTGCCTGTATGACTTGGCATACTCCTATCTAAATGAAAGTGTATATATATACTTTTTTAATTAAAAATGCGTGATCTAAACCACAGATGATTTTAACCCTTTTAGTGCCAGAGTGGTATGCAACGCATTGCATTGTGTACCACTCTGGCACTCAAGGGGTTAAAAACACCATCAAAATCACTAAAAAAAAAATTGTCAACAGTGTCCGTTTAAAGTGTTAGTAATGTCTTAATGTTATAAAAAGTAATATTGTAGACCATAAAATAAGGTGCTATTCCTATCTCTCAAACCTTTATGGTTTGAGAGATAGAATGTTCTAAAGTTCCTCACTCCCCTTCTCCTGACGTCAGCTATAAGATCTTGGTCCGCGGACCGACACGCGGCTCTTCAGCAGAGCCTGAAATAGCGCGACTGAAAAAGAAATACTTCATTGGAACAGTCTACAAAGTGTGCTCGGTTTGCAAAGCAGTATTTCTTTTTCATATGAGCTATTTCAGCTCTGCTGAAGAGCCTCCTCAAGTCAGCCAACTCCGATCCATGTCTGTCGGCTTTACAGCTGACATCAGGGAGGGGGAAACTTTAGAACGCTCTCTTTCTCAAGCCATAAAGGTTTGAGAGATAGGAATGCATTGTTGGATTTCTTATTTTATGGTCTACAATATTACTTTTTATAACATTTAGACATTACTATCCCTTTAAGAACTCTTCAATACCTGTTACAATAAGATTATGTGCACAAAGCAGGCCTCATGTGATTCAAACACAGGAAGCTGGGCCTTGTGTATAAATGGCTATCCATTCTGGACCTGAAAGGGTTGCTTTTAAATGGAACTAAGTTTACATGAGACCATCCTGCTGTTACTAGACTACATCTTGAGGAGGATAGGAATTGTGCAACTGGTGGGCCACTGGTTGTTCAGCTCTGAAATAAGTGCTCAGAAATATTTGGCCCTATGTGGAAAGGAGGAGGAGCAATTTCAGTACAAACCAACTAGTCGCTGAGGGGGAATACAAATTCCCATATGGGAGCCTTTTAACCCTTTGAGTGCCAAAGGGATTCGCAATGCATTGCATACCCCTCTGGCACTCAAAAGGTTAATGCCTTCAATGCTAGAGGGGTCTCCAGCGCATTGCTTTGCGATGCATTGGATATCTCCCAGGCACTCAAAGGGTTAAGTGAATTGGAGTTGTTTTCTGCAAGGTGGCTAGTTGGGTGGTCACAGAATTACTTCTTCAGAATTGCTTTCCCACCTAAAGCCCAATGTGCCCTTCCACATAGTCTATGGGCGCGATGTTAAAAAAAAAAAATCACCACAATGAAAAACATGTTGGATCGTGAACCTTTTATCAATTTTTCAAGAGAGATATTTTACTTTTTAACAGTTAATGCAATTTTACCCCCACTACTTTTACCAACTGTGACCCGTTTATATTACTGTCACCGTTTGAGTGCCACAGGGGTACACAATGCATTGCGTACCCCTTTAGCACTCAAAGGGTTAAAGTGTGCTTTCCAAGTTGAGGTCTTCATGTTGTTGGAAGAGAATTATGGCAATTAGACAAAAAACTGACAGCAGGCAGAAGTGATGTTTTTTTAAATATCTTACAATTCGACAGTAGAACAAATCGCTCTCACTTTTAAATGGATATTAATGTTTCACAATAAAAGCAGCTCCAATTAATCTTCATAGTATTTGGGCCATGGAGAGTGTTATTTCAATACTGTCAGAGTTGTAGTACAAGAGTAATTGAATGATAAAGTATCCCCCTCCCGCTCCTTTTACTGATGTAACACTACTCGCCTCAGAGCAGGAAGACTGTCCGGATGGATCACAGAGAGGGACAATCTTCAGTGATCATAAGGGAAAAACCTGTCAAGGGGGCAGGGTTTTCCTTATGCTCACAGTAAGAAGATTGTCCCTTGCTGTGATCTGTCTGGTCAAGAGACCAGATTCCACATCTCAGGGGAGGCGGCTTACACTAGGTAAAAGGGGCGGGAGGGGGATATTTTATCATTCAATTGCTCTTGAACTACAACTCTGACAGTACTGAAGTAACACTCTCCACGGCCCAAATACTATGAAGATTAATTAGAGATGCTGTTTTTGTGAAACATTACTATTCTTTTAAGACAGGGATGGCAGGATTGAATGTCAAAAATGACGATATTACATCTAAGAACTGACGAACCATGATGTAAAACCTTTTCACTTGTTAGCAACAGCTTTGGGTTACCACAACTTTATCTTGTAATACAGAATAGTTTATCCTGTGTCCCATAATAATATAGCAGCTACACACGAAATCGGCCCCCTTCCTTACAGCCCTTATAAACCATGTGAATGTCACAGAAGGTCGTTTAATGTCACAACTCGAAAAATTCTAGGGCAGACCAAACTGCAAAACCAAAACATTGCTTTTTAGACCTCTCTAGCATTCAGCGGGAATGTTTATTAGTTTTGTAGGGAACAATCTTTGTCCTAGTATCGCTCAGCTTCTGTGGCTGTGCAAATGGCCCACAATATCATATCTCTTATACCATAACAAAAATGTAAAATTGCCGTGACACAAAGCAGGTACAACATTAGTGCATGCTGATTAAGCAGGGCTCTCTAATTGGGGTGAGCAGCCTCTGGTCCTCCAGCTGTGATAGGACGACAACTCCCATGATTCATCAACCAGATAATCTTTAAAGGGGACACCCCTTGAGATTAGAGGAAAGGAGGTTTAGACTTTCTTTCTTTTAAAAGAGAACATACAGGGTTGTACTGTGTTTTAGTCTTCATTAGACCTTCCTGATTTGCCTACTAACTTATTGGTAGCAGGAAAGCTATATCATTCTCATGTCTCTGGGTTTCAAGGGCTGAACTTGATGGACTTATGTCTTTTTTCAACCTAATTTACTGTGTTACTAAATAATAGCACGCACACATACCCACCACTGCAGTGCACTGGAGGTATCTCTAGCAGCCAGTT
The DNA here is from genome assembly GCA_037306005.1 of Rhinophrynus dorsalis. Taxonomy (NCBI): domain Eukaryota; kingdom Metazoa; phylum Chordata; class Amphibia; order Anura; family Rhinophrynidae; genus Rhinophrynus; species Rhinophrynus dorsalis. Next base: position 21,660,551 of record CM074723.1, read on the forward strand.
TGTTAACCCCTTTTAGTGCCAGAGAGGTATGCAACAGATTGCAAAACGTTGCATACCCCTCCGCCAGTGAAAGGGTTAAAGCCAAACTGTTTCTGTGCTGTTATGACCGATCTGCCTGATACGATGTGCTCGGTTTTTAGTTTAGTCTCACAGCTGAGTTCCTCTTTGTGTTTATTTTGTCTCTTTTCCTTTTTTATTTTGCAGTGCAAACTTGTAAAGATTTTGTGAATTTATTGTAAATTGAGAGGTCGCTGTTCACTTTCCCCTGCTTATGCCACAAAGATGTAGGTTTATGAGACCATCCTGAACATGAAGGGACTGCAGAAACAAACTCTGCATATAGATGCTAGGTGGGAAATCACTTGGGGAATCCTTGTTAGAGAATTATTTAGGAGTACTGATAGACAAAGGGTGAGATGTTCACAAAGTCGTCACAATGAAAAATTGTCGGATTATTAGTTGGTGGTAAAAGAAGGACAATATTTTCAGAAGTAAATCCATCACATTTGAAAATTCATCTAAAGAATTAAAAATGACTGTAAGAAGATCTCATTGAACATTGCCGTTAAAAATTCTGATCTTAAAAATTGTCTTTGAAACGAAAATTTTCAAAGAAACAAAGACTTTTCTCTGTCGTCCAATACAGGTTACTGGTAACTCTGGGTCGGCGATCCGCCCCTTTAATTGTAGGCAGGAACAATTCTAGAATTATATGCAGGGGGTGGAGCCTACCTTCCCTCCTTGGCAGCAGCTAGCCAACCAGCTCCAGAAAGATTTGTTCCTTGGTGAAAACACAGGCAAGAGACAGTTCTCCTATAGTTTTAGAAACTTTTTTATTTTTCTGTTAGAAATGGAATACCACCATTAGGCGGATTAGTATAACTGACAATGCCCTTAGATGTGGCTAGCTCAGGAACCAGGTGCTTTTTGTGGACCTGAAGCCCTGGGGGGAAAATCTTGGCTACAAGTTCTTTCCTCAGGAGTTGCCCACCAAGGCTTCTTCTTAATACATGGTAGTCTGAAGACAGAAGATCTGCAGGAAAGGTGAGCAACCCTTTGAGTGCTGCAGGTCCACATGTCCCACAGTGCCCCTCCGCACAGGGGTTTACCTCTGGAGTTCCTATTGCACATTCCTGCACTAATTGGGTATATCTATTGAGTGTTTTGGAGCAGGTTTATGTGGTACTTTAACCATTTAGCTGCTGGTTTTGCATCTTTTGGGGGGGTTTCTGACACTTTTCCCACTGGATCAGTGTTTTTTGGGTATCCTAACACGTTTTAGTGATGTTTCATGCATTTTTATGTTACGGTTTCAAATTTGTAAAATTTGAGTTCCCGCACGCTTTACCTCATAGGCACCATTGCTCCATTCACTCCTATGGGACTGTATAGTTTGGGACATATCTCTGCAACCGCTTAACCTAGCGACTTCAGAGATGGCTCAATTTTGTTGTCTGCCCTTGCTATATTATCCGGTTTATGTTTCTTGTGTGTTGGGTGGGCACAGGGGACTTTGGGCACTGTTTGGGTACTTTTTCTGGGAAAAATACATTTCTCATGAGCACTTGCTTCACACGCTCATTTCTGATTGGCTTCTGCCATGGCAGCCATTTTGTGGCATTTCCAAAATGCGTATCCTACACAGGGCTCTCCTTCTCTCCTCTGCTGATTAACCCTTCGCCTGCCAGATAAGTCTATTTTAGCGATTTCTGGGGTGAAACGTTAATCCTACACACTGTACTTGGGTGATTTCTTATACTATAAGGTTATTTGACACTGTGAGAATGTCTATACCGTTGGAGCCAGACCTAAGACTAAGGATGCTGAGGTCTCTGTATCCCCTATTGCGCATTGCTCTTCCTGTCAGTCAGAGTTACCTAGAGAATTCTCAGGTCATTTATGCCCAGCATGTTCTGATGTCCCTGAGAGTCCCCCAGGGACCTCCAGCCAAGCATTAGAGCCAGTTTGGGTGCAAGAGTTCAAGGTTGCTACCAGGGACCTTAGGTATACATTGCAACTCTTTCCATCCCAGTTACAGGGGGTCTTCCATTCTTTGCAGACCCCCTCCTCCATCACGTCTTCCCTGCCAAAACCTCAGAGAGTACCTGACGTATCAGATTCCTCTGAGGATGAACTACTGGTGGATTCAGATGTTGAGGAATGTTCTGCTGTAGACTCCTCTCAGGTTTTCGGCGATCCTTTTGAGGCTGATCCTGAGCCCTCGGCTGAGGGCCTGATCAGGGCTGTTTTGAATACCCTTAACATTCCCTTAGTTCAGGAGGCTCCTTCTGATCCCTCTGATATATTTCAGGAGCCTAAAAAGACCCTTACTTGCTTTCCACCTAACCCCACACTTGACCACCTTGTGTCTGAAGAGTGGAAATCCCTGGAAGGAAACCTTCTGCGTCCAAGAAATTTGCCAAGCTTTATCCCTTCTCCGAAGCAGCGCTTGTTCGCAAAGTGGATGCTCCTGTCTCCAGGCTATCTAAGTCTACTGCCTTACCAGTTTCTGATGCGTCCAATCTGAAGGACTGGACTGACAGGAGTCCATTTTTGCCACTGCTGGTTCTGCCATGCGTCCAGCATTCACTGCAGCATGGGTAAACCAGGCTATTGCTGTCTGGACAGAACAGCTCATCCTGGCTGTCCGTAAGGGTGCTCCTACTTCGGATATGTTGTGCCTTCTTGCCAACATTTCTGAGGCCCAGCACTATGTTTCTGCTGCCTTATTTGATGCCATCCTTTTGGTGACTAGGGTTTCCATCATGTCTGTGGTTACCAGATGGTCTCTTTGGCTCAAGATCTGGTCTGCTGACACTACTTCCAAGAAAGCATTGCTCTCCTTACCTTTTCAAGGTACTTCTTTGTTTGGGCCAGATCTTAAAGATCTGATCAGTGAAGCCACAAGGGGGTAAGAGTACCCTTCTACCCTTGGTTCCCAGGAAGAAAACACCGCTTAAGCGTAATCGGTATTTTCATTCCTTTCAGAATGAGACACATCCGGCAAACCAGACAGTTCCCTCAGCTCTGCGTGCCTCCTCCAAGCCCAAACAGCAATGGAAGCCCAAGGTCTCCTCCAAGCCCATGGCTCCCAAGCCTCCTTCGGCATGACTCACCAAACCCAGGTCCCCTCTCTGCTGTGGGTGGTCGTCTGTGTCACTACCACAGCATCTGGGAGGATTCAATGGCGGACCCGTGGGTTTTACAGGTGGTGACGGGAAGGGTACAGGATCCCTTTCGTCTCTCTTCCTCCCTTTCGCTTCTTTCCTTCTCATACACCTCAGGGCACGGAGAAACGCTGGCTGTTCAATGGCGCTATTCAGGCTCTTCTGGACAAGGATGTTCTACAGCCGGTTCCAGTTCAGGACAGAGGTATGGGTTTTTACTCAATCCTCTTTGTTGTCTCCAAAAAGGACGGCAGTTGTCGCCCCATTTTGGATTTGAAGGATCTCAGTTCCTTTGTTATCCGGACTTATTATCACCAGGAGTCTTTACAAACGCCAATTGGTGCTTAGTCCCTGGGGGAATTCCTTGCATCTCTGGATCTTCAGGACACGTATTTACACATAGTCATTCATCCAGAGAGCCGGCAGTATCTTAGCCTGCGACCGAGGGCATTTTCAGTTTTCGGCTCTTCCATTTGGTCTGACTACAGCTCCTCAAGTCTTCAACCTCCTCAAGTCTTCAACCGTGTTCTGGGAGCTTAAGTATCTGTCCTCCACCGGTACAGCATCAGAGTTACTCCATGGATGAACTGCTTCTGAAAGCCCCCTCTGCTGAAGTTCTTCATCAGCAGGTTCAGCAATGCATTCACACTCTCACCCATCACGGGTGGATCATCAACATGGACAAGTCAGATCTTGTCCCATCCCAGCGTCTGGTCTTCCTGGGCCTTCTCTTCAACACTCAGAAGAGCATGGTGTTTCTCACGGACGAGGTAGCTCACCAAATCGCCCACAGGGTTTCTGTGGTTCTGGCTCAAGATCCAGTTCCAGCCAAGAGGCTGTCCTCTCTAGTGGGGAAATTCATCTCCACCATAGAAGTGATCCCACTTGCCATGGCGCACACCAGGGAACTCCAGAGGTTTGTGATCCAGGTGTGCAGGGGTCAGCTGGACCTTCTGAAGATGTCAGTGTCCCTCCCTCTTCATGTGGAACTGAGTTTGTCATGGTGGCTCGACTTCTCCAGTCTGCTGAAAGGCAAGTCCTTCCTGGTTTCCTTCTGGACCACTGTGACGACGGATGCCAGCCTCTCTGGCTGGGGAGCAGTCCTGGGTCACCTGAGTGCTTAGGGTCGGTGGTCTCCAGAGGAATCTCTCCTTCCCATCAACATGTCCTGGGCAGAAGAACACGTTCCTTCCATATCCGCAGTGCACATTCCTGGTGTGGACAACGTCATGGCAGACTTCCTCAGTCAACACACAGTGGCGCTGCTCATGCTCGTCCTGCCTTGAAGAATCCTGTGGGATCTTAACTTGGTTTTGGGTGTTCTTCAGTGCCCTCCATTTGAATCTGTGGCTACTATTCCTCTGCGCTTGTTGACGTGCAAAATGGCTTTTCTCCTGGTGATTGTATCTGTTCACCGAGTTGCGGAGTTACATGCGCTGTCCTGTAAGCCACCCTAATTTGGTGTTTCACAAGGACAAGGCAGTGAGTCGCACTTCTCAGGAGTTTCTCCCGAAGGTGGTTTCGGAGTTCCACATCAATCAGGAGGTTGTGGTGCCTTCTTTCTGTCCTGAGCCCACCTCTGACAAGAAGAGGGATCTCCACTAGTTAGTTAGACGTGGTGCGTTGTCTCAAGTTTTATGTACATCACACTGAGTCTGTCAGGCATTCTGACTAGCTGTTCGACATTCCTGAGGGTCCCAGGGCAGGAAGACCTGCATCCAAAGTGACTATTGCGTCCTGGATCAAGTCCACCATTTGTAAGGCTTACGAGCTGAGGAAGAAGTCTGTACCCTTTCGGGTCACGGCTCATTCTACAAGATCAATTGGGGCCTCTTGGGCTTACAAGAATCAGGCTTCCATTGATCAGTTGTGCAAGGCGGCCACTTGGTCGTCTGTGCACACCTTTTCGAAGCACTATCGTGTTGATGTGCTGGCATCGGATGATGCCAGCTTTGGGAGGAAAATCCTGGAGGCAGTTTTGCCTGTCTAGGATTTTCTTCGGTTCTTGGTGCTTCCTTCACTTTTGAGCCCCGTTGGCTCTAGTTCAGTGGCTCTAGTTCAGTGTCCGTTGACACTTCATTAGTTGTTGGGCTGTCATTGATCTGATGGTTCATACCTGCTCTGGTGACTTTGGGGGCCTTGCTCCTGGTCCTTGCCTTACTTACCGCCTCTAGGAAACTCAGTGGTTGGACATCCCAGAGTTACCAGTAACCTGTATTGGACGACAGAGAAAAGAGGATTTTACTTACCTGTTAAATCCTTTTCTCTTAGTCCATACAGGATACTGGTCTTCCACCCTGTCAAGGGACCATGCTTGGCTCTCCTGTGGCAGACAGTGGGGGTCCTTCGGGGTCATGCTCACAGGAGTCTTCTTTCCCTTCACTATCTAGTCAATAGTTAGTGTCTCAAATCTTTCTGGAGCTGGTTGGCTAGCTGCAGCCAAGGAGGGGAGGTAGGCTCCACCCCCTGCATATAATTCTAGAATTGTTCCTGCCTACAATTAAAGAGGTGGATCGCCTACCCAGAGTTACCAGTAACCTGTATGGACTAAGAGAAAAGGATTTAACAGGTAAGACTAAAATCCTCTTTTTTTTTTTTGTCTTTGAAATGAAAAATTACTTCTCAATACTTTGATTTTTCTTCAAGTTTAGATCATTTGTATTATGTTGGAAACAAATGACGTTAATCAGACGAAAAAAATGACGTCCAAACGAATATTTTTTTCTGAAATTACCTTACATTATGACGGAAGATTAAACCACACCCACTTTTAAGACAGCTTTTTCAATTTGACGGAGATGGCAGAACTGGATGCAACAAATGATGGAAACATGTCTGAGAATTGACGGATCGTGATGTAAGAACTTTTTTATTCTGATTACAGACAATTTCAGTTACCACCACTTTCTGAACATCTCGACCATAGACTTCACAGCAGTGTGCAGAGTCACTCAGCTGCTGCAAGAGCAAATAGGGTACTATCCTACATTAAAAGGGGTATAGATGCACAGGATAGGTATATATTTCTACGTCTATATAAATCCTTGATTAGTCCTCACCTGGAATAAGAACTACAGACAATTTCAGTTACCACCACTTTTTGAACATCTCGCCCCAAGTGTAGCAATTCTGGGGCAAGCCAACTGCACAGTATGGAACAAATAAACCTTTCCTCTGATTTAAATAGTTTTGTCCCTTTGAATGCGAGGGAAGTCTAGTACTGAAGGGGTGTTAACCCTTTGAATGCCAGAGACTAATGCAATGTGTTGCGTACTCATCTGGCACTCAAAGGGTTAAAAGTTCCATTTAAATTAGTTGGGATTTTTTTGTGTCCCCTATAATTCCGATGGTTTGCTCAAGACTGGCTTCACATTGCCTTTCTACATAAGCAATTCTGGGGCAAACCAACTGCACCTTAAGGGGTGGTAAAATACTGTCAAAGTTTCCATTGATTTAAATGGGGGTTTTAACCCATCAGATGCTAAATTGTATTGACAACAAATTGCTCATCCTTTGGCGGGAGTTATTCTGGAGTAAACCAACTGAACCGTAGGGGATAAATACAAAGGCCTAAATTCCCCTGCACTTGAGTAGAGATGTTTAACCCCTTGAATGCTAGAAAGGTGCATTGGAGACCTCTTTAGCATTCAAGGGGTTAAAAATAAAAAATTTTTATTTGTCCCCTATGGTGCAGTTTGTTTACTCCAGAATAACTCCAGTTTGCTGTTGTAAATATGGTCCTTTATCTTTTAACGAGTCACCTCTTCGGTCTGTGGATAATGTTTCCGTTGATTGGTAATTAATTAATTAAAAAAAAAAATCCACTTACTCAAACAGCAGTGTTAACACTGAGTGTCAAGGCGTGTGCAATGCATTAGTCTGCAATGCAGTTAGATTCCTCTGGCAGACAATGGGTTAAATGTAGTTCCCCCTCCCCCCCACCACCACCAGATTCTTCTCCCTATCACACGAGATTCTTTGTCTCCCTGTTCCTGGGACTTGAGGCGAATGCGGAATCTCTCTTGGAATGTTTGCATTTGGAAGCCCTTGAAAGGAAAGTTGGATCAGTCCGAGGTTTAGATAAGAAAACAACAAAATTCCTGCCTTCCGTCTTGTCCCAGAGTAAAATTCTCCAGCCGCAGAACTCTGTCACCGCGCGAGCCAAAGTAAATGTGCGCACGTTCGCACTTCATCCTTCACAGTGATTGAATAGATCCCTGGTATCCTCGTACTCTGATCGTAAATGGAATGTTAACCCTTTAAGAACCAGACGTTCATGCAACTGGTCCTTAGGGGGTTAAAGTTGACACATCACGTTACGAAAAGCTATTTGTTTTACAGATGATTACATTCTGTCTGTATTATGTGCCAGCGGTTTTCTGTAAAATGTTTTTTTTTTTTTAACCCTGCAGAGCCGCCGCCGGTCCCGGGACCGGATTCCTCTGCAGTCAGCTAGAGCTCTGACGTCAGGGAAAGGGGAGGGAGGCGGGAACTTTGACAGTGAATATATCTCTCAAACCATAAAGGTTTGAGAGACGGGACTTTGGGCATTTAGTTTACGTTTTTAATAGCTACAAGATGAAGATTTTTTTTAAATGATATATTACTATCCCTTTAAATTTTAGTTGCTTTAATATTGTAGGCATTAATAAAAGATTAACAACGATGTAAGTCTTATCTCTGAAACCTTTATGGTTTGAGAGATATACTTCACTAAAGTTACCTCTTCTTGGCTGATGTGTTACTATCCCTTTAAATATTACTATCCCTTTAGGAAAACATAATGGCTATTATGAATCAATTGTAGCTGGATTGGTTTTCCAAAATTAAAGCTAGAGTAAAATTTAATATGTAAAACAAATATATTGCAGGATTTATCTTCTTGAGTGAAACAATGCTACTACTACTGCTGAGAGGGGTTTTAATGAAAAGTTATTGCAGCTCAAACCTTTTTTAAGCTGTAGTATCTCAGTGGCCTGAAATGTTGCAGTGATGCTGTTGCTAATCCATCCTATGGAGGTTTATGGTCAACTGACCAGAGCTGTTCATAGGATGGTGTAATAACAGCGCCACTGTACAATTTCTGGCCATTGAGATACTGCACTTAAAGGGATAGTAACACTTAAAATGTAAAAAAAAATATGTTGTAGGGTTTATCCCCCTGAGTAAAACAAGAGTACTCCCACTGCTGAGAGGTGTTTTGTTCAAAAGTTATTAATTTTCAAAGTTGAATTTTTTAGGTGCAATATCACAGTGGCCTGAAATTGTACAGTGGTGCTGTTGCTATACGATCCTATGGACAACTCTGGTCAGTTGACCATAAATCTCCATAGGATGGTGTAGCAACAGCGCCACTGTACAATTTCAGGCCACTGTGATATTGCACCTAAAAAATTCAACTTTAAAAATTAATAACTTTTCAATGAAAGACCTCTCAGCAGTGGGAGTACTCTTGTTTTACTCAGGGGGATAAACCCTACAACATATTTTTTTTTACATTTTAAGTATTACTATCCCTTTAAAAAATGTAACCTTGAGCTGCAATACATTCTGAATAAAACCCCTCTCAGCACTGTGTGTACCCATGTTTTACACAGGAGTATAAACCCTACCATATATATTTTACATATTAAGCGTTACAGTCCCTTTAATATTTAGTTAGTACTGGATGCCTTACCCATGGAGGAAGCCATGTTTCTTTGTGGCACTACGCCACTTGTTTGTAGGTATCAGAGTCCCTTTAGACTGAGCCTGTAATTTCCCTGCTTCAACACAGGTCAGACAAAGGCCTGTTAGTGGTTCCTGAGGACTTAGGGGCTGGTTTAACCCTTTAAGTGCCCTTCTCCAGCTTCAAAGGGTTAACCTTTGTTAAGTGGACCTGTCAAGTTTTTGTTTTATAGAGACCTAAAATCTGCCTATGCGATGTACTTGCCACGTTTGTGCAAAGTAAATAGTTTTTGAGAAATTTACATTTATATTTTGGAGGCACAGAGTGGCAGTTTTATGCCGATTCCCAGGGCAGAATGCTAATTGGTTACGTTCCAAGTGAAACCTACTCCTCGCAGGTCTATTAGAAACGCACCCCAGTGTGTGTTCTGCTTAGGTTCATTCATAGCACAGTGGGTGGTAATATTGGTCCAGCACATATACTAATTAGCATAAAGTGCCACATTTTGCTACCAGCAATTAAAACGTAATTTATCAAAAACTGTTACAAACACATCATTTATTCAACTTATTCTTAGATGAGAAGTCCACTTTGACGTTGTAACCTTATGAATGCCACAGTCAAGGTGTTGGATACATTACTTTGTGATGTGTTGCGCACACCTCTGGTCCTTAAAGGGTTAAATGACAAAACCACAAGTGAAGCCAGCTGTGTTCAGACAGGGAGATGATAGGGTGAAGCTTTACGTTCCTGTGATGGGGTGTCTCCTCTCATTGTAAGTGCTCTGTTGACCTTTGGTATTTGTAAGACAATCCGTTCTTGACCATTTTTTGTGTTTTTCAGGCCAGTAATCAGCACATCTATCAGCCTGTTGGAAAGCCAGGTAAATACATTAAATAATATCTGTATGTCCAAAATCTTTACATCCTTTCAAATCTGTGTTAGCTTGGTGACCTCTCTCACACCAGAGCGTTGAATCTAAAGTCAACTTTACACTGAGGGCTGGATGCACACATTAGAGGAGACGCTATTCTGGAAGACTAAATGCTTGACCCCAGGGGGAGCATTAAAAAGTCCCCCTATAAAGGTCTCCATTGTATTGAGAAGCAATGCACTGGCGATCTCTTTAGCAGTTAAGGGGTTAAAATCCCCATTTAACTCCCCCCGGTATAGCTTTTCTTTTCCTGTGTCTGCATGTGGCACTGAATCTCAGGAAGCCGTTGGCCTAGTTGTCACTGGTGTCTTTATTGCAATGCAATTTTCACAGTCTTGATACCTTTGCTTTCTATGGGGTTATTCACACTCATTACTTTTTGCATCAGTCATTTTCAGTGCTAACTTTTTGTTTGCACAGCAGTCATTCATGTAACCTAAGCCATATATGTGCTTATACCGATTCCCCTTTTTTTTTATTCAGATCATACAGCTCCACCAAAGAAACCCCCACGGCCCGGCGCTCCCGGCCACTTGGGAAACCTTGCAGTTGTGAACAGCCCAGTGGACAGCTACAACGAGGGAGTGAAGGTAGGAGCCTGGACATAAAGAAAAGTGAAAACTACTGTCAGATATATACCCACTTAATTTAATATAGTCATGTTAGTTTAGTGGCTTAGACGCCACAAGAACGAGTATCGCAGTATGTAAATAATACTTATATTCCACTTCAAGTACAAGCTTTCGAAAGCAACAAGCTCCATATTTTAATCTAAAAATGTAATGCTAGTCTAATAAAAAATGTATTACCTACTGCAATACTAAAAAATGTGGTATTTAATCTACAGCACTATTCCATTGTGTATAAACACGAGCACACACGTCCACACACACACAAATACACACACACACACGTATCAACATGTGCATCTCCCAATGAGAGTAAATATGTGTACTACTGTAAACTGTTATAGTCATGTGTGGTATTCTCTGCCTGTATGTTTGTGTAGTTACCTACACCCTCACTCTTTGTCGTTCGGTCTACTGTCCTTGATTGAGCGAGGGCAGTGTGTGCTGAGCGAGGGCAGTGTGTGCTCTGTTGCTAAGGATATATCAACAGTCTCTAAGGAAGCAGAAAGCCACATGCTGTAATGGAAGCATCAATATGTGGGCATTTAAACTCGTATATTACATTTCTTACTTGAGGCTGAGGGGAATCCCACTGCTAGGCGATAATTCATGTTATTTCAGTACAAACTTGTTTGATTTCTTGTCTTTTTATTTTTTTTTTTTTTATTTAAAAAAATAAATAAAATGTCTGAGAGTCCATTAGCTACTGCTGTTTAGTCCCTATGGAGGATTGCTGTTGTCTGTAAAGTTCGTCAAGCAGTGAATTAGAGAGGTATTATCTAACCTTACAATGCGTGTGTGTGCGTGTGCGTGTGTGCGTGTGTGTGTGTGTGTTAATATATATCCTATATAATAATTCGCTAAAATGTTTATCAGAAGCAGTCATGCACAGTAGAGACTGCCTGAATGCATGGAATGCTGGGGGCACGGAATGCTGGGAGCATGGAATGCTGGGAGTATTCTGTGCTTTAGGGCAGTCTCTACAGTTCATGACTGTGTCGGTGGCAGGGCGCAGAGAAGGACCGGCCTCTTAATATCACCTGGACCTTATAGGCATTACTGTTTGTTTAGATAAAAATAGCTTTATTTGCTTTCAGCGAGTCTCAGTAAAGATTAACTAAAACCTCCTAATGACCAACCACCACATACTTTACTATGGCCAGAATATTTTAATGGCCCATGTGGGTTTTGCTCTTGTGTACTTTGTTCAAGAGATAACCTCTTCATTCAGCCCTGCCTGTTCTATCCATGAAAGAATACTTCCGGGTGCTCTCAATAGGAATAAAACTTGTATAAATATTATAGAAGTGAATAATTCTGGTATGTACTATGCCGGATTACACTAGATCTATTACCAGGGCCGGATTTAAATCTCAGGAGCCTGTAGGCACAGAAATCAGAAACGCCCCCCCCCCCCCCATTGGCCATCTCCACTGGACACCTCCACAATGCTCCTAATCGCCACATTGCCCGCCATCCTCTCATATTGCCCTTACATTGCCCCGCATCAGCTCCAACTTGCCCCCCCATTAGCTCCATATTGCCCTCACATTGTCCCCATCATCTCCATATTACCCTCACATTGCTTTCCCTCACAGTATCTGTTTCCTACCTCCTTCCTGGTGGTCCAGCAGCAGGAGAGGTCTGTGCCTCCTTCTGCACAGACCTGTTGCTGCTGGAGCTCCCGCGTGGTCTTCTCTTCAGTAATGCAGAGCACTGGGAGATGATGTCATTTCCCAGCATTCTGTATTACTAAAGATCCGACGATGGAGCTCAGCAACTACAGGTCTGTGCTAAGAAGACACAAACCTGTCCTCACCATGATGTTGCGGCACCAGGTGGGGGAGGCAACAAAAGAGGATCCCAATAACAGGCGCCCCTCTGTGGGGTGCACCTGTAGGCAGATGCCTACTCTGCCTAATAACAAATCCGGCCCTGTCTATTACTATAGTTCTGTTGTGCTGGTTCCTCTCTTCTTCTTGTATTGAGGTAATGAGTGCTTTATTCATTGGTGAGCGCTGTGCTGATTATATCTGTGTGGTGGCAGTAGAATATCCTCCACATGGGTTATCTCTACTGTTCGCAATTCCACAGTGGCCAGTTTCAAATGTGAGTAAGATTCCTATAGAGAATATCTTTATTGGCTATTTTGCACGTTGTTACCCTATGATACTCCCTTCCCTCTTCTCTTATCCATGGAAGACGATATGGTAAATGCTAGCAGGACCCCAGAAACTCATGGTCACTGCATTCTGCTTGCTTTTAGCTTGAAAAAACTACGTTAACTGTCATGTCCGCCTCCATGGGCATGGACAGCCAGGACTGATTTGAAGTACTGATCTCTTGAACAGCGTTACAGTGGCAACATTCATAATGTCTATTAGTATTTTCTGGCCATGTGTGTTGGGCGGTGATATTAAGAGATGTGTGTTCTCCTTTAATCAGTTCCGCGTGAAAGGAAAGGGACAGAGCAGTGTATCACTCTGAAAATCCTAAGCTCTGGAGACGTCAGGGGCCTTGAATATTTTCCATGGAAAGTAGTCTGCTTCATGTATCCACTGAAAGCTTTTTCTTCCCCCTCTGAACAAGTCAGCATTAAACTATTGGAGGTGACCACTCACAGCAGATTTGTTTACAAGAAAGTCCTGCCAGCCTTCCCCATGACGCCAAACCACAGAATATCTCCAAACCAGTACCAGCTGTGCTACAAGTCTCAGCTGGGCTTCACCGAGGCACTTCATTTCTTACTTTTGCATGGTGGTCAGACATTAAAGGGAAAGTAACACCTCTTAATTATAGTCCTTCCTTCACTTTACTATGACCAGAAAGTCCTAATGACCATTTGATTCAAGAGAACATCTTAAAAAGTATAGTAATACTTAAAATGTAAAAAAAAAATATATAGATAGTAGTAGGTTTTATACCCAGTGAGTAAAACAAGGGTATCAAACGATATTACAGCTCAAACTTGAATTTTATAGGTGCAATATGACAGTGGCGCTGTTACAACACCATCCTACAGAGGTTTTTGGTTCACAGACCCGAGCTGTCTATAGAATAGTATAATAACAGTGTTACTGTGATACTGCACTTAAAAAAATTCAAGTTGGATCTGTAATAATTTTTTAATAAAACAACGCTCAGCAGTGGGGGTTTTACTCAGTGGGATAAACACTACAACTTGTTTTTGTGTTTTTTTTTTTCTTTTAAGTATAACTTTTCTTTTCCTTTTATGTATAACTGTTCTTTTAATCAGTCCTAGATGTCATGTGCATGGCGGTGTACATGACCGTTCTTAGCAGGACCACAGGACACAAACTCCACCCACTGCTTATGATAATCTTAACCCTATGAGGGTACGCCTGCCTACCCCCTCTGGCACTCAAAGGGTTAAGGACCAGAGTGTTGTGTAAAGCATTGCTTAGCGGAACTCTCTGGTCTGTAAAGAGTTAAGTAGGCTCACGCACGTTACCTGATTCATTTGGAAAAAACTGCCAGCAACCGTCATGTCTGCCTCCATGCACATGACTCTCAGGGCTGAGAGAAGATGTTTTCTCTTGAACCAAGGCTCGTGGGCAGAATTCACGTGGGCAAGGTAAGTATGGGATTAATATTAAGAGGTGTTACTTTAATAACCTTTACACTCAGAAGCTCACCATGGTCAGTATCACACTGGCTTTGTCCTGGTTAGACTAGAGGTAAAAACTCTTAAAGGCATAGTAATGCCTGAATTTACGTTTATGCAGTGTGGTAGATTTGAACAAAATAAAGGATCTGGAGAAAGTCCTATCTCTCAAACCTTTAGGTTTGAGAGATATTCGCCACTACAGTTTCCCCCTTCTTCCCCTTCTCCTGACGTCAGCTCTGTACTGACAGCAGGAGGTCCCGGGACCAGCCGGCGACTATACAGCAGAGCCAAAATTGCGTTATTTAAAAAGAGTTTCTTCACTGGAACAGTCTACTAAGCGTGCCTGGTTTGCAAGCGCACTTTGTAGACCTTTCCAACGAAGTAATTCTTTATAAATATCGCTACTGCGGCTCTACTGAAGAGCCTTCTCGAGTTGGCCGACTCTAATCTCCTGCTGTCAGTAAGCATGCATGGTATAGGCATAAGACTGTCCTGAACATAAGACAAGACCAAGGACAAAATAGGGCTTGAGGTTTTTACAGAAAGAAAATGGGCAGATTAGATGGGCCGAATTGTTGTTATCTGCCGTCAAATTCTATGTTTTTATGTTTGATTAAAAAACAACACAAAAAAAAAAGCAACTTTTAACCCCTTAAGGACTGGCCGCGCACGTACTTTGTGGTCACTTAAGGACAACGGAGCTTTTTGTTTTGTTTTGTTTGTTTTTTGTTTTTGCGCGATCCGATTCCAGGCTCCCCGAACAGCGTGCAGCCGCATGGGGAGCCCGGAATTCCAGGACCATCATGGCTCCTTAAGGGTATAACAACCCATGATGGTCCAGGACCTTAAGGGGTTAAATGAAATCTTGTTTATTCCTGTATCCCATTAAGGACCATAGAAGTTGCAACACATTGTTTCGCAGTGCATTGCATCCCTCCTTCTGCCCCCTGTGGTCCTTGACCTTTTGAGTGCCAGATTGGTATCCAATGAGTTGCGTTGCAATATGTTGGATACCTCTCTAGTCCTCAGTAAGAGAATCAGTAAACTTTTTTCATAATAAAAAAGCTACCTTATAGGGTTTTCGCTGATATGTAAAACAAGGGTACTGCCACTTCTTTTGGTTGCTTTATTCCAAAGTTATAACCATTTGAAACTGATGTAGTATCTGGAAAGAGATCCAGGGAGAGTACTTCCTGATGGTTCTAACTGACAGGAAGTGACTCAGTAGCTCCTGTCACATTCTGTGGAGAACTGAATGTCACTGACTTTCCTCTCTCTTGGAGTGCAACAGAATATCTGAAACCAGACCACTAGAAGGCATTGTTAATGTTATATTAAAAAAAAAAAAAAAAAAAAAAAGAAGGGGGGGGGTCACTTTTAGTTTTAACCCTTTGAATGTCTAGAGGGGTAGGTAACACATTGCAATGCAATTCATTGCGTACCCCCTGGCACTCAAAGGGTTAAGCCTTTAACGAGCAGAAAACTTTTTGTAGTGAAAAACTATACATTGTAGTGCTTCTCCTGCTGAGTAAAACAAAACTACTGCCCATTTTTTTTTTTTTTTAATATAATTATTAACATCTCATCCCACAGCAGTGGCAGTACTTTTGTTTTATTCAGCAGGAGAAACACAACAATGTATAGTTTTTCATTAAAAAAAAAAAAAAAAAAAAAAAGTTTACTGCTCATTAAAGGGATAGTAATACTTAAAGGGATAGTAATACTTCGTTTTAACTTTATTTTATTTTGTAGGCATTAAAAAAAACATGAATAAGTCTTATCTCCCAAACCTTTATGGTTTAAGAGATATTCACAAGCAAAGTGTCCCCCTTCCGCCCCTTTTACTGATGTAACACTTTTCAGCCAGGGCAGAAGGGAGGTGCCCAGGTAGACTGCAGAGGGGGACAATCTTCTATTAAGATAAGGGAAAAACCTGAAAAACTTGTCAAGGGGGCAGGGATTTCATTGTTTTCAAAGGAATAAGAGTGTCCCCTTCTGTTATCTGTCCAGTCTATGGACTGCATTCCACATCTGAGAAGAGATTGTTTACAGTAGGTAAAAGGGGCGGGAGAGGGAAACTTTGCTTGTGAATATCTCATAAACCATAAAGGATTGAGAAATAAGACATATCATTCTTCATGTTTTTTTAATGCCTACAAAATAAAATAAAGTTAAAACGAAGTATTACTATCCCTTTAAATTTTACTATCCCCCATCTTGTAACCCTTAAATAAAACTGAATTAAATGAAAACGGATATCTCTCAAACATTAAAGGTTTGGGAGATGCCGCTGGGCTCATTTAATTCAGTTTTTTAAAGGCTACAAGATGGTGATAGTAAAATGTAAGTATTACTATCCCTTTAAAGACTTAACCCTTTGAATACCAGAGGGGTATGCAATGCTTTTCTTTGCAATGCATTACCTACCCGTCTGGCCAGTCAGAGGATTAAAACTAAAAGTGACACCCCACCCACCACCTCTGTTGTTTATTTTTTTATTATTATTTTTTTTTTTTAATACTCTACTATACAAAAATGACAAGTAAGAATTATTATTATTATTATTATTATTATTCATTGTTAGAAAACAAAGTATCACATAGAACTTAAATGAACACCAAGCAGGGCCCGGTGCAAGCGTCTGGATTGGTTCCCCAATGTGTGTGTTTAATTAAGGTTGGCTATCGTGTACAAATGCAGCCATGATTCTTTGGGTTCGCACTCCGTGACCCCAAACTCTGCCCACTGATTCCACTATTCCTAATACTACTTCAGTGGGAGGAGATTGGGGTCTGTCTCCCTGTGTGAACACTATACCCAATACTAATTTACAGTTCATTTAGGGGAACAAATCCATGAATATTTGATTTATAGTGGCCATTGGGGTTTTGTGCCCATAGTAAAGTAAATAGGAGGGGAGATTATTTGGAGGTGTAACCCATTGATTGCCAAAGCAATGCATTGACTACTCCTCTGGCACTCAAAGGGTTAAAGCCATACCCAGAAGTGAAAAATGGAACAATTCAGAGGCAGGCTAACTGCACTATAGGAGACATTTCTCATTCATTTTAAATGTGGCGTTTAACCCATTGAGTTCCATAGGGGTATGCAGTTCATTGCGTACCCCTCTGACAAGCAAACAGTTAACCTCTTTAACCCATTGAGTGCCAGAGGGGTACGGAGCACTTTGCATTGAGTTTCATACCCCTCTGGCACTCCAAAGGTTAATGCTAGAGGAGTGAAGCAATGTGAATCCATGCACTGGAGACCTCTAGTGTTCAATGAGTGAAAAAAAAAAAACCTGTCCTCTGTAGTGCAGAATAAATCTACTTTTACTTTGCGTATGGGCCCTTAAAGTTCCCTTAAATCAGCGGTTCTCAACCTTTCTAGTGCCGTGACCCATTGATAAAATTTCCCAAGTTGTGGAGACCCCTAACAGTAAAATTATTTTTGTTGCTTCTTCATCGCTGTAATTTTGCTACTGTTATGAATCGAAATATAAATATCTGATGGTTTTAGGCGACCCCTGGCAAATTGTCATTCGACCCCCAAAGGGGTCCCGACCCACAGGTTGAGAACCACTGCCTTAAATATTTCCCACAGATGCGTTATGCAACTAATTCCATGGTGGTCTTCTTGCAGCATAATAAAACCCCTCTGAAGCAGTGGAACAGTCCAGTAATTGAACAGTCAGTAGAAGGTTAAAGAGCGGAGATCAAGTGAGACGTTCACTTTTCAAGGGAAAATATTCCCCAGTGGAAAGTGACATTGGCAACTGTTTAACATCAGAGCCCATTTCCCCACATCTACTCCTCCTTTAGAAAAACACAACATTAAACCCCTGAGTTGCCGGATAGTTCTGCGGTGCATTACCGAACCCTCGCTGGGTTTTATTATCTTGCCACGTGTGCTCACGGCTCATTTTGGTGACGGTCATTTTTAGAGCCGGCCTTTACATTTTCCCAAAGTAATGAGCTTTTAAATCCAGGGTGCACAATCTGTGGTGCTCCAGCTGTTGTTGGACTACAACTCTCATCATTCTCAGCCAGTTGTTGACCAGCTGAGGATTATGGGGGTCATAGAGCCACATTTTCATACTCCTCTATATTAAAGTTAACTCGTTGAGTGCCAGAGAGATATCCTACTCATTGCAACCGCTCTGACACCCAAAAGAATGTTAGGCAATCACCTATTAAAGAAGCAGTAAACTTTTTTTTTATGAAAATACATATTTTGTAGAGCTTTTCCTGCTGAATAAAACAACGTCACTCCCACTGCTGTCAGATGTTTTATTCAAACTTTATAGCATAGCAAATAATCAGGAAGTGAATTTACTGTGTTTACTTCCTGATAGTTCTAACTGACAGGAACTGAATTACTGTGTTTACTTCCTGATAGTTCTAACTGACAGGAAGTGACAGGCAGTTTCTGTCGCATTCTATGGAGAACTGTATGTCTCTGACTTTCCATTAGAATCTAACAGGAAATCTAATTAGAATTTGACCACTAGAGGGCACTGTTAATGTAAAAAAAAAACAAAAAAAAAACATGGGTTTAAACTGTAATAACTCTGTAAATATAAATCTCTCAGCAGTGAGAGTACCCTTATTTTAGTCAAGGAAAATCCCTACAATATATATTTTTTCATAAAAAACGGTTACTGCTCCTTTAAGGTGTTACTGATTTTTGGAGTGCCACAGTATTTAGGGCCTGATTATGAAGGCAAATTTTAACCATTGGAGTGCCAAATGCGTTGAGTACGCCTCTGGCACTCAGAGGGTTAATCAAGTTTTAATCCCACGAATGCTAGGTCTCCAATGAATTGCAAAGCAGTGGTGAGTAACCTCTAACATTCAAGAGATTTAAAACACTAATCAAATCATTGGGACTTCTTATTCATTCCATATGTGTGTTTTGTCGCAACCACTCCACTTGGCCTACATTAAAGGGATAGTAATGTTTCACAAAAAGAGCAGCTCCAATTAATCTTCATAGTATTTGGGCCCTGGAGAGTGTTATTTCATTACTGTCAGAGTTGTAGTTCAAGAGTAATTGAATGATAAAGTATCCCCCTCCAACCCCTTTTACTGATGTAACACTGCTCACATCAGAGCAGCAAGACTGTCCGGATGGATCACAGAGAGGGACACTCTTCAGTGAGCATAAGGAAAAACCTGTAAAGGGGGACAGGGTGTCCTTATGTTCACAGAAGATTTTCCCTTGCTGTGACCTTTGACCACATCTGCAGGGATGTGGCTTACACTGGATAAAAGGGGCGGGAGGGGGATACTTTATCATTCAATTACTCTTGAACTACAACCCTGACAGTATTGATATAACACTCTCCTATAGCATGTATGTATGTATATCTTTATTTATATGGCGCCACACAGTGTACGCAGCGCCTTAATATATTATTTTGGGGGAAAATGTAGCTTACCAAGTACCCCACAAAAAGCCTTGCGGCTATATCGGTAAATTAGATGTAATAGATTAATTACACTACTGTTATGTCTTCCTCAATCTAATCTGAGCTCTGCTGTTTCCTACTGCAGCCTCCGTTTACCAGTGTGTTTTATGAATGTACAGATATGATTCCACACTGTCTAGATCAATGCCCATGTTTGGGTTTACATCTCAGGCTCCCTGAGTCAGGCATGCTAGATGCTCTTAGCTCCACCTATAGTAACACCCCCAGTCCTTCAGTGACCCCGCCCCCAAGTACAATCAACTGTGTCCTTCCACAGAAAACTCCCCTGGCCTCTATAACAAACAAGGACACAAAAAACTTGAACCCCTTGGTTTCTAGAGAGATCTCCAAAAGGTTGGTCCGCATTTCGTTGGAGATCTCTCTAGCATTCACTGGGTTAAATAATAGCCTGTAAAGTGGTGCAGGGACATTAACATGTGCTCGTCACGGCTGAGGCT
This sequence comes from Rhinophrynus dorsalis, assembly GCA_037306005.1. Taxonomy (NCBI): domain Eukaryota; kingdom Metazoa; phylum Chordata; class Amphibia; order Anura; family Rhinophrynidae; genus Rhinophrynus; species Rhinophrynus dorsalis. The sequence goes on from CM074723.1 coordinate 21,680,505, forward strand.
TCACCCCTCAAAACTTGGCACTCTAGGCAATTGTCTGCTCTGCCTATTGTGAAATCTGGCCATGCCCACATCTGCTTAACACCCATACCTGGGAACTGTCCAAATCTAACCCAAAGACTCCGGGTTCTATACATAATTACAAGGTCTCCGGAGGACAGAGGTGGATTCTGTGGGCTCAGTGACCCCGCCCACTTCACTGCCCGTTCTGGTCACGCTCTTCTCTGTTCTTCCAACTCTCTCCCCCATTTTAAGGGCAAACCTCACCTGCCCACCCCAATCAAGCAATGCCCTCTTTATGACATGAATCTCACAATTAAGACACTCCCACCCCCAAACCGTAGCAGACCTCTAAAGGCTTGCAACAAGAAGGTTCCCAGGTACATTAAGAGGTTAATAATGCCCGTATTTAAGTTGATGCAGTATTGCAGGTGTTTAAAAAAATAATAATAAAGTATCTGGAGCAAGTCCCATATCTCAAACCTTTACGGTTTGAGAAATATTTGCCGTTAAAGTTCCCCCTCCCTCATGTCAGCTGTAAAGCTGACAGAAGGAGATCCAAGTCGGCCGACTCAAGGAGTCTCTTCAGCAGAGCCGAAATAGCGATATTTAAAAAGAATTACTTCATTGGTACGGTCTACAAAGTGTGCTTGCAAACCAGGTACACTTTGTAGACCGTTCCAATGAAGTAATTCTTATTTCGGGTCTGCTGTAGAGCCATCAGCTGCTCCCAGGTCCGGGATCTCCTGCTGTCAGTAGAGAGCTGACGTCAGGAGATGGGTACTTTATTTTTTTTTTTAATGTCTACAATACTGACTAAATTAATATAAGGGCATCACTAACCCTTTAACACAACTTTACTAAGCTACTTTAGTAGACCATTCTTGCCTTAACACTTGCAGAGAGTAGAGTGCAGTGGGACATTCCATGGGTGTTTCAGCAAGCTACAAAAAACGGTGCCAAGGATCTCTTCTAAGCGTAGTAGGCAATAACAATAACATCATCAAAGGTCTCTTTAGAATATTACTCGCATTTTTTGGGAGGCTATAACCTGCCTCCTGGTTCACTCACCCTCACTAGCTCACGCCCTGTTTCATTGTTATTGCCTACTACGCTTAGAAGAGATCCTTTGCGCTGCTTTTTGTACTTTTTAGTAGTTTTCGTTTCCATTGTGAGCGTGTGCAGCATCTGATCTAATGAATCAAGAGGATATAAGTATCTACACCTACTACTGATATTGTGGACTTTTCTCGCTCTTATTTTTGTATTACTTGTTTGTTATATTATTTATCCAAGTTCTGAGATCATTTATAGCCTCCAGGTTAAATGGATATTGGAGGTGGACTGTGGGAAGAGGCACAGCTGATTAGGAGATTTTTGTACATCTTTATCTCCTTTTTTTTGTTTCCTTTGTGTTGCAGCGTGCTGCCTTCCTGAGCGCCTGGTTTACCAGGCGTAGACAAAATTGTGTAGCTTTACATTATTTACCTAGCATAAGAGCCATGCTGGTATTAACCCTTTGAGTGACAGAGGTGTAAGCAATGCATTGCATACACCTTTGGCACTCAAAGGGTTAAGCATCTACACTGACAGTGTGTTCACCGGCATGCACTACAGTGATCGCATGCTATAGAGCAGCCTACGGCATTGGATCTGTGTTTGCATATTAGCACACTTATCCGGAGTTGTTAGTGGAGAGATACTGTATGTATAGGTATATCTCATAGCCTGACTTACAGCAGATACAAGGAAAAATGTTTTATTCAATGAAAGGAGCAGTAGGGTTTGATATGAAAAAATATTAATTGAAAGGTAGGTGTCCCAACCATCTCCTCAGGGACCCTTATGAGGTTGTGTGTTTAGAATTTCCCTGCTTGCACAAATGGCTGAGAATAGGATTTACCTGCTTGTGATAATCATAAAGACACGACCTGTTTTGTTCCCCAGACACAGGGGGGCACTGTTCTATGACCTTTCCTTCCAACTGAAAGATGTAGTTGGAGAATCCATGCCATAGGGGATAATTTTCCTTTTATGTAATTCTAACTTGATTGCAGGCAGTGCCATCTATTTATAATGAGTTCCTTAAATTCATAGTATCTTATACAATATGGAAAAAAAAATCTATAATGCAGTGCTTTTCCAGCTGAGTTTCACCCATGTTTTATTCAAAAATCTCTGATCAGACATTAACATTTTTCAACACAGTACTTTCATGGCCTGAATACTTATGGTGATGCTCTGGAGACAGCCGCCTTTGGAGGGTTATTGTCACAGCCTATAAACTGCTATAGCAACAGCGTCGCCATAACATTTCGCACTATGAAGATAACCGCACCTAAAAAATAGATGTTTGAGCTGCAGTAACTTTTTAGTAAAACATCTGTCAGCAGTGGAAGCACTTGTATTTTACTTAACACGATAAACTCTGCAATATATATTTTTTTACCCTATTGTACAATACTATCTCTAATTGTACAGTGCTGTGGAATATGATGGCGCTTTATAAATGATGATAATTACCGGTGACCTATGTTCTACCAGTCAAAGAAGTCGGAAGGTTTATTATCTGCTTTAGGTTTAATTCCAAGGGCAGTAATGTCCTTTTAAACTTGACTTCCATCCCTCTGCATGCCATAAATATTTATCAACGGTGAACTCCGCATGTCCCTTACTGCTGTCTGCATGGCTACCTGCTTGACATCAAATGAGAAATCTTTGCGTTTCTCAAATATGTTTTTTCTTTGCTTGTTTAATTTTATTTTTTTATACTAACCCTTAACATTTCAAGTGCCAATCTGTGTGTGTTGCACATCCCTTCAGCACTTGGAGGTTTAAAGTGTTAGTAATGTCTAAAAAAAAATTTTTTTGCATTTAGAAGAGCTTAAAAAGCTGATCTAAATGCAAAAAAAAACGTATATCTCAAACCGCTATGGTTTAAGAGATACGGGCGTTTAAAGGAGATCCGTGTCGGTCAACACGGTGGCGCTTGAGAAGTGCCGGGATCTCGTTACTTACACGGAATCCCTTCATTGTAATGGTCTAAAACATGTGCCTGAACACTAGGAACACATTTTAGACCATTCCAATGAAGGGATTCCGTGTAAGTAACGAGATCCCGGCACTTCTCAAGCGCCAGCGTGTTGACCGACACGGATCTCCTGCTGACAGCTTTACAGCTGTCAGTAGGAGAAATCAAACTTTAAACGCCCGTATCTCTTAAACTATAGTGGTTTAAGAGATACGTTTTTTTGCATTTAGATCAGCTTTTTAAGCTCTTCTAAATGCAAAAAAAGTGTTTTTTAGACATTACTAACACTTTAAAGGAATACTAACACCTTCTAATAATAATCCTCACTTAAAGGAATAGTAATACTTGAAAATAATTTTATTTTATATTGTAGACCTTAAAAGAAACATTAAAAATTATATAAGTCTTATCTCCCAAACGTTTATGGTTTGGGAGATATTCACAAGTAAAATAAAGTTAAAGTTCCTTTTTCCTGGCTGTTTCAGCCAAGTCTGCCATCTAGTGGACAAATTTAGAATCAGGTCCACAGATCAACCAGCAGCTCTTTAGCAGTGCCAAGATCACGATCTTTAAAAAGAACTACTTAATTGGAACTGTGTACAAAGTGTGCCTGGCTTGCAAGCACACTTTGTAGACCATTCCAGTGAAGAAATTATTTTTAAAGATCATTATCTCAGCTCTTCTGGAGAGCCACGGCCAGTCCCGGGACCGGATTCCAAATCTGAGAGCTAGAGCAGTGACGTCACTCCATAAAGGTTTGGGAGATAATATCAATTTTAATGTTTTTTTAAGGGCTACAATATAAGATAAAATTATTTTGAAGTATTACTATCCGTTTAATAATATAATCTGGGCAGAAAATCCTAAAGCCACTATTAATCCGTTTTGTATGTGTTGGTCCTCACACTATGAATCTTTAATTACTACTGGATTAGCAGGTACCGGAATGTGGACATGATGCTACTGGATACCAAACTTCTTCCACTGAAATCTTCTATCCTTAGATGATAGCAGTGAAATTAGTTTATGCTTCTGGATGCCTCTGAGCATATCCTTTCCCGTAGTTATTAAAGAGTAATTTTTTGGTGATCCAATCCAAGTAGAAATGATTCAGTGGCCAGGATTTTCCTCTCAGATTAATGCAGTATCTTTTGAAAACGTAGCACGCACAACAGTGTGAGACATAAAAGCGCAATAATTAAGTCACCACAATGAAAAGGGACGACATGAGAATCTCTCCCTGCATCAAGGGTGCGAGATTCTCATGTCGCCCAATTAAACATTGCTTCAAATATGGAAAGATGCGAGCTCCATCTCAAGCACTCACTGACATACCGACAGTCTCCATACGTAACTTACTTTCTAGATTTAATAGGAGGTTGAAAAGTTCTGCCACAAATGTCAATGAAATTACCTGAATCTGATTGATGAGTGCTGCGCCGGTTTCTCTCTCTCTCCCCTTCTCTGCGTGTTCCTCTCCGCCCTGTCATTCAGCATGTAGAAAAGGGGAGAGAGAGCCCGGTGCAGTACTTAGCAGTCAGATTCAGGTAAAATTGACATTCGTTGCAGAACTTCCTAGTAAATCTAGAAAGTAAGTTACGTATGGAGACTGTCGATATGTCAGTGAGTGCTTGAGATGGAGCTCACATCTTGCCATATTTGAAGCAATGTTTAATTGGGCGACATGAGAATCTCACACTCTTGATGCTCGACGAGCTTTTCATGTCACACTTTTCATCATGTTGCACATTTATGTCACACGCTGTTTTGCGTGCAACGTTTTCAAAGTGAACCAATTAACGCATGCGGGGATATTGTTAAGAAGTGCTGTGCTTCTTTTATTGACGAATGTACATTTGCGTAATATTTATTCAGCCATTTGTTCTGCATGTCTTTGTGCTACATTTATTAATATTGTTTTCCTTTTTTTTTTTCCTCTCTATCTCTTCTTTTGCATCGCAAATTTCTTTAATTCCCTCTCACTTTGCTTGAAACTAGCCATGGCGGGTAAGCACTTCTTATGTGTGTGACTGTGTCGGTATGACGGGGTCAGTAAAGTTTTATTAGTTGACAAAAAAAAGCATATTGCAATGCTTTCTCCTGCAAAATAGAACAAGGGTGATCCCACTTCTGGGAGCTGGTTCATTCAAAAGTTATCACAGTTGAAACTGTTGTGATTCTTTTTATATTAAAGGGATAGAAACACCTCATCTGTAAAAATTATATAGTAGGATTTATCCTTCCACGTAAAACAGTGCTCCCATTGCTGAGAGGTATTCTGTTCTAAAGTTATTGCAGCCCAAACATTGGCTCCGTTGCTACACTATCCTATAGACAGCTCTGGTCAGTTGACCATAAACCTCAATAGCATGGTGTAGCAATAGCGCCACTGTAGCATTTCAGACCATTAAGATACTTCATCTTAAAAAAAAATAAAAAAATAAAAAATAAATCAAGTTTGAGCATCAATATCTTTTGAATAAAACACCTCTTGGCAATGAGAGTATCCTGGTTTTGTTCATGAGTATAAAGCCTACACATATGTATATACATATTTAGTTTTACTATTCCTTTAAACCAAGTAATTCTCAGTCCCAGTATTTGGGACAAACCAAGGGGCCAGTTTTTCTGGATCTCCCTAATTAAGTACTGGATCTTATTCACAATACTGAGCCACTGATTTATTTATTTATTTTGCCTCTGATTAAGCAGGGATGTCTTGAAAAGTTGACACTGGAGTGTCCCAAGGACCAACTGTAGTTAAACTATTTGCAACAGTGCCACCTTGTGTCCAGACTTATTCTGTAGCTTTAAATTGGAGAATTGAGCCATTGGCTAAAGTTCTTCATATAATATAATGAATATAATAGTAGCAGCTTCATCACTTTGTGACAGTTTGATTTGTTATAGCTTTTAAATGAATAAACTCCCAGCACTAAGAATGTCTTTGTCGTACTCAGAATTCTACTATATGTTTTCCATAAAAAATGTTAGTCACCCTTAGATTTCAGGTGTCATAACATTGCATTATGTGTACTCTTCAAATTGGTTATTGTCATCTAAATAGTATTGCTATTTTTTTTGTTTGTTTTTTTTTCTTTTCATACTGGAAAACTTTATCAAAAAGTATGTGTCATGTTAACCAGCAGATGGTGCAGCACAGTGTTTAATTAGCATTAAACTTCACTTAAACCCATAATTATTACACGAAACTTAGCTGAAAAGCTTAGATAGCTTATAGAACGTCAAGGGTAGCATGCATTAGCATAAGGTACAGAGTATGAATATCTTGTTAACTGTACATTTCCTGATATTTTGGCTAATATGACACACTTGCCGTTTTTAATGCAGTTTTCAAATATGCAAACATGAATTGATGTGATGTGGCCCCATATCATGGTGATGTCACTTCCTCACTCTGCCTGGCATTGTACGCACAGTGCCAGGAAGTGACATCACAAGGGGAGGGACTAACGTTTCAATTATCCATATTTTTAAAACTTAGGGTAAAAGGGATAAAAATGAAAGCTGGGGGAAGAATAACTTCACAGTATAAATCAAATAATAATTGTATTAAATAAAAATGTTTTAACCCTTTTAGGCTAGTGAGGTCTAAAATGCATTGAGAAGCACTTATTTTACCAATAATTGCTCCACTTTTGTCTTAATGCATACCCTCCTCAGGCGCTTTATTTTTTATAAAACTTCTAACCCTTTGTGTTTCAGAGAGGTATCCAATGCATTGCGCTGCAATGCGTTGGATACCTCTCTGGCACTCAAAAGGTTATTGTTGATAAGGTTATGGGGGTCAATGTGATCACACTAAGGCAGGAGTAGCCACATTTGAGCCTTTATCTGGTTGGGGACAATAGCACCACATCTGAAGATCCAAAGGTTGTCTACACCTGCCTCAGGTATTTGTTACAGATTGCTCTGCAATGTGTCAAATTCTCCCCTCCAGTTTAAATGCAAAGCAGTACATTTCAGACCCCTTGCTTAGATAAAAGGGTTAATGTATTTGGGCTCTAAGTGCGTTTTACCAACAGCAAACCGCCCTAACTTTTAAATCCCCCAGCATGAAGGAACATTTTTATAATTATTGCATTGCAAATGATTTACACAGGGCACGCAGACCTATAATCACTATAAGACAATATGGAAAAGGAGGCTACAGATGAATGGAAATGTTTCCTTCCCATACATTTCCTTGTGTGAATTGACAAGTTGAACTTGTCATAATCATCTAGAGCAGAGGTTCTCAACCCGTGCCCTCAGTGGTCACTAACAGGCCAGGACTTTCCCTGCTAGAACACAAGTGTGTTTATCAGAGGCTCAGTCATATTGATTAACTCACCTGTGCTCTTAAAAGGAAATTCTAAAATCCTGGCCTGTTAGTAGCCACTGAGGGCACGGGTTGAGAGCCACTGGTCTAGAGATGACATCTCTCTCTTGCATCCAAGAAGTTACGTTTTTTTGTGCTTGTATGATACAGTCTAAAGGTATATTCTGTGCCAGGTAATAGTAGGTGGGACTGATGTGTGTGTGGTCATGTGAGAAGTGGGGGTGTGGCCATGGGATTAGCGATGGCCACCTAGAGCAGTGTTTCCTTGGGGTGTTCTGGATGAACTCACTTATGCGCAGGTGAGTAATCAGTAGCTTAGTCATTAGGATTCATCCCCTGTTCTTAACCCCTTAACGACGAGCAGTTGTGAGAGTGAATTCCCCTTAAGGACAGCTTTGAAGTTGGTTGACGTGCCAGCACATGTGATTTGTCAAAAGGAGGTCTAATAAAGAGCCAGCTCAGGTTTTGGAGTTGTCAATTTCAGACCCTGCTAGTGTTTACAGTGCTCCAGCATAGCTTTTTCCAATGCCTAATATTCTCAACTACTACTAACCCTGTAATTGGTAGCACCCAATACAACCACATTTACCTGTAACATCTGCACTACCCTTTCTCCTCTTTGGGAGTGGAACTGCCCATTCAAAGCTTATGAGGAGGCAAAAAAGCAGTGCATTTTATTGCCTCTCTCTGCTGCATAGGCCGTTCAATGTAATCCAGCTCATTCCCCTTCAGGGGCGATTTTCCAAAAGCAAAGGTACCAGGTGACATTATTCTTTGGGAACAAAGTGCCAAAAAAGTACAGTCACTGATAAAAGGTACAAGCTCAATTACCTGTCTGAAAATCAGTTCTGCTCCCCTTGCTGAAAAATGTCTCCCATCACTCGCCTGATAACATAAGCCTCTGGCCTTGATTGGGGGAGGCTAAATCCTGTGTACTGCAATATGTCGGCAACTTTGATAACAGAGAGATGTGAGAGGCAGCACTTGGGCCCACCCAGGCCCCATGGTTATTTAAAGTTCTGTTTTTGTTGACTTATATGAAGAAGACGGGTTAAGCTTGGACAGTCAAGATTTGAGTGATTGCAGTAACTGTTTGTGGATGTAAACATGACATCGTCCCCCTCTGCTGGGCACCCACTTTAACACCGCTTGTCGTACTGCCCTAAAAATGGCTCTTGTTGAAATTTCACTTGGATCCAAGGGGTTAAGTTTCTACTTGGAGAAGAGTCCTACTATTTGGGCCCTTGAAATGAATCACATGTTAAAACAGTAAATAAAATCACACCGTCCCACAGGAATTTCCTCTAGAGGAAGTTGGCAAAAGGCTCTAAATTCTGTTATTCTTCATATTTAAAAGACAGTTCTGCAGTCAGGAGAGATTTATATCTGGGATTGTTTTCGTTCCTACTAAGAAATGCTTGATTTTATACAAATACCTCAACAAATTAGCTATGAACCCTGTCAGACGTTGTGTGTGTGTGTGTGTGTGTGTGTGTGTGTGTGTGTGTGTGTGTGTGTGTGTGTGTGTGTGTGTGTGTGTGTGTGTGTGTGTAGAGTTTGGTGCAGACATGCTTACTGTGCTAATTGCTGGAAGGTGGCAGAACGTCTGACAAAGGGTGGCATCAGTGGTGTACTAACGGAGGGGCGGGGTAGTCCGCCCTGATTAGGGGGTGCCACTCAATCTCAGTGTGTAGGTACTGATGGCATTAGATGTGCCCCGCCGTCCAATACTTTCCTAGGCAGTAGGCATGTGACTGTCGAACTGCAGCCAATGAGAGAGGAGTGCTTTGGATACTCCTCTCTCACCGGTTGTGCGTATGATGTGGCAGAGCGGCGCAGTTGCTCATGGTCTGGAGGAGATACCTGGTCACGGGAGTGGAGCAGTGACGCAGCCAGTAAAGCGTGCGAACTGGAGCAAGGAGGACGCCAGACTAGGCCTAAATACCTCACCACACGCTGCACCCAGAGTCAGACGCTGCCAGGCAGCAGTCAGCCCTATAGGATCTGCCCCGGGTGTCAGATGCACTAGGTACGCCCCTGGTTGGCAGTGAGCCACCAATACGTGTGCGCCTATCAGTCTTCACTGAAGTTACAAAATGTTGCAATTGGGAACGGTTGTCGCTGGCGTAAGTAAACCATGCAACCTACTGCACACGGGATTAGGCAGAACTGTGCGGCAATTTAGGTTTTCCGTGTAAACTTATCCTTGGATGACAAATCAGATTTAGGTAGAAATTAGAGTACGGTGAAATACCCATTGGCTCCTACAGCTCCCATCATCCTCAGCTAGCCAACAGCTGGTTGAAGACCCCTGACGGCTGGAGAGCTAAGGCTTGCCTAATCCTGTGTCTACCAACGTAGGGCCAAATCCACAAACAAAATGGTGAGCTGCACTGTAGGCACAAATGCAAACTGATTTAAAGGAGAAGTAACACCTCCATCTAATAACCCACAGTTTTACCTTACTGTGGCCAGAAAATCACGATGGCCTCTATGAATTTTGTCCTTGTCTCTCAGTTCGTGAGATACTCTCTTTAACCCCCAAGTTAAGTTTAGTTAATTTTAAAGATTATCAAAACTGACTGTAATTAAAGGGATAGTAACACTTAAAATATAAAAATATTTATTTTGTAAAGTTTATCCTCCTTAGTAAAACAAGGGGACTTGTACTGCTGGGAGATGTTTTCTTTAAAAGTTATTGGAGCTCATACTTGAATTTTGTTGGATGCAATATCTCAGTGGCCTGATAGTTTTACAGTGGCGCTGTTGGTACACCATCCTATGGAAGGTTTATGGTCAACTGACTAGAGCTGTCCATAGGGGTGGTATAGAAACCGCGCCACTAACAATTCAGGCCATTGTGATATTGCACTTAATTTTTTATTTTAAGTTTGAGCTGCAATATCTTTTGACTGAAACTCCTCTCAGCAGCAGGACTGCCCTTATTTTTCTGAGGAGGATAAACTCTACAGTATATATTTATTTCCATATTAAGTCTTACCATCCCTTTAATATAAAGTTACTGAAAATATTAACTTAATGTTCAGGGAATTAGCCTAAAGGTCCCACTTTGCCATCAAAATGCATTACAAACACACACACACACACACACAAAAACAAACAAGCACACGCACAAAAACGCACAAAAACAAACACACACAAAAACACACACACACACACAAAAACACACACACACACACACAAAAACACACACACACACACAAAAACACACACACACAAAAACAAACAAGCACACGCACAAAAACACACGCACAAAAACAAACACACACATGCACAAACACACACATGCACAAACGCACGCACAAACACACGCACGCACAAACGCACGCACAAACACACGCACGCACAAACACACACATGCACACGCACGCACAAACACGCACGCACAAACACACGCACGCACAAACACACGCACGCACAAACACACGCACAAACGCACGCACAAACACACACACGCACAAGCGTACGCACAAGCACACGCACGCACAAACACACGCACGCACAAACGCACGCACAAACACACGCACGCACAAACGCACGCACGCACAAACGCACGCACAAACACACGCACGCACAAACACACGCACGCACAAACACACGCACGCACAAACGCACGCACAAACACACGCACGCACAAACACACGCACGCACAAACACACGCACGCACAAACACACGCACGCACAAACGCACGCACAAACACACGCACGCACAAACACACGCACGCACAAAAACAAACACGCACAAACACACAAAAAGAAACAAACACACACTAAACTTGTGTTTAGGATCACTGTAACACTTAAGAACCAGTGCATTGCTTCACAACTTGTTGCGCAGCCTCTGGTCCTTAAATGGTTTAAAGACACCCAAGAAACTAAATAAAGAGGAACACAGTAGAAGAAGGGAATATTTTAAGGAAGGAAATGGGCAATTAGAGGAAACCGCTTTTTAAAACAGAAGAAAAAGATCCATAAAAGACAATATGTCAAATCCCACATATGTAACCAGATGCCCTAATGCAGTGCTTCCCAGGCCTCTCTCTCCATGGGGCCCTAACACCCTCCCATGTATTTAGGGTGTCCCTGCTTGTGCTCAGGTGAGTTAACCAGAGGCCCAGTCATTTAATTATCTCGCCCTAAATACACGGCCTGGTAGTGGTCCCAAAGTATTGGATTAGGAACCACCATTCTACACCAGGGATGGGCAACCTGAGACACTCCAGCTGTTCAGCACTACAATTCACATCAAAGCACACTTTGTAGACCGTTCCAATGAAGTAGTTTTTTTTTTAAAATATCACTATTGCGGCTCTGCTGAAGAGCCTCCACTGGTCCCGGGACCAGATTCTCCGGCAGTCAGCTAGAGCGCTGACATCTGGGAAAGGGGAGGGAGGGGGAGAACTTTAACACATTCTATCTCTCAAACCATAAATGTTTTTTTTAATAGCTACAAGATATTTTTTTTTAAACGACACAATACTATCCCTGTAAAGAAAAATAGAACCTTCTATGCAGGCAGGCACCGGCAGGGATCTTGCTGTAGGCGCTCTGTGCTCCTGCGCTGTCAGGCCCTTCCGGTGCCTTTCTGGACAAAGGCTTCCAACTCGCCAATCGTGGAGTTGAAGGGGACGGACAGAGCAGACGCAGTGACGCCGTCTCTGCAAGATGTCTGCGCTGTTCCCCGGTGCTGCCTGCATAAAAGGTTCTATGTTTCTTTAATGCAACAATTATACTTGAAAATAAACCTATGTCTATGCATATCACTAATGTAATAATGATTTGGGCCTCTATCTTAATCACATGAAAGTTCCACTTTAATATTGCGTTCTGAAGTTTTAACTCCTTCGATCATTGTGAAGCGGTGTCTTTTAGATGTCTAACTTCTAAAGGGTTAATATGATTGCAATTTGCATAATAATTTTAACAACTGAGCAGAGAGGTACATTGGAAAAAAGTTTAACCCTTTGAATGGTATGTAAATACACAAATTAAACAGTTTGAGGCTATTTTAACCCCATTCAAAGCTAGATATGTCTCCAGTGAACTGGGAATGTCCTGTCCCCAATTTATTGGAGACATCTGTAGCAGCGAAGGGGTTAAAATAACTTCAGAAATTGTTTCTTGTTTATTTATATATTTTTAACCCCTTTAGTACTTAGGGGAATTGGATATCCCACTGGTAAAATGTGGTGAAACGTTCAGCCACCGGAATTTTCTGTCTGATCTGTCAGTAGTAGTAGTATTATAATGCTTTGTTATTCATCAGTACCATGGCGCCACCTACTGTTTGCACATCATTACTTCTGTTTGTATTTTATTTGGCCATTATACACACATTGGTGCAATGCTGGAGCAAACCAACTTCACCATGGGGGGGACAAATAAACATTCCCATTAATGTAAATTATATTTTAACCCCTTGAATGCTAGAAAGATATCCAACACGTTCTGTGATATAAATTCAAAATTTTCATATTCCATTTGATTTAAATAAATTTATGGAATTTTTATATGTCCCCGTTGGTGCACCCCAAAATAGGTCCAGTTCATCTAGTACGTAAGTCTTTCTGCCTTTAGACTTTTTATCTGCTGTCTCTATTAAGTTTCATTCCTCATTTCCGTTACTCAGCTTCAGCCACAAGAGATCAGCCCTCCGCCGACCGCTAACCTGGACCGAACCAATGATAAAGTATATGAGAACGTGACGGGACTGGTTAAAGCTGTGATAGAAATGTCTAGCAGAATCCAGCCGGCACCCCCGGAGGAGTACGTTCCAATGGTGAAGGTAATTAGAGGCTTATTCAATCTCTGATTATAGTGAGCTCTTAAACGGATCATCTTAACACAACTTCTGAAGATCTTTCTAAATCACTTCTGTTGTATTAGCCATTTTATATTTCAGAAAGTATATTTTGAGTTATTTAGATTACACACATCCCAAGTGTTCCTCTTTAGGAGGGACAGTCCCTCTGAGACCCAAATCTCTGTCCCACCCTGGTGTCCCTGTGTTTAGGAGATCAGACTGTGTGGTGTGTATATAAGTGTATCACTCTGGTGTCCCTGTGTTTAGGAGATCAGACTGTGTGGTGTGTATATAAGTGTATCACCCTGGTGTCCCTGTGTTTAGGAGATCAGACTGTGTGGTATGTATATAAGTGTATCACCCTGGTGTCCCTGTGTTTAGGAGATCAGACTGTGTGGTGTGTGTATATAAGTGTATCACCCTGGTGTCCCTGTGTTTAGGAGATCAGACTGTGTGGTGTGTATAGAAGTGTATCACTCTGGTGTCCCTGTGTTTAGGAGATCAGACTGTGTGGTGTGTATATAAGTGTATCACTCTGGTGTCCCTGTGTTTAGGGAGATTAGACTGTGTGGTGTGTATAGAAGTGTATCACCCTGGTGTCCCTGTGTTTAGGAGATCAGACTGTGTGGTGTGTATAGAAGTGTATCACCCTGGTGTCCCTGTGTTTAGGAGATCAGACTGTGTGGTGTGTATATAAGTGTATCACCCTGGTGTCCCTGTGTTTAGGAGATCAGACTGTGTGATGTGTATAGAAGTGTATCACCCTGGTGTCCCTGTGTTTAGAAGATCAGACTGTGTGGTGTGTATACAAGTGCATCACATTGCTCCACAGCAATAAAACACACATTAATGTTTGTTTATACTTCATTCTGTGCGTTTATAAATTGTAAATTGTCTGTTTAAATAAAATAACTTGACCTTGTTCTAAATAATTTATCCAATTAAATAAAGAGCTGTCAAAGGTCATGGAATAACCTAAAAATTCTCTATAATGCACCACTCACCCCAGCAACACTATTTAAAGGGGAACTATCACCCCACATAAATTTCCCCCCAAGAATTACCCATCTGACTGAACAATAGTACTATTCGCCAGAATAATTACCGCCTTATAGAGAAGTTCTACTGCCGCCGAGACTGGCGGCCAGGCAACAGTGCTTTAGAGGACTCTGCGTGCCTGCTCCGTCAGTACATTCCGGTACCTTAAGGTACCAATCAATGCCTCTCAGAGGAGACAGGGACTGACAGTGCTGGTGCACAGACGTCTCTAAGCAAAGATGTCTGCGCTGTTGTCTGGCCGCCAGTCTCGGCAGCAGTAGGATTTCTCTATAAGGGGCGTAACTTTTTGTGGGCTGATAGTTCCCCTTTAAGTTAAAATTGTCCCTCCTTGGCCATGTCATGTGTTGGGAGGTATGAGATTATACTAACCATGGCATGCCATTCAGGCACTTCCTGTCTTACTCTATATTACCTCCCCCACTCACTGGCAGCAAAGTATTGCCCACCTCCACTAGTGCTGAAAGGGTTAAGTACCAGTGATTGGTGAAGGTAAGACAGGAAGATCCTGCTTTCCATGAATTAATATGCGTAATATATAAAGCCAAATAACTCAAAAACGAGTTTTCTAAATTTAAAATGTCCCTTTGAACTGCAAGCTTGTGTGTATTTGGGGAATGCAGACATTTTATGGTTTTATTTCACAGGGGGTCGGCCTGGCGCTGCGCACCTTATTGGCAACGGTAGATGAAACCATTCCCGCTCTCCCAGCAAGTACACACCGAGAGGTAATGTGTATTGCCTTATTATAACGTAACAAGTTACCCGTCAGGGGTGCAGTACATTACTCTTCAATGCTTTGCACACTCATCTAGTACTTGATTGGTTATATTTCATATCTGATGAGTTTTGATTTTTGTGCTATAGATCAGGGTAAGATTTACAGTTAATAAAATAATTTAATGGCTCTTTTTTTAAAAAAAAAAAATACATTTCTCCTGTTGGCTGTCTCTTACCAGCTCTTAGGATAGTATTTTATGGATTTAACATGAATAATTTTTACATATGCTAGCTGTAACGATATGATATTTAGAGATATACCAACCAGTTTAGTTTTCACATTCCATTAACCTGCGGCGTGCTGCACTGAGGGAGATTAGTTATCCAGATTACCTCTTAGTATCTTCTAAACCAGGCATTGCCAATTGATAGACTTCAGCCATTGGACACCACAAGTCCTTCATCCATAACTAGCCAAGGGATGATGGGAGTTGTGGTCCTTAAAGGGGAACATTCACCTCTTAAAACATTTTTTACCATAGGTTTAGTTAATAAAGTACTATTAGGAAAGGCGTTTTTTCTTTTCTTCATGTACGTACTTGTAAAGGGATAGTAATGTTTCATAATAAAAGCAGCTCTAATTAATCTTCATAGTATTTGGACTTTGGAGAGTGTTATTTCAATTCTGTCAGAGTTGTAGTTCAAGAGTAATTGAATGATAAAGTATCCCCCTCCCGCCCCTTTTACTGAAGTAACACTGCTCATCTCAGAGCAGCAGGGTGATGTCCAGGTAGATTGCAGAAGGGACAATCTTAATTAAGATAAGGGAAAAGCTGAAAAACCTGTCAAGGAGGGCAGGGTTTTCCTTATGATCACAGTAAGGAGATTGTCCCTTGCTGTTACCTGTCCGGCCAAGAGACCAGATTACACATCTGAGGGGAGGTGGCCTACACTAGGTAAAAGGGGCGGGAGGGGGATACTTTATCATTCAATTACTCTTGTACTACAACTCTGACAGTATTGAAATAACACTCTTTAAGGCTCAAATACTATGAAAATTAATTGGAGCTGCTGTTTTTGTGAAACATTACTATCCCTTTAAAGATATTCAATCTTCAATCTCTGCCGGTCAGCATAATGCAGTACTCTGAATCTTCAGCACAGCTCTTCTTGACTTCCTAATTTTTCCTCCCAGCTGCCCCAGGGAGCAGCGCGTTCATGCTGCCCTTCGGTGCGGTGTGAATGGCTTCTATCATTACATCGAGCTCCGGATAGCATTATGCCCGTTATGTGGAAATGCACAGCTTGAAGATTAAATCTCTTTAAAAGTACGTACATGAAGGAAAAAAAAAACACCTTTCCTAATACTTTTTTATTAACTAAACCTATGGTATCAATTTTAAGAGGTGAATGTTCCCCTGTAACAACTTTAGGTCCAATAGTTAACTACTCTGTCCTAGACAATACATCTGCAAGGCTTTTGGTTTGCTTGATGTGTGACCAATGTTTGCTTACACTACCGTTCAAAAGTTTGGGGTCACTTCAGAAATTCCCTTGTTTTCTGTGAAACATTCAGCAAATAAGTTGCAAAATGAATAGGAAATACAGTCAAGATGTTGACAAGGTTAGAAATAATGATTTTTAATTTAAATAATAATTGTGTCCTTCAAACTTTGCTTTTGTCAAATCCTCCATTTGCAGCAAATGTAGATATTCCATTAAAAATTGGCCGTTTCCAGCTACAAAAGTCAATTACAACATTAGCAATGTCTATGCTGTATTTCTGATCCATTTGACGTTATTTTAATAGACAAGATTCGCTTTTCTTTAAAAAACAAGGACATTTCTAAGTGACCCCAAACTTTTGACCGGCAGTGTATGTCCATATTTGAGTCATGATGACAGGTCTACTTAATGCATTTATTTTCTAAGTAGAACAGCGTTATCAGTCTTTTAGGGTGTTGGTTATCTTGGTGTCACAATAGCCAATCTGTATTTCAGATCGAGATGGCGCAGAAGCTGTTGAACTCCGACCTAGCAGAGCTGATAAACAAGATGAAGCTGGCACAACAGTACGTAATGACCAGCCTCCAACAGGAATATAAGAAGCAGATGCTGACCGCTGCGCACGCCTTGGCCGTGGATGCCAAGAACTTACTAGATGTCATTGACCAAGCCCGGCTGAAAATGATTGGACAGTCAAGGCCTCACTAAATGCCAAGTCCTGGACTCCTTGTTATGTTCTGTTTAACTTAACTCAAGTTTTCCTTTGGGATTACATCAAGCCTTCCACCAGCAATCCTCTACGTCAGTGGCGGACCGCTTCTACGGTGCAAACTGATGCCATGTGGCACATCTTGGGGTTTTTTCCTTTTATTATTATTGCTGAAATGCAGTTGGCCTAGCATTCCGACACGCACATTGGACTCAGATCACATTATAGAGACCTTTAAACACATAGCCAAGTAAAGCGATATGGCGGCTGCGGACGGGAAGCCAGAGGTCGAGGGTAGCACTCTGACGATTGGAAAGGCGAGGTGATCCTTATTAACCCAGAGAGCAGGCAGCGTTCGTCTGAAACTCGACAGCTGTCGCAACTGGAATCTCTTCTTTTTTTTTTTTGTATCGATACAGACACATAAAGCTGAAGATGTTACTCGTAATTTACACAGAAATTAAGAAGCTTTATTTTCAAGACTTTGTTGAAAGACACGTAACGGTTCTTTCCAGCTCTAACTTCTTCCATATGTTTTTATCATTTTTCTCCTCCATGTGGATATGTGAAGACTTTACATAGACAACCGAAATTTCTTGTATGTCCTTTTTTCACCAAAATAAAGTGCCAGCTTGTTTTTCCCCCCTGCAGAGTTCTTTACTGTGAATATAACATCATGTCCAAACATCTGCACTTAGAAATGTTCTTAGCCGTTAATGGAGCAGTAAACTTTTTATAGCAAAATAAATATCTTATAGGACTTTTCCTTTTGACTAAAGACAAAGGTATACCCTCTGTTGTGAGATTTTCATTCGACAGTGATTATAGCTCAAACTCAATTTTTCTTATATTGCAATTTTCTGTCGTGGTCATTAGGTGGTGCTGTTCCTATCACTTGCTACGGAGAGCTGTAGTCTGAGATTCATGCGCTCTCGTAGAGTGCATTATAATAAAAACAATTGCCATTTGGACACCAGTTTTTTTTTTTTTTTAGGTTTGATAGAAAAGAAAAAAAAAAAAGAGCTTTAATCGTCCAGTAGTGGAAGTTCCCTGACATTACTCAGAAAAGGAAAAGTCCTATAGCATATTATTTTCTTTAAAACAGTTTATTGCTTGATTAAAGGTCTCCCATTTTTATATAATTTATAAAAGCTATTTTAAGTCTGTGCTAACCTTTTACATTTCTTACACCCCACAAAGTTCATCTACTCCTGCATTGTCCGGTAGTTTAAAATGATGATTATTCAGATCTAAATCCTCCTTCCCTGTTTGTTTGTTTTTGTTTTTTTTTTAAGTTGCATCTTTATTACCCAAATAAATTATCAGATCATTTGTTCTGTAAACCATGACCCCCGCCCCCTTGTTGGTTTGTCAGGGGGATATAAATTATTCTCAGGAAGAATATAATGAACTTGTACAGATACTTTTGACCTATTAAAGAGGTGTGACCTGCAAACCATCTTTTTGTGATAGTTAATTGATTTTGGGGTTTTATTTGTTAGGTCCTTGAAATTTTCTGGATTAATCACGAATTACCCTTAACCCTTTAAGAATCAGAGGGGTGCACGGAGGGGTGTGAAGCAATGTATTGCACACTGCTTTGGCTCTTAAAGGGTCCGCTCGTTAAACGATGCCAATTTCTCCAAAGCATTGGAGGCATTTCTAGCTCCCACAGAGCTAATTATGCACTAGAAAACATGTTGCATATCCTTAAAGGGAAACTGTTACTTTAACCCCTTAAAGGGATAGTAATACTTCGTTTTACCTTTATTTTATTTTGTAAGCATGAAAAAACATGAAGAACGATGTAAGTCTTATCTCTCAAACCTTTATGGTTTGAGAGATATTCACAAGTAAAGTTTCCCCCTCCCGCCCCTTTTACCTAGTGTAAGCCACCTCTTCTCAGACAGTACAGATAACAGAAGGGGACAATGTTCTTTGTATGAAAACAATGAAAGCCCTTCCCCCCCTTGACAAGCTTTTCAGGTTTTTCCCTTATTTTAATTGAAGATTGTCCCTCTCTGCAGTCTACCTGGGCACCTCCCTTCTGATCTGGCTGAGCAGTGTTACATCAGTAAAAGGGGCGGGAGGGCGAAACTTTGTTTGTGAATATCTCTTAAACCATAAAGGTTTGAGAGATAAGACTTGTACTGTTCTTCATGTTTTTTTAATGCCTACAAAATAAAATAAAGATAAAATGATGTATTACTATCCCTTTAAGGATATTTTTTTATTATTATTATTATTTTTATTATTTTTTGCAGATCTGATTCAGGGCTCCCCAATCAGCATGCAGCCTTGTGGGGTGCCCTGAATTCCATGACTGTCCTGGCATGTCATGGGTCCTTATGGCTAGCCGAACCATAACGTGCCAAGGGTCCTTAAAGGGATAGTATTGGCATTTTTTTTTACAAACATGAATCTTGTAGGCATTAAAAAATAAAACTAAATCCCCCCAGTCCCATCTCTCAAACCTTTATGGTTTGAGAGATATTCGACACCAAAATCCCCCCTCCCTCCCCTCTCCCTGACCTCATCGTTCTAGATGCCTGCAGGGGAATCCAGTCCCGGGACTGTCTGGTTTGCAAGCACACTTTGTAGACCATTCCAATGAAGTAGCTCTTTTTTAAGATCGCGATCTCTGCTTGTCGAGGGACTGGATTTCCCTACTGTCTGCTAGAGCACTGATGTCAGGGAAAGGGGAGTAGGAGGGAACTTTGGTGCCGAATATCTCTGAAACCATAAAGGTTTGAGAGATGGGACTGGGGGCATTTGGGTTTATTTTTTTAATGCCTACAAGATTCATGTTAGTAAAAAAATGGCAGTACTATCCCTTTAATGGATTAATGTGTGAAAATAAATATTTCAGTATTGTACCTACTTACTAAAATGAGGGTACACTCACTGCTGTGAGAGTTTTACGTTAGGATTTAACCCTTTGAGTGCCAGAGGGGTTCGCCACTCATTACTCTGCAATGTGTAGCGTAACACCTCTGACACTCAAAAGTTTAAAGGGAAAGTGTCACCATAAATTTTTTTTGGGGGGGTTTTTTCCTGCTGAGTGCAACAAGCAAACTGCAGCTGTTACCGTAAAATCTCAGGTATAATACGCACCTGTGTGTAATACGTAGGTGCAAATTATACCCAATATTTTAGGGGAAAACAAGAGGGCCTATGTATAATACACTCCCTTGTTTTCCCCGTTTGCTAGATTGTTTTGGCCTATTCAGTAATTCCCTCCCTCCCTCTACCATGTAAGCAGATCTATTCTCTGCTTAACTCACCCACTCCATCTCTGCGCATTGGACGTACTGTATTGCCCTGCGAGGATCTTGAAGTATTACCATTGGCTAAAACTAGAAGGTCCTGCAGGGATTTGCTGGAAGCGGGCGGCAGAGGCAAGACAGCCGCCCACTGTGCAGTGAATAGAAGCCGGCTCAGCTCTGGATTGGGTGAGATAAGCAGAAAGCAGATCTGCTTACTTGATAGAGGGAGGTAATGAATGGGCGCTAATCTAATACGCACCCCCACACACACACTTCACATAAGGTGAAGTGGTGCAAAATTGTGAGTATTTTAGAGTATTCAAAAGTTATCAGCATTCAGACTTGCATTTTTGTATGCAGTGCATCCATTACCTAAAATTTTGCATATATTTATATAAAAAAAAAGTAACGTTAAAGGGATAGTAATACTTAAGTATTACTAATCCCTATAGCAAAGTACTACTAAAAAAAAACATATTGCCCCCAGTGTCATGACCGCTTCTAAAGTTTCCCTCCCCCTTCCCCATAGTCAGCGTTCTAGCTGACTGCAGGGAAGCCAGTCATACGACTTTCAGGCGGCTCTGCAGCACAGCCGCAATCATGTTAATAAAGAAAGAAAACTTTTACTGAAATGGTCTTCTATGTGTGCTTGGTTTGTGCTTGGTTTGCAAGCACACGTAGAAGACCGTTTTAGTAAAAGTTTTTTTTTAATTAACGCGATCGCGGCTCTGCTGCAGAGCCGCCTGATGATCTAAGACCGGATTTCCTTTCAGTCAGCTAGAATGCTGACTTCGGGGAAGGGGGAGGGAGAGGGCAACTTTAGAAGCGTTCATCTCTCAAACCATAAAAGTTTGAGAGATGACACTGGGGGCAATACGTTTTTTTTTTTTAGTAGGGCTTTACTATAGGGATTAGTATGTATTACTATCCCGTAAGGTCTCATTCAAATACATAAAAGTTGTGAAATGCAGGTTAAGTTCTTCAAACCTTTCATCAGCTAATCACATCATGGGTGTGAAGTTATCAGACATGACATCTTTAAGACCATACTGATGAACTCACAAATGACATCACTGCAGACATCATAAATGACCTTGCTAATAATGCACATCATCAGAGTGTAGTGAAATACTGCTTTACCAGCACTGCAGCTTCACGACTATAGCCTGCTGCCAACATACATCATGCACCAACAGCAATATAAATTAAACAGTGCACCAAGAGACATAGTAACATGGTAAATTGGGTTGAAAAAAGACACAAGTCCATCAAGTTCAACCCATGCCTCATAACCCAGAGACATGAGGATTACATAGCTTTACTGCTGCCAAATAAGTTATTCCTGTTTTGCCTTCTAATACACTGTATGACCCTGTATGTTCCCTTTTGAAACAAACTTATCTAAGCTTCTCTTAAATGTATCCATTGTATCTGCCATAACTACCTCCTTGGGCAAGAAATTCCACAATTTAACAGACCTTACTGTAAAAATCCCCTTCCTCTGCTGAAGTTGAAACCTCCTTTCCTCTAATCTCAAGGGGTGTCCCCTGTCACCTGATCAGGTCTTAGAATAAATAGCTCACCGCAGAGATCCTTGTATTGACCTCTCATATACTTGTACAATGTGATAAGGTCTCCTCTTAGTCGTCTTTTCTCTAGAGTAAATAAACCAAGTTTGTCTAGTCGTTCCTCATATGTCAAATCCTCCATTCCCTTAATTAATTTTGTTGCTCTTCGCTGTACCCTCTCCAGTTCTAGAATATCCTATTTCAGAACTTGTTCCTAAAACTGCACTGCATACTCAAGGTGAGGTCTTACCATTGATTTGTATAATGGCAAAATGTTATCCACTCTTCAGTACCCCTTTTTATGCATAGCCTCATTCTGCACTGACATGTCCGAAAACACTGCCCTATTAGCAGGGTACCTAAAAATCCTGTAATAACACTAATGCAGAAATATGGAACACTAAAACTGCACCACACTAACGTCCTCTTCTACTACTAGTGCAGCACCAGCAACAAAACAGTTCTACTATAAATGTTCAAAGTAATGCTCAACAAGTAGTACTGGAAATAGATTTCCCCATTCAACACCCGCACTTCATTAAAATGCTGATCTAGCAACACAACACTTCAACTTAACGGCATAAATGTCTACAAATTCACTAAGCGCACAGAACATCACCCAGCACTTAAAGGGATAGTAATACTTCGTTTTAACTTTATTTTATTTTGTAGGCTTTAAAAAAACATGAAGAATGGTATAAGTCTTATCTCTCAGACCTTTATGGTTTAAGAGATATTCACAAACAAAGTATCCCCCCCTGTTCAACCAGACCAGAAGGGAGGTGCCCAGGTAGACTGCAGAGAGGGACAATCTTCAATTAAGATAAGGGAAAAAGCTGAAAAACTTGTCAAGGGGGGAAGGGCTTTCATTGTTTTCATACAAAGAAAACTGTCCCCTTCTGTTATCTGTCTGGTCATACAACCAGATTCACATCTGAGAAGAGATGGCTTACACTAGGTAAAAGGGGCGGGAGGGGAAACTTTGCTTGTGAATATCTCGTAAACCATAAAGGTTTGAGAGATAAGACTTATATCATTCTTCATGTTTTTTTAATGCCTACAAAATAAAATAAAGTTAAAACGAAGTATTACTATCCCTTTAACGCTACAGTCATAGCATACTTAGTATAAGGGTCAGTGTTGCTGATGAGATAATTTGTGATTTTGCAAGTGATTGCACAGATGAGGATATTTGTAACCAACTGTCATTTCTGACGCTATAAATGATATGCACATTGACATACCTACTAAGTGTCCCTCTTTAGGAGATATTGGTGGTTCATACCTCCTTATTCTGAAAGGCTGTTATCTTATTTCCATTCACTTAAAGACAATGCAGAACAATCACTTCTTAGATAACCTATCAAGATATAGCTATGGTAATGGCAGCCCCCACAGATCATATGCAAGGGTAGATTTTATGTCTCAGAGAACAAATGGATCATGATTATTACAGAGGGTAGCATAGAGTACAAAATATTTGTGTTTATAATCCCAGATCATTGTTTAGTTTGTGTCCTTTTAATGGTATAGCAAGTGCAGGCATTATCCAGTCCCATAGAAAATTAAGACGCTGTGAATCTGATTATTTTTGTAGAGGCTTAGTCCATGAAGTCCGGATGCCTCTGAAAGTTAATACTGGAGAGGAGATACAAACCATGTCTGATTCTTTGTTTGGAAGTCTTGGTCTAAAGTTAAAATATAATTATCTTATGTCCAAGATGGAACACAGATACCATGGGGTTGAGTCCCTCCTTCTGGAGGGCAGGACACATCTCAAAAGACAGTGTCTTGTACGTGGAGGCTCCCAGCCACTCCTCCAGCTTAACCCCTCCCCTCACCTTACAGTTCCCGGTATGAATGTGTCCTCTGTGGTGAATGTATGGAGCAGAGACACTCTCTTAGTTTTTAGATTCTTTATTATTTTCTGATCTATATGGTGCTGTCACAATTCCCCCACTAGGGGGCTTACCATTACCGGGCTTCCCCTTGAGTGGCCTGACCATTGTGCGGGTGCTGTGTGGACCATTGCAGCCCTGTGGAGGGAATCTTGTAACCCAAGTCTTCCCTCCCAGCAGAGTCTCCCGGGACACTCCTTGCTTTCACAATGGTAACCTGAAGACTGGAGAGTAACCCTTTGAGTGCCTTGGTTCACTTATCCCTATCTGGTGCCTCTCCATACAGAGGTTTTTCCCTGGTCCTTTGGCTCCTGAACTTAGGTTGGGTAAAATGTATTATCTATCCTGTTCTTTCCCTGGGTTATGGAGCAAGAATGGCTGCACTTTTGTAATGGATTAACCCTTTCCCTGCTGTATTCTCTAGCTTGGGGCACTGTGGACGGTTTCTAATTTTTTTCCACTGTATTGGACCCCTTTTTAGGTTCTACTTGCGTGGCCCCTAGGGTTTTTAGGTTCTGTTTCACACGTTGCCTGAGGTTGTACCACTGCCCCTTTACCTTTAAATATGTGTCCCCTATCACATATTCTTGGGGCCTCCTCAGAGGAAGGATGAGGAGGGGAAATATGAAGATATGGACTCTTCCTACTCTTATGAGGACTCTTAAGAGAATGACCCCCTTCCCTAAGCTGAGGAACTCATTAGAGCTATTTTGAAGATGGTTCATGTCTCTGACACCTCTGATGAGTGGTCTTCATCTACAGATGTCTTCCAGAGACGTACGAAATCTTCAACTTCTTTTCCCTCTAATGCCACTCTTGACCAGATCCTTCTGGGTAGTTTTTGGAGGCAGCTTTGTCGCAGTGGGCCTCTCCTCCAACCATGGACCCCCAGTGTCCAGGTTGGCTAAGTCTACTGCCCTGCCGTTTGAAGTTGCAGCAGTTTTGAAGGACCCAGCAGACAAGAAACTGG
This sequence comes from Rhinophrynus dorsalis, assembly GCA_037306005.1. Classification (NCBI taxonomy): domain Eukaryota; kingdom Metazoa; phylum Chordata; class Amphibia; order Anura; family Rhinophrynidae; genus Rhinophrynus; species Rhinophrynus dorsalis. The sequence goes on from CM074723.1 coordinate 21,705,392, forward strand.
AATCTATCCTCAGGACCAACTTTGTGGCCACTGGAGCAGCACTGAGACCTATTTTTGCTTCTGCCTGAGTTAACAGGGCTGTTTCCAGATGGGATGAACAGGTTAATGCAGGCTGTCCATGCCACAGGTTCCAAAATAGGATCTGTCAGTTATTTTGGCCGACATTAAAGAGGCTAACAATTGTATATCTGAGGCTATTTTTGAGGCGGTCAGGTTGTTCTCTAAATCCTCAGCTTTCTCTGTTGCTGTACAACGTGCTTTGTAGTTTAAGATTTGGTTTGCGGATCAGTCTTCTAAGAAGTCACTGGTTCCCTTACCCTTTCAGGACAAGTCCCTGTTTGGACCAGAATTGAAACAGATCCTCCGTGATGCTACTGGGGACAGGAGCACCTTGTTGCCTCAGATGCCCACCAAATTTCCTCTTATGTTAAGGAAACAGTGTCTTTTTCATTCCCCCCGCCAAATGGAAGCTAAAAGTCCTCAAGGCTCGCAGGCTTAACACCCACGCTTCTCCACCAAGCTCGGGAAGCAGTGACAGCCCAAGCGAACAGCTTTTAGGGCTAAGTCTGTCAAGCAACCTTCCACATGGCTGTCGCAGAATCCTGGTCTGCTTGTAGTTTGCATTTTCGTTTGGGAGTCCATGGTTGAGGACCAGTGGGATTTGCGGGCAATCTCCCCCAGACCGCGGTTCAAGTTTTTATTCCAACCTTTTTATGGAGGATGGTGGCTGTCGTCCCATCTTGGACCTCAAATGTCTCAAGAAATATGTGGTGACTATGCAATTCAAAATAGAATCTTTGTGTTATCATCTCAGAGATGTGCCCAAGGGGAGTATCTGGCATCTGTAGATCTTCATAATTTGTAACTATACATCCCCATCCACCCAGACAGACAATGCTATCTGCGTTTTGCCTACAGCTCGGATCATTACCGGTTCACAGCTCTGCCATTTGGCCTGGCTTCTACACCAAGAGTGTTCCCAAGAGTCATGGGGGCCTTGGCGGCCTTCGTTCACACCCAAAGCATTTCCATGACCCCTTATTTGGATGACCTGTTGATCAAGTCTACATCAGAGGAGCTGTTTGCCCAGCATGTCCAAGACTGTGCTCAATTGCTGGTCCATCATGGGTGGATTTTGAACATGCTGAAATCCTCTCCGGTACCATGGGGATGAGGTTTGACACCCATCAGGGGAAAGTTTTCCTGCCAGAGTAGAAAATTCTTCTGGTCATGCTGGAGGTGTTGCAGGCCTTGGAGTGGCCCTTGGCCATGATCGGGGAGTACATGAGTTTGCTGGGCAGAGGCTGTACTTTACGCTCAGGGCACACGAGGGAACTTCAATGGCATGTCCTTCAGAGTTTTTTGTGAAATGTGGCGCAACTGAATCGCCAGATATCCCTGTCTCCAGAGGCCAGCCGGGACCTTCAGTGGTTGCTTGGACACAGCCTGGAACAGGGGAAACCCTTTGCGATACCAGAATGGACTCTGGTCATAACGGACGCCAGCCTGAGCAGCTGGGATGAGGTTCTGGGTCCCCTGGGGGTCTTGGGCAGGTGGACTGCAGTGGAGTCTCTCCATTTCATCTGTGTTCTGGAACTCAGGGCAATCCACCTGGCCTTTGTGTACTGGACTTCTCTCCCGAAGGGAAGGTCAGTGATGGTCCAGGTGAACAACCCCACAGCCATGGCTTACATTAACTATCAAGGGGACACGTGTGGTGCCGCCACCTGGTTTGAGGTGAAGTACATTCTACGTTGGGCAGAAGCCTTCCATCTCCACCATGCACATTGCATGGGTAGAAAATGTACTAGCAGACTTCCTAAATTGCCAAGACTTGTATCCCAGAGAATGGGAACTCAATCTGGAGGCTGATTTTGCAATGGTGGGGTGTGCCAATGATAGACCTCATGGTCACCAGTGAAAACAGGACGTTTCTAACCTTCTGCTCCCAGAGGGGAGATCCTCTGGCCTTCTCCACTAACGCAGTGTTGATTCTGTGGAACTTCCACCTCGCTTATGTGTTTCCTCTGACTCCTCTCATACCCAGGGTTCTTAGGAAGATCAGGATGAACGGTGCGACCAGAATCTGGTCTCTCCTTATTGGACCAGGAGGGGGTGGTTTGTGGACTTGGTCAGTCTTTCCATTCAGGATCCATTCCTCCCCGGCCGAATCTCCTACTCCAGGATGGAGTGAACAAAGGACTCCACTTGAGCTCTTTCAAGGTTAAAATGTCAGCTCTTTGTGTTCTTCCAGAGATGTATTGCCATCATTCCACATGTCAAGGTGTTCCTTCAGGGGATGGCCCATGCTCTCCCTGCCTTTAAGGCTCCCACTCCTCCATGGGACCTTAATTGGATTTTGGGAGTTTTGCAGAGGCATCTTTTTGTGCCCCTTGCCTCCATTCCTCTGTGTCAGCCCTTAAGATATTTTTTTCTTTTGTCATTAGTCTCAGTTCTCAGAGTTTCTGAGTTGTAAGCCTTGTCTTGTAAGCCACCTTTCCTGGTCTTTCATAAGGCCAAGGTGGTACTTCAAACCTGTCAGGAGTTTCTTCTTAAGGTAGTTTCTGAGTTCCACATCAATCAGTAGATTGTTGTGCCTTCTTTTTTTCCTGACCCTAAGTCTGACAGGGAGAACGATCTCCATTTGTTGAACATGGTGCCTTAAATGTTATGTGCACCGGGGGCGGGGATGGTGATGACGTGAGGTGACGTGCTCATGTGTCTACCTGTGGGGGAGGAACGATAGGCAGTGAAGAGATGAGGAAAATGGTCTCACACCGGGATCGGTTATGCTATGAAGGGGACAAATAGGTTTGACACGCCTAAGAAGCACTGTGGACAGAGCTGACGAAGCGGAGTGGAGGGGACAAGGAGCAGCACTGAAAGAGAGGTGCCCAGCAGAAATTGATCCCTTCTGTATTGTTTGGTGAAGGGCTCCATACTGGCCCAGGTGAGGCTGGGTAAACCGTGCCAGTAACATTGTTGTAGTGCCGAAGAAGGGTCTGATTAAAGCCGCATGGGGTGCAATGCAAACAGTTGAGGAGGAAAAAGGCCTACACACAGATGCTTCCCCGTGGAATGCGGGGTTGGAGATTCCGAAGCCAGAGCAAAAAGGTTCCTATGGAGGCAGTAGTAAGAAACGCATGCAAACAGAGCAGAAGATAACTTCTGGAGAATAAAGCTGGTTGCCCAATGAGGCTGTGAAAGGAGCCGTGAGTAACCTCGTCTGATTAATTTATATGTATCTAACTGTAGTCAGTTGTATTTAATTACATACATTAAAACAAATTGAACTGTTATGAACCAAAAATGGCATATGGTATAATATGTTGACGGGCTTGTGACATCTTGGAAGGCCGATAAAATGGTCAGGAACGATTGAGGATGGAATTTATTCTGGAAGAGTATACCAGTTATGTGACAATATGAGCCAGGACTCAGGTAGTGATAGAGACTGGTTGACCTATACAGAATACCTGGTAGCCCAGACTAAATAATATCAACAAACCATGGACAAGGTCCTATATGATTAGGCAACAGGAAAATCACTTTAGAAGTCCCAGAAAAAAGGTTAAAGAAACATCTGATGGCTCCAAAACATGATAAAGATAAGCAGGAGAGGAATAAAGCCATTAGCACCTTTTATTCCCCAAAGGAAACAGGAGGGGATGGTTCACAAGGGAGGAAATAAACTGTGGAACAAAAAGATTCCCCGCTATTTCAGGGCCCTAATAAAACTCCGGATAAAATGGATAATTTTAATGGGACTGATAAAGATCCAGCTTCTCAAAAGTTTTTGATAGACACAATTGACGAATTATATAAAAAAAATGCAACTTGATTTTGTTATAAGAGTGACAACACTTAGAAGTGATGTAGGCAGCCTTATGGATAAAATGGCTGCCCAGGCAACAGTGCTCATACAAATACAGGAGGGATATTCATCGATCTCTTCAGTGAACAAAGTTCTGGAGGATAAGATTAACACTCTAGAGAATGAAATCATCAATATGGAGGATAGATCCAGGAGGAAGAACTTAAGAATTAGGGGAATTTCAAAGACTGTGGGAAGAGATAAACTGGAACTATATCTAATAGACTATTTTTCCATGTATGCAAGCCAAGAAATTATGGGTCCCCATCCATTTGAGAGGATTCACAGACTAATTAAGCCAAAGGAAATAGCCTCCGAACCACCACGGTATGTAGTAGTTAGATTTGTTTCGGACTATACAAAAAATATAGTGATGGCAGCGGCAAGAAATAAAACAGTTGTACAACCCCAGTATAAACATCTAAGAATTTTCCCAGACCTCTCAATGGCTACAAGAGCGGCCTGGAAAAGTTATAGAGACTTTACTGCAACCCTTAGGAAGAACGGAGTGAAGTATAGATGGTTGTTTCCCACGGCTATCTCTGTCACTCATGAAGAGACTATGTACTTATTAAAAACCCCGATGGCTCTGGAAGAGAAGATATTAACCTGGAAGTTAACATACAGGGGTTTAATGACTCTGGTGTAATCCGGCAGAATTACGATTAGATAGGAGGTTTGGGAACATGGATATGTTACGCAATGTTATATGGTTATGGTGGTATTTATCATCAGATTTAGCCGTAGTTTTAAGATGGGGAGCGATAAAGGGAATTTAGGAGGGTAAAATTCTTTTTTTTTTTTTTTTTCCTTTTTTTTTTTCTCCCCTTTTCTTGTAGGGTTGGAGGCAATAGATATCACAAGTGCACATCACACAAAGAAGTGAAGGTTATAGGATTAGGAGATTTACTTGTGTTTAGGGAAGGTCACGCCTAAAACCCAATATTCACATTTTTTGTAATTGAGGTAGACATGAGATTTTAGGCTATACAGTAATGTTAATATATTTCAGTACAGTAAACACAAGATGATTTTTTTTCACGGTGGGGGTAGGTAGTGTTATTGGGAAAGTCATCACTAAGGTTCAAATATTGATATTTTGGGTACTTTTTGAGTGAAAGATTGAATGTCACTGACATTTTGAATTAATTGTATACAGAGGTGGGTGGTAGGTTTTTTTGTTTTTGGGTTTTTTTTTTCCCCTCCTCTCCGGACTGCACAGAGAAGACCATGTTTATGTTTATCCGGATATGCAATGGGATAATTACGATTAGGAGCACCAAACACCCACATGAAGGGAAAATTAAATCGTAAGAAAAGGAGGGATGCCGGGGACTATCTCTGAGTTGATTGAAATGTTTAAAGGGATAGTAATGTTTCATAATAAAAGCAGCTCTAATTAATCATCATAGTATTTGGACTTTGGAGAGTGTTATTTCAATTCTGTCAGAGATGTAGTTCAAGAGTAATTCAATGACAAAGTATCCCCCTCCTTTTACTGATGTTACACTGTTCAGCCAGATCAGAAGGGAGGTGCCCAGTTAGATTGCAGAGAGGGACAATCTTCAATTAAGATAAGAGAAAAACATGAAAAACTTGTCAAGGGGGGCAGGGATTTCATTATTCTCATAGGAAGAAGATTGTCCCCTGCTGTTATCTGTCTGGTCTATGGACTGGATTCCACATCTGAGAAGAGATGGCTTACACTAGGTAAAAGGGGCGGGAGGGGGAACTTTGCTTGTGAAAATATCTCAAACCTTAAACGTTTACAAGATAAGACTTATATCGTTCTTCATGTTTTTTTAATGCCTACAAAATAAAATTAAGATAAAACTAATGTATGTTACAATAAAGGAGGGACATTAACGTGGTTTTTGATTTGAACTGAATCACTTGTCAGATTTAGGGAAGCGTAAGATAAGATCGAGATATAATCTGCAAGTGATCCAGCTCAAGTGGCCACACGGTGCTCGAGTTTATCGCCTTTGAAATATGGGAACGTAGGGAAGGGGGTCTGAATATAACTTATTACATTTGAATTGTATCACCTGGTGGATTGGGGAGAGCATATAATGAGAAGGGGATACAAGTTCTAGCTGATGTGGTTCTTTTGGTTACGCTCTGGAGGGTGTGTTTCTGAATCACATAATGTTCTTGAATTTCCTGGGAGTATGGAATTTTATATTAAGGAAGGGGGGAAAGATAATCTCCGGATGGGCTGGGTCATCTGGGAGATTGTGGAAAGTAAAAGCGAGGATCAGAGGTAGCCCCCAGGTGACCCGGTTTGTGCGGCTATGGTCTGGAAGGGCCAGTATAATGGAAATTGAATCGGCCATATCCTTTGCAGAAGAAGGGGAATTGGTCAAAGAGACAGGCAGTTTTAGTCTAGAGAAGCTTGAAGACCTAATTAGATCAAGGAAGAAAACATTAAGCCTCACAGAGAGACAGAAAGATATGGACATCATGGTTAATGCTTTTGTGGGGCACAAGAAAGCTGCATAAAATGTTCCTAGCCATAGCTCCATAGAGGATATTATTAAAGGGATAGTAATACTTAAAATGTAAAAAAAAAATATGTTGTAGGGTTTATCCCCCTGAGTAAAACAAGAGTACTCCCACTTCTGAAAGGTGTTTCATTCAAAAGTTATTAATTTTCAAAGTTGAATTTTTTAGGTGCAATATCACAGTGGCCTGAAATTGTACAGTGGCGCTGTTGCTACACCATCCTATGGAGATTTATGGTCAATTGACCAGAGCTGTCCATAGGATCGTGTAGCAACAGCGCCACTGTACAATTTCAGGCCACTGTGATATTGCACCTAAAAAATTCAACTTTGAAAATTAATAACTTTTGAATGAAACACCTTTCAGCAGTGGGAGTACTCTTGTTTTACTCAGAGGGATAAACCCTACAACATATTATTTTTACATTTTAAGTATTACTATCCCTTTAAATCAGAATGGTCTACTGGGGACAAGAAGACAGCTATTTAAGATGTATATTTTTTCTGAAAAAGAAACTGTTCTTTGGGTGGTTCCTACTAAAGTGGACACGGCAGTAGCCCAAATTTTCCGCAGGACAACCAGCTTAATGGAAGATGTAACCACTCTCAAGGATCCAATGGATAAAAGAGCAGACAGTGCTCTTAATAAACCGTTCTACTCTACTGGCCAGAATTTAAAGGCTAACACTGCCATGGCTTGTATTTTTAGGGTGAGATGTTCAAAAAATCATCATAATGAAAAACTTGTCGGATCGTGAGTTGGCGGTAAAAGGACAATATTTTCAGAAGTAAATCTGTCACGTTTGTGCCTAAAGAATTAAAAATGACGGTAAGAAGATCTTGATGAACATTGCGTTTAAAAATTCTGATCTTAAAAATTGTGTATGATTTTGTCTTTGAAACAAAAATTTTCAAAGAAACAAAGAAATTTTTTCTCTTTGAAAAGAAAAATTGCTTCTCACTACTTTAATTTTTCTTCTGCAAGTTTAGGCCTTTTTTATGTTGGGAAAAAATGACGTTAATCGGACAAAAAAATGACGTACAAACGAGTATTTTTTTCTGAAAATACCTTACATTATGACAGGAGATTAAACCACACCCACTCTTAAGAATTGGATGCAAAAAATGACGGAAACATGTCTGAGAACTGACGGATCGTGGTGTAAGAACTTTTTTATTCTGATTACAGAAAATTTCAGTTACCACCACTTTCTGAACATCTCGCCCTTAGAGTTCTAAGGATTTGGCTGATGGATCTGGGCTTCTCAAGGAAGTGGTGTCCATCAAGGAACAAGTAAATTTCTCTTGTGATGCCTCCCTACACTCTATTAAGCTTTTAGCTAGGGCTTCAGCTTTATCAATTACAGCCCGTAGAGCATTATGGATCAAGGCCTGGGAAGCTGACGCCTCCTCTAAGAGTAGGCTGGTATCCCTTCCTTTCCTGGGTAACAGAAAATTGCAAACAAAGATTCGGTCTACATATTCTCAAGAACTGAGCGATAGAGAGGGTATTAACAGAGCAAAAGGGCTCTGGGACATACTTCGTTCTCTTTCCTGTCTCAAAACCCTCAGAGGATCTGAGACTGATTTTGGATTTCAAGATGTTAAATTCATCATTAGATTCAGAATGCAAACCATAAGTCCGTTCCTCCCCAAGCATATCTAACAAAGATGGACGTTCTTGATGCCTATCACCATGTCCCAATCAGACTGAATCACAGGACGTTTCTACATTTCTGCATCTTCAAGGAGCACTTTCAGTACAAGGTCTTGCCATTTGGCCTAGAGTCAGCACCAAGGGTCTTTACCAAGGTGTTGTCAGTAGCTCTGGTAGCTCTAAGACAGGGATAAGGGTAATATCTTATTTCAACAACATCCTGGTTGTTGAAGAATACACACAGAAACCCCTTCAGTCAACAAATATGTATATAGACCTCCTGTCCAAACTGGGCTGGATAATCAACAAAGATAAGAGTATACTACATCCAACCCAGAAGTTAGTCTTCCTAGGTATACAGTACAACACTCTGCAAGAATTGGCCTTCCTATCGGAAGACAGAGAAAACTGATTCAAAAGTTGACCGTGTTCCTTCAGAAAAGAAGTCACTCAGCTTTAAAGTTTTCATGGCTCCTGGAGATTCTGTCCTCGGCCATTCAGGTGGTTCCTTGGACAAGAAGTCACTTCAGGCAAACTTCCGGAGACTTTGCAAAAGGATCATCTGAACTTTTCCAGGAGAATCCCAGTTCTGCAGTCCTCCAGAAAGGAGCTCGCCTGGTGATTAAAACAATCAAATACTCACAAAGGAAGGCCTCTAAGGAACCAAATTGGGAGATTCTCCCCACAGACGCAAATCTGAAAGGCTGGGCAGGCGTTTGGAGACTCAAAACGGTTCAGGGTCTCTGGAACCATCAGAACTCAAGGCTTCATATTAATCTGCTGGAGTTAAATGCTATTTGGTATTGTCTGATTCAACTCAGGTCAGAGGTAGCAGGGCAAGCTTTTCTGATCAGATTGGACAACATGACTACAGTGAGATATTGCATGAATCAGGGACGCACACGGAGTCAAGCTGTCAGCAATCTGACCCTAACAATTCTTTTCTGGACAGAAAATAACCTAGTAGCCCTATCAGCAGCTCTCATCTCAGGAACTGCAAACATTCAAGCGGATTTCCTGAACACACAAAGGTTAGATCCAGGAGAATGGGGTACATAACAGCTGTTCTGGAAAGGTCAGTGGTGGATCTCATGGACTCAAAGGAAAATGCAAAATGCAGCCTTTTTCTGTCCAGATGCGAAAACAACAAAGCCCAGGGGCAGGATGCTCTACAAAATCAGATGGAACTTTAAACCAGCTTATGTCTTCACTTCTATACCATTACTTTGGAAGGTAGTGAGAAAAATAAGAAAGGACAAGTTAAATATTATTCTGGTAGCCTCAGGATGGCCAAGGAAGACATGGTATGCAGATCTAGTGAGAATGTCTGTTCGGCTTCCCATTCATCTTCCGGATCTTCTTATCTCAAGACTCCATCCTACATTCCAAACCAAAGGTCTGGAACCTGATGGCCTGGAGGCTGAGCGGCACTCCGTTAAAAGGTGTCTCAGCATCTGTAGCCAACACCACTATCCAGGGAAGAAAATCATCATCTTCAAAAATGTATTACAGAACCTGGTCAGTAGTCTACAAATGTTGTAAGGAAAGAGGTTTTGCTTGGAGAGATATCTCTATTGGAAAAATCTGCAGGAGGGTTTTAAGAAAGAGTTAAAACAGCCGTACAGCTATTGGCGTTATCAGCAGGATTAGCTACTCTCTTTGCAGAGAATTTCATGGTAAAGAAATATATTAAAGATATTTAGAAAATTAAACCAACTCTAGTTCCTGCTGGGACCTCAGTTTGCAGCTGTCAACCCACTCAGGCTTTGCGCATCTGCAGTCCATTCCCATTAGGAATCTCACATTAACCCTTTGAGTGCCAGAGTGGTACGGAATGCATTGCAAAGCAATGCATTCCGTACCACTCTGGCACTCAGAGGGTTAAATCTATATTCCTGACAGCATTAGCTTGAAAGAATGGGGAATTACAAGCTCTTCTCTGTACAACTCCATATCTGTCTTTCCACCAGGAACGAGAGCATCCTTCAGAACAAAAGTGGTGTCAGAATTCCATCTCAATCAAGAGATTGTTATACCTTCCTTTTACCCCAATCCTTCTAATGCTAAAGAACAGGAGATGCATAACCTGGATTTTGTAAGGTGTTTAACAGCCTACTTAGATAGGACAAAGGACTTCCGAAAATCATATTCTTTTTTTGTCCATTTCTTTGGCAAACACAAAGGAACAGCAACTGCTAAAGACACTTTACCGAGGCGGATACAAGACTGTATTGCCTTAACCTATAAGTCAGCTAATAAAAATTCACCAGTTGATATAAAGGCTCATTCTACCAGAGCAGTAGCCACATTTTTGGGCACTAAAAGCAGTGGCCACATTTTTGGGCACAAAAAGCAGTAGCCACTCCGGAAGAAATTTGCAGGGCTGCAACATGGTCATTCATGTTGACCTTCATTAAGCCTTATAGCCTGGACATCCAAGCTTCATCTGATGCAAAGTGTGGTTTCAGGTGGTGGTTTCGATATAAGGATAGGATCTTACCTTACATTTTCCCTCCCTTTTACTGGTACTGTTTGGGTCAGCCCCATTTGTTATGCCGTGGAGAGGACCCAGAGGAAAAGGTGGAATTTACTCACCGATATTTGTTTTTCCTCTGTGTCCTTCCATGTACATATTGTTAATTCTGTCTGATTACAATTATTCTATCTTATAGCTCAGACAACAGTATAACTGGAGAAGTGGTGTCTGGGCTAACCTTTTAAAGTTTTTGCTGTTTGGTCCTACCAGCTGGGAGGTGGAGTCAATACACTTTCATTAGGAAAAACAAATATCAGTGAGTACATTCCACCTTATTCAGCTTCGAGTCAGGCTGTTGCTGTTGGGGGGAAGAACGTATGGCAATTTTTATTTTGTCGATTGTGATTTTTGCTTTTGAGGAGGATGCAATGTTGTTTTCAGTTTCGGTAAATGGGCATACTGCAGGAACTGGATACCCAGGTAGAAGTCATCAGAGGGGGCTTTGTATAGGGCTTCATAGAAGCCACGGAAGGATTTACTAGTAAGTGATTGAGAGGAGGTAAGACCCATAATGGGATGTCTGATTCTTACAATACAGTGTTTTGGTGTTTGGGGCTTGAAGATGCGTACGAGGAGGCTTCCTGTCTTATTTTCCCGTCTATAGAATTTGTTCTTGGTGAAGTCAAGTCGGAATTGGGCCTGCTCCATCAATAGATCCTCCAGCAATTGTTTAGTATGGAGGTAGTTTTGTTTATTAGTGTCTGAGTTGTCCATGATGTAAGACTCTAGAGGAGAGGAGAGTTTTGTATCAAATCTATTTTGCCAATGTTTGCATTGTTTTGTGAGTTTGCCATCTTCCATGTGGACAGTGTGATCATCCATATAATCGGGCCATCTGGTCTCCAGGTAAGAGCGGAAGGATTCCAGGTGGTAAAGATAGGCAGGAAACCTCCATCTTTTACTATATGATAGTGAGGGGTTATCAGTGTGATGCTAATGGGAGCATGGTCAGATATTAAGATATTTCCTATTGATGTACAAGTTATTTTGTGAAAGAGGTGTGTGGACTTAAGGATTTAGTCAAGGCGTGCAAAGGAATTATGAGCTTGGGAGAATCGAGTGAAGTCTTCAGTAGGGGGGTAGAAGAAGCCAGGGGTCTGTTAGTGAGAGTTTAACGTTTAGTAGATTAATACCTTCATTGTGGCCCAAGTTCATCTGGGGTGGTCCTCCTGTTCTTTCCAGTCTGGTGACAGCTACGCAATTGAAGTTATCCCTAAATGAAAGAAGATTAATCAACAGAGAGCACCTCATGGAGTCTGATATAAAAAGCAAAGTTGGGGAAAATAGGAGCATAAGCATTTAACAGGATATAGTCTGGCTACAGGTGGAGTAAGGTGTAATATCCTTCAATGTCTGTATGCTGATCAATGATTTTGTACGGGAGGCATTTGTGAAGGACAGGGACACCTCAAGATTTGGTTCTATACGGTGCAGATATACAGTCCCCAATCCAAGAGGCTCATAGCGTGGCTTTTACATTTACATTCCTGGAGCAGTACGATCTCTGATTGAAGGTAGTGTAGGTGCTGAAGTACCTTGGTACATTTTATAGTGTGTTGTGGCCATCAACATTCTAGGAGGCTAATTTAAAAGAAGTGGGTTTGGTAGCATCTGCAGAGGGAAAGAGCTTAGTTTGTGACTTCAGGTGGGGTCAGGACGGAGAAGGTCTGTGTCTCAGTAATGAATCTGAATAAAGGGGCCACCACATCCTAGCTCACGGCAATCCCACAGAAGGCATGGGGACAACTTGTGAGTGTGCTGGATAAAAGCATACAGGAGATCTTAAGGAGTATAGCAATGACCTTCCCAAAGAATATGAACAAATAACTATAGTAAAATATGTTAAAGTCCTGGCAATGCAAGAACAGGAACAAAGAGAAACCAGTTAAAGAGACGGAGTGAGGCCTTCAAGTAGTTTTCTGGAGAGTCTATGAGCATACCTGGGAACTCTCTGGATTTGCCCCAGAGACTCCAGTTTTGACAGAGCTTTACCGGGTCTCCAGGGCAGAGGCAGATTCTTCTGGATGTGGGGAGTTTCTATTGAAACTCTGCCCACATCTGCTGTTTCTCCCGTGTTCCTCCTTCTCCAGCCTTCTGTGTGTCACCTTTAAGCCCTGCCCTCCTCAACTTGCGTCAAGTCCTGCCCCTTTTTGACGCAATTTGCGTCATTATTGTCAACCCCTGCTGCACCAGAGGTCTCCCCTCCGGGCAGACTTCAATTGGAAGTTCCCAGGTATGTCTATGAGGGAAGCAAGGTGGGCTCTAGCAGTTAGAAGTGTGTCAAAAGAGGAAAGATTTCTCGTTTTGATTTATGCAAAGTTTTGCCATGCATTTTAAGGTAAACCTGATATTCTTCTTGTGTTTAGCCGCAACTCTTGCTGAGTAATCTTTGAAAATCAACACAGTATCCTCTTGGAACTTTAAGTGAGGGTATCCTCCAATAAGCATTGAGAATTTTCATTTTGCCGTAGAAGTTTAGTAGTTTGATAATGACTGGCCTGTGTCTGTTGTGGTCAGGTGCCTTGTGGGGGCCCTATTTTGCTTTTCTCTGTGTCTGTCCAAGGCATGGAAAAAGTGGGTGTTTGGTCCTACCAGCTGGGAGAGCAGGGTTCAAAAGCTGGACTCAGGAAGGAGGGTTTGAGACCCTTCCTAAATCCCTCCTGAAGAAATTATAGAACTTTACAAGCAGAGATGTCTTCTCTTAACAGGTTCCTTTTCTGGCACCATCAGTGAAAGAAGGACCAGACTTTTTAATATATCTTGGATGAAGATGGTCGCCTGTCTAAGATTATGGTTTAAGCATCATCATCCAAAATGTTTCTTAAACTTAGAGGGAACTGTTGAGCCTCCAGGTCATCAAACTCAAGAAAGTTGGAATGGGATGGAGGACACAACTTTAGAGTAACAGATCCAGAACTTCGAGGAGCGGGATGGGGGCTAGACGGACACTCTCTCCAGATCCGCCAAATACATTTTTCTTGGCCAGGCTGCGGCTAATAAGATGACACTTGCCATGTTCCTTTTGATATTCCTTAGTTACACCCAGAAGGAGAGGAATGGGAGTGAATATGTAGGCCAGGTGAGAATTACACTTGATTTTGAGCGCATCCTGACTTGCTGCTTTGTTGTTCTTCCATCTGGACATGAAGAGATGACATTTTTTATCGTTCTATCACTGGCCTGGTTAGGACAGAGGTTATCTCCTCGTAAACATCCTTCTCGGGGTACCATTCTCCTGGATCCAAAGTCTGACTACTGAGGAAGTCTGCCTAAGTATTTGCTATATGTATCCAAAACCAAAGAAATCTTACACTTCCATAAGCATGTAGTATGCAATGATAAAACCAATGCAGCTTTATTGCTGTAATCAAAATTTAAAAAGTCACAATACACCTCCGTATTTGGCTTTCAAATGTTACAAGGAGAGACTTCAATCATGAAGCAGAGGGAAGTCACTAGAATGGTTCTACTGTCTTCTGCTTCATGATTGAAGTCTCTCCTTGTAACATTTGAAGGCCAAATACGGAGGTGCATTGTGACTTTTTAAATTTTGATTGCCGCAATAAAGCTGCATTGGTTTTATCATTGTATACTACATGCTTATGGGAATGCAATATTTCGTTGGCTTTGGATAAATATATTAAAAGGAGTTGTGGAGAAGCTCTTTTACTCGCACCCAAAGCAATATTGTATCTTTGTGTCGATGAAGATTGTTCTACACGGTGTGGAGAGGTGATTGTGAGATTTGAATATGGTATCAGGTATTCATGAGAGGACCTTGATTACTCACATCTGAACCCATTATGAGTGGAAGTAAGAGCTGCTGAGTCCAGTGTTGTATGTAAGTATTTGATATGCCTGAAATGAAAGCCTATGAAAGCATCAGAAGATCCTTCTCTGCACGTTAAGATCTTTACTGACATTAGATTGAGATGGTGACTCTGTGTGCCTCCCTGGTTGAGAATATATCTTACTGTAGTCATGTTGTCTGACCTGATGCAAACCGCTTGTCCTGCCAACTTTTTTTTCAAAGTGCTTTAGACATCTCCATGTTGCCATCAACTCCACAATGTTTATGTGAAGGGTTGACTCTTCTTTGGTCCAAAGACCTTGAACTGAATTTAGATTGTAGTTCCTTCTCCAACCTGTAGAGGTCTTCCTTTCTATATATTTTGATTCTTGAACCACCAGGCCAACTCTTGTCTCGTGGATCTCCGTATAGGGATCCTTTAAGCGAAATCCCAGATTCGCCTTTTCCAGAACTGTAGGAAGTTGTGGTGGTTTTTTCTTATGTGTACTTTTGCCCAGGGCACAAAATGCACAACCGAAGATAGTCTGCTCAGAAAGTCTGAGAAGTCCTTGGCAGAGTGATACATCTTTGGAATGAATTATCGAATTCTTGACCATAGCCTGATCTTCCTGTCCTCTGAAAGAGAAACTCTGTTCCCTGATGAGTGTTGAACTGAATGCCTAGGAATACTAACTTCTGGGATGGAGATAACTGGCTTTTCCTCTGGTTGATCACCCAACTTAGACGAGAGGAATTCTAGGCACATGACTGGATTCTTCTATCACAAGGATATCATCCAGACTACACGGATACCCTTGTGTCTCAGGGAGACTGTGGCTGGGGCGAGGACCTTTTCGAAGACCCTGGGGTAGAGGCCAGGCCGAAAGGAAGGATCTTCCTTTGGAAGTGTTTGCTAAACATCATAAATCTAAGAATTCTTCTGGGAGAATGCCTGATATGAATATGGTAGTATACATCCTTCAGGTCCATAGTTGACGTGGAAAAGCACGCATCACAGAAGAAGGTGTTTCCATTTTTAACCTTCCTGTCCTCATGAAGGAATTTACCCACTTGAGGTCTACTATCATCCTTAAAGTGTTAGTAATGTCTGAAAAAAACTTTTTTGCATTTAGAAGAGCTTAAAAAGCTGATCTAAATGCAAAAAAACGTATCTCTCAAACCACTATGGTTTAAGAGATAAGGGCGTTTAAAGTTTGATTTCTCCTACTGACAGCTGTAAAGCTGTCAGCAGGAGATCTCTGTCGGTCGACACGCTGGCGCTTGAGAAGTGCCGAGATCTTGTTACTTACACGGAATCCTTTCATTGGAATGGTCTAAAACGTGTGCCTAGTGTTCAGGCACACGTTTTAGACCATTCCAATGAAGGGATTCCGTGTAAGTAAAGAGATCCCGGCACTTCTCAAGCGCCAGCGTGTCGACCGACACGGATCTCCTGCTGACAGCTTTACAGCTGTCAGTAGGAGAAATCAAACTTTAAACGCCTGTATCTCTTAAACCATAGCGGTTTGAGAGATACGATTTTTGCATTTAGATCAGCTTTTTAAGCTCTTCTAAATGCAAAAAAGTTTTTTTCAGACATTACTAACACTTTAAACCACCTGATGACTTCTTGACTAGAAAAGGCATTTAATAGACTCCATGTAACGGAAGCCTAAGTCCTTGGGCTGACTTAGACGGTCTTTCAGGGTCTCTCCCTCCTGGATGCAGCTACAAGTGGGTAGCCTGGCCGGTGAAACAAGATAAAAGACTGGCACTCCTGAAGTGCTGGAAACGGTCACTGGCAAAAGAATGGAACATAAGATGGAACGCTGGATACATCAATTTAGACCACTGGAACATCAGCTGCCTGAATGGGGGGCAAAGGGGACCCTTTAAACCATTCAGAATGCTGCCTGAATGGAGGACAGAGGGGTCCCTTTAAACCATTCAGAATAAGGACACTGTACTCCTTCTTAGTTCCAAACGACTAACTCACTTTATTGAACAGTCTCTGTTTTTTTTTTATACATGTTTAATAACATCAGGATATTATACAAGACAGAGAACACAAAGGGCAGTGACATATGGTGGACACAGGATACAATGGGGGTGGACATGATTAACTTAACTCTACAAAGGGACTATGGTAAACAGTTGTGATGTTTACCGTAAACACTGGGCCAGACAATAGAACAACAGAGTGTAAACACAAGACAGTGGGACACTACAGTAGGATTGATCAAATCAAAACAGAACATTGGAAACAAGTGGTACAGGCAAACAGGACCCCAGACTAATCCCATCACACAGAAGGCATCAGAGGTGACGAGATTAGTCAAGTGCAACCTTAATCAACTCTGGACTAGAGGGGGTGACCCATTAACCATTTGGCCTGTTTTGCAGATGTCCAACAGTTTAACCCCTTCAGGGTAAGGTTGTAGGCCCACAATGCAAACAGGGGCCAGCATGGTATTACAGTATTTAACCATGTCCATATCTTTTAACAGAAAATGGTAGGCAGCTGATCAGGATGCACCCTACGTTTCCACATGGATGGTGTGGAATTTTAGCCTCTCTGACAGAGATGTCTGTTAGTATAATGTCCCACAGCTCTCCATAGTCTGCGATAATGGGCTGCAAATCCATACATCCAGCGAGGGCTTCCACTAAGGGACTGTGGTCCGTTACACTCCAGTACTAGTCTATGGTCACTACTTCTATGATTCCGTATGTCAGGAGGTCCTTGATTTCCTTGAACATACTGGATTTTAGGCTTCTGTTCATGATGCACTGATGGCTTGTTGGGACAGATTCGGATTCCAAAGGGTACACCATCTGCCATTATCAGCCATTTGTATGGCTGGATGGATTGCCAGGCTTCCAGAAATGTTTCCAGCCAACCGCCTACTGGGAAAAGAGATGGAGTCCTTCTTTGTGTGTTTCTGGAAAATGGTGCCTTCTTAGGAACTCTTTACGGGTTCCTGCTTTGACACCTTCTTTTTTTGTTCATTAGGTCGATCAGGTCTGTATCTTCTTAGCTCCCAAAAGGACTGATCTGGGGATGAGCCTCTGTTTCTTCTCTCCTGTGGTAAAAAGGTGTCCTTCCCTCATGATAATTTACTAATAAGATATTCAAGTTGATCCCCAAAAAGCATGGGGCCCAAGCAGGGTAGAGAGACCAATCTATTGTTAGTCCACAGGGCCCTTCTGGCTGTGACAGATAGGGTGGATGATGTTGCAATCAATCTGATTGTATCCAGGGAGGCATCACAAGAGATGTTAACAACTTCTTCTTTCATGGAGGCTACTTCCTTAAGAAGCCCAGATCTAGACACACAGGATCAGCCTACACACGCAGCCCAGAGGGGCGCCTATCATTGGAATATATATATATTTTTTATATCTTCATTCACAGCTCTGCACGCAGTGGCAACAGTAAGCCACCACCCACCTGTAGCTGCTGAGCCCACATCAGCTCTTTAGTAATACAGAGCACTGGGAGAGGACATCATCATGACATCATTTCCCAGCGCTCTGCATTCCTAAAGAAAAGACCAGGCAGGAGCAACAGCAGCTAGAAGTCTGTGCAGTAGTTGGTACAGACCTCTCCTGCCACTGGACCATCAGGGAGGTAGGAAACGGACACGGGGGGGGGGGGGGGGGGGGGCAAAGTGGAAGCAAGATGGAGACAATGGGGGGAAATGTGGAGATTTGGAGCATTGTAGAGGTGTCCAGTGGAGATGGGGGGGCACTTCAGATTTCTGTGCCTACAGGCTTCTGAGATGTAAATCCAGCCCTGTCTGAGTGCCAGAGGGATACGCAATACATTGCATACCCCTCTGGCACTCAAAGGAATGAAATTTTTAATTTTTTCCCTATTAGGGTGCAGTTTGTTTAGTCCGTGTTTTTTTTTTTATAAACAGACCACATTTCTGAAAACAAGAGGAATTTGGAACACTGAATTGGAATATCTCCATTTCAATAATATATGCCAAAACTTGCCACTTTATTGTGCGAAAGCTGCCAGCACCGAGAATGTTTTCTGGAGGGAAGCAGAACATAAAATGAAGATGGTTAAAGGGAAACATTCACATCCTGAAAACATCTGAGCACTTGTTTAATCACCAAAGAAACATTAGGAAGTGTGTTTTTTTTTTTTTTTTAAACTTACTTTTTGAGATATTAAACTTAAGTTATCCACTTCCCACATAGTGCGGCACGGCTCTCAGGACTTCCCAGCAGTCCATCATTCTCCCAGCTGCCCCCAGGAGCGCGTTCATGATCACTTCAGTGTGAACGGCTCATAGCCTCAGTAGAATGGTATTCACCACTTCCTGTAACGTTACGAGCCGTTCACACCACAACGAAGTGAAGCATGAACGCGCTCCTGGTGGCAGCTGGGAGGAGAATAACAGATTGCTGGGAAGTCCTGAGAGCGATGCTGCGGCTACAGTATACAGAAGTGGATAACTTAAGTTTAACATCTTAATTTTTAAAAAAACACCACACATTCCTACTGTTTCTTTGGTGATTAAACAAGTGCTCAAAAGTTTTCAGGATGTGAATGTCCCCCTTAAATATAATCTACCTACAGTTGTACAGGAAGACCATAGGTACCAGGATTGTGTCAAGCTACACATTTAACCCCTTAATGAACCATGACGGTCCAGGACTGTCATAGGTTGTTTAGCCTTAAAGGGATAGTAATACTTTGTTTTAACTTTATTTTATAGGCATTAAAAAAATATGAAGAATGATAAGTCTTATCTCTCAAACCTTTATGGTTTAAGAGAGATTCACAAGCAAAGTTTCCCTTTTACCTAGTGTAAGCCATCTCTTCTCAGATGGGGTATCTGGTTGTAAGACCAGACAGATAACAGAAGGGGACAATCTTCTTCCTATGAGAACAATGAAAACCCTTCCCCCCTTGACAAGTTTTTCAGGTTTTTCCCTTATCTTAATTGAAGATTGTCCCTCTCTGCAGTCTACCTGGACACCTCCCTTCTGATCTGGCTGAGCAGTGTTACATCAGTAAAAGGGGCGGGAGGGGGATATTTTGTCATTGAATTACTCTTGAACTACAACTCTGACAGAATTGAAATAACACTCTCCAAAGTCCAAATACTATGATGATTAATTAGAGCTGCTTTTATTATGAAACATTACTATCCCTTTAAGGACCCATGATGGTCCAAGTTATTCGGTTAACACTTGATGCAAACCTGGTACTCTGAAAACTATATAGATGGTCTTCCTTGAAACATAGGAAGTACAAGTGTTTCAGAACATTTTATACGTATCATTAAGTCGGCAGTGTAAGTTGTAGTAGCTCAGAGAGGGTATGTGGATTGAGACAGGAATTGACCAGCCTTATATCTAAGTCTTCTAAAGTTTAATTACCTTTTTTTCCAGGTGTTGATCCTTCAGAGACAAAATTCTCACATAATTGTGTGTATAATCTGCTAAACCCCTTAACAACCAGTGGTCCAAGAAAGTGACCTTGTCATAAGGACGGCTTTGATCTTTGTTGGTGCGCTGCACGTGACTGGTAAAGTGTCCCAGATTGCCAAACAGGGGTATAACAGTCACCAATCCTTAAAGGGATAGTAATACCTAAAATGTAAAAAAAAAAAGATGTTGTAGGGTTTATCCCCCTGAGTAAAACAGGAGTACTCCCACTGCTGAAAGATGTTTCATTCAAAAGTTATTAATTTTCAAAGTTGAATTTTTTAGGTGCAATATCACAGTGGCCTGAAATTGTACAGTGGCGCTGTTGCTACACCATCCTATGGAGATTTATGGTCCTGAGACCAGAGCTGTCCATAGGATGGTGTAGCAACAGCGCCACTGTACAATTTCAGGCCACTGTGATATTGCACCTAAAAAATTCAACTTTGAAAATTAATAACTTTTGAATGAAACACCTCAGCAGTGGGAGTACTCTTGTTTTACTCAGGGGGATAAACCCTACAACATTTTTTTTTACATTTTAGGTATTACTATCCCTTTAAGGGAGAGGGGGGACACTACGGTCCTGGCACATCCCCGGTCTGTAAGGTGTTAACTATAGACGTCTGCAAAGCATTGGTTCATGATGCCTTTGAGACATCTTTAGTATCAAACGGGTTAAACTGAAATAAAGAACAAACTGGGAATATCTACATTTATCAACCCCCCCCCCTCCCCCGGCAGGTTGTAAGATCATAGGACATGACTGTCCATCTGGTGGCTTGAGGCTCGTTTGTTCAGGGGTGGTAGACTTTAAAATGCGTGTGGACAGTATTCACCTTACATCAGGTATAATGTCCGGTTACCCCCATGGCACTATAGCCGGTATCAAGTAGACTATTTCAATGATAATGCATAATAAAAAAAAAAAAATATTGCAGATATGATAGGGACAATATGGCAGACATGAACAATGCATGTAAGGAGAACAAATGTGTCAGAGGAAGAGGCCTCTAGAGCACAATAACTGGTATTTGTGTGTGGAGAGATTCCATCTGCAGTGTATGTGACAGGAGAGACATTCTAGTGTCTGCATGGAGACTAAAGCTATAGTATTTGGGCAATGGAGAGTTATTTCGATACTGCCAGAGTTGTAGTTCAAGAGTAATTGAATGATAAAGTTTCCTCCTCCCGCCCCTTTTACTTACTGTAAGCCACCTCCCCTCAGATATGGAATCTGGTCCACAGACCAGACAGTAAGGGACAGTTTTCTTACTGTGGGAACAATGAAAGCCCTGCCCCCATTAACAGGTTTTTCCCTTATGTTAGTTGAAAATTGTCCCTCTCTGCGATCCATCCGGACAGTCTTGCTGCTCTGAGGTGAGCAGTGTTACACCAGTACAAGGGACATGAACTACAACTCTGGCAGTATTGAAACACTCTCTATGGCCCAAATACTATTAATATCAGAGCTGCTTTTATTGTGAAACATTACTATCCCTTTAAGACCAGACCACTGACAGCAAGGGACAATTTTCTTACTGTGAGAACAATGAAAACCTTGCCCCCCTTGACAGGTTTTTCCCTTATGCTGATTGAAGATTGTCCCCCTCTGCAAGCCATCTGGACACCACCCTTCTGTTCTGAGGCAAGCAGTGTTACATCAGTAAGAGGTGTGGGAGGGGGCCATTTTATCATTCAACTACTCTTTAACTACAACTGGCAGTACTGAAATAACACTCAATGGCCCAAATACTATGAAGATTAATTGGACCTGCTTCTAGTTTGAAACATTACTATCCCTTTAAGGTCCTTATCTCTAGAGGACCATGGTAACTTTACGGTGATGCATTCTGGGATCGCAGAGTGGTGTGCAGCCTCCAAAGATTCCATGATGTGCCAGTACCATCACCGGTCCTTAACGCCCAGTCAGCAGTGACAGTCCTTGGCACATCATCAGGTATGAAGGAGAACAAATCAGTTTCTAACAAACAGGATATAGGTGGTGTCAGTGTGACAAGAGAATCTGTTGAGGGGGGCCATCTGGCTTGTGTGACGAAGTAATAATGTGATTTATCCCTTTGAATGCCAGAGGTGTACGCAACGCATTGTGTACCCCAGTGACATTCAACGGGTTAAAAGATTAGATATATTTCTTTCAAGAGGGAACATCCATGGTTATACTGTGTATTAGTAGAACAGGAAGGTCTGATAAAGACAACTTATTTGGTAGCAGGAAACCTTGTGTAATTCTCATTTCTCTGGGTTATGAGGCAAAGGTTGAACTTGATGGACTTGTGTCTTTTTCAATGTAATGTAGAATATATAATAAGATCCAGCCACAATTGGGTTCACTTTTTTATTACAAGTCTGGTTACAAATGTTTTTAATCAAAGAGACCAAAGCCCATGTCATCATCGGACTCCTCAGACTCTTCTTTCTTCTCCTCTTCCTTCTTCTCCTCAGCTGTAAGAGAATAAACACGATGAGTGCTTCTTCCACCCATAATAATAGTGTGACAAGAGTTCCTTCCACCCATAACAAAATGTTATCAGAGCTTCTTCAACCTGTCAGAGGTACTATTCTACTGAATAGACTACTGCACAGTTACAAATCTTATGTTCAAGTCTGAAAGCAAACCCCCTCATTTTTTAACATCTACTCCGATGTGAACACAGTCAATGAAAGATTCAGGCGAGACTGAGGAAACAGCACTGCTGGTGATGCGAGGGCCTACCGACAAACTAAGTTTCAGACTTCTAGCCATACAAACTGTACCACGGAGGACAAACAGTACCACTTTTTAGTCCTTTGAGTGCAAAGGTGCACAGCGCATTGCAGAGCAATGCATTGTGCGCCCCTCCATGCGACTCAAATGGGTAATGTGGTCTTTCTCAATGCATTGGAAGCCTCCATCTTTCAAAATGTTCAAACAGCCAGTTAAATTCCTGGGAACCCTTGTCCTCTCTGGTACGGTTGGTCTGCTACACAACTGCTCCTCTAGCGTAATACATGACCCTTAGTTACTATAGGGAGAAAGGTTGTGCAATGCCAGTCCTTCCAGACTACAGTTTGTATCATTGCCAGCCAGCCAAGACCAGGGATGATGGGAAGCTCAATTTGCCAAGCCCTGATATAAACAAAGGAACGTGGGTCACCCCACCCACACAGTACGAATGCTACATAAGATGATATAAGCATTACATAACCAAGGGAATGTGTGCTTAGTAATATTCTTTACAGTTCATGGTGCTAGTTATTTATGCAATAATTACCTGGTGCTGCTCCACCAGCAGATGCAGCGGATGGGGCAGACCCACCAGCAGCGGGAGCTCCACCGCCAGCTCCTACATTGCAGATCAGGCTGCCAATGCTGATGTTAGCGAGAGCCTGCAAAAGCAAAATCTCACATCAATGTCCAGCATGTTTAGGACTGAAAACAAGTCTTTATATCATGTACAATAGAAGAGGTGTTTATAATGGAAAGTTACATTAAAAAAAAAAAAAAAAGTTAATGGAATATACCTTTGCAAACAGACTGGGCCAAAAAGGTTCCACTGACACATTTGCGGCTTTGATGAGAGCATTGATCTTGTCTTCCTGGAGAAAACAAAACACGAAACAGATTTAACAGCAATTAAACACGCTGTTAGACAACAAACATGAACAGACCATTATGGTCCCCACTGTATCCCAACTGATTCCATGCCATAGCTGGAAGCTCTGTGTATACTAGCAGAGGGCAGAAGGAGACTTTCCAGCTGTGGAAGACTACGGTTACTAACACCAAGAAGCAACAATATGCAGTTACATACCAAAATCATTAAATTCACAGTACGAAAAGTTGTGGGACAGACTGAAGTTATCTATAGTTTACCCACTATGGAATGTCGCTGGTTATGGATGTAATACCAACATTTCAATATAGTTTTAATTGGGCTTAATCCCTAATATTTTATATTTGTCCAGTTTGGTGCAGCTGCTCCAGAATTGCTCTTTAGATCCACAACTAAGGCCGCAGACTACAACTAGCAGTAAGGCAACTGTGTTGCAGTGTTTTAAATTTAAAAATATGGAACTTAAAGCAGAACTACCACCGCAACTACAGTCGCCCTGCAATACTTAGGCAGGTGGTGACTAGCTTAAAGGGATAGTAATATGTTAAAATTACTAATACCAATATTTTAGTAGGGAAAAAAAGTATTTGCACCCCAGTGACATCTCTTAAACCTTTATGGTTTGAGAGACATTCACTCGCAAAGTTCCCTCCTCCCTCCCTAAAGTCAGCGTTGTAGCTGACCGCAGGGGTAGCCTGTCCTACGATGATTCGTCGGCTTTGCTGCAGAGCCGCCAGATGGTCGTACGACAGGCTTCCCCTATGGTCAGCTACAACGCTGACTTCAAGGAAAGGGGAGGGAACTTTGCGAGTGAATATCTCTCAAACCATAAAGGTTTAAGAGATGTCACTGGGGTGCAAATACTTTTTTTTCCTACTAAAATATTGGTATTAGCGATTTTAAAGTATTACCATCACTTTAATAATCATTTTCCCTCTCAAAAGTGCCCCCGAATAAAGTTATCCTTAAGCTTCAGAGAACGGAAGCCAAGAATCACCGCAGACATCTTGAATGCGTACCTGCGCTGTCAGTCCCCATCACTCTTCATAGGCATTGTACTGGCCCGAAACGGCTCCAGAAGAGACTGACTGTACAGGCTGCAATAACCTGGCCATCAGTCTCAGAAACTTAAGGATAACTTTATTCGGGGGCACTTTTGAAAGGTAAAAATGATTATTAAGCTAGTCGCCACCTGCCTAAGTATTGTAGAGCGACTTTAGTGGAGGTGGTAGTTCCACTTTAAAGCATTCGATAAGTTATAGGCACAAATAAGCTTTGCTCTCTGTAATTTATAACAAAGGATACAGTGATATAATGAACACTTAAGCTGTTTCTTTAGTATAAAGAAACCTATAATTAAATACATTATTGGAGTTCACAGTATTTTAAGAGAAGACATCATGCCCATTATATTGAAGATTTTACTCAAGCCGGTTTGTTTAAATTGGCTGCTGTACTATACAATTATGACAATTTGACCATCAAATGGTCCATCACCCTCCCAGTATCCAGCACCTAAATGTATGATCAAGTAGAAAGGATTAATGAACATGCTAGTGCTAAGACAGCAATGGTCTACTGGTGGACATTCTTTAGAACAATGCTTTCCAACTATCCTCAGAACCCAAACAGCCTACGTCTTTAGAATATTCCTGCTTGTGCAAAGCCAACAATATTAACCCTTTGAGGACCAAAGAGGCGTGCAAGGCAATTTGCAATGAACACCATTTTGGTATTCAAAGGGATAACTTACCAGATCACACAAAGAAATGCTAAAGACACTGACAGTTAATGGGTGCCTGCTGAGGGGGTTGGGAACAACTGCTTTAGGCTATTAATTCTAAAACTAAGCCTAAACCATTGCATGAATTAGTTTACCCATAAAAATGTCAAGCTTTCTAGTCAACACCAAGTAAATTAATTCACAAGGTACACACACATTTCATAGACTAAAAGCCAAAATAACATCGTCTCAAACTGCATTCCTAATGCATCAGATCGCCACTTATGTGTAACATCCCCCATTTAGAACAGGGGCTGCAATCAAAACACTGAGCTAAACACAAACTCAAAATCCTGTACTGTCTCAACTCTTTCAGAATACAGTTTGACACCACTAATCTAAGCCATCCTATAAAATCCGCTAGTATGTTTGTCAGAAGCAGTCATGCTCAGTAGAGACTGCCCGAACACACAGAATGCTGGGAGCACAAAATGCTGGGAGGTGTAGGAATGCTGGGAGTTCTTAGCAGGGAGCATTGTGTGCTTTTGGGCAGTCTACAGTGCATGACTGCTTCGACAGCAGGACCGGCCTCTTGACACCCGTACCTTGCCCCATGTACATGGGCTTTTACACTAGTTACACATAAAATATAAGTCCAGGCAACTAGAAATCAGTTCTCATTTTATTACCAACACATGGTTTACACTTTGAGGAAAATGCAATGCATCACAACACACACCCTCCTGGTTCCCTCGCACCCAGTTCAGACATGCGGTGACAACCCTCATTCCCAACAGACTGAGAGTGAAGATTAGCGTTACTACTTATTGTATTCCATTCAGTGACCCAACTAATAAAAACAAACACTAATACAAAATAAGTAACAGCCCAAAAGATTGCACCATCAACTTCCTCTGGAAACCCAGTCTGAAATACACAGTGTAGCAAAAATTGGCACCATAACCAACGAATAGCCGGTACACAGCCTCATTAACCCATTAAGCACACGTCCAACACTTCAGCCAACTATCCACAACCTTGGCCTGTGTCCCCCAAGTTCATCTTTCCTCCATTCTCACAGACCCAACAGCAGGACACACTGTGGCTCTCCAGCTGCACTAAAGCACTTGAGAACTTCAAACCAATAGCCTACTCACGTTACACACCAGTTAACCCTTTGAGTGCAAGGGGGTACGCAAAGCGTTGTAAAGCAATGAGCTGCCTATCCCTCTGGCACTCAGTTACTAAAAGGGTGTAATAAGAGCTCAAACATTAACCATTTGATTGCCAGGATTTCTAGCCTCGGCAGGCGTTTGGCATCATAATTAACTCCCTGGCACCCCTGCGGTTAATGCTAGCGCTGGGACTACACACAAGGCAAGGAGTAAGGCAGACACGTGTTATGCACCGGGACATGTGACAGGCAAATGACGTCACTATTCGCAAGGCGCTAAGTCAGAAGCCATCCTGTGGCTTTCCAGCTAGTGGCCGATTACAATTCCTATCAACCCCTACCAATTGGAGAGGGATACGGTAATACCGCCAACAGCTGGAAAGTCAGAAGGTGGACCCACACACACAGAGCCTGGCTCTCGGCAGCCATATTGCTTCCCCCTCAGCCCCGGCCTCTCACCGTGATTGAGACTTCATCGTCATGGAGGATGAGAGCGGAGTAAATGCAGGCGAGCTCGGACACGGAGGCCATTGCTGTGAGTGTTGGGTGCAGTACGGTGAGCTGATGGCTGAATAAGAGGGTGCTAGCCGCCGGATTGAGACCAGGCCTTAGCTTCGTCAGAAGGACCAAGCACCTTAAACAACCGTCACTGGGTCAAAGAGGAAACAGAGGGGCGGGGCCTGAGCTTTTATAGGCCAGGCGTCCTGTCACTCAATGGGCGGAACTTTGTAACGAAATCTTTATTTATAACTAACAATAGACAATGCATTTGGGTTTCTGTTGTTTATAAGTAAACTTGGAGTGTTCTGTGGGAAAGAGGCAGATTAATTTATGGAGCTTCACAGCCATTAAACTCACATTAATATTTGCTTACACTTAAGTCTGTGTAAATAAATATTCTGGTCTTGTTCTATGTCATTTAGTCAGTTACACACAGAGGTGGCAATAGGACTACCTGGGAACTTTCAAAATGAGCTCACCTTGAGATGTTTAGAAGGATAGTAATGTTTCAAAATAAAATCAGCTCTAATTAATCTTCATAGTATTTGGGCCATGGAGAGTGTTATTTCAATACTGCCAGAGTTGTAGTTCAAGAGTAATTGAATGATAAAGTATCCCCATCCTGCACCTTTTACTGATGTAACACTGCTAGCCTCAGAACAGAAGGGTGGTGTCCAGATGGCTTGCAGAGGGGGACAAGCTTCAATCAGCAATGCCAGGAAGTGAACACAGGACAGATCAACATTGCTACCTGTTAATTGAAGCTTCCTTCAGTCTCTGGCTTCCTGGCATTGCCTGGCTGGCAAGGTTTGAGTGGCTACAAATCCCATCAATCTCAGCTGCATAAAATTCCAGTGGCTGGACAGCAGCTTTTACACTTTGCTTATTTCAGTGTTATAAATCAAGTGACGTAGTTAAGCTTTCAATATCACAATGTCGCTCTGGTTTATATTACTGTAATTGCGGAATGTAGAGCTCAGTTGGATCAGCAGTGGAAAGCGGGCTCCGTGCATAGTGTGCTTTGTCCAGGGTCTGGGTACTGTCAGGCTAGAGGCATATGCGTCCTTTCAGTATGCGACATGAAAATCTCACACTGACCTGCAGCACGAGATTGTCATGCCGACATTTTTAGTCAGGTGAGATGTTAAGTGGCTCATTTTATGGCAAGCTCTTTCTCATGATACCTTGTAAAAGTACACCGGTATGAGACACCCACCGCTCCCTGTGTTACTAAGAGGTACAAGAGCGGGTATCCTTTTAAAACCTTAATTCTTCACGTCGCCAATCACCATGGTTAAAATGGGGACATGACAATCACACTGCATGACAGAGTGAGATTGTCATGTCCCCTACTTAATGGTCTCCACCGCTGTGTAAATATATTAATTGATGGTTCCATTGTTCGCAAACACCATCTACCTATATGCAATATTGAAAATGCTTGGGTTTACACAGTAATCAAATGCTTACAAGAGGAACAGATTTTAACCCCTTAACGACAGGCCATGCAGGCACGCGGTGGTCACTAAAGGACCACGGAGCTTTTTTTTTTTTCTTTCCGATTCCGGACTCTCCGAACGGCGTGTGGCCGCGGGTGGAGCCCGGAATTCCATGACAGTCATAGTACGTTAACTCAGATTGACCCATGACTTACTATGACCATCATGTGTCGTTAAGGATTGAATAAAAACTTTAAAAAATCATTAATCTTGGATACTAGGGATGCCTCTCACTAGAATCCAGAGGGTGAACAGATTTAAGCCAGGTGTTTTATTCTCGGATTACCCAAGAACCACCTGGTTCATCTCATGTCATGTGATGTGACAATTATAAAATATCAAAGGAGAGCGCACACAATCTGGGTGTAGACTGCAATAACCTTTAATTTCTTTATTTGGACCCTTCACCAAGTGAGTTTAATCTTTCTCACCTCCTTCACCATGGGAATCACCTTCCAATTCGAAATAGGTATTTGACTCCCCTTCAAGAGAGGCAATCCAGCCTCTTGGTGTGATTGCCTCCACTTGATAACCCCAAATGACCAGGGCCGGATTTACAGCTCAGGAGCCTGCAGGCACAGAAATCTGAAGCACGCGCCCCCGCCCCCCCCCGGGGCCATCTGCACTGGACACCTCCACAATGCTCCTAACCTCCACGTTGCCCCCCATCATCTCCATATTGCCCTCACATTGCCCCCCATTAGCTCCACATTGCCCCAGTCAGCTCCATATTGCCCTCACATTGCTCCCCATCAGCTTCACATTGCCCTCCATCAGGTCCATATTGCCCCCCTTCAGCTCAATATTGCCCTCACATTGCCCCCATCATCTCCATATTACCCTCACATTGCCCCAGTGTTCGTTTCCTACCTCTTCCCTGGTGGTCCACCGACAAGAGAGCTCTGTGCCTCCTCCTTTGGCACAGAGCTGTAGCTGCTGGAGCTCCCACACGGTCTTCAGTAATGCAGAGCGCTGGGAGATGATATCATCTCCCAGTGCTCTGTATTACTAAAGAGCCAGGAGAGCACAGCAGCTACAGGTCTGTGCCGAAGGAGGAAGCACAGACCTGTCTTCATGGCGCCGGCGGGGAGGCGAATAATACAAAAAAAAATCCCACAACACACATGCTCGGATGATCTCAGTGACAGGCGCCCCTCTGTTGGGAGCGCCTGTAGGCAGATGCCTACTCTGCCTAATTATAAATCCGGCCCTACCAGTGACGGTACCTTGGCGTCAGCTCACCTCTTCTTTCCCCTCCAGTTATTCCGGTCTCTCCTTAGACTACTTCCTTTCGGTTAACCATCGAGGTCTTCAGTCCTCTATCTAGGACGTAGTATATAAAACTCGGAACCTGTCTAAGGGGCATAACTGAAACAATAATCTGGGGCTTGGCCAGGCTCAAATATATAAAAATATTTATTGAGAAACTAAATAAAACATCTGTACAGATATAGAAAAGTCCTAAAAACTACAATATTCTGTTTGTACTTTTACCATCACAGTGGGACTACTGTTTCCAGCAGCTTCCTTCCAAATTTTACATCTGCTGATGCAAGAACAGCCACTTTATAATGTTTGATGAACGTAGATATGGAAACTAAGTGGCTGCCTTACATATATCTTCTGCTGAAGCTTCATCCTTTATAGCACATGATGTTGATAGGGATCTGGTAGAATGAGCTGTTATTTTTGCTGGTACCTTGAAGTTTGCCTCTTCATATGCCATCTTAATACATTCCTTTATCCACCGGGATATGGAGACTTTGGAAGCCGTTTTGCCCTTATATTTCCCAAAGAAGTAGGCAAACAAAAATTCTGATTGTCTAAAAGTCTTTAGTTCAGTCTAATTAGTAGGATAGGCATCTTACTAGATCCAGATTACGAAATTTTTGTTCCATCTCATTTTTTTCTGCAGGGTAAAATGATGGCAAGACACTCGATTAAGATGAAAACATGTTACCACCTTGGATCTAAAAGAAGCCCAAGTTCTCAGCACTACTTTGTCCTGATGAAAAAGCATATATAGGGGTTTACAGGATAATACCTGAAGTTCCCCTACCCTACATGCAGAGGTAATTGCTGTAAAAAATCTGACTGACTATCAAGACAGTATTTTTAAATGGAATCTTATGCATGGGTTCAAAGATCCTGGATCCAGATAATTGAACTAATACTAAATTAACGTCCTGTGGAGGAAAGATACTTTTTATGGTAGGTCTCACTTTACTTAAGGCTGTAATAAACCTCTTTACTAAGAGGTCTTCGACAAACTGAACAGCAACAATAGCCGACAGAGCAGACAGCGGAACCTTCAGGGACGCTTGCTTAAAGGAATAGTAATGTTTCATAATAAAAGCAGCTCTAATTAATCAGCATAGTATTTGGACTTTGGAGAGTGTTATTTCAATTCTGTCAGAGTTGTAGCTCAAGAGTAATTGAATGACAAAGTATCCCCCCTCCTGCCCCTTTTACGGATGTAAATTTTGGATGCAGAAATGTCTCACCTAGACACTTGTCTCTAATGACACCAAGCTCTGAAAGACTTCCAGACTCTGCCATAAACCCTAGATGTTGAGGTTTTTATCCTTGCTATAATAGCGTTTGCTACGGATAAACATATTCCATTAGCAGTTAACGAGTTCCGCTCAGCCTCCAAGCTGTCAATTTCAAGAAGGCCGGATTGGGGTGGAAGATTGGCCCTTGAGTTAATAGGTCCCGCAGAACTGAAAGAGCCCAGGGTGGTTCTGTTGTCAAATGGACTAGCTAGGGATACCAACCCCCCCCCCCCCCTTTAGCCAGTTTGGAACGATCAGGATGACTTGCGCTGTGTCCTCCTGAGGACACCCAGAAGAATAGGTACTGGAGGAAATATGTAAGCTAGACTGATTGACCATCTCTGTCTCAATGCTTCCTAACCTACTGCTTTCGGGTCGGCCTATCTCGAATAGAACTTCTGGCACTTTGTATTGAGTTGAGATGCCATCAAGTCTATGTCTGAAAAACACCACCTTTCGGTTATCTGCAGAAACACTGCTCTCTTGAGAGACTACTCTCCCTGATCTACTTTTGTTCTGCTTAGGAAGTCTGCTATCACAGAGATTCCCTGAGATGTGGTCCGCTGATACGTTCAGAAGATTGTTCTCTGCCCAAGCAAACAGACTGCTGGTTTCAGACATCAGGGCTCTGCTTCCTGTGCCACCCTGGTTTCTGATGTAAACGACTACTGCCCGATTGCCTGATCTTATCAGCGTTGAATTTCCTCTGAGGAACGAACTCGACTGGAGAAGACAATTCCTTACTGCTCTCATTTCCAGTATATTTATATGCAGACCTTTTTTTTTTTACCATACCCCCTGAACTGTCTGAGTTCCACATGCCACCCCAGCTGCTGAGGTTGGTATCTGTTGCGAGGATCTCCCACACTGGAGGCAGCAGCAAATGTCCCTTTTGTAGGCTTTCGGTTTTCATCCACCAGGACAGAGCCCTCCCGACTCTCGCCAGGACCAGAATTTTGATTGGGATAGAACACATCTTTGTTCCAAAAGGCTAGCAAATTGCTTTGCAGGCGAGACCATGGAAGGACCTGTATGGTTGAGGTTAATACACATATCGGATGCATAAAGTGCTTGGCTGTGACATATGTTAAAGTCCTGAATTTTAGTATGCTTTGTCCTTGGATAGATAAGCCATCATCTTCAGGGTATCTAACTGGATCCCCAGAAAAAGTAACTGCTTGACTGGGACTAATTGGCTTTTTTGCTGATTGATAAGTCACCCTGTCTTCTCGAGATGAATCAGAGTCTTACTGATGAACTGAATAGCTTGTTACTGTGAATCTGCTATTATCAAAATGTCATCTAATTAGGGAACGATCAATATTCCCTCTCTTCTCAAATTCTGCAAGCATGCTGCCACCACCTTCATGAACACCCTTGGTGCCAAAGAGAGCCCGAAAGGGATTGCTCTGAACTGGTAATGATCTTTCTGAACTGCAAAATGGAGAAATTTCCTGTGACATGGCCTTATCATTAAATGATGACAGGCATTTGTAGGTCTATTGAGGCCAGAAACCCCTGGGATGGAATGGATTTCATCACAGAGGCCACAGTTTCCATTCTGAATGAAGCTGGTTTGATAAAACTGTTCAAATGCTTAAAGTCTAAGATCGTCCTGAATCCCCCCTGACGACTTGGGAACTAGAAATAGAACTGAATACAGTCGCTGGTATTTTTGTCCTACTGGAACCTTCTCTATTAGTGTGGCCCTCAACAAACTCTGGACTGACTTTAACATAGCTTCTGCTTTGTTAACATTGTCTGGTATCCTGGACTTCTTGAAATTTCCTCTGGAGACAGCAACAAACTCTAGTGGATACCCCTTCTCTATAGTTTGCACTACTCACCTGTCTGAACAAGGGGGAACTGTCCAAGTGTGTGCAAACTGAGTCAGTCTGCCCCCTAGTGACTCTAGAGGAGGGAACTGCCAACCCTCACTGGAATTCTCTTATTTTGAGATTTCCTTGGGAAATCTCAGATAAGCTCTCTGGGCCTGACCTGGATTGCTGAAAAGGCCTGTGATGCGGATATCGCTTCGCCTCCCAAAAAGACGAACTTTGGGAACGAAACCCCTGATTCCTAAAGGAGTTCAGGGGTGGGGGAGAAGAATCGATTCCTCCTATCCTGAGGGAGAAAGTAGCTCTCAAAGGAGTACATTCTTAAAGTGATAGTAATACTTAACATTCAATAGATTTAATTCTGTAGATATTTTAAAAAATAAATCAATTGTGCCGTTTCCGATCTCCCAAACCTTTATGGTTCGGGAGATATCAGTCTGCAAAGTTCCTCCTTCCCTCCCCTTGCACGGATGTCAGCTTTCAAAGTTACAGACGGAGATCTCAGTCCATAGACCGTCCTGTGGTTCTTCAGCAGAGCCGTGATCACGGTAGTTACAAAGAAATACTTCATTTGAACGGTCTACAACGTGTGCTTGAACACCAGGGGAAAAGGGAATAGATTTTGTCCACTACTTCACCTTCTTCCACTGAGGAATATAGGGATGCTAAATTCTGAATGC
Organism: Rhinophrynus dorsalis; assembly: GCA_037306005.1. NCBI lineage: Eukaryota > Metazoa > Chordata > Amphibia > Anura > Rhinophrynidae > Rhinophrynus > Rhinophrynus dorsalis. The sequence continues at coordinate 21,738,788 of CM074723.1, forward strand.
TAAAAACATCCTCCTGAGTCTGGATTTAACGGAGGGTCCTTCTTCCGGATCATCCTGTCTTAGACGCTTCCTAGAGGGTCCAGATTCTTGCATGGCTGTGACTGTCTGCTGCGTGGATCCTTCAGCCATGATAAAAAGTTTTGGAAGTGAGAAGTCATGTTGTCCTGCTGTTTGCTTTAGACACACACACACACACACACACACACACAGGCTTGAAGTATCAGATACAGATAGGTCACAAATCACACATCCAGTACACATTCTCACTCCCTTGTCCTCTATACTGGATCCCATGCTGCCTTTGTCTTTATCCTTGGAGTTAGGTTTTTGAGCCATAACAAATAATTGCCCAGAACTCAGCAAGAGTATTATGTAAAAAGAGAACTGATGTTTCATCGTGGTTGCTCCTGACTCTTACCAATGATTTGTACAATGGTAAAATGATGTTATCCACTCTTGCTTCAACAACCCCTTTTTACGCAAGACAGGACTTTGTTTGCTTTTGCTACTTGACACTGGTTGCAGTTTCCAAGTTTGTAATTTACAAGGATTCCCAGGCTCTAAAAAAGAGTCCCCTAAAATGATTTATTTCATAATTAGCAATGGGATTTTTTCTTCCCAAATGCATGACTTTACACTTTCCCACATTAAACTGCATATTCCATTTCTTTGTCCAATCTGCCATTTTATGTAAATACCTCTGTAGAGAGCAAACATCCTGTTCTGAATTAAAGGGATAGTAATACTTTATTATTACTATCCCCCATATTGTAGGTATTTGTAAAATAATTTAATAGCCCCCAGGTTCATCTCTCAAACCTTTATGGTTTGAGAGATAACCAAAGGCAAAGTTCCCCCTCCCTCCCCCTTCTCTGAAGTCAGCGTTGTACTGATTGCAGGGGAAGTCTGTCGTACAACAGGCTTGTGGCTCTGCAGCAGAGCCAAGATCCAGTTAGTGACAAAGAATTATTTCACTGAAACGGTCTTCTACATGTGCTTGGTTTGCAAGCACACGTACAAGACCATTTCAGTGAAAATCCTTTGTCACTAACACGATCGCGGCTCTGCTGCAGAGCCGCATGATGAATGTCAGACCAGATATCCCTGCAGTCAGCACAACGCTGACTTCAGGGAAGGGGGAGGGAGGGGGGAAACTTTGCCTTCGGTTATCTCTCAAACCATAAAGGTTTGAGAGATGAACCTGGGGGCTATTACATTATTTTGGAAATACCTACAATATGGGGGATAGTAATAATAAAGTATTACTATCCCTTTAATTACCCTGCATAATTTAGTGTCAACTGCAAATATTGATATTTTGCTTTCTATTTCTAGGTCCCTTTAACCCTTTGAGTGCCAGAGGGGTACGCAACACATTGCAGAGCAATGTGTTGCGTACCCCTCTGGCACTCAAAGGGTTAAAGACTGATGACCGTTCTTGTCCAAATTTACTGGACACAGTTTATGCAGAATTAGAATGAAAAAGACAACACATACTCTTAAAGATTTTAATTTTATTATTTTATCAACATACTAGGAGGCAAAAAGAAGAAGAAAAAAAAAAAAAAAAGACAATAAAATTGACACCATACAAAAACTTCATACAATACCATTCACTTCAGTCTGTCAGGAGTTTACAGCATTTGGAGTTTTCATGTATTTACGTGAACACATTTATTCTAAAGCTTTAGTATTCACATAACTGAAATTACAGAGCAAGGGACGAAAATAACTGTCAGGGATACGTCATAGTTATTGCAAATATAGTGCAAACTAGTATTATCTAGGGAGTGGTCAAATATAATCAACCCTTCTGCCAGAGGACCTTGCACATGGTAGTACATCACCACTGGCAGCTAATAGGTTATGGGGCGAGGGAGGAGAAGCATTCAGTTTATATTAACCCTCAATTATCTGAGGCTCAAACAAAGCACTGCTGTACAATCAGACAGTGAAAAGCTTAACCATGAGTGCCAGAGGTATGTGTGTTGCGCAGAACATCTCTCTGGCTTTCAACTTTTAGTGAATTGTTGGACCTCCAGCTGTTCAGGACTACAACTCCTCCCCAACATCCCCAACCAGTTAGAGGCCCAAGAATGGACTACGCCTGGATTAGACCATATAATCTCCATTTTTTTTATTTATTTATTTATTTTTTTAAAAGCATGTGACATTTGAATATCTGACAAGTGTCTGGTAACAAGCACAGACGTTATCGTGTTGTAGCCCAGAAAATGGGGCATATTAACCCTTTGAGTGCCAGAGGGGTATCCAACACATTGCAAAAGCCATGCATTTATTTCCCCTCTGGCCATGAAAGGGTTAAAGGAACACTAACCTACAACGGAAACAAAGTTATATAATTTTAAGTACCATAAAGTATTTCTAGTTACAACCTAAAAACAGGTTATTTTCAGTAAGAGCCATATTTCGGGTAGCATTTGGTTAGTTTGCGCTATTTTTAATGAGACGCAAGTTAATTCATTTGGAAAAGTACTCCCCGTTCTTGTAATCAGAAAGGGCATTACATTATCTCAGTCTATTTACATACAACACTGCACCATCACTTTAGACCCCCTATCAAGATTGCCATGGTCATTTGAGCCAGGGAGAGAATATGCAAGACTAGGATTTATGCCTCGGATACATTTTTTGTTTACAGATGCTAGGATGGAGTATGGTGTGTTTAACCCTTTTAATGTCAGGAAGTGGCATGTAACCCATTACGTAAATATAGTAATATTTATGCTGTGGCGCTTCCTGCTCCTGCCTTTTCAAGGGCTCCCATTACCATAGCCATCTTGATAATGCGTCCTAGGTGTGGTGTATTATCTGTAAATGGGCTGAGAAGGTACCACCTTTCTGAACAGAAGATTACTTGGTACTAATCTCGGCTCTGCACAAACACAAGTAAACTATTGGTGTCTATATAGGATAGTTTACATATATTAACTCTTTGAGTGCTGGATAGCTCTGCAATGTGTTGCATCCCTCTCCAGCACTCGGAGTTAAAAATGCAGTTTTAGGACGATAATTTAGGGATCTAAACAAAAATAATTTATAAATTACATAACCTAATTTAGTTTTTGGGGTGTAGGTGTTCCGTCAACCCTATAACTGCCAAGAGGTATCTATCACATTGAGAAGCAATGGTTTTTGATACCCTCTGGCAGTCAAAGGGTTTAGATGACAAGGCAGCTTTTTTGGAGAATATATGGTCTCTTTCCTAACACGTCGTCCTGTCAGATGCTGGACACGCGTTTGCCAAGGGGTTGGAAAAACCACTCCTAGATTCTGTAGAACCAGTTGATAATAAAAAGAATTACATTGCCAAGGCAGTGATATATAAACATTAACTAAAAAGGATGGTATGGTACATTCCTGGATTAAATTAAACTAAACAGGGTTCAAAAAGCTATACAAGTAAAAACTAGTAGTTTATAAAAAGCAAAAACATTCTTACAAGGAAATAAAGATCGATACAAGAAATACAATGCAGCATTTTCAGGCTTTATTTTGAGGTACCTACATTTATTTTCACTTTTTTTTTGCCCAAAGTACTATTGTTATATCTAAAAACAAAACAAAAAAAAAAAAGTCCTTAAATTGATCCAAATTTAGGGCATTATGTATTTAAGAAAGTGCAATGATGCTGATAAGTTAAATTTGCAGCATATTTACGCTTACGTATTCTTTAAAACAAAAAATATATATATATTTTAGCTTACATAGTTTTGATGGTATGGTTTAATAAAACATTATATGTAGATTCTGAAGGGAAGATAAAATACAGGGCTGCATGCACAAGAGAAGGAATGCCGAAGTAAATCAGCTTGGGGACAACACTGCCAGTGATTATTCCCTTAACCCTTTGAGTGTCAGATAGATATCCAGTACACTGTGATGGAAACCATTCAGGCACTCAAAAGCGATGTAATTACCACAGACAGGTACACGGAAATGCCATGTGAAGCAATGCTTTGCACGACCCTGTGGTCCTTAACTCTTTAAGCACCAGAGGGGTACGCAACACACTGCAAGGCAATGCACTGCGCACCCCTCTGGCACTCAAAGGGTTAAAGGTTTAACAGTGCTGGGGGTACGCAAAGCAATGAGTTGTGCACCCCTCTGACACAAAGGGTTAAATAGGGTGCTTTTAACCCACTGAATGCTAGTTGTTTTCAAAGCGTTATTTTACAATGCATTGGAACCTGCTCTTGCACTCAGTGAGTTAAAATCCTCAGTGAAACCAGCAGAATGTATTTGTCCCTACGGTGCGACAGCTGAGAAGCTCAAGAATTGCCCCCCTTTTCGTTTGTACATGTGAAAGGAATGTTGGTCTTATTGTTCCTGCTGAAGTGCAGATACCCACAAACCTATTTGTAAAATCAATAAAAAGCCCAAATATATTTCTAGCCTAATTAAAACCAGTGTCAACTAAAACAAAAAGTTCTGAACTTTGGTTTGTGTCCAACAAACTAATTGTTACCAGAAGACTAAAGTTTTAGATAGACAATCAAGAAAGAAGTCTAAAATCAGGTCTTCCAAAAGTTTGATCTGCAATATGAACAAAGTGTTGTTAATGGTGTGTCTAAGCATTTGACACCATATAAATTCATAATGGGACTCACACAAAAGACACAGAGGTTAAAGTCTCTCCTTCCCTTTAAGAGAAATATGTGACAGTTTGGTGGAATATATTGGAAAATGTACACTATGGCAAAATGGTGGCCGGTATAAAAGTAAAAATTATACCCTTGGCGACTGGTGGTGAAGGCAATTTAAGCTGGATGGCCTCAGGCTGCTAACCCTCAGTGTCTGCCTTTTGGTAATAGTCCATCTCACAGAAAATGTGTTAATACAATCCCTTAGATGCAAGGGATCTCCATCTCTAGCATCCGATGGATTCATCTCTAAAACTTTAAAGAGGCAAAGTTAAAGTCTATAACTGAAAATTCCAGTGTCAGACAGTTCTCTATACTAACGGATATGTCTGGTTCTATGGTGTTGGTGGGGGAAGAAGAGTGAGAGTATTATCACTTATGAATAAAAAATTATTATTTTAGTAGTGGGGTTACCCTTGTTCTGCTCTGCAGGGAGCGCTCTTTAACTGTATTTCTCAACTTTTTTTTGTCCAGGACACCCCAATACAGCACATAGATTCTTTAGGGTAGCCTTAACCCTTTGAGTGCATTCCGTACCACTCTGGCACTCAGAGGGTAATATTGTGTGTGCCATTTGTCAAGTGTGTTATGAAGAGTACAAAGTAATATATAGTTATCCTTAGGTCTAACAATCCAAACAAAAACATTATGCATAAAAATGCCCTTTAATATACATCTGCACTTCAACATTCACATTTTTGTGATCTTAATAAAAAAAAAATTAAAAAAAAAAAAAAACAACAAGGGGCACCTTAAGTAGATGTCCGTGGCACACCTGGTTGAGGATCACTGCTCCAATACATGTTCATAAAAGAATTCTACTTCTTTAAAAGAAAACATTAACTCCTGTGAGTAAATTACATAGCACCCAACTGTAATTCCTTTACCATCAAAATGTGTTTAAAATGCACTGAAGCATCTTGGTGCAATCACCCCAACACCTACTGATCAACAAACATGTAAACCGAGGTAGTCTAGAACTGGAAAAAGCTGGATGACATTTTCTTTTACTGGTGCTAAAGACAGAGCCCAGAAAGAAACAAGAGTAAGGTCTGTTATGGCACAATCTCAACACATGGACATCGGACCAAATTGCAATTCACTTTTGCCAAAAAGGTTACCCCTCTGAATGGTTACTAGAGGTCATATGTTCCTATTGGGGGAAAGGAAAAACACGACACTGGCTAAATATCCCCAAAACAGCAGCCCAGTGGTGTCTGCCAGCTGCACTCACACGTTCAAACACTTCAGTCAATGAAAATACAGATAATCAGTGTTAATATGCATTAATATGGCCAAGTTGAGATTTCATATGTTTAAAAAAAACAAAAAAAAAAAAAAAACACCAATTTGGGCATGGTGCTCAAAAGAAAAGTGGAACAATTTTGGGCCACACAATTGCAAAATTAAGGGACACCACCATTTTTTGCCAAAATTACCATTGATTTATGTGTGAAGTTTAACCCTTTGAGTGCCAGGTCTCCAATGCATTAGATACCCCTGTGGTACTGAAAGGGTTAAAACACTGAATGGCAGAGATGTCTCCAACAAATTTTGCAGCAATGCGTTTGCTACCTCTCTGGCAGTCACAGTGTTAACTCATTAGAAGTTTTTAATTTGCAACAGAGGTGCACATGGCTTGCTCCAGAATTTCTCTGCTTCACTTTTCAACACACATGTGACTGCAGGTTGTGATTCCTTTCACTGGAAGCCCGCAGGATTATATTTGGAAATATGCTGAACCTGTATTCTGTAAGCGGTTATTCTACAACAATAAAACTTTCATCTGGGTCCCTTAACGGTGTAAGCTTTTTTTGTATTCAAACAGTTAAAATGCATCCTGTGTATGGCTGTTATGCACCAAGGTGTAATTAAGAGATGGTAAATTCTCCTGTGTGATAAAACAGTCCACTTCCTGTGTTATTCTATGGAGCCAATATATTTACGTATCTCCATACTGACATATATTAGAGCATAGGGTCCTTAGATAACACTGAATAGTTTACACACACCTTAGTGCATCTCCCAGAAGTTGCTTTTTTACCTACAGCAATATGAACAAAACATACACCTCAAATAGGAGATAAATACCAAACACATTGGAAAGCAATGTGTTTGAGACCTTCAACATCCAAGGGGTTAGGGTTATATCATTTGGGCCATTGCTGGTGATCAAGTGAAAATGCAACATAGTGTTTATTAATTATTATTCATTAACAGCTGGGGGAAAAAATGGCCCAGATTAAAAACCAATACAAAGAACATTACTGAAAAGGCAACTGGGTGGCAATATCAAGGCTGAGAATGACATGGTTATCACAGTGAATGTCCCTCCATGAGGAGACATAATGCAGATCTATAGGTTACAGCACTACACTTTGCTTTCAGTACATGGGGGCAGGGAAACCAGTTGCTCTCTAGCTACTTATCCAATGTTGATGGGAGCTGTAACTCTACCAAATACAAAGAGCCATAGGTTACCAATTCATCTCTCATTTACAGAGCAGAGATGCTCAACTCCTGGATCTCCAGCTGTCAAGAACTACTACCAAAGGTTGCCTACTCCTGGCATACTTGTTTACAGGAAAGCAGGCATTTTTAAAGGAACACAAACACTGAATTAAAACAAACCCTCCACTTCTCTTAATCTGGGCAGAAAATACCAGTGGCCCCTAGGAATCAATTCCACTCAGACTCATAGCAACTTAGAATTAATTCTAGGCAAGTCAGTTCTCCAAAATGTACATAGAGGCAGATACAAGTCCTTATTGCAGGACTCCAGAACCCCAATGCCCTCCAACCAAAGAGTCCTGCAGAAAATAAAGTATGCCTCTATGGACACAATATCAAATACTAATTCAAGATTTACTTTAGGGAACCAATCCATAATTAACGTAGGCACAATAACTTAATGCAGACTGTGAATTGACAAGTGGGAGTTTATTATGAGAGAAGTTAATGTTCTTTTAAAGGGATAGCAATACTTGAAAATAATTTTATTTTATATTGTAGCCCTTAAAAAACATTAAAAATTATACAAGTCTCATCTCCCAAACCTTTATGGTTTGGAAGACATTAGCAAGTAAAGTAAAGTTCCCTTATCCTGGCTGTTTTAGCCAAGTCTGCCATCTAGTGGACAGATTTGGAATCTGGTCCACAGATCAGCTGGCAGCTCTTTAGCAGTTCTGAGATCACAATCTTTAAAAATAACTACTTCGTTGGAACTGTCTACAAAGTGTGCCTGGCTTGCAAGCACAGTTTGTAGTCCGTTCCAATAAAGAAATTCTTTTTAAAGATCGTGATCTCAGCAATTCTGAGGAGCCGCAGCCAGTCAAGAGACCGGATTTCAAATCTGAAGGCTTGAGGAGTGACGTCACTCCAGGGGAAACTTTACTTGCTAATATCTCCCAAACCATAAAGGTTTGGGAGATAAGACTTATATAATTTTTAATGTTTTTTTTAAGGGCTACAATACAAAATAAAATTATTTTCAAGTATTACTATCCCTTTGAGAGAAATGGTTTACTAACCGTTCAGAGAGAAAACCGGTGTGTCACGTTAAACTCCAGAAGAGGTCTAGTTTAGGAGAAGCTCATACGTCTTTCTGGGAATGTGAAAGTGAACATTTCCTGGTACTGCACAGAGCTTCGTTAGCATATGCAAGGTCACTGAAAACCTTCATTAGCATATGAAAGGTCACTGAAACCTCCATCAGAGAATGAAAAGGGCACTGAAAACCCAATTAGCATATGAAATGTAACAAACCTTCATTAGCATATGAAAGGTCACAAACATTCATTAGCATAACGAAGGGTCACTGCTGCACAGTTCATACGGTAACAAGTATGAATATCTCCCTTAAATGCACATTTGTTAGCTTGGATAAGCTGACACGGGCAGTTTTTAATGGTTTTCAAAATATGCTAATCTGAATTAAACGTGAATGTTCCAATTTAAGTCTTAGCTCACGAGAGGTCGTTACAGCATCCTTAATGGACAAGAAGTCACAGAACAGATTGTTTTCTATGGGGAATTCAATGGGGGGCTTACATCTACAACAATAATTCTCAATGACTACCTCGTGCAGCAACGCCATGTTAATAATGTCTACAATCAGTGGTTAAATGAACAGTTATGAAGCATCACATCTCATCACTACAGGCATGTCACAAGAAGTACACGATCCTATGGACAGCTCTGGTCCCAGGACCATAAATCTCCATAGGATGGTGTAGCAACAGTGCCACTGTACAATTTCAGGCCACTGTGATATTGCACCTAAAAAAAATCAACTTTATAAATTAATAACTTTTGAATGAAACACCTTTCAACAGTGGGAGTACTCTTGTTTTACTCAAGGGGATAAACCCTACAACATATTTTTTTTTTTACATTTTAAGTATTACTATCCCTTTAAAGTGGCTGCACTGTCAGGGAATTTGTTTCACTACAAGTCAAACAAATACTCACAAAGAAGACTAGCCGCACACATTTTGTCACTTTAATTTAAACCTTTGGATGGCAAGTCAGGTCTAAAAAGGCCAACTCTTCGAAGACCAGAGAACTGTACAACACTGACGTACTCCACAACTCCTATGGGCCTTCATTTTGGAGTAAACCAACTATTAAATAGTGAGGAACACATTTTTGGCGTTTTGCATGCTAGCTGTGTCCCCAGTGCATTGCCTTTATAGGGGTTTGAGTTACATTTAACCAAATGGGGAATTTTACTGGTTTCTACTGGCGCGGCTGGTTTGTCTCAGAATCCCACTAGATTTCTACTGAACAGAAGGCCATAGATCTGGCATAATCAAATGTATCTTACAAAATTAGAAAACTAATTTGTTTCTAATTCGTATTCTAAAATATGAAGAGACTGGAAGATTAACTTTCAGGTTTTCTTTTGTAACAGCAACAATCTAAAACGTCAGTGCACACTTCCCTTTGGTTTTCATACCATGTAGAAAACACATCAACTCTTGGCATGTTGGAGGGCTAGACAATGTGTTTAAAGGGATAGTAATGTTTCAAAATAAAAGCAGCTCTAATTAATCATCATAGTATTTGGACCTTGGAGAGTGTTATTTCAATTCTGTCAGAGTTGTAGTTCAAGAGTAATTCAATGACAAAGTATCCCCCCTCCTGGCCCTTTTACTGATATAACACTGTTCAGCCAGAGCAGAAGGGAGGTGCCCAGGTAGACTGCAGAGAGGGACAATCTTCAATTAAGATAAGGGAAAAACCTGAATAACTTGTCAAGGGAGGCAGGGCTTTCATTGTTCTCATAGGAAGAAGATTGTCCCCTTCTGTTATCTGTCTGGTGTATGGACTGCATTCCACATCTGAGGAGAGATGGCTTACACTAGGTAAAAGGGGCGGGAGGGGAAACTTTGCTTGTGAATATCTCTCAAACCATAAAGGTTTGAGAGATAAGACTTAAATCATTCTTCATGTTTTTTTAATGCCTACAAAATAAAAGATAAAACAAATTATTACTATCCCTTTAATCCTTAAAAGTTCTCTCTTTAATACTAAAAGCATAAAGTGGATTTGCCTTGTTAAGACCTTCAAAAATTAGTGTCTGTTTCAATTGTAAAATGAAACTCTGCCCAAACAATAAAAACAGTTGTGCAAAAACACCCCTAGGTACAAGTCGTTCCCCTAGAGAGGTTTAGACTCTCTCGCCAGTTAGACAGCAGGTGTTGTTGCAGGCTGATGCTTATAACGTACAAAGCCAGCCAGCAGAGTGTGGCAAGAGAGAGCACCATCAAAAAGTAAATTCACCCATTACTAAAATACAAGCGTCTCTTGCATGAAACATGATGTAACATTCATATGGATACATTTATCAAAGACTGTAATCCTTGAAGCCTGCAACTCATTTATGCCATTTTTAGTCCTGCGCTGAAAAGTGTCCAGTCTGAAACTGTATGTTACTCACAGTGGGAATTTTCACAAGCTGCAAATCTCCACAATCTGGGGGAGGAAGTACTTTATACACCTTAGAGGGGTTGGTTCTTTAAAGCCGCGGTCCCCAACATTTTTGTGTCATGAAACATCTGCTTTTAAAGCCATGACACTGGCGACTGGTACACTTGTGTGCAGGAAAAACAAAACAAGTTTATGCCGTGACACAAATGAGTTGTGACAAGCCTGTTGGGAATTACAGCACATACTTTTATAAAACGTGCAAAAATTGTCGTAATGACATAGATAAGCATTTAGGGGAATAAGAATGGATGTGCTCTGAATAAGCTGTCCACGTTTTTTTGCAGGTGAATCTTACAAAACCCCATTCTTAACATTGAGTGTCACAGGGGGCTGGGGGAGCGCCAGAGGGGTATGCAACCCATTGCTTTGCAAATGCGTTGCGTACCCATCTAGCACTCAAAGGGTTAAATAGGTGTGGCTGTTTATTTTAAATCTAAATATGTCCATCATAATTAGAACTTGCAAATGTTTGCGACAACTTGTACATGTACCAGTAAAGTTTGTTTTTATACATTCCAACCATTGTTCTCTCAAAACCTACTTTATTGTGCTCACAAAAGCAAATGAAGTGAAATTACTGGGCACGGAGCATTATTATAATTTCCAAGATTTATCTGGATAGGTAGACACAGCACACCATATACTACAATCAAGGATTATTCCTCCTAAGTCAATACCCCCCCCCACACACACCTATTCTCTCTAACACTTCACCAAGGCCATAGGTTCTAAAGAAAAGAGAAGGTGTTCTGGGGCAAGCCATTTGCGTTTTGGGGAGAGCTAAACATTTCCATTGATTTAAATGGGGATTTTGCCCCTTTGAATGCTAGAAAGGGCTCCAAAGCATTACCTTTGCTCTGCAATGAGTTGCATACCCCTCTGTCACTCAAAGGGTTAACCAGGTGTGGACTGCATGCAAGTCAAACTATTTACCAATATTATTGTGTATGCACCATCTGAAATTCAATGCCGCCCCATTTTTTCTATATTTGCTATCGTTTGAGGCAGTGGGAATACTCCACTTGTTCAACTTTATCATTAACGGATTATAATATTGTAGGTACCCTGGGGGTATGGGTTAGATTGGTACATTCTAAACTATGAACGCCCTTCTTGGCTTAAGTTTCCATTATACAGATCTAGTTTGTTTTTCAATTAAACATTTCATGACAAAATGAACAATTAATAAAATAAACTGGACTGGAAGCAACATGTGGTTAACCCTTTGAGTGCCAGAGGGGTACGGAATAATGCATTCCACACCCCTCTGCCACTCAAAGGGTTAAGAACAGATGGATCTTGTAGACAAAAGCAAAATGGATCAGTTCTGCCACCAACATCCCTGCAGGGGACATACAAAATTTTGAAATGGGCCCCCTTGTGAATGATAGAGAAGTCTTCATCCCATTGTAAAGTAATTGGAAGCCTCCACAGTATTAACATTGAGTGCCAAAGGGGTCTGCTTAAAGAACCAGTAACACTATACACATAAAATATTATAATATATAGTATAATATATGTGTGTATAGTTTTACTGGCTTTTTTTTTGTAGAAGCGTATCCTGACAAGTAAAACAAGGGCACTCACACTGATGAGATGTTTTATTCAAACTTTATTGCAGCTCAAACGTAATTTTAAGTGCAGTACCTCAAAGGTCTGATATTTTACAGTGGTGCTGTTGCTATACCACCCTAAGGAGGTTTATGATGAAACTGGACAGAGCTGCCCCATAGACTGCTGTAGCAACAGTGCCACTATATTAAAAAAAATAAATAAAAATTCAAGTTTGAGCTTCAACAACTTATGAATACAACATATCTGAGAACTGGAAGTACCCTCGTTTTACTCAGGATATTATCTATTATTTGTATGTATTATTACCTCTTTAAAACTTAAAGAGTCCTCTAAGTTTTCACTTGACCCAAATCTGTTCCACTTTGCTTTTGTACCCAAGACCTGACGAATTTCCCTGTAAACGTTATCTAGTACTGTATTCTTCTACATAACCATAAGCAACACACACACACAGCTAGACAACATGCAAGTCACCAGAATTTATCCTTATAACCAAAAAGCTCGACAACACAGCAATCTCTTTATAGTAAAACTTTTTGCAGATACACAAAATATTGTTTTCTGTACAAACCCTAACAACTATTTTGTTAACATAAAACACAAAAAAAAGTTAGCACCTTAATAGTGTTGTAATGTTCGATATAAAATGCACGAGTAGTCCGTAAATAGAAGGAAATCACAGAAAAGCAGGTGGGAACATTCCCTTTCCAAACTCCCTTCAGTGCCTTTCTGCTGTATTTTATCAGCCCAGGAGAGAGGATTATAAAATAAAGCACCATAAAAGTGATCAAGCATAGATCACATTTTTTGCCCATGATTGATTAGGCGCTTTGGCATCTCCATTTAAGAACAGGTTTATTGGGGGGGGATAGATATATGCAACTGGAGAAGCCACTCTGTTTCACTGAGCTTATATGGCACATAGGATTGTGGTCAGAAAGAAAAATGAGCAAGTCTGCAGCAAACCAACTACTGTCGGGAGGGGTGTCTTATTTAAATGGGGCTTTTAACCTTCTGGGTTCCAGAGGGGGTACATAATGCTAGAGGGGGTCTTCAACACATTGCTTACCAATGTGTTGGCTAGCAATAGCATTCAAGTAGTTAAAAGCAAAATGTAAAAAACAATGAATTCTAAGGGTCCCCCCCCCCCCCATGGTATGCACCAGATACATGCTTTCTGCACAAGGCCCTTACGCTTCTCTGATCAAACTTTACACGCAGTCATCCGTTTTGGCCGCAAAGACTGTTGTGTCTATCCAAAATAATATACATTTGCATATGTGAAGGAGGCAGCCATTAATGAATCTCTCTGCAGTCTACAGGCCATAAGCAGTGTGAGGAATATATACAAGCCATGACATTCATACATAATAAAACTTGGTTTCAGACACACAAGACTAAACAGAATTCACACGCTGGTAAAGTACAGGAATTAAACATTTGGTTATACACTCCCTTTTCTTTTTGTGTCCCTTCCTGGCTTATGATGAATCCATTTTGGACAGTTGAACATATTTACAAAAGTGAAAAAAGAGGGCTTCCAAATTTTGGGGTTATTTTATACACACATGTAGCTACTTGCTAACAAATTTCTACCGCACAAGTCCCCAGTTGCTGATAGAAAAAAAACCTCAAAACATGCTCACCGAAATGCAGCCATTAAAAGATGAACGTTTCCTAGAAACTCCCCACTTCTGTTACTATGACGAGAAAATCATAATAGCCCCTAACGAATGTGGCCCCTTGTGCCTTTGTCCAAATTTTATTTTAAAACCAGTCTTAGGTTGTCATGCCTATGGAAGTGGACAGTTAGAGCAAAGTCCACCCACTAAACATAACAACATTACGCCTTTACAGTTTTAAAACATGTTGCGCACCGCTCTGGTACTTAAAGGGTGAAGTAGACTGATTTACTCTGTCTGCTTCAATTGGGGGAAAGAGACCACAAGGAAAGAATTCATAGTGGCTGTTAGGATTTTTCTGTCCATAGTTAGCTAAGTGGAGGTTATTAGAGGTGAAGTCTTCAAGAAAGCTAGTTTTCTTTAGGACTGACACAAAAGCAAGCACACACACCACTTGCCTGATCAATACCCCTCCAGGTAGTCTATGCAGGGAAGGATATATCAGCCTGTGGCCAAATGCAAAGAGTAACTAACTGCTCCGGGTTAAAGAAAAATGTTTGCACTGAGCATATGCTTAGTCTTTGACTAATTCTGGATATATACTGAAGGAAAAGGTGAACAGTTACGAAAGATAAGCACCACAAGTATATGCAAAACATGATACTCTAATGATACAGAGTTTATACTGCAGGACATGTCCTCACTAGTCCTTTGAATTCTAGAGATCCCCAACACATTGCTAAGCACTGCACTGGAGTCCTCTACAATTCAAATGGTTAAATGCCCATTTAAAACAATGGCAATTTGCATCTGTCCCAAAATTGTTTTTCCACTAGATCTGCTCCAGTTTTTGTTACGCCAGTCTCATTATGTTCGATAGATCTTACTTTAAACCCTTTGAGTGCAAGAGGGGTGCGGAATGCATTCTGGCAATCAAAGGGTCAACACCGGCCTGTCAGTGACTTTCAAAAACTAGAGTGGGATAGGGATTACTGTAAATCTACACATACTAATAGTGAATACCGAACGGATTAACACCTTTGACTTTCATAAAAAAAAAGTCTAGAAATGGCTGCAAGACGTGCATTTTTTCCTAATAGCGCTAACAAATAATTCCAAAACCCAGTATAGATTATTTCTAAAAAAAAAAAGGCACAGACTAAAAGCAGTCATGGATATAATATTTGTAATTATATACACATTCTGCAATCAGGGCTTGCAAACCTTGCCTCTGCTTCAACTCATGATTTTCCGTCCAGCTGCGGATGATGTGAATTGTGGTCCAGAGATAACCTGCCAATGTGTTTTCAATAATAGCAAGTACCCAATAAGTAACCTTTACTGACAACTCTATTAATAGTCATACAAGAGAGCTCAGCACAATAGGAGTAGTCAGTCTCTGGACTCACAGCTGCTGAGGACTACAACATCCATTTAGCCAATCCAGACATCTAGAGGACATACAAAGAGTCAGTAAATGGCCATACAGCAACAAAACAGGGGTTTATGCACTAAGATGTGATAAAGTGGAGATAACTTCTGCAGTGATATCACTTCCCCAGTTCCTATGTTATTCAATGCAGCTTATTTAGTAAGATTTCTCCAACTTTGGAAATCTTAGTGCATGGGATCTATAGCATAACACAGCAACTGGAGAAGTGATATCACTGGAGAAGTCATCTCCGCTTTATCACCTCTTTACCACGCTTTAGTGCATAACCCCCAACAAGTCTGCTTTTCAAAATGAGCAAAGACCAAAAGCCATAAGGGAGCACAAGAAAACATTTCCAGTTACCAGCCATTCTGCCCAGCAAGGCACTAGACAGGCAACACCACAGACTTTTGCAAATGAGGAAATAAGCCTAGATTACAAGTTATTCAAATGTAAAAAGTTGGTAATGGGGGACTTTTGTACTCTCCAGTAAATCATTTTCTAAGTCTATTGTGGAAACATGAACCTTGGAGTAAATTTCCCTATACCTTCTAATGAGTTTACATATGAACTATAGGAAGGCAACGTTACTAGTACAATGAAGCCAATAAAGAGCAGGGCACCCCAAACCTAAGCATCAGGGCAGAAAGCCCTTGACCTCCCTAATGGAAATTATCTCAGTGAGGAGAAAAATAAAAAATTTCATCTTGCATCCAGCGGGGGTCACAAATGACCATGTGGGATGTCCTGAATTGGTCCTAAAACACAGGGAGGGAGGAAAAATAGGTTAAACTCAGTTTTACAGAGTTCTTTCAATCAACAGAAGACCAAATAGCTGCTTTGCAAATCAACTCAGCAGAATCTTGATGCATAATGGCTCCTGAATTACTTTAATAACATGAAGAATGGGCTGTTACCCTACATGATGCAGGCTGTGATTTAAAGGGATAGTAATACTTTGTTTTATCTCCATTTTATTTTGTAGGCATTAAAAAAACATGAAGAACGATATAAGTCTTATCTCTCAAACCTTTATGGTTTAAGAGATATTCACAAGCAAAGTATCCACCCCCCGTTCAGCCAGATCAGAAGGGAGGTGTCCATGTAGACTGCAGAGAGGGACAATCTTCAATTAAGATAAGGGAAAAAGCTGAAAAACTTGTCAAGGGGGAGAAGGGCTTTCATTGTTTTCATACAAAGAAGATTGTCCCCTGCTGTTATCTGTACTGTCATACAACCAGATTCACATCTGAGAAGAGATGGCTTACACTAGGTAAAAGGGGCGGGAGGGGAAACTTTGCTTGTGAATATCTCTTAAACCATAAAGGTTTGAGAGATAAGACTTATATCGTTCTTCATGTTTTGTTAATGCCTACAAAATAAAATAAAGATAATACAAAGTATTACTATCCCTTTAAGAATATATGCTAGTTTGTCTTACAGTGCATTTGATTAATGAAGAAATGATGGCGTTAGAAGCTGGTCTGCCCTTCTGGCAGACAGGAATGATAGACCAGGATTTAGATTGTCTAAGACAACTTGTTATATTTAAGACATCTAACCACTTCTAAGGTATGCAGTGATTCTTCCTTCTTATTCTGTGGTTTTGGACACAGAGGCAAGAGCTCTTGATTGAAATGAAATTCTGAAATCACCTGGAGCTGAACTGAATTGAAGAGATTGTTCTCTACATAAGCTTTATGAGGACTTTAGCACTCTTTGGTCTAACAGCCAGAGGCCAGGAAGAACTGTAGTCGTGACTGGATAAAGCGTGGGGTAGAGGTAGGAAAGAACAGGCATCTCCTCTTATGAAACAAAGCGTCGAGTCATGTAGGTCTAAAACTGAGCACTACTGAAAGCAAATCTTATTTATCACACACAATATGGCACGAGTACTAGTCTTAATTTGAGTCAGTGTCTATACTAACATTGGTCATGCAGGCAAACTTCTCAGTATCCACTACCATTTGTCTATCCTCAATCAAAGAAAGACAAAGCGACTATATTTCGATCTGCTGACTGGCTACTCAATGGAGAACTGCTGGCATGAGTACTTGCACTGACAAAAGGATACCCAAGGCATATCCTCAACCCAATGGTTGAACAGGACTATTCTGACAGACACTAATCATCTCCATACGTGATGTCCTCCTATTCAGATTATATAGGAGATGTCTGCTCAGCTGCAATCTTCAAAAGTCCTTGTACATATCCACTCATCCCATTCATTTATTTGAATACTAGTATGAAAGCCATATACAGGGGCTAAAGTGCACCCAGCTGCCCCGGAGACAGGAGCAGAGACAAGACGTGAGCCATCTCTGGAGCAGGGCAGCGTGCTCTGTGAGTCATGCACAGTAGAGACTCGCCGAATGCACTGATCCTTAGTGGGGAGCTCTAGACGGCTCACATCGAAGCTCCCTGTGTGCAAAACCACACATGCACACTAGACTCTCTACCGTGCATGTGTGGTTATGGCTCACAGTGAGCGACGCATTCTACCACTTCATGTAAAAGGATGAAAGGAAGTGAATGCAATTGGGAAATACCTCCTACGAGTCAGACCCATAGATTAATCCAGTGTGCTCTGTTATAAATAACTTAAAGAGAGAATTATAGAAAATTTGTGGAGATGAGCCTTGTTGCCTCTAAATGCACTTTTAAAAACAAATTATTAGGCAAACCTCACGGATAAAAGACTACTGCAGAATGGGAGGAGTTCATTTCAGCTTTTATTAACTGTTAAAGTGTCCTGTCTTTTGATGGAGGAAACATTAGCCCATAGTCATTGTGTCCCCCTTTGGATGCAAGAAAAATGAGGGATTTCTATTTTTGTTGTAAATGCCCAACTGACATACCAACGGCGAGACAAAAACAACTTGACGAACCATGACCTGCCTACACAAGTTCATAGTTTTACTACAATTTCACCATTTATGCTGGACAGCAGCACACTAGTACTGAGAGGTCTAATAGTCCTAATCAGGGTATTGCTAGGCACTGGCTGAAGGGGCAAAAGTTCCAGGTCTCATGCTCAAAGTCCCTTGTTGCCAACTTTAGGTCTGTACTGGTGCTGGCCACCCCCTTCCCATTACTAATGCTGCACAATGTACTACTAATGCTTTAAGTTGACTTAAGCTCCAAAGTCTGCTGGAAACATAGCAACTCTCCATCTCCTGAGCAATGAAGATTTCAACAGACTTTGGGTTACACGTCACTCATTTGATTTATGTTATGGCTTTAATATGCCAACTTGATTGTCTTCACTTAATTCGCATATTATGCTGCTGCTAATCATCACTTCATAATCCTGACAAATGTGTCTGTCACACAGGGGCTTTAGGTCTATTGCCAAAACATGAATGATACATTCACTACACTATTTACAAATCTACAACAATCTATATATGTATGGATACAAACTCAAAGAGGCTGATGAACCAAGATTGTGAGCACTATAGGGGATCAAAGGATTATTGTGCATTTACCGATGAATCCTTTCCGGTTACATCCTATGCGGAACACAGGAACGGGGTAATTTTCCTCCTACAGGAAACTTTACTCCAGAGTTCCTGTGTTGCGCATAGGATGTAAGAGAAATAAACACTCATTGATTTAAATGGGGCTTTTAACAATTTGAATGCTAGAGGTCTACAAAGCAAATCATTGTTTAAAGCCACATTCAAATGAATGGGAAGGCTGTCACTTTGCAGGCAGTTGGTTTGCTCCATTTACTAGTAAATCTGTCTCAAAGGCACATTAATCAATCATACTCCTTAACATCAATATGACAGACAGACACACACAGACTAGACCAACTACACCAAGATAAAAAAATCCATGTGTGTGGAAAACAGTACACAATTATTTTGCATATTTAACTCGAAATCACAGTAGTAGCCAAAAAACAGGAACTGTATTTGTTTTCAGATGGGAAAAACAGGCAGACAAATAATTTCAGAAGTCATGTTAAACAGGTTACAGCTCTGGGTTGTTACGTGGCAATTTAAATCGATGGGTGCTGGTGCAGTAATTCGCTACACATCCCTAAACCCTGTGCATAAAACTGTTTAACCCTTCGAGTGCCAGAGAGGTATGCAACGAATTGCAGACCAATGTGTTGCGTACCCCTCTGGCACTCAAAGGGGTTACACAGACCCCCAAGGAAGCCTATTTTCAGAGAAGAACTTTGACTATTACTCAAGTTTAATATTGCTCTTTGCATCAATCCTCCCCCAACAATTTTGTGTGGATTATTAATATACTAAGCTTTTTATTAATATGGATTTCATGTCAACTGAGGCAGATATGATTATTTATACAGGACTCAAAAACAGACTGAAGCGGTCTTAGGAAGTATTCACTAGAGAAAGTTTAGGATCCATGAGTCCTGCAACAGGTAGTCTTATCTGATTCCCCGGATATAATCAAGTGCCAATTAAACGCTCATTCTGAAGAAACGATCCATGCAGACTTTATTTAGTGGCCATTTGGATTAAGGTGAGTGGGGGTTATTATTCGGAGGTATTAGCGTTAATTATTGGCACACAAATGCAGGGCTGGAAAGTTATCAAAGTTTACCTTCCAGTAAAGGAAAACAGAATAGTCAACCCAGTGTTGTATGTGTGGGTGTAAGAACAGATGAGACGAATACCAGGAAGAGGGTTTGTGGCCAAAAAGACATTATTATAGAACTCGTATTTCAGAAACTTTGACCAAAATATCACAACATGTTAGTAAGAAATACATTTTCAAGTTACCAAGCAAAATCCCACAGCAAGGCATTTACAATTTAAATGAATGAGAGCATCATAGCTTTGATACCTTTTTGGTTAAGAGAAGTGGCTGGGGGCTTTGAATCACACTGCAGTTCTACCGCAATTTGCTCAAGCAGCAAAAGATTAATAAATAAGATGGCTTTCTAGAGACAGAAACCTACAAGCTACAGTGGAAATTGGGAGAGGGTAGGAATAAATATAACACAGTAATCTTCCTGATGTAGTGCAAGGTTTGAATGTGGGGCACTTGAGATTTTTTTTTTTCTTTAAATAAAATAGTATTAGCTGAAACAAATGAATACGTAATAACCGAGTGACCCTCCAGCTGCTGTTGAAATACAATTGCCATCATCAGTCATCCATCTGCCAAAAAGACGCAGTCCAGCCACTGCTGGCTTAGATTAACCCAGAATGTCAGAGGGAATGTCTCGGGAAGCAATGTGTTGGACATCAACTACTTCAAAGTAATATTTTGCTAAGAGTGATATCCTGTTTTAGGGAACTGGGTAAGTACATGCAACTTTTATAAGAAATGGTAATAACACACACACACTCTGAAATCATAGATATATTGCCATCTGTACTATTTACTTTATAAAAACAGACTTTATAAATGGGATGTAGGGCTGGCTGAAAAACAAAAAAAGCCATATGTAACAATCTGATTTTGTGTGTTAGGAAGTATTTTATATAGTTTTTTTTTTTTTTTTAATTTATTTTTAATTACACAAACACAAGGGCTCCCTTGATTCACAAAGTGTATCACAACATAAAAAAATGTATTTATTTTATTATCTACTCTCTGTGGTATGTATTAGTGCAATGATTTTATACATATACATTTGTTATCTATGATCCCTGTGTGCAAACTTTTCAACAGAAGCATATCTGCCTACTGATATTTTGAATACAAAGCCTTCACCGTATCACCCAAAAACCTCATTTTTAATGCATAGATTCTTCATTTAACTCTTTGAGTGAAGGAAGTGTTGCACGACCCTCTCACTCAAAGGGTTAAGGTACATAGTGAAAAGTAAATAAAGCAGAACCTTTACAACCAACCTTGAATCTGGATATGAGCCACTGATTACACATTTTTCATTTAGAGATCTGAAGGAATATTTACAAAGCTATTTTGGGGTGGGCTGCTTGGATGGCACTGTATTGCAATAGGTCAGAGAACTCACTAGCATCCAAGCAGTTTAGCACTGTCCATATTAAATACGACTTCAAGCCATAGGTTAATTTTCTACAACTAACCATAATGTTAAAAAGCAAAGATTCACGAGAAGCTGCCAGTTACTCAATATCTCTGCCCACAAACAGATCCCCTACACAGACAACACAGGGAAGACAGGTTTTTTTTTTAGTCAGGTTGCGGCCTTGACAGTAGGCCTTAGTACTTTTTTTTTTTTTTTTTTTTTTGTAATTTATTTTCTTGCGTATATTTTAACTCTAACTTGGCCATTAAACAAATGGCCAAGTGCAACCCTAATTAAATAAAGAAAAAAAAAAAATTATGGAGGAAAGATTAAGTTCAAATAATTACATTATTGCAGAAAACGTAAGACAAGTAAATGAGATTTTGGAGAGGGAATTAGTGTGGCGTAAAAGGAAAATTAAAGTAATTACTGTTGCTGCTAACAAATGTCATGTCTGTTCTCTTGTCTATAGATATGCGTATTATTAAAAGAAAGCATTCTGTCTGCAGTACAAAGGGATGGACAGTAACCACACACTGGTACTAAGAATACCTGAAGCAAACAACTGCACAATAAGGAACACATTCTCCATATATTCCAATTTGTTTAACCCTTTGCGTGCCAGATGGATGTCCAAAACTACTCTCTGCAATGTGTCTCATTCCTCTTACACGCAAAGTGCACCAGAGAGGTGCGCAACACATTGCAATGCCATTGTGTACTCCTCCGGCACTCAAAAGGTTAACTGTCTTTTAACCCTTTGCATGTTTGAGAGGTTTTCAAACCATTACAAAGAAATGCACAGGAGACATCTGCAGCACAGTGGAGCTCAAACCCCTCCCACCGAACAGGGCAGGTTCTCAGGATCTCTTCAGTTAAACACAACTGAATGTTTATACAGACAGATCCATCAGTATAACCTAAAGGGGAGGGAGGGGTCTGAGCCCCCTGCACGGGCATTCAAGGGATTAACCCTTTGAGTGCCAGAGTGGTACGGAACGGACTGCAAAGCAATCCGTTCCGCTCTGACACTCAAAGGGTTAAACATTCAATTAAATCGAGAGGAACCTATAGTTTTTTAACTTCTAGTTTTGTCCACTATGGGACAGTTTGTTTGCTCCACGTTGGCATCCTAAATTCTGCCCAGTGTCATGCAGGATGCCACTTAAGCAACAGTAATCCTTTATTATGACTTTATATATTCTGCATGCAGTCACATTGGCAATACTAACATTTTCTCCCCCATTTTCACCAATATTTTAACAGTTATGCCCCTGACAGTGAGCTCCTTGGATATATATGCATTTGCAGTGTGTTCTAGTCTACAGACTATCAAAGCAGGACAGTGACAATTTCCGTGTCCCTCTGAAGCGCTGAATGCTCTACATTGTATCACTATCCCCCATTTACATATTCACTGTCTGAAACACCTCTGAAAATCAAATCCAGGGACATCACTGCCAAGCACAAAAGTGTAACGAGTGGAGGGGGGGTATAAGCAGTTTAACTGTTCCTATTATGTACCTGCAGAAAATATGAAGATAAAGGGTAACTATTTTTCATAAATAAAAAAACATGGTGTGCGCCTTGTGTGAGGGTTACTTTTACATTTTTCTAATCTGTTTTGGGTGGCAGTCTGTGTATGGAAATATTCCCACTCCGTAAACCTACATTTTCTGTTCCAATAGCCTGGATTTGCAATTAACCTTTTGAGTGCCAAATGGGATATGCAAAACATGGTGTGCACACTACTCTGGTGATCAAAGGGTTAAAAGTGCAGTTCCCCCCTTATAACAGTTTAATGGGGGGGAGGGAGAGAATGATAGCTTTTAATCCATTCACTGTTGGCAGGGACTGGAGAGGAGAATTCCATATCTTTTCACTACATGTCACCGCCAGTGAGAGAATTAAATGCGGCACGCAGCTTTACCCAAGAACACAATAGATATGTTAATAGAAATTGGATGCTCTGTGTAAATAAAATAAATAGCATGTCATCTCACATTAATACTGCTAAATATAAATCTTCTGTACATTAGCTTAACATGATTGTACTGTTCAGATTGCCACAGACCCGTATTGGTTAAGCAACTTTGGAAAAGAAAGGTTAATCCTTAAAAGGACCAGAGAGTCTCCCCCTCTCGTCCTCAAGGGTTTAAAGTCAAATGTTTTTACCCTTTGACACTCAAAGGGTTAAAACTAGTTTTTCCTAAACAGAAAAATGTTTTGAATGGCACAAAATGATAAAAATGTAAAAGCATGAAATGAATACTATAAAATTAATATTTCGAGCCATGACGACTTTAAAAATTTACCTTGGACTTAAACTTAGCCTGAAATACATAAAGTTATGTACCAGAACATTTGACACACATTTCATCGACTGAAAATAAAAAGGAATAAAAGCTGTGTGTTTGTAAAATAGCTCAATGAATTCATTAAAAATATTTAAGGCTTCAAATTTGATGCTAATGCCTTTTTCCTCTATCTTGTTTTGCCGTGGCATAGATCAGTCAGCAGCCGTCACACAGTATGCGGCAACTGAACAAGGGATTAAAAAAAACACAGAAAATGAAACATTATTTCATTAAGCCCTGAGAAAACATCTGTTCAATTAATTTTTTCCAAAGGGTTCTGATTTTTTTTTCCATGTACGTCTGTAAACATTACATTTTCCGCAAACCCTAACGTTTTCTGTTGCAGGTCTGCAGCTCAAACTGAAACCAATAGCATTAAAAGGTCTGGACGGAAGGCTGGTTAACTCTACAAGCGCAAGAGGGGGTGAGCAGCTCACTGGCACCCTTCAGGCCCTTACAGAGTTAACGACTTGGGGATATTGAATATTAGGCTAGATTGCACTTTTGCTTGGTGTCTGTAGTCTAGACTACATTACAACTAAGTGCAGCTGGTCTGGGGTGAATCCTTCTCCAGTAGTGCCACTCAGTTACTGGGTACCAACACCAGTTACGCGAAGTACATTGTGCGCAGTGTGTCCTGATGAACCTGGACTGCCTTAGCAAGTGCTTGGTGATCTCTCCCATTACTTTGACCAGATGTGTGGCTGCCTTCAGCACTGGAAAGAGAAAGAACATCACATTAGAAACAAAGGTTAGTGAGGTAAACAAACACTGTACAATTCAACTTAAAAGGACCCAAAACTTATGAAAATATACATTTTGCAGGGATTTTCCAGCAGAATACAACAATGATCCCAAAAAGCACAAATACATGTACATACATAACCACTTACCTACCTAGCGTATGTATATAAACCTATATAAGGCATTCGTGGAGGTGGGACATGTATATCTATACAAATTTTTTCTCTCTTTCCCCTCAAAAGGAAGAGATTAAACTTGGCAGTGGCACTCAATCCATTAAACTAAATTATCTGGTTCTAGTCCCCTGAGAAATGATAAAAAGGTACTTCGCTAAAAATTTGAACATGAGACAGCACACATGGGAAGATGATGAAGAAAATCCATCAAAGTTTATTTAACCATATTCTCCATCAGGCCAAATGTTTTCGGTCCCAGAATGTACTTTCCTTTCTTCACAGAGATAGAAGATGTATTTTAAAATGATAGGATGGTGTGTTGGATGTCAGTACATTTAGCGGAAAATTATTTGATTTGTTATGAGGGGAGTCCGGTAAAAGTTTTTTTTTTTTTAATTTTAACTTACCAATAAATACTTTTCTCTTAGTCCATTGAGGGGCGCAGGGACCATGGAGTTTTGGAGAATGCCTATAGGAGGCAGGGCACACAAAACAAAACTCCTCCCACTTCCTGGTGGCCATCCTCTCATGCAGCTTTACCGTTAATTTTTGTTTGTAATAGAAAGGAAGGGAATAGACACTAAAACTAGAGCACCCAAGAAAGGCAGGGCATCGCCACCTACTTTGTGTTCTGTGGGTGGGATGCCCTGCATCCCTTAAAGAGAAAAGGATTTCACGGTAACTAAAAAAAAAAAAAAAAAAAAAAAATCCCCTTTTCCCCATCATCAAGAGATGCAGGGACCATGGGGAAGTCCCAAAATTAGCAGGAGGGAAAGACAACTAATGAACAATGGTCTCAAGAACTTTGCAGCTAAAACTGGCATCTTGAGATGTAAAAATGTCAACTTTGTGAATGTGTGAACAGATGACCATGTTGCTGCTTTGCACAACTGCTCGACAGTAGCTTGGTTCAAGTTACATGAAATACTGACTGACTAGTTGAATGAACTGTGATTCCGAAAGTGCTGGAACCGATATCAGTATGCATGCTGGTCTAATAATCTGTTTAAGCCATGAAGCAATAGTGGTCTTCTTAGATGCTGGTCTGCCCTTCTTAGGGCCTACTGGAATAACAAATAAGAATATACACTAAAGGATTGCGTGACTTGGACATATTGTCCAATGTCTAAAGCAGGGCTTAAAACTTGAACTCTTTGCTACTAGCCAGACCTGAAAAGTTACTCGCCACTGCAAGCCACAGCATACCCACCAGGGCTGAATTTCTACTCGCCAGGGATAAATTTTCACTCGCCATTGGCGAGTGGAAATTTTGAGCCCTGTTCTAACGTATGCAGCAATTCCTCCTTTTTGTTACAGTTGTTAAGATACAATGAAGGAAGGACAATCTTCATTTATGTGGAAAGCTGAAACCACTTTTGGTTGGAACGTCTTAACAGTTCTTCGATGCACAAGATAGCATATCGAGTACTGTAACTCTTCTCACCGATACAATCGCTGTGAGAAACACTGTTTTGAAGGTATGGTCTTTAATAGAGGCTGATAATGGCTTAAATGGAGATAAATATAGTACTAGAAGATCTTCAGTTAAGTTCCATGGTGGAACTTAACTGAAGATCTTCTAGTACTATATTCTGTTTACCCAGTGAAGAAATAAGAGGATTTTAGTCTTACCTATTAAATCCTTTTCTCTTACTCCATCCAGGTTTCTGGTAACTTTGGGTAGGCTATCTGCCCCTTTAAGTAGGCAGGAACAATTCTAGAAATGACTGCAGGGGGTGGAGCCTACCTTCCCTCCTTGGCTGCAGCTAGTCAACCAGCTCCAGAAAGATTTGAGACACTATGACTAGATAGTGGAAGGAGGGGGGGGGGGGGGGGAGAAAAAAAAAAAAAGAGCCGAGCCAAGCATGGTCTCTTCACAGGTTAGGAGACCAGTAACCTGTATGTACTAAGATAAAAAGGATTTAACAGTTAAAGGGATAGTAATACTTCATTTTAACTTTATTTTATTTTGTAGGCATTAAAAAAACATGAAGAATGATATAAGTCTTCTCTGAAACCTTTATGGTTTAAGAGATATTCACAAACAAAGTATCCCCCCCTGTTCAACCAGATAAGAAGGGAGATGCCCAGGTAGACTGCAGAGAGGGACAATCTTCAATTAAGATAATGGAAAAAGCTGAAAAACTTTTCAAGGGGGGAAGGGCTTTCATTGTTTTCATACAAAGAAAATTGTCCCCTTCTGTTATCTGTACTGTCATACAACCTGATCCACATCTGAGAAGAGATGGCTTACACTAGGAAAAAGGGGCGGGGAGGGGAACTTTGCTTGTGAATATCTCATAAACCATAAAGGTTTGAGAGATAAGACTTATATCATTCTTCATGTTTTTTTAATGCCTACAAAATAAAATAAAGTTAAAACGAAGTGTTACTATCCCT
Source organism: Rhinophrynus dorsalis (assembly GCA_037306005.1). Taxonomy (NCBI): domain Eukaryota; kingdom Metazoa; phylum Chordata; class Amphibia; order Anura; family Rhinophrynidae; genus Rhinophrynus; species Rhinophrynus dorsalis. Next base: position 21,765,729 of record CM074723.1, read on the forward strand.
TTAAGACTAAAATCCTCTTTTCTCTGTCGTCCAACACAGGTTACTGGTAACATTGGGATGTCCAACCATTGAGTTTCCCAGAGGTGGGAAGGCAAGGACCAAGTGCAAAGCCCCTAAACTCACCAGAGCAGATATGAACAATCAGATCAGAGATAGACCAACAAACAATGAAGTGTCAATGGACACTGAACAGGGGGAACACCACCCCAGCTGTTACACAGCACAGTGAACTAGAGCCAACGGGGCTCAAAAGTGAAGGAAGCACCAGGAACCACAGAAAATCCTAGACAGGCAAAACTGCCTCTAGGATTTTCCTCCCAAAGCCGGCATCAGCCGATGCAAACACATCAACATGGTCGTGCTTCGAAAAGGTGTGCACAGCCAAACAAGTGGCAGCCTTGCACCCCTGATCAGCAGAGGCCTGATTCTTGTAAGCCCAAGAAACCCCAATAGATAGGGTAGAATGAGCCACGACCATGAACGGGACAGGCTTCTTGATCAGCTCATAAGCCTTACAGATCGTGGACTTGATCCAAGAAGCTACGTCGAGCGGTTGCAGAGATATGTCCCAAACTGTACAGTCCCATAGAAGTGAATGGAGCAATGGAGTCTATGCGGTAGAGCGTGCCTTAGGAACTCAATTTTGTCAAAGTTAGAACTGAGAAATAAAAATACATGAATCATCACTATAACATGTAATCAGACCCAGAACACACTGAACCCAGTAGGGAAAGTGACAATAACCACCCCAAAAGATGCCAACCAGCAGTTAAAGGGTTAATTTACCACATAAAGTTGCTCCAAACACTGACAGACATAACAGAAAGACCCAGTGAGTGCAGGAGTGTGCAATAAGATCTCCCAGGAATAACCCCTGTGCGGAGGGGCACTGTGGGACAAGTGGACCTGCAGCACTCAAAGGGTTGATCACCTTTCCTGCAGATCTTCTGTCTTCAGATTACCATGTAGTAAGAAGTAACCTCAGTGGGTAACTCCTGAGGAAAGAACTTGTAGCCAAGATTTTCCCCCCAGGGCTTAAAGTCCACAAAAAGCACCTAGTTTTTGAGCTAGCCACATCTAAGGGCATTGTCAGTTATGGTAATCCGCCTAATAGTGGTATTCCATTTCTAACAGAAAAATACAGCAGAACTGTTCTCTTGCCTGTGTCTTCACCAAGGAACACATCTTCCTGGAGCTCGTTGGCTAGCTGCAGCCAAGGAGGAAAGGCTGGCTCCACCCCCTGCAGTCATTTCTAGACTTGTTCCTGCCTACTTAAAGGGGTGGATTGCCTACCCAAAGTTACCAGTAACCTGTATTGGATGACAAAGAAATCTGAATTTCAGGGATAGCAGCAGTGTTTCTCTGAAAAAGAATGGACCGTGCCAAAACCTGAAGTTTCAAGGAGTTAACCCTTAGACCCTTTTCCAGGCCTGTTTGCAAGAACCCTACTAAGGAAGGAAGATGAAAAAGTAATGGTTCTAGTCCTTTGTGAATACAGAAAACAAAATAGATTTTCCAAATACAATGATATATTTTGGCAGACACGGGTTTGAGAGCTCTTAGCATGGTTTAAATGACTGGATTACTCAATCCCATGTTCTATAATATTTGTGTTTCAAGTTCCATGCAGTCAAAACGAGACTGTATAGGTTCTGGTGGAGAATTAGTCCTTGAGATAACGGATCTGGAATCTGAGGAAGATGCCACAGTTCAGTCATCTACATACATCTCAGATGGTGAAACAAATCTCCTTGGCTAAAATGGTGCAACAAGAATGGTTTGCACTCTTGTTTCCTTATTTTGAGGAGGATTCTGCAAATCATAGCTAGTGGAGGGTAAACATACACTAGTCTGTAATTCCATGGACTCAATAGGGCATCCGCTGCTATCCCTTTATGGTTCTCCTGCTCTTGGAACAGAATATTGGCTGTTTCCTATTTATTTTTGACACCATCATGCCCATTTCTGGTACTCCCCATCGATCTGTAATCTGAAGGAATATTTTCTGTTTTAATTCAAATTCCCCTGGGCCTATTGTCTAATAATCTGCCTCTCAATTCTCCTATTCAGGGATGTATGTGGCCATCAGTGCTTGAACATGATTCTACTCCCAGAAGGTTTTTTCCTACTTCTCTTGCTCTTTGTTCCTCCTTGCAGATTTCGGATTGCCACTACTCTGGTGTTAATATGACTCAAGTGGACAAATGGATGCCACACAACAGGGACATACACAGGACTAAGGCACTCCGTTAATTAACTTACATGTAATCTTCAAGGCTACAGGCTCCCATTAGAATGAATAAAAGAAAATTTTCTAACAAGCCATAGTGAGCCAAAGTCTGTTAAGACAAACCAAACTCTACAGGTTTGCAATCCTGGAAAAAGAATATGCGATACACGATCCTTGGAATGAAAGCCAGCCTAATGGGGGATTATACAGCTCCATATTTTAAAATAAAAAAGGACTAAGAACTGTGCCCATGCTTCCACCTCCTTGATCACAAGAGCATTGCACTTAGCAGGCAGGGGTATAGTGGAAGGAAAGAGCGAGTCTCTGTCTAAAGACCTTTTCTGACATGTACTGCCCTATTGGAGGACTAGAATTTACCCCATGATTCCTGTATTTTACATTGGACGACAAATATTTTATATATATATATATATTTAATTGCGACAAACCATGGTATTAAAAAAAAAAAAAAAAAAACACAAAACAATGTCATCCATTATTATTAAGCATATAGATAAAACTATCGTCACCACCACCACAAATTATAAAGTAAGATTTTGGCACGTCACTGAGCTTTTCACTGCTCAAATACTTTAAAAAGGATACTGGAATAACTAGGGCAAGCCAACTGCACCCTAGGAGACACCATTTCTAAATTCCCCAATGAATCAAATGGGCATTTTACAACTCATTTAAACTATTGTGGATCCTGCTCCCATGTTACAGATGTGTTGTCCCACAATTATTTCCATTTTCCTTTAAACATAGGACCCCTCACATCTATCTATGTTGGTTTTTATGCCCAGATTAAATTAAGGGAGATTCTTAGGCGGTGCTGTTTTTCCTTTAACCCTTTCTGTGCCGGAGGGTTGCAATGCGTTGCGTACCCCTCTGTCGCTGAAAGAGTTAAGGAACAGAGGGGTTCACAATAAATAGTTAAGGACTATATCTGTCTGCTATTCACTCAGCTGGGTTATTGATCCAAATACTCCTTTTATCATTGTGCGATTTATTTAATCGGGTCACTTTTCTCCATCACTATGGTCTATACATTTTTGTTTTGTGTTTGCATTATCAACTCCGTAGCAATATCACAAAGACATACCTGTCATGTTCTTTATCCACCAAATGATACCTGGCTCTGAAGGCCACCAGATGAGCGTAGTATGCCGGAGCAGGAATTGACACGGAGCGAGTGCAGCGAACATAAGTGTGGCAGAGCTGGTAAGTTAGGATCTGTAACTCATCTGATGAAAACCGATTATCATCCCAGAGGACATGATAGTGTGAAGGTCTGCTTGTTCCCTGGAGACGATTATATGCAATAAAAAAAATGAAAAACTGCAATGAACAGCTTTACAATGACTGACTTACTAATAGCACTTCCATGCAAATAAACACTTCTCTACAAGATCAGTGAGTCTAGGGTTGTTCTGGTCCCCCCCCCCCCAACGGTGGAAACACTTTGTTTCAATTGAGAATAACTGCAAAACCCTATCACAACATTCAACACCATGGATGCAAGAAAGATCTGCAGTGCATTGTCAGGCAACGTGTTCAAGATCTTGTCTAGAATCACAAACTGTTAAGAGTAGCAATATCAACTATATTTGAATGCAAGATAGTATGGATAAGTGGACTAAATTATTGTGCTAAGTTAAGACTTGCGGCTTCAGCGGTTTAGCTCCATAAAAAGCCCAGTAAATTCACGTTGTGCAAGTGTTCCCCCCCCTGTTATCCCAACAGGGAGTTAGGGGATGGTTGGCTGATAGGTGGCCTAGGTCAGAAGTGACATCTTTGGCTGATGCTCACGTGGGATGTCCATTCATTGGACGTTGTGATACATAATCACAGTGTCCAGGTATATTTGTATGTATGTATGTATGTATGTATCTTTATTTATATAGCACCATACAAGTACACAGCTCTTAACAGAAGTTGAAATAATACAATACAAAAATACAGAACTGGGTTAAGAGCATTAAGATAAAGTCCAGGTCACCTCTGCTCAACTTAACTGCATTCAACACATGACCACAGTTTAGTTGAAGCATACTGCATTCGGCTGTTAATGCATAGTGAAATCTCAAGTGTTAAGAGCCTAACAGGAAGCAGTGTGTTCTATTGTTATTAACACAGCAAAAACATTGCAAGTTTTTTCAAATAAAAGCTTCAACTTAATTGTACCAAAATTTTTTTTTTTTTTTTTTTTTAACCCTTAAGAATGGAGCAATGTTCTAATTCTTATTAGAAGTCCAAAGAAAAAAGTATAATTGTATGATGTGAAGTTTTAGAATTCCAGTGGTAGTTCTACAACCACCCCAGGCTTCTTCCACTGTTTAGTCTACCATATATGAATTCTGACACTGCTGCCCGCCTTATGCCACTGTATACGCAGCCCAGTTGGGAACACATTAACGCTTTGGATGCTAGAGAGGTTTTAAACAGCATTGCTTCTCAGTGCAACTGAGACATATCTAGCAACCAAGGGGTTGACAGCCACATACTAGGGCCTGCCAAAGCCCGAAAAGAGCCACATTCACACACAAAACTTCAATAAAAAAAAAAAAAAAAAAAAAAAGAAAAAAGGGCACATCTAGATCGTAAAAGAGCGAGGAACAAACCTGAATACCAGCATGACTACACAGGTAAAAATCAAACTCTGACGGGTGAGTGATTTTTGTATCCACCGTAGTACCAGCAGGTATATTCCCACTTTTCCCTACCTAGGATTAAGAAGAGAAAGTAACAATTTTATACATTTATACAATCAACCAAAGTCAATGGTCATCTTAGAAAAGAGAAGTGACTAACCCATTGGATGGTAGATACTTAAAGGGATAGTAATACTTTGTTTTATCTTTATTTTATTTTGTAGGCATTAAAAAAAAAAAACATGGACGATATACAGCTCATCTCTCAAATCTTTATGGTTTGAGAGATATTCACAAGCAAAGTTTCCCCTCACTGACCAAAACGGTCAAGTCTGCCATCTAGCTGACAGATTTGGAATCCGGTCTGTGGACCGGCCGTGGCTCTACAGCAGAGTCGAGATATAAGAAGAACTACTTAATTCGAACAGGCTACAAAGTGTGCATGGTTTGCAAGCACACTTTTTAGACCCTTCCAATGAAATATAGTTCTTTTTATCTCTTGCGATCTCGGCTCTGCTGAAGAGTCACCAGTTGATCTGTGGACCGGATTCCAAATCTGACAGATAAATGGCAGACTTGACCGTTGTGGTCAGTGAGGGGAAACTTTGCTTGTGAATATCTCTCAAACCATAAAGGTCTGAGAGATAAGACCTATCTCGTTCATGTTTTTTTAATGCCTACAAAATAAAATAAAGCTCAAACGAAGTATTACTATCCCTTTAATAGAACATGCATATTAATGAGCCAATGCAAGTTATTAAGTGTACACATTTAATATTTTTACATTCTAAATAAAAGCCCTCCAGTAAACTGGATGGTGCCCTGTGCTTTCTTAACACCACATTTCTTGCTTGCTCCCAACTATGATTTTTAGGATTAGAGATTGGATTAAAGGAGCAGTAACTAAACTTACTGTAGGGCTTCTCCCTTCAAGGGAGTAAAAGGATGTACACAATGTTGGGAGCCAGTTCATTCAAAACATATTACAGTTCAAACATGCTTTTTCAAATTAGAGCATCTGGTGTCCATACAAGTATTCTACTACATTCTATAGGAGTGGTGAGACAGCAACACGCATATCATTGTTTTGTCATAAAAAAAAAAAAAAACAAAACCCTACAACATAGACACACCTCACCCCTAGCAACTGGCCTTTTAAGGCCTCAATATTAATGCCGTTTAAGGCAACCTCTCCAGCTCCCAAGGGATTTAAGTCATAAAAACCACAATCGAGAGATAACTCACACTTTGAAGTCCATGGGGGTATAAGGCCAGAAACAAACTAAAATAATTCACTAATCTGATGAATAAGCATTTATGTCTCCTTCGGTAGAAGTAGCGAAACCTAAGAAATGCTGCAGTGATTCCAATTTAACCCCTGAGGGCCAGAGGGGTGAGCAGCACATTGCAGAGCAATGCATTGCACACCACTGGTGTTCAAGGAGATAGTTAAGAATTTAACATTATAAGTAAATAATAAGAATTAACAGTACAGCTTAACAGTCATGTGCTCAATATCAAGTTGTTGAAGTTAGATTTAGATGGGCATTAACCCCTTGAATGCTAGGGCTATCTCCAGAGCACTGCAGAATAATGAAAAGCCCAGTTAAAAAAAAAATCAATGGAAACTTTAATTTGTCCTCCACTGGTGCAGTTGGTTTGCTCCAGAACTGCATTAAGATATATGGAAACAAAAATTCAATTTTAAGGTATCTGGGGTGGGGGCTCACACCAAAAGTTTACAGTCTGTTCGATAATCTGAAATTATTGGGCAAGGGTAAATTCTGCATAGATGTTATACATTTTCAACGTCTTCCAAAAACAAAAAACAGCACACAATGCATCTAGATTTATTCCCTGCTACCAATATACAGTAGCAGGTGTGGAGAAATATGTCTGTCTCTGCTTACCCGCTCATTTCTCTCCGTACAAAAGAGTCGCGTGTGGTGCCTTTTCTGTACAACAATAAAGGTTATTCCAGGCTGGTAATCCTTCTCCAGTTTAATGCATGCTTCCCTAATAGCCAGTAGCTCATGATGGAGTACCTGCATATAGCAAAACATGGATCCTACTGTAAGATGTTACTTGGGAAGATATATATTAGGCCATCAAGTGTCAAAGAACATCTACAAAATACAAGTTCAAAATACATTCGAAAGAAAACTGAATTCTGAAGCAAACACAAATTCTCAAACTTTCCATTGTAGTTTTATGGGTGCTTTTAACCCCCAGAAAGTCAGAAATCTTCAATGCAGGTTAAAAGCCCAATTTAAAAGCAATGGAAAGTTTGGGAACATGCGTTTGTCCGCTGTAATTACATTCTCTTGTGAACATAGGACTCTAAGGCTCTGCAACCCTGTAATAAAAATTTCTGCTGGTTCTGAAACAAGAATGCAAACATAGCATAGTTTACAAAGCTGACCTGTTGGAACTGTCCCTCCGAGACGCCATCCCTGTAGAAGATTATTCTTGTAGGTTTGAAACGCGTTGACTTGTAGAACTGGATGAGTAGTTCTCTCACCATGGCAGACAGATCCTGGATAATCTCCTGTCGGTGCTGCTGCACCCTCACAGTGGCACAGTATCGATTGGGGTGAGCATCCATGCTACCTACAACCTTCAGATAATTAAATAAAGAGTTGAAGGTTTAAGCAGAAACTATACGTACACTCTGCAAACACATCTTGGGACATATTCAGTAAGTCATGGTGGAAACAATTATGTTGTAAACCAACAAAGAGGGAAGTACATCCCAAAAATGCAATTCATTTAAAAGGAGTCTTAAGTCCTTCAATACTAGACACCTCCTGTGCACTGCTTTGTAATATGTTGGCGACCACTAGGATTCATGGTATTAAAAGTCTCATTTAAAATAAATGGTAAATTGTGGAATTTTATGCGTCCCCTATGTTAGATTTGGTTTACACCGCAACTGTGCCCCATTAGCTTCTTCAGAACAGCTTACAGTTATGGTGTATTGTAGGACTGTTGTGTCACTAATGTTCTCACATTATTCAAAAGGGAAGCTAAAACCTGCCCAAGCACCCCCCCCGTGCATATTTTTAAAATTAAACACAAGTGAATGCTATTTACAGAGATAGATCATCAATAATCAATAAGCTCCCGACAGATATCCTAAAAAGAACTCATACCAAAGGACAGTTCTGAGCACCTAGGCCAGTGGTTCTCAACTCCAGTCCTCGAGACCCACTAACAGGCCAGGACATAGGGATTTCTCTGCTAGAACACAGGTGTGGTGATCAGAGGCGCATTCACATTTATTAACTCACCTGTGCTCTAACAAGAAAATCATCAAATCTTGGTCTGTTAGTGGGTCCCGAGGACCGGAGTCGAGAACCACTGACCTAGGCTATCCAGGATTCTGCACACTGATGCGTTAACCAAAACATAACAAATCTAACACTTATAGTGGTAGGAAAGCAATGCATCATGCAGATTCTCACCGCAGCAATTGAAGGCTTTTTACCATCCCCAGCTGGTGGGTGGGTAACGTCTGCTCCAAGGAATATCACTGGTTGTTGAAACACTGGAGGTCTGGAAGAGAAATGCATACAATATATAAAGCCAATAAGCATGCAAGTGAATGTCTTTTTATACCACTCTACATGCATTTCACAATGAGCACATAATTGCAAATAAGCAGCTACAAGGAATATTGCATGTTTTAACAAGGGAGGTTACACATGCAGAGGTTCTTGCTTTTAGTGCCATTCTGCCCTATATACTTGTACCCAGTAAAGGCATATTCCCTATAGACCAGTGGCTGTAACCCTATGCCCTCAGTGGCCACTTACAGGCAGGATTTGAGGATTTCCTAGTTAGAGTACGTGCTGGTTAATTTGAATGAGCCTCCAATCAACACACCCGTGCTCTAGCCGGGACATACACAAGTCCTGGCCTGCAAGTTAGTCCTGAAGGCACGGATTGAGAACCAGTGGTCTAGAAATAGTCAAATAACACTGCTATATTAACTGCAAAATAGTGTGATGATTTAGGAGTAAAAAAGTGCTTGTTTGATAATTTTAATTAACAGGACAGTTTTTATAAAAATGTTCACAAACAATACAGCAGGCTTTATGAATAAAATCTATGATAGTAGATTTCCTACTGTGTAAAGAAAGACACTCTCACTACTCTGAGATATTTCAAAGAAACGTTATTTAAAGGGGAACTCTCATCTCCATTAAAGTCCTTATCTGAACGTTCCACCTCAAGAAATTTTCAACCAGTTTTTATTTCTTATTTTCATGCAGTATAGACAGAGATATAAGCTTTTGAAATTAAGGCCATGACGTCAGTTCAGGACAGGCTACAGTACTTCTCTGTACCGCAGCCTGTCAGTCTCAGCCTCTTCCCAGTTGTTCCCAGTATATGAGCTGTAGTGCTCTCACTGGCAACAAAGTGCTCTGGCTCACATGCTGGATACCTCCGTCATCGTCAAGTAAAGGATACCTTTCTACTTCAGTTGGATTCAAAGCAGATCAGATGTTAACCTAGAAAAATATCTGACTACCAATTGGAGTCAGGAAGGAATTTTTATTACCCATTTGGGGCTTAATTGGAAAGGTCTTCAATGGGTTATTTTGTATGTATGTATCTTTATTTATATAGCGCCATACACGTACACAGCGCTTAACAGAAGTTGAAATAATACAATACAAAAACGACAGAACTGGGGTTAAGAGCATTAAAGTTAAGTACAATCATTATATTATTTGTGAGGGAAAGTGCAGCAAGGGAATCATACACTAGGAAAGGGACCCTGCCCCAAGGAGCTTACAATCTAGGCTTGCCTTCCTCTGGAACAACAAGGGTGATATGGCACGAGCTGCTCTTGATGGCCGAATGTATCAAATATGTTACTATGTAAATGTGCATGGTCCTAAACAGAGGGTCCAGGGCTGGAACCTCCCCAATAGGCACAGGAGGCAACTACTATATTGATAAAATACTAGAAATGCTATTAAGAATTGTGGCATATCTGAAGGCTAATGACTTGCAAAATCAATGGAAGCAAGGCTGTACAACAGGAAGAGGTTGCAATACAATTCTTGATGGATTTATACACTATGTTACTCAATTGATAGAGTGGGGCAATAGATGTAGCTTATGTGGAATTTATTAAAAGATTTTGATACTGTACTACAGTACGTTGATACTTAAAGGGATAGTAATATTTCAGCCCCAATTAATCTTCATAGTATTTGAGCCATATAGAATGTTTTTTCAATACTGTTAGAGTTGTAGTTCAAGAGTAATTGAATGATAAAATTTTCCCCCCTCCCGCCCCTTTTACCTAGTGTAAGCCCCATCACCTCAGATATGGAATCTAGTCCATAGACCAGACAGATAACAGCAAAGAACAATCTTCTTACTGTGAGAACAATGTAAACCCTACCGCCATGACAGGTTTTTCAGCTTTTTCCCTTATCTTAATTGAAGATTGTCCCTTTCTGCAATCTACTTGGATACACCCTGCTGCTCTGAGCTCAGCAGTGTTATATCAGTAAAAGGGGTGGGAGGTGGGAAATGTATCAATTACTCTTGAACTACAACTCTGACAGAACTGAAATAACACTCTCCAAGGCCCAAATACTATGATGATTAGAGCTTCTTTTATTATGAAACATTACCATCAGCTTTAAAACACAGCGATTTAGGAAAATTGAAGGACTGGCCACAAGTATGGGAATTAAAGTTTAATAACGTGAATGGCAAAATAATGCATTTCAGGTACAATAATTCCAAAGTAATAGTACATCACTGACAACAACAGCAGAAGTAAGAGTTGGGAGTTATTATTTCAGGGGACTTGAAGGTAGGCAAGCAGTAGAAAAATCAAACTACATACTGGGGTGTACAGGAACAGGTATTAGGAGCAGAAAGTGCTAGGTATTAAGGCCAATTTAGGCGAGGCCTTATCAGTGATCTATAGAGTTCTATGTACAGTTCTGGAGACCACATCTCCAGGAGGACGTTAATAAATTAGAGGAAGTTCAAAGAACAGCTACTAAAACAGTGCAAGGCATTCATGACTAATCTTACCAGGATATAATCAAATACCTTGATAAGTGTATCTTGGAAGAGAGGAGTGCAAAAAGCAATCCTATATAATAATTTGCTAGAAAGTTTGTAACAACGCAGTCAGGAGTAGTAGAGACTGCCAGTGATGGGGCGCTCCGAAGGAGCATCCAGCTCTGTATCAGCTGCAGCACGGGCAGTCTCTACTGAGCATGACTGTACCGCTACCGGCTGGCACTGTATAAGACGCGGTGTGGGCAGTCTCTGCTGTGCATGACTGCCCCGCAACCGGCTGGCAGTGGCACTGTGGCCCGTGTAACGGGCTCTTCAACTAGTACAATATAAAACTTTATTACATTCTTTAAATTTGTTGGGAAGCATTTTTCAGAGAAAGAAATGCTAAAAGAGGGCATGACATTAAATCAGAGAATTAAAGATTCTTAAGTAATGCAATTAAGGACTACTTCACAGAAAGGGTGACAGATTCATACAACAGCCTCCCAGCTGAAGTGGAAGAGGGTAGAATAAAGGAAATAAAAAATGCCTGGGATAGACTTGTCTCAAGTGTCCCTTTTTATGGTGCACGGTACCTCTGAGATGACTCTCAGTCCCACCCTGGTGTCTCAGTGTTTAGGAGATAAAACTGTGTGGTGTGTATACATCTGTATCACATTGCTCCACAGCAATAAAACACATTCATGTTGGCATAAACTTCAGTATGCATGTGTTCATAAATTAGAGTAAAAGTATTTTATTTTCACAGGCCAATTAAAGGGATAGTAATGGATGCCAATAAATGGATCTCCTTTTAATGCTCACACGTTTCATTTTATGCTGTTTATCAGTATTCTCACATGTAATTCAAAAGTATACCCCTCCCGCCCCTTTTACCTATGCAATGCGCTTCCCAATCTGGACATCACACAGCGAGGGACAATCTTATGTGCACATAATGAAAATCCTGTCCTCCTTCGTCAAGGGGGGCAGGGTTTTTATTATGCTTACAGCGAGAAGATTGTCCCTCACTGTGTGCTGTCCAGTCAAGAGACCAGATTCTACAACAGCTGGGTGGCACATATTAGGAGGTAAAAGGGGCAGGAGGGGGATACTTTAAAACCAAATTACTTTTGAACTACACGTTGGAGAATATTGATGTACAGAGCAAAATGAAACAGAACATATGAGCATTAAATGGAGATACATTTATTGGCATTTATTACTATCCCTTTAATTCAGTTACACAAAAATGTTTCAGTAGATTATCAAGCAACCATAAATGCTCTACCCACCAGTCCTGCCACTAGAGACACCAACTAAAACAAAAGTGCCTCCCTCTTTTGTCATCATCTGAAGTCTTATGGGCATTGTTCACTGCCTCTCTCTGCCTGAGATCTCAGTAAGGAGACAGACAGTGAACAGTAACAAAGGCAATGTTTACATACACTTGCACATGTGTTCACCGCAGCAGAGATCACATGTACAGAACCAGCCAATGACTGGTGACTACTCTGGTCATGCAGCAGTCAGTCAAAGCCTCCCCACCACAATCAAAGCAGATGCTGAAGCTTGCTGTGATCATTAACCTATGAAGTGCCATTAAGGGGTTCATTTAGAGTCAAGTCATACTTTGGAATTCTCTGGGTCTGCCCTGGAGTATCTTTTTTCAGTCTACACTACCAGTTCTTCAGAGGCGGAGCCTCTTCCTCAGATTCCGAGAATTTCCAAATTCCTGACAATTCTCAGACTACTTTGGAAACAAACTTTTCCACTCTCCCTTCCTCATCTCCCCCACTGCTTAAGCACTGCGCTCAACATGACAATATTCAACATTAAGACACTACTAAACACAGCATTTTATAGTTCTCAGGTATATCAAATATTAACAGTACAGAAAACAGACTTCATGCAGTAACTTGCCTGCCCTGGGGCAATAAGATGTTATTGACACCTCCTAACTTGACATTGATTTTCAAGCACAGGTTAGACAGAGTTTGTGGTGTGGTTCTCTGCACATTCTTCATCTGCACACACTGAGTTGCCATGCCCAACACAGTATCACCCACGCGCTTCACCTCAGCTGAAAGAGGAAGAAGGCAAACTGTTAGGTTAATCAGTAGTCAACGCTATCAAATTCCACATGTTTGCCTTTAACCCCTTGACGACAGACTTCTCCAACACAAGGTTTTATGATGTGTTTGAGAGGTTTATAGCATCCTAGGGAAAAAAAGAGAAAACAAATGTGCAAAATTATATATACATACTAGTTGTACAGCCCGTGTACACAGGCCACAGTGCCATGCAGCGTGCACAGCCATCTGTACCGCGCATGACAGCTTCTGACAAACATTAGCAAATTATATAGGATAGTGGCTATACACACGTTCATATGTACATATAACTTTTTAATAAAACAAACTGATGTATATTGTGGGGGAATTGACATCTGGAACCAGGAAGGACCTTTATAAAAATGTAGCGCAAACATTAATTCCCAAACAATAAACCACAGTCGATTTTACTAAAGACAACACAGCCAGTGGCTGCTTCTACTAGCCAGGAAATTAAAACTTGCTATACACACAAATTTCCCTTATCTGCTGGATTTTTTTCCCCTAGTCACTGGAAAAGGATATTTTTGTGTACTTACTGATAAAGCTATTTCTCTTAGTCCATGTGGGTGGAACACAAAAACCATGGTGTAAAGTACTCTGCAGGAGAGTAGTGCCATTGACTTAAAGACCCTCAGAGGTGGAGACTCCCTTTCTCCCTACACCACACACACACACACACACACACACACACACACACACACACACACACACACACACACACACACACACACACACACACACACACACACACACACACACACACACACACACACACACACACACACACACACACACACACACCTGAGCTGGTTTTAATATATAGCAAAGGTCAAACAAAAAATAGAAGCAAAGCAAGGAAAGGAATCCCCTGAGCTACAGAAAGCAAGACGACCCGCATGCCAGAGACTCAAACCGCTGTTTTTTCCTCCATGGGGCAGTTCTGTGTTCCACATAGACCAAGAGAAAAATATATATATATTTTTTCAAGTGAACAAAAAGAGGTGGTGGTGGTGGTGGTGGTGGTGGTGGGGGAGCTCCTTTTCTCTTACTTACTATATGGAACACAGGAAGCATGGGGATATACTAAAGCATCCACAGAGATTGCAGTGAGGGAAAGAGAAAACACCAGACCAGTTGTAACAGACAAACTGGCATAACAGGAACCTCAGGTGTCAAATGACAACACAGCAAACCAAGGAACAGGATACCAACATGATACTAACAAAAATAAAGCCAAGAAGGATAGCTACACAGGCACAAAGGCCTGTAGGACCTTCCCTCCAAAGCTGGCTTCAACTGAAGCGAGCACATTCACACGGAAGTGTTTTAAAAACTACTAACTCGCCACCTTAGGAAGAGGTTTTGCAGAGGCCTGGTTTTCATAGGTCCAAAATGCACCCACCGACATGCTAGAATGAGCCGTAATTCGCTGGAGGAAACAATAAAATGAAGAAGAGGGGATTACACCAAACACCATTGTGGATGGGCAGAGCAGGGCCTGTGACAGTTGGTGAGCTTCTGTTTAGATATTGGGGTAGGGCACCCCAGGCTGCTGAAGTAGAAGAGCAAAACCATACTGGCAGGGGTAATGAAAACCTCATGTCTTCAATGGAAAGGAGGAATGTTTAAAGTAATCTGAGGCACTCCTACCTCCAGTGGTATGACAAAAGCCTAGTCCAGCTCTGGGCCAAACAACTGCTGGCCCATAAACAGATGAGGCATCAATTGCGTTTTAAAACACTGGACAGCAGACCATATCTAGAGCCACAAAGTATGATGCACAGCAACAGATAAAGCTTAGGCCTTCCCAGTAAATCTGGCGGCAGATACGCAATAGTCTCAAGGATCATAATGACGACCTCAACCGTATTCTCCTTATGTGAGTCAGCATTAACAGCCTTCAAACGATAACCCCGCCCAAACAAGCATAGAGCCCTAGCAAAGTGGGTCATAAGGCAGACAAGGAAGAGCAAAGTTCACCTTCAAGCAAGAAACCAGTCGCTTATACGTCTGGACTTTAAAGGGATAATAATTAAAAATTACTATCCCCCATCTTATAGACCTTCAAAAATTGAGTAAAATAAGCCCAGCAGCATCTCTCAGACCTTTATGGCCTCTGCCACCTTCAATATTTTCAGGACAGCTTGGATGTGGCCCTCAGTAGGAGAACCAGGGTCTCACTCAAGAGAATCCCAAAAATAAAACGAATTTAATGAAAGTAACTGAACACTAGTTCAGCTGAAGTAAAATGAAATAAAATAATTACAATGATGTGAATAAAAATTATTTTAATATGAATGGAAAAAGAAAAATAAAAACAAACAAACAAACAAAAAAAAACCCTTTGGTAAAGG
This sequence comes from Rhinophrynus dorsalis, assembly GCA_037306005.1. Classification (NCBI taxonomy): domain Eukaryota; kingdom Metazoa; phylum Chordata; class Amphibia; order Anura; family Rhinophrynidae; genus Rhinophrynus; species Rhinophrynus dorsalis. The sequence goes on from CM074723.1 coordinate 21,781,120, forward strand.
AGTGAGATAGTGGGACAGAGAGAAATAACAGTGCCAGTCCAGCCATAGAGAGTGTGTGTGTGTGTGAGTGTGTGTGTGTGTGTGTGTGTGTGTGTGTGTGTGTGTGTGTGTACACACACACACACACACACACACACACACACACACACACACACACACGACCTGTGCACTCTGAATGCAGAAAAGCTTTACCTCTTCCATATACAGGTTCCTATGTACCACACAAATGTTTGCTCAGACCAGTTAAGCAGTAAGTGCGTAGAGGGCTGACAATACAAGCAATCTTCTAACAGACCCAGGATCTGGTTCATACAATGGAAGGACAGGGAAAGGGGTCTGCTTAGTGGGGGGATAACACAGTCTGGATGAACAGAAAAGAAATTCAACTAAAAGAGAATCTTTGTCCATGCACACTCCATGAAGGTCACTTTTAAAACCAGAATAGGCTGGCTGTGGTAAAGTGGAAGAAGGAGGGAGTCTCTGCCACTGACAGTGTTTTAATGCAAATGGCCTGCCTTTTTTGCAGGAAGATACTTTACCCCATGGTTCCTGTCTTCCACATAGAATATAAGAACTAAAATATTAAATAATATAATAATAATAATAATAATAATAAAAATAAACAGGTGATTTTGAAATCTCAATCAGATTTGATGCAAAATGACGCTTCCCCTTTACATCAAATGTCTCTTTTGTCCACACTTTGGGACTAAAGGAACCAAAAGGTCTAAAACATCCATCCACTAGCAGACAGGGAACAAAGTAAAAAAAAACCTTTGAAAAAGGTAGAATCCCACACAGTTCTGTTCAACCTCCACTAGCATTGCCTAGTCTGTCATTTGACTATGCAATTAAAACTTATTAAAACTTTGTATTGGTTGTATTTTTCAGTTCTAGAGGGAGTTTTCGGTTCTCCACTGTAATTCCTTCCTCCAACATGGGACACTATTTTCACTGCCATCATTCAAGTTTAGATGCTCCTTTTGTAAGTAGACAAACACTGCAGCCATCTCTGCAATTTGCATCTTGAGAGTAGGTGCCAAGGTAGCAGATATCCTATGTTGTCAGGTACTAGATCCTGGAGAGGGGGAGCTCAAGAGGTTGCTCTTTGACTCCATACAAGAGGTAGAACGGATTGTGTTTCTGACAAAAAAAATGTGTGTTTAAAAAAAAATTGCAAACTGTAGGACCCCTGGCCAAGGCATTACATACAAATGGCAATAGCCAAGGATGCTATAATGATAAACTGAAAGTTCAGTTTGGTACATTTACTCCTCTGCTTCTGGTCCTCAGTGTTACCCTGAGAATAAGGATCGTCAGAACACCTGTCTCAGCTCCAGAAGGGCCTAGGAGATTTTGGCATATAGATATCCTCAACCTAGAAGTTGACAAACTGTGATAAGTGCCCATCATTCTGGATCTCCTCCCCATGGCCCACTATGTCATTCAGACAGTTGATGGTAACCACCTGGTATTTGAAGTAATCTGGAGATGCAAGGGCTTCTGCAATTCACTCACTGACTACGATAAGGCCAACAAGTCAGCCTCATCCGAAATTTGTCACAAAAACTGGTCAATCTGCCTCAGGTGGTATGAGAAACATTTGACTCCACTGTCTGTTCTTCCACCGAGGATGCTTTCTCCATGACTGTCTGCAGAAAGGGGTCCTACACTTTGCAATTTTTTTTTTTTTTTTTTTTTTTTTTTTTTTTTTTTTTTTTTTTAAACAATTATTTTTTTTGTCAGAAACACAATCCGTTCTACCTCTTGTATGGAGTCGAAGAGCAACCTCTTGAGCTCCCCCTCTCCAGGATCTAGTACCTGTGCATTTACTCTAAAGATGCAACATTTCAGCATTGCTGGTCTCATCCCAGGAACAAACATCACCACTGCAAGATTTTCAGACTTTAATTCCAGGAGTTGCACAAATTATTTGTAACTTGACGCTGCCAAGGCCACTCCTGTGAGCTGTCTTGCTCTGGAGATTCTTCCGAAGGATCAGTTTGCTGTGGTTGCCATCTAATGGCTTACCAAAGAAAAGCAGAATACCATGCTTTGTCACCTGTCTGTTTTTTTATTTTTTTCACTGTCGTCTCAGACTAGGCATCCTTTCCTGTGGACTGTGGTGTCAGGCATAAACATGCAGTGTCTGTTTCTTGTTCAGATCATAATCTAAGAGCAACAGACTTATTCCAAAGGGTATGTGAGCAAATAATTTCTCTAACCACTATGGCTTCCTGGAGAAGTTCACTACAGGGGAGGCAGAGGTCTTCTCTTTTGTGCCGGCGAGGCTAGTGCATCATGGGTGTACAAAAGCAAAGCTTCAGCTAAGTGGATGTGGAAGGTTGCTGCGTAGACATCTCTCTACACTCTACTTCAAAGTCACTGTCTTCACCTCTGCAAAAGTACTTATCGTAGTGCAGATATTAGCAATTTCATTGTATTCTTCCTTGATTCTGCAGGATTCTTAGCGGTGTCTTGATATGAAAAGATGCGCTTGTGATTTGGCTAGGTTTTCACTTTAAATAATTTAAAATTCTTTTCATTCTCCCTGGTAAAATTTGGCTGAATGCTAAAATATCCCCACGGTCACCATCTCCCCCAGTGGACAAAAGAGAGGAGTGCATCTTTGCCTTTAAACTATAAAGCGGTTTCACTTGGTCCATGAGAGACATGGTAACGACCCACCAGACAGCTTCTGTCCTCGCCAACATTTATGCCCTGTCATTCTTTCCCTTCTTTGAAAAGAAGGCAGCTTCTTCTAGGTCCTTTTTTTTTTTTTTTTTTTTTTTTTTTTTTTTTTTTTTACTCCTGGCCACGATGGACAACAGGAAAGATTTTTTTGCGAAGAAGCATCAAAATTGTGTCACTAAAGTGGGAGGATTAAGACAGCAGAGAAAATATTGCAAATTCATGGAAAATGAAGAAGGAGCTTGTACTAACCATAGACAGGTGTCTTCCCTGGCAGTATTACAACAATCAGCTGCAATCCAGTATAGGTATTCTTCAAATGCCTAAACATTGGCTCAACACTATCAGCTCCTTGTGCATACTTGCAGAAACAGGGCTGCCCTTGGATAGGCATCCCAGCATCCCGCGAGATCTTCCTCAATTGTTCGGTAAAAGTCCTACAGAAAAATAAACAAACAATGTGATATATAAAATATATTTTCTATTTATATATGAAATTAAACGGGTCACAAATCCAAAACTAGTTTAGAAATACAATTGTGACCGATTCCATCTTAGTTATTAATAGGGTGACATATATACAATGATTGGCTAGAGACAGATAACCTGGGAGATCACTTTTAATCTAAGTTACCCTTAGAGATACTGGGGCAAGTGACTGCTTTTAAGGGTGTGCACTGCAGAGTATGACTACTGTACTGCAAACAAGGGGATGCAATCTGCCAGGGTCAGACTTTAACCTTCTGAGTGCCAGGGAGGTATCAAACGCATTTCACTAGTAAAGTGACAGTCAACATCCCTTTAGAGTTTATGTATTTATGCTCTTGCAGAATAGTGTAAAAGAAATTGCCTTTGTGTTTTGATTTCATTTATTTTACAGTTATATGCTCCTGACAGGGAGCTCTCTGAATATCAGATTCCAGAAAGCTTTCTTTCAATGATTAGGAAAGCAGGGACAGCGATACAATGCAACACAGTGTATACTCCAGTCAGTGCTCGGTTTGCTGTATTTAATGACCTAGATGCAGGGTCTGCTGCAGGACTAGTGTTATATTGTATCACTAGTTTTTTTTTCCCACGATCAATGTCAAATCTCCCTGGAAACTGTAATTTAGGGAGCTAAACGTCACTGACAAGACGTATACAGCCATTTCGACTTAAAATTTTATGCATTTGCAGTATATGTAAAGTTAAAAAGGTCTACTTTAAACAACTATTATTTTTATAATTTGTGAAATTTTAGTGACATATTGATACATATGGCCCAAGCAGCCTCATTTTATATCACAAATTGATTATAAACTGTTAATAGGATGAGGGAGAAACAAAATACCAATTCTGTTTCAACCAATTGGCACCATCAAGGACAAAAAAATTCCCACAATTACATCTCTTTAGCTTATTGATTATGGACCTATGTTAGACATAGGAAAATACAACATATACGATATACCAACATCATCTACTCATATCTATAAAAATCAAACTGGTTCTGTTTCGCTACTTCCCAGGACAGCAGGGGGTGGAGTTTGCCAGCACTCCAGCAAATTGCCAAGGGGCAGCAATTATGAGAGAAGCTGGTCACAAGGGAGGGGATTTAGAACGAGTGGACAGGGGTGGCAAAGTCCCTCGACCACTCCTGCCCAAATCACTGCAGCAAGATGTATGTATGTATGTATGTATCTATTTATATGGCGCACACACAGTACACACTACAGTAGTAGTTTACAATAAATAAATGGGGATAAAAAAATTAGAAGCTTACAGTCTAAAGGGGTAATAGGAGACAGATAGCAGGGCAAGACTGTGTCAATGCTGTGATAATGACAATCTTCCATCTAGTTTAAGCCGATTAGTCATCATTGTCAGTTAAAGGAAAACTACACTTATAAAAATACAAAGCAATAACTCTAAAGAACAAATTTCCTATTTTTACGTGTTAAAGTGGACCTATCACCTTGAATTTTCTTTACATATTTGAAAACACTGCAAAACGGTGTCTCATGTTAACAAAAACTCCAGCAGATAAATAGCTTAGACTTATTTCTGGGAAAAGTGAAAATTTCTTGGTACGGCAGAGCGTCATCAACATATGAAAGTCACTGAAATGTAAGCACATTACATGTCACTGAAATGCGTAATTAGCATGTGAAACATCACCAGTGCAGCAATTAGCATAAGCTAACGAGTATGAATAGCTCAGCTGTACCTTTGATGGTGTTTTGGCTAGCATGACACAATGTAATGTGTGGTGTACCCCTCTGGCACACAGTGTTAATGCAGTTTTCAATTAAGCAAACTTGAAAATTCCTTTTTAACTACAGGTAGACTTCTTAAACGGATACCAATATTCAACCCTTTGAATGCCAGAGGGATACACAATGAATTGTGAAGCAATGCATTGGAGTACCCATCTAGCACTCAAAGGCTTAAAAAACAAATATTATATATTAGTGTTTATTCACTTGAGTTATTACAGCTCAAAAACTTGAAATTTTTAGGTGCAGTATCACAGTGGCGCTGTTGCTATTCCAGCCTATGGAGAGTGCCCCTGTTTGGGGTGATTTGGGGTTGGAGTAATCAGATTTCTGCTCTTTCCTCCTGTTTGTATTTTGCATAAAAATGTGAAGGGGCCATAATGAACGGACTTGGCCTATCAGTCCACCTCCACTATGTTGTTAGCACATTCACTCTCTTATTCTGCCATAGGCTTAGGCATGCAGATAAACAAAGGAGGGCTTTTCACCATCAGCCAATATTTATTTTTAAACCCTTAAATGTTTGTGTTATCCAATGTATTGCTTCTCTCCATCCAAAGAAACAGGATTGTGAGACATTACATTTAGTTTTTAATGACTTGACGGGTGTGCAATGCATTGTTTTGCACGCCCCTCTGTTCCTTAACCCTCTGAGTGCCACAGTGGTATCCAACAAAACACTTACTTGAGGTGAAGCTCAGTACATTGCCTCTGAGGGGCAAAGCAAGCGATGGCCCACACCTTAATTTCAATGCCTGTGTGGAACTGCTTGTTTCTCATATCCCAAACACCCTGCACAGGGGTAGCAATTGCTTTATTCTGAAAATAAGAGGGACACAACTTAGATTATATACAGTTAACAATAGCAGAACAAACTGTGCTCCAAAAAGTTAGTCACACAAAGCAGCAGCTCAAGGTAGACATAGTAATCCAATCATTTCTTCAATGTGGTGAGGAACGTACGTGTGTATATGTAAGTGTGTACATTTCCACTGACATTCTGTATAAACACAAACCACATTAACCCTCTGAGTGACAGAGGGGCACCCAAGGTAATGTTTTGCAATGAAACGGACATCCCTCTGTCACTCAAACTGTTATAAATACAGTAATTCAAAAGATAAAATCACTGGTACGACAGTCATGTGGTTTGCAATCTAGTTCTTAAAGTGATAGTAATGGCTGTTTTTAAACAAATGTTAATACTGTAGACATTAACCCCTTAAGGACCATTGCCGTGCCAGGACCGACATGGCGGTCCGGCACTTAAGGACCAATGACGGTCCTGGCACGGCATGGAGTTCAGAGCTCCCGGCGCGGCTGCACGCCACTCCGGAAACCCTGAAAAAAAAAAATAAATAAAAAAAAAGCCCTGTGGTCCGCAAGTGCCGACCGCGCGCCGGTCCTTAAGGCGTTAAACATTAATACAATGAGCTATGTCCCATCTCTAAACCATGTATAGTTTGAGAGATCCAAGCATGTAAAGTTCCCCACTTCCGCCCCTTTCATAGATGTCCGCTTTCTGACAGAAGCAGATCCTGGTCCCAGGACTGACCGGCTGACGGCTCTTCAGCAGAGCCGAAATAGCGCTATCTAGAAAGGAACAAGTCACTGGAATGGTCTACAAAATGTAGACTGTTCCAATGAAGTATTTCTTTCTACATAGTGCTATTTCGGCTCTCTATGAAAGGGGCGGGGGGACTTTAGGTGTTTAGATCTCAAAAACTATACATCATTGAGAGATGGGACAGAGCTCATTGTAGTAATATTTTTAATGTCTACAATAAGATGATTTTAGTCTTACCTGTTAAATCCTTTTCACTTAGTCCATATAGCTTTCAAGGAAACTCTGGCAAGGTGACAGCCCCTTTAAGTAGGCAGGAACAATTCTTGGGAAGAGTGCAGGGCGGAGGCTTCCGCTCCTCTTTAGCTGGCGACTAGCTAGTCCCCTCCCAGTTAGATTTAAGAAAGAAGGCAAGGACCAATTGCCGGTCCCCGTGATACCAGAACTCCCATGGACTAATCAGAGCACAGAATAACCCAAACAAAGCATCAGCTGACACCGAACTGAAACACAGCACACCAGTAACTGTAAACACAGCAGACTGAACAAGAGCCAACAGGGCTCAACAGGTAAAGATATCTAAGACACAACAAACAAAGTTTTAGACAGACAGAGCTGCCTTCAGGACTTTCCTGCCAAAGCTGGCTTCATCCAAAGCCAGAACATAAACACAGTAGTGTTTGGTAAAGGTGTGCACAGATGACCAAGTGGCCACTTTGCACAACTGATCAGCAAAAGCCTGATTCTTATAGGCCCAGGAGACCCCAACAGACCTAGTGGAAGGAGCAGGTTTCTTCATAGGCCTTGCAAATGGTAGACTTGATCTAAGATGCAACAGTCACCATGTATTCCGCCTTACCAGCCCTGGGACCCTCAGGGATGACAAAAAGTGCATTAGTCTGACAAAGACTCAGTGAGGTGCACACAGAACTTAAGGCAATACACCACATCCATCAAGTGGAGATCCCATTCTTTGTCAGATCTCGGGTCAGGAGTACAAAGAACAGCCTTATCCTTGTGAAACACCAGGTAAGGCGGTTTGCAGAACAAGGCCTGCAGTTCAGCGACTTTGCGACAGAGACAACTGCCAAAAAAAGCCATTTTCCAAGTCATGAGATGAAGAGGAATGGTAGCCAAGAACTCAAAGGAGGAAGTGGGGTGCTTAAAAGCAGGGAAATTATGAGTGACACCTTGAAAGAAAACCTTGACACCTGGTAGAATGGAAATGCGCCTCTGGAAAAAAAAAAAAAAAAAAAAAAAAAAAGAGCTGATGTCTGAACCTTCAAAGAACTCGGGCTGAGGTCTTTGTTCATGCAATCCTATAAAAAGGACAGGACACTTGCCAGATCAAACACCTGTGAGGACAGATCGGGTCCACTCACCAAGAGAGGAACACAGACCAAATCCTATGGTAAGCCTTAGAGGAAACAGGTTTCAGAGCTTGAATCATAGTGGCGAACACTTCAGGAGAAAATCCTTTATTACTCTCGATTGAGGATTCAAATCGCCAAGCTGTCAAACCCAGACGCTCCATGTTCTCTTTCCACAAGTAGCCCTGTAGGAGTTCCGGTCCACGTGGAAGCCGAAATGGTCACACACAGACAAGTCCAGCAACCCCGGAATCCAGGGATGTCGGGGCCAGTATGGAGCAACTAGGATGACCAGAGTCCTCTCCATCTGTAGCTTCCTCAGGACCTTGGGGAACAAGGGAAGGAGGAGGAAAAATGTAGGCTAGATGAAACAACCAAGGAACTGACAGAGCATCCACTACTTAAGCCAGAGGGTCCATCCAGCGAGACCAAACTATCAGAACCTTCCATTTGTGCCTGGTGGCCATCAGGTTGATCCAGGGGAGTCCCCGTTTCTGAACGATGAGGTTGAACACCTCCTGGTGAAGTTCCCACTCTCATTTGTCCACAGTGTGGCGACTTAGAAAGTCAGCTAAGACATTTTCTACGCCTGGAATAGATGCTGGGGAGATGGCAGGCCTTGACCTCCAACCAAGCTTAGACTTCTGGTGCCACCTTGCTTGTTGATGTAAACCAAGGCCATGGCGTCGTCTGACTGGACACAAACTGGACAGCCCTTGAGATGAGATGACCAATATATCAGAGTGTGGAATATCGCCCAGAGTTCCAGAACACTGATGGGTAGGAGAGATTCCTCTGCCGACCAATGACCCTGGACATTCAGGTGACCCAGGACTGCTCCCCATCCAGATAGGCTGGCATCAGTCGTTACAGTGGTCCAAAATAGGAACAAAAAGGCCCTTCCTTTCATCAGGTTGGAGAGACTCAGCCCTACACGTAAGGGAAGAGAGACTGATGGCTTCTAGAGATCTGGATTCCCCTTGCAAACCTGAATCACAAACAAATGGTACAGCTTCCATGGTGGAAATCAACTTCCCCACCAAAGAGGTCAACTTCTTGGCTTGCGTGGACTCGCAAGCCGTAACGGAGGATACCTTTGTTGGTGATCTGATGGATCATGTCCACTGACAGAAGGATCATGCCCAGCAGGGTGTCGAACAGGCAACCCAGAAAGACTAATCGCTGCAATGGAATTGGTTCGACCTGTCCATGTACAGAACCCAACCTTGAAGGGTGAGAGAGTGAATGCAGTCCTGTACCTGATGCTGGAAGGGGCCTTCAATAGCAAGTCGTCCATGTACAGAGTGACCCGAATCCCCCTTGTGTGCATGACAAAAATCAACGCACCCAAGACTCAAACACCTGCGTAGCAGTGGTCAGACCAAAAGGGAGAGCCAAAAACTGGAAATGCCCCTTGTAATAAGTGAACCTGAGGTACCCCTGGATCTCCAGATGAATAGAAATGTGCAGGTAGGCATCCTGCAGATCCACAAGGAGGCAGGAATTTCCCTGGACACATCTCCGCAATGACTGACCGTAAGGACCCCTGCTGGTAATGAATTTTGACCACAAAGGGATTGAGGACCTAGAGGTTCAGAATAGTATGGCAGCAGCAATCCTTTTTGGAAACCACAAATAGGTTGGAACATGAGTAAGAATCTATTTCTGGTTCGGGAAGCAGGTCCAGATCCTCCTTGCCCAAGAGATCCTGAATGGACCCATGGAAAAGACAAAGCTGTTCCGGTCCCAGAGGGGAGCAAGAAGGGAAGAAATGGAAGGGAGGGAGGAAGTTGAAAGGAATCCAGTACCCTTCGAAAACCACCAGCAAAACAATGTCTGTACAATTGTTGAAAAGAAAAAGCACAGCAGACGAACACCCACAAGTGTGTGCAGACCAAGGTTCGGCTAGTCCTGCCAAAGGAGGTTCGGCTCGGAGAAGGAGCGGCTTGATCTCCAGTGCTGTGGAGGCATAGGGATGGGACGGGATGCCTGAGATAGCACCAGGTTAGATCCTTGTAGTCCATATGGACAAGTACAAAAAGAACGGTGTTTTTGTGCCTGAGGATTGCGCTTAGGGGCCCAAGGGAAACCAGGCATTCTGACCCCCCAGTATCTTCATTAATGAAGTCCTTCAGCTCAGGGCCACAAAAGGGATGTACCCTGGAAGGGAAAAGAAACCAGTGATTGCCTAAAGGTCAAGTAAAAAGACCAGAACTTAAGCCACGGTGAGCGCCTAGCAGCCACAGAGAAGGAAGAGGACTTGGCCTCAAGCCTAACAGCATCAGATAGGGCATCAGTAATACAACGCTGAGGCGCAGATATCAGTCAAGAGAGTCAAAATGTCAGCTTTAGGGGAACCCATACAGACAGCATCAGATAGCTTTCAAAACAGAAATGGCTCTAATGACCCATGCAGAAGCCAGGGTAGGTCGCAATGACGCACCTATGGATGCGAACGTAGCCTGTAAAATATTATCACAGGCTTAGTTGATACAAAGCGTAAGAGCTGAAGCATCCACTGCAGGTAATGCAAAGGAAAGAGAAAGACTGGCACCAAAGGCTTCAACCTTGGGAGGTGTAGCCCACACTGAGCCAAGGCCGCGTCAGAAAATAGATAGAGCTAAGAAAATACATTAGAGAAACGCTTAACAGGAGTCTTCCACTCAACAAGTATGATCTGGTCAAGAGTGGGATGAGGCAGAAAAAAACGTGAAAGACTTCTTGCGCCTTTGAAAGATGCCAGAAGTAGACTGAACCCACAAGGGTTGCAAGAATGTGCAGGGTGTTTAAAACCGCCTTAAAGAAACCCGCAGTGGAAGGTTCAGGAGCTTCAAAGGGGTCATAATATTGGGGAGAAGCCCCTAGTGAACAAACACACCATCTTCTGAATCTTCCAGTGATTCCTCAGAGGAAACAGACAAGACAGGAATGCAAGGAGCCATAGGGACCACATGTCTGTATAAAGTGGGGGGCTTCCAAGAATGAAGAACCCCCTGAAGAAAAAAAAAAAAAAAAAAAAAAAAAAGAGAGGAAAACTTCGACATAGAGGACCAAGTCCCTGACCCAATGTGGCTCTTGTTCGTGACTGGAAGGCCCTGGCAGAGACACAGGGGCCACAGTACATGAAGGGCATAAGTGCCCTGAATACTCTCTTTGGCATGAGGAATGATATCAATGGGGAACAAAGATGCCCCAGAAACATCAGCTCTAGGTCCTAAGTCTCAACAGGCCTGACATCCTGACAGGAGATAAAGTGCCTGAGAGTACAAGGAGTAACCCAATACTGTGCCCCATATTAAAGAACTCACCCAAGAAAGAGCTAAAATACACTTATCTGGCAAGCAAAGGGTTAACCTGAGGAGAAGGAGGAGGAGGATCCAAGCCCTGCACAGGATACTCGTGAGAAGAAAGAAAGAAAATGGCGACTGAACTATAAGCCAACCAGAAAACAGCCCACAAAATTGGAGTTTATGGGAAACTGTTTCCTCTCAGAGTACCCTAAAAACAGTGCCCGCATCCCCGAACCCACTAAGGATATGCACCAGAGTGTAGGGCAAGGGCAGACAAGAAGAATGAGTCATCTCTGAACGCGGTACGTGGAGCGGTTGCAGAGATGTCCCAAGTGAAACTGTCCCATAGAGATCTATGCAGCATTGTGGCTATGTCGTAAAGCGACCTTTAAAGGGATAGCAATGTTTCATAATAAAAGCAGCTCTAATTAATAATCATAGTATTTGGACGCTGGAGAGTTATTTCAATTCTGTCAGAGTTGTAGTTCAAGAGTAATTCAATGATAAAGTATCCCCCTCCCGCCCCTTTTAATGATGTAACACTGCTCAGCCAGAGCAGAAGGGAGGTGCCCAGGTAGACTGCAGAGAGGGACAATCTCCAATTAAGATAAGGGAAAAACCTGAAAAGCTTGTCAAGGGGGGGAAGGGCTTTCATTGTTCTCATAGGAAGAAGATTGTCCCCTGCTGTTATCTGTCTGGTCTATGGACTGGATTCCACATCTGAGAAGAGATGGCTTACACTAGGTAAAAGGGGGAGGGAGGGGAAACTTTGCATGTGAATCTCTCTCAAACCATAAAGGTTTGACAGATAAGACTTATATCATTCTTCATGGTTTTTTAATGCCTACAAAATAAAATAAAGTTAAAACGAAATATTACTATCCTTTTAAAGGCATGGAACTCAAATAAATGAAAATTTTCAAGTGTCCCAAAAGTTGTAAAAAAAACAGAACACATGAACAACAGTAGAACCCCAAGGGAAAAGAGTGAAAAATATCTCCCAAAGCACCTAACATGGCAGGGAAGAGGTTAATGTACCACAGAAAACACAAAATCCCCCAAGGACTCCAAGCAGACATAAGGATAAACCCAAGTAAGTGCAGGAGTATAGTTATAGGAACTCCAGAAGGAGACCCCTGTGCGGAGGGGAGAGATTGTGACCAGTGGACCATAGCACTCAAAGGGTTCCTGCTCCCTTTTCTGCAGGTCTTCAGCCTTCAGATTATCACTAAGGGAGAAGCCTCAGTGGGCTTCTCCAAGGGAAAAGACATAGCACACAAGGTTTTTCCTCCAGGGCCGGAAGGTCCATAACAGCGCCTGTTAACTGAGCAATCCACCATTGGGAAGTCAGTAATGGTAATCCACATAATGGGGGATTTCTAAACCCCATATCTAACAAGAAAATAATAAAAGAAACTAAAAGCTAGGTAGAACTGTTCTCTGTAGCATATCTCTACAAGGAACAAATCTAAATGGGAGGGGACTAGCTAGTCACCAGCTAAGGAAGACTCCAACATGCATTCTTTCCAAGAATTGTTTCTGCCTGCTTAAAGGGGCTGTCACCTTCCCAGAGTTTCCTGTAAGCTATACTGGACGACAGAGAAATTAACTTTTGTTACAAATAACCATTACTATCCCTTTAATTAGAAATACAAATCCCACTGTTTCCAGCTAGCTTACAACAGTTGTAGCCCAATAACAGCTGGGGAGCCACAGTGAAACTGCACTGGTGTTAGGCTAGAACAACCCCATGGATTTCCTAAACACATACATGGCAGAACAGAGGACATTTTATTTTTGTAATTCATTGGACTGCTGTACTTACGACCAAAATGTTTTTATTTTGCTTAAAAAAAAAAAAATAAAAAAATAATCAATTTCCATGAAATATGCTGTATTGAGAACAATTAAGATGAATTACTATTTGATAAAAAAAACTGCACTACAAGGGACAAAAAACATCATGGTTCCTTAAGGAGTTAAATGCAGAAATGCAGTCAAAGGAAATCTTTAATTTGTCCCCTACAGTACATTTGGTTTCACCACAACTGCATCAATGCTTACTGTATCAGTCACCTAAAATGAAATAGATTACCATACACATTTCCTAATGCACCACCCCACCTCCACCTAACACACCATAATATTATTAGTGAGAAACAGGGGCCCGAGACGGGAGAGAGGGGACAGAGACGGGAGAGAGGGGACAGAGACGGGAGAGAGGGGACAGAGACGGGAGAGAGGGGACAGAGACGGGAGAGAGGAGAGAGACGGGAGAGAGGAGAGAGACGGGAGAGAGGAGACAGAGACGGGAGAGAGAAGACAGAGACGGGAGAGAGAAGACAGAGACGGGAGACAGAGAGAAGGGAAAAAGAAAGAAAGGAGGTGAGAGAGCACACAGAAGTGGGAAGAGAAATAAAATACACCACAATACAAAACACTCTTAACAGGTTTCGACTGTTCTTTATAAGTCAGTTACTTTTTCCTTCCAACAGCTTGTAATGAATGACTTCTTTAAAGGGATAGTAATACTTAATAATTACTAACCCCTATATTAAAAATAAATGTATTGCCCCAGATAATCGCTCCTAAAGTTGCCCTCTCCCTCCCCCTTCCCCGAAGTCAGCGTTCTAGGTGACTGAAGGGAAATCAGGTCTTACGATCATCAGCCAGCCCTGCCGAGGTTACGTTAATAAAAAAAAAAATACATATATTATATATATATCTATCTATCATATATATCTATAATATATCTATCATATATATCTATAATATATCTATAATATATCTATATCTTTCACTAAAATGGTCTTCTACGTGTGCTTGCAAACCAATAGTGAATTATTATTTTTTTTTTTTTTTGTTAAACGTGATCTTGGCTCTGCTGCAGAGTCACCTGATGATCGTAAGACCGGATTTCCCTTCAGTCAGCTAGAACGCTGACTTCGGGGAATGGGGAGGGCAACTTTAGGTGCGATCATCTCAAACCATAAAAGGTTTGAGAGATGACACTGGGGGCAATTAATTATTACTATCCCTTTAAAGACATAGTATAACAAATTAAAATGGTTTCATATCCATTTATATACCAAAGGACTCAGACTGCATTTTAAAAAAAATTCTCTCAAATACAAAAGTACTGTAATAAACGATTGTGCAGGAGAGACAAGAGGTAATACTGAATTAATGCATGTGTTGGGTTGTTGCAAGTTACAGCAGAATGATCACTTTGTAATAAATACTAGACTATGAGAATGCTTTCAAAATCAGATATATACTTTATTTTTTTAAGCAAAACAGAGTTGTTGGTGCGCAATTCCACTTTAAACTGGAAATCACTGGTATTTAACCCCTAGCATTCTACATAGGTATTCAAGGCACTGCAAAGGGAATTTAAGAGCTTTGTGAAAATCAATGGGATTTGTTTCCTAGTCACCAACCAACATCACTGTCCCTCATGTATTCCAAATCCTCATCTCAAAATTGCCCGTGTCTTAATACAGCCCTGCTACTAAATCACTTTTTTTTTTTCTTTTTCTTTTTTTAAATGCACCCCTAGACTTCCAACGCTACTCTGCTTTGCATCAGGTAGAAGTGGTTTGGGGGGGGGGGGGGCTGGTTTGATGGACAGATCAAGGGGTGTTGAGAGACAACAAAATCAGATGCATTACAAATTGTGGGTGACGCAGAGGATTATAGGAAGACAAGCAGCACAGATGGGGTACTGGAAGATGGGACATTGAGTGGTGACACTGGGTACTGAAGACACGTATTAACCCTTTCAGTGCCAAAGGGGAGACCAATGTGTTACATGACACCTCTTTGGCATTCAAAGGTTTAACACATCAAGGATGGCTGATGGAAGTGGCAGCATGGACAGGTGAGTTTTTGTGAAGGGGGGCTCATGCATTTAGTATTTCACACTGTTATCCGCCTCAGACGCCACTTGCTGACACAGTCAGTACTGGCTCATTTGCAAAAACTGCACGGTGCCAGAGGCACCGTGGCCCGTGTAACGGGCTGTTCAACTAGTTTACGAATATTTGATATAAAGATAACCAATATACATAGATTTTGAAAGCACTTTCAAAAATCACCTGTTTGTTACAAGGTGACAGCTTCCCGTTGACAGATAATTGCTCATTACAAGCATTTTCATTTGAAAGAATCTTCTCTCCTAATCACGACATACATTGCAGTTAACTAGAATCCGCGTATACAGGAAGAGACCAGTCATGCAAGGCTGTCTAAATACCCACAAGAAAAATAGGATTTTAGTCTTACCTGTTAAATCCTTTTCACTTAGTCCATACAGGTCACTGGTACCATGGGATGTGTAGTCCCCTTTAATAGGCAGGAACAATTATGCAAATAATTTGCAAGGGGCGGAGCCTCCCCTCTTACTTAAGCCACCTTCTGGCCAGAGCCACCCATATTGATTTGAGACCCTAAACTGACCCCAGGTAAGCAAAAAGAAAGACTCCTGTGAGCATGCCCGAACGGTCTCCCACTGAATGCCACAGGAGAGCCAAGACTGGTCCCTTGACAGGGTGGGAGACCAGTGACCTGTATGGACTAAGTGAAAAGGATTTAACAGGTAAGACTAAAATCCTATTTTCACTGTCGTCCAATACAGGTCACTGGTACCATGGGATGTACAAACATTGAGCTGATCCAGAGGCGGGAAGAAGGCAAGGACCAGGCGCAAGGCCCAAGTCACTAGAACTGTTAACCAGTTGATAACATAGCCCAAACTGTAAGTGTCAACGGACACCAACCAAGGGAACAATCCCTGAACTTAACACAGCACACGGAACACGAGCCAACCGGGCTCAACAGTAAGGAAGCACTAAGGATAACAGAGCGGAAGACCTACACAGGCAAGACTGCCTCCAGGACCTTCCTTCCAAAGCTGGCATCAGCCGATGCCAGTACATCAACTCGGTAGTGCTTAGAAAAAGTGTGCACAGAGGACCAAGTGGCCGCTCTGCACAGTTGATCAGCAGAAGCTTGATTCTTGTAGGCCCAGGAGGCCCCAATAGATCTGGTGGAATGGGCAGTCACCCTGAAGGGAACATGCTTATTCCTCAACTTATAGGCTTCACGGATGGTAGCCTTAATCCAAGAGGCAATGGTAACTTTGGAAGCCGGTCTTCCTGCCCTAGGCCCCTCAGGAATGACGAATAGAGCGTCAGACTTCCTGATAGATTCGGTGCGGTGAACATAAAACTTGAGGCAACGCACCACATCCAACAAATGGAGATCTCTTTCCTTGTCAGATGAAGGATTAGGGCAGAAAGAGGGAACCACAATCTCCTGATTGATGTGAAACTCAGACACAACCTTGGGTAAGAATTCCTTGGTAGTGCGAAGCACAGCCTTATCCTTGTGGAACACCAGGTAAGGAGGTTTACAAGACAATGCCTGTAACTCTGCCACCCGGCGTACTGACACAATAGCCAAAAGGAAGGCCATCTTCCAAGTCACAAGACGTAATGGAATGGAAGCCAAGGATTCAAACGGTGGTCGCTGAAGAACACCCAGCACCAAATTGAGATCCCACTGGGGAGCAGGACTCTTGAAGGCAGGTCGAACATGAGTCACACCTTGGAAGAAGACTTTCACATCAGGAAGGATGGCAATCCGTTCCTGGAAAAACACAGACAAGGCAGAGGTCTGAACTTTGAGGGAACTCAAACTGAGCCCCTTGTCCACACCGTCCTGCAAGAAGGCCAGGACAGTGGGAAGATGGAAGTCAAGAGACAACTGCTTGACAGAGCACCATGTCACGAAAGTTGACCAAATGCGATGATAGATCTTGGAAGACACAGGCTTACGAGCACTGAGCATCGTCGACACCACAGAAGGAGAAAAGCCTTTCTGAGCTAGAATCGAGGATTCAACCGCCATGCCATCAAACGGAGAGAGTGAACATCCTCTTTCCACAGATACCCCTGAAGAAGCAGGTCCGGACGGGCTGGAAGTGGGATTGGATCCTTCACTGACATGGCCATCAATTCCGGAAACCAGGACTGACGAGGCCAGTTCGGAGCAATCAGGATGACAGGGCAACGTTCTCTCTTCAACTTCTGAATAACTCTGATCAATAGAGGAAGAGGGGGGAAGATGTAAGCCAGGGAGAAGTCCCAAGGGATCGACAAGGCATCCACCGCTAGAGCAAGGGAGTCCCTCAGACGGGAGCAAAACACCGGAACCTTCCTGTTGTGTCTGGTAGCCATCAGATCCACTACTGGCATCCCCCACCGTTGAGTGAGCATGTGAAACACCTCTGGGTGAAGAGCCCATTCTCCGCTGTCGACGGTGTGACGACTGAGGAAGTCTGCCATGACGTTGTCCACGCCTGGAATGTGTACTGCAGAGATGACAGGCACGTGATCTTCTGCCCAAGACAAAATATCCTTGACTTCCCACCAGGCGGAACCGCTTCTTGTGCCGCCTTGTCTGTTGATGTAAGCCACCGCCGTGGCGTTGTCGGACTCTACTCTGACTGGAAGACCGGTCAATTGAGACTCCCAGTGCCTCAGGGCCAGCCGGACAGCTCGAAGTTCCAGAACATTGATGGAGAGCATGGATTCCTCCAGACCCCATTTCCCCTGAGCACTGAAGCGACCCCAGACTGCACCCCAGCCCCGAAGGCTGGCATCCGTTGTGACTGTGGTCCAATGAGGAACTAGAAAGGATTTCCCTTTCAAGAGATGAGAGAGATCTAACCACCAGTGCAGACTCGACTCGACGTGAGGAGGAAGAGAAACAGACAGATGTTGATGATCTGGATGATTCCTGCACGTCTGGATCACAAATCTCTGAAGATCCCTGGAGTGGGCCATGGCAAATGGTACTGCTTCGATCGTGGAAATGAACTTCCCCACTAAGGACGACAACTTCGGAACTGGAATTTCGTCCATGTCCAGAATCCCAGCCACTCTGACGGCTATCTGGTGAGCCACGTCCTCTGGAAGAAACACCATGCATTGGCGAGTGTCGAACAGGAGACCCAGGAACAGAAGCCTCTGAGAAGGAATCAAGTCCGACTTGTCCAGATTCAGGATCCATCCGTGACGGTTCAGGGTGTGCATGCACCTCTGCAACTGCTGGTGGAGAAGCTCCGCTGAGGAGGCCTTCAGTAGGAGATCGTCCATGTAGGGTGTCACTCTGATCCCATCCTGATGGAGCACCGCTATCAAGGAGCCCAGCACCCGCTGGAAGACTTGAGGAGCTGTAGTCAGTCCAAAGGGGAGCGCTGTAAATTGAAAGTGTCCCCTGTGGCAGGCAATCCTGAGATACTTCCTGCTCTCTGGATGAATAGGGATGTGAAGATAAGCATCCTGAAGGTCCAGGGAGGCAAGAAACTCCCCTGGAGACATTGCTGCAATCACAGAGCGCAGGGACTCCTGGCGGAAGTGGGAAGTCGCCACATAGGCATTGAGATCTTTGAGATCCAAGATGGGACGGGTTCCTCCGTCCTTTTTGGCTACCACAAACAGGTTGGAATAAAATCCTGAACCTGTGTCCCCCTGCGGAACCGCCTCCAGGACCTCTTTGTCCAAGAGATCCTGAATAGCGTCGTCGAACAGACGCCTTTTTGAGGGTTCCTGAGAAGGACGAGTAAAATGGAACCGAAAAGGAGGAAGGGAAGAGAAAGGGATCCTGTATCCCTCTGACACCACCTGAAGAACCCATGGGTCCGCCACTGACTCCTCCCAAGTCCGGCGAAAGATGCGGAGACGACCGCCTACAGCCGGATGCGGACCCGGGTTCGGCGAGTCATGCCGAAGCAGTCTTGGAGGTCTTGGCCTTGGAGGCAACTTTGGGCCTCCAGGACTGTTTGGGCTTGGAGGAGGAGCGCGTAGTGGGAGGACCCGTTTGGGCCGAGGAGCGTGTCTCAGTCTGAAAGGAACGAAAGGACCGATTGCGTTTGGCTGGAAACTTTTTCTTAAAGACTGAGGGTAGAAGAGTACTTTTACCGCCAGTAGCCTCACTGATCATTTCTTTGAGCTCAGAGCCAAAGAGCAAATTCCCCTGAAAGGGCAAGGAAAGCAAGGCTTTCTTAGAGGCTGTATCAGCAGACCAAATTTTCAGCCAAAGAGCGCGTCTAGCCACCACAGAAGAAGTGGAGGCCCTCGCCATCATGCGCACAGCATCAAAAGCAGCATCAGCAACATAGTTCTGAGCTTCAGTGATATTAGCAAGAAGCTGCAACTGTTCAGATACAGGCGCATCCTGGCGAACCGCTTCAGTCAGTCGTTCAGTCCAGGCTGCAATAGCCCTATTAACCCATGCCACAGCAAAGGTGGGGCGCATGGCAGTGCCAATAGAGGCAAAAATAGATTTAAGAGAGAGCTCTAATTTCTTATCCGTCCAGTCCTGCAAGGCAGAGGCATCTGAGACAGCCAAAGCAGTAGATTTGGATAGTCTAGACACAGGAGCATCCACCTTGGGAGGATGAACCCATTTTGCCAGCTCCGCTTCGGGAAAAGGGTAAAGTTTGGCAAACTTTTTGGAGACAGAGGAAGATCTATCAGGATACTTCCATGCCTCAGAAACCAGACGGGCAAGAGTAGGGTTAGTAGGAAAACAAACAACAGGTTTAGATGGCTTTTTCTGAAAAACATCAGTAGGATCATAAGTGGATTCCTGAGTCAGAGGAAGGTTGAGCGTATTCAGAACCGCTCTGATCAGACCCTCAGCCGAAACTTCAGGGTCACACTCATAGGGGTCCCCAATGGACCTGTTAGATTCAATAACAGTACGTTCCTCAGCATCAGAATCCTGTAAAAGTTCTTCTTCAGAAGAATCAGTGATATCAGGAGCTCCCTGTGGCTTAGGCAGGGAGGTCCTGATAGTAGAGGGGGTCTGCCAGACCTGGAGAGCCCCCTGTACCTGAGAGGGAAAGAGTTGAAGCGTGGATCTGAGATCCCTAGTGGCAGCTTTAAACTCCCTCACCCAAGATGGCTCAATAGCGTGGCTGGGAAGCCCAGGGTTGCTATCTTTATCAGTACAATTAGGGCATAGATCCCCCACATTATCGCAATCCAGCCCAATGTGGCAAGAGGAGCAAAACGCCATGGGGGTAGAAGACCCCCCAGCCTCCTTAGTCTTGGGTCTAGCCCCTAGCTCCAGTGAAGTAGACATGCTCACAGCGTCAATATACCCCACAAAAAACACTATCACCCAGAAAAGTGTTAAAGATTAAAGTTTCACCCCAGAAAAGGTCTAAAAACGGACTTATCTGGCCAGCGAAGGGTTAATCTGGTGAGGAGAGAGAAGGCTCGGTCCCTGCGTAGTGTACTCGCCTTGGAAAAGTACCACAAAATGGCGGCCGTCATGACAGCCAATCAGAAACAAGCGCGAGCTAAGCGCTCATGGGAAATGTAGTTTTCCCTATGCAAGTACCCCAAACAGTGCCCGAAGCCCCCCTGAGCCCCCTACAGTAATAAAACACCAACCGGATGATAGGGCAGGAGCCTAGCATTAAAATGAGCCTACTCTGAAGTTGCTGTGACAAGCGGTTTCAGAGATATGTCCCAAACTGTGAATTCCCATAGAGAGTAAAGGAGCTCTGCTGCTGAGCGGGAAAAAGCCGCGCTTAAAGGCGCGGAACACCATTTTTAATAAAGTTTAGTAAAACATTAAAAAGTGCCCAAACAAGCATGAAATACATGAGAAACATAAATAAATGAATACCCAATGCTCCAAAACTCAGAGAATAACACAGAAATTGCATAAATAGTGATAATGCAATAAAAACACCCTATGAGTGCTGGAGTGTATTAAAACTCCCAAATACAAGCCCATCAAAGGGACACTGTGGGGACAAGTGGACCTTCAGCACTCAATGGGTGACTCACCTTTCTCGCAGACTTCTGTCTTCAGGTGACCATGATAGGGAGGGAAAGAACCAGAGGTAATTTCCCCAACAGGGGAGCTGCTTAACACAAGCTGTCCCCTCTTCAGGTATAGGTCCACAGAAATCCCTGGAAGCTGCACCAGCCACTTTGAAGAGGGCAATTCACAGCCATGGTCACCCTCCTAATGGTGGTATTCCATATTTGAATAAAAAATAATAAAACTCTAAGAAGCATAGCTGTTCTCTGCCTGGTGTGCAAGCACACCAGGAACAAATCAATATGGGTGGCTCTGGCCAGAAGGTGGCTTAAGTAAGAGGGGAGGCTCCGCCCCTTGCAAATTATTTGCATAATTGTTCCTGCCTATTAAAGGGGACTACACATCCCATGGTACCAGTGACCTGTATTGGACGACAGTGAAACATACATGTCTATCACATATTTTAGGGTTTAAAGTGGAGATATCACCTTCCCAAGTCCTCTTAGTCTGTGGAAGCTTCAGTATTGAAAGGGTTTGCATGATTAGATTGAAAGTGGTGAATTTCGGGACATAATTGTAGAGCTTTATCTGACAAAGTCCTGGGTGTCCTCCCGTCAACTCAAACTCAACCTTGGCAAAAAACGAATTAATTATCTTCCCTCCATCTACAACCATCCTTACCGCAGATATTACCATCACTGTTAACACTACCATCACACCAACCCCTACAGAATGCTGCCTGGGGGTCACATTTGACTCTGCCCTATCCTCCATTCCATCTCCAACTCATCCCGCCTCCACAACATCTCTAGAATCCGACCCTTTCTCACACAAGACACTACTAAAATTCTAATCCAAACACTCATGTCCCATCTTGACTACTGTAACTCGTTACTAATTGGCCTTCCTCTCGTCCTACTATCCCCACTACAGTCCATAATGAACTCTGCTGCAAGACTAATCTACCTCACTCATCGCTTCTCTAACACCACACCCCTCTGTCAGTCCCTACACTGGCTTCCATTAGCATTCAGAATTAAGTTCAAAATTATGGTGCTAACTTATAGAGCCCTCGCCAACATCGCACCCCCCTATATTTCATCTTTTATTTCCAAATACACTCCCCTTCGCTATCTTCGCTCTGCACATTACCTTCTGCTATCCACAGCTCTTATTACATCCTCCCGTTCCCGCCTACAGGACTTCTCCCATGCTGTACCTGAGCTCTGTAACTCCAGCACCATCAGACTCTCCCCCAGCCTTCAGAAGTTCCCTGAAAACTCACCTATCAACTACCTCCATAACCATTATCACCATTATCACCAAGAACCACCCCTTCCCCGCACTCAACAGCACTTCTCACTCCCACCCACTGACCAGCAGTTCATGTGGCAGGAGGCACTTAAACTCAATAGCACTTACGCCTTCTGTGTCAAACCTACCTTCCTCTAGACTGTAAGCCCTATTGTACAGCGCTGCAGGATTAGTTGGCGCTATATAAAGAATAACAATAAAAGGCTCTGCTGAGATTAGATAGCCCAACTACTAACATATCTAAAATGATTAACCTGTTTGCAAAACCTAAAAGCAAATTATAGGCAGTTTAACTACGAGTGCCAGGTATCCAAAACACTGAAATGACTGATAGCTCTCTAGCACTGAAAGGTTTAAATGGGTATATTTAATGAGCCTTAACTCTGTATTAAAGTGATTGTAATGTTTCACAATAAAAGCAGCTCCAATTAATCATCATAGTATTTGGACAATGGAAAGTGTTATTTCAATTCTGTCAGTTGCAGTTCAAGAGTAATTGAATGATAAAGTATCCCCCTCCCGACCTTTTTACTGATGTAACACTGCTCACCTCAGAGCAGCAAGACTGTCTAGATGGATTGCAGAGAGGGACAATCTTCCGTGATCACAAGGAAAAACCTGAAAAACCTGTCGGGGGGGGGGGGGGCTCCTTGTGGTCACAGTAAGAAGATCAACTGACCAAATTCCACATCTGAGGGGAGGCGGCTTACACTAGGTAAAAGGGGCGGGAGGGGGATACTTTATCATTCAATTACTCTTGTACTACAACTCTGACAGTATTGAAATAACACTCTCCATGGCCAAAATACTATGAAGATTAATTGGAGCTGCTTTTATTGTGAAACATTACTACCCCTTTAAAGCTAGTCATCCCTTTAACCCTCTGGGGTTGGCACCTGTGACACCTATTAAGAGTGTCTGGTTGTGTGTATACACAGACAAGTAATATTAATATATTATATATACACAATAACACACAAAAAAAGAAGAAGATTGATTAATCATGCAAATCCTTTTAAGGAGGCGGCTCCACTGAGAGGAGGATTAGGAAAGGTAACTAGTCTATGCATATTTTATCTATTGTGGTAGAGTAAGATTGATAAACACTTTAATCTTTTAATGACCCATGACTGTCCTGACATGTCATGTGTTGGACATGCAATAAGGACCCATGACATGCCAGGACCATCAGATTTCATAGCTGCACACTGTTCAGGGAGCCCTGAATCGGTCCTTAAGTTCTGGCTGCGTGGGCACAAAGCTGGTTCTTAAGGGTTTAAGGATCTGAGGGTGTGCAAGTAATTGCCCATTTCCCCTCTGGTCATAACAGATTCAAGAGACATTAATGTCCAATAATAATTTTATGTTTTGTAGATTACATAAATATAAAGAAAAAAAAAAAAAAAAATGTGGTGCAAATCCAGATATTCGCCGCTGAAGTTCCCTTTCTCCCGACGTCAGCTGTAACGCTGACAGCAGTAGATTTGAGTCAGCCAACTCGAGGCGGCTCTTCAGCAGAGCAACAACAGCGATATTTAAGAACGACTACTTTACTGTAACGGTCTACAAAGTGTGCTTGCAAACCAGGCACACTTTTTAGACTGCTCCAATTAAGAAATCCTTTTCAAATATCTATTTCGGCTCCGCTGCAGAGCCACCGGCTGGTCCCAGGACCAGGATCTCCTGCTGTCATCAGCAGAACACTGACGTCAGGAGAAGGGGGGGGGGGGGGGGACTTTAGATGCGAATATCTCTCAAACTGTAAAGGTTTGAGAAATGGGATTTGCGCCACAATTATTATTATTATTATTTTTTTTTTTTTTTTTTTTTTTTTTTTAAATCTACAACACAACAAATTTATTATTGGACATTAGTGCCCCTTTAAAGGACCAGCAGCATGTGCAATGCATTGCAAGCAATGTGGTGTACAATCCATAGTCATTAAAGTGTTAAAACACAATTGCCATTAGAATCAACCGTAAGGAATTTGTGGCAAACATTCCATTACCCTTTGTCTGTGAGATCTGAAGTATCATGCAAAAGACACACATTTTTACTTTTTACATTTGCAAATATTTCAAATGCAAAGACAAGCACAGCAAGACACAGAATAAGGATGGAGAACTATAGAGATGTCTACCAAGGGAGTATTTGGCTCTTCCCATACCCTGCCTCCGTAAAGGATTGAAGGAGGTTGTAGGACCCTGCCTGTGACATCTGTCATGTCGTCTTTCACCATTATTCCAAATTCTCGCACAAAGGGATCAGTATTAAAACTTGCACTTCTCATCTGAAAGAAAGAAAGAAGATATAGAGATACTTTAGAACAGGGTGGGCCACCATTTGCTCATTCACTAGTAGGGGATAATGTGGTTGTAGTCTCCCTTCAGCTGTTGAGCCAAATGCTGCCACTTTACCCAGTGATTCTAATATATATTCCCAGTAATGCTGAATTGCACAGAATTTGGCCACTGAGTGCCTGAAATCCACTTTAAAATCAGCCACATACAGTTGTATGGTACAGATTTCTATTCCATTAGATCACTGTGGCTCTCATAGCCATTCCTGCCACACATAAGCAGGCTGGTAGTTACCTTATTATACAGTTTGAGCAGTAAACAGACATTTAAAGTGAAACCAACACTTTGAGACTTTGGCGTTTTTGAAAGCCTTCAAAACCCAGTACATTTAGGTTTGCTATGTTTTAGGAAACACTCTAGTTGGAAATATTTAGTTTTGTCAGTATATGCACATTGGGCACTACTGGCCACTACAGGCTGGTGTATCAGATGTGAACATTCCAATTTCCCTCCCAACTGTCATGTCCTACCAGGAAGGTGTTGGCCAGTTTCCTTAAGCAAGGCTAAATATCTCAAACTAGAGTTTTAAATAAAGAACGGGCAAAAAAAATATAGGCGATTCTGAAAATCCATTGAAAATCAACCAAGTCATTATAAAAGGTTTAGCTCCATTTAAAGTCTATAAATTTACACAGGTAAATGCTACACTATACTTTGGGAAACAGGCCATACATCATGGATCTCATTTATACTGGCTCTGGAAGATAGCATCAGTTTTCATTCTGCCACTGATCTCTACCATACTCTAAATTGGCACTCTGTAGCCATCAATGTCGCTGTCAAGGAAGCCTCATTGTGATAGTAATAGTTCACAAAAACCATAATAAAAAGATTATAATACTATCAAAATTGTAGTTCAAAAGCAATTGAATGATAAAATATCCACCTCTCTCCCCTGTTTAAGCCACCTCCCTACAGATGTGGAATCTGGTCTCTTAACCGGACAGGTCACAGCAAGGGACAAACTTCTTAATGTGATCATAAGGAAAACCCTGCCCCTTGAGGTTTTCAGGTTTTTCCTTATGATCACTGAAGATTGTCCCTCTCTGCGATCTATCCAGTCTCGCTGCTCTGAGGTGAGCAGTGTTACATCAGTAAAAGGGACGGGAGGGGGATACTTTATCACAGGGCTCAAAATTTCCACTCACCACTAGCCAATGGCGAGTGAAAATTCAGCCCTAGCAAGTAGAAATTCAGCCCTGGTTGGTATGTTATGGCTTGCAGTAGCGGGTAACTTTTCAGGTCTGGTTAGTAGAAAAGGACTTCATATTTTAAGCCATGCTTTATCATACAGTTACTATTGAACTAAAACTCTTACAGTATTGAAATAACACTCTCCATGGCCCAAATACTATGATGATTAATTGGTGCTCCTTTTATTGTCAAATATTACTATCCCTTTAAGAACTGTTCCAGAGTTACAACCCAAAGTATTTTCTGCTTTTCACAAAAACCAGGAAGTTGTACTCCCTTCCTCGTGTCCGAACCCTAACGCTAAAGAAAAAGTTCTTCATACTTTAGATGTAGTGAGATGTTTAAAACATTATGTTCAAGTCACTCAATCTTTTAGGACTTCAGACATTTTGTTTGCGATTCCAGAAGGCCCTAAATATGGCAGACCAGCTTTTAAGACTTGGATTACACAGACAATGAGACAAGTTTACAGACTATAGTCTGTTCCACCTCCCATCAGATTCACAGCTCGTTCTACTAGGTCCATCAGTACCATTTGGGCCATGAAGAATCAAACTATTGTTGAGCAGGTTTGCAAGGCAGCTACATGGTGATCTGTTACAAAAGTTAATGTCCTGACATCCCAAAATGCTTGTTTTGGCCGTAAAGTTTCGGAGGCCATTGTTCATTAGGTTTTTTGGAGCGGCTTTGGTAGGACCCATGGTCCCTGTATCCCTCATTGATGCTAGAGGTTTTTTTTTTTTTTTTTACACTTACCAATAAATACTTTTCTCTTAGTTCATTGAGGGATGCAGGGCTAACCGCCCACAGAGAAATTGTTGGGTGAAGACGTACTGCCTTTTCTGGTGGATAGGTGTTACTGCTTTCGCTTCTTGAATCTGCTAAACAAAAACTGAAGGCAGTCATGCAGGGGGAGGGGTTAGCAGCTAGTAAGTGGGAGGAGTTTTGCTTAGATTGCCCCTGCCTCCTATAGGCATGCTGCTTAACACCATGGTCCCTGCATCCCTTAATGCACTAAGTACCAAAAACTACATTTTGGACACCCCTTTGGCACTCCGTTATAAAGCAGGCAGACTTTGTAGACAGTTCCAATAAAGTATTTCTATTTAGATAGCGGTATTTTGGCTCTGCTAAAGAGCCGCTTGAGACTCAAATCTCCTGCTGCCAGCTTTACAGCTGACAACAGGGAGAGGGGAACTTTAAAATGTTATCTCTCTCAAATCGTAAAGGTTTGAGAGATCGGACTTGCTCCACATTATTTATTTTTGTTAAATCTACAATACTGCCTAAAATTATATCCGGACATTACTAACCCTATAAGTAAATAATAAAGGGTTACTATATCTTAAAGAAGCATTAAAATTATTTTAAGTTTTTATACAACCCCAAAATTTCCATTCTTGAAAAAAGTCAACCACCATTTCATCTTAGGCATGTTACATTACTGAATTCTTAACATCTGAAATGGACAGATTCAAATATACAGATGCTGTAGCTTTGCATTTCCCATGAGTTTAAGACTGGGCGTTACTTACTGTTTACATGGTTACTACCCCTAGAGAGAAGTACTGTGATTTTACATACATAGCAACCACTAGTACTAATGTTTACCTGAGTGATGAACAACCTGTGGCTCATCTTTGCACAGCTAAGTAAGACAGAAGGAATTGTAGCTCAACTGCAAATAGAGTCACAGTATACCCACTCCTTGTTCATCTTGACACCATCACACGCACACACACACGCGCACACACGCACACACACACACACACACACACACACACACACACACACACACACACACACACACACACACACACACACACACACACACACACACACACACACACACACACACACACACACACACACACACACACACACACACACTTTTATATTAGCCACCATTTTTAAATACACTTACTAATTTACTGATCTCTTCCTGGCGATCTGGGGCTGAGCGAGCAGTCGCTCGGATCATAGTGGAGGTTTGATTGTCCGTTAGTTTCTTTATGCACCTTTGACCTGCCACTATATTGCATACCTAAAGGGAACACCATCAAAAGAAATAAATAAGCATAACTGTTTATCTTCAAATTGCAACATTTAAAGTGGACATGTCACCTTAGAGCAGAATGCTTTATAATGATTTTGGCAACTTTCAAGAAGCTTTCGAAATAATTTATATTAGCCATTCTTTATTTAAAACTATAGTTTAAGAGATATTTAGATTTCGTTGTAATTTCATACAAGTTAGGCAGTGCTGGCTGACAGATATTAACAGTCCAGACTCCTTCCCATCTGCCACATCCTAAGCTTAGACTATATAGACTCGTAAACTATAGTTTAAAGAGAATACCTACCACCACATTAGGTGATCTTGAAAGCACTTTCAAAATCATCCAGGTCATTATAAAGTGTTGGTTACAATTTAAGATTAGTTCAGTTTATTTTAAAGAGAACAAGAACCCACACTGGGAGATAAGTTTCACAATAACAGAGATTAGAATGAAGTGCCATATTACTATGCCGAAATCTAATCTTGGTCCACTTTAAGTTTCACACATCTTAATAAAGAAAGCACACTGGAACATTGAGGCTCTCTGCCACCAAGCTTCAGGGTGCCTTGCGTCCCCCTCTGGCTCATTATGTCAGGCTTCCAAGCCAGACACAGGGTGTTTATGGGAATATGCAGTGCACAGGACAGGAAACAGTCCTGAGTACTGCAGCATCAATGCACCAGGGTCTCCTCTGAAGGTATCTGCCATAACTCCTTGAGGCAATTTATTGCCTGCACCAATAAATACCCATGCGGAGTTATTATAACACTGCCTCAGCAATGGTACCTACTGGAGAACACACTTATCACAATAA
Organism: Rhinophrynus dorsalis; assembly: GCA_037306005.1. Classification (NCBI taxonomy): domain Eukaryota; kingdom Metazoa; phylum Chordata; class Amphibia; order Anura; family Rhinophrynidae; genus Rhinophrynus; species Rhinophrynus dorsalis. Next base: position 21,809,881 of record CM074723.1, read on the forward strand.
AATTTGAAGAAAGTGTCAAAAAAGAACCTGTTTAACTGGCACCCATCGGGGTATAAAATTTATTTAAAAAAATTATTTTATTAATCTTCCCGATAAAAAGAAGGCAAGAACAATGATGGTATGATGAGACAGGAAGTCTCCTGAGGTTTACATATCTTACATAAGTAGCAGAGGGGACTTAGAAAAGGGAACAATTGTTAAATGAGGATGGGCTCTGTAATTGTCTACTATACAAATTATATCCACTGTATGTGAGTAGACAATTTCTCAGAGATGAAGACTACAAATATCTATGAAATCCACCTTCTCTAAGGTGGTTACAAATATATTTGTACAGTACTGGATGTTGGCAAATTAAAAGGGTAGTAATACTTAATTTTAACTTTATTGAAGGCATTAAAAAAACATGACATATATACAAAAACCCACGCACACCACACAACTTCAAAAATAAGAGGGACACAAATGGTGCATAAAAGGCAAAATGACTTCCTAGAGGTGCTACAGGGGAATATATATTGAAAAGCAAAACAAAGAAAAAAGATAACCCTGCTGTTACAGCACTCTCCCATGAAGTCTAATGTTGCCGAAATGTACCATGTCCGAATGAATTATACAAAAAATGATAGAACATAACCTTTATTAAAATGATAAAATACCGGGGCTATTCCGGTTTGCCACATGTAATAGATACACTATATCATGTGCATCAATGGTGCACCATCGAACGCACATGAAAAGATAAAGGGTAGTGTGTAACTAGAACCCTAGGTAGAAAAGTACACTAATATAAAGTATGGTCTCAATCCCTTAATAGAAGTTGTCCAAAAATGGCAAAGTGAATCTAGATAAGAGGAAAACACACTAGATATAAACACTGCGGGGACTGAATGACCCAGCAGTGAGTGACTGGTCACGACAAATAAGTTAGTGTCAAAGCTGTTCTTACTTATTGTCTCACAAATAGATACCAGAGCTATTTCGGCTTGTCTATAACATCAGATGACCTGTCATAACAGATCCACTGGTGCCGAAAAAATTCCTACTTACTATATCTCTATCAAATACCGGGGCTGTTCTGGCTTGCCACCTACCTTTAATTAAGTTAGTTATTATCGGAACTGTTCCTGCCTATTATCTCACAAATGGATGTCGGATTTATTTCAGCTTGTCAATAACATCAGATGACCTGTTGTAACAGATCCACTGATGCCGAAAAAATATCTACTTGCTATATCTCTATCAAATACCGGGGCTATTCCGGCTTGCCATCTACATTTAATTAAAGATAAAAATAAAAAAGCTGCAGAACAACTAACATATACCGGGGCTGATCCGGCTTGCCATAAAGAACAAACAACTATCGAAACATATCATGTAATTAAAGGGATGCCGGGGCTGGTCCGGCTTGCCATCTGAAAAGAAATCTACCTAACTCTTCAGTGTCTGGGCTATATAACTTGAAACACTGAACTGTCTAAATGTTCAAAGTTGCACAGACACTGATCTGATCGCAACACTGGCCGACGCGCGTTTCGTCGGCACTTCTTCTGGGCAGCGTTGCAACGCTGAGGCTACAAATTAACGGTTATTTAAAGGGATTGGAAAGGAATGATTGGATCAAAGTCATACTCCAATCAATACACAGGGAAAACAGAGCACATAGATTGATACGAAATTACATCTGTCAATCATCCTCAAGCCAAAAGGTAAGTCGAAAAAGTGAAAATAATTTGTCAATCACCAATACTGAAGGGTGAATTGAAATGACAACAAGTAATTCATGAACATCCATAAATGAACTTATCCAAGAAAGCATATATGAATATATATGTAATATTTTAAAAGCATGGGGTTTACAACAAATCAAATTGGGCATACGGGGTGGAGATTATAATCATGCTCTCTTAAAAAATGAAAATCGTTGGATTTTTCTACTCAACAGTATGACCCCTAATGGTCTTAATGAGGAGTGGACTTTAAGTGTACATTTGACTTAACTATGATTATAATTAAATTGCATTCCATTTGGTAATGACTTCAGGTAACTCTCATATCCAATATATTGAAGTGGAATCATCTATTGTTCAGGGGATAGATGCTTTCTTATTGACACATATACCTTTTACTTTTTAAGGCTTTATTTGGAATGTGTCGTTTATTCCCTTACATGGAAATCATTTATAGATAATGGATAAGTTCATTTATGGATGTTCATTAATTACTTGTTGTCATTTCAATTCACCCTTCAGTATTGGTGATTGACAAATTATTTTCACTTTTTCGACTTACCTTTTGGCTTGAGGATGATTGACAGATGTAATTTCGTATCAATCTATGTGCTCTGTTTTCCCTGTGTATTGATTGGAGTATGACTTTGATCCAATCATTCCTTTCCAATCCCTTTAAATAACCGTTAATTTGTAGCCTCAGCGTTGCAACGCTGCCCAGAAGAAGTGCCGACGAAACGCGCGTCGGCCAGTGTTGCGATCAGATCAGTGTCTGTGCAACTTTGAACATTTAGACAGTTCAGTGTTTCAAGTTATATAGCCCAGACACTGAAGAGTTAGGTAGATTTCTTTTCAGATGGCAAGCCGGACCAGCCCCGGCATCCCTTTAATTACATGATATGTTTCGATAGTTGTTTGTTCTTTATGGCAAGCCGGATCAGCCCCGGTATATGTTAGTTGTTCTGCAGCTTTTTTATTTTTATCTTTAATTAAATGTAGATGGCAAGCCGGAATAGCCCCGGTATTTGATAGAGATATAGCAAGTAGATATTTTTTCGGCATCAGTGGATCTGTTACAACAGGTCATCTGATGTTATTGACAAGCTGAAATAAATCCGACATCCATTTGTGAGATAATAGGCAGGAACAGTTCCGATAATAACTAACTTAATTAAAGGTAGGTGGCAAGCCGGAACAGCCCCGGTATTTGATAGAGATATAGTAAGTAGGAATTTTTTCGGCACCAGTGGATCTGTTATGACAGGTCATCTGATGTTATAGACAAGCCGAAATAGCTCTGGTATCTATTTGTGAGACAATAAGTAAGAACAGCTTTGACACTAACTTATTTGTCGTGACCAATCACTCACTGCTGGGTCATTCAGTCCCCGCAGTGTTTACATCTAGTGTGTTTTCCTCTTATCTAGATTCACTTTGCCATTTTTGGACAACTTCTATTAAGGGATTGAGACCATACTTTATATTAGTGTACTTTTCTACCTAGGGTTCTAGTTACACACTACCCTTTATCTTTTCATGTGCGTTCGATGGTGCACCATTGATGCACATGATATAGTGTATCTATTACATGTGGCAAACCGGAATAGCCCCGGTATTTTATCATTTTAATAAAGGTTATGTTCTATCATTTTTTGTATAATTCATTCGGACATGGTACATTTCGGCAACATTAGACTTCATGGGAGAGTGCTGTAACAGCAGGGTTATCTTTTTTCTTTGTTTTGCTTTTCAATTAAAAAAACATGAATAATGATATAAGTCTTATCTCTCAAACCTTTATGGTTTAAGAGATATTCACAAGCAAAGTATCCCCCTCCCACCCCTTTTACCTAGTGTAAAACATCTCTTTTCAGGTGTGGAATCCAGTCCATAGACCAGACAGATAACAGAAGGGGACACTCTTATTCCTATGAGAACAATGAAATCCCTGCCCCCCCTTGACAAGCTTTTCAGGTTTTTCCTTTATCTTAATTGAAGATTGTCCCTCTGTGCAGTCTACCTGGGCACCTCCCTTCTGATCTGGCTGAGCAGTGTTACATCAGTAAAAGGGGCGGGAGGGGGATACTTGGTCATTGAATTACTCGAACTACAATTCTGACAGAATTGAAATAACACTCTCCAAAGTCCAAATACTATGATGATTAATTAGAGCTGCTTTTATTATGAAACATTACTATCCTTTTAACTGCATATACAAAGCTGCTCTTAAAAATTACTCAGATTATTAAAGATGAGAAACATGTATAGAAATCACCTTATCTACAGTGGTAAGTAGCAAGATCGCAGTTCAGTACCAATTATTAAATGTCTTTGATCACTAATGCAGTATTGGCCAAAATCATAAAAAAAAAAAAAAACACTTATGATACAAGCGTACAGTCATTAAATGAATAACTGGATACTTAGTCTTGCTGCTCAGTGGACATGGATATCGTATTGCACCCGCGTTCAGTTGACATCAGGGGCTGACTTGACCAACCATATAACTATTAGAATGGAATTCAAATGTATTCATGATCCATGTTTATACTTAGACCCATCCTATATAATAATTCGCTAGGATGTTTGTCACGATGCAGTCATAGGCAGTCTCTACTGCGTATGATCACATTGCGCGAGTGTGGTAGCGGCCTTTTAACCCTTTGAGTGGCAAAGAGGGGTGCGCAACGCGATCCCCTCTGGCACTCAGAGGGCACTTGGTCCGTGTACACGGGCTTTTACACTAGTATATTAACAATTAATGTGCACCTCCGATCGTTCGAATGGATTGTGATCTGGTACTCAACATGTTAAGAGGACTTGTGTATAGGGCATAGTAAGTTCAGCAGCAAGTTAACATGTTGCGTACCAAAATGTGATCCAAATAATACAGAACAAATGTTGGTACAATAAAGCATTATAGCAAGGGTTTGTTTTAAAGGGATAGTAATGTTTCATAATAAAAACAGCTCTAATTAATCATCATAGGGATAAAGGGATAGTAATACTTTGTTTTAATTTTATTTTATTTTGTAGGCATTAAAAAAAACATGAGAACGATATGTCTTATCTCTCAAACCTTTATGGTTTGAGAGATATTCACAAGCAAAGTTTCCCCCTCCCACCCCTTTTTCCTAGTGTAAGCCATCTCTTCTCAGATGTGAATCTGGTTGTAAGACCAGACAGATAACAGGGGACAATCTTCTTTCTATGAAAAGAATGAAAGCCCTGTCCCCCTTGACAAGTTTTTCAGCTTTTTCCCTTATCTTAATTGAAGATTGTCCCTCTCTGCAGTCTACCTGGGCACCTCCCTTCTGATTTGGCTGAACAGGGTGGGGGATACTTTGCTTGTGAATATCTCTTAAACCATAAAGGTTTCAGAGATAAGACTTATATCGTTCTTCATGTTTTTTTAATGCCTACAAAATAAAATAAAGATAAAACAAAGTATTACTATCCCTTTAAATGTTTTTATTGGGGTTCTCAAAAACAGTAAGCAAGGCGGTCGGGAGAGAAAAGAGTGATCTAGTCTGATGACTTAGTCAGTATAATCAATTGAAAAGATTGTGGGCAAGGTCAACTTAGTTTGGGGGTAATGCAGTCTTTGGGAGACAAGGTACACAGGAGACCATCAGAGGGGACAATGAGAGAGTCTCTCTGGGGAGCATAAGAACATCTCTCGCCACCCTGGTGGTCTTTTACCCTTCCAAATAAAATGAAAGATCAATTTCTGAATCAACATCACCGAGTGTGGGGAAATTGGTATAGGTAAAGTTGGGAACGTTCAGTTTTCACGGAAATAATCTGGCCCACCCACGAGACTGAAAGGTCCCTTCATACATGGAGATTCGCTTAAGAGAAATAAAGAGGGACGTTTGCCTGGTATAAAGTGTTGTAGTCAGGAGCTAGATGAACTCCAAGATAACCAATGGAAGATTATTTCCACTTTAAAGGATGGTTGGTTTTAAGACTTATCAGATCATGGAGGTCTAGGCCCATCGGGAGAGCTTCTAATTTACTTGTGCTTATTTTGTATTCAGAGACCAGCTGGAACCCTTGCAACACTATGAATAGATTTGGAAGGGATACATAAGGATGGGAAAGAGTTACGAGAATATCATCTGAAAAGAGAGAAAGTTTAAAATGACCTGAGGGTAGAGATAAACCACAGATATCAGGAAGCAATCTGATCTTCATATCCAATGGTTCAATAATAAGTGAAAAAATTAAGGGCGATAATGGGCAGCCCTGGATCGTACCGTTTCTAATCTGAAACGAGGACTGCGTATCTGCTGGAAGTTTCAGTGAAGCAGAGGGACAGGCGTAAGGGGATTGAATAGCTGTAAGGAAGTGACCATGAAGCCCAAAACTCTTCAGGACGCTCAACAGGTAGTATCAGTCTATATGGTCAAATGCTTTTTGTGCGTCCAAACTAATGATAATGGTCTTTCCTTCTTTTTAATCAGCGAGATTAAGATAATATAGTAATAATGACATACACTCCAAATGGGTGCCAGTTAAACAGGATTTTTTGTTTGAAACCTTCTTTCTTCAAACATTATCATACTAAATCCTTGAGGACGAGAGAAGTGTGCAAAGTATTGATCACAATTTGCTGTGCACCCTTTAGGGCCTCAAGCTGGTGAAGAAAAGGGATTTCTTCTTGTCATTTCATGTAGCTTACAAAATAGTACAATTTTGAAATGCTGAATCATCTCCAATTACAACTTGTAGTCTGTCAATGCACCTTATGTGCTCTGGTATAAAGCACTAGTGCTACCTGTACTCACTGAATACCACACACACGCCTGTACGGTCAGTGTGTATAAGAATGAGCCTATACCAAGACAGCACTCAGCAGGATAAGCAGTGTACAGAGATAACAGGATACATCACACAGGAAGATATGAATAAAAACATATGTACCAGAAAGATGTGCACCACATGGCACTATACATTTAAAGATACAGTAATGGTATAATGGTATCTAGCAAAACCTGAACTGTTACGACACTGTCCAGAACCCTTAAGCAAACATTAATTGCACTAGTCTATTCATGTTGTATCTCTAGTCTGCAGCCACCATATCTCTCGAGGAAGAGTCAGCACTGAATCCTGCATGCTGACCAGATTTGCAAAGGTGTTCAAAGGGTTAAAATACACATTAAACCAATGGAAAGGTTTGGATTTTTTACCTGTGGTGCAATTTATTTGCCCTAGAATGCTTCCACTTTTCTTTTGAACATGAGATTGTATTTTGCTCACTGGCATCCTGCTACACGAGCTCAGTGTTAAGTGAGGTTGTGTAATACCTAGACAGATAGTACACCATCAGTGTGGTAACAAATCTCTGTCAATGGGTATAACCGGAACACTGGTAGGAAAATTTGGATGAACCCAAAGCCACAGAATGCTAATGATTTTTAATATTGTATCAGATGGTAGACGCACACACGTGTCCCACCCTCCAATACATTCCGTGTGCAGTGCCCCCGTGTCCATAATGAGCCTTATTCAGCCTGTAGAGTGCTGAGATCAATAGGTGTTAAGACATCAACAAGACCCTGTAACTCAAAGGTGGACTAGATCGGGAATAAGGATACGTGTTGAAGGCAGATCAACCGGTACCCAGGAGGGTGTTAAGTGATGTATCATCTACTTCTCTATAAACAGAATCACTTTTAGATTTCGTTTTCACTGCACTCTTTTTATCAAGTGAGGTTGTGGCTGTGCCTACAAATATGCACTAGGAGCCTAGGGGAACTTCTTAGTTATAACTGCAAGGCTGGCTCATACATGACAGTGTTGGCTGTTAAATTCAGCAAAAATCTGTCAGGCTCTGCCGTAGAGAAATAAAAATGGTAAATTATTTGAATCAACCTTTTACACTTTGAATGGTAGAGGACTGCAATGTACTAGTGAAATCAATTACCTATTTCAACAAAACAGAGAGCAGGAAGCGTCTCAACCTTTATAGGCATTTTACACAGTGATATAAAGAGCCAGCATAAATTATATGCATGTGTCACATATTGCTGGATGAGACTGAAATCTAACTGGCCACATGAGCTAACAGGGAATTCTCTTGCCCCTGCTCATACCCTACAGTGCATAGGATACAGATAAGGCAGTTCCAGTAGATGTCCAAAATAAATTTAAATTAAAAAAATAAAGAGACCTTTTACTTAAAATACCTTATTTTGATCGGATCTTGTTGACTGTCACAAAGCACATTATTAGTTCTTTTTTGTCCTCATGAAAGGAACCAAAGTGGTCTTGAAACATTTACCTATTGTTTAGGCATATTTTATTGTACATTGTCAATTTTATTTTCTTAATATATATTTTGAACATCTACTAAAAACACCTTCTTTGTATGCAGTGCACATGGAGCACCCGAGTAGACGCAGTCACCTAATTCCAGTCAGAGACTTCCTACATTAGGACTGCAGGGCCCTCCGGGTTTAAAGCAAAATGCAGCACGGTACTTGATACATAAGTCTCTAACACAGCAGCCATCAGATTTATGACAAGTGTGGCCTACCGTATAAACTGAGATGAAGAGAAAAACAACAAGCTTAACAAAAAACAAATGTTCCTGTTTTTTTCATATAGATACACAAGCATTAACACACAAACCACCACACATAGGAATAGGAATAATTATAGAATAAACCATGTGCCCCGAATTAAGGATGGGTGCAAATGATCGTTGATTTAAATGGGTCTTGATCCCTTGCAATGCTTTGGAGACTTATAGCATTAAAACTAATGCAATGGAGACCTCTCTAGCATTCAAGGACTTGAAAGAACCATTTAACACCTTAAGGACCAGAGGTGTGCAGTATATTGCTTTTGCAATGCACTGCACACTCATCTGGTCCTTAAGGAGTTAAATCAATCAGAAATTTGGAAATGACATTTGTCCCATAGTGCACTTCATTTACTGCAGTAAATCTGAGTGAACATTTGCCATTTTATTTTAATATTGCACAGCAGTGTAGAAAAACGATGCTTGCCTCAAGAGGAAGGTAAGTATGTTTCTGCTCCTGCCCAACTTGTAAACATGGTAGATGAGGGTAACGAAGAACCAGTTTGTGTCTATCCTTAAAGTACTGTGCGACGGTGCACTCCACCGTCTGTCCACTCTCCTGTTGAAGAGGGAATCTGTAGAACACAAGGCAGAGGGTTAACCAATCACTGGAAAAAAACCAAGCTGACAAATGGAGAAGTGCAGAAGACAATAATACAGATACTTAAAACTCTGAAAAAGACCAAAATCATGTACAATTCATCTAGACGTAATGTGTTGCACACGCCTTCAGTCTGCTAATCTTTACTGCATATACTTAACCAATACCTAATAGGACACAACATAAGAAGAGCAATTGGGGTGGATTGCAGAAAATAGAGTAAATAAATATTTTGGATTGAGCTGAATGGGGAGTGTCCGCACATTTTGAGGGAATACTTTGGAGACCTCTAGCTATCAAGTAGTTAATAAATAATGCAGTTTTGCTCCAAAGTTTCCATACGAAAAGCATTCTTTAAAATGTGCTGTTTGGATAAAATAGTTGATTAGCCATATGCACAATAGAGAAGAGAACGAGAAAGAAAGGTGAGCGAAAGAGCAAAAAAAAAACTATTTTTGGTAGTAATTCACTAAGAATGATAAAGTCTACCAAAAACACTTCTCTCGGATTCTCAAACACTATTTACTGCACCTCGGCCAGATCATATGCGTTCAGTCAACAGGTGCCAAGCTTACATCACTCATGTCTGTGAGCATAAAGCACTGAAATAACCTAAGTTCTTATTGCTTCATATCCGCAGCCACACAAAGCTGCTAACTCTTGTAAGCTTTTTTGCTATTGTCAATTTAACACTTTGATTACCATAAGAGGGTGCAATGTACTGCAGGACAATGCACATTTCTTAACCCTTAAAGAGTTAAAGGGATGCATTACATCTTTTGTAAAAGGACATTAAGTTGTACTGTTAAAGCATCTGTTCAGGAAAGGCCATAAGTCGGAGTGGGTAACATACAGCCAAACATCAGTTGATAAACATGTCCCATCTTCAGCCAGCCCATAGCTAGTTAATGATGGAAGTTTTAGTCCAAAATCTAGAGGGCACTTTTGGTAAGAGAATGACTAAGCTATTGAACAAGGTATTCAAAACAAACTTCAACTGGTAAGGAAAATTCAAAAAGCACATGATTCAGAGCTTTAACTCACTGGGCAGTTTATTGCCACTTTGTGCATCTTTCCTTGAATCTCCTGCAGATACACAAAATATTTAATGAAACACTGCACCATTAACACTGACAGAGCTTCATAGCTCATCTTTATTACAATTTAAATTACGAGCTAGGGAACCCTGCTCCACATGAGTAACAACAGTCATATTTTCATGAGTACAGTTGAATCGGTCAGTGGTGCTGTTACCTGTGCTCAGTCAAGCAAATTCTGAAAACACATACTGTTGATAATAGGTCAATTAAACAAATATGTGATTTTGAAAAGTGCATAAAACAAAATCCCCCATATTTTTGTATTAATTTTTTTGTCAGTTTATGCAGCTGAGCTAGAACTTCGTGGTATGACGCGGAAGTTGGTATTGTAGAGCTCTATTAAATATCTTATAAGCTATTGTTTAGTTTGCTTTTGAAAGCGCTTCCTAGTTGTTACAATGTGACAGTTCTACTAAACCAAAGCTGGCTACCCTTCATCTTAACAATCAGATCCCTCTTGGTATGATTCTTTGTAAAGCCAAACATACGTTTGATGACTTGCTGGTCTTCTCGTCACATTGCATACTCTGTACTTGCGCTTCATTTGTCCACAGTGTGTAATCTCTACTTTTAAACCTAAAAGGAAATTGGAGAAAGGAATTGCATAGGTTTAAAAAAATATTTTTTCCCCAGTTACTAGACTGTAAATCAGATGTCTTCTACAATACATTACAACTGAAGACGAAAGAAAATGGCATGCACTTTAGCAATTCTTGTTCTATAGGATAGGTCATCCTACAGACTGTTTTAATGCCACTTGTCCTATTAATGTTAACAGAAGCATGTGTGCACAAGTCTCTCTCTCTCTCTCTCTCTCTCTCTCTATTGCTTGTAAATTTTAAATCTTACATATCAAAGGTTACCCATGCTTTTTTTTTTTTTTTTTTTACCATTTTCTGTTGTCATTTCATTTAAGGGGGCTCTGTTGGTACTGCAGAGTCACCTTAAAAGGCCAATACACTGAACTCCAGACTGTAAAAGACTAGCCATCACATGTATTGGACTTTGAGGATGTACCTTAAGGAGCCGATGACTTAGGGGCACCATCAGTGAACTGATTGTTGTGGTCAAAAGACTGACAACACGTCTGCTCTTTTAAGAGGTTTAATCAAGATAAAACCTCTTCCTAGAGCCAAACATTGACTTTTTCCTACATATTAAAGCATCTGAAAAGATCTAGCTGAATGCCAGTCCTCATGATTCATGATAAAGTTTTACTATCCAAAATAAAAAAAAAACTGCAATGAAGAGACCTCAGCAGCACAAGGAAATGCCATGCATTGGAGAAGTCTCTAGTATCCAAGTAGTTGAACTCAGAAGATCTGGACAACTACACTTAAATTATGTAGCAGCATTTCAATTACCTTTTATTTCTTTGGTAAACTTAACCCTTTGGGAATCTGTCAGAGGTTTTTGTTGCTCCTCAATGCTTTTAAAGTCCAGAACTTCACACATGAACTCAATTACTGGTTGTGCTTTATAAAATGCTGTAGCAGACACTGTGAATGAGAAGAGATATTCAAATGCATTTGATGGAGTACTTATTTCCACTATTATACATATCAGGGGAAGATGACCATTGACACCGCTACTGACGAGCACAAGAGTCCCATCACCACTAACCAACTAATGGCATGTTAGTAATGATGGAAGTTGTAGTCCAACAGTGGAGAGCAAAAAGGTTGTCTACAAATGCTACATACCGCTCACATCACTATGTAAAACAACATTAAAGGGATAGTAATACTTCGTTTTAACTTTATTTTATTTTGTAGGCATTAAAAAAACATGAAGAATGATATAAGTCTTATCTCTCAAACCTTTATGGTTTATGAGATATTCACAAGCAAAGTTTCCCCTCCCGCCCCTTTTTCCTAGTGTAAGCCATCTCTTCTCAGATGTGAATCTGGTTGTATGACAGGACAGATAACAGAAGGGGACAATTTTATTTGTATGAAAACAATGAAAGCCCTTCCCCCCTTGACAAGTTTTTCAGCTTTTTCCCTTATCTTAATTCAAGATTGTCCCTCTCTGCAGTCTGCAGGTTTGAGAGATAAGACATATCATTCTTCATGTTTTTTTAATGCCTACAAAATAAAATAAAGTTAAAACAAAGTATTACTATCCCTTTAAGGTCACAAAAGAACAATAAGCTGTCAAAGCAGCACACTGGATGTCTGCCCAAGTATTCATGTGTAAGCACATGCTCACAAACACAGGATACACCACTAAGCAGCAACCATACATAAGTAGTGCAAATGTTGCAGATCATTGTACACAGATACATTAATAAAGAAGTACAACTTCATGTGACTGGCAACACTCAGAGAAATACTACCACATGTCCCTGACACCTGAAGTCATTAACTTTACCTTTCAAGGAGATAGTAAGAGATTTTATTTAAAGATACTGTATCTTTAGTTAAAGGGACAGTAATGTCCCATAAAAAATGCTTAGCGTTTTGTAGAGATTAAAAAGTAAACTATATGCCACAAATCCTCTGGTGTGTGCCTGGTTTGCAAGGACACTTTTTAGGCCATTCCAAAGAAGTAATTATTTTTAAATTGCGCTATTGAGGCTCTGCTGAAGAGCCTCCTTATGTCGGCCTCCATGGATATCCTTCTGTCAGCTTTACAGCTGACATCAGGAGAAAAGGAACTTTAGCGGAAGATATCTCTCAAACCATAGCGGTTTGAGAGACAGGATTTGTGGCATGTACCTTATTTTTTTAATCTCGACAAAATGCTAAGAATTTTTTAAAGGGATAGTAATACTTTGTTTTAACTTTATTTTATAGGCATTAAAAAACATGAAGAATGATATAAGTCTTATCTCTCAAACCTTTATGGTTTATGAGATATTCACAAGCAAAGTTTCCCCCTCCCGCCCCTTTTACCTACTGTAAACAATCTCTTCTCAGATGTGGAATACAGTCCATAGACTGGACAGATAACAGAAGGGGACAATCTTCTTCCTATGAGAACAATGAAATCCCTGCCCCCCTTGACAAGCTTTTCAGGTTTTTCCCTTCTATTAATTGAAGATTGTCCTTCTCTGCAATCTACCTGGGCAGCTCCCTTCTGCCCTGGCTGAGAAGTGTTACATCAGTAAAAGGGCCGGGAGGGGGACACTTTGATTGTGAATAGCTCTTAAACCATAAAGGATTGAGAGATAAGACATATCATTCTTCATGTTTTTTTAATGCCTACAAAATAAAATAAAGTTAAAATGAAGTATTACTATCCCTTTAAGGGGCATTACAATCCCTTTAAATGTACTTTGTTTCACCCATTTAAAAACATCAGCCTCTTCCGTAGTGAATGAGCTGATCCAGTTGATCAGCCAGCAAGGGCTGTTTAGATGGGAACCCAAATGTTGCTCACTGATAAATATTTGTGTGAACTGTTTAAATTTACCCAGAGCGTAGAATCCAAGTCAATGCTCAGGATGCATTCAAACAGATGTCAGCATCTTCACCGCAGAGGGAGAGGATGCCCGTTAAAGTGTGTGTGTGTGCGTGTGTTAAAAGAAAATAGATTTAAAACTAAAAGTTGAAAGAGTGACACACACACACACACGAATAATGTAGAATGCAGTAAAATACTTTGAACAAATCATCTCTGTAAACATGAATATAAACGTTGAAATCCATTTAAGATATCCTCTCAGAAATCATCCAAGTAGTTTTGAAATGAGCAGGTTCTCTCAACAGTATAGGATTTATCCCCAGAAGGAGAGTGGAAAACCTGGAGAAAACCAAATCACACAGTAACAAAAATAAAATAAACAAACTTACAGACTGATTTCAATGAGGCTCTGGATGCCATCAATACAAGAAAAAAAAAAAAAAAAAAAAAAAAAAAAAAAAAAAAAAAAAAAAAAAAAAACACACACTGCTTTGCAATATGTGGACCATTTAAATTGGGGTGGGATACTTTAGGTCCTCTGGTTGCTCAGTTCCAATATATCAAAAAGCAGTTTTAGAATTTTAATAGTCAATGTAGCCAAATATTTTAATAGCTCTTTAAAGAATCACAAGCTATATACCGTGTGAAAGGCAAACAAATGGGAAATCTACCATCCTGCATTATTTGCAAGGTTTAAATCTAGACGCCATATTTAGGATGCTCAAGATATGCAGTTCTGGCACAAACCAAGTGCATCACGGAGGCCGAATGAAAACATGCATTGATTTACAACAGGCTTTTAGCCTTTTCAATGACAGATCACCAGTACATTGTAAACCAATACATTAGACACATCTCTAACATTAAATAAGCAAAAATGATGAATATTTTTACCCCTATGGTTCACATGGTGTGCACTAGAATTGCCGTCCTAATTTATTCAATACAACCACAACTTCTTTCAACTGTTCGTAGTACTGTCAAGAAACATTCTGTCATCCACAAATTGCAGTGCATGGGAGACATTCTTACTTTGTAACACCTTGCATTAAAGGGTTAGTAATGCCGAAATTTAAGTCTATTAAATATTGTAGATGTAAAAAAATAAATAAATGTATATGAAGAAAGTCCTCTCTCTCAAACCTTCATGGTTCAAGAGATATTCACTGCTAAAGTTCCCCCCCTCCCTCGTGTCAGCTGTAAAGCCGACAGGAGATTCGTGTCTTCAGCAGAGCAGAAATAGCAAAATGAAAAAATAATTACTTCATTGGAACAGTCTACAAAGTGTGCTTGCAAACCAAGCATATTTTGTAGACCGTTCCAATGAAGTGATACTTTTTAAATTTAGCCATTTCCTCCGCCGAAGAGCCATCTGCTGGTCCCAGGACCAAGATCTCCTGCTGTCAGTAATGCGCCGACGTCAGGAGGAGGGGAGAGAGGGGGGGAACTTTATCAGCGAATATCTCTCAATCCATAAAGGTTTGAGAGATAGGACTTTCTTCAAATACTTTATTTTTTAACATCTACCATATTTAATGGCCTTAAATTTTAGCATTACTATCCCTTTCAAATGAAAAAGTTGTGTATTCATTTCTTCACTGAGAACAAAATTGCTGCAACAAGTGCATACCATCTATATTGAGCATCATTTTCCAGAGTGAAGGTCGTACGGACTGATGGAAGCCAAACCAAACTTCTCTGCCACCACCCAAAGGATTTGCACATCCTTCAGACGCAGTAAAAAATGATCGGCCAACAGGTGTGTACCTATCAAGCAAAGAAAGAATAGCTTTATATGAAGAACACTACATCACCATGTTGCTACTACTAGAAAAGGAGTTCTAAAGTTACTGGTTTAAACAGGACCTGTGATGCAATAGCCATGTGTTTGTATTCTAAAAAGTGAGATTGTGTGTACCTACCACCACATTACATAGTAAATTAGGTTGAATAAAGACACAAGTCCATCAAGTTCAACCTTCTCCTCATACCCCATTCTTCTCTTAGTCCATGTGGAACACAAGACCCTTGTCTTTTACAGTCTTAAAGGGATAGTAATACTTTGTTTTAACTTTATTTTATTTTGTAGGCATTAAAAAAACACGAAGAATGATATAAGTCTTATCTCTCAAACCTTTATGGTTTATGAGATATTCACAAGCAAAGTTCCCCTCCCCGCCCCTTTCCTAGTGTAAGCCATCTCTTCTCAAATGTGAGTCTGGTTGTATGACAGGACAGATAACAGAAGGGGACAATTTTCTTTGTATGAAAACAATGAAAGCCCTTCCCCCCTTGACAAGTTTTTCAGCTTTTTCCATTATCTTAATTGAAGATTGTCCCTCTCTGCAGTCTACTTGGGCATCTCCCTTCTGATCTGGTTGAACAGGGAAGGGATACTTTGTTTGTGAATATCTCTTAAACCATAAAGGTTTCAGAGACAAGACTTATATCAATCTTCATGTTTTTTTAATGCCCACAAAATAAAATAAAGTTAAAACGAAGTATTACTATCCCTTTAACTCTGGTTCAAACTGACAATGGGCAAAAATAAAAGTGCAATCTAAGAACCTTTGCCATGGTGCACCTCCTTAGAGGTCACACTTAAAAACCAGATATGGATTGGTAGGGGTGAAGTGTAGAAGGAAGGAGCCTCCAGAGATCTTTTTAAAGCAGATGCCCTGCCCTCTTGGCTGGAGGATACTTTACACCATGTTTTATGTGCTTCACTGGACGAAAATAGTTTTTAGGAAATCATAATTTGTAGTAGGCACAGTCTAGCACAGAGGTTCTCAACCCGTGCCCTCAGTGGCCACTAACAGGCTGGGATTTAGGAATTTCCCTGCTAGAACACAAGTGTGTTGATCAGAGGCTCAGTCATATTGATTAACTCACCTGTGCTCTTAAAAGGAAATTTTCAAATCCTGGCCTGTTAGTAGCCACTGAGGGCACGGGTTGAGACACAGCACAGTAAGCGGCAAGTTTGGCCTTGATCATAACCAAATTGCATACTGTACAGAGAATTAACAACAATACCACAAAGTGCCCAACAAAAGGTAGCTATTTCTCAAGATATTTTTAAAAAAATATATATATCGCAACATACAGCCAGATTTTAATTCTATTAGAATCAAATTACATTTGACTTAGGGGGATAAATCCAAATGAATCTCAGAACAAAACAAATGTTTAATATACAAACCTGTACAGATACCGATCCAATTACAACTGTCCCTGTAAAATATTTGTGATAAACACTAAAGCTACAGGGTTAATCTACAAGTCGTTAACCCCTTTGAGTGGTAAAGTTCTGAAATGAACTGATGAGCAATGTACTCTACAACCATCTGTAATTCAAGGGTAAAAGAAATTGAGAAAATGTTAAGAACTGGAAGGGTGTACCTCATAGAGGGTAAATGTCTCATCACTACATCCAATGCCTGGATAGTCTCAAAAGGGACGCTAGGAAGGCGACCAGATAACGCATCATGTAAAGCTTGCAGACTCACACAGGCCATCCACTTGATCGCAACTTTGAAGATGCGATCCTTCCCTTCTCCTGGCAGAGTCACCTCCAATTCCACCTGCAGTGGGACGCAATAACAAAACAAGATGATTCTGTTTCAATTCACAGCACAAGCAAAGTAACAGTTTCACACAATATAGTTACAATATATAGAGATTTTATGTATTTATTAATTGACATCAACTGTATAAACTAAATTCTTCAAAAATAAAGTACAACAACGATCTTTCAGTGAGAGCAGACCTGAAGATATAGTTTAGGATGCATTTTGAACCCCAGCAGATTACCTGGAGATCAGTGAGGAAAGTGACCCCCCCCCATTGGCAGTCAAGCAGATACAATTAGAAACTTTGAAGTATTGCAGTTAAGGCTGTGCACAGAATCTGCATAGACTAACAGATTGGTTTTCCTTTCAGTTTATTGGAAACGGTAGGTCAGAATCCTAGAAATTAAGCCACAGACTTTTCAGCTTGCTCAGCCCCCATACCAGGTTGAGGGCAACAGTTTCCGGAAACCGAACACCCAAAATTGCTGACAGCAGACGCAACACCAGGCCTAGCATAACAGATGAGTTGTAAAGTGTATGTATATTAAGAATTGTAATACAGGGCAACTTCTCTCTTTTAGGTGAACATATAATGCACTCTTACTGGAACACCTGTGTCACAGACTATGCCTCTTCACAATATGTACAGCTATGGTAAGAATTCCTTGTTTTCATACCACATATTATATATCATTTATTTTTAAATTACAAAAGAAGAGGGCGGGGTATTGACTAAGGTTGGGTATAGACACACCAAAAAGTGCAGAGGGTAGCAGAATGAAAAAACAGTCAGTGAGACAGACGTACTAAGCAGACCTTCGACAGTTATCCTGGGGCAAACCACATGGACCAATGGAGACAATAAATTTCAACTTTTTCATTAATGTAAATGGTGCTTTAAGATCACTGATTGCAAGAGATAGATCAACACATTTCTTTGCATGAGTCTCAGGCACCTCTATCATTCCAGGGAGGTTTAAAGAACCCATTTTAGTGAATGGGGATATTTACTGGCTCCCAGTAGTACAGAGTTTGCAGGTATCCTTTTAAAAGGTCACAGGGACAAGAGCATGCAACCACATGACACAGTAACCACATTACCATAATAAAAATGGTGACATGAGAATCTCGCACTGCATGACGGAGTGAGATTCTCATGTTGTGTACTGAAAGGTCCATGCCGTGGAGCTTATGATCCATCTCAAGCTGTGGTCTGGCATTGGTATATTATGAAATATCCCACAGTGAAATGCGGTATTAAAGTTTTCACAGCTAACACCCGATCTGCCCAGCAGATGACATTTTATCCAAGATAGAGCACAAATCTTAAAGGGATAGTAATACTTCATTTTAACTTTATTTTATTTTGTAGGCATTAAAAAAACATGAAGAATGATATAAGTCTTATCTCTGAAACATTTATGGTTTAAGAGATATTCACAAACAAAGTATCCCCCCCCTGTTCAACCAGATCAGAAGGGAGATGCCCAGGTAGACTGCAGAGAGGGACAATCTTCAATTAAGATAATGGAAAAAGCTGAAAAACTTGTCAAGGGGGGAAGGGCTTTCATTGTTTTCATACAAAGAAAATTGTCCCCTTCTGTTATCTGTACTGTCATACAACCAGATTCACATCTGAGAAGAGATAGCTTACACTAGGTAAAAGGGGCGGGGAGGGGAACTTTGCTTGTGAATATCTCATAAACCATAAAGGTTTGAGAGATAAGACTTATATCATTCTTCATGTTTTTTTAATGCCTACAAAATAAAATAAAGTTAAAACGAAGTATTACTATCCCTTTAAGGAAAAAACACAGAAGCCCGACAGGATTTTTCAAGTCAGTGCGCTCTAATCCTCCCTTGCTCTAAACCGCTCACCACGTTTCCACGCTGTCAGTGGGCAGGGCTCCACGATTCTTTAAGATTTGTGCTCTATATTGTATAAAATGTCATCTATTGGGCAGACTGTGTGTTAGCTTTAAGACTTTAATAACATTTCACTGTTGAATACTTCATGATATACCAACACCAGACCAGATCTGGAGATGGATCATAAGCTCCACAGCATGGACCTTTCTGTAATCAACTGAGATGCGATCTTTCAGTAAGCGACATGAGAATCTCGCGCTGTTATGCAGTGCGAGATTCTCATGATGCCATTTTTATTATGGCAACATAGTTACTGTGCCATGTGGTTGCACGCTCTTGCCTGCGACCTTTTAAAAGTAAGCAGGGTTTGCAAAGGAATTGCACCAGTTATTCAGATAATCTGCCTCACTGCATGGCTGTTATCTTTGGATTTTGTTGATCATGTATCAAAGAAAAGAATTTGCTTTTGGAAAAGGTCTTTATGATTAGTCTAAAATATTACTTATGGGACAGTATGCAGAAAAAAAAGGAGCAATTTTGGAGCAAACTGCACCATAGGTAACAGGAAAAAAAAAAAAAAAAGTGTATGGATTTGAATTAGGATTTTACCTGTTTGAATGCTAGGAGTTTTTTGCAATGCTGTGTACAGCTCTAGCATTCAAGGGGTTAAAAGCAGTATTTCTACTACCTTTGATTTTGTATGTGGGGAGTGGAACTTTCAGTGTAAAACCAGACAAGATGTCTCGTAGTGAATAAATAACCACGGTAAAGGCAAGACACAATTTTTGGATTTGTAGGCTTACTTTATCTCTGGCGATAGGAAGCGGCATTGCAGTGTAAAGGTTTTTCCTTCCATCAAATACTGGTTTCCGATCTCCAAAAATCTGAGCCTTAAAGTGCAGCACCATATGTTCAACAATTTCCCTAAAAATAAACAAAACACGTTATTGAGAACGAAAAATCAACACATTACATATTTGTATTAATTTTTATTGCACTCACAAGCATTTTTGAGCTACGTACTGAAATACCTTTTCTTTTACTCTATTGAGGACATATGGTCCATGGGGTTATTGTCCCTCCACAAGGACACGGGGCTCAAAAGACTCTGGAGGAAGCAGTCTCCCTTTCAGCCCTGCTTAATCCCCACTCAGCTCAGCCTGCCTTCAAATTACAAATGGCAAGACAACTGCCAAAGGCTGATAAGAAAAAGAACAGAGAAAGAAGTTCACCAACCCAGGGAAGCCAACAAGCTGTAGAGAAAAGGGATTTTTTTTTAAACAATAAGTCCACTCAGACCACTTGAGGGATGCAGGAACAAAAGTGGTATTGAGACCTCATACAGCAGATAGGGCACTCAGTGATGAAACTCCCCCACATTCTGTCCCATATAACCCCTACATCAGGTAGTTAGTTTGTATATAGAAAAGCAGAGAGGTGAAGAGGGGGAGAGGCTCCTTACCCCAAGGCAAAGCTCTCTCAGCATAGGATGTCAATTTAACACAGAGGAAAGGCTTCATAAGAGAAAAACAAAATCCCTTCTCTTCATCCACTGAGGCATGTAGGGACCGATGGGAAGGTCCCCAGGCAGTCCCAATAATACAAGGGGTGGCAGGAGAGAGGGTTTAGAAAACTGTGGCCTGAAAAAAACTGAAACCAAAACTAGCATACTGGGATGCAAAAAGGTCCACTTTGTAAAGTGTCAACCTTTTGAGTGCCAGAGGGGTACACGGCACCTTGCTTTGCAATGCTTTGTGTACCAGTCTTGACTACTGTAACTCACTAGTAATTGGTCTTCCTCTCACCCCACTACAGTCCATAATGAACTCGCTACAAGACTAATCTAACTCACTCATCGCTTCTCTAACACCACCCCCTCTGTCAATCCCTACACTAGCTCCCATTAGCATACAGATTTAAAGTCAAAATTCTGGTACTAACTTATAGAGCCCTCACTAACACCGCACCCCCCCTATATTTCATCTCTCATTTCCAAATATACTCCCACAATCTTCTTTCTGCACAGGACATTCTGCTCTCCACAGCTCTTATTACATCCTCCCACTCCCGTGCTGCATCTGAGCTGTGGAATCCCCCCACCCCCATCAGATTATCCCCCAGCCTTCAGATCTTCAGACCCTACCTGAAAACGCACCTCTTCAGGGAAGCCTGTCGACTGCCCCCATAAACATTATCACCAAGATTCACCCCTTGCCCGGACTACTGAACTCAACAGCACATCTCTCTCCCACTCACTGACTGGCAGTTCCTGTGTCAGGAGGTACTTACACCCAATAGCACTTACTCCTTCTGTGTTAAGCCTACCTTCCTCTAGACTAAAATCTCACGAGCAGGGCCCTCTGATCCTTCTGTCTCCACATTTGTTTGTACTATTTAATACCTCTGTATGTCTATTCCCTATTGTAGAGCGCTGTGCAATTTAGTTGGCGCTATATAAAGAATACCACTCTGGCATTCAAAGGGTTAAAAGATATGGACTGACAACCGGACAGCTGCTTTGCAGAGTTGATCTGTAGAGTATAAGAGAACACAGGAAGTATCAAGCTTTAAGAGAACAGGCTTGATTAATAGACACTTAATCCATGTAGCAACTGTAGTTTTGGAAGCAAAAACAAATTGGGTATCTGTTTGCCTAAAAGATTTAGTGTCTTGCAAATGAGTATATTAAAGGGATAGTAACACTTCGTTTTAACTTTATTTTATTTTGTAGGCATTAAAAAAACATGAATAATGATATATGTCTCATCTCTCAAACCTTTATGGTTTAAGAGATATTCACAAGCAAAGTGTCCCCCTCCCGCCCCTTTTACTGATGTAACACTTTTCAGCCAGGGCAGAAGGGAGCTGCCCAGGTAGACTGCAGAGAGGGACAATCTTCAATTAAGATAACAGAAAAACCTGAAAAGCTTGTCAAGGGGGGCAGGGATTTCATTGTTTTCAAAGGAATAAGAGTGTCCCTTTCTGTTATCTGTCCAGTCTATGGACTGTATTCCACATCTGAAAAGAAATTGTTTACAGTAGGTAAAAGGGGCGGGAGGGGGAAACTTTGCTTGTGAATATCTCATAAACCATAAAGGTTTGAGAGATAAGACTTATATCATTCTTCATGTTTTTTTAATGCCTACAAAATAAAGTTAAAACGAAGTATTACTATCCCTTTAAAGGGATAGTATTACTTCAAAATTACTATCCCTCTTATTGTAGCCCTTAATAAACTGAGTTAAATTACACCAGCGGCATCTCTCAAACCTTTATGGTATAAGAGATAGCCGCTTTCAAAGTTTCCTCTCCCCTGCTGTCAGCGTTCTGCTGACAGCAGGGGAATCCGGTCCCGGGACAGGCGGAGGCTCTTAAACAGAGCTGATATCTCGTTATGGAAGGAAAAATTATTCATTGAAACAGCCTTGTATGTGTGCTTGGTTACCAAGCACACGTAGAAGACTGTTTCAATTAATCATTTTTCCTTCCATAACAAGATATCGGCTCTGCTGAAGAGCCTCCTCTTGATTCAGAGACCGGATTCTCCTGCTGGCAGCAGAAAACTGACAGCAGGGAGAGGAAACTTTGAAAGCGGCTATCTCTTATACCATAAAGGTCTGAGAGATGCCGCTGGTGTCATTTAACTCAGTTTATTAAGGGCTACAATATGAGGGATAGTAATTTTGAAGTAATACTATCCCTTTAAACATCTGACTACATACAAGGAATGGAGACAATCCTCTTTCTGGTTCTGAGAGTTAAGGCATAATGTGGGATTTGATTGAAGGAAGAGAAAAACTGAGTTACTGCCTGTAGAACCCATTTGTCTGAAATGGTATTAATCCACTGTTGACTGGAATACTTGATTCCTCTCTAAAGTGACCAAGTTTACCCTATCGCGAGGGACTGGACCTTATATTTTGTACCCTGGTACCTCATCTCAGGTTACTCCCTTACGGGACAATTACACTGTCCTGAAACTGGAATAGCAATTTGTTAATTGTAGCTCTCACACCAATGTGGCCACCATCAACTTTACAAATTCCACACAGTAGTACAACATACATTTAGCAAGCTAAAACCCACATCACTAGAGGATTGCAGGTACGACTGTAACCACCTCCCACATGAACCACCAGAGGATTGCAGGTATGACTGACATTTCCCTCTCAACCACCTGAGTGCCAGAGAGTTGTTCACTGAGAAATACATTGAGTCACAATGCATTGGACATTCTTCTGACACTCCGTTAACGCCTTAAAGGGATAGTAATACTTCGTTTTAACTTTATTTTATTTTGTAGGCATTAAAAAAACATGAAGAATGATATAAGTCTTATCTCTCAAACCTTTATGGTTTATGAGATATTCACAAGCAAAGTTTCCCCTCCCGCCCCTTTTACCTAGTGTAAGCCATCTCTTCTCAGATGTGGAATGCAGTCCATAGACCAGACAGATAACAGAAGGGGACAATCTTCTTCCTATGAGAACAATGAAAGCCCTGCCCCCCTTGACAAGCTTTTCAGGTTTTTCCCTTATCTTAATTGAAGATTGTCCCTCTCTGCAGTCTACCTGGGCACCTCCCTTCTGCTCAAGCTGAAGAGTGTTACATCAGTAAAAGGGAAGGGAGGGGGAAACTTTGCTTGTGAATATCTCATAAACCATAAAGGTTTGAGAGATAAGACTTATATCATTCTCCATGTTTTTTTAATGCCTACAAAATAAAATAAAGTTAAAACGAAGTATTACTATCCCTTTAAATACTTTGACTGCATTGCAGGTGAAATCTCTCAAGTATTTAAGTTGTTAAAAGCACCATTTAAAGTCAGTGGGAATTTTTGTTACTTGATACAGCTGGTAACATATAAAGTTGAATACTGGAGGGGTCTCCAAACAAATGTTCAAGTTGGTGAAAGCCACATTCGACCCCTTGGATGCTAGAGGCTTATCCAAGCATTAATGGGAATTGTTAGTATTTATATCCCTTACAATACAGTTTACAGAACTTCTTAGTGATAGACCGTCATTTATCTGGGGTTTTCAACTCATCCAAAAGGATCTGGTGAAGAGTGGCATTAGTGAGAAGAAAGGGTGAAGATCACTTATGCATCTGGAAGAAATCTGCAGAAGACAACCCCTCATCAGAGGTGCCAGAGACCTGATGAGTCTCCAAAACAGCTCTAACAAGTCCCTCAGCTGAGGGAAGGAGGCCATTCTCATAAGAATCCCCACAGGAGTAGGAATAATCCATATTCCTCATATTCCCCCTCATCCTTCCCTTTTGTCAATCCTCCTCTGAGGAAGCCAATGGGATCTGAGGAACATTCTGAGATACAGGGGCCACATATTTTAAGGTAATGAGGGGGCTTCCAGGACTACAACACCCTCTGAAGGGAGAAAGGGATTTGGGCCACTGAGGACAGAAGGATTTTTACCCAAGCTGGCTCTTGGTCAGTGCTGGAGGGCCCCAGTGGAGTAGTAGGGGCCGCAGCAATTCGGAATACTCTCTAGGGAACCTTGTTTGGCGTGAGGAACAGTAAGTGAGGGAGGTAAGGGACATCCCCCTTTACATTGTGGGCTTTAATTCCTGTATTATTTATCATTATATGACTTGTCTGCAGTGTTTTTAAGCTACTCATTTATTTTGTATCTTCAATAAAGTTTTTTCTATACATTTTGTAATACCTTACTTGTGTGCTGCGCTTTATTAGGTTGCTGTGTGGAGGAGACCATTCGGTTCTCTATCTCTTGGCTATATACAAGTTTCTTCTACATAATAGCCCATGTGAAAAACATGACTGAGCAGCAATCAGGGATGCACCATGCCAAAATATAAACTACTTATTATTTGTTTAGTGTGCACCAGCTATCTTTGCTTTTTGTGGTTTTTCCCTTCTCCTCTCCCTCTGGGTTTAAACACAACAACAACAACAACAACAACAAAAACCACCACACAAACAAACAACTCATACATCAATTACATATAAAAACAACATGGTTAAATCTTACCTGTTCACTCGTCTAGGGCATTTTTCAGGCTTTATATCAATTTCATAATGATAAATCTCAATTTTGGGAATGTCCATTTCAAAAAAGTTTGCCTGGAGCTTGATAGTCCTCCCTGAGGTGCCAAAATCTGGCCGCGGTGGAGGTTTGAAGGTATATGCCGGCATTGGCAGAGGTGGTGCAGGGGGTGGGGGTGCAAGAACTGCGAAAAAAACAAGAGGGATAATTGAAATGAAGGTGATTTGACACAAATATTCAGTCAAAAATACAGTGACAGATCATCAGGCCATTTTCCCCTACTCCAAAGGAATTGTGCCTCAAGCTAAGAAAATTTTGGAGCAAACCATCTGCACTATAGGGATGATCTGAAAGTTTGTATTTAGATGGGACTTTTAACCCCATGAATGCTAAAGGTTTTGAATTGGTTAACAATGCATTTGGGACCTCTAAAGCATCGGTTAAATCAACAGGAAATTGTGGAAATTTTGATACCCCTATAATGACGTTACCCTGCTCCTCTTTAGCTTGATGAATAAACATATCAAGCAATAGCAACATTTGATCTGTGATGTGTCTGTATTAACTCTATATCCTGTATGATTTTTCTATTGCGAGTGTGAGCCTATGTCTACACAATAAGGCATTGGCAGTGTGCGCTCTTGCTCAGCCCAATGTCTTTGCCAAGACCCTATGTGTACTGAACAACTCCTTAGTTCTACAACTGCATTACAGTGGTACAGCAAATCTATGGCAGACTTTCTCAAAAGAATAATACATTACATGTACAGTAGAGAAGGAAGACAAAAATGAGAGAATACAGGAGACAGAGATAAAAACACAGTACCAGGAACAAAAACTACAGAGGAAAGAAATTTCAGAAGTGAACAGTGCACCTACCAAGGCATTAGTTCAAGACTCTCTCAGGTAACTATGTAACAGTGCAATTGAGCCAGATGCCTAGGAGCATTTATGAAAGAATTGTTATTTTAAGTGCAAAAACCAGTGTGAATGGCACTTCTAGGCTTGAAAACATTGGCGGGTGGGGGGGTGTCAGACAGTATGCAGGGCTCCGTAACTACAAATAGAAAGTAGAACCAGGTTGGGGAAACCACAGTGTATGTGGGGTTCTGTTACTACCAGAGGAATCAGGGGAAGGGGTGTTCAACAAAGCATATAAAGGGATCTATGGCTACTGTGGAGGTATGGCCTGGCTGGTGGGGTGCCTTATGCCCTTCTCCCTGGCATGGATAGGCAATCAGTGGTTCGATCATCACCTTTGCCCTCTCTTCTCAACACAGAGTTCTATGAAAGTATGAGTTGAGTAAGAGGACCTTCAAGACACAATCATGCAAGTCTTCAAGGTCTTTCGACTCAACCTGAGCATCTATAGTAGAACGTTGAGTTGAGGACAACGACATGGAGGGAAAGCAGCTATCACAATAAATGTTGGGTAGGCATCAGAAGGGGACTGATGCTCGCCTATGAGGTCTGATGTTTTTTTTGGGGTTTTTTTTTTTAAAGAGATCCTGCACTATGTGCATTTATGTATTTAATTTACATACAGTATTGCGCCCATGCTCATGGGCAAGTTTGCTGGGTGCCAAGTCCAAATTTCTAGTCATCACAACCTGGAGTAGATAATTTGTAGAGCCCCGCTATAGCCCAATTATCTCTTTTAGATTCAGGGTTCTGGTGGATCTTTCTTTTTTATTAGGGTGGTTGAACATTTTTCCCAAATGGTTACACGTAAGTAGTAGCCACTTGTGAAATCATTGTCACCGTATACTGACATTTTTGTCTTCTCTCATCGCCATTACATTTTATTAAGACTATTGTCCTTTTGTTTTAATGTTTTGTCTTTGTAATGATTAAGAGACAATACAATCATAATAATGACTAAGACAAAACATTAAAACAAAAGGACAATAGTCTTCTGTATTCACAATATCCTGTATTGAGCTGAGATCCTCCTCATGGCTTTTACTAGTCCTTCTACATTATCCAGACTGAAACTGCCAGAATCGTCCATGATTTCTTCTTCAGCAGAGGAAAATGCAGATTCGATATCCATAACACTACCTTCTTCTTCCTCATGTCTCTGGGATGGGCCCTCATCTGGCTCAGAGGTTCTCTGGGGTTTTTTTTGTTTTTTTTTTTTCTGGAAGATTCTTGTATGGAGATAAATGTGTCTTGCATAGACATTTACATTCAGCCCAGGAAGTCTTGAAACTGGGCTGGTACATCAGGAGAAGCTATCTTACGCAGACAATCTATGCACAGTTTAGCTATATCAGACTGGGCCAACTTATCATACCCCGCACATGGTTTTTGGTATGGATTTATCATCGTTTCAGCAGGTTGCTTTTGTTTGTCTGATTTGCTTTCTTTAGAGGCAGACATGGCAGAAATAGTATGTCATCTGACAGTAGACAAATCAACAGTCTTATGGCAAAGCAAACAAAGGAATTGCTTAATACTAGTAAACTTAATGTCAGCAAATGCAAGAGCTTAGCGAGATTTTAAATAGTTATTTAATAATATTTTTTATATTATATATATTTTACACACACACACACACACACACACACACACACACACACACACACACACACACACACACACACACACACACACACAAACACAAACGTTAAATAACTTACAGCACCACTCATGTTATTCCCTACATTGCCCTACATATACTGGCGCCTAACAGTGTCTTCCTGTTCCTGCGTTCCAGCTTGGACTTTCGGTTTTGGGTAGTGCAAAGCGATGCTTCATATCCGGTGCCTCTGTTTGCCGGTCAGACCAGCAAAGAGGCGTGGTAAGTTACTGGGCTCCTGAACTATTGCTGAAGTCAGGGATTAGCCCAAGTAAATGTGACCCATGCGACCCCTATACATTAGGAGGGGTATGAGATACACAGATACAAAGTCTTTTGGCATTTACATGTAAGCTGCATTTATGGCAGCTTGCACAGCTTGGCAAAACAATAAATAAGCAACAGCAAGCATGTTCTAACGAAGGAAAGGAGTGCTATATAATTTTTTTTTTTGTGAGGGCATCAAGCCTCTGTCCTCCAGGTTGGTAGGACCAAAACTAACTGAACAAGAAAGGAGGAGCAGATACTTTTATACTTTTTAATTTGGTCCTAGCAGCTCGAAGGCGGAGTCAATCCCACAGTGTATTGCCGTGGATTGGACACAGAGGAAAATAGTCTGTGATGCCACAGTCTGACAGGCTGGCACCTATGGGGATCATGACCCAGTTTGGGAAAATGGTGGCTTCAGAGGCCCACCTGCCTCTGGGATGGCCACTCAACAAAGGTCTACCTTCACCTCACTGGACAGACATTACACAGGAGAGAACACTTCTCTGGACCAAGTCCTGAGAATTTCCAGGTGTAGCTTCCACATATGAAATTAAGCCATTGAGACTGCTTCTATAACAGAGACTAGGTAGCCTAGGACCTTCATTTACTCTGGTATTGTTGCAGATAGCAGAAATACCGTACAACACCACTGAAGAGACAACAGAATCTTGTCTTCTGGTAGCAACACCTTCACGAAAAGCATCTCAAATCTCATAGCAAGAAAGTGGAGGAAATGGGGTGGAACCAGAGAACATTTCTGAAGACAGAGAACCCTACCATGCTGCTCTAGAATGCACAAGCAAGATAATCTGAATGTACAAGGATTCCTCTGAAGGAGCATTAAGCAAAAGGTCATCCAATTAAGAAGTGAAAAAGATCAGATGAGGGCAGATTTGAGCCGCCAAAACAGACATGACCTTTGTGAACACCATTCCAAAAGGGAAGGGTGGTGAACTAAAAAGGACATTCTTTGAATGGAAACTGCAGGAAAACCTGATGACCCATACGGATAAGAATGTGCAGATAAGCGTACTGTGTGTCGCGGGAAGCCAAGAATTCCCCCTGGACACATGGCAGCAATGAAGGAGAGTAATCACTCCATCTTGAACTATGTAGCAGGAACAAAAACGGTTAAGGCATTTTAGGTCCAAAATAGGATGGCATTCAGTCTTTCGGGGAAAATAAAAATATTGGAATAGAATCCTGTAAATCTTTCCTGACAAGGGACTGGTATTAACACCTGCATGTCTAGCAGGGAAGAGACTGCAAAAACTCTGGACATGAAGAAATTACAAAGGAAGGGACTCAAAGTTTATGTCGTACCCTTCTAAAATCACTGCCAAAACCCACTGGACAGCTATGGAAAAAGCCACTGTGGAGTGGAAAACGTATAAACCTTCCTAATGCCAGAGACAGAGCAGATCATTGTGAGTCATGTAAAGGTGGTGTGTGTCAGCCTCGGGCTTCTCTGCCCAGGCTTCTTTGCTAGTAGAGGCCTGTTTGGGTTTACGGATGGAACACGCCTAGGTAGTCGAGTGAATTAGTGTAGTACCCATACTGGCGGGGCTAATGAAAACCACTTGTCTTCCATGGAAAAAGAGGATTTTAATCTTGCCTCTTAAATCCTTTTCTCTTAGTCCATACACGTTACTGGTAACTTTGGGTAGGCGATCCGCCCCTTTAATTGTAGGCCGGAATAATTCTAGAATTGTATGCAGGGGGTGGAGCCTACCTTCCCTCCTTGGCTGCAGCTAGTCAACCAGCTCCAGAAAGATTTGAGACACTAACTATGACTAGATAGTGGAAGTGAAAGAAGACTCCTGTGAGCATGACCCCGAAGGACCCCCACGGTCTGCCACAGGAGAGCCAAGCACGGTCCCTTAACAGGGTGGGAGACCAGTAACCTGTATGGACTAAGAGAAAAGGATTTAACAGGTAAGGCTAAATCCTCTTTTCTCTGTCGTCCAACACAGGTTACTGGTAACTCTGGGATGTCCAACCATTGAGTTTCCCAGAGGCAGGAAAGTAAGGCAAGAACCAGGCACAAGGCCGCAAAGTCACCAGAGCAGATATAAACCATCAGTTCAGAGATAGCCCAACAAACAAAGAAGTGTCAACGGACACTGAACAGGGATAACACCCCAACTGTTACACAGCACACTGAAATAGAGCCAACTGGGCTCAAAAGTGAAGGAAGCACCAGGAACCAAAGAAAATCCTAGACAGGCAATACTGCCTCCAGGATCTTCCTCCCAAAGCTGGCATCAGCCGATGCCAACACATCAACACTGTAGTGCTTCAAAAAGGTGTGCACAGGACCAGGTGGCAGCCTTGCACAACTGATCAGCAAAGGCCTGATTCTTGTAAGCCCAAGAGGCCCCAATAGATCGTGTAGAATAAGCCGTGACCCTGAAAGGGACAGGCTTCTTCCTCAGCTCATAAGCCTTATGAATAGTGGACTTGATCCAAGAAGCAATAGTCACTTTGGATGCATGTCTTCCTGCACTAGGACCCTCAGGAATGACGAACAACGAGTCAGATTGCCTGATCGACTCAGTGCGATGTACATAAAACTTGAGACAACGCACCATGTCTACTAACAAGTAGACATACATCTCCTTGTCAGAGATGGGGTCAGGGCAGAAAGAGAGCACCACAATCTCCTGATTGATGTGGAACTCCGAAACCACCTTTGGAAGAAACTCCTGAGAGATGGGAAGCACTGCCATGTTCTTGTGAAACACCAAACAGGGTGGTCTACAGGACACAAGATGCAGCTCCGCGACATGGCAGACAGACAATCTCCAGGAGAAAGGCCATTTTCCACGTCAACAGGCATAGAGGAATAGTAGCCAAAGACTCAAATGGAGGGTGCTGAAGAACACCCAAAAACAAATTAAAATCCCATGGAGAAGCAGTATTCCTGAAGGCAGGACGAGAATGAGCAACGCCTTGGAAGACAACCTTGACATCAGGAAGGATGGCAATGTGCCTCTGAAAGAAAACAGAGAGCAGACATCTGAACCTTAAGGGAACTCAGAGACCCTTGGCCACACCGTCCTGCAAAAAGGCCAGGACCGTAGGCAGATCAAATTCCTGAGACAGGTCCTTATCGGCACAGCAAGATAGGAAAGTCACCCAGACACAATGGTAGATCTTGGAAGAAACAGGTTTGCGGGCACTGAGCATAGTAGCCACTACACCAGAAGAAAACCCTCTCTTCTTCAATATTGAGGATTCGATTTCCAAGCCGTCGAGGCTAGACGATGAACATCCTCCTTCCACAGGTAACCCTGTAGATAAAGATCCGGACGGCAAGGGAGCTAGAAGGGCTCTGCCGCTGACAGATCCAGAAGCTCTGGAAACCAATTCTGGCGAGGCCAGTACGGAGCAATCAGAATGACTGGAAAGCTTCCCAGTCACAATTTCCCTAACACCCTGTGCAACACTGGGAGGGGAGGAAAGATGTAGGCCAGAGGAAATAACCAAGGAATGGACATTGCATCCACCACCAGGGCTAGAGGATCCCTCCATGAAGTGGTCTACGTCAGGAATGTGCATTGCGGATATGGCAGGAACGTGTTCTTCTGCCTATGACAAAATAGCCTTGACCTCTAACCAAGCAGAGAGACTTCTTGTTCCGCCCTGCTTGTTGATGTAAGCCACAGCCGCGGCGTTGTCAGACTCTACCCGAACTGGACAGTCTTCCAGCTGAGATGTCCAATGACGAAGGGCATAAAATTCGCCTAAAGTTCCAATATGTTGATGGGAAGGAGAGATTCCTCCTGAGACCACTGACCCTGAGCACTCAGGTGACCCAGACCGCTCCCCAGCCGGAGAGGCTGGCATCCGTCGTCACCGTGGTCCAGAAGGAAACCAGGAAGGATCTGCCCTTCAACAGGTTGGAGAGGTCGACCCACCACGGCCAACTCAGTTCCACATGAAGAGGGAGGGACACTGACATTTTCAGAAGGTCCAGCTGACCCCTGCACACCTGGATCACAAACTGCTGGAGTTCCCTGGTGTGTGCTATTGGCAAACTGTACCATTTCTATGATGGAAATGAATTTCCCCACTAGAGATCACAGCTTCTTGGCTGGAACTGGATCTTGAGCCAGGATCGCAGACACCCTATGGGCGATCAGGTGAGCTACCTCGTCTGTGAGAAACACCATGTTCATTTGGGTGTCGAAGAGGAGGCTCAGGAAGGCCAGATGCTGGGATGGGACAAGATCTGATTTGTCCATGTTGATGATCCACCCGTGATGGGTGAGAGCATGAATGCATTGCTGATCCAGCTCCACAGAAGGGACTTTCCGAAGCAGGTCGTCCATGTATGGAGTAACTCTGATGCCGTCTCACTGGAGGACGGACACTAAGGCTTCCAGGACATGGTTGAAGACTTGAGAAGCTGTTGTCAGACCAAATGGAAGAGCTGAAAACGTCCCAGTCCCAGGCAAATCAGCGATACTGCCAGCTCTCTGGATGAATGGCAATATGTAAGTATGCATCCTGAAGATCCAGAGATGCAAGGAATTCCCCGGGGACATGGCAGCAATCACCCTTCATAGAGACTATTGTTGATAATAGGTCCGGATAACAAAGGAATTGAGATCCTTTAAATCCAAAGTGGAACGACAACCGCCGTCCTTCTGGGACACCACAAAGAGGTTTGAGTAAAAACACACACCTCTGTCCTGAACTGGAACAGACTATAGAACATCCTTGTCCAGAAGAGCATGAATAGCGCCGTCATACAGACAGTGTTTCTCTGAGCCCTGAGGCGTATGAGAAGGAAAGAAGCAAAAGGGAGGAAGAGGCGCAAAAGGGATCCTGTACCCTTCCTTCAACTTCTGTAAAACCCATGGGTACGCCACCGAATCCTCCCAAATGCTGTGATAGTGACGCAGACGACCACCCACAGCAGAGTGCGGATCCAGGTTTGGTGAGTTATGACGAAGGAGGCTTGGAAGCCTTGGGCTTGGTGGAGACCTTGGGCTTCCATTGCTGTTTGGGCTTGGAGGAGTTACGCTGAGCTGAGGGAACAGTCTGGTTCACTGGACGTGTCTCATTCTGAAAGGGTCTAAAATACCGGTTACGCTTAAATGGTGTTTTCTTCATAGGAATCAAGGTTAGACATGTACTCTTACCCCCATGTGGCCTCACTGCTCAGATCCTTAAGATCTGGCCCAAACAAAGACGTGCCTTGAAAAAGTAAGGAGAGCAATGCTTTCTTGGAAGCAGTGACAGCAGTCCATATCTTGAGCCAAAGAGCCCATCTGGCAACCACAGACATGGTGGAAACCCGAGCCACCAGAAAGATGGCATCAAATAAGGCAGCAGAAACATAGTGCTGTGCCTCAGCAATGCTGGCAAGGAGGTGCAATATATCCGAAGTATGAGCACCTTGACGGACAGCAAAGGGGAGCTGTTCAGTCTAGACCACAATGACCCGGTTCAGCCATGCTGCAGCGAATGCTGGACGCATGGCAGTACAGCAGTGGCAAAGATGGACTTGAGGGAGACCTCAAGTTTCTTGTCAGTCCAGTCCTTTAGAGCAGACTCGAGCATCCACTTTGGTGGTGGTGGTGGGGGGGGGGGTATGAACCCACTGAGCAAGAGCAGCCTCAGAGAAGAGATAAAGCTTGGAAAATTTCTTGGAGACAGACTGTTTTCAGTCCAGAGACTTCCACTCTTCAGACACGAGGCGGTCAAGAGTGGGGTTAGGTGGAAAGCAAGTAAGGGGCTTTTTAGGGTCCTGAAATACTTCAGAAGGGTCAGAAGGAACCTCCTGCACTAAGGGAATGTTTATGGTATTTAAAACAGCCCTGATGAGGCCCTCAGCCAAGGGCTCAGGATCAGCCTCAAAAGGATCCCCAAAAAATGGAGAACAGCCCATCACAGAACATTCCTCAACATCTGAATCCACCAGCAGTTCCTCCTCAGAGGAATCTGACACGCCAGGTACACCCTGAGGCTTTGGCAGGGAAGACTTGACGGAGGAGGGGGTCTGCCAAGAATGAAAGACCCCCTGTAACTGGGATGGAAAGAGTTGCAATGTGGACCTAAAGTCCCTAGTAGCAGCCTTGAACTCTTACACCCAAACTGTCTCTAATGCATGGCTGGAGGTCCCTGGAAGACTCTCAGGAACATCAGAACACGCTGGGCATAAATGACCTGAGAATTCTCTAGGTAACCATGAATGACAGGAAGAGCAATGCGCAATAGAGGATACAGAGACCAAAGCATCCTTAGTCTTAGGTCTGACCCCAAGCTCCAATGGTATAGACATTCTCACAGTGTCAAATAACCTTACTGTATAAGAAAACACCCAATTACAGTGTGTAGGATTAAAGTTTCACCCCAGAAATCGCTAAAATAAACTTATCTGGCAGGGAAGGGTTAACCAGCAGAGGAGAGTCCAAGCCCTGCATGGGAAATAACAGAAAATGGCTGCCACTGCAGGAGCCAATCAGAAACGAGTGCGCAAAGCAAGCGCTCATGGGAAGTCGTTTTCCCAGAAAAGTATCCCAAACAGTGCCCGAAGCCCCTGGAGCCCACCAACACACTAGAAACATGAACCGGATGATAGAGCAAGGGCAGACAAGCAAAATGAGCCATCTCTGAAGTTGCTAGGTTAAATGGTTGCAGAGATACGTCTCTAACTGTACAGTCCTAGAGGAGTGAATGGAGCAATGGCACCAATGTGGTAAAGTGTGAGAACTCAAATTTTACAAAATTGAAAGTGTAAAACTAAAAAGACATGAAACATCACTAGAACATGTTAGGATACCCAAAAAAACACTGAACCAGTAGGAAAAGTGTCAGAAACCCCTCCCAAATGAATGCAAAACCATCAGCTAAAGGGTTAAGTACCAAAACCTGCTCCAAACACCCAAAAGACATACAGATAGACCCAATGAGTGTAGGAGTGTGCAATAGGAACTCCAAATGAAAACCCCTGTGCGGAGGGGCACTGTGGGACATGTGGACCTGCAGCACTCAAAGGGTTGCTCACCTTTCCTGCAGATCTTCTGTCTTCAGATTACCAAGTATCAAGAAGAAGCCTAGGTGGGCAACTCCTGAGGAAAGAACTTGTAGCCAAGATTTTCCCAGGGCTTAAGGTCCACAAAAAAAAAAAAAAAAAAAAACACCTGGTCACTGAGCTAGCCACATCTAAGGGCATTGTCAGTTGTGGTAATCCGCCTAACGGTGGTATTCCATTTCTAACAGAAAAATAAAAAGTTTCTAAAGCTATAGCAGAACTGTTCTCATGTTTGTGTTATCTTCACCAAGGAACAAAATCTTTCTGGAGCTGGTTGGCTAGCTGCAGCCAGGGAGGGAAGGTAGGCTCCACCCCCTGCATAAAATTAAAGGGACGGATCACCTACCCAAAGTTACCAGTAACCTGTATTGGATGACAGAGAAATTAATATTTATGAGTATCCAGAGGCAACATGGTACTATTGAGTCCAGTAGTTTGACTCTGGTCCCCTGCTTCCAACATTACATGCACTTACTTTACAATGTCTCAGATTGCAGACAGCCCACCAGAGCTGAGGGTAGGATACTACACAATATGAAACATTTTATAGCCCTTGGAAAAATGCCACTCATGGAGCAATGGGTTAAAGGTATCCCTAAAGCCCTAGCAGCCTTCGCTAGACTTGCTCATGTCTTCCTTAGACTGACATAGGCAGAAGACCCTCCATAAAGTAAAAGCAGCAGAAGCAGTTGAAAGGCAGAAGTACTTATAATTACCTTTAAAGATTTGTTTCAATGCAACGTGGCAAACAGGAGGAAGAGAAAAGCCTTTATATAGAGAGCAGAATCAAAAAAAGAAGATGGAGAGTCTATGACCACCTCTCCTTACCAGAAGCCCAGGAAAATTAGACTGCTGGGAACAGTTTTCCAGTATTAAAAAAGAATTTGGTGGCTTTGCCATCTTTAAAACACTGCCCTCCTCCTCATGGAGCAAGATTCTCTCAGTCATGACACCAATTTCAGGCCCTGTGAGTGTATATATGTTTACTTTACACACAGTTTGTTCACACGTGTGTGTGTGTGTAATATTTATTATACACATTAAAAATTCTAACCATGTGCGCACGCACACGTAATATTTATTATACATGTTTAAAATTCTAACCATGTAAAAGTAGCGCTGGTCAAAGCTTTACCTACTAATACAGTGGTAGGAACGTACTGGCAACCCAGTGGACAATGCCTCACATTATTATTTCCAACCAGCTAATGACTGGTTGGGGATGATGGGGGCTGTAGTCCAAATAGCTGCAGAGTAAAATAAGCCTTACACTGTTCTGAGAGCATTAAAGTGGAACTGCCACCCCACGTAAAATTAAACCCCAAGAATTACCCATCTGGCGACTAGCTGATCAATAGTACTAGTCGCCAGAATAATTACTTCCTTACAGAGAAATTCTACTGCTCCCGGGACTGACAGCCAGGAAACAGCGCAGACATCTTTGCATAGTGACATCCGCGCCTGCGATGTCAATCCTAGCCTGCTCTAGGAGGCATTGCTTGACACTATAGGGTACCGGAAGGGACTGACTGCGCAGGTGCATAGATTCTTTTAAAGCACTGTTTCCTGGCCGTCAGTCGCGGGAGTAGCAGAATTTAGCTATAAGGTGGCAATTATTCTGGTGACTAGTACTATTATTCAACTAGTCACCAGATGGGTAATTTGGGGGTTTAACTTTACATGGGGTGGTAGTTCCACTTTATGTTGCCATAGAAGTAGTCACTCAAGTCAATTTAAAAAAGTGTAAGTGATCTTAAACACACACTACACCCTACACGGTCCAAAAGTCCGAGTCCATTATCACCAGCTGGTTTGATTTGACAGTCTATTAAAGCAGGAAAATATTGTAATCAGTTGATACTTATTATTCAGGAATACAGTATTTAAAACGCAGACAAATCCTTTGTTAAATCTTTGTGTGAAATTGCCATTTATATGAATATACTCTTCACACACCATTTGCTTACAACTTTTCAAAACTCATGTGAGGAGATGGCTGCATGAGAGACCAACACTACAGTGTGTAAAACCTTCAGTTACATATGGTGCAGGACATATTCAGGTGTGGGGATGCTTTGCCGATTCTGTAGCTGATGACTTGCACAACATCAACAACACTTTGACCAAAGAGACTTTCTAGTCTATTCTGCAGAGGCATGCCATCCCTTGTGGCTAAAGTTGTATTGAAGAGGATTAATTTTCCAGCAGGACAACAATTCTAAACACACATCGAAGCTGTGTCAGGCATATCTGAAGTCCAAGAAGAGCAAGGAGTGCTAATTTGCATGGCTTTCCCACCGCAATAACCAGACCTCAACCCCATTAAACATATTTGGGAACATTTGAAAAGGGAAAACACTAAACATACTGACATCTCTAGATACTCTTTTGGGTGCTCTGAAGGCGTGCCGGAATAATGGATTGTAAAATTCTGCAGAAAGTTGTAGAATCAATGCCAGACAGAATTAAAGCAGTCAATAAGGCAGATGGTGGTCATACAAAATACTGAGAATTTGATAAAAAAAAAAATAATATTTAACTTGTTAGTGAATAATGTATTTAAAAGACAACCTATACAGTATTTCTCAACCAAAAATAAATTTTTTAAAAAATGTTGAAATAAAAGCCGATTAAGGTAGTTTTCCTTTAACTGTTGAAACTATAATGGTCATATAAATAAGCAATTCGGAAACAAGTTATCTATGGAAAGCAGAGTTTTCTGAGAACTGACTCAAGGCCACACCTAAAGGAGCCTGCAACACTATCAAAGTAGATAAAAACCAATTTTGCACTAAACATTACCGGTTCACGCATGATCAGCAAATGTTCTTGTGCCTCTGGGGAAACAATGCAAATTAGAGACCAGGCTGACTGCTAAAGTATATTAGAGTGCATGCTGCCCTAATACAACAAAGCTTTGTATTAAATACAACTAACCTTATTAAAATTATAGTTTAGTGCAGATCTATCAGATTTCAGGCCTCAAGGGACACCAACAGTGCAGGATGTAAGGATTTCCCTGATTAAGCACAGGTGAGTTAATCAGCAGCCCATTAATTTTACTGACTCCCTTGCACTTAAATCAGGGGATCCTCTAAATCCTGGCCTGTTGGTGACTGAACTTGGAAAGTCCTTCTTTATAATTAGCACTAATTATGCAGTACTGGCTGTCACAGTAGGTTATGTTTCAGATACAAATATTTTACTCTCCCTCCCAAGTGCCACTTCCTACCAGGAAGTAATTGTTAATGTGCATAAAGAGGAAGTTAAATATCGGAATCTAATTTAAATAATGTCTAACAAATGTGGGTTTTAAATGCCCTTTAAAAAATTCCACAATATAGTAAAATATTAAAGTGGAGTTAAAAGGGATAGTAATACTTAAAATGTAAAAAGGAAAAAAAAAAAAAATATGTTGTAGGGTTTATCCCCCTGAGTAAAATAAGGGAACCCCCCCCACTGGTGAAAGGTGTTTTATTCAAGTTATTACAGCTCAAATTTGAATTTTTTTTTTTTAGGTGCAATATCACAGTGGCCTGAAATTGTACAGTAGAGCTGTTGCTACACCATCCTATGGATATTTATGGTCTATGGACCAGACCTGTCGATAGGATGGTGTAACAACAGCGCCACTGTACAATTTCAGGCCACTGTGATATTGCACCTAAAAGAAAAAATACAACTTTGAGCTGTAATAATTTTCAAATAAAACACCTTTCAGCAGTGAGAGTACCTTTTTATTTACTCAGGGGGATAAACACTACTATATAGTTATTTATTTATTTTTTCATATTAAGTATTACTATCCCTTTAACACTGCATAATGTGTCCTTAGATTTATGACACCAAAACCATGAGAAGATATATATATATATATATATATATATATATATATATATATATAATATGGGGGGGGGCCTCGTTACATCAAGTTGCACCCACACTAGTAGCAAGGGAGGACAGAACTACCTCTGGGGTAGCATGCAACTCACACATGGCCAGCTGGAAGGTAAAGTATGTTGAGCATAGTGAGGTGGATATCACCCTCAAAACATGGTCACAATGAAGGCAGCATGCACTCTGTTTCAGCCAGTCTTATACCAGGTACATTTCTTCACTGCTATGCGTTTCTGTTAGTGAATGTCACAGCATTTGTAAAGAAAAAATTATTAATGTTGCATCCATAAACTTAAATCCCCAATTTTTTTTTTTTGTTCCTTAATGCCTGTGTAAATTGTCCTGGTCGGAAGGCATTTGGTTATGGTTTGCTTTGACAGATAAAAGCTAAAAGTAGGCAAGTCAGACATGTGGCTCTTATGTCCTCACTGCAGCTCCCATAGATGCTGGCACCCAGACGGCAATTCTCTGAAGTCCAGCAAAATCAACACTCCCTAGACTGCCTACCCTGCCTTAGACCTAAAACAACTAGGCAGGCGGCAGTGTTGTAGTACCCAAGTGGTTATCTGCAGGGGGAACGCACATTATCCCCGCATAAGTAAACAGAAATATGCCTGGGGTGCAGGATCCAATACAAGAGTTCAACCTCACGTGACTGCAGTCTAACCCATACTTTAGTATGCCAAAGACAACCATTTACGGCACCCCTTCATTTCTATAAAGGCTGACAAAAATTAGAATGTTTAGTTCCAAATGTATATGGAAATTGTTATGCACAATATGTTTGGTTTTCTTATTTGGATTGTGAGCCCTAAAATTAATTACTTGTGTATTTTCACCCTTCTTAAGAAGTTGTTTGACAAATGCCTAATTAGATGTTAGGTGTGAGGCAAATGTTCAAGGCATATGCAAAGAGCTAGTCGGAGATGCTCGAATTGATGAGACTCTATAGGATAAGTATCATACCCAGGATGCAATCTATTTTAGCTCACTAGCGCCTTTCAACACTGTAACATGGCATGGAGCGGGGCGCTCCAAATTCAGACCATAGTCCTCTCTATGCAGCCGCGAAGCGTTCGGGCAGTCTCTACTGCGCATGACTGCAGCACGGCCAACAGGATCCGGCCACCAGCCGAGGTTGCTGAGCGGCACTGTGGTCCGTGTACACAGGGTTTTCAAGTAGTGAGTAAATATGAAAAAGTGTTTTTCTCACTACAGTGACATTTTCTGGAGATTTAAAGGGATAGTAATACTTCGTTTTAACTTTATTTTATTTTGTAGGCATTAAAAAAACATTACGAATGATATGTCTTATCTCTCAAACCTTTATAGTTTATGAGATATTTACAAGCAAAGTTTCCCCCTCCTGCCCCTTTTACCTACTGTAAACAGTCTCTTCTCAGATGTGGAATGCAGTCCATAGACCAGACAGATAACAGAAGGGGACAATCTTCTTCCTATGAGAACAATGAAATCCCTGCCCCCCTTGACAAGTTTTTCAGGTTTTTCCCTTATCTTAATTGAAGATTCTCCCTCTCTGCAGTCTACCTGGGCACCTCCCTTCTGCTCAGGCTGAAGAGTGTGACATCAGTAAAAGGGGCAGGAGGGGGAAACTTTGCTTGTGAATATCTCATAAACCATAAAGGTTTGAGAGATAAGACATATCATTCTTTATTTTATTTTGTAGGCATTAAAAAAACATGAAGTTAAAATGAAGTATTAC
Source organism: Rhinophrynus dorsalis (assembly GCA_037306005.1). Lineage (NCBI taxonomy): Eukaryota > Metazoa > Chordata > Amphibia > Anura > Rhinophrynidae > Rhinophrynus > Rhinophrynus dorsalis. The sequence goes on from CM074723.1 coordinate 21,850,289, forward strand.
TATCCCTTTAAACAGCAAGACAACCATGGGTAGAAATGTAAAATGAACAGTCCCAGTATTTGGAGTTTACATGTCCTTTACTAGCCTTTTAACCAGCAAAATTACGTTTTTTTTTTTTTTGTTTCACACAGCCTGCTTCAAAAATCTTACAGTGGACCTGTCTCCATAAGACGGGGGGCTAACCATGTTAGCAATAGAAAGTTTGGGGCTTTTTTGTGGCACTTTATGTTAATTAGCTTATATAATGTGTCATGGATAAATCTAGACAAAGCTCAAACACTGGCGGTATTTCAAATAGTACAGTTAATTAGTCTGGCATCAAACAAATACATTGAGTAACTGTGCAGGGAATTCACATCAAGTGCCACATTAATATGGATTTTAATTTCTCCAAAAAATGATCTTACAGAAAAATGACTAATTCAAGAATGAAGCAGATTTCAATTATCTTTAACAAAAGATGTCTAGAGCTGATAGGTCCCCTTTACCATTAAGCAGCTTTTGGCAGTGCAGCAGCTGAAGAATATCCACTGATCATGTCACTGAGGCTGGATAGCGGCTTCAGTGTCAGGTGACCTTTGTCAACAGTCAGCACCTGTCACAGGCCATCAGCAAGGCTGCACCGTACATATGCAACTCTGTGCAGGACTAAACCAAAACAAGTAGTATATTTATGCATGATTATACACACACGTATTTAAAAACACTTTACATCGTTTAACCCTTTGAGTGCCAGAGGTACTTAACACATTAAAATCAAAGGTTTAAAAATCTCTAAAATTCACTTTTCAGGTTTTGTTTTATTAATATAAAGTTCATAAATGTCTGCTAATGAGATTTTATTGTGCCCCATCCACGTAAAACTATTGGTACTGACTGCCTCCCAGCTGGTAGGTCCAATCAAAACACACACTATTTTTTTTTTTTATTATATATATATATATATATATATATATATATATATATATATATATATATATATATATATATATATATATATATATATGTATATATATGTATGAGTATACGTCCTGATGTCAGTATCTCTTATTTGGGGAGAACGGCAAGTTTTATGTATTCTGCCAACAGATGCAGGTTGCACACTTGTATGGGCGCACACTGGTCTGGATACCTTCTTTATTAAGGGTTTTATGCAACCTTGAACCTGAAACAGCCAATTAGATTGCCTCAATCATCCCCAAGCAAAAGTTAAAGAGACAGTAACACTTACAATTTTTTTTTTTTTTTTTGGCTCTTCATAGTAAGGTTTATCCTCCCAAATAAAACAAGGGTATCCCTCTGCTGAGAAGTATTTTATTTAAGTTACTAGTTGAACAGCCCGTTACACGGGCCACAGTGCCTCTGGCAGCTGGTCGTGGGGCAGTCACGCGCGGCAGAGACTGCCCGCGCCACTGCTGATACAGAGCGCCCAGCTCTGTATCAGCCGCGGCGCGGGCAGTCTGTACTGCGCATGACTGCCGCATGCGCAGCAGTGTGTACTGCACATGTCGGGCGTTACACACAACTTAGCGAATTATTATATAGGATTACAGCTCAAACTTGACTTATTTTAGATGCACTCTCTCAGTGGCGCTTTGCTACATCATCCTAGGGACATCATCTGGTCCATTGACCATTGCAATAGTGCCACTGTACAATTTCAGGGCATGGAGATATTGCACCTAAAAAAATTCAAGTTTGAGCTGTAATAATCTTTTGAATAAAAACACCTTTCAGCAGTGGACGTGCCCTTGTTTTACTTAGGGGGATAAAACCCTACAACATTTGTTACATAATAAGCATTACTACTAATCGTCTAAAAGTGAAAGGAAACAGCCTTACAGGGGATAACGGTTCCCTTTCTTACCAGCATCATGCTAGCAGTGGATTCCGTGTTCAAGCATGTAAAGCACTGCGGATCACAGATCTCTGTGTTGTACTTTAAGAGCCAGGAAGCTGGATTTTATCATTTTATTAATAAAACCCGGATATAGCCAGAATGTGTGTTCCACTCAAACTACCCCTAACAGACATTTCTAAACTTTTGCTTGGAGTGCATGAAAAAAGTGGCTGGAAGTCAGATCCCTTCTAAGCTTAAGGATTATTAAAATCTAATTTTTTTTTTTTTTTTTTTTTTTTTTTTTTTAAAGGATGGGTGAAAGGCAATGTAAGAAACCTTTTCAGCCATGCTAGAATCGGCAAAGGAAGAGGCCAAAAGGATTACATCCTGAAACAAGGCCTTCTACTTTACAGGAGGATGAGGAAAGGGGGGTGTGGGGAGTATTTTGAACATAGAATCAGGCTATTTGATGGAAGATTGCCTTTACTATAGCTGGAGGGATTGCTTAAAACCATGAGGAAGACTTTATAGGTCTCCGTTAAGCCTAAAGATGTAGATATTATGGGTGTGGCCTATGTCAGACACAACAAGAAATCACCATTTTTTCCAATCACTGTATTCAGGATACCATTAAAACTAAATGGAAGCAAGAGGATAGAAAATTGCAATAAAGATATTTTCTAAAGATTGATGTGACAGTAGACCAGATTTCCAGGAGAACTACTTCCCTACTGGAAAATGGCACTTCTCTTGGGGAACCTATGGATAAGAAAGCAGATAGAAATGTGCTTCTTTATGGCACTACCATAAGCCACAATCTTAAATTTGCCATTGCAACAGCCTGTATTTTCCACATGCTCAGAATCTGGCTATCAGAGCAAGAGGAAAAGATTATAACTTTGGTTTCCAGGTCTAGGCTTCAAGGGAAGTAGCAACTATTAAAGAGGAGGTGAATTTGCTGTGATGTCTCTCTGGACAACATTAAGTTCCTTGCTCAGTCAGCTCTGGCTTTGTCAGTTTCTGCCAGAAGAGCATTACGGATCAGGTGACACAATATCTAAGCAGTGAAGTATATTACTAACCAAGTGGCTCGAGAAGTGCAATTCTTAACCCCTTAAGGACCGGCCGTGCACACACAACTTAATGACCACAGGTTTTTTTTTTTTTTTTTTTTTTTGCTCATCTGATTCCATACTCCCCGAACGGCGTGCAGCTGCACGTGGAGCCCGGAATTCCATGACGTACATGTACGTCCTTGGTCCTTTAGGGACATCCACCTCATGACGTACATGTACCTCATGGGTCTTTAAAGGGATAGTAATGTTTCATAATAAAAGCAGCTCTAATTAATCATCATAGTATTTGGACTTTGGAGAGTGTTATTTCAATTCTGTCAGAGTTGTAGTTCAAGAGTAATTCAATGACAAAGTATCCCCCTCCCGCCCCTTTTACTGATGTAACACTGCTCAGCCAGATCAGAAGGGAGGTGCCCAGGTAGACTGCAGAGAGGGACAATCTTCAATTAAGATAAGGGAAAAACCTGAAAAGCTTGTCAAGGGGGGCAGGGATTTCATTGGCCTCACAGGAAGAAGATTGTCCCCTGCTGTTATCTGTCTGGTCTATGGACTGGATTCCACATCTGAGAAGAGATTGCTTACACTAGGTAAAAGGGGCGGGAGGGGAAACTTTACTTGTGAATATCTCTCAAACCATAAAGGTTTGAGAGATAAAACTTGTATCATTCTTCATGTTTTTTAATGCCTACAAAATAAAATAAAGTTAAAATGAAGTATTACTATCCCTTTAAGGGGTTCAGCAAAGAGCTTGAGTTCTCCTTTGGGCAGAAAAGAACCTGTTTGCATCATATCTCAGCAGTTTGGAAAATGGAAGCAGATCTGGTGAGAATGTGAGCATTCCTGAAATTAAGGGCACGGAGGATGAAAGGCACTCTAAGGTCAAATGGCCTATACGAAGAAGTATTTGAGGTAATTAATTATAGGATATACTAGAGAGAGTCTGGCTGACTTTCCGAAAGTGGTGTTATACCTATCAGACACCTTTCCAGAGACTAATTTCAGAAGGAGTTGTGCTAGATCTTCTTCAGTAAGGTTTTCAGAAAGGATTAAAACCCTCCTCGAAAAAATTTTAAAGTCATCTTTATCTGCAATTTTGGTAACTCCTTTTACAGAAGACTACCTCCTAAAGAGATATTAAGGCTATCCCAAAAACTAAAACCGTTGAAGAACATGTTCTCCTGCAGTGTGGGATTTGGATCTCATCCTGCAGTAGCTTTCATCTCACAGGGACTTTTGACACAAAATATTATAAATAAATAAATAAATTTATATATATCATACCATTAAAGTCACTGCTGCTGGGGGGGGGGGGGGGTAGCGAGTTGCAAGCCCCTCATGCAATCCACCATACTTAGCTGTTCAGGAGGATAAGGTTTTCCAAAGGATAAAACAGTCTTTCAGATCTAAGACAACCTCAGAATTTCATGAAAATAAGGAATCTGACTCACTTTCCATTTCTTCAGGAAATATAGGGGTAAGGCAGCATCTAAGGTCTCTAATCTCGCTCTCTCTCAAGATGAAGTAAGAAGAACTCTATGACACAGGCCTACAGGGCAGCTGGAAAATATCCTCCTATTAAAGTTAAACATCACTCAACTCAAAATATCTTCTACTTCATGGGCCCAGAACGCTGCCGCTTCCAGAAAAAAACAAAACAAAACAAAAAAAAAACCTGCAATGCAGCAACATGGTCCTTATTACAGACTTTCATAAAGCATTTCCAGCTGGATGTTTAGCTTCAGAGGATGCCACTTTTGGAAGAAAGGTGCTTCAGACCACTGTTCCAGATTGGCATCCTTTTAAAATATTGTATCTGAAATAGCGTGTCACCACACTCCACATTCAACATGTCGCCCTGTTGAAAAGGGTGACATGAGAAACTCACATTGCATATAAGCGTGAGATTGTCATGTTGCCTTTGTAAACGGTGCATCCAAATTTTTGCCAGCATTGTGCCTTTGGTTCCATTGACTGCCCTATTTACATGGTCTCTCCCTGCTGCATGTTTTAACCCACTGTGTGCTGTGAGCCTGCACCTAAAAGAATATGGCTTGTGACCCAGGAGCTGGAGTAGTCCTTTGGAGTGTGCAAGTGAAGGGACAATTGTGAGCCTGCACCTGAAAAAAACATGGCTTGGGATCCAGTAGCCAGAGTAGTCCTTTGGAGTGATTGAGCAGCAAGGTAGCCATAGGATTGCGTGTAAGCTGCCTTCTTGGGTATGACAGCCTTGGGCTTCTTCTGACTCGCTCTCTATTTCCACTCCCTGATTCACCGACCAATGCATGAGCCTCATAATAGAGAGAGATCAGGGCCATATCTAGGTGTCTGGAGTGACGCCAGCACTGAAAGTTTACATTCAGTGCTGGCTTCACTTCAAACACCTAGGTATGGTCCTGATCTCTCTCTATTATGAGGGTCATGCATTGGTCGGCGAATCAGGCAGCGGAACTAGAGAGCTAGTCAGAAGAAGCCTAAGGCTGCCATACCCAAGAAGGCACCCAAGAACCCGCTTAATTTAAAAAGTATGAAGCCTAAGACCACGCCAAAGGAGTAATGGAGAGAACGTCACACTCTTGCTGCAGAAGCACCAGTGGATCTTTTAAGAGCCACTACTCCTTCCAACAAGAGCTGGGCACATGATTAGAACAACTGGCAACAGGTTAAAGGTATGCAGCAACTTTTCACTACACGACATGAGAATCTCACGCTTTCATGCAGGGCGAGATTCTCATGTTGCCCTTTTGATCGTGGCAACATGTTTAACGCACCGCCTAGCCGCTCGCCGTTTTCTGTGTGAATTTTTAAAAGTGAACCTTCCCGATTAGGAGTAGGATCTTTGCCTTTTATTCCCTTCCTGTATGGTACTATTTGTGGAAGTGCCATAGTTTATTGTCATGGATAGGACACAGAAAAGGTGAAATTACTCACTGATACCTCTTCCCTCTGTGTCCATCCACAGCACACCCTCCCTTGAGTCATATTTATATGTACATTATTCATTTGGGAGCTGTGATTCTACTTTAGAAATCGATGATTGCTTGTTATTTGAAAAGTTACTAATCTTGTGTTCTGTTACAGCTTAGACAAAAGTATAACTGCAGCATGCAGGAGAAGGAGGGGTCTTCTTTTTGATTGGTCCTACCTGGGAGGTTGAAATCATTGAGTTCTACCAGGGACGCAGAGACAGTACCCATAGTTCATTTTTGAGGATGGACAGATCAAGCTTACAGGATTTTAAGTGACCATGTATGTCAGCTGTGAGCAACATGAAGTCCTCCAGCTGCTGCCAGACTACAACCCCCACACATCTATCTTCCGCCAGCTGTTGGGATGATAGAAGTTATAATCTGGGGGCAGATGGAGGACCTCATGTTGCCCATCCCTATTCTACCAATGCAGCTGACCAGATCTGTTTGAGATGTTAAAAATAGTGTTTACTTATTACTATGTATAACCTAAGACTGCCTGTTTGTCTCAGTTAGCCAGTTTCTTCATACATATGTTGTGATATAATCTACTAGTACAAGATCATTTCTACTCCAGTTCGTGGAAATGTAAAATTGACTGGCGTTCATACTTCATGAAAAATGTTTATTTAGCTTATGAGACAATTTTAGGCACTTTATTAATACCAGTTATATACTATCCCACTCACAGAAACATAACATTTTCTGGCAGATAACTTGGTACATTCATGCATGTAGCATGCAAGCATCATAAATGAGTGCTTTACATGCATATTCTGTATTCTTTTGCTTTGGTCTTCATTATTGATAGTTTAAAACGTTAAACCACAACAGGTAAATAGAAGCTTGAATGACTGCAACAGGCTCTCACTGCCTTCAAAGCCTCTTGATGCAAGGGTCAATATGATGAGAGAGAGAGAGAGAGAGAGAGAAAAAGAGAGAGAAAAAGAGAGAGAGAGAAAAAGAGAGAGAGAGAAAAAGAGAGAGAGAGAAAGAGAGAGAGAGAGAGAAAGAGAGAGAGAGAGAAAAAGAGAGAGAGAGAAAAAGAGAGAGAGAGAAAAAGAGAGAGAGAGAGAGAAAGAGAGAGAGAAAAAGAGAGAGAGAGAAAAAGAGAGAGAAAAATGTAGGGATACAAGGGGAGGTGGAGAGTGATCATTAGCATATCATTCTGTTGTAAATGTGTTACGGAGGGCAGAGCAGAGGTTACAGTGAGACTTCAGCACCAAAAACAGCAACCATTTCCTCATTGACACTCAAACAAAAAGGACCTATTGAAAGGCTTTTATGTAGACAAAGATTTTATAAAGAACAAGGCTAAATGTTTTATTTGCACAGACTAATTTATAAACATAATCAAGTTTATTCAAACATAGTTTTAGCAAGGTGAACCAGTGATATACTCATATGCCCACTACGTTTTCTGATCGCGTAAAGTAAGAGACAACAGGGTAGCAAATGGGACACTTATCTGGTATGTAGCCCTCCAAAACAAACAGAATTAAAGAGCACTGTGTGAAGACGATACTAGAAGACAAAGTATAATCAGGAAAGCAAATTACAAGTTTTGTTTATTCATTTAATATGTCATCTTCTCTACTGATGATAGTGTGCCCATGGGCAGGGGGGAGACATCGAGTGAGGAGGAGAGAGGCTAAATTAGACCCAGTTTTGATTGAGTGTACTTGTTGAACAGTCATTTTTGGCGCTATACAGGTTGTGTGTAGCATTCTGAACAACATTTCATGAGATGGTTTGCAAGCATAAGTTGTAGAAAATTCAAATGAAGTATTTCTTTGTAACTACCGCGGTCACGGCTCTGCTGAAGAGCCGCAGGACTATGATCTCCGTCTCCAAGTCTGAAAGCCGACGTCAGCACAAGGGGAGGGAAGGGGGAACTTTGCAGACTGCTATCTCCCTAACCATAAAGGTTTGGGAGATCGGAAACGGCACAATTTATTTTTGAAATATCTACCGAATTAAATGTACATAATTTCATGTATTACTCTCACTTTAACCCTCTGAGTGGCAGAGGGGTATGCAACACATTGCTCCGCACTAGTTCAGTTAAGTTACATGATTGTTCAAAAAATCTGCTCATAAGTTCAGAAAAACCTGTATCCCTTGCAAAAAGAGGTATATTGCACTGCAACGTGTTGGATGCCTCTCTAGCACTCAAAGAGTTAAAGCCATCTTCTAAACATGACACGAAAATCAATTTTTTCCTTTTGAGTCACTGGTTGAAACTTTCCTCTACACGCAAAGGAAATCCTGCTGGTCACTCAGCAAAACGAGCCAAAATATGACAAATGCATTTAATTGTTCGCATTCTAAAAACACACAACTGTTTAGGTGTTAAAAAATACAGAAGATTTAATATTTAATACACTTTAACCACTCTCAAGCATCAAGAATCCAATGAACCAAGAACTGGAAGTAAACAAAATCTACGCCATAGGACCAATAAACTTTTCCAATAGTCCCATTCATTTAACCCCTTAAGGGCCAGAAGTGGGGCGCTCTGGAGGACCAGTGCACAATTTTTAAGTTTATTTATACACGGAAGTGATCTGTGATCACAGCACACCGTGTAGGTGCACTCCAATCGCAGACTTTCAAGATATGCCAGGACCGTCACCAGTCCTTAACATCCAGACTGCTGTGAATGTCCTGGAACGTCATAGGGCATTAAGGTGTTAAACCCCTGAATACTAAAAGGTATGAAATACACTGAATCCCCTTTTAGTGCCAGAGAGGTACACAAGGCATTGCAATACAACCTGCTGGATATCCCTCAGGAACTCAAAGTTATTATATCAATTGTAGTTGGGAAGTAGAAATCTAAAACTCTGCGCTAAATCACTGTTCCACAAAACCTTTCCGCCAGGTCACCGTGGTGACTACAAATTGGGACCCAACATCTAACTTCCCCTGCATGTAGAGAATGAGTTTCCCTAGAGTCCATGGCAAGTCTTATAACTTTAAAATATGTATGATTGACCTCATACAAAAAAAATGCACATAGAGCAGTTCACAATGACAATCAGGCTTCAAGAAGTAGCACTCACTGTGACCCCTCCTGATCCTCCCCTGGCCTTGACTGTCTACATGCAATTGGATAAACAAGCAATGCTGTGACCAGGAAGGCGATCATCTCTATTCTCAACCTGGCATTCTATGAACCTCCGAGTTGAGGACTTTCAAGACCCACGTGTGTCATCAATGATGTGGGTGGGCCTTGAAAATACTCACACAGCTGGGTTGAGCACAAGGTGACAGTTGCCTTCCTGGATCTTGCATTGGTCACATATCCAATTAGACAGGTGATCGTGCGTGTTGGGGGGGGGGGGGGGGGAGAGATCAAGAAGTACCTTGATGCTACCATGGAGATTTGAATAAGTTATAAATAAAAAAATAAAAATACCGCCCCCAACTTTGTCCCACTGGTGGCCACAGATTCCCCACATATTGTCAGACCCTTCCCAACCTCCTCCTCCTCACTGACAGCCACAGATCCCAACGTGAACATTAAGATCCCCCCCCCCCCAAGCCTTTTTTCCCCTGGTAGCCACATGCTCTGCATATATGTCTGCCACCACCACCCCCCCTTAACCCCCCCAAGCCCACTGGAAGCCACATATAATTCAATTACTCTAGAACTACACATTGTGGAGAATGAGAATACCAATCTACGTGGGCAAAAAACTAATAGAGCTACATTTATTTTGAAACATTACTATCCTTTTAATCCTAAATTTGTTATTTAACACAAGTGTCACCTGCCCTATTTAGAGAAGTTTTCTGTGCTGTACACAATGAGAGAACGGCTCAAGCCAGTCAATTTATCGTTATTAGTGATCACTGCTCTGGGATTCCTGAAGGCTATTGTTCTTATCTCAGTCCATTTACACACAATCCTCAGCAGTCACTAAGATTACTTGAAGCCTGAACAAGGCAAGGATGGCTGCAAACTAACAGCTTATATTAGCTGAGGTTAAAAAAAAAAAAAAAAAAAAAAAAAAAAAAGTTTAACAAATGCTAGCATGAAGTACACATAATAATAATAATAATAATCTTTATTTATATAGCGCCAACTTATTCCGCAGCGCTTTACAATAGGGGATAGACATACAGGGATATTAAATAGTAAAAATCATATGTGGAGAACAGAAGGATCAGAGGGCCCTGCTCGTGAGAGCTTACAGTATATAACACCAGTTCATTTTTAGGTGTTAGCCTTTCTTTACTCAATAAAAATAGTAGGCACGCACATATGTGGTGTTTTTAGCTGGCAGTTCGTCATTAAAATGTAATCCCTCATGTAAAGGTATTGACATGTTAGAACCAAAGATTGAGCACTACTACATAGTCTACAGTGTCAATATACTGAATCACTAGAACTCAATGTAACATTACAGCTAAATAAAACAGCAGCACAGCCAGAAAAGCCTATCATGCAAAGAAGCCCCTAAAGACTCTTACTGGGTTCAACTAGAGATAAGAAATTGTCATCTAACATTCAACAACAAAAAGAAATGTTAGAACAGAAATTGCACTGTTTCTCACATAGATGGAAGGCATCCAATTAATGGATTCAATGGGATTATCCTGCGAGCTCTGTACAAGTCAGCCTTGTGAATGGAAATCCATGCCCATATTTGGTGTTTGTCCTCAGATAACTCAGGGCACTCAGTTTCACAATACTAATCACACAGAGCAGGCCGCAGTCTGAAAGAACAGCCTGTTAGACATACTATGGCAACAATATGGTCACAAAGCAGTTAAGAACACATTGTTATGAAAATGTAACAATTTTCCAAAACCAAGAAATTATTGGTGGTGCATAAAAAAAAAAAAATATTCGATATTTATCAAGCAACAAAAACATAAACCAAACAAAGGAGTTATCTCAGGTGAAGTGCAGTGTACCATGCAGCCACAAGTTAACCCATTTACAATGCTAGGAAAGCTTACAACAAACTGGGCTGCAGGCTGCACTGAACAAGTGTTTGCAGCATCCCCAGTTCAAAGGGATGGTAATGCTCATACATAATACAAACTCCACAGCAGGTATTTTTCTGAAGTCTCCCACATGGGTAATGACTTATGATGTACCTGTAAACATGACATCAGTCCTTCTTACAGTAACCTTTTGAGTGCCAGAGAGGTTTCCAGTGCACTGCACCATATAGGTCAAATAATTCACTGAAATCCCTATAGATATAAAATGAATTTTGAGACCCCATTGGATACCTCGCTCGCATTCTGTGTTTAACACAGTGCCAGAAAGGTATGCAACGCATCACAAAGCTTAGAACTCAGGCACCCAAAGTGTTAAAAAGGTATGTGGGACATTCATGTGTCCCCTAGTGTGCAGTCGCCCCCCCCCCCCAGAACTGTTCCACTACACAACCCCCAGTCTGCTGCATGTATAGAAAAAAATTAAGTTTGGGTTCTGCTTCACCACAAGTTTCTGAATGAATCAATTCCAACTAACATCTGTGTAAAATATAATATACAAGAGGATGGTCTCAGCTCATTATTGTAGTATTAGATTCTATAGCTGAAATGGTTAAGTTAGAACATTATAATAAAAAAATTAAAAAAAAACACACACACCAGAACGCTACAACTTGTGTTTATATTATCTGCAATTATAAAATTTCCTGAAGATAGGATCAACTTGTGTAAAGAAAAAAGTGTCACAGACTCAAGCATTTTGTATCACAAAAATCCATTGTATTCTTGCATCATCTATCTTCAAAGAATATTTAACACATGAAAAGGAATTACAGCTAGTTTTGGGCAGAATGGCCTTTGCATGCTTTGTACAATTTCAAATACACAATGATGCTACAAATGTTTGAGGGAATCAGTCTACAAAGTATAACATAATTAAGGTGTAACATTTTTTTGTAAAGTTGATACCTTTATTGGCTAACTAAACAGATTTAAAATGCAAGCTTTCAAGACTTCTTAGGTATCAACTTTACAAAAAAATGTTGCATCCTGTATTTCTACGGCTAACACGGTACCAACTCTCATCTATTATAATTAAGGTGTCTCACATAGGTAACAAATGTTGTAGCCTCGACATAGATTCATTAACCTCTCTCCTTCATTCCACTGCCAATCGTAATGTGAAGAGCATCACAACCTACATCACAGCCTGTGTGTGCTTACTGCAACTTTGCTTTCTTGAGAGGACGAAGAGAAGTCGCAGCATGCGGGACCCTGGGGTGCAGTCCAACAATGACACAGTTTCCCATGAGAAAGGCACTATAGTACAACAGGTTACTTTTCACCAGTAGCAACAGAACACACACACACACACACACACACACACACATTCTCAGTAATTCTATATTCAAGGCACCACTAACAAACAATCAGCAATATAACAAGGAAACTGACAATACTATCACCACCAGGATGTGCCTTTAGCCAATAACATGTTAGTGTGGCAGCTGTCTTTGAGCATTCTGTATTCAGTTTTTGTAGGCTATCCACCACCCCCTTCGATACTGCAAAATGCCACTTTATGAAAAAGTAGCAGATCATTCACTTTTGCACATGACCCAGCCATAATATGGGCTTAGAGTAAGAGGACTCTGGCAAATGGTATACAAGCTCTGAGGAGAGACCAATCAGAAAATGTACGGCAGCTTCACCTGAACCTGCAAGAATTGGCACAAGATTAGATGTGCATTGAGTAATTAGTGATACTGTAAAGAAATTAGCATATGTGAAGCCAAAACATAGGTCCAAATCAAAAAAAAGAAGTTTAGACGTTGAATATTGTGCTTCTTCATGGCATATGTGAATTAGCCAACAATGTATGCCATTAGTGATATATGGAAATAAATAGGGTCACTGAACTGTTTTCAAATTACACGTGGAATTTCACTGGGGCCCTAACAAACATTGCCCAACAGTTGGGGGGGGGGGGGGGTCCCTAAATGTGCACAGATTAACTAATATGAAGCATCCATCCACTGACTAAAAACCCCTTGCTCGGGCAGTGAAATCCAGAAAACTGGTACTGTTAGGACTACTTGAGGATAACTAGATGACAATTACTGGCAGGGTTGAGAAAAACAAACATATAGGTCAGAAGAACAGGTTACGAACCAAGAGATGAAGAGTTATAAGTCCACCCAATGTTAAACAAAGAAAGGTATAATTTCTTATTATTCTGCTGGGTTTATTTAAAATCTAAACTTCTAACCCCAGTCAACGGAAATCAACATTCTGACAGCCGCATAAAAAAAAAAAAAAAAAAAAAAAAAAGTGTTAAGTAGGAAAGGTTTTAGAGATGCAATATAATAAAGCGTGAAAACCTCATAGTTCCCATCTGATACATTCTTTATGGAGAGTTTCAGCTGTAACAGACAGCACCAAATAGGCAGTAACAGGAGTTTTACTTTAGTAAGCATCAAGGAAACAGTCAATGCCTGCTGAGTTCCCACAGAGTGCAATGGTGTTATAGACACAGATCAATTTGTGTCTCTCTCAATACAAACTAGTGGCATATGATAAACACAAAAGTGGAGCAGTTCTTGGGTAAAACCACCACACAGTGGAAGCAAATACACCAGTTCAGTGACTTACAATTTCAACACCTTAAACAACAGACAGGTACTGCACACAATGCACTCAATTCTTCTAGGAGGCGAATATAGTCTTTGATACCTTTATTGGCTAACTAAGCAGATTTAGGATGCAAGCTTCCAAGACATCTTAGGCATCATATACAAGTACACACTGAATTGTTTAGAATCAAAAGCAGATAAAACAGCTCAGCCCAGTCATTTGATCAGTCAATGGTAGAGCAGAGTGATGTAAATTGAAAACAAGACTTATAGCACCCTGGCAGTCAACAAGCATATTTAAAGGGATAGTAACTTAAAATGTATTATTTAAAAAAAAAAAAAAAAAAGTTGTAGGGTTTATGCCCCTGAGTAAAACAAGGGTACTCCCACTTCTGAAAGTTTTTTTTTCAAAAGTTATTACAGCTCAGAGTTGATATTTTAGGTGCAGTATCAGTGGCCTGAAATTGTACAATGGCACTGTTGCTACACCATCCTATGGAGATTTATGGTCCAGGGACCAGAGCTGTCCATAGGATGGTGTAGCAACAGTGCCATTGTACAATTTCAGGCCACTGTGATATTGCACCTAAAAATATCAACGTTGAGTTGTAACAACTTTTGAATAAAACGCCTTTCAGCACTGGGAGTACCCTGGTTTTACATTTTAAGTATTACTATCCCTTTAATAAAAATTTGTAAGTGTGTCCCGTGGGTCGCCATTGAATTGCTCATTTTGTGAACAAACATGTAAACTCCAAGAGATAATGATTCCTAAACAAGTATATTCTTAATTCGAAGATTAAATGTGCCATCAGACAAATACAAGCAAAACAATCCACTTGACAAGATTCCTTTTTAAGCAGTCTAAAAATATCCATGGGCTACCTTTGCAAGGTGTAAATAAGAGGACAACTTTAACATCTGAAGTAGTTGTTGGACTACAACTCCCCTTGTCCTTACTGCGAGACAAACCTCCACCAGTGGTCACGTTCAATAATGCTAGAAATTGTTATTTAGGGAGCAAACCAAAACTACACCATTGGGGAGAAATGTAAATCCCAGTTGATTACATTTAATTTTACATGTTGTTGTTATTCCTCATTTGGGGTAGCTGGAAATAATACAAAAACTGACACACTTTAAGATAACACACAAAAAAAAAAAAAAGAAATTGTACATATATATATATATATATATATATATATATACACATACATATATATATATACACACACACACACAGGGCTTAAAACTTGAAGTCCTTTACTACTAGCCAGACCTGAAAAGTTACTCGCCACTGCAAGCCATAACATACCCACCAGGGCTAAATTTTCACTCGCCATTGGCTAGTGGAAATTTTGAGCCCTGTGTGTGTGTGAGAATATATATATATATGTCATTGGTGGTAGAACCAACACATAGGGCTTTTGATAAAGAAATAAATGGTATATTTATTATAATATCAACGTTTTGGCCCCCTAGAGGGCCTCACAAGATGAAGGGTCTCTAGGGGGCCAAAAAGTCGATATCACAGTAAAAAAACACCATGCTTCTCTTTATCACAAGTCTTGTGAGTGAACCTGTAATTTTGGTTCTACCAATGACTTTGATTATATCTGTTATATATTGCACCAAGAAGTTTATTTTGACCATTTGTTCTGGGGTGCTCACTTTATTCTGGTTAATAATATTTCATTCAAGGATGGCACTCACATCACCCATATAAACCTGCCTTGATGCTTAGCTAGTTCAGTCACAAAAGGCGAGCACACACAGGACTTAAATACATTACAAGTGTGTGTGTGTGTGTGTGTATATGTATATATATATATATATATATATATATATATATATATATATAAATATAAATACATACACACACATATATATATATATAGGTATATGCACTAACGGTAGGTGACCCTACAGAATGATAAGGGTACAGCGCTCCACAGAAGAATTTTAGGAGACCTGTAGGCCATAACAAGCTAGGGAACCACTGGTTTCCCAGTCCTGACACGTGACCAGCAGCTCCTCGCGCGGGACTTCGCCCGCCGCCAACCGTTTTTAACGGCACCATGGGCTCGAGGCAGACACGTGACGGCGGCGGGAAAAAATGTAGGGAGGGGGAGGGGAATATTACATACATATACACATCCCCACCCCCCGGTAGAGGTGGACAGCATGGGGGCACACCAGTTGCTGCTGGACTCCAACCAGCGGGGTGATGGGAGTCGTAGTTCAACAGCTGGAGAGCCACGTGTTGGTGGGAGGGGAATCACAGCGATAACTCACCAGGTCCGGTTCCAGAATACATGTTTGTTCAGCCAATGAGCAGACCGAGATGAGAATGAAATAAAAGTCCCAAACAGACGAGGGTAATGGAGGACGTCTCCTCAGAGAGCGCTCAGTCAGTCAGGTCTCCATGGTGTAAGGCACGGAGGCGGTTGGGAGGAATAGAGGCAGAGAGCCGCCCGTGCCTCGGATCGCGCCGCACTTTCCTCACAGACTTTCTATTTTTCTTTTTCTTCCGTTTGCGCGACATGAACTGAGGGAGACACGGCCGGCGGCGGCAGAGGGGGCGACACTGATGACGTAACGGGGGCGGGAACTCGGGGCATTGGAGCGTTTCTGCCTACGTCACTTGTTATGGGCGTGCCTCCGATGGGGAATAGGGACGTTGCTGGGCGGGCTGGTACCTTTTCACATAATAAAATAAAAGCAGTGGGGGTAAGGCCGTCGCGGCCGCTTTGGTTACCTTGGTCAACAGAAGCAGCTACTTCCGGTATCATTTTATGTCTGGACGGAAGTGGTGTGTAACTTATCTGCCATCTTGTGTGTGGGCAATGCATTGCAAAAAGTAGTAATGGCGGGGAATAACACTTTTGGGTATTTATCGTACCTGAGCAGAACCTGTGAGTTTTGGAATATTAACTCATGAACCTTCCCCTAATGTAGATTTTATGCAATATGACCCTGCTTGCTGTAACTCAGAGGTGCTCCAGTCTGTCCACAAGGAACTTTTAACATGTTATAACATAGCTCACTGCATAAATACATACTAGTTCAAGCAGCATGTCTCCCCTTGTCTTACTAGTACAATTTGTAACAAATTAGAGACTAAGGAAACATTTCATTGGGGCAAATCATTTAGTAGTTACACTGAGTTCTCGCACTCTAAGAATTTGGCCATCCACCCTGATATTTGGGTAACATCCCTGAGTCGCAGGGTCATGCCTTGAGAGTTCCCTGGTATGGTATTTTTGGGAAAACACTTTCACTTCTTGTGGGTTAAGGTTATTTTTCATGTAGTATTAAAGGTTTACGTATGAAGTCCAAAGAGTACCTTTACTAGGAAAAATTAAAGGGATAGTAATACTTCGTTTTATCTTTATTTTATTTTGTAGACATGAAGAACGATATAAGTCTTCTCTCCATACCTGGGAACTCTCCGGATTTGCCCCGGAGACTCCGGTTCTGACAGAGCTTTACCGGGTCTCCAGGGCAGAGGCTGATTCCTCCGGATGTGGAGAGTTTCTATTGAAACTCTGCCACATCTGCTTTTTCTCCCGTTGTGCCTCCGTCCCCAGCCTTCTGTGTGACACCTTTAACCACTCTGGCACTCAAAGGGTTAAGTCACACACACACTCGTGCCAAGCCCTGCCCCTTTTTGACACAATTAGCGTTATTTTTGTCACCGCCTGCTGAACAGAGGACTACCCTCCGGGCAGCCCTCAACTGGAAGTTCCCAGATATGCTTCTCTCTCAAACCTTTATGGTTTGAGAGATATTCACAAGCAAAGTTTCCCCCTCCCGCCCCTTTTACCTAGTGTAAGCCATATCTTCTCAGATGTGGAATGCAGTCCATAGACCAGACAGATAACAGAAGGGGACAATCTTCTTCCTATGAGAACAATGAAAGCCATGCCCCCCTTGACAAGTTTTTCAGCTTTTTCCCTTATCTTAACCCCTTAACAACCCTTGACGGTCATAGTACGTCAAGGGTCGATTTCACTTAACGACCGATGACGTACTATGACCGTCATCGAGTTCTGGGCTCCCCCCGCGGCTGCACACCGTTCGGGGTGTCCGGAACGCAACGGAGCAAAAAAAAAATTTTGCTCCGTGGTCGTTGAGTCGCGTCTTCGGCCGGATTTCCTGGTCCTTAAGGGGTTAATTGAAGATTGTCCCTCTCTGCAGTCTACCTGGGCACCTCCCTTCTGATCTGGCTGAACAGTGTTACATCAGTAAAAGGGGCAGGAGGGGATACTTTGTCATTTAATTACTCTTGAACTACAACTCTGACAGAATTGAAATAACACTCTACAAGGTCCAAATATTATGATGATTAATTAGAGCTGCTTTTATTATGAAACATTACTATCCCTTTAAGCTGCAGTCAGGACTGCATTTACATCCCAGGCTCTCATAGACAAGACCCTCTAGGTGCCCTTAACTGCCTGTGGACACACACCTACTCCTTACATGAACTGTTCTTTCGTGGATCAGAAAATACCGTTCACCTATAACAAGTATGAATCATAACAACAAAGCTTTAACCCTTTAGGTGTTAAAGAGTTATACAATGCATTGCTCTGAGATGTGTTGGAGATCTCCCAAGAGTTTAAATAATGCCCTGTCATGGGGTAGAAAACTGGTGCACAGACACTGAAATTGCTCTTTCTTCCCATCAGCACCCGGATCCATTGCAGAACAAGAGCATTTGTGAGACAGGGTGCACTGCCTAAAACCAGACTCTAAAAACTGTTAGAGTCTTATTGACAAAATAAATGAAGAGAAGTTCTGGAGCAAACCAGCTGCACGATACACCACAAATAAAACTTCCAATTTGTTATGCTTTTAACACAATGAATGCTAGGGAGGTCTTCAAAGCATTGCTTTGCATTCAAGGGGTTAAATTCCCAATTAAATCTCAGAGTTCTGAAGGGATGTATTTCTTCTGTATGGTATGTTACTATATGTCTAGATTTTCCATGAAGTTCTCTTATAAGGGCGTAAGTGGCTGTCCTCCTGTAAATTTAAATTATGAGGCTGTAAATGTCTTGAATTTTCTTGTAGGAGAGAGCAGGGGAACTTTATTTCACCTCTCTCTATCACATGCTCTGAGGTGTGTGCTGGAATCTTCCCCATGCCCACCACAACTTGCAACTCTGTTTCTACAGCTACGGGAGTATGAGTCCTGTTATTGTGTAAGGGTAACATGACAGGTGCATGGCCCTCACATAGAGGACACTTAAGATCAGAGATCTGCCTGCCTGAAGGGAGTGTGAATGCTGCTCCACCAAGTCTAGCCCCACATTTTTGTTTTTCAATGCATTATTCACTTCTCCATCACTTTAATTAAATCCAATTAATACACTATATAATTTATCTAATTTATTTTTGTGAATAAAGCCGTATTAATGAAATGAGAGGTTTCTGGAGCAAACAAAAATTCCATTGATTCAAATAGGTATTTAAACCCCTTCAACGCAAAAAATATACCTCCCAACATTTCAAATTGCCAAAGAGGGACACTTGTGTTTTAGAGGGTGTTGCTGGGGGCGTGGCTGGTGGGTGGGGCATCACTGAGAATTTTTAGGCTATTTCATGATCTATTGACACCTCCTTGTGTAACCTAATAAATGGCTTATAACAAGACCAAAGTATTTTACTTACACAGATTAATTTATAAACGCATATACTGACGTTTATACAAACATTAATGTGAGTTTTATTGCTGTGGAGCAATGTGATACATTTATATACACACCACACAGTCTGATCTCCTAAACACAGGGGCACCAGGGTGATACACTTATATACACACCACATAGTCTGATCTCCTAAACACAGGGACACCAGGGTGGGAAAGAGGGACATGGGGATTTGGGACTAAAAGAGGGACTGTCCCTCCTAAAGAGGGACACTTGGGAGGTATGAAAGATCTCCAACACATAGAGAATCAATTGAGGAGATGCACTAAGACATGACAAAGAGGTGATAACGTGGAGATGATTCTCCAGTGATATCACTTCTCCAATTTTTTATGTTATTAAATTAAGCCAATCTACTTGCCAACTTTGGAGATCTTAGTACATAGGCTCCACAGAATAACATAGGAACTAGAGAAGTGATATCACTGGAGAAATCATCTCCTCTTTATCACACCTTAGTGATAACCCCCAATGTGTTGGTGACCTCTCTAGCATTAAAGGGACTAACACGCCTCCCAACATTTCAGATGGCCAAAGAGGGACACTTGCATTTTAGGTGCTGTTGCTGGGGGTTTGACTAGTGATCTGGCCATTACAGAGAATTTTACATTATTTTGTAACCTACTGACAACTCTTTTCAAAATTGAATAGATGACTTATAACAAGACCATAGTATTTTATTTACACAGATTAATTTATAAACACATACACTGACGTTTAAACAAACATTAATGTGAGTTTTATTAATGTGGGGCAATGTGATACACTTATATACACACCACACAATCTGATCTCCTACACACAGGGACACCAAGGTGATACACTTCTATACACACCACACGGTCTGATCTCCTAAACACAGGGACACCAGGGTGATACACTTCTATACACACCACACACTCTGATCTCCTAAACACAGGGACACCAGGGTGATACACTTATATACACACCGCACAGTGTGATCTCCTAAACACAGGGACACCAGTGTGATAGACTTCTATACACAACACACAGTCTGATCTCCTAAACACAGGGACACCAGGGTGATACACTTATGTACACACCACACAGTCTGATCTCCTAAACATAGGGACACCAGGGTGATACACTTCTATACACACCGCACAGTCTGATCTCCTAAACACAGGGACACCAGGGTGATACACTTCTATACACACCGCACAGTCTGATCTCCTAAACACAGGGACACCAGAGTAATACACTTCTATACACAACACACAGTCTGATCTCCTAAACACAGGGACACCAGGGTGATACACAGGGCTGGACTGGGAATAAAAACCAGCCCTGGAAAAAATTGCTGACCAATCCCATAGCATTGCGTCATTATACCAGCCTCATAGCATAATGCCATTTTTTTCTTGTTTATAAAAGGGGAAACATGCATTTTAAAACACTCCAGAGTAATAAGGAGTTATATATATATATATATATATATATATATATATATATGTATGTATATATATACATACATATACACACACACACACCACCTCTTGACTCTCGATTCCCCTCTTTTGCCTCTTTCTCCCACTCTTCATTCCCACCTTTTGCTTCGTTCTCCCCCTCTTGACTCTTGAGCCTCCTCCTTTTACCTTTTTCTCCCTTTTGATCCCCCTTTCTCCCCCTCCTTTTGCCTCTTGGTCTCTCCTTTTGCCTCTTGATTGCCCCCCTTTCACCTCATGATCCCCCCTCCATTTGCCTCTTTTTTTCCCACTCTTGACCCCCTCTGCCTATTTCACCCGGTCTTAATTCCCCCTCTTCTCAAGTTGCCTCTCTTTACCCCTCTTGATCTTCCTTTTACCACTCTACCCCTCTTGATCCTCCATTTTGCCTCTTTCCCCATTGTCTTTTCATCCCCCCTTTTGCCATTCTCCTCTTCTTGAGCTCCCTCTTTGCCTCTTTCCCCCTCTTGCCTTAATCCAGCCTTGACTCTTGTCTTGATCCCCCTTTTGCCTCTTTCTCTCCCTCTTGCCTCTCTCTGCCCCCTTCCTGATTCCTTCCTTTTGCCTCTTTCTTCCCCTCTTGCCTTTTCTCCCCTCCCCCATTTTCCTCTCTTGATCTCCCCTTTGCCTCTTTCTCCCCCTCATTAACATTTGATCCCCCTTTTGCCTCTCTCTCCCCTTCTTGACTCTTGATCTCAACATTTTGTCTTTTTCCCCCTCCTGATCCCCCCTCCTTTTGCCTCTTGGTCCACCCTCCTTTTGCCTCTTTTCTCCCCTTTGCCGCTTTCTCCCCCTCATTAACATTTGATCCCCCTTTTGCCTCTCTCTCCCCTTCTTGACTCTTGATCTCAACATTTTGTCTTTTTCTCCCCCTCCTGATCCCCCCTCCTTTTGCCTCTTGGTCCACCCTCCTTTTGCCTCTTTTCTCTCTTTTGCCTCTTTTTCTCTCTCTTGCCCCCCCCCTCTTTTACACGCTATTGATCCCCCTTTTGCCTCTATATAAAACCTCTTGATCCCCCTTTTGCCTTTCTTGCTGTCTTGATCCCCCCCCTCTCCCTCCCTCCCTCCCTTCCTCTTGCCTGTGACCGTGTCTGCTGAAGCGGTCTCTGCTACCAGCCTCCCGCTCAGCTCAGTCTCCGCAGACAAGCGCATAAGGTAGGAGCGGCCAGCCTACCTGGTACGCAGACGCAGTGCTTTTCACACTGCTTCTGACGTCAAGGGGTCTAGGCCCGGCCTGCCTCCACTCACTATATGCGGCCGTTCAAATCTCACGGCCGCTTGTTACCTTGCGGCCGCTGATTGGCTTTGTAAAGTTAGAGCATTTGTTTAAGCAGCCCCGGCCAGCCCCCAGTGAAGCCCAGTGCTGGCGGCCTACCGGGATTTTTCCCGGTATCCCGGTAGGCCAGTCCGGCCCTGGTGATACACTTATATACACACCACACAGTGTGATCTCCTAAACACAGGGACACCAGTGTGATAGACTTCTATACACAACACACAGTCTGATCTCCTAAACACAGGGACACTAGGGTGATACACTTATATACACACACCACACAGTCTGATCTCCTAAACATAGGGACACCAGGGTGATACACTTCTATACACACCGCACAGTCTGATCTCCTAAACACAGGGACACCAGGGTGATACACTTCTATACACACTGCACAGTCTGATCTCCTAAACACAGGGACACCAGTATGATACACTTCTATACACACCACACAGTCTGAACTCCTAAACACAGGGACATCAGGGTGTTACACTTATATACACCCCACACAGTCTGATCTCCTAAACACAGGGACACCAGGGTGATACACTTATATACACACCACACAGTCTGATCTCCTAAACACACGGACACCAGGGTGATACACTTATATACACACCACACAGTCTGATCTCCTAAACACAGGGACACCAGGGTGATACACTTTATATACACCACACAGTCTGATCTCCTAAACACAGGGACACCAGGGTGATACACTTATATACACACCACACAGTCTGATCTCCTAAACACAGGGACACCAGAGTGATACACTTCTATACACACCACACAGTCTGAACTCCTAAACACAGGGACACCAGGGTGTTACACTTATATACACACCACACAGTCTGATCTCCTAAACACAGGGACACCAGGGTGATACACTTATATACACACCACACAGTCTGATCTCCTAAACACACGATCACCAGGGTGATACACTTATATACACACCACACAGTCTGATCTCGTAAACACAGGGACACCAGGGTGATACACTTTATATACACCACACAGTCTGATCTCCTAAACACAGGGACACCAGGGTGATACATTTACATACACACCACACAGTCTGATCTCCTAAACACAGGGACACCAGGGTGATACACTGATATACACACACCACACAGTCTGAACTCCTAAACACAGGGACACCAGGGTGATACACGTATATACACACCACACAGTCTGATCTCTTAAACACAGGGACACCAGGATGGGAAAGCGGGACAGGTGAATGTAGGTCTCAAAGAGGGACTGTCCCTCCGAAAGAGGAAGACACTTGTTTCCTATGGGTTAAAATCCCCCAAATAAATAAATACAAGCATTTGCCATTTTTATTACCGCTCTGTGGTGTAGATGGTTTGCACCATAATTCTTCCAAGTTTATTTTGTGAATAAAACCTCAGTCTCTAAATTGGTGCCAGAGCAGAAGGCAGAAAGGCAGAGGGTGAATCCCTACTTGACTTGTGTATGTATACAGGCAGCGACAGCTCGAGGTTCACCATTTTTAAATTATTTAGTTTGTTGCAAATTGACCTTTTCCCACCCAATGCTTTCCATTGACTTAAAGGGATAGTAATACTTCGTTTTAACTTTATTTTATTTTATAGGCATTAAAAAAACATGAAGAACGATATAAGTCTTATCTCTCAGACCTTTATGGTTTGAGAGATATTCACAAGCAAAGTTTCCCCTCCCGCCCCTTTTACCTAGTGTAAGCCATCTCTTCTCAGATGTGGAATCCAGTCCATAGACCAGACAGATAACAGCATAGGACAATCTTCTTCCTATGAGAACAATGAAAGCCCTGCCCCCCTTGACAAGTTTTTCAGGTTTTTCCCTTCTCTTAATTGAAGATTGTCCCTCTCTGCAGTCTACCTGGGCACCTCCCTTCTGATCTGGCTGAGCAGTGTTACATCAGTAAAAGGGGCAGGAGGAGGATACTTTGTCATTGAATTACTCTTGAATTACAAATCTGACAGAATTGAAATAACACTCTCCAAAGTCCAAATACTATGAGGATTAATTAGGGCTGCTTTTATTATGAAACATTACTATCCCTTTAAGTGTGAATTACGTTCTCATACTTAGCAGAGCAGCTTTCACCTTATTTTGCTCATAATTTTACATGCAGAGTAGCTTCTTCCCAGTGCTGAATTCTTCTATTATATTAGAATTATACCCTAGGAATATGTGGCGCTTAATTTGTTTAAGGGGCCATTTTCATGTTTTAATAAGACTGCTACTAAACCTCTCAGCTGGAAAACAAACGTAAGTGTGTGACTTTAGCAAATTTGCTAGTTGGGCGATTGTAACGGTTTGTTTGACTCACAGACACAGAGTTAAGATAAAACAGTTTTATTGAAATCAATAATACATAAAGAACCCTCACAGGTCCTGTAGTATATAAGATATAGTACAGACGCATACGACAGGTTACTTATGCCTACACAGGTCCAGCATGTATATATAGAAGGCAAACAGTTATGCTGACACAGGTCAGGCAATGCAGTATACAGGTTCCAGTAATGTAGGAGTTAATGTTCACAGACAAGGAGAACAGTTCAAAGAGTTTGGGCGACCAGCTGCATCAGGAGACGCCACAATTAGAGTCCACAATATACAGGCCACTGAAGGCTTCAGTAGGGCTACCGGTACTAAAACGGAGGCAACAATAGCAACAGGTTTTGACAAGGATGAGCGCTACCAATGGTAGAATAACGGAGACAGCACTTGCAACCGGGTAAACAGAGTGGAGCGAACCAGTGCACTATACCGGTGCAATCACGGAGGCAACACTTGCAACCGGATTTGGTAGAGTGGAGCGAACCAGTGCACTATACTGGTGCAATTACTGAGGCAACACAGCAACCGGTTAAATAGAGTGGAGCAAACCACTGCACTATACTGGTGCAATCACGGAGGCAACACAGCAACCGGTTAAATAGAGTGGAGCGAACCACTGCACTATACTGGTGCAATCACGGAGGCAACACAGCAACCGGTTAAATAGAGTGGAGCGAACCACTGCACTATACTGGTGCAATCACGGAGGCAACACAGCAACCGGTTAAATAGAGTGGAGCGAACCAGTGCACTATACTGGTGCAATCACGGAGGCAACACAGCAAACGGTTAATCAGAGTGGAGCGAACCAGTGCACTATACCGGTGCAATAACGGAGTCAACACAGCAACCGGTTAATCAGAGTGGAGCGAACCAGTGCACTATACCGGTGCAATAACGGAGGCAACACAGCAACTGGTTAAACAGAGAGGAGCGAACCAGTGCACTATACCGGTGCAATCACGGAGGCAACACAGCAACCGGTTAAACAGAATGGAGTGAACCAGTGCACTATACCGGTGCAATCACAGAGGCAACACTTGCAACCGGGTTTGGTAGAGTGGAGCGAACCAGTGCGCTATACCGGTGCAATCACGGAGGCAACACAGCAACCGGTTAAATAGGTGGAGCAAACCAGTGCACTATACCGGTGCAATCACGGAGGCAACACAGCAACCAGTTAATCAGAGTGGAGCGAACCAGTGCACTATACCGGTGCAATAACAGGGGCAACACAGCAACCGGGTTAGGTAGAGTGGAGAGAACCAGTGCACTATACCGGTGCAATCACAGAGGCAACACTTGCAACCGGGTTAGGTCTGGGACTAGGCCAGAAGCGCTCTGCGTAAAGGGAGACCAGCCAGCCTGATATACTGATATGCCAGCAGAAAGGCAATGGAGTTAGAATGTCGCCGAGGCGACTAGTACACAACGGGCACTGCCAAGTCAGGATCCAGGAGCAGGAACGTCAGCCAGGCCAGGGCAGGACACAGGTGCAGGAACGTCAGCCAATCCGGGTCGGTACACAGGAGCAGGAACGTCAGCCAGGCTGGGTCGGTACACAGGAAACAATCACTGGAGAGTAGTCAGGCAGTCCGGGTCAGTACACAGGCGCAGGAACAGGAGAATAGTCAGGCAAGCCAAGTCGATACACTGGAACCACAGTACGAACGTAGAACTGGCACAGGAACACCACAAAAGGGCAGCCATAAGGTGCAGGAGCCCAGTATATAAAGGCAATACTGGGCGGGCTAAACACAGGGCAACCAATGAGGGCCTCCTACAGGATAACTGACAGGAAAGGAATCACGGGCACCGTGATAGCAATCAGCATACCTGGAAACTTTCAGGGCTTGATCCAGATGTCAGGGTGAAGGGCCAAATTCTCAGAGTGAGAGAGTCCAGTGCTATCTATTGTCTAATCTACTCCAATGAACTGCTTCTTTCTATCTAAATTGGTACCACTTGTACAGGTCCGGATTTACATCTCAGGCTCCCCTAGGCACAACACCCTCCAGTGCCCCTATCCCTGCCTTTGTCCCATCCATAACCACACCCCTTCACTTGGCCACACCTCTTTACGTAACCACACCCCCTTTGTGGCCAAACCTATTTTTTTTATTTATTCTTCACGGTACTGTGGCAGTTTTCCAGATGCAGATGAAAATGTTATAAATAGGAATGGGGTATGTACAGCATATATATACAGACAGCATAAATAATCTTTACTAGAAATGTAGCCTGCTCTTTCCCCATGTTTAAGACCCAAGTAATGGGAAGGTATGGCTACCAAAGAAAAATCAAGCAGGGAGCTCTAAATTATACAGTGCAGAATCTGCAAGAGAGAGTAGTGCTTAAAAATGATGTAGGGATTACGGATTTGCAACACTTGGAATTACAATTGGAACTATATGTGGATTTGCAGATGAGAACTGTTGAAACCGTTATTTGGACTGCTATTGATACACATTTATCAAGTACTATTAAGGATATGGTAAATGGGATAATAATAGTTTGAATGACTGGTTTGATACAGTGCCCTAAAAAGATGCCAGTCCAGCCTTGTTCGACTGGTATCCACAGAACCAAGCCACACTGTCTGCCAGCCCTGCCTTGCTCCAGTGGTAGCCACAGAATCACACTACACTGTTTGCTAGTCCATCATTGTTTCACTAATTGGCACAGAGCCATACTACATTGTGTTCATGAACAGTTTTGTTCGAATTATAGCCACAACCACAGGGCACTATGCCACACTGTCTTCCAGCCCAGCCTTGTTTCACTAGTAGCAAAAAAACCACACCACACTGTCTGCCAGTCCATCATTATAATAATAGATGAGAGTTGGTACCGTGTTAGCCGTAGAAATACAGGATGCAAAATTTTTTTGTAAAGTTGATACCTTTATTGGCTAACTAAACAGATTTAAAATGCAAGCTTTCAAGACTTCTTAGGTCTCTTCCTCAGGCATGTTATACAGATAAATATGAAAACTTCTCTCTTAAATACAAGTACACATTACATTGTTTATAATGGAAATCAGATAACAAAGTTAGTCCAGATACCAATTCCTTGATCAGTCAATGGTAGAGGATGTGAAGGTATCAACTTTACTTTACAAAAAAATTTTGCAGTCCATCATTGTTTCACTAATAGACACAGGAACACTACATTCTCTTCCAGAACAGTCTAATTCCAGTGATTGCCATATGACTACACTGCACTGTTTGCCAGCACAGCCTTCTTCCCCCTGTTAGACACATAAACACACTCCACCGTCTGCCAGCCAAGCCTTGGTCCACTGGAAACCAGAGAAGCACATTACACTGACGGGACCCTTTGAGGAAACCAGAGAAGCACATTACACTGACGGGACCCTTTGAGGAAATCACAGAAGCACATTACACTGACGGGACCCTTTGAAGAAACCAGAGAAGCACATTACACTGGTGGGACCCTTTGAGGAAACCAGAGAAGCACATTACACTGACGGGACCCTTTGAGGAAACCAGAGAAGCACATTACACTGACGGGACCCTTTGAGGAAACCAGAGAAGCACATTACACTGGCGGGACCCTTTGAGGAAACCAGAGAAGCACATTACACTGGCGGGACCCTTTGAGGAAACCACAGAAGCACATTACACTGGCGGGACCCTTTGAGGAAATCACAGAAGCACATTACACTGACGGGACCCTTTGAGGAAACCACAGAAGCACATTACACTGGTGGAACCCTTTGAGGAAACCAGAGAAGCACATTACACTGACGGGACCCTTTGAGGAAACCAGAGAAGCACATTACACTGGCGGGACCCTTTGAGGAAATCACAGAAGCACATTACACTGACGGGACCCTTTGAGGAAACCAGAGAAGCACATTACACTGGCGGGACCCTTTGAGGAAATCACAGAAGCACATTACACTGACGGGACCCTTTGAGGAAACCACAGAAGCACATTACACTGGTGGAACCCTTTGAGGAAACCAGAGAAGCACATTACACTGATGGGACCCTTTGAGGAAACCAGAGAAGCACATTACACTGGCGGGACCCTTTGAGGAAACCAGAGAAGCACATTACACTGACGGGACCCTTTGAGGAAACCAGAGAAGCACATTACACTGGCGGGACCCTTTGAACATGGAATCAATCTTGGTCTTTTTCTGTCTGTCACAATCAAAAGCTGATGAAAATTGAAATAAAAAAACCTAAAAACTACTAGAAAGCCACATGTTTTTACACTCCTCTTTTGTCTGTGCAAATTATAGCTGCAATTGTCTTACTTACAGGCAGGAACATTTGACAAATTCAATGTCTTGATAGCTTTTTTGATCTAGATGGCAGATATTATGTTTTCATTGTGCTGGGATTTACATTTTAAGCTCAGAAACTGTAAGAAACTAGAGTACTATCTATTGTGTCTACATATACCAGAATGCAGTACTCCAACCCAGTGCTACCCCTGGGTGTGTTTGACAGAATTCTAATTTTATTTATCATCTGAGCCAGATTTCCCATTAACATATGCCGGCACATCCCTCTAAGTTAGTAAAATAGTTGAAATGACTCATCCAAGTCTAGGATGTGCTGGAGATTAAATCCATGCAGGATAAAGAGAGGTTAACCCTTTGAGTGCCAGAGGGGTTAATGTGGAACATCTGTAAACTGTGATTCAAGAAACTCGGCTACCAATTATAGTGTAGCATGAAATCATGCTTCAATTGTTAGCTTAAAAATAAAGTTTTACCAAAAGGCAGATGTAATCACTGACTTACAACTTTCTCATCCAAGGCTCTTATTCATAGCCTATCATTAAGACTTTTGGGTGTGAATCACATAAGACAGAATGTCTCCTGGTGTGAGCTGAACACTTATTTACACTTGCCTTTTGGAGGAACTTTGTTTTTGAGAAATACGTTTGATAATATTCCCGCTGCTGCCGATGCCGCCCCCGCCTCCACCCACCTGTCTCTGCTGCTGCATAGCTCACACACTCTCCTGCCAGCTTCTCTACCAAATCTAATGGCATAGCTGGTTTCTGTGGTTTTTATGCAGCCACGCAAGCTCCAGGGTGTAGTGCGCAGCTACTTTTGATTATACAATGTGACGTCGTGACGTGACGATGGTCACATCGCCGGGGCTCCCATACAGTGAAAAATCATTAGCAGACTGCAGTACAAGACTGCAGGCGCAGCAGTGGGTCATATGGGGCGGCCCAGTTACAAGCGAGCACAAACAGTTACTATTAGTGCTTGCCTCGGCTTGCACCTACAAGGGTGCTTGGTTGCAAAAGTAGTATTTAATTTACATCCCAGCTGCAGGCATTTCATTTTAAAGTGGGCAGGCTGGTGGGTGTGACAGGGCCATTGCCAGGTGCCCCTGAAAATCGGGCGCCCTAGGCTAGTGCCTCATCTGCCTATTGGCAAATCCGACCTTTCACTTGTACCAGGAAGACAGGGGGAGAAGTCCTGCTTGTCTTGTGTATATGGAACAGTGATATCAGTGGTGTAACAACAGGGTCGCAGGGGTAACAACTGTGACCAGGCCTGGCCAACCCGCTGCAAGTCCTCTGCCCAGTGCCCACAACAAACTGAGGTTTGTGCCTTCATCGGCACAGACCTCTATTAGCAGCTGAGCTCCCTCTCTGTTAGCAATGCAGAGCAATGGGAGATGACATCAGGTCCCAGCAATCTGCATTACTGGAGAGAGGACCGCACAGGAGGCACAGTCCTCTCCTGCCATGCCGCTGGACCACTAGGGAGGTAGGAGATGGACACTTGAGGGTCAATGTGGGCATTGTGGAGGGGGTCAATGGGGGTATTGTGGAGGTTAACATTGGGGGCAATGTGGAGATGGACATTGGGGACAATGTGGAGATGGCTAATGGGGGGCAATGTGGTTGAGGGGGCATGGCAATTTTTGCACCAGGGCCCGGTGGCTTCTAGTTATGCCTCTGAGTGATAACTTTTAAGTTGTTACATGTTCCTTGAGAACTGATTGGAGCATCTCTCAATTAGAGTAAGTATGGCTAAGACTGTTTATTATGGGAACTTGAATTATTTACAAGATCTCAGGTTCAGTTTATTCTGGACATTCCCAGGTGTGATGAGCAGCCTTCATAGACCCTCTGTTATAGGATTTCAGAATATATTTACCGGGGGAGTTTACGTTGCACGGCAGTCAGGTATTTCTGCTGAACCAATAAGGAGTTGCAAGGTTTAAAGGGTTAGTAATGCCCAAAATAAAGTTTATTCTATATGTTAGATTTTACAAAAATAGAGTATTTTGAAAAAAATGTCCTATCTCTCAAACCTTTATGGTTTGAGAGATATCCTGCTCTAAAGTCCTCCCCTCCCTCCGCTTCTCCTGACATCAGCGCTCTGCTGGCAGCAGGAGATCCCGGTCTGGGGATCAGCCGGCGGCTCTGCAGCAGAGCCGAAATCGCATTATTGGAAAAGAATTACTTCACTGGAACAGTCTACAAAGTGTGCTTGATTTGCAAGCACACTTTGTAGACCGTTCCAATGAAATAATTATTTTCCAGTATCACTATTGCGGCTCTGCTGCAGAGCGTCCTCGTGTCGGCCGACACGGATCTCCTCCTGTCCTCTTGTCAGCTTTACAGCTGACGTCAGGAGAAGGGGAACTTTAGTGGAGGATATCCCTCAAACCATAAAGGTAGATAGGACTTTCCCCAAATACTTTATTTTTGTAAAATCTACCATATAGAATACACTTTATTTTGGGCATTACTAACCTTTTAAACGTTTCACTTGCAGAATCAGATACTTTTTGATAAATGTGTTCCATAAAACATATCCCCCAAGTGTCCCTGCTTTAGGAGGGACTTTCCCTCTTTGAGACTCAAATCCCCATATCTCCCAACATTTCAAATTGCCAAAGAGGGACACTTGTGTTTCAGGGGGTGTTGCTGGGAGCGTGACTGGTGGGCGGAGCATTACAGAGACTTTTCAAGCTATTTCATGACCTATTGACAATACCTTGTATAACCTAATAAATTATGTACAACAAGACCAAAGTATTTTATGTACACATACTAATTTATAAACAGATATACTGACGTTTAACCCCTTAAGGACCGGGAAAATCTGAGTT
The DNA here is from genome assembly GCA_037306005.1 of Rhinophrynus dorsalis. Classification (NCBI taxonomy): domain Eukaryota; kingdom Metazoa; phylum Chordata; class Amphibia; order Anura; family Rhinophrynidae; genus Rhinophrynus; species Rhinophrynus dorsalis. Next base: position 21,881,698 of record CM074723.1, read on the forward strand.
AGATTTGACTTAAGGACCGGAGCAATTTTGACTTTTTTGACTATGTCTTTGTTCAACCATATTTTCTCTTTAATTCCTTTTGTGCACCCACATAAATTATATACTGTTTTTTTAAGCACAAGTAGGGCTTTCTTTTGATACCACAATTATATGAATACCTCATTGTTTAATTTGATTAAAATAGAAAAAAAGAGGAAAAAAATTGAAAAAAAAACAACATTTTGCTTACATTTTTCTGTCAGGATTTGCATACTATTAGTTAATGAAAAAAAATACCCCTAAATATATTCATTTACTTCTCCTGAATATAAGAGTACCCCATATGCCTAGTATTTTAGTCCTTTACTCACATTTACAAGGTAAATATTACAAGATGGCTGCCGTAATTTCCAACTTGTGATTTTTCAACAATTGGCATGTGAGCATCATAGCTTAGCTGACGGTGCCAGAACCAAAAATGTCCCACAAAGGTATATGTTTCTGAAAACTACACAACATAAGGTAAATAATCAGGAGAATTTTGGAGTTTTTCATGCAGCTATTTTTCCAGAAAAAAAATTCAAAATTGTGGTAATATTTTGTTTTTTTGCAGTTTTCACACTTACATTTCAATACTACTGTTGATATCAAGCACATGATAGGTGAAGATTTTTAAAAATGCATTGTTTAGTGTTCAGCTCCTTCTTCTGAGTACGGCAATACCCCATATGCATAGGTTATTCAAGGTTTGCGGGAGCTATGGGGCCCAAATTGGAACATGCGCGTTTCCAGTTTCACACTTTGAATTTTCACAGCTTGTATCACTGGTGCCATGTCTCATTTGGGGCTGTGTAACAGTGCTCCACTCTAAGATTTCCCCCCAAAAGTATATATTTTTGGAAAGTAGACACCCCAGGCTTTCATTTTATGTATGTTTTCAATTTTTTTACGCAGCCATTTTACCACCAATCGCTCGTAAATCTTGACGTAAGTTAAAAAAACACCGTTTTTCACACTTGCACTTCAATGTTGATGTGAATTTCAAGCACAGGATAGGTGAAGATTTTTAAAAATGCATTGTTTAGTGTTCAGCTCCTTCTTCTGAGTACGGCAATACCCCATATGCATAGGTTATTCAAGGTTTGCGGGAGCTATGGGGCCCAAATTGGAACATGCGCGTTTCCAGTTTCACACTTTGAATTTTCACAGCTTGTATCACTGGTGCCATGTCTCATTTGGGGCTGTGTAACAGTGCTCCACTCTAAGATTTCCCCCCAAAAGTATATATTTTTGGAAAGTAGACACCCCAGGCTTTCATTTTATGTATGTTTTCAATTTTTTTACGCAGCCATTTTACCACCAATCGCTCGTAAATCTTGACGTAAGTTAAAAAAACACCGTTTTTCACACTTGCACTTCAATGTTGATGTGAATTTCAAGCACAGGATAGGTGAAGATTTTTAAAAATACATTGTTTAGTGTTCAGCTCCTTCTTCTGAGTACGGCAATACCCCATATGCATAGGTTATTCAAGGTTTGCGGGAGCTATGGAGCCCAAATTGGAACATGCGCGTTTCCAGTTTCACACTTTGAATTTTCACAGCTTGTATCACTGGTGCCATGTCTCATTTGGGGCTGTGTAACAGTGCTCCACTCTAAGATTTCCCCCCAAAAGTATATATTTTTGGAAAGTAGACACCCCAGGCTTTCATTTTATGTATGTTTTCAATTTTTTTACGCAGCCATTTTACCACCAATCGCTCGTAAATCTTGACGTAAGTTAAAAAAACACCGTTTTTCACACTTGCACTTCAATGTTGATGTGAATTTCAAGCACAGGATAGGTGAAGATTTTTAAAAATGCATTGTTTAGTGTTCAGCTCCTTCTTCTGAGTACGGCAATACCCCATATGCATAGGTTATTCAAGGTTTGCGGGAGCTATGGAGCCCAAATTGGAACATGCACGTTTCCAGTTTCACACTTTGAATTTTCACAGCTTGTATCACTGGTGCCATGTCTCATTTGGGGCTGTGTAACAGTGCTCCACTCTAAGATTTCCCCCCAAAAGTATATATTTTTGGAAAGTAGACACCCCAGGCTTTCATTTTATGTATGTTTTCAATTTTTTTACGCAGCCATTTTACCACCAATCGCTCGTAAATCTTGACATAAGTTAAAAAAAACACCGTTTTTCACACTTGCACTTCAATGTTGATGTGAATTTCAAGCACAGAACAGGTGAAGATTTTATAAACTGCATTGATTAGTGTTCAGCTCCTTCTTCTGAGTACGGCAATACCCCATATGCATAGCTTTCTCATGGTTTGTGGGAGTTACGGGTCCCAAATTGGAACATGCGCGTTTCCAGGTTCACACTTTGAATCTTCACAGCTTGCGTTACTGGTGCCATTTCTCATTTGGGCTGTGTAACACTGCTCTTTTTTAAGATTTCCCCCCAAAAGTGGATATTTTTTGAAAGTAGACACCCCAGGCTTTCATTTTAGGTGTGTTTTCAAATCTTGCAAACAGCCATTTTACCACCAAGCCTGTGAAAACTTGACATAAGTAAAAAAATTCAGCATTTTTCACGCTTTGCCTTCAATGTTGATGTGAATTTCAAGCACAGAACAGGTGAAGATTTTATAAACTGCATTGATTAGTGTTCAGCTCCTTCTTCTGAGTACGGCAATACCCCATATGCATAGCTTTCTCATGGTTTGTGGGAGTTACGGGTCCCAAATTGGAACATGCGCGTTTCCAGGTTCACACTTTGAATCTTCACAGCTTGCGTTACTGGTGCCATTTCTCATTTGGGCTGTGTAACACTGCTCTTTTTTAAGATTTCCTCCCAAAAGTGGATATTTTTTGAAAGTAGACACCCCAGGCTTTCATTTTAGGTGTGTTTTCAAATCTTGCAAACAGCCATTTTACCACCAAGCCTGTGAAAACTTGACGTAAGTAAAAAAATTCAGCATTTTTCACGCTTTCCCTTCAATGTTGATGTGAATTTCAAGCACAGAACAGGTGAAGATTTTATAAACTGCATTGATTAGTGTTCGGCTCCTTCTTCTAATTACGGCAATACCCCATATACATAGGTTTGTCAGGGTTTTGGGGGAGCTACTGGGCCCAGTTGGAACATGTTAGTTTCCTTTTACAGACATGCCATTTTTACAGCTGGTGCCTTGTCTCATTTCGGTCTGTTTGGCAATGCTGCAATTAATTTTACCCCCAAAAGTATATTTTGTAGAAGAGTAGACAACCCTGGCTTACATTCTATTTGCATCTTATCAATTTTTTCGCTGCCACTGTATCACCAATCCCTCCCAAAATCTGCAGTAAGGCAGAGAAACACCATTTTTCACATTTCTATTTTAGTGTTGCTCTGGATTTCAATCAGATTATATTTGCAGATTTTTTAAATGCTTTACATTAGTGTTGAGTTACATTGTCTGAGTACGGCAATGCCCCATATGCATAGGTTTGTCAGGGTTTGGGGGAGCTACTAGGCCCAGTAGGGAACATGTGTGTTTCCATTATCAGAGATAAATGTTGATAGTGTTAGATCTAAGGAGGGATGTGTTTTGAAAAATAAAAAACAGGATATTTCAGGGGGAAAAAGTGGCCAAATAATAAAAGAACCTTTACAGCACTACTGCATTGTGCCTGAATGGTATTCCTTGAAACAGTCACCAATGCAGAGGCCAGGTTTGGAAGGGCAATCAGGACAGTAAGTGGTGGTGTCTGTCCGTATTCCCTTTCTGTAGCAAACCCTGCAGCGCTTCTGTGGTTTGTTCTTTTGGGGAGTTGGGGGGATTTTATAAATAAAATGTACTAACCCGGGTCTTGGTGGAATTATTTCAGACGCACCTTGAAATAAAAATATGGAAATAAGTTGTAGCTGGTACTGTAAAAAGCTACATGTTTGATTGGGGTTTGCCAGCTTAAAAAGTAAAAAGGAATTATGTACAGCAGTCTGCATCATATAGATGGCAACTTTTTTATACCATGCCCTACACTTCCTCATTGCGAGGTATGGCTGCATTAGTTGATCACTCAGATCAACTCCCCCCATGTTTTTATTATAGTCCGTGATGCAGACTGGCTTTCTTATTACCACTGTCCTGCCACGAACAGTGACTGCCACAGATCTGTCCTCATGCATTGTGGTGAGCATGTAGACCTCTTTTTTGTCCCTAAACTTCACTGCCAGCAGCTCCTGTTGGCACAAAGATGATGACGTCCCAGTTTTTAATTTGGTATCTATGAGTATTTTGGGAAACTCCCTGCAATTGCGTCTGACAGTGCCACAGGCCACGGTGTCAAAATAAAACAGAGACCTAAATAAAAGGGGGCTGGTGTAATAATTATCAACAAATAATTGATAGCCTTTATTTAATAAGGGGTAAATTAAATCCCAAACTATTTTCCCACTTGTTCCCATAAATTCGGGGCACCCAGGAGGATCAAGTTTGCTGTCCTTGCCCTCATAAATTCTAAAAGCCTGGGTGTAGCCTGTGGCACTTTCGCACAATTTATAAAATTTGACACCAAATTTGGATCGCTTTGAGGGGATGTACTGCTTGAACCCTAACCTGCCTTTGTATTTCATTAGGGATTCATCTATACTAATTTCTTTTTGGGGCATATACACTTGGGCAAACTTTTTCTGTAAATGGCTTATTAGGGGACGAATTTTGTATAGTCTATCATACTGGGGGTGTTCTTTTGGGGGGCACAGGGTATTATCGTTAAAATGCATAAAGTGCAAAATGATTTCAAATCTGGACCTGGTCATAGTCTTGGGGAATATAGGGGTATCACATACAGGGTTTTTGCTCCAGTAGGATCGGATACTGGGCTTTTTTATTATACCCATTGCCATTATTAAGGCCCAGAATTGCTTAAATTCTATGAGGTCTATGGGTTTCCATATTTCTTCCTTAACTACAAAAGCTGTAGGGTTGGCGGCAGTATACTGGGCTGCATACAAGTTGGTTTGGGACATAATTTCCCCTAAAAGGTCTTCCCCCAAAAATAAATCAAAAAAATTATCATAGTTAAATCCCTCAACATCAATTTGAATCCCTGGGGTGCCTGTAAATTCTGGTATTTGTGGGCAAAAATTTATTGGGGATACCCAATCATTATGATCAGGAGTGGCTGGTGTTGGGGCATTTCTTTGGCCAGATCTTTTTGCAGGTGCTGGGGCAATTGCCAGGGCAGCTCTTGGGGCAGCACTTGGGGCATTCCTTTTGGCAGGTATTTTGCAAAGTCTTTTGGCAGATCTTGTGACAGGATTTTTGGCAGATCTTGTGGCAGGATTTGTGGCAGGAATTGTGGCAGGTGCTGGGGCAGGATTTTTGGCAGGTGCTGGGGCAGTTGCCAGGGCAGCTCTTGGGGCAGTGCGTCTTTTTTTGATAGAAGGCCCAGCGTCGTCAGTAGAGCTGCTCTCAGTTTCTGAAAACTGCTCTATTTCAAAATCTGACGCAGTATCTGTTGCCTCTGAGTCAGATGCCAAAAAGGCATATGCCTCTTCAACGCTATAAGTGCGCTGCATTTTGCCCACTAAATTTTTTTTTCCTTACTCTAACGCTATCCCTAAACCTAACTCTAACCCTAAAACTTACCCTAACCTACGTATATCTAGAACCTACCTAACCCAAGTAAACTACCTATCTAAACTATACTTATTATGTATATATATTTTTTTTTTTTAGTATTTTTTTTTATTTTTTTTTTTTTTTTTTTTTTTTTTTTTTTTTTTTTTCCCTAAACCTAGATCTGTCCCTAAACCTTTCCCTAACACAAGTCTACACTAAACCTACCCACCTACCTACCTAAACTACCTAAATTATATTTAAATCAATTTTTAATAAAAAAAAAATAAAAAAAAATGTAAAAAAAATAAAAAAAAAATTCAGAGGATACAAGGGGGATGGGGGGTATCCCACAGATCAGCAGACGCTGATCTGTAGTTTATTGATCACTGTAAAAGTGATCAGATGGGGGGGATCTTGGTGATCACTGTAAAACAGTGATCAAAGGGTTAATTTTCTGTTTTAACACAGTTTGCAGGAACACTGGAACGCTGGATCGCAATCTGGCACAATCTCTCTCTGTCTCTCTCCACCTCAGCAGTGTGCAAGATGGAGGGAGACAGAGATATATGACAGGGACAGTATTTACAAATACTGTCCCTGTCAATCAGCATTTGCAACATGTGATTCGCTCATCAAGCGAATCGCATGTTGCAACAAACTTTTTACTGGTTGTTACTAAGTGTCCCGGTATCGGGACACTTAGTAACAAGCAGCCCGCGCTCTCCCATCGCTCCGTGCGGCCGCGATGGGAGAGTTTAACCCTTGACGTACCGGGACCGTCAAGGGTCGTTGAAGCACATTTACCCTTGACGGTCCTGGTACGTCAAGGGTCGCTAAGGGGTTAAACAGACATTAAAGTGAGTTTTATTGTTGTAGAGCAATATGATACACTTATATGCACACCACACAATCTGATCTCCTAAACACAGGGACACCAGGGTGATACACTTATATACACACCACACAGTCTGATCTCCTACACACAGGGACACCAGGGTGATACACTTATATGCACACCACACAATCTGATCTCCTAAACACAGGGACACCAGGGTGATACACTTATATACACACCACACAGTCTGATCTCCTACACACAGGACACCAGGGTGATACACTTATATACACACCACACAATCTGATCTCCTAAACACAGGGACACCAGGGTGATACACTTATATACACACCACACAGTCTGATCTCCTAAACACAGGGACACCAGGGTGATACACTTATATACACACCACACAATCTGATCTCCTAAAAAGAGGGACACCAGGGTGATACACTTCTATACACACCACACAGTCTGATCTCCTAAACACAGGGACACCAGGGTGATACACTTATATACACACCACACAGTCTGATCTCCTAAACACAGGGACACCAGGGTGATACACTTCTATACATACCACACAGTCTGATCTCCTAAACACAGGGACACCAGGGTGATACACTTCTATACACACCACACAGTCTGATCTCCTAAACACAGGGACACCATGGTGATACACTTATATACACACCACACAGTCTGATCTCCTACACACAGGACACCAGGGTGATACACTTATATACACCACACAGTCTGATCTCCTACACACAGGACACCAGGGTGATACACTTATATACACACCACACAATCTGATCTCCTAAAAAGAGGGACACCAGGGTGGGAAAGAGGGACAGAGGGATTTTGGGGCTAAAAGAGGGACTGTCCCTCCTAAAAAGGGACCTTGGGAGGTATGAATCCCTCTGTCCCTTTTTCCCATGCTGGTGTCTCTTTATTTAGGAGATCAGGCTGTCTGGTGTGTGTAGAAGTGTATAACATTGCTCTACAGCAATAAAACCCACAGTAATGTTTGTTTAAACTTCAGTATCTGTGTGTATACATTAGTCTTTGTAAATAAAGTAAGTTGGTTTTGCACTGAATCATTTATTCAATTACACAAAGAGGTGTCAATAGGTCATTAAATAACCTAAACATTCTTGATAATGCCCCGCCCACATCCTCAACAACATCACCTAAAACAAAAGTGTCCCTCTTTAGCCATTAGCAATTTGGGGAGGTATGATTAAAGGGAGCTCTACTCTAGGACAGTGGTTCACAAGCTTTTTTTTTTTTGCTCAAGGTACCCCTAACACACAGTCTGCTATTTTCAGGGCACCCCTATCTTTTTATGTCATTTGTCAAGAATGTAATGAAGGTTACACATACATAAATTTAGAGTTATTGTTAGACCTCACAACTAAAATAAACATACTGTACATAGTAATATCCTTAAAATACAGTTGCAAGTCTATGTTCACATTTTTATTCATGCCTTATAGATAAAACTAGTGTAAAAGCCCGCTTACACGGGCCAAGGTCCGGGGTGAAGTTGACCCTTTGAGTGCCGGGGGGGGGGGGTACGCAATGCATTGCATTATGCACCCCTCTGGCACTCAAAGGGTTAAGAGGCCGGTCCTGCTCTGCGTCCTGCCGCCAACGCAGTCATACACTGTAGAGACTGCCCAAAGGCACAGAGTGCTACCAGCACAGAACTCCCAGCATTCTGTTCTCCCAACATTCAGTGCTCCCAGCATTCCATGCTTCCAACATTCTGTGCTCCCAGCATTCCGTGCTTCCAACATTCTGTGCATTCGGGCAGTCTCTACTGCGCATGACTGCTTCTGACAAACATCCTAGGGAATTATAATATAAGATAGGGCACCCTAAGTGAATGTCCGTGGCACACCAAAGTGCCACAGTACCCCAGGTGAGAAACAACGCTCTAGGTAGAGGGAACTCTTAATTTGTTTAACTAGGTAGGTATTGCTATCTCTATAGTTTTGCATTACATCTGCAATATCCTGTACACAGAGATGTCCTCACAACAATGGGCCTCAGTAGACCTGAATGGCGGGAAATGGACACTAGTCTTTATCAGATTTTAGACAGAAACAATTAGCAGTAGACAACCACAAAGACAACATGCAAATAAAGTATACATGAACTACCTTGCTGCTAGTTGAACAACACCTACCTAGGTAAGTCCTTCTAAAAACCAAATCAAGAGCCACTTATTCTTATAATATAGTTCCACTTTAATTAAATTTGTTTTTACTACCATTTTCGCTCTGTCCTTACATTCTTCTTCATCAACAAGTTTCCACATTCTCACCACAGTAAGGAAGGTTGAATTATGTGCACAAATATGAGTCATACTTGAGAACTGCCCTAGTTCAGACTGCCTGTCCCATTATCATTCTATGCTATCTTCTTTTCTGTAATTTATCCATGTTCTGTATGCACTATGTATTTTCAGGGGTGTTGCTGAGAGGAGCTAAGGGGGTTGAAGTCTTGAGTGTTTCAGCACGTAACCACAAATGGAGACTCTGGGCCCCAGTCTCTGGAGCTGCTTCCCCCCACACTTGTTTATTTCAGCCTTCAGCCCGACAATTAAAGGAGCAGTAAACCTTTTTTATGAAAACACAAATTTTATAGAGCCTTTCCTGCTGAATAAAACAAGGTCACTCCCATCGCTGTCAGATGTTTTATTCAAAATTTATAGCAGTTTAAATAATCAGGAAGTAAATTTACTGTGTTTACTTCCTGGAAGTTCTAACTGACAGGAAGTGAATTTACTGTGTTTACTTCCTGATAGTTCTAGGAAATCTAGGAAATCTACAGTAATTAGATATTGACCACTAGAGGGCACTGCTAATGTAAAAAAACATGGGTTTAAACTGGAATAACTCTGGAAATATAAATCTCTCGGCAGTGGGAGTACCCTCATTTTACTCAATAGAAAAATCCCTACAATATATATTTTTTCATAAAAAAAGTTTACTGCTCCTTTAAAATAAACAGAACAGAAAACAAAGGGAGAGGCCCGATGGTGATTTATCAGTTAATCTTTTTTTTACATACTGGATGTTTTAATAAATGTTTTTTTCTTTGATAGATGAACAAACCTTTATGAGTGTTGCATGATTGTTTGGGAGACTGTCTCCCTCCCAGTAAGCACTTATTACTTTGGATTACATGTGTAATTCCCCAGCCACAAATTTTGTGAGTATACCACCACTGGGTGCTTTAGTGGTGGTTATGTGCTTCTAGAAGATTCCACACAGCCCCCCCCCCCATTTGTTTCACCTCTTTGTATTTCTACAAGAAATCAAATCTTGTGGCTCACCGCTGACCAGTTCTGGGACACAGTCCCAGTACCTAAGGGGCTTTGCTGAGTAGCATGGTATCGCATGAGTCTTGTGAGATGTCTGCTGACATCATTGCATGATCACACCATCCCCAACAGATACATGGGGTTGCATACACAGTATCGGCCAGCTGCAGCACGTAGAGGAGGGCATTGTTCCCAGCCTCTCATATTGGGTCTGATCCCGTCCCCAACAACACAGATGCCGAAAATCCTTCTAGAAGTCTACAATTTAGCAAGATGCTAAATCTTAGACTACTTTGCAGCACACATGGCTACTGGGACCTACGTATATATGATGTCAGAAGTGGGATCTTTAATTTTAATTCAATCAAGAACCTGTCACCATATGTTACTAGGCCCTGTTAACCATGTGCTCTACAGAGTACCTGACTCTTGTGGTTGTAGTTCTCCAAGTTCTTGAATGCCAGTCTTTGGCTATCCAAAGACACTTGGGCTATATTTAACTTCTGCTTCAGTATTTTTGTGAAATATACTGCTTCAATACATGCACATACTGTAGGGGTGAATTGCTCACCTGTGTCTTTGCAGATGGTGATATGATTTATTTTTTCTGTTATTATGAGCCCCAGACACCGAGGGGAAGGAGAGCGAGAGTACACACAGAACCGTTCTGCCTTGATGGCAACATTTCTATAGTCCACCAATTAAGACACATATCAGCAAAGTATGTTTATGACCATCTCTGTTTTTTGATGCAGACGCTCAAATGAGCAACACTTAAACCCGCAACATGAGAATCTCATCCTTTTGATGCTGGTGAGATTCTCATGTCGCCCATTTCATCCAAGTGATATGGTTAATGATCCGTTTAGTTGGTCTCCCAAGAGTGGGCAACATTTCCATAGTAAAACATGTGTGCTGGCTAAACAGGTTTATGTTAAAAATCTGAGGTGGGCAGACAGGCTGATTTGCCTCACGGCATGTTGGACACTCATCTTGTAGAATAAAGTGGCATAATGAACTATAGAGAGATGGATGTGTAGTATAGATTCATATACTACTTCCCCATACACAGTGACTGGCATGAACTTCTGTTTCTCTTACATGGAGACTTAGGATTTGTTTCTAGTCAGTGCCTATTTAGGATAAAATTTGAATGTTAATTTATCAATATTAAGGCCAAATGTGAGGTTGAAGTCTAGCCACATACCAGGACATTTTTTTCAGAAGTCAACTGCGGCCAAGTTACGCTTTTCTTTTATTACAATGCTTAAATGGGTATTGTGGAGTTTAAGTAATTAACGCTTTGTACCAAATACCATTGTGACATTTTTGTCATTGTTTAAGAACAGTCTGTTTTTAGTGATCTGTCTTTCAAACTCAAAGAAATTTTCCTGTAACACAAGCTCAAGTTACAATATGTTTGGATTTTTAGCGTAGAATATAGTGTTATCTACATAAATGTACACAGAAGATGCTTTAAACACTGTGGCCAGATATTTTTTAAAGGGATAGTAACCTCAAAAAAAAAAGTACAGGCAAATTTATAGGTACAATTAAAACATACTTACTGCCCTCATTCCCATCGCTCAAACTGTTATGGTTTGAGAGATGTAATAAAATAAAGACCTCTGTTTCCTCCCCTTTCTGCCTGATGAGCTGTAAAGCTGTCAGAGGCAGAATCCGGTCACCCGACTTTAGGCGGCTCTTCAGGAGCGCTGACATCGGGATATCTAACTATAATTACTTCATCAGTATGGTCTACATTGTGTGCTTGCAAGCCAGGCACATGTTGTATACCATGCCGATGAAGTAATTATAGTTATATATCTTGATGACCGTGCTCCTGAAGAGCCGCCGTCTGGTCCCGGAAGCAGAAACTCATGACATCCGCTATACAGCGGACGCATGAGAAGTGGGAGGGAGCGGAGACCTTTATTTTCTTACATCTCTCAAACCATAACGGTGTGAGAGATGGGAATGAGGGCAGTAAGTATGTTTTAATTGTACCTATACATTTGCCTGTACTTTTTTTTCAAAGTTACTATCCCTTTAAATAGGCAAGTAGAAGAGGCTCGATAAAAGAACAATGTAAAAAAAACAATGTACCCCTGCAACCCCAAAGTATCCCTCTCCTATTATCCTAATCCTAGTAACCCAAATTATAATAATACCTATGGGATAAATAAGATAAAAAGCATCATTTATCTGCACCATTAGAATAGTAAAAGCAGAAGTAAAACACGTTTGCAGGGATACTGGCATATGGTCTGATGTCAGGTTTTTATCTCCCCTGCAGTGGATTGGTACAATCGCTTTCCAAGCATCGAGTGCAATCCATTACATAAGCTACTGGCACTGAAGGGGTTATTCCTTTTTTTTTACATTCACACATATTTGGTAGAACCCTTTGAGTGCCAGAGAGGAATGCAATGCATTGATTAACATACCCCTCTGGCATTGAAAGGGTTACTTGTTCATTTAGTAAACCCTTTGAGTGCCAGACTGGTATGCAACGCATTGCTTTGCAGTGCATTGTGTACCCCTTCGGCACTCAAAGGGTTATTCATTTTTCCATTAGACACATGTTTTCAGTAGTTTGGATGTATTGATATGGGACTTAGGGCTCCATATCAATACATCCACTGGTCACTTAGTGTCACAGATAGCAAGGAATGGACAAGAGTCAGTACAGATTCTGAAACACCACCTTTATTGCGCAATGAGATATTCAGTGTAGACACCACAGATACTGGATAGGGTAGAGCGTAACACAAGAAGCCAGTGGTTCCTACCAGCAATAGGAGACTGCTTCTGAGTCAACTTCTCTACTGGAGATTGTGTAATAGCACCTGCTGGGGCTGGGACCCAGGAGAGATCTCAACATAATAAGTGGGGCTAGGACCCAGGAAGTACCGGCATGGTGACTGGGGTTAGGACTCAGGACGGTATAAGCGTAAAGGTCACAACAAGGAATATCAGACTGACTAGGCCTATAGTCAGTATCAGGTGGTATAGCAGACATGCCAAGGGTCAATACCTGAACGGGTAGTCAGTCAGAGCCAATGGTCAATACCAAGTGGATAGTCAGACAAGCCAGGGATCAATACCAGAGCGGGTAATCAGCCAGAGCCGATGGTCAATACTAAGCGGATAGTCAGACAAGCCAGGGGTCAATACCAGAGCAAGTGGTCAGCTAGAGCAGAAGGTCCCATACCAAGTGGGTAGTCAGACAACACTGGACACCGGAGAGACAGGAAGACTAGCCACCGATCATACACTGACACAAACTGAATAAGACTGCACTGTAACACCACGAAAGGGCAACTGGTGTAGTGTCCAGGCAGTTCATATACTATATTCCCCTCCCCTAGGAGGTGGAGTACTAAATGGCCTGTCCCTTTAAGAGTCGGGACACAACGTCACTAGAGGGAATCCCAGTGATGTGCGGCCAACTCTGCTGGCCAGAAGAGGCAGCTATGAGATGCGACAGGAGCCACAAGGGGCAGAAGAGAGGAGACCGGCCGCCCAGACGAGTACCAGGGTGTCTGGCTCTCCTGAAGACCCAGGATGTGGCATAGTCATGGGACTACAAGCAGAGGGGACCAGCCGCCTACCTGAGCACCGGAGCGGCCGGATACCCTCAGAACAAAAGTAAGCGCAAGCGCTTACACTTAGCTTTTTTGTTAGATTTTTGCACACTTCAATTCCAGTGTTGGTGGTGTTTAACATGCTTTAGGGACTCTGCTCCTGCTTATTGTAGGTGCAGATTTTTTGGCGATAAAGTGGGGTCCCTTAACGCTTGTTTCCACCCAACACATGGAATTGAATTGCATTGTAGACTTGTTTCCCATTGCTTCCAATGGGCGCAAAGTTAGCACCCAACTTGTTTTTTTTCCCTTTGGTAGGATCTCATAGTATAGGTTATTGAAAGGCTTACTGTGCTTGAAAAAGTACCTTCGGCTGTTTTTTTTTTTCTTTTATCAGTGGGAATTGAGCCCCTGGTAGGTTATCAAGTTTACTGTATGGGCAATTGCTTATATAATTTAGGAAAGACTGGCAATTACATTTCTTAAAAGATCTGGTAATTACAATTTTTGAACATGATTTGATTGGTTTTATTTTCTGAACACAGTACATTTTGGAGTGATCACTAAATACATTTGCTAATTTGTCTGAATCCTGGATTCTACTTGGGTAGGATTCTGTCAGTACCTCCCTGGTACACTCCACTCCCGTCCGGGCATGAGTGACGGCATGGAGAGAATTATATATTCTCCCCTCTCCTCCCACATCACACTACTGCAGGCCCCAGGCTTCCAGCCGTCTAAAGCACCCTTCTGCGCAGGCACAGACATGACCACACTGAATCCAATTAGTAAGAGGCGTGCGTCAGCGTATTTACCAGAAGATGATGTCAGAGCACCTATATAAGCAGAGCTTGCCCCAGTAGCAGCGCTCAATTACTCTGAATCCCAGATGGAGCTACATCTATCTTGCCTGCATATACTTGTACCTGCTTATTATGGATTTTGACCCATAGCTTGCCTTCTGACCATTCTTGATCTCAGTCTGCCCTGACCATTGGACCTGTCTTCAGACTACTCTTGATCTCAGCCTGCCCTGACCATTGGACCTGTCTTCAGACCACTCTTGATCTCAGCCTGCCCTGACCATTGGACCTGTCTTCAGACCATTCTTGATCTCAGCCTGCCCTGACCATTGGACCTGTCTTCAGACCATTCTTGATCTCAGTCTGCCCTGACCATTGGACCTGTCTTCAGACCATTCTTGATCTCAGCCTGCCCTGACCATTGGACCTGTCTTCAGACCACTCTTGATCTCAGCCTGCCCTGACCACTGGACTTGACTCTGACTACTCTGCTGCCATCCAGCCCTGGACCCCTCAGCCTGCCCTACGACCTCCAGCTTCCCAGCACTTCTTGACCTTCAGCCTATCCTTGTTCCTGTTAAGACCTTTTCATCCTGCCTAGCCTGTCCAGATGCCTGTACTCTGGTACCAGTCACTTTTTTCTTTTCTACATATGTAAGTAATTATTACTTTGTTGTACTGTGTATATATATATATATATATATATATATATATATATATATATATATATATATATATATATATATTCCCAGAGACAAGCACCTAATATATTTAGATAGATATATATATATATATTTTACTTCTGTATATGTATGGGGTTCTTCCCTGCGTTTAGCTTTAGCATTTAGTTAGTAGGTTTCCTGGGTCCTAGTATTTAGGTTCCCCCTAACTTTGATTCTAGTCTATTTTAGAGGATAACAGATTTAAAGGGGAACTACCACCCCACAAAATCTTTATCTTAATTAAGTCTCCATCTGACGACTAGCTGCTTAACACTAGACACCAGAATTATTACCTGGTTTAAATGATTTACGACTTATTCCGAGGCTGACAGTAGCAGGAAGCACGGACATCTTGCCATAGTGACGTCCATGCGCCTGCGCTGTCAGTCCCTTTTGGAGTGCAGTACGCAATGCACTGCTTCCTTGAAAATGTGATCTGTTTGCTGCCTATTTTCGTTTCATTCTCCTCTTTTGCACTCCCCCACCCTTTGTGTATTTGTCTGTACTATTAGGTGGTCGACTGCATCTGTCCGCCTTTCCAGTCCAATTCCCTTATCCAGGCTCTTCCATATGCCAACCGCAGCTAATTCTCCACCTGAGGATAAAGTTAACTAACCCCTTAACATCCAGTAGTATTGGGGTTGGATGACCCTTAAGGACCACATAGACGTAATTTGGCAAGCCGGCACACATAACTGATCATGTGTACAGGTTTTCTGAACAAGAGGCCAAAACTGACCAATCGGATCTTGGAGCAGTCAGTTTCAAACTCCTGTAGCGATCACATCACTCCTGCAGAAGTGCTATGAACACAAAACCCATGAAGTGCCAAGACCGGCACCAGTCCTAAAGGCACGGACACTGGTGACGTGTCAGGACCATCAACAGTCAGTAAGGGGTTAAAGAAACCATGATTAACTTTCAGTTTGTTGCTTTGGGAGAGTCCGGTCCCAAATTAACAGACGAGAGTTGTTACCGTGTTAGCCGTAGAAATACAGGAGGCAAAATCAGTTGTTGATACCTTTATTGGCTAAATAAGCAGATTTAGAATGCAAGCTTTAAATACCTTAGGTCTCTTCCTCAGGCATGTTATACAGATAAATATGAAAACATCTCTTATATAAAAATACACATTACATTGTTTAGAATGGAAATCAGATAAGAGAACACAGCCCAGATCCAGATACTTTGATCAGTCAATGGTAGATTGCAGTCTTCCTCTGAGGCTTTAGAGGTATTTACGATGTCAGTGGGTTGTTGGAAAGGTCAATCCACTAAATGATAATGTGACAAGAATTATCTGTTTTTATTCAGACCATTATGAATAGTATTACACGTTAACATTAACTTAACATCCCATACTTTTCTGTCTTGATTGTGGAACAGTCCCATCAATACAGTTAACTTAATGTCCCTGACATTGTATCCATTTTGGTAAAAATGTTCTCCCGCTGGTGTCTCTGTCTTTTTGTTGTTAACACTGGATCTTGGGAATTAAACCTTTTATGTAATTGCTGTCCAGTTTCACCCACATAAAGAGCTGTTGGGCATTTTGCACATATGATAAGGTATATTACATTGGATGATTTGCAGGTGAAGATACCATTGATCTTATAGTGTAACTGGGTGTTTGGAATTGGCATCTTGTCCGTGTGTCATGGATACCAAGGAAACAAACAAGAGTCAGTACAGTATTGAAACACCACCTTTATTAAATGGACAAGAATAAATGCAAAAGCTCAGTAGATACATTAATAGGAGAGAACTAAACAGGAAGCAAGCGGCTCCTACCATGAATAGGAAACTTCTTCTGAGTAGTCTCTGTAGTAAACTTGTGCAATAGCACCAGGCTGGGGCTGAGACCCAGTAAGACTCCACAGGAACTGGTCGCAACACAGAGTATAAAACCAACTTAGGTCTACAGTCAGTGTAAGACGGTAATGCAGGTAGGGCAACCAAGTGGAGTAATGAAACCAACTGGTGCTGGGAATCCCAGAGATCTCCCACTGGATCGGATGCAACAAGGGAGACTCAAACTGACTCAGGCCTGCTGTGAGATCTCCCACAAGATGGGAAGCAACAAGGGAGACTCAGACTGACTCAGTAAGTATAGGCGGTAGACACTTGCCAGGGATCAATAACAGAGCGGGTAGACAGCCAGAGCCGATGGTCAAAACCAAGCGGATAGTCAGACAAGCCAAGGGTCAATACCGGAGCAGGTAGTCAGACAGAGCCAATGGTCAATACCAAGTGGATAGTCAGTCAAGCCAAGGGTCAGTACCGGAGCAGGTAGTCAGACAGAGCCAATAGTCAATACCAAGCAGATAGTCAGTCAAGCCAAGGGTCAGTACCGGAGCAGGTGGTCAGACAGAGCCAATGGTCAATACCAAGCAGATAGTCAGACAAGCCAAGGGTCAGTGCCAGAGTGGGTAGTCATCCAGAACCGAAAGTCCAATACCAAGAGGGTAGTCAGACAAGCCACAACACTGGACACCGGGAGGAGACAAGCAGACAGGCCAAGGATCATACACTAAACTGAGCTAAACCAGCAAACTGCACATGAACACCACGTAAGGGCACTGAAGTGGTGTCCCTGCCTACTCTATATACCCTATAGGAACACTGGGGGTGGAGCAGTAAATGACCCCTGGCTCTTTAAGAGCAAGTGCTGACATCACAGAGGATTCCCTGCCTGTTCACAGCAACCCAGAAGCCAGAGCCGCCGGGAGATGCAGCATAGAAGAGAAGGACCAGACAGCTGAGTGTCGGATACCCGGCTGGCTGACGGAAGGTAAGCGTTCGACACAGACAGTATGGTGTAAATATGCGCACAGGTTTCACACCTCCTTTGTAGGCAGGGTGATGTGACATGTCTTGTGTTTTTATTCAGGACACTCCTTACCATCAGCTGTTTTAAATCGGGAGGCTGTCTGATGAATGAATGAATATGTTTATTTATATAGCGCCACAAGTGTACGCAGCGCTTTACAATTTCAGGGTTTAAACTGATGAAGAGTATGTGAGGCAGTGGGAATATGTTCTTAAGTCTTTCATCCATATGTAATTTTGTTTGAAGTTCTCTGCGTAGAACTTCAAACAGGGGGTGGTAAGTGACTACCAGTAGCACCCGGTTTCCCTTATGTTCCCTTTGTAGCTCTTTCTTGGTATTTGGATAGCCTTCTTCCAAATTAGTTACCATTGGGAATGCTCTGAATGCGATCAGGCGTGACACCATCAAACTCTGACACTAAACAGGCACAATCAACAGACAAATGAAACGTAGAGGAGGATGGCAAAACCTCTAGAGGGAGAGGTTATTTATAATGTTATTTCAAAGCCATAACAGAAAGGGTTAAATGGATAGTGTGGGTGGTGAAGCATGGTCTCGGATGCAGTAGCAGATAACACATACCAGAAAGGGTTAATTGAAAATAAAGTCTGAAGCAGGGTCTTTTTGGGCCACCTAATGCAAACAATGTTTTCGTAGAGGCGTAAATCAAACCTGTTACACACTGGGGCAGTGGTGCCCTCGTTGGATGCTGGACCCTGGCACAGTTGCACCCTCTGCACCCCCCCCCCCCTGTAGTTAAGGCCCTGTGTACTTTTATTTGTTTGTAATATAAGCAGTATTTGAGTAATTAACTGTTATTTGTTTTTGGCACATTATGCTAATCAGTATCTGTGCTGGGACAATATTACCCCACACTGTGCTATGAATGAATCCAGGCAGAGGCCACACATACTGAGAGCATTTCTCATAGCGCAGTGAGCACTAGGTTTGGCCTAACACAGAAGTAATTAATACTGTGCTGGGAATTAGCATAAAGTGCCACCAAAACATAAGGATAATCTCTCACACAAAAAACACTAATACAACATAGAGTCAGATCTGAATTCTCTGCACAACAAACATAAAGGGATAGTAAAATATGTTGTAGAGTTTATGCCCTGAGTAGAACAAGGGTACCCCCACTGCTGAAAGGTGTTTTATTTAAAGGTTATTACGGCTGAAACTCAAAATCTGTAGGTGCAGCATCACAGTGGCCTGAAACTATACAGTGGAGCTGTTGCTACATCACCCTATGGAGATTTATGAGTATCCATAGGATGGTGTAGCAGCAGCGCCACTGTCCAATTTCAGTCCAGTGAGATACTGCACCAAAAAGTTTGAGCTGTAATAACTTTTGCATAAAACACCTTTCAGCTGTGAAATTGCCCTTGTTTTATGTAGGGCGATAAACCCTGCAACATATTTTGTTTCACATTTTAACCATTTCAGTGCCAGAGAGGTATGCCATGCATTGCTTTGCAATGTGTTGCGTACCCCTCCTGTACTGAAAGGGTTAAGTATTACTATCGCTCTAAGGTGACTGGTCCACATCCTATAACATAAAGTGGTAGAATGCGTCGCTCACTGTGAGCTGTAACCACACATACGCAGTAGCGAGTCTCTACTGTGCATGTGTGGTTTCGCACACAGGGAGCTTCGCTGTGAGCCGTCTGGAGCGGCTCTCTAAGAATCAGCGCGTTCGGAGAGTCTCTACTGCGCATGACTGCACGCTGCCCCGCTCCGTACAGCTCACGTCATGTCTCTGCTACCGGCTCCGGGGCAGCTGGGTGCACTTTATGTTTCATACTAGTTAAGATATATGATCTGTTCTGTTATCCAGCAGGCTAGGGGAACAAATGTTTCCTTTACGCTGCTCACTGTCTGTTGTGTAGATCACCATATCTGGAAACCTCAGGGTTTGACCCAAATCTCAGAGGGAATGACCAAATTCTCAGGGTGAGTAGAGTCCAGTGGAGCCTACTGTTGTATTCCATCCTAAAACCCACCCACCTACCCCTTTCCCCATCACAACTGACAATTCTGCCATCCACTAAGTAACCAAAGCACGATGTCTTGGGAGCATACTCGATGCTGACTTGATACTCTCCCCCCATAACCAAGCTGTCACCAGAACATGTAGCTTCTTCCTGAAGAATATTGCCAAAATAGTCCCTTCCTTTGTATGTCAACTGCAAAAACTCTCACTCAGGCACTCAGTCTCTCTAGACTAGACCACTGCAACATTCTACTCTCTGGTCTTTTTGCCTCTCATCTTTCTTCTCTTCAGTCTGTTCTCAATTTAGTTTCAAGAATCAGCACATTTGCTCCCAGACACCTTCCCTCCCATCCTATAAAGTATTGTATTTCTTACAATATTCTCCTCCTCTCCTTTAAAGGGATAGTAATAATTTGTTTTATCTTTATTTTATTATGTAGGCATTAAAAACACATGAAGAACGATATAAGTCTTATCTCTCAAACCTTTATGGTTTGAGAGATATTCACAAGCAAAGTTTCCCCCTCCCGCCCCTTTTACCTAGTGTAAGCCATCTCTTCTCCAATGTGGAATCCAGTCCATAGACCAGACAGATAACAGAAGGGGACAATCTTCTTCCTATGAAAACAATGAAAGCCCTTCCCCCCTTGACAAGTTTTTCAGGTTTTTCCCTTATCTTAATTGAAGATTGTCCCTCTCTGCAATCTACCTGGGCACCTCCCTTCTGATCTGGCTGAGCAGTGTTACATCAGTAAAAGGGGCGGGAGGGCCCTACACAACTTGAACCATATCTCGGCTAAGAATCTTTTTCACTGACTGCCCCTTGACTTTGGAACACACTGCCTATCACCATTTGCCAATCATCCACACTCATCACTTTCAAGCATCTCCTCAACACCCGCCTGCTCAAGGAGGCATCTCAGTTACAATATCCTCCTTGTGTACACTTATAGTCACATCAGACTCCTTCTGCACTTCCTTCACTACGCCTTGTACTTGCACTTATGATCCTCCTCCTACTGTCTCTGTATGTCATCATGAATTATAATTAGATTGTAAGCTCTTTGGGGCAGGGTCCCTTTTTCCACTGTATGATTCCTTTTGATGCACTTTCCCCATAAATAATGCGATGATTGCACTTGCCTAATGCTCTTAACCCAGTTCTGTATTTTTGTGTTGTACTATTACAACTTCTATAAAGGGCTGTGTACATGTATGGTGCTGTATCAATAAAGATACATACATAGTGTATGATCTACATCAATGAACTGCTTCTTTAGTCTGTACATTGGTGCCATAGCTATCAGAAAGACAGAGTAAGAGGTCCTGCTTGTCATGCGCATGTTCAGGCAGTGATGTAGCATGTTAACTTGTGGAGGAGAAGAGGGGGGTCCTCAAAGGATTAAGGGTTCCTTGTGGTCTGATTGGAGCCATTATGGGTTAGAGCAAGGAGGGACATATTGCCTGGAACTTATATCCTGAGGAACATTAAGTGTTAATATTTAAAATATCTCAGGGTCAGCTCATTTTGAAAGTTCTCAGGTATGAAGATCAGTGGTTCTCAATCTGTGTCCTCAGGGCCCACTGACAGGCCTGGAATTGAGGATTTCCTTTCTTGAATCAAAGTCAGTCACCTGTGCTCAAGCAGGGAAATGCTCACGTCCTGACTCTTACTAATCTCTGAGAACCCAAGATGAGAACCATTGCAGCAGAGTACAGTCTCCTGACCAGGAAGTGATGGCTGCAACCAGACATTGTTTCTGCAATCTTCTTAACCCCTTAAGGACCCATGACGGTCCTGGCATGTCATGGGTCAGCAAGCCATAAGGACCCATGACGTGCCGGGACCATCATGGATTTCAGGGCTCCCAGTGTGGCTGCATGCCATTCAGGGAACCCTGAACCGCATCGAGAAAAAAAAAAAGGTCAGTGGACCTTAACTGCCAGCCACGTGCGCACGCGGCCAGTCCTTAAGGGGTTAAGGACCAGAGGGGTCTGCAACGCATTTGCGTTGCACACCCCTCTGGTTCTCAAGCAGAGGTAGTGCTACAATGTAAGCAGAATAAGGGGCTGCTTATGGCCCCCACTTGGTCTGAGGCCCTGCAGTGTTTGTACAGTATCACCACTACATGTAAACAGAATCAGATGGCAATGTCTTATTAGAAATTCGTCTCTGGATTAAAAGGGGGCCCCATATGAGTTGTTTGCCTAGGGCCCCCAAAAAACATAGATCCTCCCCTGTCTTTAAGACAATCAGGGAATGGATTGTTTTTACATAAATATCATCAAATATTACACCGTTTTTTTAACACACCCCCAGCATTGTAGAGTAGTATCCGACACACTGGAGCTATGCTTAACAAACCTCTTAAGCATCCACGGGGTTAATCCAGTATGTGGCGTATTTATTATTGATTCACAAATTTACACTTTTAGTATTATTTGTGGGGTTTGATAAGCACGTGAATGTATTAGTTATCAGGACGGTCTTAGCATGTCACCACCCTTAAGGGGTTAAGAACCAGAGACATGGGTTGCAATGCGTTGCAATGCGCTGCGTACCCCCTGGCACTCAAAGGGTTAAGTCACCTGTGTGAAAGAGCCCTTATTTTCTACTGCATAACAAAGAATTCCCAGCATCTCAGTCTCTCAGTTGGAACCACAGGAAAAACACAGATGCCTGAAACAGCTGTGATTTCAATGCAGTTCCATTGAAATCAATGCTGCAAATGTGTTTATCCAAGGAAAGTTGCAGCATACTGCTTCTCTTTTTGACATCGCATGCTGCCTGTGTGAGATGTCCAGGATAATACGATGATTTAATACTCCTGAGTTTTTCTTCAAGATTTTCTGCTGGTGCAACAATGTCCTCGCTGGTGGGAAAGGGTTCACACAGAATGCGTCTTACAATTAGGTGGCTGAACTATAAACAGTGACCTTTCCTTTTTCTGGGACTTCAAAGGGGTCACTCCTCAGACCCCATGCAGACAGTGGAGAATGGTATAGAGCTGGCTACAGCTGGTTTGCATTCAGTGTAAGAGAGTGGTGTGTGTATCAGAGAGTCTTCTGGCAGTGAACTGTAGGAGGTACTAAGCAACGGAACAAAAAGCTGGTTCTGTTTCACTGTGAATAGCTGTGCGGAGTCAAAGACTGGACAAAACAGCAGAACAAATGAAGCCGTGAAAGGCCAGCATCAATAGTCCCATGGTGGCCTCTCTGTGGCTCTAATTTAACCAGAGGAGCAAGTGTGTTTTAACACTTTGTGTGCCAGGTTAAAACCCAATCCAGCCTGGAAGCTGCAGGAAAGGTAGGGGGAGGATGGAAGACAATTATTGTCCAGTAATTTCTAGTCTGTTGAATGCGGCAGACTTGTCCAATTCATCGCTATGCAATATGTTTGAGTCATCTCTAGTATTCGGGGGATAAAATGGCTTTTTACTTATGAAATAAAGAGTGGGCAAAAAAAAGTTTTTTCTCTTTTCCTTTTGGGCATGATTTATTTACTAAGAAGCTGACGAATTTCCGATTTAAAGAGAAACTACTACACTAAGTCGCCCTGCAAAAATTAGGCAGGTGGTTACTAGCTTAATAATAGTTATATAACTTCTCAAAAGTAGCCTATTGTAAAGAAATCCTTAATCTTCCAGGACTAACGGCCAGGTTAGTGCAGTCTGTGCGCCTGTGCCGTCAGTCCCTTCCAGTGCCTTTCGGGCCAGTGCAATACTTTTTAATGGAGACCGGGACTGACAGTGCAGGCACGCAGACAAGATGTCTGGGCTGATGCCTGGCTTCCGGTCTTGGAAGATTAACCCTTTGAGTGCCAGAGAGGTACGCAACGCATTGCTCCTCAATGCATTGCGTACCCCACTGGCACTCAAAGGGTTAAGGATTCCTTTACAATCGGGTACTTTTGAGAGGTAAGAGAACTATTATTAAAGGTATAGTAATGTTTCATAATAAAAGCAGCTCTAATTAACCATCATAGTATTTGGACTTTGGAGAGTGTTATTTCAATTCTGTCAGAGTTGTAGTTCAAGAGTAATTCAATGACAAAGTATCCCCCTCCTGCCCCTTTTACTGATGTAACACTGCTCAGCCAGATCAGAAGGGAGGTGCCCAGGTAGACTGCAGAGTGACAATCTTCAATTAATATAATGGAAAAACCTGAAAAACTTGTCAAGGGGGGCAGGTCTTTCATTGTTCTCATAGGAAGAATATTGTCCCCTGCTGTTATCTGTCTGGTCTATGGACTGCATTCCACATCTGAGAAGAGATGGCTTACACTAGGTAAAAGGGGAGGGAGGGGGAAACTTTGCTTGTGAATATCTCTCAAACCATAAAGGTTTGTGAGATTAGACTTATATCGTTCTTCATGTTTTTTTAATGCCAACAAAATAAAATAAAGATAAAACGCAGTATTACTATACCTTTAAGCTTGGTCTAATAAACTTCAAATATTTCACGCCAGTGAAGCCTGCTGTGAGTGCTTTTCTACAATGATCATCTGTTTATGAAACCTCTTTTGGATTAGCACCCAGACGAAATTAAGGACTTTTAACAGTGAGTGCTACCATATCTCGCGTTTATACCTTTAAAGGGATAGTAATACTTCGTTTTAACTTTATTTTATTTTGTAGGCATTAAAAAAACATGAAGAACGATATAAGTCTTATCTCTCAAACCTTTATGGTTTAAGAGATATTCACAAGCAAAGTTTCCCCTCCCGCCCCTTTTTCCTAGTGTAAGCCATCTCTTCTCAGATGTGAGTCTGGTTGTATGACAGTACAGATAACAGAAGGGGACATTTTTCTTTGTATGAAAACAATGAAAGCCCTTCCCCCCTTGACAAGTTTTTCAGCTTTTTCCATTATCTTAATTGAAGATTGTCCCTCTCTGCAGTCTACCTGGGCATCTCCCTTCTGATCTGGTTGAACAGGGGGGGGATACTTTGTTTGTGAATATCTCTTAAACCATAAAGGTTTCAGAGATAAGACTTATATCATTCTTCATGTTTTTTTAATGCCTACAAAATAAAATAAAGTTAAAATGAAGTATTACTATCCCTTTAAGCTAGTCGCCACCTGCCTAAGTATTGAAGGGCAACTTTGCCTACCGTGGTATTTCCGCTTCAATAAATATTGCTCATAATCATTAAAGTAGAGATGAAAATGTGGTATTAAGCTAAAGACCAATATCCTTACTTCCGACATTATCTAAAGTCCTGGAACTGTGTCCACATGCAGCTGTGTCAGTATTAATGACTGTCAAATTTTTCACCCCGTTTCAATCAGGCTTTCGTCCAAATCATTCAACAGTCACAACCCTCTTGAAAGTATGCAATGATATCCAGATTAACATGGAAAATTATGAGCTTACTGGAGCTATTTTCCTTGATTTTGCAAAGTTCTTTGAAAAAGTACACCATAATACTGTGACACATGAGTTCAGGAGTGGGTAATCATCCTCTACACTGGTTCCAATCATATTTATCAGACAGAACACAATATGTGTCTATTGCCGACAATATTTCCCTTCCGCTCAAAGTAACAAGTTGGGTTCCCTAAGGCTCCATTCTTGGCCCTCTTCTACTTTTCCTATTTATAAATGATCTGCCCACGGTATGCAAAGCATATTCTGTACACATGTATTCAGATGACACTATAATCTACACTAAAACTCCAAACGTATTACAATTTGAGGCAGTATTACAAGATGATTTTTCTGAAGTTGAAATATGGACAGCTAGAAATAATCTATTCTTAAACACTGACAAAATGGTCACAATGGTATTTGGTAGAAAGAGCAAATTACTTCAAGGAAAAGTAATACTTAAAATGTAAAAACATATATATTGTAGGGTTTATCCCCCTGAGTAAAACAAAGGTACTCCCACTGCTGAAATGTGTTTTATTCAAAAATTATTGCAGCTCAAACTTGTATTTTGTAGGTGCACTATCACAGTGGCCTGAAATTGTACAGTGGTGCTGTTGCTACACCATACTATGGATAGCTCTGGTTGGCTGACCATAAACCTTCCTAGGGTGGTGTAGCAACAGCGCCACTGTACAATTTCAGGCCACTGTGATAGTGCACCTAAAAATTCAACTTTGAGCTGTAATAATTTTGAATAAAACACCTTTCAGCAGTGGGAGTACCCTTGTTTTACTCAGGGGGATAAACACTACAATATATATTTTTTACATATTAAGTATTACTATCCCTTTCTACTCTGCAATGCCCATTTAACCATTATAACAAAGTCTAATCATAACTTGCCCCCCCCCGTCAGCCCCAACCTCACTTTCGTTTCAAACTGATAAATTAACATACAAACTTTATCCTAAATAGGAGCTCTGTTTAGAAACAAATCCTGTCTAAGTCTCCTGGCAAGAAAATTTATTGTTCAACAGATGTTAAAGGGATAGTAATACTTAAATATTACTAATCCCCATATTGTCATCTCTCAATCCTTTAAGGTTTGAGAGATAACTGCCCACAAAGTTCCTCCCTCCCTCCCCCTTCCCTGAAGTTAGCGTTGTAGTGACTGCAGGGATATCAGGTCTTATTTTCATCAGGCGGCTCTGCAGCAGAGCCGAGATCGCGTTAGTAAAAAGGAATTATTTTACTGAAACGGTCTTCTACGTGTGCTTGCAAACCAAGCACAAACCAAGCAAATGTAGAAGACCGTTTCAGTGAAATAATTATTTTTTATTAACTCGATCTCGGTTCTATTGCAGAGCCGCCTGTTGAAAATAAGACCAGATATCCCTGCAGTCAGCTACAACGCTGGGAGGGAGGGGGGGACTTTGCGGGTGGTTATCTCCCAAACCATAAAGGTTTGAGAGATGACACTGGGGACAATTCAATTCTTTTTAACATGGATACAATATGGGGATTAGTAATATTTAAGTATTACTATCCCTTTAACATCTTTTGAAGGTTTGAGAGATGACACTGGGGACTGCCAGTCATAGAGTATGGTGATGTAATGTATGCGTCTGTGCCACAAATCCATCTCGGCAAACTCAACACTCTGTATAATTCATTACGCTGCTTTTTCCTCCAGTGTAATTAAACTATCCATCAGTTTGATATGTTTAAAGAACTAAATTGGCTAACACAAGAATTTAGACATACCCTTCGGCTTTCTTGCTTAGTTTATAACCACTTCTCTGGAAAGGTACCAACTCCCTGAGCAGTACGTTCACTCCAACTCTTCATAACTAACTATAAACTCTGTTCCACTGGCAGAAACTCACTGAGCGTTCCACACTAGAAAGAAACTGGTCAAGACGCCTTATCCTTCAGAGTTCTGAAAGCCTGAAATAACTCACCATAAAATATCAGAACTTCTCCCAGTGTAATATCCCTAAAAATAACTGCTTCTTTGTATTTGAACACAAAATGTAAGTGTACATAAAATGTTATTTTTCCTTGTGAACACCTAACACCCAACGTGGTTCAGGTAATGGCGGATGGCAGTGATCGCCCACCTCCGCCATCTTCCTTTTTCTCTCCTCCTCTCTGCTTCTCATCTCCTTCTGCTCTTCTTTTTGTCTTATTTTCTCTCCTTGCTCTCCTTTTCTCTGGTCTTCTCTCACTCTCCAAACAGACGAGACCCCTGCCCAAGTCACTACACGGGGAGCAGGCACGTGCACACATAGACACCAAGGGGGGCTTGAGAACCTGCCCTTTTTGTCCAAAGTGCCCTCATGCACTTTTAACAAAAAAAAAAGTTGCCTCGCTGCCCACACTAACCCCCCCACCACCTAGTCAGGTCTGTTCCTCCTTTAGGACAGACCTGTAAATGCTGCGGTCCCTTGTCGATTTTTTAGTATTACAGAGCGCTGGGAGATGACATAATTTCCCAGCGCTCTGCATGAAGAGAAGACTGCGCGGGAGCTCCAGCAGCTACAGGTCTGTGCCAAAGGAGGCACATACAGACCTCTCCTGCTGCTGGACCACCAGGGAAGAGGTAGGAAATGGACACTGCGGGGCAATGTGGAAATGATGGGGCAATATGGATCTGATGGGGGGCAAGATGGAGATGATGGCAATGTAGAGATGATGGGGCAATGAATGTGAGGGTAAGTTGGAGCTGATGGCAATATGGAGCTGATTGGGGCAATATGGAGCTGACAGGGGACAATATAAGGGCAATATGGAGATGATGGGGGGCAATGTGGAGATTAGGAGCATTGCGGAGGTGTCCAGTGGAGATGGCCAATGGGGGGGACACTTCAGATTTCTGTGCCTACAGGCTCCTGAGATGTACATTCTTTTCTTTTTTTAAATATGTATTTTGAATAAATAATTATGAGATGTGCCCTTTTTTTCATTTGAGCCCCTGCCCCCCAGAATGTCTGTGCACGTCCCTGACGGGGAGGTGTTCTTTATAAAGCTTGAAATCCACTTTGCGTTGCTCAGGGATCATTGTATTCAGCTACTCTGTACGTTTGCATGTGATCAGATGGAAAGATCGAGAGTCTGTGTTTGATATGCCTTTACACGTTGTACCTTTTTATCTCTGTCTTGTAGCAGAATTTTTGTGCTGCCTTGCACTTCTTTCTATAAATCTTTTGAATAAAATAATGTTCTTATTTATTTATATTCATTTATTTTGTTTCTCTATTTGTGAAAATATTTATGCTTGCAATGTAAAAGTTCTCCAGGACATACTTGAAAAGGAGAGAAATCTCAATGTATTCTTCCTGGTAAAACATTTTCTAAATCAATCAGTCAATCAATCAATCAAGTGCATGAAGAGCAGCATTTCCAATAACTGTGCTATGCTGGAATTATTGACAAATGCCAGAGGAGTTGATTGTGTTGACCGAATGCATTATTAGTGCACCTTGGAGCCCACTTGCACTATTACAAATTATATACTCTAAACCTGCAACATGACGTGGTGATTTAACTTTTTGCGTACCAGAGAGGTTTTCAACACATAAGAGAATCATACTTTGCACTCCCCTCTACCAAGACTTTTTTCCCATTGAGTGCCAGAGCAGTACGCAACTCATTGCTTTGCAATGTGTTGCGTACCCCTCTGGCACTCAAAGGGTTAACCCGATAGGTACTGGAGCCCCACACTATGTCAACAAGACACCACAAATCATTCCGGCATGTAAAGGGTCAACCAGTATATGGTTTTAGAGGTATGTTTTAAACATCAGTCGACCCTTTAGATGCTGGAGCGATTTGTGGTGTCTTGTTGATATAGTGTGTTGCTCCAGTACCTGTCGGGTTAATATCTTAGCATTTTCCATAGACTCTTTTCCCTCTTTGCTCTCACGGTTATTTTGATTGATTTAGGAATAATATTTTCCTTCATGTTTGTTTGACACATTGATTCTGTAGTTTCTTTGTGTTGAATTGTTTGAAAGGTTAATATCAATCTCATAGCCGTGGGAGAATGAGTGGGAGATTTTGTAATTGAGCTGCAACACCAGTTGGCCAATTTAAACATATTGGGGTGTATTTAACCCATTAACATACAGTCGTCCTGGGGGTTGGTAACCCTTTAAGGACCAGTCACGGGGCTGGCACTTAAAGGGATAGTAACACTTCGTTTTAACTTTATTTTATTTTGTAGGCATTAAAAAAACATGAAGAACGATATAAGTCTTATCTCTCAAACCTTTATGGTTTGAGAGATATTCACAAGCAAAGTTTCCCCTCCCGCCCCTTTTACCTAGTGTAAGCCATCTCTTCTCAGATGTGGAATGCAGTCCATAGAGCAGACAGATAACAGCAGGGGACAATCTTCTTCCTATGAGAACAATGAAAGCCCTTCCCCCCTTGACAAGTTTTTCAGCTTTTTCCCTTATCTTAATTGAAGATTGTCCCTCTCTGCAGTCTTCCTGGGCACCTCCCTTCTGATCTGGTTGAACAGGGAGGGGAACTTTGTTTGTGAATATCTCTTAAACCATAAAGGTTTGAGAGATAAGACTTATATCATTCTTCATGTTTTTTTAATGCCTACAAAATAAAATAAAGTATTACTATCCCTTTAAGGATCACGGGGCATTTTTTTTCTGAAATAGAATCAGAGGTCCGCGATCTACGTGCAACCGTCCGGGGACCTCTGAATTCCATACGTCATGGGTCCTTAACGCAAGTTTTCCCATGATGTTTTTATACTGCATGGGTCAGGCACACGTTTTAGACCATTCCAATGAAGGGATTCCGTGTAAGTAACGAGATCCCGGCACTTCTCAATCGCCTCTGTGTCAACTGACCCGAATCTCCTGCTGACAGCTTTACAGCTGTCAGTAGGAAACTTTAAACTCCTGTATCTCTTAAACCATAGTGGTTTGAGAGATACGTTTTTTTGCATATAGATCAGCTTTTTAAGCTCTTCTAAATGCAAAAAAAGTTTTTTTAGACATTACTAACACTTTAAGGGCTTAAGGACCACATACATAGTGACATAGTAAATTAGGTTGAAAAAAGACACAAGTCCATCAAGTTCAACCCTTGTCTCATAACGCAGATAAATGAGGATTATATAGCTTTCCTGCTACCAAATAAGTCAGTCTATCAGAACTTCCTGTGTTTCCTACTAATACACAGTATAACCCTCTATGTTCCCTTTTGAATGAAATAAATCTAATCTTCCCTTAAATGTATCCATTATATCTGCCATTACCACATCCTTGGGCAAGGAATTCCATAATTTAACAGACCTTACAGTAAGAAAACCCTCCCCTTTCCTCTAATTTCAAGGGGTGGTCCCTGGTTATTTGCTCAGGTCTTTGAATGAATAGCTCACCTGTGGCTGGTGATAAATGTTAACACTCGTTATATCAAATGTTTTCCTATTGTAGTCTATGGGGAAACCTGGAGATAAAAGCAGTGATAACATAAGCACCTGCAATAGAATCCATCCCCAGATCCTTGTATTGACCTCTCGTATACTTGTACAATGTGATAAGGTCTCCTCTTCGTCGTTTTTTCTGTAGAGTTAATAAACCAAGTTTGTCTAGTCGTTCCTCATATGTCAATTACTCCATTCCCTTAATTAATTTTGTTGCGCTTCGCTGTACCCTCTCTAGTTCTAGAATATCCTTTTTCAGAACCGGTGCCCAAAACTGCACTGCACACTCAAGGTGAGGTCTTACCAATGATTTGTATAACGGCAAAATAATGGTATCCACTCTTGCTTCGATACCTCTTTTTATGCAAGACAGGACTTTGTTTGCTTTTGCTACTGCTGTTTGACACTGGTCACTGTTTCCAAGTTTGTAATTTACAAGGATTCCCAGGTCTTTCCCAATCAGAGTCCCCTAAAATGATTCCATTTAGCTTGTAATTAGCAATGACATAGATGTCATTCAGCAAGCTAGTACACGTGACGGCTCATGTGTAGAGGCTCACCGAACGAGAGACTGAAACTGACAGCTCCGATCTTGGAGCACTCAGTTTCAGACTAGCCCCAGTGTTCACAGTGCTCCTACAGGATCGATGAGAACACAGAATCCATGATGTGTCAGGACTGTCACTGGTTCTTATGGCACAGACACCAATGACAGTGCTGGCACATCTTTGGTCGTTAAGGTGTTAAGTAGCAAGCTTTACAGCAGTGTCCTTTGTTTTTTTAACTTTGACGCAATAGCGTTCATGAATTGCCTGATGAAAAGGTTTGATGTGACCTTGAAACGCGTTGCCATACAGCAGTACAGTAGTCTTGATGCAATTTTTTTTTTTATATCTGCCTTAACCCTTTGAGTGCCAGAGGGGTACGCAATGCATTGCTTTGCAATGCATTGCGTACCCCTCTGGCACTCAAAGGGTTGACTGGTGTGTACTGAGATGCAGACTGGGGAAAGATTAATGTGAGTAATCAAGTCTCATTTTACTTAATTGTTGTTAACCCCTTATGAAGGGTCGTAGAGAAATTGCTAAAAATTCCCAGGCCTACAGGTTCTGGTAGCTAGGGTGCGTGGACTCGGGTACGGAGCTCGGGAGCGGAGGAGCCTTGTTGGAGTGTCCTTGCGGCAGCTTAAGCTGTAGTAAAGGTGCTGGCCGCGAAGCCAGATGTCTGACCCCAGTTGAGCCGGGGCCGGGACCTGGATGAACACCCCTCAAGCTGTAAACAACCAAAGGTACCTGGGAAGTTAGCAGGAGGATCCCATACAGCGGACCCCTAGATTCTGAATGCAGAAGGCCAGGAACGAAATGCCCAGGAGAAAGAAATCAGCTAGACCCAGTATGCCAGAGTTGCTCAGGGAAGAACCCAGATCCAAAAGATCTAAATCTGAACGCTCGAAAGACCCAGTGCCAGAAAGAGGAATCTGCCAGAAGAGCTGAAAAAACCCCAAGGGGCTGAAGAAGGTCCCTGGTACACAGGAGAATGATCCCACAATCAGCAAAAGAAAGACCTCTAACTAGGTCAGGAAAATCTCCCTTGCTTCTACTACCCCTGCAGCAAAGAGAAAGAAGGCAGGGTAGGATAAGGGAGCTAAAACCCTCAGCAGACCAAGGAGCAGAAAACCGGGGGGCCAAAGGCCACTAACTAGGCCAGAGGAAACTCTCCCTTGCTTCAACTCACCCAAAAATAGATCACTGGGCAGGATAAGGGAGACCAGCCGGCATACTTGCTGGAAGAAGACCCCCCAGATAATGAGGTCTGCGGCAGGGCAAGGCTCTAAGTGCCGTAACAACGGTTAGCCAGAGAATGATTGGTGAGCCAATGGAGCTGGAGAGCGGGGCGCTGAACCGCTACACAGGAGCGAAAAGGAGGACCGCTACACAGGAGCGGAAAGGAGGTGGCCCACAGGACTAAGCCTACCTCTACCGGAGTCAGCGGTCAATGGAGCAAGACCAGCTCTGATGCTAGCGGGCGGTGCCCTGGAAGCCGGCGGACCAGAGAGATGCGGCCGCGAGGAAGCTCGCGGCAGCCTGACAGACAGGACCGGAAGTTGGCAGCAAGCGGCAGCTGGGCACAAAGCGAGCGGGAGACAGCCGGTCTGGGTTAGCCACAGAGCAGGTACGGGAGCACGGTACTGGGGAAATCCAGGAACGAAGTAGGCAGGCAGGGGATACTTCGGTAGCCAGCAGGAACCAGGAATCTGACAGAGAGGACAAAACAACAAACAGGCATCAGGAAAAGGAAGTGATGCCTCTAAAAAGATCTCAGTGGCCAATCCATAGGAAGCAGGGTCAGGGGTCAAGGAATGTAACAATTGTATAGCGAAATCAAAGCGTCCTCTCATTCTTCTTATATTATTTATATCAATGGCAATTTTTACTTGTTCCCTGTAGAGTGCTTGATTTCTCCAGACTTGTTCCATATTGTCTTTATAAATGAAGGCTTTTATCACCTTCTAATCAATTCTAATCGGTCATCTCCCAGCACTCTGCATTACTAGAGTGCCGAAAAGGGAGTTCAGCTGCTAGAGGTCTGTGCTGAAGAAGGAACAGACCTCAGCCTTTTGCGGGCGCTGGGCGGGGGGGGGGGGGGAGGGTCGCTGGGGGCAGCCTGGCCCCTGGAATGACAGGCACGGTTGCAGGTGCAACGCTGTGACCCCTATTGTTGCGCCACTGGCAGAGAAGGACAATCTTCAGTATGGCCATGGCTATGTCAATGCCCCGGTTTCAGTTTTATTCCACATTACAGGCTATTATTTAACCCACTGGATGTACAAATTAACCACCTAACACTGTGCTCAGATGGTCAAGATAGCGTTTCCGTTTCTGGAATAAAATACCAATCTTCTTTCCTCGGTCATTGACTTAACATCGGCTCCCAGGTAAAGTTTTAACGATCTGTTGCTTACCTTCCAACATTTCAAATGGCCACAGAGGGACACTGATGTTTTTGGTGGTGTTGCAGGGAGAGTGGCTGATCAGTGGTGCATAATCGGGAAGTTTTAGGATATTTTATAACCTATTTACACCTCTTTATGTAATTGAATAAATGATATAAAACAACCAAAGTATTTTATTTACAGAATAATTTATTAACAAATGTATTGAAATTTAAACAACCATTAATGTGAGTTTTATTACTATGGAGCAATGTGATCAACTTATATACACACCACATACTCTGATCTCCTAAACACAGGGACACCAGAGTGATACACTTATATACACACCACACAGCCTGATCTCCTAAACACAGGGACACCAGGGTGATACACTTATATACACACCACACAGCCTGATCTCCTAAACACAGGGACACCAGGGTGATACACTTATATACACACACCACAGCTTGATCTCCTAAACACAGGGACACCAGAGTGATACACTTATATACACACCACTCAGTCTGATCTCCTAAACACAGGGACACCAGGGTGATACACTTCTATACACACCACACAGTCTGATCTCCTAAACACAGGGACACCAGGGTGATACACTTCTATACAAACCGCACAGTCTGATCTCCTAAACACAGGGACACCAGGGTGATACACTTATATACACACCACACAGTCTGATCTCCTAAACACAGGGACACCAGGGTGATACACTTATATACACACCACATAGCCTGATCTCCTAAACACAGGGACACCAGGGTGATACACTTATATACACACCACACAGTCTGATCTCCTAAACACAGAGACACCAGGGTGATACACTTATATACACACCACACAGTCTGATCTCCTAAACACAGGGGTGATACACTTATATACACACCACACAGTCTGATCTCCTAAACACAGGGACACCAGGGTGGCTAGAGGAACAGAGGGGTGTGGATATCAAAAAGGATCTGTCCCTCTTAAACAGGGACACTTGGGCGGTATGGACCCCTAATATCTCCTAAAAAAGGACACTTGGGAGGTATCGACCCCTAATATCTCCTAAAGAGAGACACTTGGGAGGTATGGATCCCTAATATCTCCAAAAGTGGGACACTTAGGGAGGTATGGACCCCTATTATCTCCTAAAGAGGGACATTTGGGAGGTATGGATCCCTAATATCTCCTAAAGAGGGACACTTGGGAGGTATGAACCCCTGATATCTCCTAGAGAGGGACACTTGGGAGGTGTGAACCCCTAATATCTCCTAAAGGGCAACACTTGGGAGGTATGGACCCCTAATATCTCCTAAAGAGGGACACTTTGGAGGTACAGATCCCTAGTATTTCCTAAAGAGGGACACTTGGGAGGTACACTGTTGGCATTTTACCAGCTAGGGAGCAAGCCTAGGTAAGGAAGGAGTTAGACTGTTCTGGGTGCAGAACTCATGAATGTGACTGCTTTCCCTGAAAAATAGGAAGGAAAACATGGAAAGATACAAATAAAAAGGGTCCTAAGTGTTTTTCAGTGTTTGGGTCCCCCACTCACAATTTCATTAGGGGCCTCAGGAGTTCTTAAAACAGCCCTGCACACACCTAATCAGGGTCAGATTTACATGTCAGATACCCTTAGGCAATGCATCCTTAGTGTCTCTAGCCCCTCCCCTCTATCAAATTCCACACTCATTACATAACCCCTCCCCCCACCCCCAGACACTGGATCACTGCCAAAAAAGTACCTTTGGATTCCTATGTTTAAAAGAAAGTGGTATAATTGTAGTGCAAACCATCTGCACCATATGGAATTAATACATCTACCTCTGATTTAAATGGGGCTTTTTCTTCTTGAATTCTAGAGAGCAATGCATTGGATATCTTTCTAGCAATCAGGGGCTAAAAGCCTCAATTAAAGGGATAGTAATGTTTCATAATAAAAGAAGCTCTAATTAATCATCGTAGTATTTGGACTTTGGAGAGTGTTATTTCAATTCTGTCAGAGTTGTAGTTCAAGAGTAATTCAATGACAAAGTATCCCCCTACCGCCCCTTTTACTGATGTAACACTGCTCAGCCAGAGCAGAAGGGAGGTGCCCAGGTAGACTGCAGAGAGGGACAAACTTCAATTAAGATAAGGGAAAAACCTGAAAAACTTGTCAAGGGGGGCAGGGCCTTCATTGTTCTCATAGGAAGAAGATTGTCCCCTTCTGTTATCTGTCTGGTCTATGGACTGGATTCCACATCTGAGAAGAGATGGCTTACACTAGGTAAAAGGGGAGGGAGGGGAAACTTTGCTTGTGAATATCTCTCAAACCATAAAGGTTTGAGAGATAAGACTTATATCGTTCTTCATGTTTTTTAATGCCTACAAAATAAAATAAAGATAAAATGAAGTATTACTATCCCTTTAAGTGGAAGTATCACTTTTCGACAACTTAGTTTCATTTGAAAGAGAGCTCAAAATCACCTATGTGTTGTGTTAGCCTTTTTTATTTAAAGGGTTAGTAATGCCCGAGTTTAAGTTGATGGAATATGGTATATTTTAAAAAATAAAGTATCTGGAGAAAGTCCTATCTCTCAAACCTTCACGGTTGAAGAGATATTCACATCTAAATGTTCCCCCTCCCTCCCCTTCTCATGACGTCAGCGCTGTGCTGACAGCAGGAGATCCCGATCCTGGGACCAGCTGGCGGCTCTGCAGCAGAGCCGAAATAGCGTTATTTAAAAATAATTATTCATTGGAACGGTCTACAAAGTGTACCTGGTTTGCAAGCACACTTTGCAGACCGTTCCAATGAAGTAGTTATTTAAATATCGCTGTTTCGGCTCTGCTGAAGAGCGTCCTCGAGTTGGCCGACACAAATCTCCTTCTGTCAGCTTTACAGCTGACATAAGGGAGGGGGGAACTTTAGCGTTGAATATCTCTCAAACCATAAAGGTTTGAGAGATAGGACTTTCTCCAGATACTTTATTTTTTTAAATCTACCATATTCCATCAACTTAAATTTGGGCATTACTAACCCTTTAAAGCAGAACTTTCACCCTATATCAAGTCCCCCCACAATCATTACGCATATTGCGATTATCTTCCTAACAGTGATATTATCCGGAGCAGGCATAAACTCAAAAAAATGGAGCTCGCACAAGCAATATATATAACACCCTGTAATTATAAAGACCTTGTGGTCAAGGTGCACTCAGGATCAGATATCCGAGACAAACATATAGAGGAAAGATACAGGACAAAGAGATGGCCCAATCTTCCCTTCTAAATAGAGATCCTTTAATAAGAGGCACACTCCCAGAGTGAAAACAACAAATGTAAGAAAAATAATCTTTATTACATACAAAATATATAGCAGTATGATGACATAAAAACATTTAAAAACATCCAAATGCAGAGGGCAGACGGGTTATATATAATAAAATACTCATTCTTTTGGACCTGTCAGCCGCATTTGACACAGTCGATCACCCACTCCTCCTCCAAGCCCTCCACTCCCTAGGCCTCTGCGACACTGCACTCTCCTGGTTCTCATCTTATCTCTGCAACCGCTCCTTCAGTGTTTCATACTCCGGCTCCACTTCCCCACCCCTCCCACTGTCTGTTGGTGTGCCCCAAGGATCAGTACTGGGACCCTTGCTCTTCTCAATCTACACTGCTTCCCTTGGAAAACTAATAAACTCCTTTGGGTTTCACCATCATCTCTATGCTGATGACACCCAAATATATCTTTCCTCCCCAGACCTCTCTCCTTCCCTCCTGTCCCGAGTGTCTGACTGTCTGTCTGCTGTGTCTTCCTGGATGTCCTCCCATCAACTCAAACTTAACCTTAGCAAAACTGAACTAATTCTCTTCCCTCCATCTGCAACCAGCCTTATCCCAAACATTACCCTCACCGTTAACAACACTTCCATCACACCAACCCCTACAGCACGCTGCCTGGGGGTCACATTTGACTCTGCCCTATCCTTCATTCCTCACATCCAGTCAATCTCCAACTCATGCCGCCTCCACCTCCGCAACATCTCTAGAATCCGACCCTTTCTCACAGAAGACACTACCAAAATTCTAATCCAAACACTCATCATGTCCCGTCTTGACTACTGTAACTCTTTACTAATTGGCCTGCCTCTCACCCGAATAACCCCGCTACAGTCCATAATGAACTCTGCTGCAAGACTAATCTACCTCACTCATCGCTTCTCTAACACCACACCCCTCTGTCAGTCCCTACACTGGCTCCCGTTAGCATACAGAGTCAAATTCAAAACTCTGGTGCTAACTTATAGAGCCCTCACTAACACTGCACCCCCCTATATTTCATCTCTCATTTCCAAATATACTCCCGCCCGCCATCTTCGCTCTGCACATGACCTTCTGCTCTCCACAGCTCTTATTACATCCTCCCACTCCCGCCTACAGGACTTCTCCCGTGCTGCACCTGAGCTGTGGAATTCCCTCCCCCGCCCCATTAGACTCTCCCCTAGCCTTCAAATCTTCAGACGCTCCCTGAAGACTCACCTCTTCAGGGAGGCCTATCAACTGCCTCCATAAACATCATCACCAAGATTCACCCCTTGCACGGACTACTGCACTCAATGGCACTTCTCACTCCCACCCACTGACTGGCAGTTCATGTGGCAGGAGGCACTTAAACACAATAGCACTTACTCCTTCTGTATCAAACCTACCTTCCTCTAGACTGTAAGCTCTCACGAGCAGGGCCCTCTGATCCTCCTGTTCTACACATCTGATTGTACTATTTAATACCACTGTATGTCTATTCCCCAATTGTACAGCGCTGCGGAATTAGTTGGCGCTATATAAATAAAGAATAATAATAATAATAATAATAAAATAAATCAATGGTGGCTGAGAGTGAAAATAAATAATATATGTGCAATACAAATATAGAATAAGAAATATAGTGAACAGTGAAAATACTACTAAATATACTTATCATATAATAGCAGCCACCGCAAAGTAAACAAACCACGTCCGTCCTCCACTACCCAACGCGTATCGCCACTGCAATGTGGCTTCGAGCAGGTACCACAATATGAAATAATCCTCCTCGTTCTGAGACTGGCGGCTAGGCTTGCACACAGACATCTTGTGTTAGAGACGTCTGTGCACTTGTGCTGTCCCCGGTCTCCACTAGGAGGCATTCCACTGTGCCTTAAGGCACCGGAAGGGACTGATGGCGCAGGCGTGCAGACGGCTCTACAGGAAGAAGCCTGACTGTCAGTCCAAGAAAAAAAGAAGGATTATTTCAGATTGTGGTAATTGCGCAGGATAATATCACTGTTAGGAAGCTAATCAGTGTATACACATTATACAGTACTTGCTGGTACGGCTGTGAGTGCTACATAGTAACATTCCAGACTGCTCTCCCTCCCTGCTCTTACTCCTTCATATTTCTCCTTCACTCCTCCTAGTTATTTTGGTAACTGTAGAAACAGGGTTTGTAAGACAAATCTATCGAGTTAAAAAAAACAGTGGAGGAGATTTATAAAAATGGAATTATGTGAAAAGAAACATTATTTTGGATTTAAAAGTATGGTGGACATTTATGGGATTAATTACTCCAGTTTTGGAAGCCTTAACTCTGACTAGTCAACGTTTTGTCAAATTGGCGTTAGGTTTGGAGAAAATAGTGGTGCAGCTAATTTATAAAGGAATATTGCAACATTTTCGCAAGTATCTTAACACCAAGTACAATAGTAATGTTTCACAAAAACAGCAGCCCCAATTAATCTTCATAGTATTTGAGCCATAGCGAGTGTTATTTCAATACTGTCAGAGTTGTAGTACAAGAGTAATTGAATGATAAAGTATCCCCCTCCCGCCCCTTTTACCTAGTGTAAACCACCTCCCCTCAGATGTGGAATCTGGTCCATAGACCAGACAGCTCACATCAAGGGACAATCTTCTTCCTCTGAGAACAATGAAAGCCCTGCCCCCCTTGACAGTTTTAAGCTTTTTTTGCCTTATCTTAATTGAAGATTGTCCCTCTCTGCAATCTACCTGGGCACCTCCCTTCTGATCTGGCTGAGCAGTGTTATATAAGGAAAAACCTGAAAAACCTGAAAAGAGGAGCAGGGTTTTCCTTATGATCATAGTAAGAAGATTGTCCCTTGCTGCGATCTGTCCGGTCAAGAGACCAGATTCCACATCTGACATCAGAGCTGCTTTTATTTTGAAACATTACTATCCCTTTAAAGGGATAATAATGTTTCACAAAATAGCAGC
Source organism: Rhinophrynus dorsalis (assembly GCA_037306005.1). Lineage (NCBI taxonomy): Eukaryota > Metazoa > Chordata > Amphibia > Anura > Rhinophrynidae > Rhinophrynus > Rhinophrynus dorsalis. The sequence goes on from CM074723.1 coordinate 21,921,412, forward strand.
TCCAATTAATCTTCATAGTATTTGGGCCATGGAGAGTGTTATTTCAATACTGTCAGAGTTGTAGTACAAGAGTAATTGAATGATAAAGTATCCCCCTCCCGTCCCTTTTACTTAGTGTAACACTGCTCATCTCAGATGTGGAATCTGGTCTCTTGACCGGACAGATCACAGCAAGGGACAATCTTCTTACTGTGATCATGAGGAAAACCCTGCCCCCCTTGAAAGGTTTTTCCCTTATTCTCACTGAAGATTGTCCCTCTCTGAGATCCATCCAGACAGTCTTGCTGCTCTGAGGTGAGCAGTGTTACATCAGTAAAAGGGGTGGGAGGGGGATACTTTATCATTGAATTATCTTGAACTACAACTCTGACAGTATTGAAATAACACTCTCCACGGCCCAAATATTATGAAGATTAATTGGAGCTGCTTTTATTGTGGAACATTACTATCCCTTTAAGCATTCCTGGTCTTAACAACAGATTTATAACGCCTTATTTAAAAAGACACCCTTATTCATTTATAAATCAGACCCGATGTTATCGTCAGTTGCCATGACTTAACCCTTTGAGTGCCAGAGGGGTACACAATGCATATTGTGTATCCCTCTGGAATAATAATGTTTTTTTTATAAATCTCTCCCAATGGCCCTTATTTATAAAAGTAAACTGGAGTTATTCTGGACTAAACCATCTGTACCACAGAGGACAAAATAAACACTCCTGTTAAATTAGACTGTCCTTTTTTCGTCCTTGAGTGCTAGAGAGGGCGAGATCTCTTTAGCATTCAAGGAGTTAAACATCACTTATTCAGCTGCATGGGAATTTAGGAGTGTTTATTTGTCCCCTATGGTGCAGTTGGTTTAGTCCAGAATAACTCCAGTTTGCTTTTATAAATATGGGCTATTCATGATCATTCCTGGGAACTTCCTCTTGTGGAGGGGCTCATGGGATGCGACCAGGATTATGTTAATGACGTGATCACAGTATAAGGTGGGCGCGGCTTAATTGGAAGTGGACGGGGAAGTGGGCGGAACGTGGTGGGAAAGAGAACTAGATGGGAAGTGGGTGGAACATGATGGAAATGAAGACGAGTGGGCAGAACATGGTGGAATGGAGGAAAAGTGGATAAGAAGTTGGAGGAACAGGGTGGACAGGAAGAGAACTGGGCAAGAAAATGGAGGAACATGATTGGAAGGAGGAGAAGCAGGTGGATAGTGGGCGGAATAGGGTGGGAAGGAAGAAAAGTGGGCGGGAAGGGACGGAAGATAGTGGGAAGGAGGAAAACTAGAAGGGAAGATGGTGGAACAAGGTGGATAGAAAGAAAAGTGAGGGGGAAGGGGCTGAAGATGGTGGTAAGGAGGAGAAGTAGACAGGAAGTAAGCAGAACAAGGTGGAAAGGAAGAAAAGTGAGAGGGAAGGAGAGGAACATGGTGGGAAGGAGGAGAAGTAGACGGGAAGTAGGCGGAACAAGGTGGAAAGGAAGAAAAGTGAGAGGGAAGGGGAGGAACATGGTGGGAAGGAGGAGAAGTAGACGGGAAGTAGGCGGAACAAGGTGGAAAGGAAGAAAAGTGAGAGGGAAGGGGAGGAACATGGTGGGAAGGAGGAGAAGTAGACGGGAAGTGGGTGGAACAAGGTGGAAAGGAAGAAAAGTGAGAGGGAAGGAGAGGAACATGGTGGGAAGGAGGAGAAGTAGACGGGAAGTGGGTGGAACAAGGTGGAAAGGAAGAAAAGTGAGAGGGAAGGAGAGGAACATGGTGGGAAGGAGGAGAAGTAGACGGGAAGTGGGTGGAACAAGGTGGAAAGGAAGAAAAGTGAGAGGGAAGGAGAGGAACATGGTGGGAAGAAGGAGAAGTAGACGGGAAGTGGTTGGAACAAGGTGGAAAGGAAGAAAAGTGAGAGGGAAGGAGAGGAACATGGTGGGAAGGAGGAGAAGTAGACGGGAAGTGGTTGGAACAAGGTGGAAAGGAAGAAAAGTGAGAGGGAAGGGGAGGAACATGGTGGGAAGGAGGAGAAGTAGACGGGAAGTGGGTGGAACAAGGTGGAAAGGAAGAAAAGTGAGAGGGAAGGGAGAGGAATATGGTGGGAAGGAGGAGAAGTAGACGGGAAGTAGGCAGAACAAGGTGGAAAGGAAGAAAAGTGGGCGGAGCGGTGGCAAGGAGGAGAAGCAGGCGGGGAGTGGAAGGAGGAGAAGTGGGCAGAGTTTCTCAGGAAGCTAACCACAGATGGAGATACAGCTTCTGTCTCCAGAGACCCAATAATTAACTCTAAAAACCGGAGACTCCTGGGCAGATCCAGAGAATTCCCAGGAATCAATATGACTAAGATAAGGGCGTCATCTGCACGGGAGAGCAGTGTGGAATGTTAGTATCTGACACACGGCTAACTTGCAACAACAGACAAGTAAATCAAGTTAAATATCTCATAAACTATTATTTTACATAATAAAATAAAATCGTAACATAGAGGGGAATTTGAAAGATTTTTCAAATTATCCTCTGTTGTCATAAAGTGTTACTTTCACCTTAACCCCTTGAATGCTTAAAGGGATAGTAATACTTCGTTTTATCTTTATTTTATTTTGTAGGCATTAAAAAACATGAAGAACGATATAAGTCTTATATCTCAAACCTTTATGGTTTAAGAGATATTCACAAGCAAAGTTTCCCCTCCCGCCCCTTTTACCTAGTGTAAGCCATCTCTTCTCAGATGTGGAATGCAGTCCATAGACCAGACAGATAACAGAAGGGGACAATCTTCTTCCTATGAGAACAATGAAAGCCCTGCCCCCCTTGACACGTTTTTCAGGTTTGTCCCTTATCTTAATTGAAGATTGTCCCTCTCTGCAGTCTACCTGGGCACCTCCCTTCTGATCTGGCTGACATACCTCCCAAGTGTCCCGCTTTAGGAGGGACAGTCCCTCTTTTACACCCAAATCCCATTGTCCCTCTTTCCCACCCTGATGTCCCTTTTTTTAGGAGATCAGATTGCATGGTGTGTATATAAGTGTATTATATTACTCTACAGCAATAAATCTCACATTATTGTTTGTTTAAATATCAGTATATGTGTTTGTGAATTAGTATGTGTAAATAAAATATGTTGGTCTTGTTATAAGTCATTTATTATGTTACACAAGAAGGTATCAATAGGTCATGAAATAGCCTAAAAATGCTCGGTAATGCCCCACTCACCAGCCACACCCCCAGCAACACCCCCTAAAACAAAAGTGTCCCTCTTTGGCAAGTTTAAATTTTGGGAGGTATGGGCTGAGCAGTGTTACATCAGTAAAAGGGACAGGAGGGGATACTTTGTCATTCAATTACTCTTGAACTACAACTCTGACAGAATTGAAATAACACTCTCCAAAGTCCAAATACTATGATGATTAATTAGAGCTGCTTTTAATATGAAACATTACTGTCACTTTAACCCCTCTCCAGTGCATTGAGATACATACCTCATTTAGGCCAGTGGAAAAAGGCTGTCAGTATATGTGGTTCTGGGACTACCAGCGGACTGTAGAACAAGGATAGGTTATCAATGTATGTGTGAGTCTGTGCCTATTAAAGGACAGTGGAACAAACCTGTGTTGTCCAACAATGCATGTCTGATTCTGTGGCTACCAGTGGGACAAAACTGTGGTTTCGGACAGCATATATGTCGGTTTGCGACTTCCAGTGGATTAACTATCCCTTTCCCCTGCCTTGTCTCACATGGGTAACACCATGCTTGTTCATTTAAAGGAGCAGTAAACTTTTATTATGAAAACATATGTTTTATAGAGCATTTCTTGCTGAATAAAACAAGGTCACTCCCACTGCTGTCAGATGTTTTATTCAAAATTTATAGCAGTTTAAATAATCAGGAAGTGAATTTACTGTGTTTACTTCCTGATCGTTCTAACTGACAGGAAGTGAATTTACTGTGTTTACTTCCTGATAGTTCTAACTGACAGGAAGTGACTCAGCGGTTTCTATCACATTCTATGGAGAACTGTATGTCTGACTTTTCTGACTTTCCGCTCCATTAGAATCTAACAGGAAATCTAATTAGAATTTGACCACTAGAGGGCACTGCTAATATAAAAAGACATGGGTTTAAACTGTAATAACTCTGGAAATATAAGTCTCTCATCAGTGGGAGTACCCTTATCTTACTCAATAGGAAAATCCCTACAACATATATTTTTCATAAAAAAAAGTTTACTGCTTCTTTAATACTTTGTTTTTCCTCAACACAGAAGGGAAGGGGAGCTCTGGTGATTTAACCCCTTAGGGACCCTTGACGTACCAGGACCGTCAAGAGTAAATTTGCTTGAAAGACCCTTGACGGTCCTGGTACGTCACGTACTTTTTACTTACAGTGCTCTACCGGGAGCGCTGTAAGTAAAAATAGGGCATGAAATAGACCGCTCCAAGATCGGAGCGATCTGTTTCAAGCCCCATAGTGACGCGCCGATACACGTGACAGGTCACATGTACCGGCGCCTCAAAGTGCCCCTATGCAGTCGTTATGGGACGGAAATGTCCCATAACGTCCGGTCCTTAAGGGGTTAATTCTGCAGATAACAGAAAGGACATTGTCAGAAGTAATCAAAGACATACAGTACCCTATAATGATATTTTATTTTCAGGACAAAAAAATATAATGGCTTCTAAGGAAAATATCATTAGTATTCCTATGAGCACTTCTGTGCACAGCCCTCTTTTTTCTCTTTTTGTGTGATAAACATGTATATGCAGAGAATGTGTTATTTTTAGGGCAGTGAAAATAAAGGATTAGTAATACTTAAAATGTAAAAAAAAAAAAAAATGTTGTAGGGTTTATTCCCCTGAGTAAAACAAAGGTATTCCCACTGCTGAAAGGCATTCTATTCAATAGTTATTACAGCTCAAAGTTTAATTTTTTAAGTGCAATATCACAGTGACCCGAAATTGTACAGTGGCGCTGTTGTTACACCATCCTATAGACAGCTCTGGTCTGTAATAACTTTTGAATAAAACAACTTTCAGCAGTGGGAGTACCCTTGTTTTACTCAGGGGGATAAACCCTACAACATATATGTATATTTTTTTTTTACATTTTAAGTATTACTATCCCTTTAAACAGTGAAATTATTTGCAAGCATTTTACAACAATCACATATTGCTTGCAAACACTAAGTGCCAGAATTATGATTTTTTTTTCATATATTTAGCTATATAAAAATGTGAAATATATTTTGACATGTGGTACCAAAAGAAATCCAATTTCATCATGTTGTTTGCCTGGGTACCTTAAAGATTTGTCTGCATACCTGGGAACTTGCTTGTCTTGAACCCCTGGAAAGGGCTCATGTGATGCCGACAATAGAATATCAGTGATACAATTCATGTCATAAAGGGGTGGGGCTTAACCAGGTGGGCATGCTTTAGCGTATTTGTGTCAGAATATGGGCGGGTAGTGGGAGGAACAGGGTGGGACGGAGAAGTGGGAGGGAAGGAGGAGAAGTGGGTGGGAAATGGGAGGAACAGGGTGGGAAGTGGGGGGGGGAGGGGAAAGGAGAAGTGAGTGGGAAATGGGAGCAACAGGGTGGAAAGGAGAAATGAGTGGGAAGGAGAAGCAGGTGGGAAATGGAGGGACAGGGTGAGAAGTGGGAGGGAAGGAGGAGATGTTGATGGAAAATGGGAGGAACAGGGTGGGGAGAAGAATTGGATGGAAAATGGAACAGGGTGGGAAGAAGAAATGGGTGGGAAATGGAACTGGGTGAGAAGGAGAAGCGGGTGGGAAATGGAGGAACAGGGTGGTAAGGATAAATGGGTGGGGGTGGGAGGAAGAGGGTGGGAAGATGAAGTGGGTGGGAAATGGAGTAACAGCGTGAGAAGGAGAAGTGGGTGGGGGGAGTGGAAGGAGCAGAGTGGGAAGGAGAAGTGGGTGGGGGAGTGGGAGGAACAGAGTGGGAAGGAGAAGTGGGTGGGGGAGTGGGAGGAACAGCGTGGGAAGGAGAAGTGGGTGGGGGAGTGGAAGGAGCAGAGTGGGAAGGAGAAGTGGGTGGGGGGAGTGGAAGGAGCAGAGTGGGAAGGAGAAGTGGGTGGGGGAGTGGAAGGAGCAGAGTGGGAAGGAGAAGTGGGTGGGGGAGTGGGAGGAACAGAGTGGGAAGGAGAAGTGGGTGGGGGGAGTGGAAGGAGAAGAGTGGGAAGGAGAAGTGGGTGGGGGAGTGGAAGGAGCAGAGTGGGAAGGAGAAGTGGGTGGAGGAGTGGGAGGAACAGAGTGGGAAGGAGAAGTGGGTGGGGGAGTGGAAGGAGCAGAGTGGGAAGGAGAAGTGGGTGGGGGGAGTGGAAGGAGCAGAGTGGGAAGGAGAAGTGGGTGGGGGAGTGGGAGGAACAGCGTGGGAAGGAGAAGTGGTTGAAAAGTGGGAGGGACAAGGTGGGAAGGAGAAGTGAGTGGGAAGTGAGAGTAACAGGGTGAGTGGAAGTGGAAGGGAAGGAGAAGTGGGTGGGAAATGGGAGGGACAGGGTGGAAGGGAAGGAGAAGTGGATGGAACATGGTGGGATGGAGAAGAAACTCACCACCGCTGGAGAATTTGATCCGAAGAGTTCCCAGGTATGTTTATCTGGTGAAACCTCTTTTATTAAACACATAGCAAGAAGAAAAATTTGACTAAAAGCCATGTAACACCTGTTAATAATAGCTCCGCTCTTACTTTATTATGGACAGAAAATCCTGAAGGCCTCTATGAATTTTGTCCTTGTGTCCTTGTTCAAATTCAATTCAATCAGCCCCAGAGGCCCTGTCTATGGAGGCGGCCATGACAGTTGGTGGCAGTTTTTTCAAACTATATATAGTGCTTGAGCCTACTTACCCTTCAAGGACCAGAAATCCGTGGAACCCACTGCAAAGTAAGCTCGCAACCCATTGTAAATCAATGAGATGGTGTTCTCATTAGATCCAATTTCTGGAATAAAGTGATGTTAGTCAGTGGAAGCAGAATTCCCAGTGACCTGGCTTCCACAGGGGTACGACACATATAGATTTCAGATGAAAAAGGTGGGCCCATTTATTTTTTTAAATCAGTATTTCTCATCGTTTGTACTTAGGATAAACCAACAGGTCAGTTTTTTAGAATATCCCTCCTTGATTATAGGCGAGTAATCAGTCATTGTGACTGATCCATCTACAGTAAATTTTTGATGTGGAAAAAAAAAAAAAAAAATATATATATATATATATATATATATATATATATATATATATATATTTAATATTTCCATGTATTATTGTTTTATTTACATTAACATTGTCCTATAGTAGTCAGATTCCAGTTAGTTATTCTGTTGCATTATCTAAGATAGGTGAGTCACTGACAAACAGTACTCCATAGAATGTAATAGAAATGGCTATGTCACTTGCTTTGAGGAAGTAATCACACTGTAGTTTACTTCATGATTATTTGAACTGTTATAACATTTAAATAGAGTGACAGAAAGTGATAAAGCGGATATTACTTCTCCAGTGATATCACTTCTCCAGTTCCTATGTTATTCTATGGAGACTATGCACTAAGATTTATTCAGCATTGGAGATCTTAGTGCATTGGTTCCATAGAATAACATAGGACCTGGAGAAGTGATATCACTGGAGAAGTTATCTCCACTTTATCACCTCTTTATCACACCTTAGTGCATCTCTCACTGGTGTTGTAAGTTACTGTTCTTCACATTTAGGGCTTTTTTTTGCCGGGGGTAGCGGCAGTGTTTGGGGAACTGAACTGCACAGTTAGGGACAAACAAACTGACAACATCCCCTTTTTTTATTTTTTAACTGGGTTTTTAAACCCCTTGGACGCTAACATTCCAGTGCTTTGCAAAACAATGCATTAGCGACTTCTGTAGGATTCAAAGGGTTAAAAGTGATGCAGTTCTGGAGCAAACCTACTACAATATGGCAAAAAAAACAAAAAAAACAACACCCATAATTCATGACTTGCTCTTCAAGGCATTGCACACCCCTCTAGATTTCAAGAGGTTAAAAGCCCAATTAAAATGAATGGGAAACTGCATTTTCCTTCTGATGGTGCTGTTCATTTCACCCAGAATATGATTTCATTACCAACTTTGTCTTGAAAACAGCCTTGCCAAATTGCTGGTGCTGATGCTACGCCAAATACCATCCTTTTGTATTGGTACAGTCCCTTGTGTGTATGTAAAAGGCTATTGGTTAGCCTGATGTTGTGGGCGGACCGGGGTGTACTTCTTATGCCTCGGTCGGCCTCTCTCAAGTTACGTCACGAGATTTTGGAAAAGTCTTGCGGTGTCGTGACGTAAGTTTCAGTTTCGGTATCAGCGGCAGTTCAAGTCTTGAGGTCGGCGTCCGATACTACCTCATCACTCCCTACTGAAACACGGTAATCCCTCTGGGACCACTTAATTTGGGATAACGGTTACTACAGTTTCACGGTGCGGGTATCGGTTAACATTTTCTGGCCCGCTCGTGGGCTGCAGTATGGGTCTTTTATGCTGGGTCTCTATATGTTACCTTTGGATATGTGGCGGCATGCGTTCCAGGAGTTGTGATTACAGTTCCTCGGTTGTGATCCCAATTGTACTTTCTATGAAGCAGCACATTATCTTCTTAATACACATTTACAGAGACAGCTTACTTTATGACTGATTGATCACTAGAGGAATGTAATCGATGAACACAAAGGTGAAATAACATGTAACTGGTTAACAAGTATAATTCAGTGGAGACAAGTCTAATTTAGGAAACGTACCTGATTATTGATAGACGATTCAGACTGCTTCTGGATCACAGTTTAACTAAGTGCTTATTATAGGTCAAGTCTTAATGACTGATTGTTAATGGCACAGTACAAATTAACATTATGGACTGAGTCTATGTGATGATTAGAAGGAAAGGAAACCCACCAATTAAAGATTGTATCTGTCTATTTCTTATTCATCCTCATCACCAACTCACACATCCATACACGTTTATACACTTTGACAATTGTAACCAAGATATATCCATTACAATTTCATGAGCACTCCAATAATGTACTGGGCTGAGTGTCCTTAAAGGGATAGTAATACTTCGTTTTAACTTTATTTTATTTTGTAGGCATTAAAAAACATGAAGAATGATATAAGTCTTATCTCTGAAACCTTTATGGTTCATGAGATATTCACAAGCAAAGTTCCCCTCCCCGCCCCTTTTACCTAGTGTAAGCCATCTCTTCTCAGATGTGAGTCTGGTTGTATGACAGTACAGATAACAGAAGGGGACAATTTTCTTTGTATGAAAACAGTGAAAGCCCTTCCCCCCTTGACAAGTTTTTCAGCTTTTTCCATTATCTTAATTGAAGATTGTCCCTCTCTGCAGTCTACCTGGGCATCTCCCTTCTGATCTGGTTGAACAGGGGGGGGATACTTTGTTTGTGAATATCTCTTAAACCATAAAGGTTTCAGAGATAAGACTTATATCATTCTTCATGTTTTTTAATGCCTACAAAATAAAATGAAGTTAAAATGAAGTATTACTATCCCTTTAACACACCAGTTGGGTGTAACTAAATAGTTAGCATTTTAACTGTCTTTTAATGTACTGTTGGGTATTTCTCTTTTTGGGGGTCTGCTTGTTGTGCCTAAGCACAAAGGCGATATGGGGAAGTCTAATTTCGCCAGGGCCTCAGGAGTCTCTTCAGTAACCCTTTGTTATTCCTGTAAGTTTAATATCCCAAGATGCTTTAATTATGCTTTAGGTCCTTCTTAAAAAGCTTTGGGTCTCACAACAGCAGTTATACAGAATCAGGTCCAGCCCACGCCTCCTAGGAGAACCCGCTCCTAGCTACATTTACTATGTCATCCTACACCGACCACTTTGGCTTTACATGCGCACCTCTGTGCTGTTATCCTCCAAACATCTGTAATTGCAAGGGAGAGTATGACTAATCCATTCAAGTTTTTAATCATTATTGTATAGATGAGTGTAGAGCAATTCAGAGCGTTTCAAGGTTTACTGGAAGTATAGGGAGGAAGGTTAGTAGGGAGGCTGGTTCTGTTAACATTCAGGCATCACTCAGGTTCGTTCTTTACAGTCTAGATTTGTGTGGTTTTTGGTTTACGACTTGGAGGTAATCACCTCAGACTTCAGACTGCAAGTTCTGGGTTGTGCATATCGGAATCCTTACACAAGGTTGGCGGAATTTATTTTTTTTCTCTCTCTCTCTCTCTCTCTCTCTCGCTCTATTAAGATTAGGTAGGATAGGTTTTTTATTTTTCTGAAGTCTGTTGGTCCCTGTCTTTTAGGGTAGGTGGGGAGGAGTAGTCTAGTACCCCGGGAAATCTCGTACATTTCCCCTCAGCCCAACGCATAGTTAGCATACCTCCTCTTGTTCTCATTTAGGCAGGGCACCCCTCGGTCCAAACCATTGGTAGTTCTGGATGGTGTTTATATTTGAGGGCCTCACCTTCCCCATTTATACAGCTCAGTTAGGTGATTCTTCGTCTTTCCTTTTCTCTAGCCAGTCAGGCATTCAGGTGACCGACAGCAAAGAGTTAAGTCAATTCGCTTATTTGCACATATCTTTGCAGGTTATAGGATCAAGCATGTCGGTCACTTCGGATCATTCAGCTATGTCTGAGATGCAGGACACACCGGGGCCAGCGTCTAACCTTTCATCTCCGAACTTATATAGAGCCTGGACGGTGGCTAAGATTATTAAGGAACTGCAGTCTAGGGGCATTCCTTATCCGGCTACAGCTAGGAAAGCTGAATTGTTCAAGCTCCTATTTTCCCCTACTTTGACAGTAGTAGATCTAACACTAGTCATAGTCCAGCTCCTTCTATATCTCAGTCCACTTCTGATTTGGCTGATTTACAGGCTTCAGTGGCCACTCTGGTGGAATCCATAGCCTCTATACATGCCCGGCTGGATGTATTGGGTAATTCACCTTCAAGTCAGCAGGTGGCTCAGATGGTCTGTCCAGGTATTCCCCCCAGTCCAGCTGGCGCAGTGATAGGTAACTGTTCCTGCCATTTCGCCAGCTCATTTTATTCCTAATCACTTGAGGAAGGATATTATTGAGGGCAAGGATGTGAATCTGGTATCCCTGTTGATATCTTCCCATGACGGCATTGAAAACAAGGCCTTTTCTTGTGATCAGGTTTCTGTGGTTCTAAAAGCTAAAGATCCTAGATTGGGGAAAAAATTGTCGGTTACAGAGTTTGTTTTAGCCTTTAGTCTATACCGGGACGTAATCTGTTCTGTTCACCCCAAGCGCAGGGAGGAGTTGGACCATTATTTATACAGGGTAGTAGAGCTTGGGCATAAGTACGGTGGTTACAATTTTTATGATTACCACAAGTCCTTCTCAGCCAAAGCAGCGGCCGCACTTGCACAATTTAATATCACATTGGACTGGAGCCAGCTGGACATGGAACTTTTTTGCCGTCACTTTGCCGGTCTTCGTGCTCCAGTATGCTCCAGGTGCCAATCTACCGAACATTCCACTAACTTGTTCCCGGGAATATCTAATTCACCGGCTTTTCAATCTCTACCGGACAATCAGGGTGAGGGTCAGTCCGCTTCTCCCTCCGCCCCTAGGTTTGATCGGCTGGGGAGACCTATAGTATTCTTTGGCAAGTCTCAAATCTGCAACAATTATAATTATACGGGTTGTGGTTTTAGTGCTTGCAGACTGGTTCATTTGTGTTCTTTGTGCAAAAGAGCTCACCCTCGTTCCATTTGTCCCCAGAGATTATTCCCAAAACAATGACTAGACGGGGTGAATATTGCAAACCTCAAGACTTATCTAAGATCTCACCCCTCATCAGGCTTGAGGAATTTTTTGATTCAGGGGTTCACGGAGGGTTTTCACTCCGGTCTTGTCACTTTACCTAGTGGCACTCTGGAATGTGAGAATTTACTGTCATCCCTGCAAGAACCTGACGTGGTGGATGAGTTGATCAGGATTGAAGTTTCCAAGGGGTATATTATCGGGCCTTTTGATTCCCCCACTTTCTCCCATTGGCGTATTAATCCGATAGGAGTGGCGCACAGTAAATCCTCTAATAAACCCCGTTTGATTTATGATTTGTCAGCGCCTCATTCAATAGCCATTCCTAGCCTTAATTCACTTATTCCCTCGGAAGAATTTTCTCTACATTATTCCACAGTAGATGATGCTATCCAGCTGATCATTCAGACAGGGAAAGGTTCTTGGTTAAGCAAAGCAGGTATTGCTGACGCATTTAAACTTTTACCTTTACATCCATCACTGTGGAATCTGCATGGGATCAAGTGGCGCGGATCGTACTATTTCTCTACACGTCTGACTTTTGGGGCCAAGAGCAGCCCTAAGCTGTTTGATATCTTTGCAGATACATTGGGTTGGATTCTACTAAACCATCATCATTGTCACCATGTTATCCATTACCTGGATGACTTTCTTATCATAGAACCCTCCCACACGAGACCGATTGGCCCAGGGGAAATCTCAGCTCTGTTTTCTAATCTGAATATTCTATTATCTCAGGGCAAATCCAGTGGGCCTACCACCAAGCTCTGTTTTTTGGGTATTCAGTTAGATACCATGAGCATGGAGGCCAGCTAGAGGAGAAACTTGGGCTAATTCAAAACATGATTGCAGAATTTGCTGCTAAGGATTCCTGTCAGAGAGTAGAGTTACAGTCACTTTTGGGTACGTTGAATTTCACCATGAGGATTATTCCTCAAGGTCGTTCTTTTATATCTCACTTATTGTCTCTGCTCTCGGGGGACCCTCAGGAAGGGAATTCAGTAGTACTTGATGAAGTCACTAAGTTGGATTTGGAGATGTGGGCTCGATTCCTTAGGTGTTGGAATGGTCGCTCCATGTTCATACCCAGAGTAACGGATGGGTCTCCTACGGTTGTCACTCATGCGACCATTTCTGGTGGGTTTGCAGCTATTTATGGTAATCATTGGTTAGCCAAGGCCTGGCCTCCAAAAATAAGTAGGTCCCCTGATTTCAAATATTCACCAGGTCTTTTTGAACTTATACCAATCGTGGCTGCCGCTACGGTCTGGGGTAAGTTCTGGATTGGGAAAACAGTCAGATTTAAGATTGATAATGAGATCACGGTAGCATTAATTTATAAGGGCCGGTCCACCTCTCCCCTGACAATGTCATTTATGAGGAAATTGGTTTGGTTATCTTTGTATTTCAAATTCAACATTATTGGGGAACTCTCGTCAGGGAATTCAAATACTTTAGCTAAAGTATTATCTTGTTTGAAATTTCAGGTATTCCACCAGCTACACCCCTCGGCAGATCCTTTTCCAGAATCATGCCCGGAGTTAGAATCCATGAAGATGGATTAAATATTTATTTACAAGGGGCGAAGGCTCTTATGCATCAGGCTTTGGTGGCTAGTACAAGAAGAAGCTATGCCAGAGCTTGGTCCTTGTTCCTAAAATTTGTCTATAACCTTAGGCCCCATAATTCTGTCGACATTAACACAATTTTGGCTTTTATATCTTATTGCCATTTTTCATTACATTTGACATTTAACACCATTAAACTATATATAGTGGGCATTCAGCATTTTTTAGTTATGTTGGATAGTCAGTATCAGTCGCTTTTCGGGAGTCACCCTATTAAATTAGCCTTGAGGGGTATCAGGAAATCTCAGCAACATAAAGCGTCACCCAGATTACCTATCGATGGGACTCTCTTTCAGCTCATGTGCCAGTTCCTGCATACTAAACCTTTTTCCATAGAGATCAACAATACGTTGTTGGCTGCCATTTTTCTGGCCTTTTATGGTTTCATGAGGCCAGGAGAAATCACTGTGGCTAGGACTTCAGATAAATTCGTAACTATTGCCGACTTGGTTCGTTTTTCTGACCATTACGTTTTATTTTTGGCATCTTCAAAAACCAATCAAGTTGGCCCCCCTACCAAAATCTATTTCTACCCCTCCTTCAATGCTTGGTGCCCGGTAGCCTACTTAGATGCTTACTTAATTACTCTTCAAGACAAAGCTAGGGACAGCCCCTTGTTACCCATACTAGGGAAACCATTAATTACGGCCACCTTCATTAAATACGTTAGATTAGTCCTCTCCAGGTTAGGCTTTGACACTAAAGGTTTCTCAGGGCATTCTTTTCGTATTGGGGCAGCTACTTCGGCATCCCGCCATCAAGTACCTGTTCACATTATTAAGCATTTAGGTAGATGGGCTTCCGCCAGTTATATGACATACATACCTTTTCCTATGGTAGAAATCAGACAAGCCTTCCGTAACTTGGCCTTGTAATCTCATACCAATAGCATGCAATAAATTGGTTACTGTGTATTTATGGATCTGCTCTCTCTTTTTTGCCGTCTCTTAGGCCTATATTTACGCGGCAGGGAGCACACCTCAGCCGCATTTTACATAAGGTAGGTCCGCCCACAAGTAAAAGGCTATTGGTTAGCCTGATGTTGTGGGCGGACCGGGGTGTACTTCTTATGCCTCGGTCGGCCGCTCTCAAGTTACGTCACGAGATTTTGGAACCCCTCCCTTAGGCAGTCCCCCCCTTTTTTTTTTTTCCCCCTCTCTTCACATAGGCCCTCTCTTAGGCCTATATTTACGCGGCAGGGAGCACACCTCAGCCGCATTTTACATAAGGTAGGTCCGCCCACAATTATAGTCAGCAACTTGCGGCTGTCTGGGTGCACTTCCTATTGTAAGTATGCTTGCCTCAAGTGGGTATTGATCTACTTCTAACTGACTGTTGAGTGCCATACGGAAGTCTCCACAGATGCGGATTTCTCCTGTTTTCTTTATGACGGGTACTATTGGGGATGCCCAGTCGCTATGTGGAATGCGAGAGACGATTTCCTGAGCTTCCAATCACTGCAGCTCATTCTCCAGCTTGGTCTTTAGAGCAAACGGGACTGTTCTGGCCTTAAAAAATGTTGGTACTGCTCCTTCTCGTAACTGTAGGTGGGATTGCATATCTTTGCCTTTCCCCAATTCTGATCCAAATACCTCTGGGAATTCTTATTTTATAGCTTTTATCCAACTCTGGGCCTCTGTGTTCCCTGCTCCTACCGTGTGTACGTCGGCATCCCCATCTGTCTGATCCATTCTCTCCAAAAAAAAGGGGTGGTCCACCATTAACGACGTACAGTTTTGCCTTGTATTCTTGATTTTTTTTACCTTTACCCATGCGTATCCCAGAGGCGTCATGATATGGCATCTATTTTGGTGTAAACTTTGTCTCCTGTGTAACATTTGTATAGAATTTGTCTCTGAATCTTGTGTAATGTTTATCTTTGTATTCTGTATAATCTTTATCTTTGTATCCTGGAGTTATTCGTTCATGTAGTCTCCGTTTTTATCCTCGTTGCCACTGTAATGTTTGTAAGAAATGCACGCGACTCTCAGTTAATTGCTGGTAAGGCTAATTGTGATAATTATGGTTTGAGTTACTGTATATCCATTGCAATTGCTGGTCACTCATTTATATCATTGTTGTTTATACTTTATATATAGTATATTTTATTTAAATAAATTATATATATTTTTGCACAAATATGCTTAATTGATTATTTTATCAATTGTTTACTGTGAAGTAGTGTGTCAATACCTAGTATTGTGTAAAGTTCTCAAATTGATGTAATACTATTATCTATGTATGAGAAGATAACCAACCTAATTGGTTCTCCTGTTAACCCTATTATAGCTGAATATCTTCAACACACACTGACAGACACACACACACTGACACCCACACAATTATCCTGTTCTATATCAGTCATTTCTTTTTTACATACTATGTCAATTTTAACACTTTGTATGCGGACAAGGTATTAAATGCATTGCTTAGCAAGACAAATAAACATCTAGCCTGTAAATGGTTCGAGTGAAAAAAATAACTTATAACAAGCTAATGTATTTTGAAAGAGCTTTTAAAACTACCTTTTTTATGAGATATTTGGCTTTGTCAGTTTATGCAGAGTAGACCATAACCGCCAGCATGACAGCCAAATACTAACATCCCACTCTGCTCTTCCCCGTGCCACAGGTACTACAATTCCATACTGCTCTCCCCCTTATCCAGATACTAACATCCCTCACTGCTCTCCCCCTCATCCAGATACTAACATTGATCACTGCTCTCCACCTCATCCAGATACTAACATCCCTCACTGCTCTCCCCCTCATCCAGATACTAACATTGATCACTGCTCTCCACCTCATCCAGATACTAACATTGATCACTGCTCTCCACCTCATCCAGATACTAACATCCCTCACTGCTCTCCCCCTCATCCAGATACTAACATTGATCACTGCTCTCCACCTCATCCAGATACTAACATCCCTCACTGCTCTCCACCTCATCCAGATACTAACATCCCTCACTGCTCTCCCCCTCATCCAGATACTAACATTCATCACTGCTCTCCACCTCATCCAGATACTAACATCCCTCACTGCTCTCCCCCTCATCCAGATACTAACATTGATCACTGCTCTCCACCTCATCCAGATACTAACATCCCTCACTGCTCTCCCCCTCATCCAGATACTAACATTGATCACTGCTCTCCACCTCATCCAGATACTAACATTGATCACTGCTCTCCACCTCATCCAGATACTAACATCCCTCACTGCTCTCCCCCTCATCCAGATACTAACATTGATCACTGCTCTCCACCTCATCCAGATACTAACATCCCTCACTGCTCTCCACCTCATCCAGATACTAACATCCCTCACTGCTCTCCCCCTCATCCAGATACTAACATTCATCACTGCTCTCCACCTCATCCAGATACTAACATCCCTCACTGCTCTCCACCTCATCCAGATACTAACATCCCTCACTGCTCTCCCCCTCATCCAGATACTAACATTCATCACTGCTCTCCACCTCATCCAGATACTAACATCCCTCACTGCTCTCCACCTCATCCAGATACTAACATCCCTCACTGCTCTCCCCCTCATCCAGATACTAACATTCATCACTGCTCTCCACCTCATCCAGATACTAACATCCCTCACTGCTCTCCACCTCATCCAGATACTAACATCCCTCACTGCTCTCCCCCTCATCCAGATACTAACATTCATCACTGCTCTCCACCTCATCCAGATACTAACATCCCTCACTGCTCTCCCCCTCATACAGAATACTACTAACATTCCACACTGCTCTCCCCCTCATTCAGATGCTAACATTCCACACTGCTCCCCCCCCATCCAGATACTAACATTCCACACTGCTCTCCCCCTCATCCAGATACTAACATTCCACACTGCTCCCCCCCCATCCAGATACTAACATTCCACACTGCTCTCCCCCTCATCCAGATACTAACATTCCACACTGCTCTCCACCTCATCCAGATACTAACATCCCACTCTGCTCTTCCCCGTGCCACAGATACTAAAATTCCATACTGCTCTCCCCCTCATCCAGATACTAACATCCCTCACTGCTCTCCCCCTCATCCAGATACTAACATCCCACTCTGCTCTTCCCCGTGCCACAGATACTAAAATTCCATCCTGCTCTCTCCATCATCCAGATACTAACATCCCTCACTGCTCTCCCCCTCATCCAGAATACTACTAACATTCCACACTGCTCTCCCCATCATCCAGATACTAACATTCCACACTGCTCTCTCCCCCTCATCCAGATACTAACATTCCATACTGCTCTTGTCCTCATCCAGATACTAACATTCCATACTGCTCTCCCCCTCAGCCAGATACAGTCCACACTGCTCTCCCCCTCAGCCAGATGCAGTCCACACTGCTCTCCCCCTCAGCCAGATGCAGTCCACACTGCTCTCTCCATCGGCCAGATACAGTCCACACTGCTCTCCCCGTCAGCCAGATGCAGTCCACACTGCTCTCTCCATCGGCCAGATACAGTCCACACTGCTCTCCCCATCAGCCAGATGCAGTCCACACTGCTCTCCCCATCAGCCAGATGCAGTCCACACTGCTCTCCCCCTCAGCCAGATGCAGTCCACACTGCTCTCCCTCCATGCCATCCAGATATTAACATCTCACACTGCTCTTCCCCCTGCCACAGATACTATCATTCCACACTGCTCTCCCTCAGAATCCCTGCCATCCAGATACTAACATTCCGCACTGCTCTATCCCCTGTCAGACAGATACCAACATTCCACGCTGCTGTTCCCCCTGACAGCTAGATGAAAACATTGGGCACTGCTCTCCTTCCCACTCCCTGCCAGCCAGATACTAACATTCCACACTGCTCTCCCTCACAGCTAGATATTAACATTCCACACTGCTCTTCACATAAGAGAAGACAACAGGAGGGAAGCGCTCACGGGTCCACCTCAGCATTAATCAGCCACATCCATAGTTTAAAGTAAAAATTCAAAATTTATTGAAAAAAATGCATAAACCTATGATTAAGTGATAACATTGCAATCACAAAACGCGTTAGGCAATTGTGTCTAGCGAAATATGCGCTTATGATTATTTCCATTACCATGGTTGCTTTTAAGAATTTTTTTCAATAAATTTTGAGTTTTTAATTTAAACTATGGATGTGGCTGATTAATGCACGAGATGGACCCGTCAGCGCTTCCCTCCTGTTGTTTTCTCGTTTGTGGAATCGTGGCTACGATTGTGGGGAGCAGCTTCTGGGCCCGACGTGCCCAAATGGGACAGGTGCGTGCAAAACCTTTCAATTAAAAAGTGTAATGTAGTAGCAACCGTTTAAACAAAAAGTTTTGATCTTCACATAAGCCAGATTCAAACATTCCACACTGCTCTTCACATAAGTCAGATCCAAACATTCCACACTGCTCTTCACATAAGTCAGATCCAAACATTCCACACTGCTCTTCACATAAGTCAGATCCAAACATTCCACACTGCTCTTCACATAAGTCAGATCCAAACATTCCACACTGCTCTTCACACAAGCCAGATTCAAATATTCCACAATGCTCTTCCTCCCAATTAGACACTAACATTCCACAATGCTCTTCCCCCTGCCACAGATACTAACATTCTGCACTGGTCTTCCCCTGCCAGCCAGATACTAACATTGCACACTACTCTTCTTCCCACTCCCTGTCAGCCAAATACTAACATTCCACACTGCTCTTCACATAAGCCAGATACTAACATTCTATACCTCTCTCCATGCAAGCCAGACACTAGCATTCCACACTGCTCTCCCACCCAACTAGACACTAGCATTCCACACTGCTCTCCCACCCAACTAGACACTAGCATTCTACACTTCTCTCCCGCCCACCTGCCACTTCCTGCAGTCCAGTGCTAGCTATTTCTCATAGACAATCATTCAAATCCTGTTCATCATGGATGCTTCCACTGAGGTGAGAATGCAATATAATCTACATATTCATTGATTGGAGATCATGGAAGTTGTAGTCCAACAAAAGCTGGAGAGCCTCAGGTTGCCCACCCCTGCTTAAAATCCCTTGGATGACTCTGAGACCTCCCTAGTATGCAAAGGGTAAAGGTAATAAGCCCCAATTCTACAACATTTTAAGTACTCCTTTTAACATCCATACATAAGACACCTTGATGTAGAAAATACAAAAATAACTTTTAATGTAAAAGATTATGAAAATTGTCCAAATATACAGCAGAGTCCAGGGATGAGAGATTAATTTTCATCATCTTCCTCATCATCGTCATCTTCCTCCTCATCATCATCATCATCGTCATCATCATCTTCCTCATCATCGTCGTCGTCATCATCCTCTTCTTCTTCCTCCTCCTCCTCGTCATCATCATCTCCACCTTCCTCCTCTTTTTTTAGTAACTCCAAGTACTCACTGGCTAGGATTTTTTTCGGTAGTATGTCTGGAAATAAAGCAGAGTAATGTAACTTCTTCTTAGCTGTAAGCAGGTAAACAGGTTAAAAGGATATTAACCCTTTAAGGACCAACGGTCCAGGGAAGTTATCTTCCCTTAAGAACAGCTTTGATTCTTTCCCACACGCCGGTACATGTGAATTCTTAGGTGTACCGGCGCTCTGTTTTGGAGTCTAAGAGAGACCGCTCCAGTCTTGGAGGGGTCAATTTTAGATGCCATTTTTACTTACAGTGCTCCCGGAGAAGCGTTGCAAGTAAAATGTACATGACGTGCTATGACCGTCACCGATCCTTAACGGTATAAGGACCGTAACGGTCGTAGAATGTCAACTGGTCCTTCAGGGGTTAAAGTGTAGCTAACAAAATACAAATTAAAAAATACGCAAATGTCAGTCTTAGTATTAAATCTCTGTCGTTCCCACCTCTGGGAGTAGCAGCATTATAAATTAACAGAAGTAATAGTCCAATTCAACCTAAAGCTTTTTCTGCCAACTCCTACAATAGCTGAATTTACCAATGGCGGCCTAATTCCTGTTAGCTGTACAGGTGGGTGTAATGTCCCAAAAATCTGCCTCTCTAAAGCACAGCAGCCCCAATGAGGAGAGGCCCATAGGGAACCTGTACATTGACCCCCGTGAGTTTACAATGCCGCTACTTCCGGAAGTGGAAATAGTCGTGTCAGCCTCATTCTTGATGGCTGCTCAGGCGAGTGTGACATATCAGCCTACTGGGGTCATCAGCTGCCTTTCTGAAGCCAACAGCCCCAGCTCCGGGGAGACGAGACCTATGCACTAAGGGATGCAAGTTTATAACGCAGCTTCTGCCAGAGGTGGAATTAGCAGTGATTAAAGGGCAACTGTCACCTCCTGCAAAGTCCTTCAATTTGAATTTTGCTTGCAAATAAATATTAAGTCTCTTTTTTTTTTTTTTTAACACTCAACTGAAGGAGATATAGACTTTAAACCTTTGAATGCCAGAGGGGTAAGCAATGCATTAAAAAGCAATGCGTTGCGTACCCCTCTGGCACTCAAAGGGTTAAAATCTAACCGCATGACGTCACCTCAGCACAGGCTGCGGCACGCTCTTTACTGCAGCCTATCAATCTTCGCCTCCTCCCCTCCCTAGTTGTTCCCCGTTACCACCTCCTCCTACGGCTACCAGTGCAACTGGACAAGGCTGGAGAGTCAGTATGTGTGGTTATATTGCTACCAGTGCAGTGGGAAAAGGCTGGGTGTCAGTATGTGTGGTTATATTGCTACCAGTGCAGTGGGAAAAGGCTGGAGTGTCAGTATGTGTGGTTCTATGGATAGCAGTGCAGCGGCACAAGGCTGGGGAGGTCAGTATGGGTGGTTGTATGGATACTAGTTCACTGGCTCAATGCCGAGTAGTCAGTATGTGTCATTCCATAGCTATCAGCACATTGGCACAAGGTTGGGGGATCAGTATGCATGGTTCTGTGGCAGTGGTACAAGGCTTCTGGGGGTAAGGCTTGCATTGCAGTGGGGTTAGTATGTGAGTAGTTCTATGGCTATTGTGGGATAAGGATGAGGGTCTGCATGTGTGGTTCTATGGCTACTGTGGGACAAGGTGTGTGCGTGTCTCTATGACTACTGTGGGACGGGGGGGGGGGGCAATATGTGTGGTTCCATCATGGCTACCAGTAAAGTGGTACAGACCAAAGAGTCTTATTCATCAAGTTGAGAGTAGAAAAACTTGAGTATCAATTATTAATTCTGGGCAGGAGAGAATATTATCTGGGCAAAAGGGGGGTTCTGGTAGGACAAGGGGGGGGTTGTACTGGGGCAGATTGTTTGTGGCTGGAAAAAGAGGATTATGTTTTGGTCAGGAATCCATTTGGGCTGGGGTTTTATATCCTGGCAAGGGGAATTGTATTTGTGAGAAAGGATGTTATAGCTGGGTAAGTGGGAGTTTGGCCAAACAAAATTCCTATTGATCTCCATAGAGCTTTAACCCTTTGAGTGCTAAGAGGTACGTAACACACTGCAAACAATGACTTGCGTACCCCTCTGTCACTCAAAGGGTTAAAACCAGAGGTAGTCAGTTGTGGGACATCCAGCTGCCGAGATCTACAACTCCCATCACTCTGCACCAGTCACAGTCAATTGACTAGCCCTGGGTTAAACCCTTGAAGCCTAGCTTATCATTATCTACTATTTTAAGTGGAAGTGTGGAAAAATGGCGACCTACCAGAAAGGAACTGAAACGTTTCTGATTCATCGGCCGCGTCTGCCAAGTCGTCATATGTCAACGTCTTCGTGTCTTTACCGCTCCCGTGTTTATAGGCATACGAAGCCAGGAACTTCACAAACAATTCCTGAGCAGCGAGAGGAGCAGAAGCAGCATTACTGTATATACAATTGTTATTTATTAGCAAATCAGAGCTCAACTGACTGAACATCCCACAATAATGGAATTATTGTGTATTATTCCAGCATTCCCTACCATAAACCATCTAAAGCTGGATGAACTTAAAGGGATAGCAATACCTAAAATGTAAAAAAAAAAATATATATATATGTTGTAGGGTTTATCTCCCAGAGTAAAACAAAGGTACTTCCACTGCTGAAAGGTGTTTTATTCAAAAGTTATTATAGCTCAAAGCTGAATATTTTTAGGTGCAACATCACAGTGGCCTGAAATTGTACAGTGGCGCCGTTGCTACACCATCCTATGGACAGCTCTGGTTTCGGGATAAAACCTAAAGCATATATATATATATTTTTTTTTTTACATTTTAAGTATTACTATCCCTTTAAAGTGATAGTAATACATTATATTAAAGTTGATGTCCGATTCTTCTTTACTTTTTTGTAACACATAGCGCTATATTTCCTTACTTACAGATTTGTAGTTCAAGTGCTCTTGAAGCCGAAAGGACCCCCCTCCCTCCCCTTTCCCTGTGTCACTCTGCCCCTCAGTCTGGTCTGGATGGAGTGTGACGAGGGACAATCTTCATTAAGTAAAAGGAAAATCCTGTCCTACTTCATCATGGGGGCGGGGTTTTCATTATACTTACTGAGTGAAGACTGTCCCTCACTGTACCCATCCCCTCCCAAGACCGGATTCCATATCTAAGTCGAGGTGGCCAGAAGGGGCAGGAGGGGGATCCTTTCAGCCTGAATAGCGCTTGAACTACAAATCTATAATTAATGAAATATAGCGCTACTTGTTACAGAAAAAATAAAAAAGACTCAGACATCAATTTTAATAGAGATGTTACTATCACTTGATTATGGTTTTTGTATCAATATTGGAACATTTAATGATTTCTACACAATAGGCAATACATATAAAGACAATGCGATGGAGGCGTCTATCATACAAGGGGTTAAAATCCCCGTTTAATTGATTTTTTTTTTTTTTTCACCTATGATTTCCCCACAAATTACTCCACTTGGTTTTTATACATATGACCCAGTATTTTCCCCCCTAATAAATAGCACCCAGTTACTGCTTATTTACATTCCTGACCCCCTCCTTCACCTCTGAGCTCCATGTTTGCTCCTCTAGCAATACCTTCCACTTCCTTGTTCTAACACTGCCCCCAAAATTAATTGCTGCCTTCACCATATTATCCATCAGAGCTCCAATTCCCCACCAACTTTCTGCCCCTCCCCTTTTTTTTATATAATCACTGATACCCACATCGTCACTGATCCCCCCTAACTTAGTCCCACCTCCTCCCTAAAGCTCAGAGCCCCCATATCTTGCTATCCACCTCTTCTTCTCTATGCCACAGACCCCCCTAATTTGCTTTCCACTTCCTCAGTATATAACAGACCCCCCCTCCATAATTTGCTCATCACCTCATCCCTAGATCATGTGTAATGCACACCCCATCAAATAAATAAAAATCACATGTATCACTTCTTTGTGAGCTTCAATGACATGCCCAAAGTCTTCCCCTAAATTACTGATCCCACTCCATCACTTGCCACCAACATCCTCCTTATATTACTGACCCCATAATCCTCCCTACAGCACTGATTACCCCTCAGCCCCAATCATCCTCTCTAGATTAAGCACTGCCTCATCCTCCATCACTTGCACCCAGCATTCTCCTTAGTTACTGGTACATCATCATTTGCCCCCACAATCCTCCCACTAGCACTAATCCCCTTAATACTCCATCACTTGCCCACAACAACACTGATCCCCCATCCCCTGCCCCCAATATCCTCCCTGTGCCACCTATTTCCCCATTACCTGCCCCCAATATCCTCCCCGTGAAACCAAGCCCTCATCATCCTCCCTGTGACACCTATTTTCACGGATACCCCATGACTTGCCCTAATATTCTCCCTTTATTACTGATTCACCTGAATTTCCCCAACAACCTCCCTATTCTAATGATTCCCTCCAGACTCACTCCCAACATAGACCTTAAATAACTACCCCTGACAGGCTGCCAACTCTTGTATACAACATATATCTATGGCCCCTGTTATCTTCCCTATTATCACTGATTGCCCATCACTTGACCCTATCATCCTCCTAGTGCCTCGAATCCCCCATCAGTTGCCCCCATATCTCTCTCCCCTCTCTGACCGTGGCCTTAGCAGTAAGCATCAGCGAATCCTGGTTGATGCTGGACACGTCGGGCGAGCTCTTCATTATCAGCTTTATTCGGGTCAGTGGGAGAGACACCGAGCGACTCTCCGAGGCCGCCATTTTCCGTTGTCCGAGAAACAATAAAGTTTCCAGAGTTCAAGACAAAGGGAAACAAAAAGCTTCCTAAGAACTACAACTCCCATAACTCAATGAGCTTAGTTCACTTAGTGATGAACGCGTGGAGGAACTGCGCTCTACTTCCTGACGCCAAGCAGGAGCTGTAGCGCCATTCTGTCGTAGTGTAAGACTGTTGCGTACCTCCCAAGTTTCCCTCTTTAGGAGGGACAGTCCCTCTTTGAGACGAAAGTTCTCTTTCCCACCCTAGTGCCCCTCTATTTAGGGGATCAGACCATATAAATGTATCACATTGGTCCACTGCAATACAACTCATATTAATGTTTGTTTAACCATTTGAATGCCAAATGGGTGCATAAAGCATTGTGTTGTGCACCCCTCTGGCACTCAAAGAATTAAACTTAAGTGCATGTTTTTATAAATTAGTCTGTGTAAATACCTTACTTTGGTCTTGTTCTAAAAAAAAAAATAATAATTCAGTAATCTCACGCCCACCAAAACACCCCCCTAAAACAAATGTGTTTGTCTAGTATTGTGATAACCATAACTGTGGGCTCTCAGGGTGAAGGGCAACATTCTCTAGGTTAGGGAGCCCAGGGTTAACTACTATGTCACCTGCACCAAATACCTTTTTAAAAAGACAAAGATAAAAGAAACCACCCAAAACAGACAGTTTCTTCTAAATACTGTTCCCAACCCAAAGAACAACATTAATTTGTTTACAATATAACAAACTGGTCAAACAAAATAATAATATGCAATAGTACAAAATAATATATATAACAAATTATATTTCAAACCATATGTAGATTCAATATCAGAGTCCTCAAATACGTTAAGGTAGGATTATAATGGATCCACGCTGCACACTTCCTTGGGTAGGGATTCCCACACTCGATATCAGCAACTGACAAAAAAACCAAAAACAACAGAGCGGCGCAGAGGATCTCTCTAAGTGCAGTAAGTTTATATCAATCTGATCCTTCACCAACACCAATCTTCAAGAAATTTACTCGTTTTTCGGAGGCTATAACTCACCTCCCAGTGTTATAGCAGTCACTTGCTCTCACCCCAGTATGGTGCTCTTTATAATCAATCTCAGCAACCAATCGTGTCTCAATCAAATTTCCAATATCCCAAATGGTGGACAATTTGTGGAAGAATCCACCGGCCGGATGAAGGGTTACACCTTACCCAACATCAGCACCGGAGGAGACCTAATTTATTCCAAGCCCTTAAATATCCAGTGGGCATAAAATCATATAGCTATAATTGAGCCAGTGACTCCACACTTATAGAAAAATACTCTTGAAGTATTTTATTTGGGTAGTACAAAAAAAAATAAAATATATATATATATATAGATTTTACTTTTGTAGCAAAAGTTACAATAATAATGATATTCTCCGAACAATTGTTCTATAAAAACTAACATTAAAAAATATAGATAAAAACAAATAAAAAAACAAAAAACAAATAAAACGCGTTTTGTAACGCACGGTCACTTCATCAGAGGTTAAACTAGGACAACCTGACAGAAATTGTTCTTTTATACACAATGGGTCAACCCATGTACCGGAACTAAATCAAATCCTTATCCTCACTAAAACCGACTCACCTGAGCCATCTTCTGTATTCTCCAATGGACTACAAAAGACCACTACCCAGCATGCTCGTCTCAAGTGGACCAGACCAGAAAGGATATCCCATATCCCATCCCCATTAGGACGCCATAATCAACCAATGATGAAGGGATCTACAGTCAAACCCACAATACTACGTCATACGTACGTTGAAACACACACCCCTATCTTACCTAGTGATCCCAGTGTTGAATGTAAGAAGGATTTATTGAAACTGTTGGAGGATGCCCGGAAAAGGGATATTATTAATAAAGATGAAATGAGGTTTCTAGTCATCGAGCATCCAGAGGTGGCTTTCATGTATCATCTACATAAGATCCATAAGGATAAGAAGATACCACCAGGCAGGTCAATTATGCCGGGGTCAATTCACTCAATCCAATCTCTCAATGTACTTAGACTATTTTTTACAACAATATGTTGTATCTTTATTTAGTTACATCCGGGATAGTCAGCATGTGCTTGAGAGATTGGATGGGATTGTGTGGAAAGAAAGCTACATCTGGATTATTCTTGATGTTGTATCCCTTTATACGAATATATATCACCAGTTTGGTTTCGAAGCTCTAGCTTTCTTTTTAGACATGGATGAGGGAATGCCTATGTCTCAGAGGGAATTTCTACTTAAGTGTACTAGATTTATCCTGGAGCACAATTATTTTGTGTTCCAGGATAGATTCTGTATTCAGACCAAAGGGACGACCATGGGTACCAGGTTCATCCCCTCCTATGCCAACCTTTTTATGGGGCAGTGGGAATGTCAGAGTGTCAGGGGTTTGGCTGCGGGGGGGGGCGCCTGGTATATTATGGCCGTTTCATAGACAATATATTGGTCATCTGGGATCGCGATTATGGAGATGTGGATTCTCTAATAAAGATTTTTGAGAGTAACGATAAAGGTATTTCATTTACTGCAAATGCCCAAGAGAGATCAATTGAATTTCTTGACCTTCTTTTAAGTGGGCATGAGGGCAGAAATATAATTAGTACTATTTTTAAAAAGGAGACCGCTTATAATCAATATTTGAGAGCGGATAGTGGGCATTACGGTAAATGGAAAGAAAATATACCATATGGACAATACCACCGATTGAGGCGTAATTGTAGTGAGTTAGATGATTTTGTGGAAAAAGGTAGAGAACTTAAACAAGCTTTTGTAGATAAAGGTTATGATGATAACCTTATAGATAGGGCTTTCCAAAGGGGTTATCAATTAGATTGAGATAAATTGATAAAAAAGAATCGTAAGAATAATTATGAATCTAGAGTCAATCATAAAACCTCTTTTGTCACTACATTTAATAGTTCTGGTGGGAAGGTGAAGAATATTATCTATAACCATTGGATGATTTTATTGAATGATCCTCTTTTGAAGGATCAAATCAGTGAAAAGCCAGTGGTGACATTTAAACAAAATAAAACTGTTAAAAGTCACATAGCGCCAAGTAGACCTAAAAATATTGATAATCAGAGCTCAAAATTTCCACTCACCACTAGCCAATGGCGAGTGAAAATTTAGCACTGGCGAGTAGAAATTCAGCCCTGGTGGGTATGTAATGGCTTGCAGTGGCGAGTAACTTTTCAGGTCTGGCTAGTAGCAAAGGACTTCCAATTTTAAGCCCTGTTGATAATAACACATTAAATCCACTGAATTCAATGGATATTTTAACTCAAGTCCCTTCGAAACCTGTTGGAAATTATAGATGTAATCGTGCTAGATGTGCCACATGTTCATTTATGATGCATGGAAAACAGGAATTTGAGGATTCGGTTCAGAATAAAAGTTTTTTTTTATTAATTGTGGCACAAATGTTGTTGTATATTTAATACAGAGCGGCTGTGGAATTAGATATGTGGGCCAAACGACACGTAAACTAAGGAAGAGGATTGGAGAACGTAAAAGGAAAATTATTAATAAATAAATAAATCATGGTGTTCCAAAGCACTTTTTAGAATGTAATAAAGGGGGTTTAAAATTGTTTAATGGGGATTGAGTGGCTTCCCCCACAATCAGGTAGATTTGAGAAATTGTGTAGGCAGGAAGCTTACTGGATTTTTAGATTAGGCACATTGGGTGAAAATGGATTAAACGAAGATTTAGATCTACGTATATTAATTAGATGAAACTGATTCCTCAGATTCCAGTAGATACATATATATTTTAATTCATTTTTTTGTTTTGAAGCAAACATTGTTGTTTATATATATGAATGTTGTATCTATTTGTGTTAAAGGGATAGTAATACTTAAAATGTAAAAAAAAATATGTTGTGGGGTTTATCCCCCTGAGTAAAACAAGAGTACTCCCACTGCTGAGAGGTCTTTCATTCAAAAGTTATTAATTTTCGAAGTTGAATTTTTTAGGTGCAATATCACAGTGGCCTGAAATTGTACAGTGGCACTGTTGCTACACCATCCTATGGAGATTTATGGTCAACTGACCAGAGTTGTCCATAGGATCGTGTAGCAACAGCGCCACTGTACAATTTCAGGCCACTGTGATATTACACCTAAAAAATTCAACTTTGAAAATTAATAGCTTTTGAATAAAACACCTTTCAGCAGTGGGAGTACTCTTGTTTTACTCAGGGGCATAAACCCTACAACATATTTTTTTTACATTTTAAGTATTACTATCCCTTTAACTATGGATTAATCCATGTTTTGCCGATCTTATCATATATAGATGACCACTGAGATTTCTGTTTATCATGATGGACTACATGATAATGGGTGGAATTTGTACCTATCCTAATATTGGGAGGTGTGATGGACATTCTATTTGGGTCGCACTGTGACCGAACCGACTGGTTTATTTTATATATTTTTTCCCCCTCTCCTTTTTTTGGGGATACCATTTAGGTGGGACTGAGTGTGACACACTGGATGTCTATTGGCCCCCCTTAATGTGGGGATCACGCTGCATTCCAAATGTGACACAATGTTTTAGGTTTGATTCCACATTTGCTATCTCAAAGGCGTGCTGCTTCTCAGTGTACGTATGGAGCTGTGTCTCAATTGTACATGTGGGTTTCAACGTACGTATGAAGTAGTATGGAGGGTTTGATCCCTTTATCATTGGTTGATTATGGCGTGCTAATGGGGATGGGATGTGGGATATCCCTTCCGGTCTGATTCACTTGAGATGAGCATGCTGGGTAGTGGTCTATTGGCCCATTTTGTAGTCCATTGTAGAATACAGAAGATGGCTCAGGTGAGTCGGTTTTAGTGAGGATAAGGATTTGATTTAGTTCCGGTACGTGAGTTGACCCATAGTGTATAAAAGAACAATTTTTGTCAGGTTGTCCTTTTTTAGCCTCTGATGAAGTGACCGTGCTTTACGAAACGTGTTAGGCCATTATTTTATTTGTTTTTATTTATATTTTTTGATGTTAGTTTTTATAGAACAATTGTTCGGAAAATATCATTATTATTGTAGTTTTTGCTAGAAAAGGAAAATCTCTTTATATATATATATATATATATATATATATATATATATATATATATATATATATATAAATATATATATATATATATATATATATATATATATATATATATATATATATATGTTTTTGTGCTACCCAAATAAAATACTTCAAGAGCATTTTTCTGTAATTGTGGAGTCACTGGCTCAATTATAGCTAAATGCTTTTATGCCCACTGGATATTTAAGGGCTTGGAATAAATTAGGTCTCCTCCGGTGTTGATGTTGGGTAAGGTGTAATCCTTCATCCAGCCGGTGGATTCCACAAATTGTCCGCCATTTGGGATATTGGAAATTTGATTGAGACCCAATTGGTTGCTGAAATCGATTATAAAGAGCACCATACTGGGGTGAGAGCCAGTGACCGCTATAACACTGGGAGGCGAGTTATAGCCTCCGAAAAATGTGAGTACATTTCTTAAAGATTGCTGTTGGTGAAGGATCAGATTGATATAAATCTATTGCACTTAGAGAGATCCTCTGCACCGCTTTTTTTGTTTTTGCACCAAATATCTGCTTATTTAGTACCTAAATTGCTATCATTTCTACCAGAAAGAGAGAGAGAGAGGGGGATGTCCTGCTACTCTTCTATATGGTCAGGCACTGAAAACTCTTAAGTTACAGCATGTTAAGGGTTATTTGAGGATCGACAAGAATATAGGGTGACCAAGTGTCCCAGATTTCACAGGAGAATCCTGGATTTTAAATGTGTGTCCCATGTCCCAGGCAGTCCCCTTCAGGGACAATGCAAAGTCCTGGAATGAAGACTCTAGAGCACAAAGTTCTAAACACTAGAAATAAATCTGCTCATTGCCTTTTTGTGACAGAACGTGATGCCTCTGCTTGGCTACAAGAAAATGGCTTCCAGAGAGCGAGCTAAACAATAGAGAGAGAACTGAGCCTTGACCCTGACATCAGGAGCTGCAATGCAGTTTTGTTGTAGTGTAATGCTAGTCTAACGCTTTGGGTGTAAGGTACATTTTCTGTAGCCCACCACAAGCATTGCTTTCTGTCACAGCAGTCAACGGGTAGTTCTCCCCCTAGTGTTTAGAACTCAGTGGTGCAACATAGAAAGAGCACGTTGACTACTGATGCCCAGTGATGTATATTGACCCCTCCCGCACAGCTGCACTAGAGCTGAGGACAAGTACAGTCTTCTCTGCAGTGTCCCTGAAAGGCATAATGAAAATGTGGTCAGGTCACCCTATAAGAATACCTCCTGGGTTCCAGAAAGCAGGGATATATTTCCTGATATATTCATTCTGGGGAACTTTATGGATTACTATTCCAAAGATCCCAGGACCTTTTTGAAAGTTCCCAGTAATGGTAATAACCTACCTTACAACAGTAGTGGCTAACATACCCTACACTTCACACATTAAAAAAGGAACATACACAACTGCTGCCACAGTGTATATAGTGTGAGGATGATGTGGGTATATATATATATATATATATATATATATATATATATATATATATAAAGTCTAGGGGTTCCTAATTCGTTGTCCTCCCTGCCCCGGTGTGTGTGTGTGTGTGGGGGGGGGGGGTTTGAGATTGGCAGCAGGCAGCGAATCAGGGCCAGCAAGTTCACAGGAGTGGGTACATACTTATTAAGGGGGGGGGGGGTACTGTCCCTCTGAAACAAAAATTCTTATGTCCCTCTTTCCTAGGCTGGTGTCCCTCTTTTAGGAGATCAGACTATGTAGTATGTATATAAGAGTATCACGTTGCTTCACAGCAATTAAACTCACTTTACCTTTAGTATATGTGTTTATAAATTAGACTGTATAAATAAAATACTTGGGTCTTTCTCTAAATCATTTATTCAGTAAAACAACGAGGGACCAACATATCACTGCCTTTTTTTGTTTTTAAGTATCCCCCCCCAACTTTGTCCTGCTTCCAGTACAACAAGCGACCAGTCTTTGGCCATTTGAGGTAGTGGGAGCTCTGTTCTCTGCTTCTCTCTTCCTCACGACCACAATGAGGAGGATCAAGGGCAGAGAACAGTTACAGATATAATGTATATATACACAATCACAATGAGGAAGAGAGAGGCAGAGAACAGTGACATATAATATATACACTACATGATCACAGTGATGAGGAGGGAGGCAGAGAACGGTGACAGATATAATGTATACTATACATGATCACAGTGGGGAGGAGAGAGGCAGAGAACGATAACAGATATAATGTACACTCTACATGATCACAGTGAGGAGGAGAGGGGCAGAGAACGGTGACAGATATAATGTATACTATACATGATCACACTGAGGAGGAGAGGGGCAGAGAACAGTGACAGATGTAATGTATACTGTACACGATCATAGAGAGTAATAGCGGGGCAGAGAACAGTGACAGATATAATATTCACTATACACAATTTCAGTGAGGATGAGAGAAGCAGAGAACAGTGACAGATATAATGTATACTATACACAATCACATTGAGGAAGAGAGAGGCAGAGAACAGTGACAGACATAATGTATACTATACATGATCACAGTGAGGAGGGGAGGGGCAGAGAACGGTGACAGATATAATGTATACTATACATGATCACACTGAGGAGGAGAGGGGCAGAGAACAGTGACAGATGTAATGTATACTGTACACGATCATAGAGAGTAATAGCGGGGCAGAGAACAGTGACAGATATAATATTCACTATACACAATTTCAGTGAGGATGAGAGAGGCAGAGAACAGTGACGGATATAATGTATACTATACACAATCACATTGAGGAAGAGAGAGGCAGAGAACAGTGACAGATATCATGTATACTATACATGATCACAGTGAGGAGGGGAGGGGCAGAGAACGGTGACGAATATAATGTATACTATACATGTTCACAGTGAGGAGGAGAGGGGCAGAGAACGGTGACAGATATAATGTATACTGTACACGATCACAGTGAGGAGAGAGGCAGAGAACAAACGATCACAGTGAGGAGGAGAGGGGCAGAGAACAGTGACAGATATAATGTTTACTATACATGATTACAGTGAGGAGGAGAGAGGCAGAGAACAGTGACAGATGGAATGTTTACTATACACGATCACAGTGAGGAGAGAGGCAGAGAACAATGACAGATATAATGTATACTATACACTATCACAGTGAGGAGGAGAGAGGCAGAGAACAATGACAGATATAATGTATAATATACACAATCACAGTGAGGAGGAGAGAGGCAGAGAACATTGACAGATATAATGTATACTATACATGATTACAGTGAGGAGGGGAGAGGCAGAGAACAGTGACAGATATAATGTATATTATACACTATCACAGTGAGGAGGAGAGAGGCAGAGAACAATGACAGATATAATGTATAATATACACAATCACAGTGAGGAGGAGAGAGGCAGAGAACATTGACAGATATAATGTATACTATACATGATTACAGTGAGGAGGGGAGAGGCAGAGAACAGTGACAGATGGAATGTTTACTATACACAATCACAGTGAGGAGGAGAGAGGCAGAGAACAGTGACAGATATAATGTATACTATACACTATCACAGTGAGGAGGCAGCGAACAGTGATCATTAACCCTTGATGTGCTAAGACAATCATCTAACCTTAAAGGATGGATTACTGTGACTGTCCTGGCATGTGTTAACGGGTTAAAGACCCAGACAGGCATACCAAAAACCAGACTGTCCAGGTCATAACCAGACAAGTGACAATCCTAAAATACACAAAAAATACCCATTGATTTAAATGGGACTTTTTAACCCATTGAATGCTAGAGGGATCTGTTTATAAAACATAAAAAAATAAACATTCCAAAATACCCATTTATTTAAAACGGGCTTTTTAACCCCTTCAATGTAGAGGTCTACAAAGCATTGCAAAGCAATGCTTTGACAATTTCTCTAGAATTCAAGGGGTTAAAAGACCCATTTAAATCAGTGCACAATTTTTATTTATCCCTATGGTTCAACTGTTTGCCCCACTTTTACTTAGCACAGTAGCCTCATGGTGCATGTGATCATTTCTGTGCCTAAGGGTGAGATGTTCAAAAAGTCATCATAATGAAAAACTTGTTGGATCATGAGTTGGTGGTAAAAGAAGGACAATATTTTCAGAAGTAAATCCGTCACGTTTGAAAATTCATCTACTAAAAATTGAAAATGACGGTAAGAAGATCTCAATGAACATTGCCGTTACAAATTCTGATCTTAAAATTTGTCTTTCATTTTGACTTTGAAACAAAAATTTTCAAAGAAACAAAGACTTTTTTTTGTCTTTGAAACAAATTTTTATTCTCCAAGTTTAGACCATTTTTATTATTTTGGGAAAAAATTACGTTAATCAGACAAAAAAATGACAATCTGTCAGGCTATTTATATGAAGGTATCCAAAGGGTTAAAACAGAGAACCACTCAGGTTGGATTTCTTCACTTAAATAGGCAAATGACAATACAATAATTCGAGAACTTTATCTTTAATATGTATTGGCACGCTACTTCACAGTAACGAATTGATCAGAGTAATCAATCCTTCATATTTCTGTAAAAATATATATTTTATTAAAATACAATATACTATATATATAACAAGTATCAGTAACAATGAAATATGTAAGTGATTAGCAATTATAATAGGTACATAGAAAACCATACCACACTTATTACCATGAGGATTACCAGCGGTGCAAGGGTTAACCACACATAGGTATATTCAGAGGTATAATAACAATAATTGCATTCAGTAGCATAGAACAGGTTAATTGATTCTTACAATTAATTATAATACAGTTGGCCGCACTGTCTCTTAATACCTCTGCCCCAGAAACTGTATAGACTATGCTAATTATGATGTAAGGGGTATTGTGAGATGAATTAAATAATTCCTCTAACAATTCCTTGTATCATATATCAATAATAATCAAATTTAGGGAATAACTGGAATAGAATCCCAGATTTAAATCACTATAATTTAATTATATACTGAATTCAATATTGAATACCTCTGAATAAAATATATAAATTGCAATTAATATAGTCAAAGATCACACAAATAATCTACCTAAAATTACTTCATGCAACATTTATCATAATTTTGACTACAGCAACATATATAAAACCTATAGCACTCCAAGGGTTAATCCACTCATTTAAAATAGGTGCCACACCCAGAAGTTATTTTGTCTATTAGAGTGAATACCTCCAATTTACAAAAAATAAGCCTAGTACCCTCACAAATAACTTTAGAATGCACACCACAAATAAATAGACAAACAGCAGTTAGAGAGTTAATAAATTAATTCCAAGAATTCCCTTGATTAAATATCGGCCATTATAATTTTACCAGAAACACAATATTCTAGACATAACAAAAATTATATTAACCAATATACACAAGGATAAATATATCTCACTGCTATCTCTATTTTATGATCTCTCTGGTAATTTATAACAATAAATTAATTAATTCTGCGTAATTTCTTAATGACTATGCTAAATATAGCTGATTATAATATTTTCTATAAAACTGGCCAGGCTTCTATGGGCAAATATATATATATATATATATATATATATATATATATATAATTTTCCTCAAATATCGAGGAAATATACTTATTTTGAAATTGGGCAGAATTAGAATAAATAAAATATAATTACCAGGTCAATCAGTGTGGATTCTTGAAGTTATCAGGCGTTGTCAGGAATTTAATCAGCAGAGCCTTCTTTTGCCAGGAATCTAAAAGCTGTTATAAGTTTTCCTCAGGAGTCAAGAGCCCCTAGGAGTTTTCTTTTTCAGGAAGTGAAGGGCCCAAACTAAGAGTATTTTGGCATTATATTGGCAATTTTTGCCTTATCAGTAATCCCCACCTTTTTCTAATGATTGGACAAAGATCCATCTCATTATACCGTGACATCACCAGTATGCCCTGATTGGATATTAATATATCTCAAATTATTCACGGAATGTGGATACCTCAGTCATGACGCTCTCAATACTCTAGAGGGCACTCTTACTCTACTTAACATCTTACATATAATCAATTTTTATGTCATCAATGATGTATGTAAAAGGGCATTAAACGTCATATAAATTTGCCATTTTTTTAGATGTTCTCATATCTTTCTCATAAGATAAAATTATTTGCTAGGCACCAAGACTGTCTGGCAAACTCTATTTATCACCATTACTGTCAGTTAGTTATTTCTCCCCCAAAGAGGCCTATGATTTTTTTAACATGAGATAATTTGAACACATTTTAAACACGTTTTTCAGTTAATTTCTACTATTAGAGTTAACCCTCTATGCTCCAGCAGGACAAAGTCTCTGACAGTTCAAACAAATATTTTTTTCTGAAAATACCTTATATTATGACGGAAGATTAAACCGTACCCACTTTTAAGACAGCTTTTTCCCTTTTACGGAGATGATGGAATTGGATGCAAAAAATAATGGAAACATGTCTGAGAACTGACGGATCGTGGTGTAAGAACTTTTTTTATTCTGATTACCAACAATTTCAGTTACCACCACTTTCTGAACATTTGGTCCTAAGCTTATCTCTGTTACTTGCAGAAAGAACCCAACAAGTGCTGAAAAAATGCTCATGCATTTTGCTTTGTTTAATTAGGTACAAAAGCTCTTAACCCTTTGAGTTCCCGAGGAGTATCTAATGCATTGCATCGCAATGCTTTGGATGTCACTTTGGCTCTCACAAGGTATAAAGGTACTGTACTTGTTAAAATGGTATATTCGGAGGGTAAATGCACCATAGGGAATAAATATAAAAGGATTTTTTTAATTTACATACAAATTATTTTCTCCTAGTCCATTGAGGGACACAGGGTCAACTGAGTAAAATGCCTTCAACCATGAGATTCAGCACTTAAAGGGGAAATTTCACCTCCAATCACCTTGCTCTAGTTAATCCATACCTCCCAAGTGTCCCTCTTTAAGACCCACATACCTCTGTTCCTTTTTCCCATCCTGTGTCCCTCTGTTTAGGAGCTCAGACGGTGTGATGTATATATAAGTGTATCACATTGTTCAATGACAATAAAACTCACTTTGATGTTTCTATAAACTTCAGTATATATGTTTAAAATGTGTCTGTGTAATTGAAACACTTTGGTCTTTCTTTAAAGGGACAGTAATGTCCCATAAAAATCCTTGTAGTTTTGTAGAGGTTAAAAAAATCCTATCTCTCTAACCTTTATGGTTTGAGAGATATTCACATTGAAAGTTCCCCCCTCCCTCCCCTTCTCCTGATGTTAGCTGTAAAGCTGACAGCAGGAGATTCGAGGCGGCTGACTCGAGGAGGCTCTGCAGCAGAGCCGAAATTGCGTTATTTAAAAAGAACTACTTCACTGGAACGGTCTACAAAGTGTGCTTATAAACCAGGCACACTTTGTAGACCTTTCCAATTAAGTAATTCTTTTTAAATAAGGCGATATTGACTTTGCTGCAGAGCCGCCGGCTAGTCCCAGGACCAGGATCTCATGCTGTCAGCACAGTGCTGACATCAGGAGAAGGGGAGTGAGGGGGGACTTTCAATGCGAATAACTCTCAAACCATAGTGGTTTGAGAGATGTGATTTTCTGCAAATAATTTTTTTTTTAACCTCTACAAAACTAGAAGAATTTTTTATGGGACCTTAGTGTCCCTTTAAATCATTTATTCAGTTACACAAATAGGTGTCAATAGGCCATGAAATAACCTAACAATTCTCGCTAATGCCCCACCCACCAGCCACGACCCCAGCAACACAACCGAAAATACCAGTGTCCCTCTTCGGCCATTTGAAATGTTGGGAGGTCTGATTAATCCATTCCTTGTAGTGTGAAATCAATATATTTTTTTCCTCAATTCAACCCCCGTTCAGAAGATCACAAAGAAGAAATCTGTACTGCGTGACATACCATCTCTGTCTGCAGGGCTCACTAGTCCGGTTTA
Organism: Rhinophrynus dorsalis; assembly: GCA_037306005.1. Taxonomy (NCBI): domain Eukaryota; kingdom Metazoa; phylum Chordata; class Amphibia; order Anura; family Rhinophrynidae; genus Rhinophrynus; species Rhinophrynus dorsalis. Next base: position 21,959,060 of record CM074723.1, read on the forward strand.
CTATCGATATGTCGCCCGCCGAATAGCGCTTCTTGAATTGGCGCATCTGTTTAGGCGCGTCACTTCGAATGATATGGTGCACGTAAAGGAGTCGCAAAATGTGTATGTCGCATCATTTGGATTGACGCACTTAGCAAGACGTGCATTTAAAGGGGTAGTGAAGTGCAAAAACATGATGTGCCATATAATACACGCGACCATAGAGATGCGCCCTATAATGACGCGTGACATAAGAAATGCGGCATACAGTGACGTGCGACATAAGAAATGCTCCATTTAAATGCATGCTTTACACGACTCAACATGAAAGGGATACCCACTAGTCCACCCCTCTCTCCTTACATGTCGCACTGGTAGCCATTAGATAAAAGGGCAAGTACTTTAAACGCCCCTTTAGAACAACGTAACGTGAGAGCACTGCCTATCCACTCCTACGTCACAAAGATGGACGCTTTCTCCCTATGGAAATCCAAGGGCAAATAAGGTACTATATATATGTTTATTCTTCACCTTTGTAACCATTACCACAATGTTTTCTGAATGTCCTTAGCGGAACAAAACAAAAGGGGTTCAGACCTAAGTAGGTGCCAGTTCCGCTTTAACCCATTGAGCAACAAAAATGTATCCAAAGCATTGCAAAGCTATGTGTTTGAAAGTTCTGTGGCACTCAAAGGGTTAACAGCTAAATATCTGATGAGCTGAAAACGCCTTACTTTACTCAGACTCTCTCCCCTCTGGTCAGTCATCAGTTTACTCACAGTAAAGAAAAGTAACTAGTCAGCGTGAAAGAAATGAAGGCCATGAAACAAAAGAACATCCAATGAGTCACATATATTCAGAGGCGTAACTAGAAGCCACCGGGCCCCTCCGACCACATTGGCCCCCCTCAACTACATTGGCCACCTCCATATTGCCCCTTCCACAATGCCCCCATCTCCACATTGCCCCTTCCACATTGCCCCTTTCACAATGCCCCCATCTCCACATTGCCCCTTCCACAATGCCCCTCATTTTCCACAGTGCCCCTCCATCTCCACAATGCCCCTCCATCTCCACATTGCCCCTTCCACAATGCCCCTTCCACAATGCCCCCATCACAATGCCCCTCATTCTCCACATTGCCCCTTCCACAATGCCCCCATCTCCACATTGCCCTTCAATCTCCATAATGCCCCTTCCACAATGCCCCTCGTTCTCCACAATGCCCCCGTCACAATGCCCCTCATTCCCCACAACGCCTCCTCCTCCTCCCTCGAGTCCCTGGTGGTCTAGCGGTGTGAGAGATGACAGATCTGTGCCTCATTCAGCACAGACCTCTGTCTGGAACTCAAGCTCCCGCACGGTTCTTAGTAATGCAGAGCGCTGGGAGATTATGTCATCTCTCTGCATTACTAGAGCGCCGGCCGCCAGGAGATCAGCTGTGCTGCGGGCGTGTGGCGAGGGGGTCGCAGGGGGCGTCCGGGCCCCTGAGAGTGACAGGCCCAGTCGCAGGTGCGACCTCTGTTGTTACGCCACTGCATATATTTCAGCTGAGCAGGCGTGCCCTGTGTAAGTAAAAGAAAATACAATCTCTTTTCTTTTGAGTCTGAATGGGGGACACAGTTATCAAGGGGACATTCCACAGATGGTCTCCCCACCAAAAGAAGGGAATGAGCGATACTGATAAAACTGCTTACAATATTTCCATCAGCAGGGGAGGGCTGGCAACTTGTGGCCTGGGGGGCAAATACAATCAAGTGGTCCATTTCAACTATCGTTCCAGCCCACTGTCCCAGCCCATCCCCTTTTGTTCATTTTAAACTTGTTATTAATGCTGTGAAGTAAGGCAAATGATACCACAGAGCTTACAAGTGGAATGGGGCTACACTAGTGATAATACAGTTCAAATGGAGTTACACTAGAGATAACATAGAGCTTACAATTGAACGGAAGCTAGACTAGTGATACCACAGAGCTTACAATTTAAAGCCACACTAGTGATACCATAGAGCTTACAATGGCAATGGGTTATGCTACTAGAGGTAACACTAGCTCAGTGGTATCACTAGTGCAGCTCCGTTTAAGTTGTAAGCTCTGTGGTATCACTATTGTAGCTCCATTTCAATTGTAAGCTCTGTGGTATCATTAGCGTAGCTCCATTTACACCAGCAAGAAGGAGGCTGAGTGAGGCAGCGGCCTACCAGCCCAGACCTATGACCAGCCCAGGGGGCAATTGCCCCTCTGCCCCCCAGGCCAGCCCTCCCCTGTCCATCAGAAACTGGAGTCAGCTGAGGCCAATGCATGTACTGAGACCAAGTTGCAGCTCAGCAAATTTGTTCTGCTGATGCAGAAATCTGATTCATGTAAAACCATAACATGTATGCCGACTGACGTTATGGAATGAACTGTGATTTGTAAAAGTAGGTGGCACAGGAAAGGAGTGCTACCATGGACCCGCTAACTTCAAACAGCCAACTCAATCCCGGATGAACTTTTATTCATACAATGTTTAACACAACTCCATGGTGCAGAAGTATTGACACTTGCAAAAACAGATGGAATTCAGCACACAAACCGCCTAATGCATTTCTTGATAGTCTCACTTAATCATAGGTGATTTGTAAAAGAACTGGCTTTGCTGTAGGAATATAGGCTCGATTTGTTGTCCATTTTATCAATTAAGCAGCTGTTGATTTTGAAGCATGTCTGCATGTCCTTGGTCCTTCTAGAATAATAAATAGTATTTATGGTTTGGACATATTGTTTAAGGCTTCTGACCACATCTAAAGAATATAGGTTTTTTTTTTACAAGATGAGTTTGGACATAACGTAGTACTAGTTCCTGATTCATATGAAACCCAGGAATTGTCAATAAAACTACTTTATCCTGGTGGGAAATTGTGTACGGAGATGTACAAGAGAGCACACTCAGTTCTGAAATTCTTCTTGCTGAAGTTATTGGTGTTAAGATGACTGCCTTGTATGTGAGATGATTCAGGGCTTATAATTTTAAGTCCTGTGCTACAAGCCAGACCTGAAAAGTTACTCGCCACTGCAAGCCATAACATACCCACCAGGGCTGAATTTCTACTCGCCAGGGCTAAATTTTCACTTGCCATTGGCTAGTGGCGAGTGGAAATTTTGAGCCCTGGATTATTGATGGATATTGAAGATAATGTGTCAAATGTATGATCCTGTAGTATTTTCAGAACTCAATAAAGATCCCATAGAGGTTTTCATTCCTGGTATAAAGGGATCTCAAGAGCTACTCCTTGTATGATAGTTTGAATTTGTGGAATTTCTGTTAGCTAGCGTTGAAATGAAATTAATAGGTTTGAAATTTGTACTTTTAAAAACCTCTTTTTTTAGACTTTTTTTCCAAACCCTCTTATAGGAATTCCAGTAGAGTAGGTTCTCTGAACTCCAATGACTTTACATCAAGAGACTAGCAGAGGGTGTGAATAATACTCCATACCCTGCAATAAATCTTGGAAGACACTTTTTTTGTGAATGACTGAGTCTGAAAAACTATTTAATTTAGGATATTGTCTCCAGTTTCCATGCCATTAAGGGTAGACTGTCCAGTCTTGCTTGAAGCAATGGGCCTTGAGACAAAAGATCCAGAATTTTCAGTGGGCACCATGGTTTTCATATAGACAGGTGTCGTAATGTATGAACCCATGCTCTTTGCAGCCATGCTGGGACTATTAGAATGGCGTGATCTTTGTACTGTTTGATCTTTGTAAGGAGTTTTGGAATCATGGCTACTGCAGGAAACAGGCAAGTGTAAAATCCAATCATATTATCAATGCATCTGTTACAGTTGCTTTGGAATCTTTGACCATTGCACAAAACACTGGTTGTTTTGCATCATATCCAGACACCATTAGTCTGGGGGATTGTCATGGTTCCCCAGAGATGTTCAGGAGTCAGTACGGTATAGTAAAATGCAATTTATTAAATAACCATAAAGATAGCATACAAAGGTAATAAGGCAGGAACAAGCAGATGGTCACAGCCAGCAAGCACTATTATCAAGAATAGTGGACTGCCAAGACTGACCACACTGCTGCAGACTAGGCCGAAGCCACTCGTAGTCTCAGCTGGATCCAGGAGCTGGAACAGGAAAGGAACAGGAGCAGGAACCATAACACAAAGTCTTGATCCAATGAGCGAGGAATACACTTGACTCACGCCTGCAGTGAGTATAGCGAAAGCAGATACTAGACTCAAGCCTGCAGTCAGTATAGCAAAAGCAGATACTTGACTCACACCTGCAGTCAGTATAGTGAATGTGGATGCTTAACTCATGCCTGCAGTCAGTATAGCTAGTCCACCAGAGCCCCAGGTCTGCACCAAATTGGGTGTCTGCTAAATAAGGGAACAATCAATAGAATAGTCAGCCAGAGCCATAGGTCAGCACCAGAGAGGGTAGTCAGACAGCAAGGTCATACACAGTTCAGGTAGTCAGCCAGAGCCACAGGTCTGCACAAGATTGGGTGTCCACTATATATAGGGTAAGGCAGAAGAATAGTCAGACAGAGCCACAGGTCAGCACCAGATTGGATGGTCAGACAAGCCAGGTCATACACAGAGCCCAAAGACACAGAACTGCTTTGTACAACAACGCAAGGGCCACTGAGTCAGGACTAAGTCTGCCCTTTAAACCCCTTCTCAGGAAGTAGGTAGGAGGAGCAGCTCAGAGGGAGGAAGTAGGTAGGAGGAGACTATAGGAAGAAAACACATAAAACAGAGGCTTGCTTCATACAGAAGCCTCCTGCCTGCAGATGACGCACCTTGCTCTGATGCGTCCAACCGCTGCCATAATCCTGCGTCAATCTGTGCTGCATGGATGGCTGCTGATGCTGAAGCGTCATTTTGCGTGTCGCCTGAAGCGGCGTGCTGGAACCAAGGTAAGCTGTGACAGTACCCTCCCCAAAGGCCCCCCCTCCGTGGAGCTGGCTGGGGTTTGTCAGGAAAGTGCGCATTAAATCTGTGTACCAAGACAGGAGCGTGAACATCATCAGCTGGAATCCATGAGTGCTCCTCTGGACCATATCCCCTCCAATGAATAAGGTACTGTAGGTGTCCTCAAACCAAACAGGAGTCCAGAATATTTTTGCGATCTGCAACTCTCACGGGAGCAGGATGGACGGGAGCTGAGGTATACTGGTTGCAGACCAAAGGCTTTAACAGGAAACTGTCACGGTTTATTATGACTCTCAGACACAAGTTTTAGGTAAAAAAAAATCAATTTTATTGAAATAATAAATTGATAACTTAGGATGGCAATAACATACATATATATATATGCAGAATATAGCACAGACAGAAGGCAGACTCTACCGGTCCTGTCAATATACCGGACAGGACAGTCTTTAGGCTCTACCGGCCTTGCCAATACCGGGTAAGGCAACCTGCAGATGGAATAGCATAACGGTTCTACCGGCCTTACCAAATTACCGGGCAAGGCAGCCTCAATAGATACACAATGTAGGCTCTATCGACCCTGCCAATACCGGGTAAGGCAACCTCAGATGGAATGTGGCAAAAGGTTCTACCGGCCTTACCAATACCGGGCAGGGCAGCCCAGAGATAGTAGCAGCAGTCAGATGAAACTGGCAAATTAGCAGAATCGTTAAGCAGCAAGGCTTTGGAGCAAACCAGCGTCCGCACGCTGGGAACAACACTGAATAGTATAGCCGTTAGGCTTTGCGAGCAAACCAGTGACCGCACACTGGAGTAACAAGTGAGTAGTATAGCCGCAAGGCTTAGGAGCAAACCAGCGACCGCACGCTGGGACCAACACAGAATTGTATAGCCGATAGGCTTTGGAGCAAACCAGTGACCGCACACTGGTGTAACAAGCGAGCTTGTATAGCCGCAAGGCTAGGAGCAAACCAGCGTCCGCACGCTGGGACCAACACAGATTTGTATAGCTGATAGGCTTTGGAGCAAACCAGTGACCGCACACTGGTGTAGCAAGCGAGTTTGTATAGCCGCAAGGCTTAGGAGCAAACCAGCGTCCGCACGCTGGGACCAACACAGATTTGTATAGCTGATAGGCTTTGGAGCAAACCAGTGACCGCACACTGGTGTAACAAGCGAGCTTGTAAAGCCGCAAGGCTTAGGAGCAAACCAGCGTCCGCACGCTGGGACCAACACAGATTTGTATAGCTGATAGGCTTTGGAGCAAACCAGTGACCGCACACTGGTGTAGCAAGCGAGTTTGTATAGCCGCAAGGCTTAGGAGCAAACCAGCGTCCGCACGCTGGGACCAACACAGATTTGTATAGCTGATAGGCTTTGGAGCAAACCAGTGACCGCACACTGGTATAACAAGTGAGTTTGTATAGCTGCAAGGCTTAGGAGCAAACCAGCGTCCGCACGCTGGGACCAACACGGAATTGTAGCAATGTCACCAACGCGACCAGGCAGAAGGTCGCCAGGATACTGAAGACAGGTGATGAGATGACAGGAACCAGCAACCATCAGTCAGGTCAGGAAACAGCAGAGAAGTTCAGCAGTAACTGCAACACCAGAGACTAGGCCGGAACCAGGACTGGAGTAACTCAGCATCCAGGAAACACTGGAACAGTAGAGATCAGGAACTCAGGAACACAGGAGATCAGGAACTCAGGAACACTGGAACAGAGGCCCAGCTATCACTAGCATAGTGATAGCAAGCAGGTCAGAAACAACACGAAAGGGCACTCAAAGGGTGCCCAATCCAGGTTTAAATAGGCAATAAGAGGCGGGCTATCTGCAGACAGCCAATAGCAGCCCCCTAGTGGTGACAGACAAGGAACTGCAGCAAATCACGGGCACCGTGATAGTACCCCCCTTTCAAAGACCCCCTCTCCTAGAATAGGGTTTAGGTTTCTGTGGGTAATTGGCATGAAAGACCCTAGTTAGCCTAGGTGCATGAAGGTCCATACTATCCACCCATGATCGATCCTCAGGACCGTACCCTTTCCAATGTACCAGGTACTGTACCTTTCCTCTAAGCCTACGGGAATCAATAATGCTCTGAACCTCGTACTCCTCCTGGCCCTCGACCTCAACAGGTCCTGGCACCACAGGTGTGGTAGTATAGCGATTGCAAACCAGAGGCTTAAGAAGGGACACATGGAACACATTATGGATACGCATGGATGCAGGTAGGTCTAGTGCATAGGAGACAGGGTTAATTTTACGAATAACTCTGTACGGACCAATAAACCGGGGAGCCAACTTATTAGACGGAACCTGCAGCTTGAGATTTCTGGAGGAAAGCCATACTCTATCCCCAACCTGAAAGGAAACCGCTGGAAGCCTTCTGCGATTAGCATGGCGCTGATGACGCTGAAATGACTGACCAAGTGCCCTCTGAACTTGTGCCCATGTGGAACGGAGTTGCTCGATATGCTCATCCAGAGCTGGAATCTGTTGCGTCTGAAATGAATCTGGAAGCAAACAGGGCTGAAACCCATAATTAATCAGAAACGGAGAGCTCCCAGATGAAGAATTGACCGCACAGTTCCTGGCGAACTCTGCCCAAGGCAACAAGTCGGACCAATTATCATGATGGTCAGTAACGAAACAACGGAGAAATTGTTCCAAGCCCTGATTAGCTCGTTCAGCGGCTCCATTGGTCTGGGGATGGTAGGCAGAGGAGAAGGACAGCTGTATGCCCATCTGTTGGCAAAATGCCCTCCAAAATCTCGACACAAACTGGCTCCCCCTGTCAGACACCAGTACCCTAGGCACTCCATGCAACCGGAATACTTCTCTGGCGAACACCATTGCCAATTCCTTAGCTGAAGGAAGGCCACTGAGGGGCACGAAATGAGCCATTTTAGAAAACCTGTCCACCACCATGAATATAAAGGAGTACCCCTTGGACATAGGCAATTCTCCCATAAAATCAATGGAAACATGAGACCAGGGGCGTTCGCCATTAGGCACCGGCTGAAGCAAGCCCACTGGGAGATGTCTCGGGGTCTTAGCGCGGGCGCAGGTGGCACAGGCATTCGTAAATTCGGCACAATCGTTTCTCATGGAAGGCCACCAAAATAACTGAGAAAGGGACCATAACAATTGGTCTCTACCAATATGTCCCGCAGCCTTAGAGGAATGGTAGGTTTCGAGCAGCCTAGTACGAAATGATTCAGCGACAAAACATTTGCCCACTGGGGTTTCATGGGGAGCGGACCCCTGAGAGGCCAGGATCTCCTCCCCTAGAGGAGAAGTGATACTCGTGCGTATAGTAGCCAGTATTCTATCAGGTTGGATGATAGGTGCTGGTGCTTCCACTCTGTCACTGTCGGCCTCAAATTGTCTTGACAGTGCATCAGCCCTGATATTTTTTGACCCTGGTAAATATGATACAATGAAATTAAATCGAGACAGGAACAGTGCCCACCTGGCCTGACGAGAGGACAATCTCTTGGCCTCCGAGAGATAGGTCAGATTCTTATGATCTGTTAGGATTAAGACAGGATTCTTAGTACCTTCAAGCAAATGACGCCATTCCTTAAGAGCGAGGATAATGGCCAATAATTCTCTGTCACCTATCTCATAGTGGCTTTGAGTGACCGTCAACTTTTTAGAGAAAAACCCACAAGGTCTGAGAGTTCCACCTTTCTCGTGTCGCTGCGAAAGTACTGCCCCGACCCCAATATCTGAGGCATCAACCTCTAACGTAAATGGAAGTAAAGGATTGGGGTGGGATAACACAGGAGCCGCAGCAAATGCCAGCTTCAAATTCTCAAAGGCTTTCTCAGCAGATACCGGCCAACAAGAAGGATTAGCACCCTTGTGCGTAAGATCGGACAGAGGTTTGACAATGGAAGAAAAGTTCTTAATAAACCTCCTATAATAATTAGCGAAACCCAGGAAACGCTGTATGGCTTTAAGACCCTTGGGTTTTGGCCATTGTAGGACAGCTGACAACTTTTCTTTGTCCATGGCAATGCCATCATTGCCAATTATGAACCCCAAGAATGGCACACTGGTTCTATGAAACTCACATTTTTCCATTTTACAAAATAATTTGTTCTCACGGAGTCGTAGCAATACGGCGGATACATCTTTGATGTGCTGTGCCATGTTTTGGGAGTAAATCAGTATATCGTCGAGGTACACCACAACACATGTCTGTAACATATCTCTCAGAACATCGTTTATCAGTTCCTGGAAAACTGCGGGTGCATTACACAGCACAAATGGCATCACTAGATATTCGTAGTGCCCAGATCGAGTATTAAAGGCAGTTTTCCACTCATCACCTGCTCGAATGCGAACCAGATTGTAAGCGGCCCGTAGGTCCAATTTGGTAAATATCGAAGCGCCCTTAAGCCTGTCAAAAATCTCGGTGATGAGTGGTATTGGGTATGCGTTTTTTGCCATTAGTTTATTCAAGCCCCGGTAGTCAATGCATGGTCTTAATTCGCCATTTTTCTTTTTTACGAAAAAGAACCCAGCCCCAGCTGGAGAGGTAGATTTTCGTATGATCCCTCTAGCAAGGGCATCAGAAATGTAATCCTCCATAGCCTTATTTTCATCACAAGATAATGGATAAGTGCGTCCTTTTGGAGGTACTGCACCAGGCTGCAATTCAATGCAACAATCATAAGGTCTATGCTGGGGTAGCATACTAGCCTCTCCTTTGCTAAAAACATCGCCAAACTGTTGGTACACATCCGGTATAGCAGAGGAGGTGCACATGACCTTAATAGGCTGGATGACGCACTTGTCCATACAAAACTGGGACCAAGCAGCAATTTCACACTTTTTCCAATCGAATTGTGGGTTATGTAACTGTAACCACGGAAATCCCAATATTACCGCATGGTGCGGAGAATTAATCAGTTGAAACTGCTGCTCTTCTCTGTGAAGTGCCCCAATAGTCATAGACAATGGCATAGTTTCAAATATAACCTGAGGCGGTTCTAAGGGTCTACCATCAATCGCTTCAATAGTCAAGGGGTTTTCTCTTTCAATGCGTGGAACTCCGTGCAATTCAGCAAAGGTATTATCCATAAAATACCCTGCTGCACCAGAGTCAACCAAGGCCAAAACCTCCACAGAGCATTGTGCCCAAGACAATACCACCTGTATGGTGGGTTTCATTATGCCCGACACTGGGGACGATTGTACACCACCTAGGGCCTGTCCCCCAAGGTACCCTAGGTGTGTGCGTTTCCCGGACGTACCGGACAGGAATTTAGCAAGTGCCCTTTTTTACCGCAGTATAAACATAACCCTTGTTTTTTGCGATATAGTCTCTCTGCCTTGGTTAGTCTAGTGAAGCCTATTTGCATAGGTTCACTTGTTTCCCGTACTGGTTCACTAGACTTCAATGCCAAGGGAGGGATGGGTGGGCAAAACATGCTACTAGGCTCATTATTTTTTGACCGTAACTTACGATCTCTGGCAATTGATCTCTCACGTATTCTGGAGTCAATTATCATAACATACTCAATGTAATCATCTAGATCAATAGGTAGATCTTTAGCAGCGATTTCATCTTTAATGTGGTCATTCAGGCCTTGAGAAAAGGCTGCCAATAATGCCTCATTATTCCAACCTACCTCTGCTGCCAATGTGCGGAATTCGATGGCATAGTCGCCCACTGTACGCCTGCCCTGTTGTATCTCCATAAGGCGTTTGGCAGCAGAGGTGGTTCTACCAGGAGGCTCAAACACTCTTCGAAAGGAACGCACAAATTCACTAAAGTTCTTAGTACAAGGTTTAGCATTCTCCCACAAGGGGTTAGCCCAAGCCAATGCTCTGCCAGTGAGCAGTGATATCGTGAACCCCACTTTACTACGATCATTGGGAAATGCGTGTGCCGTCAATTCCATAAAGATTTCGAGTTGGTTGATGAACCCTCTGCAGAGACTAGGGTCACCATCATATCTTAGCGGCAAGGGTGCAGAAGCCGTTAACCCTTTAACAGTACCCTCTAGGGGCCTGGTATCACTTTCCGGTGTCTGACTTGGCGAGACCACCGGACTAGAGCTCGATTTGTCAGCGGGTACCGTGCATTCAAGGATCGTTTGAATTGCAACTGCCAACTGATCCAAACGTTGCTCGAGCACATCCATCCTCCAATGGATATTCTGTGCGTTACCTTCACCCTTGCTGTCTGAGGTCATGGCCCTTTCGTACTGTCACGGTTTATTATGACTCTCAGACACAAGTTTTAGGTAAAAAAAATCAATTTTATTGAAATAATAAATTGATAACTTAGGATGGCAATAACATACATATATATATATGCAGAATATAGCACAGACAGAAGGCAGACTCTACCGGTCCTGTCAATATACCGGACAGGACAGTCTTTAGGCTCTACCGGCCTTGCCAATACCGGGTAAGGCAACCTGCAGATGGAATAGCATAACGGTTCTACCGGCCTTACCAAATTACCGGGCAAGGCAGCCTCAATAGATACACAATGTAGGCTCTATCGACCCTGCCAATACCGGGTAAGGCAACCTCAGATGGAATGTGGCAAAAGGTTCTACCGGCCTTACCAATACCGGGCAGGGCAGCCCAGAGATAGTAGCAGCAGTCAGATGAAACTGGCAAATTAGCAGAATCGTTAAGCAGCAAGGCTTTGGAGCAAACCAGCGTCCGCACGCTGGGAACAACACTGAATAGTATAGCCGTTAGGCTTTGCGAGCAAACCAGTGACCGCACACTGGAGTAACAAGTGAGTAGTATAGCCGCAAGGCTTAGGAGCAAACCAGCGACCGCACGCTGGGACCAACACAGAATTGTATAGCCGATAGGCTTTGGAGCAAACCAGTGACCGCACACTGGTGTAACAAGCGAGCTTGTATAGCCGCAAGGCTAGGAGCAAACCAGCGTCCGCACGCTGGGACCAACACAGATTTGTATAGCTGATAGGCTTTGGAGCAAACCAGTGACCGCACACTGGTGTAGCAAGCGAGTTTGTATAGCCGCAAGGCTTAGGAGCAAACCAGCGTCCGCACGCTGGGACCAACACAGATTTGTATAGCTGATAGGCTTTGGAGCAAACCAGTGACCGCACACTGGTGTAACAAGCGAGCTTGTAAAGCCGCAAGACTTAGGAGCAAACCAGCGTCCGCACGCTGGGACCAACACAGATTTGTATAGCTGATAGGCTTTGGAGCAAACCAGTGACCGCACACTGGTGTAGCAAGCGAGTTTGTATAGCCGCAAGGCTTAGGAGCAAACCAGCGTCCGCACGCTGGGACCAACACAGATTTGTATAGCTGATAGGCTTTGGAGCAAACCAGTGACCGCACACTGGTATAACAAGTGAGTTTGTATAGCTGCAAGGCTTAGGAGCAAACCAGCGTCCGCACGCTGGGACCAACACGGAATTGTAGCAATGTCACCAACGCGACCAGGCAGAAGGTCGCCAGGATACTGAAGACAGGTGATGAGATGACAGGAACCAGCAACCATCAGTCAGGTCAGGAAACAGCAGAGAAGTTCAGCAGTAACTGCAACACCAGAGACTAGGCCGGAACCAGGACTGGAGTAACTCAGCATCCAGGAAACACTGGAACAGTAGAGATCAGGAACACAGGAGATCAGGAACTCAGGAACACTGGAACAGAGGCCCAGCTATCACTAGCATAGTGATAGCAAGCAGGTCAGAAACAACACGAAAGGGCACTCAAAGGGTGCCCAATCCAGGTTTAAATAGGCAATAAGAGGCGGGCTATCTGCAGACAGCCAATAGCAGCCCCCTAGTGGTGACAGACAAGGAACTGCAGCAAATCACGGGCACCGTGATAGAAACATGGAAGACATTATGAAAGCACATATTGGCAGGGAGCTCCAATGCATAAGCTGCCAGGTTAATTTTGCACAACACACGGAAATTAATAGAGGGGCCACTTTGGTACAATGAACCTGGAGGTGCAAGTTACGAGAAGACAACCACACTCTGTCTCCTACCTGGAAGGTAGGTGCCGGCAGTCGCCTGCGGTTATCCTGCATTTTTTGTTGCTGCACGGAACCACGTATGGTATGCTGTACCCGAACCCAAGTTGAACGGGGTGCCCTCAAATGCTCGTCAAGAGCCGGAATCGCTTGTGCTTGGAAGGTCTCAGGAAGAACCAAGAGTTGGAACTCATAGTTGACCAAGAACAGGGAACACTGAGTAGACAAGTTAACAGCACAATTTCTGGCAAACTCCCCCCAAGGTAACAGGGTAGCCCAATTATGGTGGTGGTCAGAGATATAGCATTGGAGGAACTGTTCTAAGGCTTGGTTTGACCTTTCTGCCACATCGTTAGATTGCGGGTGGTATGCGGAGGAGAATGCCAATTGAATTCTCATCTGAGCAAAGAAACACCTCCAGATGTATTTGACACAATTACTTTGGAGTCAAAAAACCTGCCTAGCAAAAATCATTGTCAATTCCTGCACGGATGATAAGCCCTTAATTGACACTAAGTGAGCCATCTTTGAAAATCTGTCCTCAGTCATCAGTATGACTGTACAACCCATGGAACTTGGAAGGTCGACCATAAAATTGATAGATAGATATGACCAGGGTCGTTCCCCGTAGGCCACTGGCTGGAGCAAGCCCACCAGCAGGTGCCGGGGTGACTTATTTTGAGCACAGGTTGTGCAGGTAGCAGTGAAGGCAGCACAATCAGACCGGAGACTAGGCCACCAGATGTTACAGCTTACCTTGGTTTCAGCGTCATCTGCAGGCGCGAGGCTTCAAGCATGCAGCAGGCCTCAGTTTTATGTGTTTGCTTACTGTAGTCTCCTCCTACCTGCTTCCTCCCTCTGAGCTGCTCCTCCTACCTACTTCCCAAGGAGGGGTTTAAAGGGCAGACTGAGTCCTGACTCAGTTGCCCCTGCTTTGCTGTATAAGAAAAGTTCTGTTTCCCTTGGGTGCTGTGTATGACGTGGCTTGTCTGACCATCCATTCTGGTGCTGACCTGTGGCTCTGTCTGACTAATCTTTTGCCTGCTACCATTGTGTAGTGGACACCCAATCTGGTGCGGACCTGTGGCTCTGGCTGGCTACCTGAACTGTGTATAACCCGGCCTGTCTGTCCATCCATTCTGGTGTTACCCTGTGGCTCTGTCTGACCATTCTCCTTGTGCGTTCCGATTTGGCTTAGACATCCTTTCTGGTGCAAACCTGTGGCTCTGGCTGACTACCCGCTCCGTGTATGACCTGGCTTGTCTGACTACCCACTCTGGTGTTGACCTGGGGCTCTGTCTACTGCACATCCAGCATACCAACGCTTCAGTGGATATCCTATATGGTGCAAACCTGTGGTTCTGGCTGACTACCCACTCCGTGTATGACACGGCTTGTCTGACTATCCTTTCTGGTGCTGACTAGGGGGCTCTGTCTGTTTCCTCCATGTGTGGGTCCCCGCTCCACAGACACCCATCCTAGTGCGGACCTGGAGCTCTATCAGACTCCTAGACTGACTGTAGGCTGAGTCAATGCTAGTCCTTTGGGCATTCCAAATTACTTGAGGCTCCAGTGGGCTGAGGCCTAGTCTCGGACAGTGTGGTGTGGTTCTATTGGTGGACTGATATTTCTGATACAGTGTTTGACTCTTTGATCACCCTCTACAGACCTTGTTGCAGTCTACTGCACATCTCGAACAACTAAACCCACAAACGCTGGCCTCCCCCCCTCCCCCCTCGGCACTGGTGGTTCCTACCTCTCATGATGCAGGAATGATCAAGAAGTTGTCTGGTTCCGCTCAACCCCCACAGCGGTATGGGGGAGACCCAGAGTTGTGTCGTGGGTTCCTCAACCAAATTGGCATATATTTGGAGATGGTGCTGCATGCCTTTCCTATTGATCGCAGTAAGGTTGGCTTCCTTATCTCTTCCTCACGGGCAAGGCACTGGCATGGGCCAATCCTTTATGGGAGACTGATAAGCCAATTGTGCATAAATTCACAGAATTTGTGAAATCGTTCAAAAGTGTGTTTGACATGCCAATTTCTAAAACTGCCTCACTATAGAAAGAAATAGCTTTTTTGTGCCAGACTTATTATTCTCATAAATTCATCCTTGGATTCATTATTTTGGATTGCTTCAGACAGTTGCTCAGCCTAAGACACCATGGCTTTTCCTGCTTATGCTGCCACAAATTACTATCTGTAGAATGCTCCAGTATATGAAAATATCTTCTCTATGGACAAGTGTTCTATTAATCACATCATTTAGAGTTGATACATCTTGTACTAAGGTAGTCATTTGCTTAGATAATCTGTAGATGCAAGGGATGCTAATATTATCCTACATCTGTATAAATCCTTGGTTAGGCCTCATCTAGAAAATGAAGTACAATTTTGGGCACCAGGTCTTAAAAAAGACATTACTGAACTGGAAAAGATACAGAGACGTGCAACAAAACTAGTAAGGGGATTGGAGGATCTAAGTTATAAAGAGAGACTAGCCAAACTGAGTTTGTTTACATTAGAGAAGAGACGTCTAATGGGTGATATGATTACCATTTACACATACATTCAAGGTCAATACAAAGAACTAGCCAATTATTTATGCAGAAAGCTGATCTAAAGAACAAGTGATCATCTATTAAGAATAGAGGAAAGGTGCTTTAGACTAAAACAAAGGCAGGGATTATTTACAGTAAGGGTGGTAAAGCTATGGAATTATTTGCCTCGGGATGTGGTACTTGCAGATAATGCAACTGCTTTCAAAAAAGCAATGGATGCCTGTCTAGCACAGAACAATATTGAAAATTACGACAGATGCTTCAGTGCAGATAGGATGTTGATCCAGGGAAATATCTGACTGCCATTTGGAGTCAGGAAAGATTTTTTTACCCACTTGGAGCTAAATTGGAAATTGCTGCAGAGGACTTTTTTTGCCTTCCTCTGGATCAATAGGGGTGTTTTTGGTATGGGCTGTACTTAATGGATGCATGTCTTTTTTCAACCTCGTCAACTATGTTACTATGTTACTATCTACTAGGGGAGGCTTTATTTATTTTTCAACATATTATTCAAAAAGGATATATGTATCCAAACCTCTTAGGAATAGACAGTTTGCTATCGGGATCTTTTCATTCTTTTCCAATCTAATTGTTGAACTGCAAACACAGTGGGTGGTTTTCCTTGTAGTTAAATACGTTGATATTTTAATCTTCTGGCTGCTGTTGTTCAAAGACTTGGGGGAAGATTCACTAAGTGGTGATAAACAGGTGATAAAGTGGAGATGGCTTCACCAGTTTAACACTTCTCCAATTCTTATGTTATACTATGACGCCTATACACTAAGATTTCTTCAGCTTTAGAGATCTTAGTGTTTTGATTTCATAGAACAACATATGAACTGGAGAAGTGATAAACTGGAGGAGTCATTTCCACTTTATCACCTCTTTATCACATCTTTATGACTGCTTAGTGAATTCCCCCCCGGAGAACTTGATTGATTTAACTAACTCCTCTATCCTAACAGAACTCCACAAATCAAGTGAATCTGTATCTACTGGAAAAGTCTTCGTCTGATTCATTGAATGTCTCACCTTTTTCTGCAGGAATAGAATCCACTCACAGATATGTGACATGCCCCAACTCGGTGATACTGCTCTTTTCCTAATGCTTCTGCTAGGTGGATTCATCAACCATTTGCTTAGCACTTGGTCACTGGGTTTGGGGATAGCTGAGATGGGCTAAGATAATGAATTTACCCAGTCAGGTTCCACATAGGGTGAAACTGTGATACTATCACTTAGGGTAGAAAAAGCAGACTGCGGAAACATGGGATGTGCATATTCCAATCTGATTAATTTCTGACTTATGGTTGCATAAAATCCAGGATAAAAAAAAGATAATGTCGCAGATCTTGGTCTATTAAAACTTACGATTGGCCAGAAGGGAGTATATGAAGGAGTTTTCAGTTTGTAAAATGTTTAACTGTTAAATGTACAGCCTCCTGGTGGAGGGCATTTTAACACTTGCTTCCTATGGCCCCCAGTCAGATGTAAGAAATATTCCCTTTGATTTCAATGGGGTTTTACATCCCCTGCATTCTAGAGACTGTGAGAAGGAAGTTGTTAGAAAGACAGAGGGTGTGAGAGTACAAATAAAGTGAGTGCTGTGTTGTTGAATGTATCTCTAAACAATAGCAGCACAAGAGCTTGCAAATGAATATGTCCATGTTGCAGAACATCCGAAACATGGACACTGTTGACAAACCTGGATATGGGATCCAAAAACCAGTTTAAGAGGTTAAAAGATACACAGTACAATCAATAAATGAAAGGCTGCAGAGACATTCAAATAAATAAAATCTGTCCTGTTTTGACCTGTTTAGGTTTCCCTGTCTGGTTTACTAAACATTGACTGTATTTCATGGGTCCTGAAGCCTGAACAGGATAATCTGCAAGGTACTATAACCATCTATAAGCTTAGTTGATAGCAGCTACTATAGAGTTAAACAACTGCTGATTCAGCAGTTCAACACTTCACTCCACCACTGAAAAATAATGTTCAGGTTTGTGCCCAGAAGTCAGGCAGGTCTGATAAGAATTTCATATGGGGGATTCACTAAGTGGTGATGAAGAGGTGATGACTTCTCCAGTTTATCATTTCTCCAATTCCTATGTTATTCTATAATAATAATAGCTAGTATTTATATAGCGCCTTTCTCCCAGTGGGACTCAAAGCGCTTTCAGCGCACGGTCTCGGAACTAACCAAATCGTCAGCTGAAATAATAGATGTTATTATTACCCAATCAATGGTACTCATTTTATCAACCTCGGAAGGACGAAGGACTGAGTTGACCCTGCCGGGATTTGAACCTGCAACCTTGAGGTTTGAACAGGTTCCATAAGTCAGGGACTTTACCACTGAGCTATCTCACTATGGAGCCTATTCACTAAGATTTCTTTAACTTTGGAGATCTTAGTGAATAGACTCCATAGACTAACATAGGAATAGGAGAAGTGATAAACTGGAGAAGTCATAGCCACTTTATCACCTCCTCATCACCTCTTTTCACCGCTTAGTGAATCTCCCCTATGGAATCCTTATCAGACCTGCCTGACTTCTGGGTACAAACCTGAACATTATTTTTCAGTGGTGGAGTGAAGTGTTGAACTCCTGGATCAGCAGTTGTTTAACTCTATAGTAGCTGCTATCAGCTAAGCTTATAGATGGTTATAGTACCTTACAGATTACCCTGTTCAGGCTTCCAGGCCTTCCAACATTTCAGATGACCAAAGAAGGACACGGACACTCTTGCTTTAGGTGGTGTTACTCTGGGCACAAATTACCAATACTTTTAGGTTAGTTCATAACCTCTTTATGTAACTGATTAAGGATTTAGAAAAAGACCAAAATACTTTAATTACACAGAATAAGTTATAAACACATGTCCTGATGTTTAAACAAACATTGATATGAATTGTAGTGCTGTAGAGCAATGTGTTAGGATTATATATACACTACATGTTTTGATCTCCTATAAAGAGGGACAACAGGGTAGGAAAAGATGACAGAAGGATTTGGATCTTAAAGTGGGGGTGGCCCTTCTAAAGAATGGAACTTGGGAGGTATGGGAATCTGTCCCAAAATATGTACTGCCATAAGATAAACACAGTCCTTGCCTTGTACAAGCGACCTCTGTGGACAGACCTCTTGCATTGCTTCCTGTTCTCACTTATTCTTTGTATGGTGTTTATGTGCTGAGGTACTGATTATCCTGACACTTTATCTCACACACACAGTTTCCGGTTCCATCAGAGAAAGTTATCAGACTGTACATTAGCAAGTCTGAAGTCAGCACAAGTAGCAGTACAGGTGGTCTGTTACCAGAGATCACAAAGACTGTGTCTTTCTATACGATGGGTTTGTGGGAGAATCTTAAAGAAAGGGGAGATGACAAGGGGTAGATAATCCTTATCAGCCCTGCATGCCCTTTGTGAAATCTGAGCACAGCTCTTTAAAGTGATAGTAATGTTTCACAAAAACAGCAGCTCAAATTAATCTTCATAGTATTTGGGCCATGGAGAGTGTTATATCAGTACTGTCAGAGTTGTGGTTCAAGAGAATTTGAGGATAAAGTTTCGCCCTCCCGCCCCTTTTACCTAGTGTAAGCCACCTCCCCTCAGATGTGGAATGCAATTCATAGACCAGACAGATAACAGAAGGGGACAATCTTCTTCCTATGAGAACAATGAAAGCCCTGCCCCCACTGACAGGTTTTTCAGCTTTTTCCCTTATCTTAATTGAAGATTGTCCAACTTTGCAGTCTACCTGGGCACCTCCCTTCTGATCTGGCTTAGCAGTGTTACATCAGTAAAAGGGGGCGGGAGGGGGATACTTTATCATTGAATTACTCTTGAACTACAACTCTGACAGAATTGAAATAACACTCTCCAAAGTCCAAATACTACGATGATTAATTAGAGCCGTTTTTATTATGAAACATTAATATCCCTTTAACAAAATATTTTTTTCAGTCGGAGTGAGGGGGTTGAACTGGTATCTCTATGCAGTTATTCAACCCTCTGAGTACCACAGTGATGACCAAAGCAACTCCTGCAGTGCTTGAAGTCACTGCCAGCTCTCCCTGATCTCCAGGAACAATCCCTGGTTTTGGCTCCCAGGATCCTGCTGTCAGTGATTTTAAAATTTAATCTCAACCCCATAATCACTGTGCCCGTCATTAAAAAACTAATAGGTTTGGTCAGCCATGAGACTCACTCACAGCGCCAGCATACTTACGCCATCCCAGCTGTCTCGCATGCACCAGTCCAGCCAGCCAATGAAGTGTATTTGCTATATGGTCCTCATTGTCTGGCTGGACTGGTGCATGCGAGGCAGCTGGAATGGAGCAAGTATGCTGACGCTGTGAATGAGTCTCGTGGCTGAGGCTCCCGCCGGCGCTGACCATCTTTCTGAGGCTGTTCCCACTGGGAACTCTTACTCTGTGTCAGCCTCAGAAAGATGGTCAGCGCCGGACGGAGCCTCAGCCGCGGGACTCACTAGGGTGACCACATGTCCCGGAATGGCAGAATGGAAATGTGGCCACCCTAGATGAGATTTATATTTTTGTTGCACCACACAGCACTTTACACTCTTTCTATGATCTGCTATCATGGGTTAATGCAGAGTGAAGGATCCAGATTGCCATGGTGGAAGGGTATCCTTTTAAAAGGCTGCACACAAAAGAACCTTGTTTGATATATCCTTGGTATTCTTAGTGTATGCCTGTGCCATTAAGTGTTTGGTGGCTCTAAAGCCTTTCTTAAAGAAGCTCATTTTTTGGGATAGGTCTTTACCAAGTGGGTTCAGCTATGTCTCTCTCACTGACAGCTCTGCCTTTAGTGTGCCTTCCTGGCATCCTCTGCACTGACTTGAGCTCGACTGCAGTGTTTCATAGCGCAACCTGAGAATCTTGTGCTTTCATGCAGTGCAGGATCCGCGGGTAGCCATTTTTATCATTGAGACATAGTTAATGCACGATGTGGTCGCACACTCTTTTGCGTGCAACCTTTTAAAAGTGAACCTGGTGGAAGAGGATTACCTGGAGATGAGAGAATCCCTCTGCCAAATGGTGTCTAGAGTGCACTGCAGAGAGTGATGCTTCAGAGCCGTGTCGCCTGTGAGTGAATGTTATTGCTGCTAGTCGGCTGTGAGTGAATGTTATTGCTGCTAGAAGCTGTGATACAAGTGTTGACCTCAAGGTTGAATGTCTGACCCCAGTTGAGCTGGGGTGAGAACAGGATGTATGCACCATACCTCCCAAAGTGTCCGTCTTTGAGATCCAAATCCCTACGTCTCTCTTTCCCACCCTGGTGTCCCTGTGTTTAGGAGATCAGACTGTGTGGTGTGTGTATAAGTGTATCACCCTGGTGTCCCTGTGTTTAGGAGATCAGACTGTGTGGTGTGTATATAAGTGTATCACCCTGGTGTCCCTGTGTTTAGGAGATCAGAATGTGTGGTGTGTATATAAGTGTATCACCCTGGTGTCACTGTGTTTAGGAGATCAGACTGTGTGGTGTGTATATAAGTGTATCACCCTGGTGTCCCTGTGTTTAGGAGATCAGACTGTGTGGTGTGTATAGAAGTGTATCACCCTGGTGTCCCTGTGTTTAGGAGATCAGACTGTGTGGTGTGTATAGAAGTGTATCACCCTGGTGTCCCTGTGTTTAGGAGATCAGACTGTGTGGTGTGTATAGAAGTGTATCACCCTGGTGTCCCTGTGTTTAGAAGATCAGACTGTGTGGTGTGTATAGAAGTGTATCACTCTGGTCCCTGTGTTTAGGAGATCAGACTGTGCGGTGTGTATATAAGTGTATCACCCTGGTGTCCCTGTGTTTAGGAGATCAGACTGTGTGGTGTGTGTATAAGTGTATCACCCTGGTGTCCCTGTGTTTAGGAGATCAGACTGTGTGGTGTGTATAGAAGTGTATCACCCTGGTGTCCCTGTGTTTAGGAGATCAGACTGTGTGGTGTGTATAGAAGTGTATCACCCTGGTGTCCCTGTGTTTAGGAGATCAGACTGTGGTGTGTGTATATAAGTGTATCACCCTGGTGTCCCTGTGTTTAGGAGATCAGACTGTGTGGTGTGTATAGAAGTGTATCACCCTGGTGTCCCTGTGTTTAGGAGATCAGACTGTGCGGTGTGTATATAAGTATATCACCCTGGTGTCCCTGTGTTTAGGAGATCAGACTGTGTGGTGTGTATAGAAGTGTATCACCCTGGTGTCCCTGTGTTTAGGAGATCAGACTGTGTGGTGTGTATAGAAGTGTATCACTCTGGTGTCCCTGTGTTTAGGAGATCAGACTGTGCGGTGTGTATATAAGTGTATCACCCTGGTGTCCCTGTGTTTAGGAGATCAGACTGTGTGGTGTGTATATAAGTGTATCACCCTGGTGTCCCTGTGTTTAGGAGATCAGACTGTGTGGTGTGTATATAAGTGTATCACCCTGGTGTCCCTGTGTTTAGGAGATCAGACTGTGTGGTGTGTATATAAGTGTATCACCCTGGTGTCCCTGTGTTTAGGAGATCAGACTGTGCGGTGTGTATAGAAGTGTATCACCCTGGTGTCCCTGTGTTTAGGAGATCAGACTGTGCGGTTTGTATAGAAGTGTATCACCCTGGTGTCCCTGTGTTTAGGAGATCAGACTGTGTGGTGTATATAGAAGTGTATCACCCTGGTGTCCCTGTGTGTTTAGGAGATCAGACTGTGTGGTGTGTATATAAGTGTATCACCCTGGTGTCCCTGTGTTTAGGAGATCAGACTGTGTGGTGTGTATATAAGTGTATTACCCTGGTGTCCCTGTGTTTAGGAGATCAGACTGTGTGGTGTGTATATAAGTGTATCACCCTGGTGTCCCTGTGTTTAGGAGATCAGACTGTGTGGTGTGTATATAAGTGTATCACCCTGGTGTCCCTGTGTTTAGGAGATCAGACTGTGTGGTGTGTATATAAGTGTATCACCCTGGTGTCCCTGTGTTTAGGAGATCAGACTGTGTGGTGTGTATATAAGTGTATCACCCTGGTGTCCCTGTGTTTAGGAGATCAGACTGTGTGGTGTGTATATAAGTGTACCACCCTGGTGTCCCTGTGTTTAGGAGATCAGACTGTGTGGTGTGTATATAAGTGTATCACCCTGGTGTCCCTGTGTTTAGGAGATCAGACTGTGTGGTGTGTATATAAGTGTATCACCCTGGTGTCCCTGTGTTTAGGAGATCAGACTGTGTGGTGTGTATATAAGTGTATCACCCTGGTGTCCCTGTGTTTAGGAGATCAGACTGTGTGGTGTGTATATAAGTGTATCACCCTGATGTCCCTCTGTTTAGGAGATCAGACTGTGTGATGTGTATAGAAGTGTATCACCCTGGTGTCCCTGTGTTTAGGAGATCAGACTGTGTGGTGTGTATAGAAGTGTATCACCCTGGTGTCCCTGTGTTTAGGAGATCAGACTGTGTGGTGTGTATATAAGTGTATCACCCTGGTGTCCCTGTGTTTAGGAGATCAGATTGTGTGGTGTGTATATAAGTGTATCACCCTGGTGTCCCTGTGTTTAGGAGATCAGACTGTGTGGTGTGTATATAAGTGTATCACCCTGGTATCCCTGTGTTTAGGAGATCAGACTGTGCGGTGTGTATAGAAGTGTATCACCCTGGTGTCCCTGTGTTTAGGAGATCAGACTGTGTGGTGTGTATAGAAGTGTATCACCCTGGTGTCCCTGTGTTTAGGAGATCAGACTGTGTGGTGTGTATATAAGTGTATCACCCTGATGTCCCTGTGTTTAGGAGATCAGACTGTGTGGTGTGTATATAAGTGTATCACCCTGGTGTCCCTGTGTTTAGGAGGTCAGACTGTGTGGTGTGTATATAAGTGTATCACCCTGGTATCCCTGTGTTTAGGAGATCAGACTGTGTGGTGTGTATATAAGTGTATCACCCTGGTGTCCCTGTGTTTAGGAGATCAGACTGTGTGGTGTGTATATAAGTGTATCACCCTGGTGTCCCTGTGTTTAGGAGGTCAGACTGTGTGGTGTGTATATAAGTGTATCACCCTGGTATCCCTGTGTTTAGGAGATCAGACTGTGTGGTGTGTATATAAGTGTATCACCCTGGTGTCCCTGTGTTTAGGAGATCAGACTGTGTGGTGTGTATATAAGTGTATCACCCTGGTGTCCCTGTGTTTAGGAGATCAGACTGTGTGGTGTGTACATAAGAGCATCACATTTCTCCACAGCAATTAAACTCACACTAATGTTTGTTTAAACTTCATTAAATGTGCTTATAAATTAGTCTATATAAATAAATATTTTGGTCTTGCTCTAAATAATTTATTCAATTACAAAAGGGGTGTCAGTAGGTCATTAAATAACCTAAAAATTCTCTTCCAGCCACACCACCAGCTGAAACATGAGTCCCTCTTTGGCCATTTGAAATTTTGGGAGGTGTGTAACTGGCTGAGAGGGGGCAGAGGCATCAAAGCAGAATTGCATACTAGGAAGTACAGTCAGGCAGAGACCAGAGGTCAAAGAAGGCTGAGTTCAAACATTCAGTAATCAAGGAAAGGTCACTGCAGATGGAGAGCTATTGAATTGTAAAAATGAGCTGGAGTAAGGAACTAAGGAATCAGATCCAGGACCGGCGCTACCATAAGGCAGCTTAGGCAGCCTCCTTAGGGTGCTGCAGCGGAGCGGCACCGAAATGGGGGAGCCAGCTACTTCACTGGCCCCACATCCTCTTGCCGGTAGGGTTAGGGTTGCCACCTGGCCGGTATTTGTGTGAGTGACGCGTCTGGACAGTGAAGTCTCTTCTACTCAGCCCCTAACACGCACCATCACCAGCCAATGAAAGAGGAGATGGTCCTCATTGGCTGGCTGGTGTGTGTGTGTGTGTGTGTGAGGGAGACGGCAGCGGTACACGGGTACATCATGAAAGTGATGCAGCATGGTCCGTAGACCAGAAAAGATTATTGTGAGTGTGTGTCACGTCACTCAGGAGGCAGTTTGGACTGGAATCTGTGGATGGATAGGAAAGGAACTGTTAGCTGCAGGACAATCTGACTCCATTCTTCTTACTCCAGTGAGTGAGTCCAGTGGCAAATATTTTAAACAAAATGTTTGTGTGTCCCACTGTCCCAACCCCCTATGGTGCATTGTCTTGCCCCCAAATTGCTCCAACTCGCTAATATTAATGATTTGTCTTGTAACGCGCCATCCATGTGTGAAAAGAAGTGACACAACTATAGGACAAACAAATCACAGCATATATAACACACTAATTCCCATTTGACTCAACTGGACTTTTTATTTGACCTCCTTCCGTGGTCGTTTTGCCCACAATTGCTCCAAATCATTAAGGATTTGGTCCAGTTACAGATCACCTTCTCTGGCACAGAATTCTATATTCAGCTTCTGCACACTCAAATGATACAGCGCACTAGGATATGACGTTATATTCTGGCGCACTGTATTATTGGGCACGTCGAGGAGCGTGAAGGAGCTGGATAGAGAGGCCTGTGATAAAAGAGGCACAGACCCCTTGCTTTAAAAACACAGCTGGACAACTAGGGATCATGGTGAGACCATCCTCCTGAATCTTAAAAAGTAGGCAAGAGGGAGCAGGGGGCCTGGGGGGAAAGTGTTTTATGTACATACATATATGTTTAATCCTTTGAGTGTCAGAGGGGTACAGAATGTATTGCAAAACAATGCATTCCTTAACCCTCTGGCATTTGAAGGGTTAAATAATTTGCAAATATTTTAATTGTGTTTGGGGGGTTTTCCCCCAAAAAAACAGATCCAAAACTTATCCTGTACCTGGCCCCACGGGTATCTTGGCGTCAGTATGTGTGGGTTTGTGGTTACCATTGCAGTGGCACAATGCTGGGGTGTAGGTGTAAGCATGTGGTTATATGGCTGCCAGTGAGGCCAAGGAGCTTTATGTATTTAATGCAAAATGCAGCAATTCAGGAGCAAACTAACTGCAATATAATGGACAAATAAATCTTCTCAAAATGCCAATTAATTTAAATGGGGTGTTTCACCCCTTCGGCGCTAGTGGGGTCTCCTAAGCATAACCCCGCATCTTGAGTTAATTAGGTATTTTAACCCCTTCAGCTTTACAATTAATTGGAGACCCTCTAGCGTTCAAAGGATTAAAATCCCCATTTAAATCAAGGGGCTGGCTGTTATTTCCCACTCTAATGCAGTAGTTTTTCTCCAGAATAGCTTTAATTTGACTTTATACATAAGACCTTAAGGGATTTATTCATAAAGCTATAGAATTGCAATTCTGGAGCAAACCAACTGCACCATAGGGTTAAATTAATATTTTGGAGATCTGTACCATTCAAAGGGTTAAAACTCACTTGGGGTGGGCAGTGTGTGGAGGTGGACAATGTGGGCAGGGATTGTGGCTGGGCTGGAAGGGGTGGGGGGATTGGCAGCGGGAGGGGGGCAGGGGATTGGGGGGTCATCAAAATGCACCTTCGCCTGTGTAGACAAAATTCCTTGCACCGGCCCTTATCAGATCAGAGGGTTATGCACTAAGGTGTGAAAAAGTGGAAATTACTTCTCCAGTGAAATCACTTATCCATTCCCTGTGTTATTTTTTCATGCACTAAGAACTTCAAAGTTGGAGAAATCTTAGTGCATTGCCTCCGTAGAGTAACATAGGAATTGGAGAAGTGATATCACTGGATAAGTCATCTCTCCTTTATCGCCTGTTCATCATGCCTTAGTGCATAACCCCCGAGAAGAAATAGCAACATTCACAGCCAACCTTGAACAATCAGATGGCGACAAGTAGGAACAGGTAAGCCACATGACATCTGTAATGTGACTGCTCAGGGGAAACGTGTTCCTGGAACTTTTGAAATATTGGCATTTATGCACTTCTACAGAAGAACAGATATTACTCTGAACTAAGTACTAATTGAATCAGAAGTGCATACCTCCCAAGTGTCCGTCTTTAGAATATTTTAGGGGTCAATACCTCCCTATTGTCCCTCTTTGGGAGATACCGAGCGTCCATACCTCCCAGGTGGCCCTCTTTAGGAGATATTACGGCTCTATACCTCCCAATTGTCTCTGTTTAGGAGATTTTTAGGGTTTAGTACTTCCCAAGTGTCTCACTTTGAGACCCTAATCACTCTTTCCCACCCTGATGTCACTCTTTTTAGGAGCTCAAGCTGTGTGGTGTGTATACAAGTGTATTACATTGCTCAACAACAATAAAACTCACATTAATGTTTATTTAAACGTCAATATATGTGTTTATAATTTAGTATACGTAAATAAAATATTTAAGTATTACTCTAAATCATTTATTTTGTTACAGAAAGAGAGGTCTCAATAGTAAGGTGACCAGATTTTTAAAAAGAAATCCAGGGACATTTTTTTTCTCCACACTCTGTCCTCCCCCTACCCACTCTGTGTCCACCCTTTCACCCTAACACACTGCCCACCCTGCCCCCCTCCACACAATGTCCGCCCTGCCCATCTCCACACACTGTCCGCCCACACACTGCCCACATTGTTCTCACTGTACAACTCCATACTTCCCACATTGTCCACCTCCACATTGCCCACACTGTCCAACTCCACACTGTTCACCTCCACACTGCCCACCACCCCCACTGTCCACATTGTAGGCCTCCATACACTGCGCACATTGACCACTTTCGCACCTTCTCCACACTGCCCACCCTATCTCCCCCACAAACTGCCCACCCAGTCCTCCTCCACAAACTGCCCACCTTCACATTGCCCACCCTATCCTTTTCCACATACTGACCATCCACCTGCACAACCTATCCACCTCAGCACTGCCCACCCCATCCTCCACCACAATCTGTCCACCCTGTCCTCCTCCACACACTGCCCACATTGTCCACTTCCACACACTGCCCACATTGTCCACCTCAACAAACTGTCCACCTCACACTGCCCACATTGTCCTCCTCCACAAAACTGCCCACCTTCACACACTTCCCACATTGTCCACCTCCACACTGCCCACCCCATCCTCCTCCACAAACTGCCCATCCTATCCTCCTCCACAAACTGCCCATCTTCACAGTGCCCACCCTGTCCTCCTCCACACACTGCCAACATTGTCCTCCACACTGCCCACGTCCGCACACATTGTCCTCCTCCACACACTGCCTACACTGTTCATCTCCACAAACCGGCCACCTTCACACTGCCCACATTGTCCAACTTCACAAACTGTTGACATTGTCCACCTCCACACACTGCCCACATTGTACATGTCCAAAAGCTGCCCACCACCTTCACACACTGCCCACTTCCACAAGCTGCCCACCATGTCCTCCTGCACACACACTGTCCACTGCCACATTGCCCACATTGTCTGCCTCCACACTGCCCACCTCTACCATCACATTATCCTACCTTTTTTCAGCGTCATTGCATGGCGGCTGAATGATGATGGCATGGTGAGCCATGTAATCTCATGGAGTTAAATTGTTGTGTTCTGAAGTCTAGCACGTTCTGTGTGTGCAATGAACAGATTTATTTACGACATCATTGCTCATGGTGCGCAACCTGAAGGTCTTGTGTGAATGTGCTGTCATCAACTACCTTCTCTTCATTGAGTCTCAGCAGACTCAATGAAGACAAGCTCCTGGCACTGACATCCTGGGACAGATTCCATCTGGGGACAGTGTAGGGTTGCCACCTTTAAAAAAAAAAAAATACCAGCCATGGCATTCTCTCCATAGACTTAACATTGGACAGAAGCCAATTTTTACAGTCCTGCCGGGAAAATACCGGCTGGGTGGCAACCCTAGGACAGTGCCCTCAATCCATAGACTGTCCCCAGAAACCAGGGATGTCTGGTCACCCTGTTCAATAGGTCATGGAATAACCTAAAAATTCTAGGTAATGCCCTGCCCACCAGCTAAAATCTAAAACAAGTGTCCCTTGATGGCCATTTTAAATATTGGGAGGGATAAGAAACATTAACATACAGAGAGACATAACCTATTAATCTTTAATCAAAAGCACATAGAGTATGTGGTTGTAGCTTGATTTTAAAACCAGAGACAGCAAGATATAGGCACAAATCCAGGGACTGTCCCTGGAAACCTGAGACAGCAGATATGAACATGTGGCACTCTACCTGCTGAATCACTATTTACACCAATGACCAGCTAAACCAAGCATGATAATCCACTAGCAGCTGGGGTGACACAGGTTTCCCAAAACACAGAGCACAGGTTACAACCTAACTAATTTTATGACTCGACTATAATGGGAATCCTTTAAAGTTCCCGCTTCTAATTTATGACGCAGCAACTGATGACGCGTAGTAGGATTGATAAATTCTGCGATTTGATTGGATAACTATAATAACAAACCTGAGTAGTTCCCTACCAATCAGAAAATGGTGAAACCAACGCTCAATGTCTATAGGGGGAAGAAAATGAAGTAATTCTATTGACTTCAATATGGAAAAGGGTAGAGCCCAGATATATTTCTTCTTATGCATAGAACGATTAACTCTTATTATTTGTCGATGAAAAATCAGTTCCCTGGCTTTTGTCCTGATGCTTAGGGGGCGGTATGCAATTTAACAACCCCTGCTTTTCTGAAGTGGAACCTTCCTCTGCTTCGGAAGCCGGAAGTGGATTTCAATGCTGTGAATAAAGAGCTTCTAGACAGGTTGGTGCATGGGGTTTTGTTATATGGTTAGTGCCTTATAGAGAGGGGTTTATCCTTAGCACTGGCACTTTGGGGGAGGTGGCATTTAGGGGACCTGTCTTCCTTCTGTGTACAAATAGTCCACCATGTGTCAGAGCCGTTCAATGGGAAAGTGTTCTGCTTCACTGTCTGTTATGGGTGGACAGACTGACATTCCAACTGTTCTTGGAGTAAAACTCCCATGATCCTCAGTGGCTTTCCAGCTGTTGTTGGACTACAGTGCTCATCATCCTTAGCTGGCCAGTGGCTGTATAAGGATGATGGGAGTTGAAGTCCAATAACAGATGGGCAGCCACAGTCCATGATATATATAGTGCCATTGCTGAGGTCTCTCAAGGGGTGCATGCCAGCTTTGTATCTGACTGACAGATATTTGTTAGAAGCAGGGATAGGAGAATCCCAAGAGCCTGGTCTTCTAAAATGTCACTACTCGCTTCTAAATATTAGATTGTTTTCTTGTATACAGTTGTGTATATATGCACGTTCACGGTCTCTTAAAAATGTTTGTATGGCTCAAAACTTCTTTATATTTCTGTCCATCCCTGGACCTATCACTAAAATGCACTTTCTCTGTGTTTGTAGTTGAGACTACTCCTATAACACTCTATAGAACAGGCCAGCCTAAGTCTCAGATGCTGTAGCACTTCTTTGGAGACAAGTAGTCAGTTGCATTACTCTCTCTTGGCACTTCTACAACAGCAGTCTATACATAGCTATGGTCAGCTGACCATAAACCTACAGAAGATGTTGTATCAACAGCATCCATCACTGTAAAATGTAAGGCCTTTGAGGTACTGCGCCCAGAAAATGCTAGTTTTGAGTAAAACATCTGGGCAGTGAAAATGCCCATGTTTTACTCAGCAGGATAAATCCTGCAATACCTATTTTTTTCATTATTATCATTCCTATACCTTTCAGACAATTTAGGCACTGCAATGGCTCACATAGTATCCACAACACAAATAGATTGTAAATAGTATATATTTGTTAGTGCTGTACCAATAAAATACACAGAACCAGGAGCATGTGTATGTATAGTTATATTATAGAAATATGTGTACCTATAGTGATTTAGGTAGTCATCTCTGTATGTCTGTGTATTGTAAATTCTTGATCTGTGTACTGTAACCTGGTGAAAGCATGCATAGTGATAGAATGTAACAATATCCATGCAATACTGAGTGTTCTGTATGCTGTATTTAGTAGATTTGAGGCAGTCGTTTCTACATTCTAATGCCATCTTCTTAACACTGTATAACTATCCATGTTGTTTGCTACAGTTGTATGTATAGAGAAGTGATTCTCAGAATTAGTCTTCGGAACACACTTCATGTTTTCAGGATGTCTCAGGTTGATCACAGGAATAAAACCAGTGAGTGCAGTCATTTTTATTGATTTACCTTAGGATATCCTGAAAACCTGACCTGTTGGTGTGTCCCGAGAACTGGACTTAAGAATTTGTGGTACAGACCTAATGATTCTTGTCTTCATATTCACTAATTAATTGCTGTAATTTTTCTAAACTTTTTCTGCTCCTTAGTTCAAGTTAACTAATTTCCTGTTACCTTTATTTTCAAATGGAAATTTCAATGTGTGGTCCTGTAAACAATTCTCATGATAGACACGGTTGTATTATTTTGAATTCAATATTTGTTATGATGTGGAATAATGGTTGTCAAAACTATGAATATTCTCACATCACCTGTAATTTAGGAAGATCTTCTTTTTACCTGAAAGATACTTGGAAGACACATTGAAGCTTATGTATTAAGAAATGGAATATGTCTACAGCAGACCATCCACACAGTATGGGACAAATATAAATTCTCAACTTCCCAACTGAATTAAATGGGAATATTAACACTTTGAATTCTAGAGGTCTCCACCAATATGTTAGTGACCTCTTTAGCATTCAGAAGGTTAAAAAACCCATTTTAAATAATGTGAATTTTGTTTCTCACCTGTGGTATAACTGGTTTGTCACAGAATTTCTCTAATTCTTCTTAGTACATCATCCATTCTAAGCATTCATTTGTTTATTGTAAGGAGGATGCATCATTATGATATGTATAGTAACACTCTTTGTTCATGACGCCAGAATGTTTAGAATTTGTTATGACTACTGAGGTGCTGTTAACTGATATGGAAGTTTCCTTTTGTACATTTTATTAAGAATATTATAAAAAAATATATATTTCCTATTCATGTTTTAATATTTTTATTTTCTGTTTACCAGCATCTCTAATTGATTGAATAATGAGCGTCCCGGATTACATGCAATGTGCTGAGGACCACCAAACACTCCTTGTAGTGGTTCAGTCTGTGGGGATCATTAAAAGCGAGAACTTCTTCAAGATCTATAAACGTGTTTCCTCAGTGTCTCAGGTCAACGTCAGCAATTCTCAACGTGCTCTTTATATCCGATACAGGAATCAGTACCCCGTTGAGAACAATGAATGGGGTGACTTTCAGACACACAGAAAAGTGGTTGGCCTTATATGCATTGCAGAATGCAGCTCTCTCAGAGAGTTATCACACATCATTTTGAAGTTTGAACAGCAAAAGGAGGCTTACAGCTCCACACTGTAC
The DNA here is from genome assembly GCA_037306005.1 of Rhinophrynus dorsalis. Taxonomy (NCBI): domain Eukaryota; kingdom Metazoa; phylum Chordata; class Amphibia; order Anura; family Rhinophrynidae; genus Rhinophrynus; species Rhinophrynus dorsalis. Next base: position 21,990,831 of record CM074723.1, read on the forward strand.
GACTCCCGCCTGTTCATTTTTGGGTTACAGGAAGATGTTGCAGATCAGACCCGTATAGATGTGGTTTCATATCCTAGCTATGAAGACTGTGGGGCCATAGAGAAGAATGTAGAAGATTTCATTGAGTCCCTTTTTATTGTGCTGGAGAGCAAACGTCTGGACAGAACAAGTGAGAAGTCTGGGGAGAAGATCCCGCTTTTATATGTCCCATATGAGAAAAAAGACTTTGTTGGGTTGGATCCAGACAGCAGGTAAAAACAGACCTCTGCATTCTTATCTCCATCTTGTGTATTTAACATCTCCTCCTAGTTGTCTAAGATTACAGTCTACAAATGATAATGACATAGGTATGGGTAAATTTATGTCTCTGTTACTAAAACCCAATGCCTATGAGGTTGTTTTATGACCTTTTGTAAACTTGGTAGATCATAGATTGTGATTTTCTTCATATTCTCCTCTGTCCGCCTTCGCCCCATCTCCACTTTTTGGACTTACTTAGTTTCACGCTGCTTTCTCCTATGTCTGCAGTCAAGATCACCATCTCCCCTCTTTTCACTGCTTCCCGGTATGCTTTTTCCCCTCTCTGCTGTCTGTTCCACCATGTCCACCTTCTCTGTTGTCCATGCTTTGTCCTCTTTTACCTCTTCCCATCACATATGCAACACCCTCCTTTTTGCCCTCTTCCCTGTTTCCATGTTTTGGACTGTTTGTCCCTCCTCTTTCCCTTTTGCCATGGACATAGAACTTTGATATACTCTGCACTGAGACAATGCTCCATGCAGTCTGAATTAAACTGCTGTGTGCCATTCAGCTAAACTGAACCTGTGAACAGTGTAGCCCTACTTCTCTGTCAGCAACCTTGGGTAACGGTCTCCTCCTTCCCTTACTATTCACTGGTTGCTGCGCACTCTATTCTTTTCTCGCTCTATTCTCGCTCACCGTCTTCCTGACACTACACGTTCCTAAACATGAAAGCTTCCACAAGTAAGACCATGAGAGACAATGACTGCCCCAACAGAAGCATGGTGAAGAGTGAAGACCATTGTAACACAGCCAACTGGTGGCTCCTCAGTTGTTGGACTATAAATCCCATCATCCTCAGCTGCTCACAGGATGGCCGTAGTAGTCCATCAGCCATTGTAACACAGATGGGCAAATGGTGGCTCCCCCGTTGTTGGACTACAGGCCCCATCATCCTCAGCAGCCTACATGATGGCCGTTGTAGTCCAGGAGTTGGAGAGTCACAGTTCTCCTTTACCTTTCCATATTTGTCCATACTGACTTTGCCTTTATTATCAACTTGCATACATCTCAATGGTGAAGTCATTAATATTTGATTTTTGTCTTTTTGAATGAAACTTAGTAGTTTATTTTTGGGGATGGTGCCCCACAGGTTCTGGTTAGTCATGTGGCATTTTTTTTAATTTTTTTTTTATTTAAGATTTTTATTGGAGGAATTAGGAAAGTACAGTGAATATTTCTCAAGAAGGCACATATAATCATAGCACTCAATACAATACAATGGTTTTAAAAGCCATAAACCTTGCCTATTACCAAATAAGCATGGTACCAAGGGACAGACACCTGGGAGCAAGGAGAGGACAGAAGAAGAAGAGGTGAAAAGAAGAGAAGGAAATAGAAGGGACCCATAGAGGGCCTAGCAGATATAGGTTAGAAGGGTAGTAGACTGATGGGGGAAGGGTGAGATGGGATAGAGTAGGGGAGAAGGGTGTGGTGTTAGGTGGGATAGTGGGCCCCAGACTGCTCCAGTGTGATAAGGGATGAAATTGCTCTAGAGTACTGTTGGCTGATGTATGTACAAAAACTCATGCCATGAGGAGAATGAGGGATGGAAGGCAGAGCGTTTACCTGTGGAGATACCATGTAAACATTCCATGTCTACAATTGACCGGAATGGTCCGCTTGCACACCAAGCAAACTTTGTAGACCTTTTCAATGATGTAATTCTTTTTTAAATAATGCAATTTCAGCTCTGCTGCAGAGCCGCCGGCTGGTCCCCAGGCCGGGATCTTCTGCTATCAGCTAGATGCTGACTTCAGGAGAAGGGGAGGGAGGGAGCAACTTTACATATGAATATCTCTCAAATCGTAAAGGTTTGAGAGATAGGATTTGTGTCATATAACTTATTTTTTAAACCTCTACAAATCAAGTATAATTTTTTATGGGACATTAGTGTCCCTTTAACTCTAAAGGAAGATTACGATGAAGAGAACTTTTACAGAGGCGAGAGTTCCCCTTTAAAGTGATAGTAATGTTTCACAAAAACAGCAGCTCCAATTAATCTTCCTAGTATTTGGGCCATGGAGAGTGTTATATCAGTACTGTCAGAGTTGTAGTTCAAGAGTAATTGAATGATAAAGTATCCCCCTCCCACCCCTTTTACCTAGTGTAAGACACCTCCCCTCAGTGTAATCCAGTCCATAGGCCAGACAGCTCACATCAAGGGTCAATATTCTTACTGTGAGAACAATGAAAGCCCTGCCCCCCTTGACAGGTTTTTCCTTATTCTCACTGAAGATTTTCCTTCTCTGCAATTTTCCTGGACACTCCCTGCTGCTCTAAGCTGAGCAGTGTTACATCAGTAGAAGGGGTGGGAGGAGGATACTTTATCATTCAATTACTCTTGAGCTACAACTCTGACAGAAATGAAATAACACTCTCCAAAGTCCAAATGCTATGATGATTAATTAGAGCTGCTTTTATTATGAAACATTACTATCCCTTTAAGTTTACTTTGTGCGGAGTTTGTGTTCTGTGGTCCTACTAGAATCTGTCACGTCTGCCTCGGTGGATCTGACATCCAGGACTGATTGAAGTTGTGATCTCTTGAGCAAAAGGCAAAAGTGCAAAGTTAATGGTGTCCATTAGGATTGTCTGACCATATTAAGTGAAATGGGGCTTATTATTAGGAGGTGTTACTTCTTCTTTAACCTAGTAAAATACTAAATAAAATATAAATGTAAGTGACGATTGCTGTTTCTTGTCACCTCTGTGGTTTGTAGTTGATATGTTGAACCAAGAACCACCCCTTCCCTGGACCACTGCACTTAATTGCACTTCTCTCTCCCACCCACCGACTGGCAGTGCATGTGACAGGAGACACTTACACCCAATATCACTTACTCCTTTTGTGTCCAACCTACCTTCCTCTAGACTGTAAGCTCTCACCAGCAGAGTCCTCTGATCCTTCTGCTCTCCACATTTGATTTGTACTATTTAATATCTCTGTATGTCTATTCCCTATTGTACAGCGCTGCAGAATTAGTTGGCGGTATATAAATAAACTAGTGTAAAAGCCCGTGTACATGGGCCAAGGTCCTGATGATGTTTACCCTTTGAGTGCCAGAGGGGTATGCAGTGCATTGCTTTACAATGCGTTGTGTACCCCTCTGGCACTCAAAGGGTTAAGAGGCCGGTCCTGCTCTGCATCCTGACACCGTTTCAGTCATGCACTGTAGAGACTGCCCAAAAGCACAGAATGGTCACAGAACTCCCAGCATTCTGTGCTCCCAGCACAGAACTCCCAGCATTCTGTGCTCCCAGCACAGAACTCCCAGCATTCTGTGCTCCCAGCACAGAACTCCCAGCATTCTGTGCTCCCAGCACAGAACTCCCAGCATTCTGTGCTCCCAGCACAGAACTCCCAGCATTCTGTGCTCCCAGCACAGAACTCCCAGCATTCTGTGCTCCCAGCACAGAACTCCCAGCATTCTGTGCTCCCAGCACAGAACTCCCAGCATTCTGTGCTCCCAGCACAGAACTTCCAGCATTCTGTGCTCCCAGCACAGAACTCCCAGCATTCTGTGCACCCAGCACAGAACTCCCAACATTCTGTGCTCCCAGCACAAAACTCCCAGCATTCTGTGCGTTCATGCAGTCTCTACTGCACATGACGGCATCCTAGCGAATTATTATATAGGATAATAATAATACTAATGTTGCCCTGATGAGAGCACAGACACTGACTGAGGTATGCTGCTGTCATCAGAGATCTGTCTAGTGATTGCACCCTCACTTTGTGTTCCCAGGCACTATAAGAAGCGCTGCCAAGGCCGCATGCGCAAGCACGTGGGGGACCTGAGCCTGCAGGCGGGAATGCTTCAAGACTCCCTGGTTCATTATCACATGGCCGTGGAGCTGTTACGTGCTGTCAATGACTTTGTGTGGCTGGGAGGTAGGTGTCCCTCTCTTTTTGTCATTTGCACAGAGGCAAAATTGGACTATTTCTGGGGTGAAGCAGATGAACATTGGGGATCAATTTTCAGTGGTCTAAATGTGGCTTTTTGCTTAACCCCTTAAGGACCCTTGAAGAACCGATGACGTACCAGGACCGTCATGGAATTCCGGTATCCCCACGCGTCTGCACGCCATTTGGGGAGTCTGGAATCAGATTTAAAAAAAAAATGCTCTGTGGTCCTTAAGTGACCGCCGTGTGCGTGCACGGCTGGTCCTTAAGGGGTTAACCCCTTGAATGTTAGATTGGTCTCCAACATATTGCTGTGTGACACTCTGGGGAACTTTCTTGCATGCAAGGGCCTAAAATTAAAACACCAGTGTAAAGAAGCAATTTTTTTATTTGTATAAAACGAGAGTAATCCCACTGCTGTTAGTTGTTTATTTCAAAAGTTATAAGTGTTCAAACTGCCAGGTAGTGAGCAACAGCTTCATCCTTTCCTGACAGTTTAAAACAATCTATGGAGAACTACAGCTGTTGAAGCACTTCTCCCACAGAATCCAACATAGTAACTGTCTCAACTAAGAGTAACTTGTTGTGGCCACCAGAGGGCAGTGTTAATGAGAACAAACAAAAAAACCCCAAAATGGTTTAACCCCTTAGGGACCCTTGACGTACCAGGACCGTCAAGGGTAAACTTGCTCGAACGACCCTTGACGGTCCTGGTACGTCACGTACTTTTTACTTACAGCGCTCTACCGGGAGCGCTGTAAGTAAAAATAGGGCATGAAATAGACCGCTCCAAGATCGGAGCGATCTGTTTCAAGCCCCATAGTGACGCGCCGATACACGTGACAGGTCACGTGTACCGGCTCGTCAAAGTGCCCCTATGCGGACGTTATGGGACGGAAATGTCCCATAACCTCCGGTCCTTAAGGGGTTAAACTGAAAAAACCCTAGAAAAATACAGCAGGATGATGTTTGTTTTGCTGAGCAGGAAGAGCATTGCAACATACGTTTTTTTGTTTTCCCATCAAAAAGTTTACTGCTCAGCTGCAACACAATGAGAATGAGGGTTAAGTTGACAGGATTAGTGTTGGCTCCTGTGGTGCCGTTGGCTTGCCTCAAACAAGTTCCTCTTTAGTGCTCATGCATATACTTTTAAAGGGATAGTAATACTTAAAATGTAAAAAAAAAATATGTTGTATGGTTTATCCCCGTGAGTAAAACAAGAGTACTCCCACTGCTGTAAGGTGTTTCATTCAAACTTTATTAATTTTCAAAGTTTAATTTTTTAGGTGCAATATCACAGTGGCCTGAAATTGTACAGTGGCGCTGTTGCTACACCATCCTATGGAGATTTATGGTCCAGGGACAGAGCTGTCCATAGGATCGTGTAGCAACAGCTCCACCGTACAATTTCAGGCCGCTGTGATATTGCACCTAAAAAATGCAACTTTTGAATAAAACACCTTTCAGTAGTGGGAGTACCCTTGTTTTACTCAGGGGGATAAACCCTACAACATTTTTTTTTTTTTTTTACATTTTAAGTATTACTATTCCTTTAAGTTGCTTGTCTCATTGAGGTTGACATACTTTAGTAAATCATTTAATTATTTGCCTTCGGGATGCTGTACTTGCAGATACTTTAACTGTTTTAAAAAAAGCAATGGATACCCATCTAGTACAGAACAATACTGAGAATGGTGACAGTTGGCTTCAAAGCAGATAAGATTTTGATCCAGGGAACTATCTGACTGCCATATGGAGTCAGGAAGGAATATTTTTACCCACTAACGGCTAAATTAGAAATGGCTTATTTTTTTTTTTTTTTCCTTCTTCTGGATCAACAGGGATGATATGGTATGGATGGACTTGATGGACGCATGTCTTTTTTCAGCCTCATCAACTATTCTACTATGTTACTAGGAAACAGTGATACAGTCCTGGAACAAACCAACTGTACCAGTGGAAATTCAGGACGATTTGTTCTGAGTGCTAATTCAGATAGATATTTTGTCCTGTCTGTGTTTTATTCCCCTAATTTTGTATTACATTCTGGAGACCGTGGAGATGCCTGGCTTTTTAGAATGTCATTCTTACAGGATAATTTTACTTTGGCTTGCTTTTCCTTTCACTATGTGACAGAGAGAACACGTGACTGTCACTTTACAGAATTGTGTCTAAAGGGGAGCCAGGGATGGATTGTAGGGGAATACCAGCCCGGGCATTTTTTTTAACCCTTTGAGTACCAGAGGGGTACGGAATGCATTGCTTTGCAATGCATTCCGTACCCCTCTGGCACTCAAAGGGTTAAAGCAGCCCACTAGCTGCACCAACGTCCCTATCGACACCCCCTTGTGGTCCCTGTGCGGCATTGAAGGCTGTCAGAGAGAGTGTCTGTGCCGGTAGCAACACAGACCTCTCTTTCAAAATATCGTGGGGCGGTGAGATCCTCTGATCTCCCCCACCGGCCCATGATCTAGCGGCCCACCGAGGGATGCCCGATCCCCTATAGGACAATCCGCCCATGAGGGGAGCTATACCTATAGGAATAGGCAGTTCTTAATTTGTTCAACTTGTTGAAGGGTAGAGATCCTACCTGGCATCCAAGGTGTTGTAGTTTGGACTTCCAAATCTTGTCATTCATGGTCCACGTGATAAGAAATCAGAGTGAGGGCCACATAAACACAGTAACTAGTCTATGAGGCTGAAAAAAGACATGTGTCCATCAAGTCCAGCCCATGCCATATCACCCCTGTCGATCCAGTGGAAGGCAAAATAATAAAAAAAATTGAAATTCCTTCCTGACTCCAAATGGCAGTCAGATATTTCCCTGGATCAACAACCTATCTGCTTTCAAACCAATTGTCATAACTCTCAACATTGTTCTGTGCTAGATGGGTATCTGTTTCTTTTTTGAAAGTAACTACAGTATCTGCAAGCACAGCATCCCTAGGCAAAGAATTCCATAACTTTACTGCCCCTCCTGTAAGAGTCCCTGCCATTGTTTTAGTCTGAAGCACTTTTCCTCTAGTCTTAATGGATGACCTCTAGTTTTTTGTTCAGCTTTTTGAGTAAATAGTTCCTTAGAGAGTTCTTTGTATTGACCTCAAATATATTTGTAAATTGTAGTCATATCGCCCCTTAGACGTCTCTTCTCTAATGTAACTGGTTCGCTATAAAAGAAAAATGGATCAATTTAATTTGTACTGAAGGTGCAGGGTTATAGACCTAGCGCCGATCACTGATGAGTTTTCATCAGTTTCAATGAGAATAATGGTATTTAACCCTTTAAAGAACAGATGCATGTGCAACACATGGCTTTTCAATGCATTGCACACCCCACTGCTAGTTAAAGTGTTAACCCTTTCAGTGCCAGAGAGTTACTCAATGCATTGCAATGCAAGGTGTCGGATACCTCTCTGGCACACATATAGTTAACACTTTGAATTATTCATGAGAGCTGCAGGTTGTCATTAACACAATGGAAGTGGTGTGCCAGTGGTTAGGCCCTGCTAATTCATGTATGCTAGTGAAATAGTTAATAAGTATCAATCCTGTTAAATCTTATATATGCTGCGCCCTGGGGCCAGGTGTGCTGCATATTGGATGTGTATGAGTTATAGGGAAATTAAAGGGATGGTAATGTTTCACAATAAAAGCAGCTCCAATTAATCATCATAGTATTTGGGCCATGGAGACTGTTATTTCAGTACGGTCAGAGTTGTAGTTCAAGAGTAATTGAATGATAAAGTATCCCCCTCCTGCCCCTTTTACCTAGTGTAACACTGCTCACCTCAGATGTGGTATCTGGTCTCTTGACCGGACAGATCACAACAAGGGGCAATCTTCTTACTGTGATCATAAGGAAAACACTGCCCCCTTGACAGGATTTTCAGGTTTTTCCCTTATGATCACTGAAGATTGTCCCTCTCTGTGATCAATCTGGACAGTCTTGCTGCTCTGAGGTGAGCAGTGTTACATCAGTAAAAGGGGCGGGAGTGGGATAATTTATCATTCAACTCTGACAGTATTGAAATAACACTCTCCACTGCCCAAATACTATGAAGATTAATTGGAGCTGATTTTATTGTGAAACATTACTATCCCTTTAAGCAACCTATATGAAGTAGAGTGGAGATTGGAGTGGCATCAATGGACTTAGTTTTTGAATAGCTACAATATTACTTTTTATTTCTATAAGACATTACTAACCCTTTAAAGGCATAGTAAAGCTTGAAAATAAGTTTATTTTATATTGTAGCCCTTAAAAAAATGAAAAATGATATAAGTCTTATCTCCCAAACCTTTAAGGTTTGGGAGATATTCAGAAGTAAAATAATAGTTCCTTTTTCCTGACTGTTTCAGCCAAGGCTGCCATCTAGTGGACAGATTTGGAATTCGGTCCACAGATCAACTGGCAGCTCTTTAGCAATGCCGAGATCACAATCTTTAAAAAGAACTACTTCATTGGAACTGTGTACAAAGTGTGTCTGGCTTGCAAGCACACTTTGTAGACCATTCCAATTAAGAAATTATTTTTAAAGATAGTGATCTTGGCACTTATGGAGAGCCGCAGCCAGTCCCGGGACCGGATTCCAAATCTGAGAGCTAGAACGGTGACGTCACTCAGGGGGATCTCTTTGCTTCTGAATATCTCCCAAACCATAAAGGTTTGGGAGGTAAGACTTATATCATTTTTCATGTTAAAGGGATAGTAATACTTAAAATGTAAAAAAAATATGTTGTAGGGTTTATCCCCCTGAGTAAAACAAGAGTACTCCCACTGCTGAACCATAAATCTTCATAGGATGGTGTAGCAACAGCGCCACTGTACAATTTCAGGCCACTGTGATATTGCACCTAAAAATTGAACTTTGGAAATTAATAACTTTTGAATGAAACACCTTTCAGCAGTGGGAGTACTCTTGTTTTACTCAGGGGGATAAACCCTACAACATATTTTTTTTTTACATTTTAAGTATTACTATCCCTATAAGGACATTATCCCATATTACTGTGCATGTTTAAAGTTATTAGAGTGGGTTATTAAAACATTCCATGAACATAACAGAAAATCTACAACTTTTGTTGCAATGGGAGAGTGAATCTGGAGTCTCATTGTGGCCCTATATTGTGTCACCACATCCTGCCATCCACACTTTAACCCATTGAGGTCCAAAAAGGTTTCCAACACATTGCCTTGTGAAATAGGTGACAGAAGCCGTTTTGGGACTTCACAGTACACTCAAGGGATTACAAAATTCTGTTTCCTCAATTCAATACATTGAAATATTATTCTGTGCCACATGGAATGACAATATCCTATATAATAATTTACTAGAATGTTTGTCAGAAGCCGTCATGTTCATAAGAGACTGCCCAAACGCACAGAATGCTGGGTGGTGTAGGAATGCTGGGAGCACAGAATGCTGGGAGGTGTAGAAATGCTGGGAGGTGTAGGAATGCTAGGAGCACAGAATGCTGGGAGGTGTAGGAATGCTGGGAGTGCTGTTCTGGGAGGTGTAGGAATGCTGGGAGCACGGAATGCTAGGAGCACAGAATGCTGGGAGGTGTAGGAATGCTGGAAGCACGGAATGCTAGGAGCACAGAATGCTGGGAGGTGTAGGAATGCTGGAAGCACGGAATGCTAGGAGCACAGAATGCTGGGAGGTGTAGGAATGCTGGGAGGTGTAGGAATGCTGGAAGCACGGAATGCTAGGAGCACAGAATGCTGGGAGGTGTAGGAATGCTGGGAGTTCTGTGCTGTGAGGTGTAGGAATGCTGGGAGTTCTGTGCTGGGAACATTCTGTGCTTTCGGGCAGTCTCTCCAGTGCATGACTGCTTTGGTGGCAGGTTGCAGAGCAGGACTGGCCTCTTAACCCTTTGAGTGCCAGAGGGGTACACAATGCATTGCAAAGCAATGCTTTGCATACCCCTCTAGCACTCAAAGGGTTAACATCGCCCGGACCTTGGCCCGTGTACAAGGGCTTTTACACTAGTATATAAATATATATATATGATTATGTTTCTTTTATGTCGGTAATAATCCTATATAATAAGTCACTAAAACATGTGTAACGATTCAGTCATGCGCAGTTGAGACTGCCAGTGACGAGGCTGATACAGAGCGGGGAGCTCCTTTGGAGCGTCCCGCTCTGTATCAGCCTCGGCATTGTCAGTCTCTACTGCGCATGACTGCCCCGCAACCGGCTGGCAGTGGCACTGTGGCTCGTGTAACGGGCTCTTCAAATAGTTATGTATAATAAATATTGGAAATAAGAATAAAGATTTTTAGATCTTTAACCCCTTAACGGCTTCAGTTAAGGACCACAAAGTATTTTTTTTCTCATTTTGTATTCTGGGGTCCCCGAGTTACCAGTAAGCACATGGGTACCCCTGAATTCCATGATGTGCCAGGGCCATCACTGGTCTTTAACGCAAGTTTACACATGACGGTCCTGGCACGTCATGGGTCCTTAAGGGGTTAATATGCCAAAATTGCTGTTTATTCCTTAACCCCTTAAGGACCGGCGGTCACGGGACATTTCCGTCCCATAATGACCGCATAGGGGCACTTTGACGCGCCGGTACATGTGACCTGTCACGTGTATCGGCGCGTCACTATGGGGCCTGATAGAGATCGCTCCGATCTTGGAGCGGTCTATTTCAGGCCCTATTTTTACTTACAGCGCTCCCGGCAGAGCGATGTAAGTAAAAAGTACGTGACGTACCATGACCGTCATCGGTCCTTGAGTAGTTCAAGGACCGTGACGGTCCTGGTACGTCAAGGGTCCCTAAGAGGTTAATGCAGGGCAGAAGTTTGAGTTTTTAATTTAAACATATTATTGGCGTTGTTGTGTTTTGTTTAGGGCAGGGGAAAGCAACCTGTGACACCCCAGCAGCTGTTAGACTCCAACTCCACATGCCTTCTTCTTAACCCTTGGAGGACCAGAGGAGATTGCAGTGCACTGCTTCACAATGATTTGCTTACCCCTCTGGTCCTCAAAGTGTTAAATGTATTAATAAGTTCAAGAGAGTTGTCTCTTGGCGCCCATGTTTTCATTACTAACCTGTCAGGTACAGGGCATTGCTAGAGATTTATACACAAATGTAGGTCAGTTTGTAAAATTGTTGTCTTGTATGATTCAAGCTGCTCTGGAGGGCCTGTGCTCTGCCTCTGTTATACATCATTATCCTGGAGGAACAGGAGGCAAGGTTGGAGCTCGGAGGACACAGAACGTGGCTCAGTCTGCCGAGTCCATCAAGAGACACCGGCCAGGTAGGAGAGACCAGAGTTTTAGGCTGTGTAATCTATAAAATTTAATTCCCAAATAAGTGTCGACAATATTGTGGGTTATATGTTGATGATTACCCTGGTTTGAGATTCAATAGTATGGGAAATAAATTTTTGATATAGAATTAATCTTTGAAATCGTGGGCTCATATTTATTTTAAATCCACATAAGATATAATCTCCATTTTTGTCGGCAATTTGAGAGTTAAAATGATGCAAACATTAAATCTTTGAATGCATTGGCTATTTATTATTGTGTATTCACCGACTGGAAGTCAATTTGATACAATGTATCTCATTGGCTAGTCGAATTTTTAAACGGATTGACCAGATGAGTAACTAATTGCCATCATTATTAAGCGTATATCACACGAAACATGTTGAATGGATTAGTTACTCTGCTGCTCTAAACCTGTAAACCTGTATATATGTTGTCCTCTGTATTATTAAGTGGTCCAGGAAGACTGAATTTTAATGCGACAAGAATAAAGGTACTGATTTGATTTTATACGGTCTGAAAAATGCATTATTCAAGTTGAGCGGTTCAACTATGTGTTTGGTTGTTGCAGTGAATTTTGGAGAGTTCAAGTAACCTGCATCCTTGTATACACATGGAACAGACCTCATTAACACACTGTTGAGAAGGAGAAATTAAAAATTAAAAGAGATAAACTTGTGAAAAGCTGTATTATTATAATATCTGTCCACATAACACTGGAGCCGCTATATCTTTGTATATGGGCAAATAATCTATAAAATGGGACAGAATTCAGCTGGAATAAAAACATAAGCACTGAACTGGGGTAACCCAAGAGAATCTGTAGCTGTTGTTACATTACAGCTCCCATTAGGAGACTCTATAGGGTTATACACACAGCCCTACTTCCATGTATACATGCATCCATTGGCCCTCGGCACTGATATATAGGTGTTTGTGTGTACTGAGGAGGTGTGGGTATATTGGTACTGAAGAGATAGGTGTATGTGTATCTGCTGACACACCCACACACACCTACACAAATACACACAGAGACACACAGTCACACACATATGCATTCACACAGAGACACAGAGTCACACACATGCAAATACACTTCCAGAGAGACACACATGCACAGATAGACACACACGTAAAAACAAAAAGAAGAGGGTTCACACGCTGTAAGTGTACACTGTTTTGACCAATGAAGAACACCACCGAATAATCACCTTTTCACCTGCTCGATGTTCTACTCACATTTAAATGAGGCAAAACTAGCCTCACAGTATAACCACATCAACTGGATTACCCCCAGTGCATGTATTTGTGTCACTCCCTCTTTTCTCCGTCTGATATCCCTCAGGCTAGGATTCCAGCTTGTCACCTCACCCAGAGAGTATCCCATTGATTCATTTGTGCCAGGGACAGTGTTATTTCAATACTGTCATAGTTGTAGTTCAAGAGTAATTGAATGATAAAGTATCCCCCTCCCGCCCCTTTTACCTAGTGTAAGCCATCTCCCCTCAGATGTGGAATCTGGTCTCTTGACCGGACAGCTCAAGGGAAGGGACAATCTTCTTACTGTGATCATAAGGAAAACCCTGCCCCCCTTGTTAAATATTATAATAAACGACTCTAGTCCCTTACGCTACGTGTTAAGTGGTTTAAAACTACTTCCTCAGGGGTCTATCACATACACACACTATATATACACATAAAAACATACACACCTTCATGTATGTGCAGACACATGCACGCACACAGACACATGCATTGTCTTACTCACACACATATACAGTCGCACAAAGACAAATTTACACACACATACAAATACGCTTACAGAAACACACAAATACATATGCACATATAGAGAAACACACACACACATAAACTATATCTTACACACATACACATAAAAACACACACACATTCCTATACATGTAGATGCATGCACGCACACACATGTACATTATCTTACGCACACTCAGACAAGCACACATTGCACATACATATATACATGTTCATACGGACACATTCACAAGTACACTTTAAATTATCTCATTTTTAAGATGGAAACATAAAAACAATTAAACATGAATAATCACGTTTATATTAATCTGTCAAAAAAGATATGTGTGAATCTGTGGGACTGTATGTTTGTGTTAGTGTGTGTGTGTGTGTGTGTCTTTGTTATTACAAAATGTTGTCTAAAGTGGATATTTTACCTGCATTTTTCAGCTCAGGGCCTCAGCTGGCAGCTTCTCGTTGGCATAAAGAGAGGATTGAAACTTCCAGTCCTCATGACACACGAGCGGGTCAGATTTTCAGGATATCACTAATTAAGAATGGATGGCTCAGTCACAATGACAGAACCACTGATTGCTCACCTGTCATTAAGCAGGGGTAACTTGAAAGCTTGACCTGTTGGTGGATCCCTAGAACTAACAAAGTAAAACTGACATATAGCATGTGTGAAGTGGACCAGTTCTGCCCCCCAAAAATAAAAAAAATAAATAGAAAATCTAATTGATTTAAATGGAGCTTTTTAACCCCTTGAATGCTAGAGAGCAAAGCAAAGCTTTGGAGGCAACTGTAGTATTCAATGAGTTAAAGACCCAAGTTAACTCAATGGGAATTATTAGTTCCATGTGATGCAGTGAGTATGACTTTGCACTGATCCACTCTTGTCTCGATACGTACGGCTCAGTGTTTTCTTCCTGTCTCGATACGTACGGCACAGTGTTTTCTTCCTGTCTCAATACGTACGGCTCAGTGTTTTCTTCCTGTGCACTAAGATAGGAGCTGATACGTTACTGTTCTGTATGACCCAGACTTACACTCCCTCCCTTCTCTTACAGGTGCCCAAGAAGTTCTCATTGATCCTGGTTAGTATAAACATTTCTTTATAAAGTCCACAATTTGGATCGTCCTCATCTTAATTTTCTCTAATACCGGCTGACAAAATTGAGCTATCGGTGTGTGTCCTTAGCTCTCTTTCTGTATGAAATCCTTAGCAGAACCCTCACAGTGATGGAAGATGTTTCATTCAAAGGATATTAAACTTCAAACTTGCAATTCTTTTAGATGATGAAAACAACATTGATCTTGGCTTTACTGCTTATACTAACAATTGCAATTATTAGTGACCAAATCTCAGAGTAGACAGCAGCATTACTATGAAACAGAGAGACATTGTAACTTAATATTACCATTGTTTCTGTTTATGGTGGTGCTGTTACTAATCTCTGATTACAGTTCTCCATGCAGTGTGATAGCAACAGCACTACCATAAAATGTAAAGACCTTGAATAATACTGAACTAAGTTTGGTCTGTAATAACATTTGAATGAGATATCTCCCATCTAACCATTTTACTCAGCCTATTTCTTTTTAACTTTGTAGACAAAGCTTGTTTTAAAACTCTTGTTTGTACATCGATGGCTGTTAATTGCTTCAGCATACTGTCAGTTTTTTTATCTGCAGGAATACCAAACGAAATAACTAATCTTAGAAGAACATGACACAACAGCCCCCACCCCTCAAAAAATTGAAACCCTAAAGCTTACATTTAGAATACTCTTTGAGGGGTTGACTTGTCACTGGTGGTTGGGTGATTGAGATCGCTTGAGAAGGTTTGATTCAGGAGCCAGAGCCACTCCATTCTATAGAGCAGTGATTTTTAGGTCAAGTCCTCAGGCCACACCCACTCCATTTTATAGAGCAGTGATTTGCAGGTCCAGTCCTCAGGCCACACCCACTCCATTCTATAGATCAGTGGTTTGCAGGTCCAGTCCTCAGGCCACACCCACTCCATTCTATAGATCAGTGGTTTGCAGGTCCAGTCCTCAGGCCACACCCACTCCATTCTATAGATCAGTGGTTTGCAGGTCAAGTCCTCAGGCCACACCCACTCCATTCTATAGATCAGTGGTTTGCAGGTCAAGTCCTCAGGCTACACCCACTCCATTCTATAGAGCAGTGATTTGCAGGTCCAGTCCTCAGGCTACACCCACTCCATTCTATAGAGCAGTGATTTGCAGGTCCAGTCCTCAGGCCAGACCAGCATATCAGATTTTCAGTATCTCTTTAATTAAACATAGGCAGCTCAATCGCAGTGTCTGAGCTACTGAATACTCACCTGTGATTACTCAGGGATATAATGATAAAGTGACCTGTTGGTGTTTCCTGAGGTCTAACATTGAGAAACACTGCTATGGAGATTAAATATGAGTTGATATTTATTTAATGAGGACCTGTCAGCTGTCAAAATCCTTTGCTCAGTGGGGTCATCCATCTTGGCAGACCTTGCATGACTACTTCTACCCAATAGTTTATTCCACACCCTTTTTGATGTATGTCATATGATCTTTCCTGCTTAGTAAAAGAAATGTACTACCATTGCTGGTGGAAGCTCAATTCAAAGTTGTTTCAGCTCAGTTTTTAAAATTAGACTGTTAGGAGAAATGCTAAATAGTTGTCAGAAGGCATTTTTAACCCCCTCGGGGACCAGGAGAATGTGTAGCACATTGCAAATGCACTGCATAATCCTGCAGTCCACAAGGGGTTAAAATGATGCACTCTAGTCTATAGTACATTAGCTCTCCATGATAGGTTATAGGAACAGCACCACCTGGCAATCAACTGTAGGAAATTACAGTTGAACTAGAACAAAAATATATAAATCAACTTTCAGCTGTAATAGCTGTTCAATGAAACACTTTTCAGCAGAAGGAGTAGCCTTATTTTACTCAGTGGGAAAAGCTATATTTCTTTTAATAATGAGCCTGCTCCTTTAAAGAGATAGTAATGTTTGCAGATAAATTAATCTACAATCATACATAATAGTTTTTGAACAATGCAGAGTGTTATTACAATGCTGTAAATGAAATTATATTGTAAAGTGTCCCCCTGCAATCCCTTTTACCTACGTAACGCTGCCTCTTCTCAGATCTGGAATCCGAACAGATCATAGCGAGAGACAGTCTTCCCTCTGTCAGTATAAGGAAAACCCTGCCCCCCGACGGAGGAGGACAGGTTTTTTCTTATACTTAAAGCGGAACTTTCAGCTTTATAATATTTCCCCCAATACATCCTATTATATAAAAGGCCAGATGTATGTTTGTCAGATGCAGTCATGCGCAGTAGAGACTGCCCAAACGGACAAAACATGCCATCTTCCCAGCCGCTCTCCCAGCCCTGTGTGCCGGTGTCCGTCCCAATGTGTGTGGGAGCCATGGCCCCAGTCAAGAGGTGTCCCAGAGGTGCAAGGTGCGTTCACGAAGCCCCAACTCTGGGTAAAGGCGCGATGACGCACGCACACCTGAGACTGACGAGGTAGAGGCGCGCTCCCACTCCTGGTACCCCATGTGCTGCTGTTACTGAGGCCACAGGTGCAGGGACTGGCGGGTGCATGGCTATCTTAACCCTTTAAGTGCTAGAGGGGGTACACAACGCATAACCCATTCAGTGCCATTCACTTTGGCCCGTGTACACAGGCTTTTATACTAGTTACTAATATAACGATAGGGAGACAAAAAGAGTTGTGAGGAGCACACATCAAGCACGAACAAGATTAAGTGTCTTGTTCTAAGGCATGGTAGCCACTCAATGGTGCTACAACTCACGTTTTTCACTCCCATGTGCCATTGCAGAGAGGAAATCTCCATGTCCATATCAGACTGGTCCCGCCCACAGACAGTCCAGCTCCGAAATGTCAGGCAAATCCTCTCCACACGAGAGAAACGGCAAAACCACAGACGTACGTTTCGGCCTATGTGAGCCTCGTCAGTGTGGTGCAGCCGAATCCCTGTAGGCACATGGAAGCAAGGGCCCATGCCTGGGATGCCCTTAAACTTAGGGAGACAAAAAGAGTTGTGAGGAGCACACATCAAGCACGAACAAGATTAAGTGTCTTGTTCTAAGGCATGGTAGCCTCTCAATGGTGCTACAACTCACGTTTTTCACTCCCATGTGCCATTGCAGAGAGGAAATCTCCATGTCCATATCAGACTGGTCCCGCCCACAGACAGTCCAGCTCCGAAATGTCAGGCAAATCCTCTCCACACGAGAGAAACGGCAAAACCACAGACGTACGTTTCGGCCTATGTGAGCCTCGTCAGTGTGGTGCAGCCGAATCCCTCTAGGCACATGGAAGCAAGGGCCCATGCCTGGGATGCCCTTAAACTTAGGGAGACAAAAAGAGTTGTGAGGAGCACACATCAAGCACGAACAAGATTAAGTGTCTTGTTCTAAGGCATGGTAGCCTCTCAATGGTGCTACAACTCACGTTTTTCACTCCCATGTGCCATTGCAGAGAGGAAATCTCCATGTCCATATCAGACTGGTCCCGCCCACAGACAGTCCAGCTCCGAAATGTCAGGCAAATCCTCTCCACACGAGAGAAACGGCAAAACCACAGACGTACGACGGGACTGGACTGCCTGTGGGTGGGACCAGACTGATATGAATATGGAAATTTCCTCTCTGCAGTGGCACATGGGAGCGAAAAACGTGACTTGAGCAGCACCTGAGGGGCCACACATGCCTTGAGCAAACTACTTTATTTTGCTCTTTCTCGGTGTGCGCTCGTCACATTCTTTTCGTTTGTTGTCTCCCTAAGTGGAAGGGTATCCCAGGCATGGGCCCTTGCTTCTGTGTGCCTAGAGGGGAACAGCTGCATCCCACTGACGAGGTCCACATAGACCGAAACGTACGTCTGGGGTTGTGCTGTTTCTCTTGTGCGGAGAGGATTTGCCTGACATTTCGGGGCTGGTCTGCCTGTGGGTGGGACTAGACTGATATGAATATGGAAATTTTCTCTCTGCAATGGCACATGGGAGCGAAAAACGTGACTTGAGCAGCACCTGAGGGGCCACACATGCCTTGAGCAAACCACTTCATTTTGCTCTTTCTCGGTGTGCGCTCGTCACATTCTTTTCGTTTGTTGTCTCACTAATATAACGATAGGCAAAGGAATAGTTGTATTATGCTGAATAAGTCCACGTTATTGAAGTAATCCAGCTTATTCTGTAGGCATCCATGGTGCAGAGCTTACAAGAGAAGCTCTGTGCGCCTGTGCAGGCAGCAACTTCCATTACCTTAAGGTAACCAAAGAACATCACCACCAATCCGGGCAGTGCACGGACAGACAGACTCAGAGGTACCTTTCCTCTAAGATGTCTGCGCTGCTGTCTGCAGGATGCCTGCAGAAGAGCTGGATTACCTCAGTAACGTAGATTTATTCAGTAAAATACAACTACTACTTTGCCTGTCACTATATTACTAATGTATTGGAGGGCAATATTATAAAGCTGAAATTTCGTTTTAAAGGGATAGTAATCTCGAAAAAAAAAGTACAGGCAAATTTATAGGTACAGTTAAAACATACTTACTGCCCTCATTCCCGTCTCTCACACCGTTATGGTTTGAGAGATGTAAGAAAATAAAGGTCTCCGTTCCCTCCCCTTTCTGCCTGACGAGCTGTAAAGCTGTCAGAGGCAGAATCTGGTCGACCGACTGTAGGCGTCTCTTCAGGAGCGCTGTCATCTAGATATCTAACTATAATTACTTCATAGGAATGGTCTACAATGTGTGCTTGCAAGCCAGGTACACGTAGTAGACCATACCGATGAAATAATTATAGTTATATATCTCGATGACAACGCTCCTGAAGAGCCGCCTTCTGGTCCCGGAAGCAGGAACTCATGACGTCCGCTATACAGCAAACGCATGAGAAGTGGGAGGGAGCGGAGACCTTTATTTTATTACATCTCTCAAACCATAACTGTTTGAGAGATGGGAATGAGGGCAGTAAGTATTTTTAATTGTATCTATAAATTTGCCTGTACTTTTTTTCAAGGTTACTATCCTTTTAAAGAAGATTGTCCCTTGTTGCGTTCCATACGGACCGGCTTGCTGCTATGAGGAGAGGCAATGTTACGTAGGTAAAAGGGGAGGATGGGAACACTTTAAAATATAATTACACATAAGCTAGACCAGTTACAGCATTGTAATAACTCTCTGCATTGTTAAAAACACTATGATGTATGCTCGAAGCTTCAGTTATCTGCAACCATTACGATTTCTTTAAATATTTGGAAAGCACAACAGAGCCCCAAAACTGTTATAACCCCTTGGAGATATAAGTGTTTAAAAAAATGAACTTATCCTTCCAATATCAAGAGCAAAAGAACAGCTGTGGGAATGTTATACTAAGGGCAAGCTGACATTCAGTATCAATGGGAACCTCAGGATTTGCTGTAGGTATTGGGATCCCTGGCTTGTTGTCATGCTTCTGTACAGAGCACAGTCCAAGCCAACATAGGATGCCCCTAAGAGAGCCTGGTAAGATGTAATGGATCTTGATTTAATGTCATTAAAGAACACTAAACTTTTATAATGAAAACCTGTATATTATAGGGATTTATCTGCTGTCTAATACGAGGGTACTCCCACTGCTGGCAGTTTGATTCATAAGTTATAACAGTTCAGAACTGTTACACTGTCTAGAAACTGAGATCCAGGGAGCTTACTTCCTGAAACTTCACTCTGACAGGAAGTGACTCAGCTGTTACTATCATGTTCTATGGAGAACTGTTGTCAGTGACTCACTTCTTCCATGGAATACAACAGAGTAACTGTTTGAAATCTGGCCACTAGATGGAAATGTTAATGTAAAGAAAAACCCATCGGTGTAACCGTGGAAAGGCAGAGTGGGAGAATCCAGTTTTACTCAACAGAAATAGCCATATAATATGTTTTTTTCCCTCATAAGAACGTTTACTGCTCCTTTAAACTCTTTAACCCTTTGAGTGCCAGAGGGGTATGCAACACATTGCGTACCGCTCTGGCATTCAAAGGGTTACTTTCTCCTCCATCCATTCCCTTCATTATTGCTCTGTCTTTATCCCTGTATTTATTACTCTTAATAAACTTCGGATTACAATAAATTATTAATTAAATAAAAAATCTTTCACATGCTAATTTTCACCAAAGCTGTAAAATGTTATTTTATTCTCACAAGGTGCCTTGTCCACGAACGGGATTAATCTCGACGCCAGCACTGAAATCGGTCGTGCCAAGAACTGCCTGAGCCCAGACGATATCATAGAGAAATACAAAGAGGCCATCTCTTACTATGGGAAGGTACGGTGTCTCGAGAATTATTGTCTCACGTAAATGAAGAGCTGGGGGGAAAGAAGTGTGCATGGCATCCTCAGTATGTTGTCATCTTAACAAATTTAATGCTAGAACTGTGCTCTGTTGACCCCTCTCAGATATTCCATTAAAAAACAAGTATACGTTCTAAATAGGTGGCACTTAAAGGGACAGTAATACTTAGGCGGCTCTGCAGCAGAGCCGCGATCGCGGTAATAAAAAAGAAAACTTTCACTGAAATGGTCTTCTACGTGTGCTTGCAAAGACCGTTTTAGTGAAAGATTTTTTTTTTTTTTATTATTAACGCGATCGCGGCTCTGCTGCAGTGCCGCCTAATGATCTATGACCGGATTTCAATGATTAATTTCCCCCTTCCTCCCCTTTCCCTGATGTCGGCTGTAAAGCCAACAGCAGGAGATGTGTGTCGGCCGTCTCGAGTCTGCGCTTCAGCAGAGCCGAAATAGCGCAATGTAAAAAGAGGTACTTCACTGGAACAGTCTACAAAGTGTGCCTGGTTTGCAAGCACAATTTGTAGACCGTTCTTTTTACATTGCGCTGTTTCAGCTCTGCTGAAGAGCCGCCTGCCTGTCCTGGGACCAGGATCTCCTGATGTCAGTAAAAGGGGAGGGAGGGGAGGATTTTATCATCGTATATGGTTTGAGAGATGGGACTGGGATCATTTAGTTTATTTTTGTAATATCTACAATATTTCATTTTGTTATATAAAGACATTACTAACACTTTAACCCTTTGAGTGCCAGAGGGGTGCAGGAGTCCTTCATGCAGCAGGAGTCTGACATCCTTGACTCACTAGCACAGCCTGCTGGCTGAACAGCTGTAGTGTGTGTACTATTTGTATGTAATGGTGTAGCGCAGGGCTGTCCAAGTTCAGTCCTCAAGAGACACCAACAGGCCAGGATGTAAGGATTTCCCTTATTAAGCACAGGTGAGATAATCAGTGGATCATTCATTGTGACTGACTCACCTTTGCTTAATCAGGGAAATCCTTACATCCTCGCCTGTTAATGGCCCTAGTGGACTGAATTTGAATAGCCTTAGCGTTGGAAACAGTGTATTCGCATTACAGCTGTTCAATCTAGGTTGTATAAGAGAGT
Source organism: Rhinophrynus dorsalis (assembly GCA_037306005.1). NCBI lineage: Eukaryota > Metazoa > Chordata > Amphibia > Anura > Rhinophrynidae > Rhinophrynus > Rhinophrynus dorsalis. The sequence continues at coordinate 22,012,577 of CM074723.1, forward strand.
ATGACATGTTGAATCTCTAAGATCAGACAGTAGAGAGGCCACCCAAAGTTCAACTTTTAAACATTAAATAAACCAACACCCCCCCCAAAGAAAAAAAACAACAAACGAAAACGTGCAAACAAAATGAGGCTGATGTACTATGGAGTGGACAAATTACCGTTAATCTGAATGGGGCTTTTAATTCCTTTGCATGCTGCAGTGGTCTCCAATGCATTGCAGACCGCTCTAGCATTCAAAGGGTTAGCTGCCCTATTTTAATCAGTGGTCATTTTGGCACTTATGGTGCAGTTGACTTGCTCAGAATTGTTCCATTTCTCCTTAACAAATCAGCCTAATGTAGCACTTTTTATTTTTAACCCTTTGAGTACCCGAGGGGTGCCCAGTGCATTGATATGCATAGAGTGACAGGTTCTCTTTAAATGAGATGACAATTATCATGGTTTAGTAACTTTTCCCCGTAAGAGCTTCTTTTGTAGGAGACTTGGTAAATTGACTGGAAGAGCACTGGGCAGTCCCAAAACAGCTCCTATCAGTTTTTTTTTGGGGGGGGGTCATAAAACTGGGCTTCCACCCCGGACTAGCGTCTAGAATGCAACCCAGAAGATTGTAGCTCACAGCCACAAACACTGCAGGTTAAAAAGGCATCTTCTACAGACCCCAACAGAGAGGGTTTATGGAAGGCAGGTCAAATTCAAATATAGTTGAGAGCCACATACTCACCATTTGCCTCCTAGAAGGGCCTCTGTTGCCTCTGTTAGGGTCCGCATGTATGTGTATATAAGTACACACGCACATCATCATCTTCAGCCATTGTCGATCCACTGCAGGATGAAAGCCTTGTCAGCAAGACTCCAACAACTTGTACATTTTGTTGCCAGTTTGTATCAACAGTTTTGGTAATTTCATAATTATATTAATGAAAAAGAGGGGGCAGCACCCGTGGGTCTTTTGCCATGTGAAAGACCCATGCGTGCTGCCCCCTATTTTTTGTTTGTAGAAGTCTTTGGGATTGTGCACCTTGGCAATATTATTATATATATATAATATATAATCTCTAAGATAATAATGTCTGCTGGTGACTGTTGGGAACGATGATACTCTGTCTGGCACCCCATCCTTGGTCACTGGCATCTGCAGGATCACCCATATACTTTCTGCTCTCTCTCTTATTCGGACATGTAGGTGAATTAATTAACGTTTTGAGTGGTAGAGAAGTGTCCGACACTTTGCAGAGCAACGCGTTGATTACTCGTCTGGCACTCTAAAAGTTATCTCTGAGTGCAAGACAAGGGTACAGTGCATTGCAATGCAACGTCTTTGGGGACTGTGCTCACTGCTGAACAAGACTCAACTGCAAGACTTTAGCTGTGCACTTCAGTTTTTGTTCCTGCAGAACCAAGTAGGAATCCACAGGATTGTGTCTGTCCAGACCCCTGTTCTACTCTCTCATTGGTCGCTTGCAGTGCAGCCCCGCCTTCTTGTGCAGGTTGGCTCCCAGAGATGCAGATTTGCTCATCGTGCACTATCCTTGTGATAACTGCCCTTTAAAATGAAAGAATGTGATTACAAACACAATAGGGTGTATTTAGGAATTTAAATACCGAAAAATCTCAGTTATAATGCGCCCCTATATAAAATACGCAGGTGTAAATTAAACTCAAGGTTTTCGGTAAAACATAGAGTACTTATGTATAATAGGCACCTCCTTTTCCTTCCTCTACCCACAAAAAAGAGTTATCCTTCCCTTGATCTCTTTTCATCTTCCCTCCCTCTCCCAACTCAATTTAGTATCTATACCCCCTTTACCATCACTCTACCCACAAAAAAAATGAAATGCCTCTCAGTATCTCTACCTACCTCCATGACCAGAACTCCCTCTGAAGGCAGCCATGAGTTCTGTTCAGCACTTACTCTGCCCACTGAAAATACCTTAGTACTGTCACGGGAAACTTGTAAATAATCACTCAGACAGGTACATAAAATCAATTCCACTTTATTAAGAATAATCACAAGCAAAGTAAATATAGACACTTCCCCAACCTTCCCGGGGTCAGGCGTGGGGACAGTGTGCAGTCCACTACCAGGAGCTGACACTGAACCTTAGCCAGACTGATGCACAAGCTGGGAGCAAACCATTAGCGAGAGCAGAGCCACTGAGGTAACAAAAGTGTTAAGCGTGCTCTAAGCGGAGCAGACAAGGGAGGCCCACCAGCTAGAAGGCAAGGACACAACCCCAATACCCTAGAATGCTAGGGTTACAGAACACCATGCACTCTAGAATGCTAGAGGCACAACAAACCCCAGAGGACTAAGGCGCTGCTGCACTACAGACAGGACTTACCCAACCAAGGACTGAAAATGAGAACCTGCAAGGGGAAGCCAGGCCTCAGGGAGCAACAGAGACTAACCAGCCAATGGTCAAATGATTCGGGTAGTCAGATAATCCAAAGTACTTAGCACGTAGCGAGAAGTCAGACAAGCCACAGTACTTAGCACGGAGCGGGTAGTCAGCCAGGCCAGAGGTTACACGGAGCGAGTAGTCGGACAAGCCAAGGTCAGGACGGTTAGTCAGCCAGGCCAAAGGTCATACAAGGAGCAGGTAGTCAGACAAGGCCAAAGTTGGCACGGAGCGGACAATTGACTAGGCAAGAGGTTCAGGCACAAATTGATAGTCAAATGGAGCCAGGGTCATATACAGCAGCCAGGAATGGATCACAACGGAAGACTAGAACTCGCTCAGGTACACCACAAAAGGTCACTGAGGCAATGATGGAATGCAGCACATAAGGCCTCTCTAAGAGACGGAGTCACATAGGTCAATCAAGGTGGAAACTATAAAATGGTGAGCACTCAGAATGACGCATGAGTGACCAGGAAGTAGTCACACGCCATGCTGCAGCCAGGCAATCACAAGAAAGCGAATAGCCCAGTAAGAGCACCATAATCACGGGCACCATGATAAGTACCCTGTGAAGATTTGTCCTTTCCAGACCTCTGCCCATTGAAAATACCTTAGAGCCCTGACAGGGCACTACCATAGTTTCAGTGCACAGAGGACTGGCTTTGAAACTATGGTAGTGCCCTGTGAGGAACTGTAGGTTGTTCCAGTGGGCAGAGGCAGTACTTCAATGGAGGAAGCAGATGCCAAAATCAAGCATGCGTCCTGCTACACGGGTATCCCACCTGTCTCCAGAGGGAGGTCCTGATCCAGGAGGAGGGTAGACGGAGAGAAATGAAGGCGTTCAGATAACTGTATTTAGGTTGTGGGAGGAAGGGCAGGGGAGAGAGATTGAGGGGGTTACTTTCATTTTTGTGTTTGTTTGATTTTTTTTTGATTTTTTTGGTGTTTATAATGCACAATCACAACTTCACATAAGGTGAAGAGGGGTAAAAAAAAAAGCATTTTTTTACCCAAGACATTATGGTAGGTGCAATGCCGGAGCAAGCCAGCTGCAGCATTGATTTTATATGGGGTTGTCATCCCTATAAAGTGGATATGTCACCTTTTGATAAGTTTGTCGTTCTAAAGAGAAGTTAAAACTTTCTATATGAGTAGTTTTTGAAAATGTATCTTTTTTTACGTTGGCGGCAATGTCTGACACTTTATGCTAATTAGTTAATGTGTTGGGTCAATTTTACCGCATCCTGTGCTAGGAATGTATCTAAGCAGAGCTGACAGACTGCGGAGATTTCTGATAACATGGCAAGGGGTAAATTTGGCCTGAAACATAGCTAATTAGCTTACTGTGCATGGAATTACAAAGAAAGATTATGACGAGCAGTCGGAGAACTAATAAAATAAAGTGTTTTGTTGTAAGTCATGGTGTCCTCTCAGAGGTGCAGCAAGTCACATTTTTTTTTGCAGAGAGGAAATCTCCGTGTCCACATCAGACCGTCCCGCCCTCAGACAGTCCAGATTCAAAATGTCAGGCAAATCCTCTCTGCACGAGAGAATCAGCAAAACATCAGAAGTACGTTTCAGCCTGTGTGGGCCTCGTTGGTGCAGCTGATTCTCTCTAGGCACATGGAGAGAAAGGGCTCATGTCTGGGATACCCTTCCAACTTAGGGAGACACACAAAGAAAGAGTGTGATGAGTACTCACCGAGAACAAACAAAATAAAGTATCTTGTTCTAAGGCATGGTGTCCTCTCAGAGGTGCTTCAAATCACATTTTCACTCCCATGTGCCATTGCAGAGCGGAAATGTCCATATCCACATCAGACTGGTCCTGCCCACACACAGTTCATTTCTGAAATGTCAGGCAAATCCTCTCTGCACAAGAGAATTAGCACAACCATGGACATACATTTCAGCCTATGTGGGCCTCATCGGTGTGGTGCAGCTGATTCCCTCTAGGCACATGGAGAGCAAGGTCCCATGCCTGGGATATTTATATTGGGAGAGAGACGCTCAGCTAGGAATGAACCTACAATAGGAATTTGCAGGCTCTTTAGGAGTGGTGTCCTACTCAGGGTGCAGTCTCTTTTAGCCCACTAGTGCCTTTCACAGAGAGGAAATATCCTAAAGCACATGATACTGATCCTACCAAAATGGCAGTCCAACCACAAAATGCCAGGCAATTCCTCTCTGAACAAGAAAAGCAGCCAACCCCAGACGTACGTTTCGGCTTTGTTGGGCCTCGTCAGTGAGGTGCAGCTGATCCCTCTAAGCTCTGTGAGCAAGGGGTACCCTTCCGACTTAGGGAGACCTACAAAGAAAGATTGTGACGACCACTCAACGAGAAAGAACATGCATAGAATTAGCATAAAGGCAGATTTATGGACACCCCTCTTGCACTCAAAGGGTTACATTACTGCAATGGTGAAATTGTTTTCCCCCAGAATTGTGTCTGCCAAGCTTCATGAATACGGTCCAACGTATAGTCAAATTTTTATTGTTAATAGACAAAAGATTTTTCTGAAGTGACAGGGCCACTTAGAATTAAACAGCGCTGTTTTGACATTCCAACTATCATCATAAACACTGAAGTTTGTCTATTTGCTTTCAAGTCAGATAATTTAATGCAGAGGAGTCGTACAGAATTAATTGTGCTAATAGCATTTTAAAGCCTTAGTCATAAATAATTTATTAAGCCTCCTTTCTGTTGATACAATTAACATTGTATTTTTCTCCCCAATTGGTTTGAGGGGGATGGAGGAAGCGCAGTTCATCTTTTCTCAGCAGAATTATAGCTGGTAGATGTTTGTTTTTCAGACATTTCAGTTATTGACCGTATAGAAGCTGGAGGGACAAGATGGAATATTAACTGACTGTCTTGTATCTCGGCAAAGAGATTGGAGGGTTTTTAATTGATTCTGGCTTGCAGTTCTCACTCAAGGAAAAACATCATACATCTCTAAGTGATTGTTTCAGTACTGGTATTTATTATTTTTAACCCTTTATGGGCCAGAGGGGCGTGAGCACAGTGAAACAAAATTCTTAAAGGATTAATGCATTGTACACCTCTCTGGTTTTTTAAAGAGGAACTTTCGCATGTTAATAAGTAGCCATTCAATCATTAAGGGATAGTAATGTTTCATAATAAAAGCAGCTCGAATTAATCATCATAGTATTTGGACTTTGTAGAGTGTTATTTCAATACTGTCAGAGTTGTAGTACAAGAGTAATTGAATGACAAAGTATCCCCCTCCCGCCCCTTTTACTGATGTAATACTGTTCAGCCAGATCAGAAGGGAGGTGCCCAGGTAGACTGCAGAGAGGGACAATCTTCAATTAAGATAAGGGAAAAACCTGAAACACTTGTCAAGGGGGGCAGTGTTTTCATTGTTCTCATAGGAAGAAGATTGTCCCCTTCTGTTATCTGTCTGGTCTATGGACTGCATTCCACATCTGAGAAGAGATGGCTTACACTAGGAAAAAGGGGCGGGAGGGGAAACTTTGCTTGTGAATATCTCTCAAACCATAAAGGTTTGAGAGATAAGACTTATATCGTTCCTCATGTTTTTTTAATGCCAACAAAATAAAATAAAGATAAAACAAAGTATTTCTATCCCTTTAACTCTTTATGGACCAGAGGGGTGTGAACAGAGTGCAACAAAATTCTTAAAGGATTAATGCATTGTACACCTCTCTCATTTAAAGCGGAACTTTCACCTATTAATAAGTCTCCGTGCAATCACTAAGCATATGGCGACTAGCTTGAAGTACAAGTCTTACCTATAAAAAGTGGCAGATTCTAAAGAAATCTTTACTGTTTGGAGACTGACGGCCAGATTACTGCAGTCTGCACGCCTGCGCCATCAGTCCCTTCCGTTTACCATGTGACACGCTGCAAGGCTTTACATGAGACCGGGACTGATGGCGCAGGCACACAGACAACATGTCTGCACTGTTACCTGACTTCCCGTCTCCAAAAGGTAAAGATTTATTTAGAATCTGCCACTTTTTATAGGTAAGACAGGTATTTTCAAGTCATATGCTTAATGATTGAATGGCGACTTAGTAACATGTGAAAGTTCCTCTTTAAGAGGTTAAAGAAGCAGTAAACTTTTGTTATAAAAAAGTATATATATTATAGATTTTTTTCCTGTCAAGTAAAATAAGGGTACTTCTTCCATTCTAAGAGATGCATATTTCCATTGTTTTTAAAATTTAAACCCTTGTCTTTTTACATTAACAGTGCCCTCTAGTGGTCTGACTCCAGTTAGATATTTTGTTACATTCTAATGGAGTGAAAATTCACTGACAAACAGTTCTCCATAGAATGTGATAGAAACTGCCGAGTCACTTCCTGTCAGATAGAACTTTCAGGCAGTATTCATTCTGTAATTCACTTCCTGATTAGTTGCACTATTATAACATTTGAATAAAAGAAATGACAGCAGTGGCAGTACCCTTGTTTTATTCAGCAGGAAAAGCTCTATAACATATAAAAAAAATGTTTTACTGCTCCTTTAGTTATCAAAATAGCTAAACATAAATACTTTTTTACTTTGTAATATCTTATAAGAGTTTATTCTTATTTTATGTGATTTTTTAATGGGCAAATGCACACTGATATCACATTTAATACATAGTGACAAATAAAAATTTCTGGTGTAAAACAGGAAGTTAGTGTTAGGAGAGGTGGACAATGCATTGCTGAGCATAATGACGGTATAAGACAGGAAGTCAGTGCTAGGGGAGGAGGGCAATCCATTGCTGAGCAGTTTCAGTAATTGAGGAGGTAATGTAGGGATTAAACAGGAAGTCAGTGCTAGGGGAGGTGGGTAATGTATTGCTGAGCAGTGTCAGTGATTGAGGAGGTAATGTAGGGATAAGGCATGAAGTCAATGCTAGGGGAGGTGGGCAATGTATTATTGAATGAAAGGAAGTTATTACTAGCGGAAGTGAACAATGCTTTGCTGAGCAGTATCCGTGAGTAGGGGGAGATAATATAGGGATAAGACAGGAAGTCAGTGCTAGGGGAGGTAATGTAGGTATAAAACAGGAAGTTAGTGTTAGGGTAGGTAGACAGTGCATTGCTGAGCATAATGTAGGGATAAGACAGGAAGTCAGTACTAGGAGAGGTGGGCAATGTACTGCTGAGCAGTGTCAGTGAGTGGGGGAGGTAATGTAGGGATATGACTGGAAGTCAGTGCTAGGGGAGGTGGGCAATGTATTGCTGAGCAGTGTCAGTGAGTGGGGGAGGTAATGTAGGGGTAAGATAGGAAGTCAGTGCTAGGGGAGGTGGGCAATGCATTGCTGAGCAGTGTCAGTGAGTGGGGGAGGTAATGTAGGGATAAGACAGGAAGTCAGTGCTAGGGGAGGTGGGTAATGCATTACTGAGCAGTGTCAGTGAGTGGGGGAGGTAATGTAGGGATAAGACAGGAAGTCAGTGCTAGGGGAGGAAGGCAATGCATTGCTGAGCAGTGTCAGTGAGTGGGGAGGTAATGTAGGTATAAGACAGGAAGTCAGTGCTAGGGGAGGAAGGCAATGCATTGCTGAGCAGTGTCAGTGAGTGGGGAGGTAATGTAGGTATAAGACAGGAAGTCAGTGCTAGGGGAGGTAATGTAGGTATAAAACAGGAAGTTAGTGTTAGGGTAGGTAGACAGTGCATTGCTGAGCATAATGTAGGGATAAGACAGGAAGTCAGTACTAGGAGAGGTGGGCAATGTACTGCTGAGCAGTGTCAGTGAGTGGGGGAGGTAATGTAGGGATATGACTGGAAGTCAGTGCTAGGGGAGGTGGGCAATGTATTGCTGAGCAGTGTCACTGAGTGGGAGGTAATGTAGGGATAAGACAGAATGTCAGTGCTAGAGGAGGTGGGCAATGCATTGCTGAGCAGTGTCAGTGAGTGGTAGGTAATGTAGGGATTAGACAGAAGTCAGTGCTAGGGGAGGTGGACAGTGCATTAGTGAGCAGTGTCAGTGAGTGGGGGAGGTATTGTAGAGCTAAGACAGGAAGTGTCTGCACAGCATGCTTTAATTAGCATAATTTATGTCTAATTCAAAAACTTGGTTTCTAAATAAAAAAAAAAAAATAATAATATAACATAAAGCCAATCGTGGAAACCATTTCAAAGTCCCCAGAGTTGTTTTTTTAAGTGACAGTGTCCCTTTAAAGGGGTGCTACAGCACTAAAATATGTGGAGGTTAATTTGTTGAACACAAGGACTTTACCTTTCCTTCATATAGTTGTTAGGAAATCTGTATTCACCTTTAACCCTTTGAGTTCCAGATGATATTTGCTGCAGTCTGTAGCCTATCACTCTGAGGCTGTTCTAAGAATAAATGGAGTTACTCTGGGGCAAATCAAGTGAACCTCAGGGGCAAATAAACATTCCCATTAATGTAAATATTACGGTTAACCACTTTAACCCTTTGAGTGTCGGAGGGGTATCCTTCATAATGCGTTGGATACCCGTCTGGCACTCACAAGGTTAATGCAAGACCGGTCTCCACTCTTTGCAAAGCAAGGCATTGGAGTCCATTTTAAATCAATGGAATTGTGGTGCTACTTCCCTGGTCATGACATATAGGCCTGATCGAAACTGCTTTCTCTTGAACAAAAGCATGAGGGCAAAATTCATACACACAATTCATTCATTGCGTGTGTGTATGTGTGGGGTATTATTAGGAGGCGTTAGTTGAGGGTGTTATTTCACATTATGCAATGTAGATATCCACTTAGGTAAAAGGTTGGCAACTTGTCCTTCAGCCAATGAGGAATAAATCCCAGAATCCTTAGCTTGCCACTGCGATGAGCCTTAGCTGATCTGGCCACGCCCATTGTGAGGACTTGTGGGCGTGGCCATCATAATTCCAATCCTCCTGTATTAGACACAAGGTCCCGGTTTACTGTGGTTGTTTTATGTATTAAAATATATATTGTTATCCAGTTTACATACAAATTTGGTCAGTTCAGCTATCAGTTTCCTTTTCTTTACATAATATACCCCATGAATAATTACTTTTAAAGAGATCTTATAACTTAAAAACAAATTTGGATATTTTGAAAGAGCCTTTAAGTATTCTGTATTAGCCAATTTTTATTAGTTTTGTGGTTTGGGTTTATAGATTGTGCTGTGTTCATTACCCACCTACATAGCATAGAAATAGTTAAATTTTAGTACATTGGGGAGGTAATGTACATACCTGGGAACCTTTTTCTGGTGGACCCCCCTGAGAGGGGAGTCATGTGCTGCCTCTGGGGGAGATAAATGACGTAATTTGTGTCAAAAAGGGGCTGGGTTTAATCATGAGTGTGGGGGCAGGACTTAAAGGGGAACTACCACCCCGCAATAACTTAAGCTTAGTCGCCAGATGAGCAATCAATCAAGCTTAAGTTATTGCGGGGTGGTAGTTCCCCTTTAACAAAATGTAGAAAAAACTTTGAGGAATAGGCTGGGGAAGGAGGAGAAGTGGGTGGGGAGTGGGAGGAACAGGTTGGGACGGAGCAGAAGTGGGCAGAGTTTCATTAGAAACTCCCCACATCTGAAGAATCAGTGTCTGCCCTGGAGACCCGTATCACAGTGCCCGTGATCTTCTCCCATGGCATTACCTGACTTTCCCCACTTGTGCTCAACAGCATGTCTGGTCTCTGCCTGATTTCCTGTTTGCATACACGCATCATTACAGAGCGCTCGCTATTTTGTAGTCACAGCTTAATTGACTAATTTTGCCCCGCCTCTCTGATAGGCCTTATATGTGGCCTTCAAACATTGCTTCAGTGCCCTTTCGTGGTGTATCCGAGCATTGCTTGTATTCCTCATTGTGACCCGTTCTTGGCTGCTTATTCCCATAATGTATGACCCTTGGCTCCATCTGACTACCCGATTTGTGTCTGAACCTCTGGCCTTGTCTGACTACCTGATCCATGCTCGATCCCTGGCTCTGTCTGACTACCCGATCCGTGTATGACCCCTGGCCTGGCTGGCTACCTGCTCCGTGCTAAGTACTTTGGCTCTGTCTGATATCTATTACGTGTATGACCTTGGCTTTGTCTGACTTCGTTTGGGCTATTTTACCTTGGGACTGGCTCCCCCTCAGTGCAGGTCCCTAGGCCTGGTCTTTGCCATCGTACTACTCCGGGTTCTGTCTGACCGATAGGCCTTGTATCGCTCTGGTCTTACCTTGGATCTCGTTTGAACCCTAGCTTTCTAGAGTGTGGCTACTGCTGTGTACTCTAGCATTCTAGGGTATCGTGTCTCGTTTGGCTCTAGCATTCTAGGGCATCGTGCTTCTGCTGACCCTAGCATCCTAGGGTGAGATCGGCCACTTGCTACCCTTCTACATCTCAGGATGGTACCCAGAACCGTAGGTTAGGTTCTCTGTCGTGTTCCTAGTTCCTGTTTTGGGATAAGTTCAGTGTCAGCTCCTGGGTAGTGGACTGTAGCACTGTCTCTAGCCTGACCCCGGGGAAGGTTGGGGAAGTGCTTATTGCTATTCTTTATATCATATCTTTCAATAAAGTGGTGTTAATTTTAACTGTACCTGTCAAAGTGTTTATTTGTCTAAGCTGCCGTGACAGCCCGGTAATGCAGTGTCAAAACCGAAGTCTCCAGGGCAAATCCAGAGTGTTCCCAGGCATGGTATTGTAGAGCTAGGACAGCACGGCATGTCTTAATTAGCATAATCTATAAATCTAAATAACTCAAAAACTAGTTTTATAAATGAAAACCAGGTAGCACAACACATTGGTGATTTTAAAAGCTTTTTCACATAATCAAAGTTGATGTTTTTTTTTTAGGAGATAGGGTGCCTCGGCCCTTTAAGGATCAGAGGGGTGGGCAATGTGTTGCTTACCCTTCTGGTTATCAGAGGGTAAAATTAATTTGGTGAGCGATACTCCCGGGGTCCCGTGCTTGGAGGGTTACTTTTTCCAGGCACAGGAAGAGGTCATCCATTAAGACTTGAGGAAAGACGCTTTCAACTAAAACATAGGCAGGGATTCTTTACAGTAAGGGCGGTAAGGCTATGGAATTCTTTGCCTCGGGATGTTGTTCTTGCAGGTAATGTAACTGCATTCAAAAAAGCAATGGATGCCTATCTAGCACAGAACAGTATTGACAATTATGACAGACTAGTTGAACAGCCCGTTACACGGGCCACAGTGCCTCTGGCAGCCAGTCGCGGGGCAGTCACGCGCAGTAGAGACTGCCCGCGCCACTGCTGATACAGAGCTGGATGCACCTTCGGAGCGCCCACCTCTGTATCAGCCGCGGCGCGGGCAGTCTGTACTGCGCATGACTGTCGCACACGCAGCAGTGTCTACTGTGCATGTTGGGCATTACACACGATTTAGCAAATTATTATATAGGATGGCTTCAAAGCAGATAGGATATTGATCCAGGGAACTATTTGACTACCAATTGGAGTCAGGAAGGAATAACCCCCCCACTCACACTTGGGACTGCATTGGAAATTGCTCCAGAGGGCTTTTTTTTTTTGCCTTCCTCTGGATCAACAGAGGTGTTATTGGCATGGGCTGGACTTGATGGACGCATGTCTTTTTTCAGCCGCATCTACTATGTTACTATGTTAAGAGAGAGCAAGAGGACAGGAAACAGTGCGCTAAAGGCCCCACATTCAGTGATTTAACCCTTTGAATGACTGAGAGGTTGGATGCATTGGATACCTCTCTGTCATTTAAAGGGTTAATTTTTATAAAAAAAATTTCTCTTGAGTATATTTTCATTTAAAAGTTCTACCTCCCTGGCTAAAATTGAACTCTGGGAACTTTGATCACCGCAGACCATTTACACAGACCCCCTTATCGCTTTAAACTAATTTGCTTTTTTTTTTTTCAGTGTGTAATTGTTATGTGTGTTTGGCACTTTTTCATGAGTAATAAGTAAGACCTGTTATTGTTTGCATTGGTCTGCACAGTCCAAGACAGCGGGGGTGATCGAGCTGGAGGCCTGTGTGAAGGCTGTCCGAGTTCTGGCCATACAAAAAAGGAGCATGGAGGCTTCAGAATTCCTGCAGAATGTGGTGTACATCAACCTCCGCCAGGTAAGGACCAAGCTGGGCAGCTTTTTTATTCGTAAGAAAAGGCTGTTTTAAAGTGTTAGTAATGTTTCACAATAAAAGCAGCTCCGATTAACCTTCATAATATTTGGGCCATGGAGAGTGTTATTTCAATACTGTCACAGTTGTAGTACAAGAGTAATTGAATGATAAAGTATCCCCCTCCCGCCCCTTTTACTGATGTAACACTGCTTATCTCAGAGCAGCAAGACTGTCTGGATGGATCACAGAGAGGGACAATCTTCAGTGAGCATAAGGAAAAACCTGAAAATCCTGTCTGGGTTTTCCTTATGCCCACAGTAAGAAGATTGTCCCTTATTGTGACCTGTTCATTCAAGAGACCAGATTCCACATCTGAGGGGAGGTGGCTTACACCAAGCAAAAGAGGTGGGACGGTGGTACTTTATCATTCAATTAATCTTGAACTACTGTGAAATCTTGGGTATAATACTCACAATTTTACCCCACTTCACCTTGTGTGAAGTGGGGGGTGCGTGTTATACACAAGGTTTTTTTTTTTAAATAGGGTTGGGAGATACCTTCCCTCCCCCGGTGCAATCCGCTCTCAAAATAACACTTACTTTGTTCAGTTTAAGTCCCCATCTTTTACACAGAAAAGAAGGCAAAATACTATGTAAACCTTCCCTGCGTTGTCATGCTTCCATTTGCCGCCCGCTTCTTTTAATGGGCTTTCAGGACCTTCCGCCAATGGTATTGCCTTGTGAGGACCTTGAAATCCTCACAAGGCATTACCATTGGCTGGAGGCGGAAGTTCATGAAAGGTCCTCACAGGGCAATACCATAGCCGGAAGGTCCTGAAAGCCCATTGAAGGAAGTGGGCGGCAAATGGAAGCATGCCACCTGCAGGGAAGGTTTACATAGTTTGTATTTTGCCTCCTCTTCTGTGGAAAAGATGGGGACTTCTGTGGGGACTTAAACTAAACAAAGTAAGTGTTATTTTGAGAGCGAGTAGCGCCGGGGGAGGGAGGGAAGATATCTGCCAGCCTTAATTTTTTTTTTTTTTTAGTAAGGGGGAAAACAAGGGTGCGTATTATACATAGGCACTCTTGTTTTCCCTTAAAATCTTGGGTATAATATACACCTGCGTATTATACACAGGTGTGTATTATACCTGAGATTTTACGGTACAACTCTGACAGTACTGAAATAACACTCTCCTGCTGTTTGTATGAAGCATTCCTATTCTTTTAAATCTTTCCCCTTGCCTAGAGCCTGCTATGTCTATTATGTGAATCTTGAATTGCGGCACACGTCTTTTTTCTCTTCCTAGTCATTGTGTTATTTAAAGAACAGTAAACCTTTTGTGAAGAAACACATATTGCATGACTTTTCTTGCTGAGTTAATAAAAAAGCATACTCCCACGGCAGGCAATTGTTTTATTCAAACACCATTAAAGTTCAAACAGCTTTTTGATCTATTAGACTGTTTGAAGCAGTGACACGAGGTGAGAGATTCACTAAACAGTGACACCAGGTGAGAGATTCACCGAACAGTGACACCAGGTGAGAGATTCACTAAACAGTGACACCAGGTGAGAGATTCACCGAACAGTGACACCAGGTGAGAGATTCACTAAACAGTGAAAAATAGGTGATCTAGTGGAGTTGACTTCTCCAGTTCCTATTTTATCCTATGGAGCCTATTCACAAAGATCTCCAAAGTTGAATAAATCTTGCATTATTCTATGGAGTGCATAGGCTCCATAGAATAATATAGGAATCTGAGAAGTTATAAACTTGAGAAGTCATCTCCACTTTATCACCGCTTAGTGAAGCTCCCCCTGGTGTCTAGACAGTTATTCTACTGCATTCTGTGGGAGAGGTAAGCCTCTGGCTATAGTTTGCTATACAATGTGAATGTTTGAACAGTAATACATTTTGAACAAAGTCCTGCAAAATAACCTATAAAATATATTTTCTTATTATCATCTTTAATGTATAAATCATCAGCATATTCCACAGCGCTGTACAATTAGGGAACTCTTTAAAAACTCATTAAAAATATATGACACATTTAACAAACTGGTCATCAAGAGGTTAACTTCCATATGAAGGAAAACCACCTGTTTATGGTAAATCATCTGAAAGCTTTAAATCACCATGTTTTGCTAGTACCCAATTAGCAAGGTGTTGTGGGCTGTCAGCGAAGTGAGTCATTTGGTAGCGAGCATTCTCATTCCAAGTAAATGCACATTACACGCTATGTTAATTATACAATTTGCAGTTACATTTCAGAGCAGTGTTAAGCATTCTGGCTTTTCCAAAATAACTTTCTCCTGCTGCAGCAAGCTGAGTTTAGAGGAATTCAAACAGCTGGGTTCGTTTTATTGAGGTTTATCAGCAGTATGTGTGTTGGTATCAGACCTTTATATTATAACTAGTGTAAAAGCCCGTGTACAAGAGCCAAAGTTAGTATAACTGCAGAACTACACCTCCCGGCATTCTGTGCGTTCGGCCAGTGTCTACTGCGCATGACTGCATCGGGCAAACATCTGCGTTTGGGCAGTCTCTACTGCTCATGACTGCATCGGCCTGCTTTTGGGCAGTCTCTACTGCGCATGACTGCATCAGACTGCATTTGGGCAGTCTCTACTGCTCATGACTGCATCAGACTGCTTTTGGGCAGTCTCTACTGCGCATGACTGCATCGGCCTGCTTTTGGGCAGTCTCTACTGCGCATGACTGCATCGGCCTGCGTTTGGGCAGTCTCTACTGCTCGTGACTGCATCGGCCTGTGTTTGGGCAGTCTCTACTGCTCGTGACTGCATCGGCCTGCGTTTGGGCAGTCTCTACTGCACATGACTGCATCGGCCTGCGTTCAGGCAGTCTCTGCTGTGCATGACTGCATCAGACTGCGTTCGGGCAGTTTCTACTGCGCATGACTGCATCAGACTGCGTTCGGGCATTCTCTTCTGAGCATGACTGCATCAGACTGCATTCAGGCAGTCTCTACTGCACATGACTGCATCGGACAAACATACATGGGGCCTTTTATATTATACTTAAAGTGGAACTATCACCTATATTGGAACCCACCCCAAACATATTGATAAGGCTCAACTAGTCCTTGAAGAAACGTTCCTCTTCTCCTACACTTGCATCAATTGAGCTTGTCATCGGTGAGGGAGAGAGCTGCCACCTTGGCTATACATTGTATGATTGGCAGCGCTCCCCCACCCTAATCCCTGTCCTCCCCTGCCCCTTCTCCCTGGGGCCCGCACTCAGCGTGAAAACAGCTTTCAGTATTGGGTGGTGGGCAGGCATACCAAAGGAAGAGGGGACGGCCAGATTTGCAGTTTCATGCTGCGGTACAGCTTGTACAGCAGACAACCTCGCGTCAGCATCATCATCTGGACATTTAATTTAAAATGTCATCAAGACCAGCAATTTAATAAAAAAATACAAAAAACACATAACTGAGACTGGACTTCACTTGCTCTTTCACCTGGGAGCAGGGATCCCATAGATGAAAGTTCTGCTTTAAAGTTCAGACATAAGATCCATTAAACTTTTTAAAGACCAGAGGAGTGCAGACCTTTCTGGTCTTTAAAGGGTTAAAGTAACAGTGAAACAGTGACCAGTGTTAAACAGCAGTAGCAGAAGCAAACAAAATCCTGTCTTGCATAAAAAGATGTATTGACACAAGAGTGGATAACATTATTTTGCCATTATACAAATCATTGGTAAGACTTCACCTTGAGAATGCAGTGCAGTTTTGGGCACCAATTCTGAAAAAGGATATACTAGAACCAGAGAGGGTACAGCGAAGAGCAACAAAATTAATGGAGGACTTGAGGAACGACTGGACAAACTTGGTTTATTAACCCTAGAGAAAAAACGACTAAGAGGAGACCTTATCACATTGTACAGGTATATGAGAGGTCAGTACAAGGATCTCTGTGGTGAGCTATTTATTCCAAAGCCTGATCAGGTGACCAGGGGACACCCCTTGAGATTAGAGGAAAGGAGGTTTAGACTTCAGCAGAGGAAGGGTTTTTTTACAGTAAGGTCTGTTAAACTGTGGAATTCTTTGCCCAAGGAGTGGTAATTGCAGGTACAATGGATACATTTAAAGCGGAACTTTGAGGTAATACCAAGTCGCCATGTATTCATTAAACGCATGGCAACTAGCTTGAAAATAGATGTCTTACCGTTAAATAATAGCTGTGTCTTAAGTAATCCTTCCCGTTTCGGGACTGATGGGCAGGTTAGTGCTGTCCGTGCGCCTGCGCCGTCAGTCCCTTCCGGTAACCATATGGTGAACTGCAGTCTACTCAATGGAGACCGGGACTGATGGCGCAAGCATGCAGACAAGATGTCTGAGTTGTAGCCTGGGTTCCGGTCTCCAAATGGGACAGATTACTTTAGACAGATCTATTATTTAAAGGGATAGTAATACTTAAAATGTAAAAAAAAAAATATGTTGTAGGGTTTATCCCCCTGAGTAAAACAAGAGTACTCCCACTGCTGAAAGGTGTTTCATTCAAAAGTTATTAATTTTCAAAGTTGAATTTTTTAGGTGCAATATCACAGTGGCCTGAAATTGTACAGTGACGCTGTTGCTACACCATCCTATGGACAGCTCTGGTCAAGGGACCATAAATCTCCATAGGATGGTGTAGCACCAGCGCCACTGTACAATTTCAGGCCACTGTGATATTGCACCTAAAAAATTCAACTTTGAAAATTAATAACTTTTGAATGAAACACCTTTCAGCAGTGGGAGTACTCTTGTTTTACTCAGGGGGATAAACCCTGCAACATATTTTTTTTACATTTTAAGTATTACTATCCCTTTAATGGTAAGACCTCTATTTTCAAGCTAGTCGCCATGCGTTTAATGAATGCATGGCGGCTTGGTATTAACTGAAAGTTCCGCATTAAGAGAAGATTAGATGCATGTCTTTCAAGAGGAAACATACAGGGTTATACTGTGTATCAGTAGGTAAAAGCGGGAAGTCCCAGTAAATAGACATACTTTTTGGTAGCAGGAAGGATTATATAATTCTCATTTTTCTGTGTTTTGACGCAAAGGTTGAACTTGATGGACCTGTGTCTTTTTTTTTTTCCCCACCTAATTTACTGTTACTATGTTACTTTTTCATTAAAAAATGTTGCAAAGCTTTTCCAGCTGTGTACTTTATTCAACGCTATTATAAACTTTATTTTTAAATGAAGCTACAATTTTTTATTGAGGTCGCTACGTGGTACTGTCCCTGTTGTTTTATATGGGGAACTGTAATTTAGATCTCCCTTAGAGTGAACTAAAAAAAATAGCGTTTTGTACTCCAGTTGGTGCTGTTATTAAAGGGATAGAAAGGTTTCATAATAAAAGCAGCTCCATTTAATCTTTATATTATTAGGGCCTTGGAGAGTGTTATTTCAGTTCTGTCAGAGTTGTAGTACAAGAGTAATTGAATGATAAAGTATCCCCCTCCCGCCCCTTTTACTGATGTAACACTGCTCAGCCAGATCAGAAGGGAGGTGCCCAGGTAGACTGCAGAGAGGAACAATCTTCAATTAAGATAAGGGAAAAACCTGATAAGATTGTCAAGGGGAGACAGGGCTTTCATTGTTCTCATAGGAAGAAGATTGTCCCCCGCAGTTATCTGTCTGGTCTATGGACTTCATTCCACATCTGCGAAGAGATGGCTTACACTAGGTAAAAGGGGCGGGGGGGGGGGAACTTTGCTTGTGAATATCTCATAAACCATAAAGGTTTGAGAGATAAGACTTATATCGTTCTTCATGTTTTTTTAATGCCTACAAAATAAAATAAAGATAAAATGAAGTATTACTATCCCTTCAACTCTGTGATTTAAACCAAAAATATTTTGTATTATCCTCTGTAACAGTTCTATAAAATTCCAAGCATACATCCCTAACTTAATGGACAACTGTCTTGTTAAAATGGAGACTGATGTGTTGCAGTATACGGTTTGTGGATTTTCGGTTTTGCTGTAGTTCTTAAGTTACTGCCTATTAAATGTGTTTTTTGCTAGTGTTTCCAGGGGCAGAAAGTGCCAACATCAGAGCTCAGAGCAAAAGGCGCCTGTTATACTGCTCTTGGTCAAACTGCTTGGATTCTAAAGTAGTCTGCAGTGCATTGCAAGGCAACCCATTGGAGATATCTCGCATGCAAGTGTTTAAAGTGGAACTATAACTCCAATGAAAGCGCCCCTCAAATAATGAATCATATAGCAATATGCATACCAATCCCGGAGGAGACTGGGACGGGCAGCGCAAGTGCACAGATGCCGAAGAGGCAAGATGTCTGCTCTGATGCCTGCCCGCCAGACTCTGAACAAGAGGGATTCCTCAATAATGCTGGACTTATTCAGGACCTTACAACTACTTAATATCGCTATATGATTATTTTGGTGGCAGTTTAACCCCTTAACGACATGTGACGTACTATGACCGTCACGGTCCTTGAAATACTGAAGGACCGATGACGGTCATGGTAAGTCACGTACTTTTTACTTACAGCGCTCTACCGGGAGCGCTGTAAGTAAAAATAGGGCCTGAAATTGACCGCTCCAAGATCGGAGCGATCTCTATCAGGCCCCATAGTAACGCGCCGATACACGCAACAGGTCACGTGTACCGGCGCGTCCACGTGGTTCTATGCGGTCCTTATGGGACGGAAACGTCCCAGGACCGCCGGTCGTTAAGGGGTTAATTGGAGTGATAGTTCCGCTTTAATATGGAGTCCCTCTTGTACAATTAATTATTCACCACACTGTGTGTCTCTCCACTTAGCGCTAGAATGCACTGACTTTTAGAGTCTTTTTCTTGTGTCTTTCACGGGTAACTAATCTCGCCACCAATTTATCTCCAGTTCACTTACATTCTTTACTTCTGTGTATACAAAGGAAACAACAATGACAGGCTATGTGGAAATAGACAAAACCACAGAATTTCTTCCTTGCAGTGCTCAATGCAACCTATAGTTTATTGCTGCCCCAAGTGGGTATCCACTAACAATATGTCTCTGTTGCTCATGTGGGCCACCATCAGCTAGCCTCCACCCCCTTGCAAATGGATTGTCAGGGAAACACAAGAGAAGACAAGTAGGTGAGATATAAAGTGCAGACAGGAAACTTATGTTTCTGTCACCCATGTGAAAGGGGTCACAAGTGGTCAAATTATCACTTGTTTTATCTCAAGATTACTGTACCCTCCCACCCCCAAATTTTAAATTACAACTAAAAAACCCACTGAATATAAGTCAGTCCTTATATCTGCCTTTCCCTCCCTCCTCTCTCTCTCTCTCTCTCATCTCCTACCTGGGACACAACCTAGTAAAGCTCCAAGGACGTGGCCTGGTAGAAGTTCCATCCATTGGATGGCATGTTTGAATTTGCCACCCACTCTACTGCTTGCTTCTCTGGGTCCTGCCAGGTCATGTCTTCAATGTGCAGACTCACATACTGTTATACCATGTGAGTCTGCCCAATGAAGACAAGGACCTCAGAGGACCTGGAGAAGCAAGCAACAGAGTGGGTGGCAAATTCAGACATGCCACTCAGTAGCTGAAAATTCTAAAGCTTTATCAGACCGTCTGAAATTGAGGAAGGGAGAGTGAGAGAGTGTATGTGAGTTTTCTGCCCACTACATATGGAAATTCTATCAGGCTGCCTCAGTGGAGCTTTACTGGACTTTGTCTATAGAAGAGGGAAGGAGAGAGAGAGATTTTTAGAAGCTGTTCTGTTGGGCTGCACGCTGGATTGGATCTTCTGATGATCACATGAGTAGCCTGATTGAAAGGCAACCTTATTGTTTTTTCAGGCTAAAAAAACCCTTGCCTTATTGAAGCAAATATAGTATTCCATAGACCTCAATGGGATCTTTTAGCACTTTGCCATTATACAGAAAGCCCTTTATGGTCTCCGTTCACAGAAACTGAAACATGTCTTTAATGGTTTAATATTATTTTTGCCTGTGTCCCATCAATATTCAAGAGAGCTTGCTGTGAGCAGTACTGGACACTAGGTGTCACTAGCGCTTTGCTGATATGGCTAGGCATGTGCTATAATACTTTCTGCTCAGAGTTTATTTCCTGCAGAGGTGCAAGGACTCCTTATGTCAGGGGTGTTCAACGTGATCCCTTGCAGCTGCTTTTAGACTACAACTCCCATGGCTCACTCCTGTTTTATGTTATAATATGTTGCAGGCCTCTGGCACTCAAGGGCTGAATGCTGAAAGGAAAGGGCTGTTGAGCAATATGGATTATGTTAAAGAATAAAGTTTAATACAATTTGAAATTCAGTTAAAGAATCCAGAGTGGCACTTTATGCTAATTATCTACACATTAGGCTAATTAGTTCTTTTTGAGACCAAACTTACCACTCGCTGTGCTATTCCAGCGTCTGGGCTAGACTTCTCTAGCATTCAGACGGTTAAATGTTCCAATTTGATCAGAAGAACATGTTTTGTTTGTGTGGACCTCAGCGTGTAGCAACACTAACACTGAAACTAATTAGCATAAAGTTCCATTCTGTGCCGCCAACAAATAAAGGTTTATTTTTCAAAGTCTATTTACATTGCTAACAAAGGACTATCATAAAGAGTTGCACGTCCTTCTATTCATTAAGAGGTTAAAAGTATAAAAACATAACATTATAGCAGATAAAAGCCCATTGCCTTAAAATGTCTGTGTATTGTACTGAGTCAAGGATGGGCGACATGTGGCTCTCCAGCTCTTGTTGGCTTACAACTCATTCCATCCTGTCAGTGCTGGTAATAATCTGAGGACAGTGAAAGTTGTTTCTGCACTGACTGAAGAGCCACAGATTGCCCACCTTCACATTACGGTGTGTCACTATTTTTCCAGTCTTTTATTATCTCTGCGATATGTTCAGATTATTGACTTCAGCTGGAGGGGGTAGTCAATTGCTGGACCTCAGGTTTATGGTGACGACAACTCCCATCATCCCCGACCAGCCAAGGTTGGAGTCCCTAACAGCTGGAGGTCCAGTAACTGACTACCCCCGGCTTAATGCAGTTTAAATTACGCTATCCATTATTGTGATACATTTAAAAACTAAAGTGGCTAACGCCTTTCTTTCCTAGTTTATATCCATTTCACTAGAAAGCTACCAGACTTCTGGAGCTGGACTGCCTGAGGGCGGGACCAGTCTGAGATTAATATGTAAATTTCCTCTCTGCAGTGGCACGTGGGAGTGAAAAACGTGACTTGAGTTGCATATGAGAGGGCCCCCATGACTAGAACAAATCACTTTATTTTGTTCTGTCTCTGTGTGCGTTCGTCACACTTTTTGTTTTTGTACTCTCCCTAAGTGGAAAGGTATCCCAGGCATGGGCCCTTGCTTCCATGCACCTAGAGGGAATAAGCTGCACCCCACTTACGAGGCCCACATAGGTGAAAACATACATCTAGTTTTGTGCTGTTTCTCTCATACAGAGAAGATTTACCAGTCATTTCAGAGCTGGACTGTCTTGAGGGCAGGACCGGTCTGATATAGATATAAAAGTTTCTTCTTTGCAATGTCATGAGTGAAAAATATAACTTGTGCAGCACATGAGAGGCTACCACGCCTTGAACAAACCACTTAATTTCATTCTTTCTCAGTGAGTGTTTATCACTTTTTGGTTTTCTAGCCTACCTGAGCAGTATGCTCACTTCATCCCTCCACACTAACTACAGTCCCCTCTTCCCTGCCAGCAACTCACAGACAATTCCACAGTATGATCAGTCCAGATCTCCACACTAACTATAACCTCCACTACTAACAACTCACTGAGTATTCCACACTACCTGAGCAGTATGATCAGTCCAGATCTCCATACTAACTATAACCTCCACTACTAACAACTCACTGACTATTCCACACTACCTGAGCAGTATAATCACTGCAGATCTCCATACTAACTATAACCTCCACTGCTAACAACTCACTGACTATTCCACACTACCTGAGCAGTATGATCACTCCAGATCTCCATACTAACTATAACCTCCACTACTAACAACTCACTGACTATTCCACACTACCTGAGCAGTATGTTCACTCCAGATCTCCATACTAACTATAACCTCCACTGCTAACAACTCACTGACTATTCCACACTACCTGAGCAGTATGATCACTCCAGATCTCCATACTAACTATAACCTCCACTACTAACAACTCACTGACTATTCCACACTACCTGAGCAGTATGTTCACTCCAGATCTCCATACTAACTATAACCTCCGCTACTAACAACTCACTGACTATTCCACACTACCTGAGCAGTATGTTCACTCCAGATCTCTATACTAACTATAACCTCCACTCCACTGCTAACAGCTCACTGACTATTCCACACTACCTGAGCAGTATGATCACTCCAGATCTCTATACTAACTATAACCTCCACTACTAACAACTCACTGACTATTCCACACTACCTGAGCAGTATAATCACTGCAGATCTCCATACTAACTATAACCTCCACTGCTAACAACTCACTGACTATTCCACACTACCTGAGCAGTATGATCACTCCAGATCTCCATACTAACTATAACCTCCACTACTAACAACTCACTGACTATTCCACACTACCTGAGCAGTATGTTCACTCCAGATCTCCATACTAACTATAACCTCCACTGCTAACAACTCACTGACTATTCCACACTACCTGAGCAGTATGATCACTCCAGATCTCCATACTAACTATAACCTCCACTACTAACAACTCGCTGACTATTACACACTACCTGAGCAGTATGATCACTACAGATCTCCATACTAACTATAAACTCCACTACTAACAACTCACTGACTATTCCACACTACCTGAGCAGTATGATCACTCCAGATCTCCTTACTAACTATGACCACCACTGCTAACAACTCACTGACTATTACACACTACCTGAGCAGTATGATCACTCCAGATCTCCATACTAACTATAACCTCCACTACTAACAACTCACTGACTATTACACACTACCTGAGCAGTATGATCACTCCAGATCTCCATACTAACTATAACCTCCACTACTAACAACTCACTGACTATCCCACACTACCTGAGCAGTATGATCACTCCAGATCTCCATACTAACTATAACCTCCACTACTAACAACACACTGACTATTCCACACTACCTGAGCAGTATGATCACTCCAGATCTCCATACTAACTATAACCTCCAGTCCACTACTAACAACTCACTGACTATTCCACACTACCTGAGCAGTATGATCACTCCAGATCTCCATACTAACTATAACCTCCACTACTAACAACTCACTTACTATTCCACACTACCTGAGCAGTATGATCACTCCAGATCTCCATACTAACTATAACCTCCACTCCACTGCTAACAACTCACTGACTATTCCACTCTACCTGAGCAGCTTCTGCGGAACCTATGTACTAAGAACTCTCCCTCTTGAGAAATCACAGTGCATAGGTCCATAGAATAACAGGAATTAGATAAATGATCTCACTGGAGGAGTTAGCTCTGCAGTATCACCTCTTTATCACACCTTCACGCTTCTCCCTCCAAATCTTCTCCCTCTCTATAATCCCTAAAATAACTTCTTCTTTGGATCTAAAATGATATGCAACTGTATATAATTTTTATATTGTTCCTCTATTTTGTGTAAATATGTGACTTCTTACCGTGAAAGCTCTCCAGGACATACGTGGAAATGAGAGCAATCTCAATGGATTTTTCCCAGTAAAACATTTTCTAAATAAATAAACCCTCTGGTGCAGGGAGCGCGGCATGTTCATGTGCCAGAGATCACAACAGTATTTGGCTGAATGTACCACTGCATTATTAACCCTTTGAGTGCCAGAGGGGTAAGCAACACATTGCTTTGCAATGCGTTTTGTACCCCTATGGCACTCAAAGGGTTAATTATTAGGAAAACCTTACTCTGCAGCGCCCATCCAACATTGCTTGGCTTGCTGTTCTCCTCTATTCATTTTGATTATTTAAAGGGATAGTAATGTTTCACAAAAACAGCAGCTCCAATTAATGTTCATAGTATTTGGGCAATCAAAAGTGTTGTTTAAGTACTGTCAGAGTTATAGATCAAGAGTAATTGAATGATAAAGTATCCCCCTCCCGCCCCTTTTACCTAGTGTAAGACACCTCCCCTCAGATGTGGAATCTGGTCTCTTGACCGGACAGATCACAGCAAGGGACAATCTTCTTACTGTGATCATAAGGAAAACCCTGCTCCTCTTGAGAGGTTTTTCAGGTTTTTCCTTATGATCACTGAAGATTGTCCCTCTCTGCGATCCATCCGGACAGTCTTTGTGCTCTGAGGTGAGCAGTGTTTCATCAGTAAAAGGGGTGGGAGGGGGATATTTTATCATTCAATTACTCTGACAGTATTGAAATAGCACTCTCCACAGCCCAAATACTATGAAGATTAATTGGAGATGCTTTTATTGTGGAACATTACTATCCCTTTATTGTTTTGCCATTACCACAGTAAATGCCTGAGAGGTCTGCAATGCATTTCTCATTATTAGTGAGATTTATCCCCTATGTGAAGTTGGTTTGAAGTGCCCTTTTTTCTTTGTGCATACTGCCCTATGACAAGGAAAGGTGCTTTCCACGAATATTCCCAGCAAATCGAAAGGCACAGTGAAAGTTGAAAAGTCCTTGGCGTTCCAGGCTTTAAATGTCACTTGAAAATAAGTTTTATAAACAGAATTGACAGGTTTATGCTACAATCACACTTTTGTCAATCTTGTATTGACTGTTCAGGAATCCCACCGGGGCTTGTTATGTTACATTCAATACTGCTGTTCGTTTCCCGTCCCCTTTCTTCCTTCATCCTAACAGTCACCTTTGGCCTCTGTCCCTTTTACACAGCATACGCATTAACACTTTGGGTGCACACTTTGGGTACACTGTAGGGGGCGAATAACAATTCCTAAAATCCTCATGGCTTTAAAGGGGCTTTTAACCCCTTAAAGGGATAGTAATACTTAAAATGTAAAAAAAAAATATGTTGTAGGGTTTATCCCCCTGAGTAAAACCAGAGTACTCCCACTGCTGAAAGGTGTTTCATTCAAAAGTTATTAAAGGGGAACTTTCACCCCTTAATAACTAAATCTCCCCTTACTGCTGACCTGGCGACTAGCTGCTTAGTAGCGCTAGTCGCCAGGTCAGCAGTAAGGGGAGATTTAGTTATTAAGGGGTGAAAGTTCCCCTTTAATTTTCAAAGTTGAATTTTTTAGGTGCAATATCACAGTGGCCTGAAATTGTACAGTGGCGCTGTTGCTACACCATCCTATGGAGATTTATGGTACCGGGACCAGAGCTGTCTATAGGATCGTGTAGCAACAGCGCCACTGTACAATTTGAGGCCACTGTGATATTGCACCTAAAAAATTCAACTTCGAAAATTAATAACTTTTGAATGAAACACCTTTCAGCAGTGGGAGTACTCTTGTTTTACTCAGGGGGATAAACCCTACAACATATTTTTTTTTACATTTTAAGTATTACTATCCCTTTAAATGCTAGAAAGGTCCAGTGCTTTCAAGGAATTACATGCTCCATTACATCAGTGATAATTTGAAGTTTGGTCCCTATGATGCAGTTGGTGTGCTCCCGAATTTCTCCTATTTAGCTTCCTAAATATGGTTCAAAGTATTAACCCTTTGAGTGTCAAAAGCAATGCGCTGCATACCACTCTGGGACTCAAAGGGTTAAAGGAGTAGAGGTTGTTTAGTTGAACTTTCTTCTTTTGGTCGTGTATCTACTAACAGAGGGCTTGGAAAATACCAGGGGTCTGGGACTAAACTTGTTTTTATGAAGAGCAATATGTTTAGAGTTTTTCCTGCTGAGTAAAACAAGGTCACTCCCATCGCTGTCAGATGTTTTATTCAAACATTATAACAGTTGAACTAACCAGGAAGTGAATTTATTGTGTTTACTTCCTGATTGTTCTAACTGACAGGAAGTGACTCAGCAGTTTCTATCACATTCTATGGAGAACTGTATGTCTCCGACTTTCCTCTCCTTTAGAATGTAACTAATTGGAATTTGACCACTAGAGGGCACTGCTACTGTAAAAAAAAAAAAAAAAAAAAAAGTTTTCAACAGTAACAATGCTGGAAATAGGTATCTCTCAGCAGTGGGAGTACCCTTATTTTACTCAGAAGGAAAAAGCCTACAATATAATATATATTCATAAAAAAAGTTTACTGCTTCTTTAATGTACAGCGAGGCTGGTCCCAGCCAACTGCACTTTAGACAACAAATGCATTGTCCTTACATCCCAATTGATTTCAGTGGGGCTTTTAACTCTGAGTGCCAGGGTTGAATGCCTTCCTGGCACTTAAAGGGTTAATCCCCGAATGCTGGAGATGTCTCCCGGGGGGGTGTTTGTTTAACCCTTTGAGTGGCAGAGGGGTACGCCACGTAATGTGTGGCGTACCCCTCTGTGACTCAAAGGGTTAAGTCACTTATAAACGTATGGGAAGTTTTGATTGTCCCCTATGGGGTCGTTGGTTTTCCCCATCAAGCTAACAATACATTGTTTTCACAAAAACAAACTCACTATATTTTGTTTTCGCAGAATTATCCCCGTAAATGTAATATTTTTGTGTTCGATAACTCTTGTTTTTTTTCTCCTCCATCTAGCTTTCTGAAGAGGAGAAGATTCAGCGTTACAGCGTTCTCTCCGAGCTGTACGAGCTTATTGGCTTCCACCGGAAATCTGCTTTCTTCAAACGCGTGGCTGCCATGCAGTGCGTGGCACCGAGTATCGCAGAACCTGGCTGGAAGGCATGTTACAAACTCCTGCTGGAGACCTTGCCAGGGTACAGCTTGTCTCTAGACCCTAAGGACTTCAGCAAAGGTAGAAATTATCCTATCATTTGCAAGCGTATAATCTGACTTTACATAAACTGAGTTTATAATTAAAAGAACTAATAACCACTAATTACCAAATATACCCCAGTTATTTTAATATGGTCATAGAATCCCAGTGTCCACATTCAGTATGTGCTTTTGTTCAAGAAATGTTTTCCAGGATGATTAAAGTGTAGCCATCCCTTCAAATAAATTGCCCCCCAAATAATTATTGATATAGCGATTACAAAAATGAGTCCAGTGTTATTAAGAAATCCTACTTAAAGGGATAGTAATACTTCATTTTATCTTTATTTTATTTTGTAAGCATTAAAAAAACATGAAGAATGATATAAGTCTTATCTCTCAAACCTTTATGGTATGAGAGATATTCACAAGCAAAGTTTCCCCTCCCGCCCCTTTTACCTAGTGTAAGCCATCTCTTCTCAGATGTGGAATCCAGTCCATAGACCAGACAGATAACAGCAGGGGACAATCTTCTTCCTATGAGAACAATGAAAGCCCTGCCCACCTTGACAAGTTTTTCAGGTTTTTCCCTTATCTTAATTGAAGATTGTCCCTCTCTGCAGTCTGCCTGGGCACCTCCCTTCTGATCTGGATGAGCAGTGTTACATCAGTAAAAGGGGAGGGAGGGGGATACTTTATCATTGAATTACTCTTGAACTACAACTCTGACAGAATTGAAATAACACTCTCCAAAGTCCAAATACTATGATGATGAATTAGAGCTGCTTTTATTATGAAACATTACTATCCCTTTAATCCGAGACGAACAGGCAGGCATCAGTGCAGACATCTTGCCTTAGAGACATCAGTGCTACTGCACTGTCCATCACGGTCTCCTCCAGGATTGGTGAGGAGGAGTAGCATTGTACCTTAAGGTAACAGGAAGTGACTGACAGCGCAGGTTAGCAGATACCTCTAGAGCAAGAAACCTGGACTTCAGTCTCGCATCAAATAGGATTTCTTAATAACACTGGACTTATTCTGTATAAAACAATAATTTATATATTTATCGCTACAACAATAATTATTTGGGGGCACTTTATTTGGAGGGACAGTTCCGCTTTAAGGAGCAGGACCACAGGATCTCAGACTCAATGCACATGGTAATCTTAACCCTGTGACAAACCAGAGGGGTGTATATTAACCCTTTGAGTGCCAGCGGTGCTCTGCAATGCATTGCGTACCCTCTGGCACTCAAAGGGTTAAGTAGGGTTCATACATCTGCCTGACAAAAACAAAAGGAGAGAGGAGCACACGCTCTAAATGCAGACTGCTTGAATCAGGTATGGACCACCACCATAAAACCACCTTTGGTGTGCTGAATAATCTGATACTGACTGCAGGCGTGAGTCAGGTATCCATTTCCCTATACTGACTGCAGGCGTGAGTCAGGTATCCATTTCCCTATACTGACTGCAGGCTTGAGACAGAAATCTCTCCATACTGATGGCAGGCGTGAGTCAGTATTCTCGCTACGTTGGATCAAGATCCTGTGTTCCTGTTCCTGGTTCTTGCAGAGACTGCCAGTGGCTGAGGCCTAGTCTCCAGCAGCGTGGTCAAGCTTGGCACCCAGCTATTCCTCATAGCAGTGTTTGCTTGCTTGTAACCCTCTGCTTGTTCCTGTTGTATTACTTCTGTACTACCTTTCTTATATTATAATAAATTGCATTTAACTATACAGTACTGACTCCTGAACATCTTTGGGGAACCGTGACAGTTTACACTGTAAGGCCAGTTTTAGCTTCTTTATGGTGGTGGTCTGTACCTGATTCAAGTATTCTGCATTTAGAGCGTGTGCGCCTCTCTCCTTTTATTTTTGTCTTTACGTATATTGGAAGTCGGTTGCCAGCGACTGACGTTGGGAGGCGGCACCACGAAGACCATACAGCAGCTCTATAGCTTTAAGAGACTCTCAAGCTTTTATCTGTCCTAGATTGGATGGGAAGTATTGTATTTTATACTTATTTTATTTTATATTCAACTGTCTGTGGTAAATAACGCTTATATTGAGGGAACTGTTTTCATGCATCTGCCTGCTTCAGTTTGAAAAAACTTCCAGCAACTATCATGTCTACGTCCATGGACATGACATGCAGGAGTGGTGGAAGATGTGATTTCTTGATCCAAGCCAAAAGGGCAGAATTCATAAGAGCCATAATATAAGACATACAACTATTTTATTGCGCACCTAAAACTTCCTTATAATCCAAACCACCAGCTAAACATGGAGCACAGAAATCACGTCAACACGGGGAGGGGAGTCAGAAGTGCGGCTAAAGCCGTTCGGAGCGGGAGCCACACCACATAGATAATAAAAGAAGATGATAAACCAAGACTCCATCTCACTCTACACCCAGGACTCCCCAGCAATGGAACAACACAACCACAAATCAACAACAAATGTGACTGAGACCTGTTCTATAGGATTTAACGTTGTAAAACAACAAGAATAATTAAGATGGTTAAAATCGAGAAATGCAGAGGAGGAAGGGAAGATAGGAGAAAAACTGTATATATACACCTTATGGTCGAGGTGATTGTGCTGCAGAGAAGGAGAGAAAAAGACTCTCAGGTAGACTATTTGGTTAACAAAGATTTCCTGAACATGGAAGGAGTGGCCATGGTATTTCTTCATCTCATATGCTCCCCTATTACCTTTACCTTCAGTTAGGGCAGAAGATGGTTCAGAAGATTTCCATGTCTTATCATATGGTCTTTCATTTTCAGATTAGTAGTCACAAGATTTAGGAGATATGTCTCAGGATGCCTGCAGATGCTCTCCCAAGAAAGCTTATTAAAAAAAGATATTATCCCAAAACTGTTTATTGTTTGAGTATGTCCACCAGATTTGTTCATGGTTCCCCAAAGATGTTCAGGAGTCAGTACAGTATAGTTAAATGCAATTTATTAATCAGAAAAGGAGAACACAGTATATACAATAGAAACAAGCAAATGGTTACAGGCCAGCGAGTTCTGCTATCAGGAATAGTAGGCTGCCAAGCCTGACCAATCTGCTGGAGACTAGGCCTAAGCCACTGGTAGTCTCTGCTGGAACCAGAAACAGGAGCAGGAACACAGGATCTTGATCCGACGTAGCGGGCGTAATGACTCAGGCCTGCAGTCAGTCGGGAGCGATATCTGACTCACGCCTGCAGTCAGAATGGAGCGAACTCTGACTCACACCTGCAGTCAGAATGGGAAATAGATAGCTGACTCATGCCTGCAGTCAGTATCAGAGCTGGTCTACCAGAGCCTCAGGTCCGCACTAGAGTGGGTGTCTGCTAGGTACAAGGAACAAACGTAAGACTAGTCAGACAGAGACACAAGTCAGCGCCAGAGAGTGTAGTCAGACAAGCCAGGTCATATACAGTTCAGGTAGTCAGCCAGAGCCACAGGTCAGCACCAGGTTGGATGGAAGACTAGCCAGGTCATACACAAATTCCAAGGCAATAGAACTGCTATGAACAACAACGCAAGGGCAACCGAGTCAGGACACAGTCTGCCTTTTAAACCCCTCCACAGGAAGTAGGTAGGAGGAGTAGCTCAGAGGGAGAAAGTAGGTAGGAGGAGACTACTGGTAGCAAACACATAAAATAGAGGTCTGCTGCATGCTAGAAGCCTCGCGCCTGTAGATGACGCTGAAACCAAGGTAAGCTGTAACACAGATATGGTATATAGTGCCCTGTACAGAACCACATCTCCAACAATGGTCAGCTATAGAAGGGAACATGGTGGTTAGATGAAAAGGTGTAAAATATAATGGAATCAGCAGCTTATAGTTGTTTTCACAATATACTGTAACATGCAAAGCAGACAGGAGTTGTTTACGGTGCAAGAGCGGTCCCACTGCTCAGGAGCAAATGAGAGTCCTAAATGCGATTTCCCAGTGCCGTTGAAAAGTCATCTTCTCCTTAAAACTACTATTACTCAGGAAAAGGTAAAGTATGGAGATAGATTTGAGAAGAAAGTGTCCCTTCTGAAGGGCCAACTCAAAGGAATGAATGAGTTGTAACCTCTGGTCAGATTACCCTATAAGAATTGATGCACTTGTCTATATCTCCAGAACTCAGCAGAATGCAGATGAGTTACTTGGCAACTGCTCAAAATATATATTATTTTATCTCGGGATCAGAGCATTGAGGGTAGTGGTCTTAGTAAGCTGCCATTGGAGGAATGATGATCTCTCCAAACCTAGGCAAATGTAGGATAATTGAAATCAGCGGGGAGGGCCAGGGGGACCAGGATTAGTGGGAGTTTATTATGGAAGTTAATTTTTGAGTGGGGAAAAAAGGAGAATTGGTTCAATAAGGCAACCAGAACCGGAAGGAATTTTGATGGACAAGTGAGGAAAGCTAGGGTGTCGTCTGTGATGCCTGCAAAATGTAATTCCCTAGAACCAATCTGAATGCTGGATTTTAATGGTGGAGATCTTTAAATAGAGAGGAAGGGCTCTAAAGTGAATATAATTAAAAGGGGGATAGAGGACAACCTTGCCTCTTGCCAATTAAATGGGGGGGGGGGTAGTCTGAGAGGGAACCATTAGCCTTAACTCTAGACAAGGGAAAATGGATGAAAAACTCCTAGGCCACAGAACCACCCAGTCAAGCAAATGCTCCCATATACTCCCAGTTGACTGTCTGTGGAATCCTTTTTGATGTCTAAATATCCGGCAGCACTGTGGGCTGCCCAGAAGCAGAGACACAAGGCAAGAGGGATATTTACATTAAAGGTGCAGTAAACTTTTTTTGTGAAAACCTACATAATGTGAGTTTTCCTTCTGAGTAAAACAAGGTCACTCCCACCTCTGTCAGCAGTTTTATTTAAACATTATAACAGCAAATAACCAGGATGTGAATTTACTATGTTTATTTCCTTATTGTTCTAACTGACAGAAGTGACTCAGCAGTTTCTATCACGTTCTGTGTAGAACTGTAAATCACCGACTTTCCTTTCCATTAGAATGTAACAGAAAAACTAATTTGAATTTGACCACTAGAGGTCACTGCTAATGTAAAAAAAACCCCACAGGTTTAAACAGTAATAACTCTAGAAATATACATCTCTCTGAGCAGTGGGAGTACCCTTATTTTACTCAACATGAAACATCATACAATATATATTTTTTCGTAAAAAAAAGTTTACTGCTCCTTTAATAATTGATGCCTGTCATCACCGATGACTTGAACTGTAGCTGTGTCCATGACTTATTAATTCTACTGGACAAACATAATTATTCTTTTATTCTGAAAAACACAATTTCCACATTTCAGGCATTCACCTTTCTTATTCTGGAACATTTTATTGTTTTTGAGTTCTTTCTTTTCTTCCAGACACATAATACGACTGTATTACATTTCATTCCTTTTGATAAAGCCTTTATTTATTTATTTTTTTTACAAGTTGCTGAAGTATAAAAGATTTTTAGAAAATCCTTAATTTCATTTGCAGAAGCTCTCAGGCAAAGCGCTCAGTAAACTCAGAGTGCCACCTAATCTGTTTAAGAAGCAAAACAAAACAGAAAAATTAGAAAAAAAAAAGATGGAATTCTTCCGCATTTCTAACGGTGTGTCTGAAGAAAGGCAGGGATAGCTTTAGTGCAAAGGAAAATTAATTTTGAAATAACTGGGGTAAAGAAGCAGGATGGGGAGTGGAATGTACTAACCCTTTAAAGGGATAGTAATACTTTGTTTTATCTTTATTTTATTTTGTAGGCATTAAAAAAACATGAAGAACGATATAAGTCTTACCTCTCAAACCTTTATGGTTTGAGAGATATTCACAAGCAAAGTTTCACCTCCCTCCCCATTTACCTAGTGTAAGCCATCTCTTCTCAGATGTGGAATGCAGCCCATAGACCAGACAGATAACAGTAGGGGACAATCTTCTTCCTATGAGAACAATGAAAGCCCTGCCCCCCTTGAAAAGTTTTTCAGGTTTTTCCCTTATCTTAACTGAAAATTGTCCGTCTCTGCAGTCTTCCTGGGCACCTCCCTTCTGCTCTGACTGAGCAGTCTTACATCAGTAAAAGGGGCAGGAGGGGGATACTTTGTCATTGAATTACTCTTGTACTACAAATCTGACAGAATTGATATAACACTCTCCAAAGTCCAAATACTATGATGATTAATTAGAGCTGTTTTTATTATGAAGCATTACTGTCCCTTTAAGGATTTGAGGAATATGCATCCCGTTGCTATCAGAATGTATTGCCCACCAATATGGTCCTTAAACCTTTGAAAGCCAGAGTGGTATGGAACGCACTCAAAGGGTTAATATGTTCACCATAGTGGGACTGAGCAAGTGTGTACATGGGATAATTTAGGATTTGCCAGCCATGTTTGCCTTGTAATGCAAAGGTGTGCAAAATCCATCAGTAATAGACAATAATCATGTCAATCCTACAGGACAGGTGAGAGAAAAAGATATAACAAAAAATACTTTTCACTGTCGTCCAATACAGGTCACTGGTACAATGGGAGGCGATCTGCCCCTTTAGGTAGGCAGGAACATTCATCTAAATGTATGCAGGGGGTGGAGCCTCCCCTCCCTCTTAAGCTGCCTTCAGCCAGAACAAGCCAGATTGATGTGTTCCTGCGTGCTGTGCACACTAGGTGGAGAACATCTCTCATTCAACTTTAGTTTTTTATTGTTTTCCTTCAAATATGGAATACCACCATTAGGCGGGTGACCATGGCTGACAATTGCCCTCACCAAAGTGGCTAGTGCAGCTTCCAGGGATTTTCTGGTGGACCTTATGCCCTGAAGAGGGAACAACTTGAGTCAAGTAGCTTACCTGCTGGGGAATTTTCCTCTGGTTAATCTCCTTTTAACATGGTTACCTGAAGACAGAAGTCCTGCAGAAAGGTGAGCCACCCTTTGAGTGCTGAAGGTCCACTTGTCCCAGAGTGTCCCTTCTTTGGGCATGTATTTGGGAGTTCTCATTATGTACTCCAGCACTCATAGGGTGTTTTTCTTAATATTGCCTGTATTTATGCAATGTCTGTATGCATTCCCTGGGTTTTGGAGCAGTTTATGGGGGTTTTATCCTTTTCCCTACTATTTCTCTCTTTGGGATATTGTTTTATCATGTTTCACATGTGTTTGGTGTATGTTTGGTAACTTTTTTCTTTCAGGGTAAATTTATTAAAAGTTAATGTTCCGCGCCTTTAAGCGCGCTTTTCCCGCATAGACGCCATTGCTCCTTTATTCTCTATGGGTTTACACAGTGTGGGACGTATCTCTGGAACCGCTTGTCACAGCGAGTGGTCACAGTGAGTGGGCTCATTTTGTTGGTCTTCCCTTGCTCTATCATCCGGTTGCATGATTCGGTGTGTTGGGGGTCTGGGGGGGCTTCGGGCACTGTTTTGGGGTACTTCTGAGAAAAACTACGTTTCCCATGAGCGCTGGTTTCGCGCTCGTTTTCTGATTGGCAGCCATTTTGTGAGTTATTCTCAGCGAGTATACTACGCAGGGACCGAGCCTTCTCTCTCTCCTCCACAGATTAACCCTTCGCTCGCCAGATAAGTTTAATTTTAGACATTTCTGGGGTGAAATTTTAATCTTTCACACTTCAATTGGGTGATTCTTGTTAGTGGAGTATATCTGACGCTGTGAGCATGTCTACTCCACTGGAGTCAGGGGCTAGACCCAAGACTAAGGAGGCTGGGGTGTCAGTTTCCACCATTGCGTTTTGCTCCTCTTGTCACTCTGGGCTGCCTAGAGAATTTTCTGGTCATTTATGCCCAAAATGTGCAGAAAGTCATGACAGCAACCCTGGGCTTTCCAGTCACGCCATTGAGCCAACTTGGGTGAAAGAGTTTAAGGCTGCCACCAGGGATTTCAGATCCACTCTTCAACTCTTTCCCTCTCAGGTTCAGGGGGCTCTTCAGGTTTGGCAGACCCCCTCCACAGTTAGGACCTCCCTGCCCAAGCCACAGGGTGCTCCTGATATGTCTGATTCTTCTGAGGAAGAACTTTTACAGGATTCTTATGCTGAGGAAGGCACTGTTATTGAATCTACCAGGTCTATTGGTGACCCTTATGAATGTGACCCTGAAATCTCTGCTGAGGGTTTGATCAGAGCTGTGCTAACCACGCTCAACCTTCCTCTGATTCAGGAATCTACTCATGATCCAACTGACGTTTTTCAAAAACCGTCTAAAGCTGTTGTATGTTTTCCTACTAACCCTACTCTTGCTCGTTTAGTCTCTGATGCGTGGAGGAATCCTGAAAAATCCTCTTCTGTGTCCAAAAAGTTTGCTAAACTTTACCTTTTTCCTGAGGCTGAACTGGCAAAATGGGTTCATCCTCCTAAAGTGGATGCTCCTGTTTCTAGGTTATCTAAATCTACTGCCTTAGTTGTATCTGATGCCTCTGCCCTGCAAGATTGGACGGACAAAAAGTTAGAAACTTGCCTTAAATCTATTTTTGCCTCTATTGGCACTGCCATGCGGCCAACCTTTGCAGTGGCGTGGGTTAACCGGGCTATTGCGGCCTGGACTGAACAGCTTACTGAGGCGGTTCGCCAGGATGCGCCAGTGTCTGAGCAGCTACAGCTTCTTGCTAACATATCAGAAGCTCAAAATTATGTTTCTGACGCTGCTTTTGATGCTGTGTGCATGATGGCTAGGGCCTCCACTTCCTCTGTGGTGGCTAGACGTGCTCTTTGGCTGAAAATTTGGTCTGCTGACACTGCTTCTAAGAAAGTCTTGCTTTCTTTGCCCTTTCAAGGGACTTCACTGTTTGGATCTGAACTTAAGGAGATGATTAGTGAGTCTACTAGCGGTAAAAGTACTCTTCTACCATCAGTCTTCAAAAAGAAGTTTCAAGCCAAACGCAATCGGTCCTTTCGTTCCTTCCAAACTGAGACACGCTCTGCGTCCCAGGCGGGCCCGTCCTCTGCGCGCTCCTCCTCCAAGCCCAAACAGTCCTGGAAGCCCAAAGTTGCCCCCAAGGCCAAGACCTCCAAGACTGCTTCGGCATGACTCACCGAACCCGGGTCCGCATCCGGCTGTAGGTGGACGTCTCCACATCTTTCGCCGGATTTGGGAGGAGTCAGTGGCGGACCCTTGGGTTATTCAGGTGGTATCAGAGGGCTACAGGATCCCTTTCTCTTCCCTTCCTCCTTTTCGGTTCCATTTTACTCGTCCTTCTCAGGAGCCTACTAAAAGGCGTCTGTTCGACGACGCTATTCAGGATCTTTTGGACAAAGAGGTCCTGGAAGTGGTTCCATCAGAGGACACAGGTTCAGGATTCTATTCCAACCTGTTCATTGTGGCCAAAAAGGACGGAGGTGCTCATCCTATTTTGGACCTCAAGGATCTCAATTCCTTTGTTGTGAGTTCCCACTATCGTCAAGAATCTCTGCGTTCTGTGATAGCCGCAATGTCTCCAGGGGAGTTCCTTTCTTCCCTGGACCTTCAGGATGCATATCTTCACATCCCTATTCATCCAGAGAGCAGACGGTATCTCAGGTTTGCCTGTCATAAAGGCCACTTTCAGTTTTCAACTGTTCCCTTTGATCTGACTTCAGCTCCTCAGGTTTTTCAGAGGGTATTGGGAGCTTTGATAGCTGTGCTTCATCGAGATGGTGTCAGGGTGAGTCCCTACATGGACGATCTGCTCCTGAAAGCTTCATCTGCGGAAATCCTTCACCAACAGATTCAGTTGTGCATCCAGACACTCAATCGCCATGGCTGGATTGTGAATCTGGACAAGTCAGACTTGATCCCATCTCAACAGATCCTCTTCTTGGGACTCCTGTTCGACACTCAGCAATGCATGGTGTTTTTACCGGAGGAGGTGGCTCATCAGATTGCTCTCCATGTATCCAAGATCCTGGAGCTCGAGAGGGTTCCAGTGCCGAAGCTGATTTCTCTGGTGGGGAAGTTCATTTCTACGATAGAGGCAGTACCATTTGCTATGGCACACACCAGGGAACTTCAGAGGTTCGTGATTCAGACGTGCAAGAATCATCCAGATCATCAGCATCTGTCAGTCTCTCTGCCTCCTCATGTCGAGTTGAGCTTGGAA
The DNA here is from genome assembly GCA_037306005.1 of Rhinophrynus dorsalis. NCBI lineage: Eukaryota > Metazoa > Chordata > Amphibia > Anura > Rhinophrynidae > Rhinophrynus > Rhinophrynus dorsalis. Next base: position 22,049,979 of record CM074723.1, read on the forward strand.
TGGTGGTTGGACCTGTCTCATCTCCTGAAAGGGAGGTCCTTTCGGGTTCCCTATTGGACCACAGTCACGACAGATGCCAGCCTCCGGGGATGGGGGGCAGTGTTGGGTCGTTTCAGTGCTCAGGGGAAATGGGGACTGGAAGAATCTCTCCTGTCCATCAATGTTCTGGAACTTCGTGCCATCTTTCTGGCCCTGAGACACTGGGAATCTCAGCTGGAGGATTGTCCAGTCAGAGTGGAGTCCGACAACACCACCGCAGTGGCCTACATAAACAGACAAGGCGGCACAAGAAGTCTCACCGCTTGGTTGGAGGTCAAGGCCATCTTATCTTGGGCAGAAGCTCATGTGCCAGTCATTTCAGCAGTACACATTCCAGGCGTAGACAACGTCATGTCAGATTTTCTCAGTCGTCATACAGTCGACAGCGGAGAGTGGGCACTTCATCCAGAGGTGTTTCACCTTCTAACCCAGATGTGGGGGGTACCTGTAGTGGATCCGATGGCTACCAGACACAACAGGAAGGTGCCAGTGTTTTGCTCTCGATGGAGGGACCCTCTTGCTCTAGCAGTGGACGCTTTGTCAATCCCTTGGGAGTTCCCCCTAGCGTACATCTTCCCTCCTCTCCCTCTGTTGATCAGAGTCATCCAGAAGCTGAAGATGGAGCGTTGTCCTGTCATCCTAATCACCCCGAATTGGCCTCGTCAGTCCTGGTATCCGGAACTGCTAGCCATGTCTGTGGCGGATCCCTTTCCGCTTCCTGCCCGTCCAGATCTACTTCTTCAAGGATATCTGTGGAAGGAGGATGTTCAGCATCTCCATGTGACGGCTTGGAGGTTGAATCCTCGATTTTGAAGAAGAAAGGGTTTTCCTCTTCAGTGGTTTCCACGATGCTTAGAGCTCGCAAGCCTGTGTCTTCCAAGATCTATCATCGCGTATGGTCAACTTTTGTGGTGTGCTGATAAGGATCTATCACTTGATTTCCATCTTCCCACGGTCCTGGCCTTTTTGCAGGATGGGGTTAAAAAGGGGCTCAGCCTGAGTTCTCTCAAAGTTCAGACTTCTACTCTGTCCGTATTTTTCCAGGAACGCATTGCTATTCTTCCTGATGTTAAAGTTTTCTTCCAAGGTGTGGCTCATGTTCGGCCTGCCTTCAAGAGTCCAGCTCCCCAGTGGGACCTCAATTTGGTGTTGGGGGTTCTCCAGAGACCCCCGTTTGAATCCTTGGCTTCTATTCCTTTACGTCTCTTGACCTGGAAAATGGCCTTTCTATTGGCTATTGTGTCTATTCGCCGGGTAGCAGAGTTACAAGCTCTGTCTTGTAAACCTCCTTACTTGGTGTTCCACAAGGATAAGGCTGTACTCCGTTCTTCCAAGGAGTTTTTGCCCAAGGTTGTTTCAGAGTTTCACATCAATCAGGAGATTGTGGTGCCCTCTTTCTGTCCTAACCCTTCCTCTGACAAGGAGAGAGATCTCCATTTGTTGGATGTTGTGCGTTGTCTTACATTTTATGTTCATCGCACTGAGTCTATAAGGAAGTCTGACGCCCTGTTCGTCATTCCTGAGGGGCCTAGGGCAGGGAGACAGGCATCCAAGGTGACTACTGCATCTTGTATAAAATCTACCATTCGTGAAGCCTACAAGCTGCAGAATAAGCACGTTCCCTTCAGGGTTACTGCTCATTCCACCAGATCAATTGGGGCCTCTTGGGCCTATAAGAATCAGGCGTCTGCTGATCAACTGTGCAGAGCGGCAACTTGGTCCTCTGTGCACACATTCTCGAAGCACTACCGTGTTGATGTACTGGCCTCGGCTGATGCCAGCTTTGGAAGGAAGGTCCTGGAGGCAGTCTTGCCTGTTTAGGATCTTCTACTCTGTGGTTCTTAGTGCTTCTTTGCTGTTGAGCCCTGTTGGCTCTAGTTCAGTGTGCTGTGTTAGTTCGGGGGTTCGTTTTTACCCCTGGTTGGTGTCCGTTGACACTTCTGTTATTGGGCTCTATGATTCATTGGTTCATAGCAGTTCTAGTGACTTTGGGCCTTGCGCTTGGTCCTTGCCTTACTTCCCGCCTCTGGGAAAGCTCAATGTTTGTACATCCCATTGTACCAGTGACCTGTATTGGACGACAGTGAAAATAGGATTTTAGTCTTACCTGTTAAATCCTTTTCACTTAGTCCATACAGGTCACTGGTCTCCCACCCTGTCAAGGGACCATGCTTGGCTGTTCTGTGGCATTCAGTGGGAGACCTTCGGGGCATGCTCACAGGAGTCTTCCTTTTCCTTCTTACCTCTGGTCAGTTTAGTGTCTCAAATCAATCTGGCTTGTTCTGGCTGAAGGCAGCTTAAGAGGGAGGGGAGGCTCCACCCCCTGCATACATTTAGATGAATGTCCCTGCCTACTTAAAGGGGCGGATCGTCTCCCATTGTACCAGTGACCTGTATGGACTAAGTGAAAAGGATTTAACAGGTAAGACTAAAATCCTATTATAATATGAAAGAGAGGTCCCTCTACAGGGAGGTAACACATTCAAAAGATATTACAACTCAGACTTGTTTGATTTCTTATCTTTTAGTTAAGTTGTTTTTGAGAAATTAACCCTTTATGTTTTGGCGGCACAGTTTTTCACTGTATGCTGATTCGTTGTGTTTGAGGCCACGGTTCTCACTTGCTGTACTATTAGGCACACCACCACTGAGTGTTCTCTTCTTATGTTGATTCCTATCACGCAGAAACACCAGGTACGCAAAATGGAATATCTAAGTGTAGTATGTTTAACCCTTTGAGTGCCAGACAGGTATCCAACCAGAGGCGTAACTAGAAGTCTCCGGGCCCTGGTGCAACAATTGCCATGGGCCCTCCCCCGACCACATTGCCCCAACTGGGTATCTCCACTCTGCCCCTAACGCTCCACATTGCCCCCAATGTCCTCCTCTCCACATTGCCCCCAACTCTCCACATTTCCCCCCACTCTCCACATTGTCCCCATTGCCCCCAGCTCTCCACATTGCCCCCAATGTTCTCCTCTCCACATCGCCCCCAGTGTCGTCCTCTCCACATTGCCCCCAACTCTCGACATTGTCCCCAATGTCCTCCTCTCCACATTGCCCCAACTCTCCATATTGCCCCCAATGTCCTCCTCTCCACACTGCCCCCAACTCTCCACATTGCCCCCAATGTCCTCCTCTCCACATTGCCCCCAACTCTCCACATTTCCCCCCACTCTCCACATTGTCCCCATTGCCCCCAGCTCTCCACATTGCCCCCAATGTTCTCCTCTCCACATTGCTCCCAATATCCTCCTCTCCACACTGCCCCCAACTCTCCACATTGCACCCAATGTCTTCATCTCCACACTGCCCCCAACTCTCCACATCGCCCCCAGTGTCGTCCTCTCCACATTGCCCCCAACTCTCGACATTGTCCCCAATGTCCTCCTCTCCACATTGCCCCAACTCTCCACATTGCACCCAATGTCTTCCTCTCCACACTGCCCCCAACTCTCCACATTGCACCCAATATCCTCCTCTCCACACTGCCCCCAACTCTCCACATTGTCCCCAATATCCTCCTCTCCACACTGCCCCCAACTCTCCACATTGCACCCAATGTCTTCCTCTCCACACTGCCCCCAACTCTCCACATTGCACCCAATGTCTTCATCTCCACACTGCCCCCAACTCTCCACATTGCACCCAATGTCTTCCTCTCCACGCTGCCCCCAACTCTCCACATTGCACCCAATGTCTTCATCTCCACACTGCCCCCAACTCTCCACATTGCACCCAATGTCTTCCTCTCCACACTGCCCCCAACTCTCCACATCGCCCCCAGTGTCGTCCTCTCCACACTGCCCCCAACTCTCCACACTGCTCCCAACTCTCCACATCGCCCCCAGTGTCGTCCTCTCCACACTGCCCCCAACTTTCAACATTGTCCCCAATGTCCTCCTCTCCACATTGCCTCAACTCTCCATATTGCCCCCATGTCCTCCTCTCCACATTGCCCCCAACTCTCCACATTGTCCCCAATGTCCTCCTCTCCACATTGCCCCCAACTCTCCACATTGCCCCCAATGTCCTCCTCTCCACATTACCCCCAACTCTCCACATTGCAGCCAATATCCACCTCTCCACATTGCCCCCAACTCTACACATTGCCCCCACTGTCCATTTCCTACCTCCCTGGTGGTCCAGCGGAGTGGCAGTAGAGGTCTTTGCCTCCTTCAGCACAGACATCTGTGAAGACCTGGTGCTCCCGCGCAGACCTCTCCAATAATGCAGAACGCTGGGAAATGATGTCATCTCCCAGCGCTCTGCATTACAAGAGTGCCAAGCGCAGCTAATTGTTGTCCGTGGCGCCGGGCAGGGGTTTCAGGGGGCAGCCAGGTTGCAAGTACGACCCCTATTGTTAAGCCACTGTACCTCTGTGGCACTCAAAGGGCTAATAACATGGATAGAAATAGCTTCACAAATGCTCACTTTCATTACCCATATCTTGGGTATACATTGATCTTTTACTACCTTATTCACAAACTGTGTCTTCCGTCATGTAGGTCTTTGAAGTTTACCTGGTAACAGTCCATTGAGTAAAAAGATCATTTTATTTTTATAAATACTATAGTGATGTGATCTTGGTCTTGCAGGGCATGGAGGAGACATTCAACGATTATGTGTTCTACCGTAATAGTAATAATATGGCATTTCATTTCACTAGTAATTTTCAAAAGGAGTTTTGTATAAGACACGAGCGTCTCCTTATCTTGTGACTAGGGCCAGATTGTCACACGAAAAAAAGGAAAACAATGGATCTCTGCACGTGAATAGTGGTCATTCTAGAAGGTGGATAGATAATAATCCATTTGGTCAATTACAAAGAATAAGAAGAAATGGCACCAAGATGAGGACTTTGAAGTAGAAGCAAAGATAGGGGTCAGAAAGTTTAATGAAAAAAGGGTATGGTCCTCAGGTCTTAGATAAAGCATTAGAGAGAACTAAGAGGCTAGAATGGAAACAACTGGTTTCTTACCTAAGATTAAAGGAAAATGATGATAATAAAGCTCCATATTTTGTGACTGCCTATAATGAGAAAGCCCTACAGATACGTGGTTTTTTGAAGATATATGGACATCCTAATTCAAGATATGTGATTATCTAGGGAATTTGAAGATCAAATAAAGTAGTGTTTAAAAGGAATAAAAAATGATAGTTGGTACCCTGTTAGCCGTAGAAATACAGGAGGCAATTATAGTCAAGTTGATACATTTATTGGCTAACTAAGCAGATTTAGGATGCAAGCTTTCAAGACCTCTTAGGTCTCTTCCTCAGGCATGTTATACAGGTAAAAATGAAAACATCTTTCTCTTAAATACAAACACACATTGCATTGTTTAGAACAGAAATCAGATATTTCATATTTATCCGTATAACATGCCTGAGGAAGAGACCAAAGAAGTCTTGAAAGCTTGCATCTGAAATCTGCTTAGTTAGCCAATAAAGGTATCAACTTGACTATAATTGCCTCCTCTAAAAGGAATAAAAGATTAAGACTGTAATAGCTCCCAATTATATCTCTCTAAAATCCTAAAGGACATTTTTGGAATTTATTTAGAGAAATCATAAAATGTTCACATTTCATAATAGGGAATAAAAATGAGATGAGAATTTTGTTCAATCGCTACTGGCAAAACAGACCTCATGAAGGAGTTTATCAGTTATGTTGTTTACTTCTTTAGTTCTAGTCTACAACTGAACAGCAGCTATTTGAACGCATAAATAAATACATGAAATTAGCGTTATTGTGTTGAATGGGACTACTGACAACCCTGAAAAACACAATGCATGTTTCAAGTTAACAAATCTTGCTTTTGGTTTGTCAGTGTTATCAAAACTGCCCGTCTACTGATATAGTGTGCATTCATTTCATTAGTATAGCACCAAATATTGAACATTGCAGTGATTACTGTGCAAAGTCGAATTTTAAGAAAAGCATTATGAGTTGGAAAAGTAGAGGTTCATAAGATTCAAAAAGCATTGGAAAATGTTTGATAATCGCATTCTAATCACATATTTTTTTAAATGTGACTTCATATGCGATTTCAATTGCCAGGAGCATTTTAGACAATCTAATAGCAGCTGGAAGTGATTGGTGGGTGATGGTGGTGGGGGGGTTGTATGTGTCATGATAGATCCAATTTAAGTACCCTAATCTAACAACTAGCCTAAACCTCCCCCCCAAACTTAACATAGACTGTCTTTAACAGATACTGGCCCTATCCTAACAGATACTAACCTCAGCTACCAGGTACTAAACTAACCTAACAGATACTAGCCCAAGAGGGACTAAACTAACCTAACAGGGACTAACCTAACCTTACAGATACTAGCCTAACATGGACTAAACTAACCTAACAGATAGTAACCTAACAGGGACTAACCTAACCTAACAGATACTAGCCTAACAGGGACTAAACTAACCTAACAGATAGTAACCTAACAGGGACTAACCTAACCTAACAGATACTACCCTAACAGGGGCTAAACCAGTGTTTCTCAACTCCTGTCCTCAGGACCCAGTAATAGGCCAGGACTCAGGGATTTCTCTGCTAGAGCACAGGTGTGGTGATCAGAGGCTCATTCACATTGATTAACTCACCTGTGTTCTAACAAGGAAATCATGTTATCAGAGGCTCATTCACATTGATTAACTCACCTGTGCTCTAACAAGGAAATCATGTTATCAGAGGCTCATTCACATTGATTAACTCACCTGTGCTCTAACAAGGAGATCATGTGATCAGAGGCTCATTCACACTGATTAACTCTCCTGTGCTCTAACAAGGAAATCATCAAATCCTGGCCTGTTAGTGGGTCCTGAGGACAGGAGTTGAGAACCACTGTACTAACCTAAAATATACTAGCCTAACAGGTACTAAATTAACCTAACAGATACTAACCTAGCCTAACAGGGTCTAAACTAACCATACAGATACTAACCTAGCCTAGTGGGGACTAAACTAACCTAACAGACACTAACCTAGCCTAATGGGGACTATACTAACCTAACAGAAAATAACCTAGCCTAACAGGAACTAAACTAACCTAACAGACACTAACCTAGCCTAACGGGGACTAAACTAACCTAACAGAAAATAACCTAGCCTAACAGGGACTAAGTAACCCAACACATACTAACCTAGCCTAACAGGGACTAAACTAACCTAACAGACACTAACCTAGCCTAATAGGGACTAAACTAACCTAACAGAAAGTAACCAACCTAACAGGGACTAAGTAACCTAACAGATACTAACCTAGCCTAACAGGGACTAAACTAACCTAACAGACACTAACCTAGCCTAACAGGGACTAAACTAACCTAACAGAAAGTAACCAACCTAACAGGGACTAAGTAACCTAACAGATACTAACCTAGCCTAACAGGGACTAAAGTAACCTAACAGACACTAACCTAGCCTAACGGGGACTAAACTAACCTAACAGAAAATAACCTAGCCTAACAGGGACTAAGTAACCCAACACATACTAACCTAGCCTAACAGGGACTAAACTAACCTAACAGACACTAACCTAGCCTAACAGGGACTAAACTAACCTAACAGAAAGTAACCTAGCCAAACGGGGACTAAGTAACCTAACAGATACTAACCTAGCCTAACAGGGACTAAAGTAACCTAACAGATACTAACATAGCCTTACGGGGACTAAAGTAACCTAACAGATACTAACTTGATGACATTCTAGAGACGTACAGGTTCCTTTTGAGCTCAAAATAGCGTTTATTAGTAGTTTTCAGTTAGTTACGTATGTGTATAGTTAGGGGAACAGCAAAAAACAATATTTTGGCTAACTGTAGTAAGTAAACAAAAAGAGGTTGTTTACGCATCAAATCCTCAGTTTTGCAAATAAATAGCCAATGACTTGCTACAATAAAACATTGGGGTTTAATGTCATGTTTTTGGCCAAAAGGTACGGAATCCTTGCCTGCCCCATCAACTTATCTGAAGGTGACCGGCAGTCTTTAAGCTGCAGCACAATGCACTGGGCATCTCTGTGGCACTCAGAGGATTAAAGGAGGAGTCTAGGATGTGCTGAGACAGATTTCATATTATATTGTTCACAGAGATGGAAATACTGAAGATCGAGAAATTCAGACATAAACTGCAGGCATCCAGATAAGGCATAGAAGAATAAAAGTGTAGTGGTAACTTAACTCTTTTGAAGGCAGTTTTTTTTTTTACGGTCCAGTTCCAAAATGACAGGCAGTTCCCCCCTGACTGGGAAATACCGGCTAACCCTAGACATACACTTCGGTCTTGTTTGGGCCTCATTAGTTTGGTGCAGCTGGCTTCTGTAGCCACTGAGTGCAAGGAGTCCACATCTGGATTACCTAACGGAGATACCCTGAAGTTTGGAGAGAAGTAGCAAAGTGATTTCTCTGTTGTCCAATACAGGTTACTGGTAACTTTGGGTAGGTGATCCACCCCTTTAATTGTAGGCAGGAACAGGAACTGTATGCAGGGGGTGGAGCCTACCTTCCATCCTTGGCTGCAGCTAGCCAACCACTCCAGAAAGATTTGTTCCCTGGTGAAGATAACACAGGCAAGAGAACAGTTCTGCTATAGCTTAAGAAGTTTTTTATTTTTCTATTAGAAATGGAATACCACAATTAGGCAATGGACTGTACAGTTTGGGACATACTGTATCTCTGCAACCGTTTAACCTAGCGACTTCAGAGATGGCTCATTTTACTTGTCTGCCCTTGCTCTATCATCCGGTTCATGTTTCCAGAGTGTTGGGGGGCTCAGGGGGCTTCAGGCACTGTTTGGGTACTTTTTCTGAGAAAACATTTCCCATGAGTGCTTGCTTTGCGCACTAATTTCTGATTGGCTCCTGTCGCGGCAGCCATTTTGTGTTATTTCCAGAACGAGTATCCTACTCAGGGCTTGGACTCTCCTTCTCTCCTCTGCTGATTAACCCTTCGCCTGCTAGATAAGTCTAAATTAGCGATTTCTGGGGTGAAACTTTAATCCTACACACTGTAATTGGGTGATTTATTATACTGTAAGGTTATTGACACTGTGAGAATGTCTATACCGTTGGAGCTTGGGGCCAGTCCTAAGACTAAGGATTCTGGGGTCTCTGTATCCCCTATTGTGCATTGCTCTTCCTGTCAGTCAGAGTTACCTAGAGAATTCTCAGGTCATTTATGCCCAGCATGTTCTGATGTTCCTGACAGCATTCCAGGGACCTCCAGCCATACATTACAGCCAGTTTGAGAAGAAGAGTTCAAGGCTGCTACTAAGGACCTTAGGTCCACTTTGCAACTCTTTCCATCCCAGTTACAGGGGGGGCCTTTCATTCTTTGCAGACCCCCTCCTTTGTCAAGTCTTCCCTGCCAAAGCCTCAGGGTGTACCTTACGTGTCAGATTCCTCTGAGGAGGAACTGTTGGTGGATTCAGATGTTGAGGAATGTTCTGTGTTGGACTCCCCTCAGTTTTTTGGGGACCCTTTTGAGGGTGATCCTGAGCCCTCGGCTGAGGGCCTGATCAGGGCTGTTTTAAATACCCTAAACATTCCCTTAGTGCAGGAGGTTCCTTCTGACCCTTCTGATGTATTTCAGGAGCCTAAAAAGCCCCTTACTTGCTTTCCACCCAACCCCACTCTTGACCGCCTTGTGTCTGAAGAGTGGAATTCTCCGGACGGAAAACAGTCTGTCTCCAAGAAATTTGCCAAGCTTCATCCCTTCTCTGAGGCAGCACTTGCTCAGTGGGTTTACCCCCCCAAAATGGATGCTTCTATCTCCAGGCTATCTAAGTCTACTGCCTTGCCAGGACTGACAAAAAACTTGAGGTCTCCCTCAAGTCCATCTTTGACACTGCTGGTACTGCCATGTGTCCAGCATTCGCTGCAGCATGGGTGAACCGGGCCATTGCGGTCTGGACTGAACAGCTCACCCTTACTGTTCGCCAGGGTGCTTCTACTTCGGATACGTTGCGCCTCCTTGCCAACATTTCTGATGCTCAGCCCTATGTTTTTGCTGCCTTATTTGATGCCATCTGTTTGGTGGCTAGGTTTTCCACCATGTCTGTGGTTGCCAGACAGGCTCTTTGGCTCAAGATCTGATCTTCTGACACTGCTTCCAAGAAAGCATTGCTCTCCTTACCTTTTCAAGGCACTTCTTTGTGTGGGCCAGATCTTAAGGATCTGATCAGTGAGGCCACAGGGGGTAAGAGTACCCTTCTACCCTTGGTCCCTAGGAAGAAAACGCTGATTAAGCGTAACCAGTATTTTCGTTCCTTTCAGAATGAGACACGCCTGGCGAACCAGACGGTTCCTTCAGCTCCGCGTACCTCCTCCACGCCCAAACAGCAATGGAAGCCCAAGGTCTCCTCCAAGCCTTCTTCGGCATGACTCTCCGAATCTGGGTCCGCACTCTGCTGTGAGTGGTCGTCTGCTTTACTATCACAGCATTTGGGAGGATTCAGTGGCGGACCCATGGGTTTTACAGATGGTGACGGAAGGGTACAGGATCCCTTTTGTCTCTATTCCTCCCTTTCGCTTTTTTCCTTCTCATACGCCTCAGGTCGCAGAGAAACGCCGTCTGTTCAACAGTTCTATTCAGGCTCTTCTGGACAAGGATGTTCTAGAGCCGGTTCCAGTTCAGGACAGAGATATGGGTTTTTACTCAAACCTCTTTGTGGTCTCCAAGAAGGACGGCGGTTGTCGTTTCATTTTGGACTTGAAGGATCTCAATTCCTTTGTGATCCGGACTCCTTATCACCAGGAATCTCTACGTACGGTGATTGCTGCCATGTCCCCGGTGGAATTCCTTGCTTCTCTGGATCTTCAGGACGCGTATTTACACATCGCCATTCATCCAGAGAGCCGTCAGTATCTCTGATTTGCCTGCGGCCGGGGGCATTTTCAGTTTTCAGCTCTTCCATTTGGTCTAACGACAGCTCCTCAAGTCTTCAACCGTGTCTTGGGAGCCTTAGTGTCCGTCCTTCCCTGGGATGGCATCAGAGTTACTCCATACATGGACGATCTGCTTCTGAAGGCCCCCTCTGCGGAACTTCTTCATCAGCAGGTTCAGCAATGCATTCATGCTCTCACCCATCACGGGTGGATCATCAACTTGGACAAATCAGATCTTGTTCCATCCCAGCATCTGGTCTTCCTGGGCCTCCTCTTCGACAGCCAGAAGAGCATGGTGTTTCTCACGGACGAGGCGGCTCACCAGATCGCCCACAGGGTTTCTACGGTCCTGGCTCAGGATCCATTTCCAGCCAAGAAGCTGTCCTCTCTAGTGGGGAAATTCATTTCCACCATACGGTACCATTTGCCATGGCGCACACCAGGGAACTCCAGCGGTTTGTGATAGAGGTGTGCAGGGGTCAGCCGGACCTTCTGAAGATGTCTGTGTCCCTCCCTCTTCATGTGGAACTGAGTTTGTCGTGGTGGCTAGACCTCTCCAATCTGCTGAAGGGCAAGTTCTTCCTGGTATCTTTCTCGACCACTGTGACAACAGATGCCAGCTTCTCCGGCTGGGGAGCGGTCCTGGGACGCCTCAGTGCTCAGGGTTGGTGGTCTCCTGAGGAATCTTTCCTTCCCATCAACATATTGGAGCTTTGGGTGATATTCCATGCCCTTCGTCATTGGACATCTCAGCTGGAAGACTGTCCAGTCCAGGTACAGTCTGACAATGCTACGGCCGTTGCTTACATCAACAAGCAGAGCGCAACAAGAAGTCTCGCCGCTTGGTTAGAGGTCAAGGCTATTTTGTCCTGTGCAGAAGAACACGTTCCTGCCATATCCATAGTGCACATTCCCGGCTTAGACAACATCATGGCGAACTTTCTCAGTCGGCACACAGTGGACAGCGGAGAGTGGGAACTGCACCCGGATCTATTGGGACCTCTTGGGCTTACAAGAATCAGGCCTCTGCTGATCAGTTGTGCAAGGCTGTCACCTGGTCGTCTGTGCACACCTTTTCGATGTGTTGGCATCGGCTGATGCCAGCTTTGGGAGGAAAATCCTGGAGGCAGTTTTGCCTGTCTAGGATTTTCTTTGGTTCTTCGTGCTTCCTTCGCTTTTGAGCCCAGTTGGCTCTAGTTCAGTGTGCTGTGTAAAAGTTGGGTTATTGTTACCCCTGTTCAGTGTCCGTTGACACTTCATTGTTTGTTGGGTTATCTCTGATCTGATGGTTCATATCTGCTCTAGTGACTTTGGGGGCCTTGCGCCTGGTCCTTGCCTTACTTCCCGCCTCTGTGAAGCTCAGTGTTTGGACATCCCAAAGTTACCAGTAACCTGTATTGGACGACAGAAAAAAATGGATTTTAGTCTTACCTGTTAAATCCTTTTCTCTTAGTTCATACAGGTTACTGGTCTCCCACCCTGTCAAGGGACCATGCTTGGCTCTCCTGTGGCAGACTGTGGGGGTCTTTTGGGGTCATGCTCATGGTAGTCTTCTTTCACTTCCACTATCTAGTCAATAATTAGTGTTGCAAATCTTTCTGGAGCTGATTGGCTAGCTGCAGCCAAGGAGAGAAGGTAGGCTTCACCCCTTGCATACAATTCTAGAATTGTTCCTGCCTACAATTAAAGGGGCATATCGCCTACCTAAAGTTTACAGTAACCTGTATGGACTAAGAGAAAAGGATTTAACAGGTAAGACTAAAATCCTCTTTTATGGCCTCTGGGTAGAATTGGCTTTTCCCAGGTGACTAAAAAAGAGATAAAATACTGAACAAAGATGTGGAGGAACTAAAACCAGCTTTATTTGTTGAGATCAAACAAACAAATGCCACATTAGACAGGAAGTCTCTGTTGAGACTTCCTGTCTAACGTGGTGTTTGTTTGATCTCAATAAATAAAGCTGTTTTTTGTTCCTCCACTCTCCTGTGGTGGAGAGTAGCTTATTGTTTGGCATGAGAGCCCAGGATTGATTTTTTTACCGTAGTGCCGTTGATATCGTATGTACATACTGTTTCCCCAGGTGACTGTCATGGTAGTGCCGCCTCAACATATTAACCTTCTGAGTGCCTGTAAGGTGTTCAGCACTGACAATGAATACTAGGTGGAGGAACCCTGGGATACCTTTCCTTAGTGTTTGTGTGTGTGTGGATTAAAGTTTAACTTTTTTTTTGTAAATTTAAAGTTCTAAAAATAGGGTACATCTTATGGTCCTGTGCTTCTTAGAATTTGGGAAATAATGTATCTTATAGAATATCGGCATCTTTTTTTTCCATCAAAATAGCCCAGCTTGTGCCAATTACACATGAAAAATAGGTGCCTTCAGCATCTGAGAGCAGTGATTCTTAACCAGGTAGTGTGGCACAACCTCAGGTGCCATTTTTTGTAAAAACAATTTGTTAGAAAAATTTGAGTTTCAAATGTATATTTCTAGAAATTGATATGCAAAATATTTGTTTTTGTCATTCTAATTATGGTACTTGAGAAAATGCACACACAGAGTGTGTGTGTGTGTATATATATATATATATATATATATATATATATATATATATATATATATATATATATATTTCCTATATAATAATTCACTAGGATGTTTGTCAGAAGCTGTCATGCTCAGTAGAGACTGCCCGAATGCACAGAATGCTGGGAGCACGGAATGCTTGGAAGTGTAGGAATGCTGGGAGGAGCACGGAATGCTGGGAGTTCTGTGCTGGGAGCATTCTGTGCTTTCGGGCAGTCTCTACAGTGCATGACTGCATCGGTGGCAGGACGCAGAGCAGAAACTGCCTCTTAACCCATAACTCAAAGGGTTAATATTACCCGGACCTTCGCCCGTGTACACGGGCTTTTACACTAGTATGTATATATAATAGCTAAAAACAAATGAAAAGAAACATGAAAAAATTAAAAAAAAAATGCCTAGGTGCTACATCAAAGAATGTATAGCTGGTTGGTATGTGGTATCGTGTATTCACAAAAGATGATCACCTGTTAAGATTTTCAAAAGTCAGAGTTTAATGTTGACGTTTCTGTCCCCTGAAGGACCTTCCTCAAAACGAGCAAGGTCCTTCTGGGGACAGAAACGCCAACATAAAACGTTGATTCTTGAAAGTCCTAACTAGTGCTCATCTTTTGTGAATTCACGATACCACATAACAACCAGCTATACATTCTTTGATGTAGCACCTAGGCATTTTTTTAAATGTTTCTTTTCATTTGTTTTTAGCTATATATTTAGCTCAAGTACCATAATTAGAATGACAAAAACAAATATTTTGCATATCAATTTCTAGAAATATACATTTGAAACTCACATATATATATATATATATATATATATATATATATATAAATTGTAGACAAAATCATCACTCTCAGGTCTCAAATTTAAAGCAATAAGTGTATCTTTATTAGTGTTCAAAAATATATATATTTGGATCATTCATTATTCCCTTGACAGATGCCCTATAAAATGTTAGAGTTGTACTGAAATTCCAAACTGCATGTAAAGTGTGTGTTGAGTGAGGCTGATAAACTACGTGAAAGAGGAGCTATTGTAGAGAAATCCACCCTCGCTAAAAGTGTGAAATAAACATTTCCAGAACTATGATTGATTTAAAAGAGGATTTTTACCCCTTGAATGCTAGAGACCTCTCTCACATTCAAGTGATTAGAAGCACCATTTAAATCAAATTGAATCTTATTTGTCCCCTGTGGTGCTCTTGGTTTGCCCCAGAATTGGAACCTTTCTTTCTTTTGTAAATAAGTCCCAGAGGCTTAGGGGTTTAGGGAATGTGAATGCTGTACAAGTTTACTAGAATTTCTGATCTTATCACTCTCTCTGTTTCCCTGTAGGAACTCACAAAGGTTGGGCGGCCGTGCAGATGCGCTTGCTCCATGAGTTGGTGTATGCCTCTCGGAGAATGGGGAACCCGGCACTGTCTGTCCGACATCTGTCTTTCCTGCTGCAGACCATGCTAGACTTCCTGTCTGACCAAGGTCAGTAATAAGAAATCCCAGTCCTGTTAAATCTCATATCTAGAGATGGGCAAAACGGTAATTTTTCTTCTCAATGGATTTTCTGGTAAATAGGGGACTTGTTTTGTCTTTCCTTAGACGTTCTTGGGGGAAAGAAAATGAACTAATAAACAATGCGTTCTATGACTGGGAGGTTAAAGTGGGCTGGTTACTGTAAGATAATTTGAATTAGTCTTAAAGAGAAGTAAAAATTGCCCATGTGTCAACTTTTGTTTGTAACATTAATACTTTTTTCTCTTATGTCCAATATGGAATACATGTACCATGGGGTTGAGTCCCTCCTCCTTGAGGGCACATCACAAAAGACACGGTCTTTGGGTTGGAGACTCCCTCCTCCTCTTCCAGCTCAACCCCCCTGCCTACCAACTACCAGAATTCATGTGTCCTGCAAGGAAGCTGGACAAACAAGGCCATCCTCTTAGTTTTTAATAGGCTTTTTTTATTAACATTTTCTGCTTAGATATGGGGCTGTATAATCCCCCATTAGGTGGATTACCATCGCTGGGCTTCCCTGGAGTTGGATTGCCCAGTTCACAGGTGCTCTGTGGACCTATCCTGCCCTGTGGAGGGAATCTTCCAAGTTTTCCCTCATGATCGGATCTCTCTCCTTCTCCTGTGGTCATAACCTGAATAAAGGAGACTGGTGAGTTCACCTGATGTCCCAGCCTGTGTTGGCTCTCCATACTAAGGCTGATGTGAGCTCAGTTATGGTCTGGCACACTTTATGGGTATCTTTATTTTTCTTAAGAGGCCTTTGGAGTGAGGATGTCTGCTTTTTTTCTTTGTTTTATTGGATTAACTGTTTCTGTACTGACTGGGGCTTTTAAGTGCGTTTGAGGGAGCTTATTTTCACTTGCCCACTGCTTGATTCTTAGTTTTTAGACTCCCCCTGATGTTTCTTGTGGGTTTTGTTTTTTGTAAACTTTTTTGTTGTAGATCGATTTTAAATCAGCGGCCCCTTTAAGAACAGGAGCCTGTCCGCGGCCATCTTTTCTCCATTGACTTCTATGAGGAAATCTTCTATGAGGAAATCTTCTCTGCAGGTGTTTGGGCTACAATGGCCTCCTCGTGTCCTATAATCCAGTACACTTTCTGAGTGTCCAGAAGGGCAAATGCAATGTATGAATGGAGTTGTAGGCATTGATAGGCAACAGAGAAGATTAAATTACACAGAATGCCCATGGGCTTTCTTCCGGTTGGCTGACAGTCTTTAGGTGGGCAGACTCCGAATCTGACTCTACTTGCTCTCCTTCTCCAGATTAACTTTTGCCAGATAAGTATATTTCTGGTTCTTTACAGTTATTCTCTTATTTTGGGGATGTTTTATCTAATTTGTTCTAGATTTGGGACACTTTTTCAGGGAGTATGTCAGACTCTAAGGGGTAATTGTAAGACAAAGGATTCAGGGGCTTCCCTTCCCCCCTCACACATTGTTACTGTTGCCACACAGCACCAATCAAGACACTGCTATCTTCAGTGGCCCAGATTCCATACTCAGGGGGTGCTTCAGTCCTGGAAGCCTTTGCCTACTTTAAACAGATTGCCTCTGTATCTGGGGGTCATCATTCTGAGGTTATTGGGGTATCCTCTGCAGAAGAATTGCCCCCAGAGGACAATGAACATGATGATGAATATGAGGACATGGATTCTTCGTACTTTTATGGAGAGTCCTTTGAGGCTGATCCACTCCCCCTTGCCTGAGGATCTCATCAAGACAGTCGTGGAGACCGTCCAGGTCTCTGATGTCTCTCATAGGGAGCTCCCTCTCTGGATATTTTCCATAGAAAGTCTTCTCTAGTGTTGCCACCAAATAACACTCTTGATCAGATCCTTGTGGATGAATGGAAAACTCCTGATAAGAGGTTTTTCCTCAAGAAGCGCTTTTCTAAGCTATACCCTTTTTCGGTTTCTCCCCTCACTGCTGATCCACCTATTTCGTGGCTGGCGAAGAACACCTCCCTCCCACTCATGGATGCTGAGGGCCTTAAGGAGCAGGCGTATATATGGGTCTTGATTCTCTTCTCTAGGCCTCCTTCGCGGGTACCGGGGCAGCAAGCAGGCCTGTTTTTGCCTTTGCCTGGGTTAACAGGGCGTGCTGATGTTACCTAAGAGGAGTTATTGATTTTGATGGCCAACATCACATAGACAAGTACTTATGTTTCTGAGGTGACTTTTTAACTCTGCCAGGGTCTCTGTGAATGCCTTTTCCTTTTCATTTGCTACGTGTTGAACTTTGTGGCTTCAGATTTGGTCTGCAAACCAGTCATCTAAGAAGCCACTGGTTTCCTTGCCTTTTCAAGGGAAGTCCCTTTTTGAGCCTGAACTATCATCAGTGATGCTACAGGATCTAAGAGCACCTTGTTGCCTCAGCTTTCCACCAAGTGTACTTTTCTGGCAAGGAAAGGTTTATATATTTCATCTCCCCCGTCAAAGGGGGGTTCAAAGTTCTCAAGCCTCTCAACTGCTTTCCATTGCAAAACACAGACAAGCCAGGAAGCCTGACGAACCCACCTCTACATGACTTTCTGAATCCTGGTCCTTTTCTTGAGATGCCTGGGCATCCTTCCTGACAGACCAGTGGGTTTTGTGGGTGATATCAGAAGGGTACCAAATAGATTTCACATTTCTTCCTCCATATCGGGTCTTTTTTCAAAGGTTCCAAAGGATCCAGACAAGGCAAGACTTTTGTAAGGGTCTGTGGACTCTCTGCTGGAAAAACAGGTGCTGGTGCCGGTCCCAGCCCCTGACCACGCTTCAGGTTTCTATTCCAACCTGTTTGTGGTTCCCAAGATGTACAGCGGCTGCCGGTCCATTCTGGATCAAATTCCTCATCAAGTATATGGTCGCTCTTGCTTCAAAATGGAATCTTTGTTTTCTGTCATCCTGATGATGTGACTGGGGGGGAAGGTAGTTGGCCTTCTTAGATCTTCAAGAAGTTTATTTTCACATCCTGATACACCCAGACAGTCAGCGCTATCTGCATTTGTTTTTGGTTCCAATCATTACCAATTCACGGCTCTGCCCTTTGGCCTGTATGATTTCCTTCTTCCGGCTCCTTCGGTGGAGCTCTTGGTTCACCAGGTCCAAGACTGCACCACATCCTGGTACACCATGGCTGGATCTGGAACCTACAGAAGTCTTCTCCAGTTCCCTCCCAGGTCCTGGTCCTTCTGGGTATGAGGTTTGGCACCCTTCAGGTGAAGGCCTTTCTCCCAGAGGAAAAGATTAAGGTTCTGTTCCAGGACGTGTCTCGTGCACTGGAGTGGTCCTCGACTATGATCAAGGACTTCATGAGGGTGTTTTGGTGTCTGCCCTGGAGATGGTTCCATACTCTCATTTCCACATGAGGAAATCTCAGAGGGATTTACTCAGATCCTGGTCCAGCAATCCAGTGCATCTCATTCAGCAGGTGACTCTCTGGAAGCCAGGGAGGATCTCCAGTGGTGGCTGCACTGGCCAAACCTGGAGCAAGGGAGACCCTTTGTGATCCCAGAGTGGGCTCTGGTCACCATGGATGCCACCCTGAGGGGCTGGGGTGCAGTAGAGCTTGTTGTCCATCAACATACTGGAACTCCGGGCGATCTTGCTTGCTCTCCTTCATTGGTCCCCTGATCTTATAAGGGTTTTAGTTAAGGGTACAGTCAGATAACACCACGGCTGTGTCATACATCATTCGACAAGGAGGGGCTCACAGCGAGTTAGCATGGAAGGAGGTGAAGGATCTCCTCAACTGGGCAGAGACCAATGTTTCTGCCATCTGTCACAGAGTGACTTGAGAATTAAAGACACTGACAAGTACAGATAAAACAAAAAAGATTTTATTGAAATTATAATAGTAGCAGCAATATAGCTCTCCACTTTCACGAGACCAGGTAAGGAGAGGGCACAACACTTTCTTCACCCTTCACTAAGCAGGTGTGAGATAGTACCACGTCTGTACCGTAACGCTAGGGTAAACCCAAAGGCAACAGGAGCGAGAAACTCCAGAATGCTGGAGCCGGCAACAGGAGCGAGAAACTCCAGAATGCTTGAGCACCACCAAGTAGCGACTATACCTCCACCACCTGCAAGAGTCCAGATGTGAGGACAGTGCGCAGAACTTCCTCAGCCTTTCACTAGGCAGGTGTAAACTTGTAGCGTGTACGTATGGCCCATCACAACCTTCACAACACCGGGTGTGAGGACAGTGCACGGCACTTCCTCAACCCTTCACTAGGCAGTTTAACAATAGCGCATCTATACCCTAACGCTAGGGTATACCGAGAATCAAAGGTAAACTGTACCTAGAACACTAGGCGAGGCAACAAGCCACCCGGGCCATGGGCCACAGAAGGTCAGTGACACTGACTGACCGAACAAGCACTGCTGCAGGGGTAGCAAGTGCGGTGGTAACAGTAGGCCCAGGAAGCTGAGGGTGAGCGATAGCCGGGGCTGGGTAGCCGAGGCTGGCAGTAAACCAAAGCCAGGATGGCAACAGAGGAGGAGGTAGTCAGACAAAGCCAGGAGTCAGAGCCGGATCAGGTAGTCAGATGAAGCTAGGAGTCAGAGCCGGATTGTGTAGTCAGATGAATCCAGGAGTCAGAGCAGGATCGGGTAGTCAGACGAAACCAGGAGTCAGAACCTGATCGGGCAGTCAGACGAAGCCAGCAGTGATACACAGGAGACAGTAAATGGACCAACACAGCACAAGGCTCAGGTACACCATGAAAAGGGCCCTGGGTATTGGAAATGCTGAGGCCTTTAAGGCCTAGTAGGTGGGCGGAGACATGACAGCAATTACCAGTGACCTATAAGAACATCGACTTGCACTGAGTGACAGCCAGGAAGTAGCAAGGTTGCTTTTACAGTAGAGTAACACTGGAGGCAATCATAGGCACCGTGATACCATCACAGCCATTTACACTCCAAGAGTAGGAGAAAAAATGTGCTGACGGACTTTCAAAGTCACCAAGATGTAGATCCAAGAAACTGCGAACTCCATCCAGAAGTGTTTTATTTTATAGTCCAGCACTGGGTAGTGCCAGAGATAGATCTCATGACAACCAGAGAGAATAAGAAGGTTCCAATGTTCTGCTTTCAAAAAAGGGATCTGCTAGCTTTCGTTGCATGGAACTTTTATCTCTCCTATGTGTTCCTCCAATTCCTTTCAACCCCAGGGTGATCCAGAAGATCAGAATGGACAGAGCGTAGACCATTCTGATTGCTCCTTACTGGCCCAGGAGGGCAGGGTTTGTGAACCTGGTCAGTTTATCTGTTCAGGATTGGTTCCATCTACCTCCCAGACTGGATCTGTTATTTCAGGGTGACCTGTGGGTTGAGGATGTGGCGAAGCTGGCTTTGATGACATGGCTCTTGAAGCCAACATCCTGTAGCAGAAGGATGTTTCCACTGAGGTCATATCCACCATGATCCAGGCTCAGAAGCCAATCTCCTACGAGGCATGCCATAAGGTATGGTCCATTTTTCACAACTGGTGTGCTGACAAGAACGTGTCCATGAAGTTTTTTGACCTCCACTTGGTCTCCACTGTCTTCTCTTCAAGATGGTATGAACAAAGGACTCCACTTGAGTTCCCTTAAAGTTCACATTTCAGCATTCTCTGTTCTTTTCCAGAGACAGATTACTGTTATCCCGGATGTCAAGGTTTTTCTCCAAGGGTTGGCACATGCCTTCCCTTCCTTCAAGGATCCCACTCCTCCATGGGACCTTAACCTGGTTCTGGGTGTCTTACAGAGGCTTCCTTTTGAGATTCTTGCCTCCTTCTCTTTGCATCAATTGACGCTCAAGATGGTTTTCCTCTTGGCAGTTTTATCTGTGAGGTGACTCACTGAGTTACAAGCTCTGTCTTGTAAACCTCCCTAATGTTTCATCAAGATAAGGTGGTACTTCATACCTCTCAGCAGTTTCTTCTTAAGGTGGTCTCGGAGTTCCACATGAATCAGGAGATTTTTGCACATTCCTTTTGTCCTGAACATCTTGGCAAGGCTTGGTCCTCCTTGCATACCTTCATCAAACACTACTTTGTCAACGTCTTGGCCTCGGCTGAGGCCAGCTTTGACCAGAAGGTTCTGCAGGCAGTTCTGCCTGTTTAAGGATCTTCCTCTTTTTCTAACTGCCAGTTGATTAGTGATTTTTGTGCCTCCTTGACCGTTGTTTGGTGTGCTGTGCTAGTTCAGTGTGTTTTGACACTTTTTTTTTTCTTTCCTGGGTTATTCAGATGCTGAATAGTCCTAGGGAACTCTGGTATCATGGGGACGTGCAAGAGGCCTTTTCTCCTTTCTCTCCCTGGGAATCCAAGATTTGGTATATCCCCATGGTACCTGTGTTCCATATTGAATGTATTAGAAATAGGATTTTTGTGTTCTTACTTGTTAAATCCTTTTGTCTTTACTCCATATGGAATACAGGTTTCCCATTCAGTGTGGTTGTCCTGGGTAGAGGAGTCCTCTTAGGGTCTTAGTCGCAGGAGATTTTCTTCTTTCCTTCCATGCTTTCGTGTGGCTTTATTCAACTGAATTCTGGGAGTTAGTGGGGGGGGGGTTGAGCTGGAATTGGGAGTCTCCACCCCAAACACCCTGTAATTTGTGATGTGTCCTGGCCTACAGGAGGAGGAACTCAACCCCATAGTACCTGTGTTCCATATGGACTAAAGAGAAAAAGATTTACTAGACAAGAACACTAAAATCCTATTTTAGAAATTAACCTTTACATGTCAATGGCACGGTCTGGTACTTTATGCTAATTTTGTTTTTGTACTAGGCCAGTATTACCGTACATTGTGCTATGAATGAATCTAGGCAGACTTTAATAAACATGGCCCATAGCCTAGTAACATTTTTACATTTTCTTTGTGGATGATGAATGGATGAAGAATTTCAAAATAAAGGCTCACGTTTACTAAGGTTGTGAAAAAACTAGATAATTTGCTCTTTTGTTTGCTTAGAGTTATGCTTAGTTAATGAGAAAAAAAACTGAAAGGCAGCAAACATGCACTTTTTTAAACACATGAAATCTCATAACTTTTTTTTTTAATTTGATGACCCTTTGAGTGCCAAGGCAATGCGTTTGTTACCTCTCTGGCACTCAGCTTGTATAAAGAAAAGAAAAAAAATGACTAATTTATCAGGATTTTTTCTAATGCATGTAGCTCAGTTTTTATTTAAAAAAAAGTCATAATTTTGTTTAGAAATGTGAGAAAACACTAACATATTTTACATTTAAAAAAACCTTCGTAAATGTGGGGCAAAGTCTGTTATGTTGGTGGCATCACTCCTACTCTCAAATGGCACAATATGTAATGTAGCCTATTTGCATAAAGTGCCATGGAGACCAGAGAGGCTGTACAAAAGCAAAAAATTAACCCTTTGAGTGCCCGTGAGGTACACAACGCATTGCAGAGCAACTCCTTGCGTACTTCTATGGCACTCAAAAGGCTGTATGTGTAAAACAAAAGAGGAGGCTCCCTGATTCAATCCAAATGCATCCTAGAGAGGCCGGAGCAGCGCTCAGCTACATTACAAAATAAAACAGACAAACATGGCTTATATTCTTCATCAAACAAGGGGCAAGAGCACAGTGACCAGGCTAAGCAGAGAAAGAGAGTGCGTCACAGGGAGAGAGGGGCACACAAAGAGAGTTGTTGACAGGAGACAGAAGACTGCAGGATCGTGTGACTCTTGTGAGCAGGGGTGGATTGTGGTGCAATACCAGCCCAGGGGATTTTTATCTGCTATTCTAACCTGTATGCGTATATTAAAATCCTTTGAATGCCGTGGGGTGGGGTTACACAGTGGTGCACCTCTCTTGCACTCAAAGCCTTAACCTAATCCACTGTATACATTGCTAAAGAGGCATAAATGATTATCTATTAACCCCATAACCTACTGTATGCAATACATTATCAGGGAGACAGTCAATTTCCTCTTTAACATGTGAAATGTGTAGATGAGCAAAGTGAGATTCTTGAATCACCCACAACTATATAAATGCATTTATGCGACATTAAGGATTGTTTTAACAAGAATACCACACATCTTCATATACTACACTCCAGTTTTAAATATCTTTCAAGCTTAAGTTTCAGCTCTGACTGTCACAGTAGCTTAGACAAAGAGACTCTGACAGGTACATTTAAAATCAACACCACTTTATTGAAAGATGTGATACAATGAATAGCAAATAAGGACTTCCCCAACCTTCCCCGGGGTCAGGAGTGGACACAGTGCTACAGTCCACCACCCAAGAGCTGACACTGAACTTCGCCCAAATACTGGAACCAGGAACACAGCAGAGAACCTAGCCTATGGTTCTGGGTGCCACCTGAGATGGAGAAGTGTGGCAAGCTGGCGATCTCTATCCTAGGACACTAGGGTCAGCAGAAGTGCAATGACCTAGAACGCTAGGGTCTGAAGTGAGACAATACCCTAGAACACTAAGAGTACACAGCAGTCTGATATCACACCCTAGAACGCTAGGGTTCAGGCAAGATCCTAGGTAAGACCAGAGTAATACAAGGCCTATCGGTCAGACAGAACCCGCAGTAGTACGATGGAAAAGACCTGGCCTATGGACCTGCACGGAGAGAGTGCCAGGCCCAAGTATAGCGCAAGCGGAGTCAGACAAAGCTAAGGTCATACACGTAACGGATAGTCAGACGGAGCCACAGTACTTAGCACGGAGCGGGTAGTTAGCCAGGCCAGGGGTCATACATGGATCGGGTAGTCAGACAAAGCCAGGGATTGAATATGGATCAGGTAGTCCGACAAGGCCAGAGGTTCATGCACAAACTGGGTAGTCAGATGGAGCCAAGGGTCATACACAAATCGGAATCATCAGCCAAGAACAGGTCACAACGAGGAATACAAGAAATGCTCAGATACACCAGGAAAGGGCACTGAAGCTATGACTGAAGGCCGAATAAAAGGCCTATCTGAGAGGCAGGGCATAACTTGGTCAATAGGCTGTGGCTACAAAATAGCGAGCGTTCTGTAGTGACGCGCGTATGCAAACAGGAAGTCAGGCAGCGGCCAGACATGCTGCCGCCGAGCACACGTGGGGAAAGGCAGGTAACACCACGGGAGAAGATCACGGGCACCGTGATAGTGACAGGCGTAAGTGACAGCCATCCACAAGCACAAAAGTCCAAAGCTAGAGGCATATTAGATGATCATGCAGAATATGGTTTATAGTGATGGAGAGGTTACAATACCACACAGATAATGGCACTAGAAAACACCTAAAGTGTAATGTAACAAGTGCCAAGTACACCCTCTACTGGCAGGATATCCAAACTTGGTGCAGTCAAGCATGCTCTGGTTTAAAAAAAAATGCAACCCTTATGTTTGTCTGACATATTCAATCAATATACAAGCTAGCATACCATAGCATATACTTGCCCATGTGCAAACATGGGGCATTTTATATAACTGACCAATGCAGCTCTGATCAATGTCACCAGTAGCACACTAGGGATGTGTAAAAGTCCTTTGCAAATAGAATTATGGCAGCATGACTACAACTCTCCTTTCCTTTTAAGGCAATTTGTGGCAAAAGAGGGCAGGGCTTAATAGTAAGTGGGGGCGGGGCTTCACAGACCAGCAGAATCTGCAAGGAATATGCTGGGGAAGAAGCAGAATTTAAGCCTTTGAGTGCCAGAAGGGGTACGTTTTACTCCAAGTGCTTTACATAATGCAACAGGTAGGGCAAACAAGTAAAAATGCTTTAGTATTCAAACCTACTATGGAAGAAATAAAATGCTTAACTCAAGTTCGCATCAGGATCAGGCAAGCCTAGGTTTGACGGACAGGAGCCCAATCAATATGATAGTGGAAATTGCAGTTAATCAACTAAAGAACTACAGCCCAGCTGTAGGCCAAACACATGTATTCTAGAGCCCAGCTATTACCTTCACTAGAGCACTCGGTAGCGGTGAACATGATGTGCACATAATCCTCTTACCTCACAGCTGTCTGTGCACACACCGCTCTACAGATCTGCACTACTGGGATATCACTGTTTTCCTGCAGGGCAATATTGTGATGTCGGCATTTTCATCGTAGCTACCTGGTGCGAGCTATGTTTGTGGGCCTCTTCCAAGAACCACTGATTGTGGTGAGAGATGAGCGTAGGGCTGTAAAAGTGTATTTGTAATATGGATGTGAGTGTTCAGGTGGGTTCTGCATCCCCTTCAATGGAGGTTTAATGCAGCAACATGAGAATGTGTGGCTTTTCATGCATTTGTAGTGTGTTTTTTTAGAAGGTGTGAGTAAGATGTAAATGTTGGAGGTGTGATTACCGAGTAGGTGAGTGGTGGACAATGCATACCATTTATGTAGTTATGTTTATTAGGTGACTGGTGTACAGTAAAGGAGATTAGTGGGCCATGTGTGTTGGAGAATAAGGGAGATTAGTGTGGCATGTTTTCTTGTTGTGAGGCTGAAAATGGAATGAGAGGCATGTCCGTGCAGAGATTTTCACAGGAGTAGCAGGGGCCTTCAGCCCTTGCCTACTACTGGGAAAATCACACCTCTGCCTTTGTCCAGGAATTGCAGTAAGGAGGAGACATGAATAACTCCTCCTTACTGCCGCCCCTGTGTGTAGACGAAGGTTTTCTCATATATATATATATATATATATATATATATATATATATATATATATATATATAATATATATAGAGAGAGAGAGAGAGGTTTGCAGAAATGGAAGCACTCACTTATCCGAAGCATATGCCCAGGTGCACAGTCCTTAACAGTTAATGTACAGGTTGAAAAAAGAGGCAGCACCAGTGGAACTTATTTTAAAATAAACAAAAGTAATTTTATTGTCAATAACGAAAGGTTCAGACTTGGATCGAAACGTTGACAATAAAATTACTTTCATTTATTTTAAAATAAGCCCCACTGGTTCTGCCTCTTGTTTCTATATATATATATATATATATATATATATATATATATATATATATATATATTTATTTCATTTGGATATATCTATAACTTACAATGGGTTAATAACTAAGATTTTTTTATTATGAGGTGTCTATAAAATGCCAGCATATTTGGCGGCACTATACAGCCAGGGGATACCTGTATGTCACTGGTACCTGTAATTATAATAAGCAGTGATACAACCGCTATGAAAGAAGGAGAATTACTCATGTGGGATTCCAGATAAAGAGGCGAGAGCGCATGTATAATGCAACAGAGATTTTACAGCTAAGGTTAAAAACAATTGACAGCTCAGAGCTTTCAGGATTATGTACATCAGTGTTAAAGCTGAAAGACCTTCTAATAATAATTAATTATAACCCCAATTACCTTATTATGGTCGTTAAATCCTTTGAAAGCTTCAAATAGCAAAACGTACGTTGGATAATAGTATGGACATCTACCATAAAGAATCCACAATGCCCGTTTTGTAGCCTTATAAGTATGTGTCATTTGTTTAAAAAAAAAAATAAATTGTTTTTTGCACCTATGAGATTGACAGTTTTTTCTACTGCATTTTCATTTTGCTGATTCTGTGCAAGAAAATGTGTGTATCATGGCATTTGTCTGAGCCACGTGCATAATGGAGGATGAGTTATAGTGTCAAATACTCATGAGTGCAATCTGACAATATTGATTTCTTATACAAACAATTGAACAGCTCCTGTAGGTTTCCAGCGGTTTAACACCCTGCTGCTAGCTATTTCTTTTGAGACATAAAAGACATGAGCAGCAGATCAGGGGTACGGATTCATTAATTATATTTTGAATGGAGCTTTAATAAGCCAAGATACAGGTGACTGACTATATACACTGTGTCAGTGTTGATATATACGCTAATCTCCAAATTCGTTTACAAGTAACTCATATAATAGTTGCCGATTATAAGCGAAGCTATACATTCTGATCGGTTATGTTAATGAGCCTAAAAATATGAATAGCACAATAGCTCTGGATCATTACTATGTGCTCTAAACTTTTTCTCATTTTTAAAGGGATAGTAAACCCCCAAAAAAACTGTAATCCAAGTGATAGGAATAATAAAAACATACTTCACACCCTCATCCCCATCTCTCAAACCGTTATGGTTTGAGAGAAATAAGAAAATAAAGTCCACCGTTCCCTCCCCTTTCTGTCTGATGAACTGTAAAGCTGTCAGAGGCAGAATCCGGTCGCCCGACTGTAGGCGGCTCTTCAGTAGTGCTGACATCGGGTTATCTGACTATAATTACTTAATCTGTATGGTCTAAAACATGTGCCTGACTTGCAAGCACACGTTGTAGACCATTCCAATGAAGTAATTATAGTTAGATATCCAGATGACAGCGCTCCTGAAGAGCCGCCGTCTGGTCCCGGAAGCAGGATCTCATGATGTCCGCTATACAGCTGACACATGAGAAGTGGGGGGTCTTTATTTTCTTACATCTGTAAAACCATAACGGTTTGAGAGATGGGAATGAGGGCGTTAAGTATGTTTTTATTATTCCTATCATTTGGCTTACAGTTTTTTTGGGGTTTAATATCCCTTTAATCTAAATATCCTATATTATAATTCGCTAAGGATGTTTGTCAGAAGCCGTCATGTGCAGTAGAGATGGCTGCGCGCGCTGCAGTCATGAGCAGTACATGGCTGATACAGAGCAGGGCGCTCCAAATTCAGACCAGAGTCCTCTCTGCACACCTTCCTGGCGTGGGCAGTCAGTAGTGCGCATGACTGCAGCGTCGCCAGTGTTGGCCCGTGTACACAGGCTTTAAAAACTAGTGTATATATATATATATATATATATATATATATATATATATATATATATATATATATATATATAAAATGCTTAGGTATGTTTCCGTTCCCAGCGTGCTGATTGGCCACTTAGGAAACATACCCAGCCAATCACAGCTCACTGTCAGTTGTTTTATTAAAAACTTATAACAGTTCTAATAATCAGGAAGTGAATTTAGTGTGGGTTTACTTCCTGAAACTTCTTACAGGAAGTGACTCAGCAGTTTCTATCACAGTCTATGGAGATCTGTATGTCAATGACTTTCCTCTCCATTTCAATGTAACAGAAAAATATTTTTATATATATAAAACGCTTAGGTATGTTTCCATTCCCAGTGTGCTGATTGGCTGCTTAGGAAACATACCCAG
The DNA here is from genome assembly GCA_037306005.1 of Rhinophrynus dorsalis. NCBI lineage: Eukaryota > Metazoa > Chordata > Amphibia > Anura > Rhinophrynidae > Rhinophrynus > Rhinophrynus dorsalis. Next base: position 22,078,146 of record CM074723.1, read on the forward strand.
CCAATCATAGAGCTCCATTTGCTGGCCCAGAGCACCGGCCAATCAGCACGTGCAACCACCACTTGAAATCCAAGCGTATAGCGCAGCATTCTGGGACATGTTTGCGGGCCAATCAACACACGCAACCAACGCTTGAAACCCAAGAGTATAGCATAGCATTCTGGGACATGTGGTCAGCACACGCAAAACACAGCTTGAAACCCAAGTGTATAGTGTAGCATTCACTCAGGGTCTCACACACACTCAGGGTCATATACTCATTCATTTTGGATCACACACACACACACAGACACTCATTCACTCAGGGTCACACAAATAAACCTATGTTTTTAAAACTGTTACTCGCAGTGGAGTAAAGTTTCTCTTAACGTTTGAAAGTGCAGTAGGGGTCAACCACCAATTGAGCACAAAGTGTGTTACACACACTCAGGGTCTCACACACACACTAATTCACTCAGGGTCACACACACACTCTGTCATATATTCATTCACTCAGAGTCACACACAAACTCATTCACTCAGGGTCACACACACACTCGGGGTCATACACTCATTCACTCAGGGTCACACACACTCAGTGTTATACACTCATTCACTCAGGATCACACACACTCATTCACTCAGGGTCAAATAAAGTGAGTTATTAATTTGTAACCTTTAAAATCTGCTATAACGGCATTTGTTATGCTGGGTACAGCTAGTTTATACATATTTTGACTCTTTTATTGTATGTTTGGAATGATAAAGCTTATATTTTAATAAATAAACTAGCCTCTATATGCTCATCTGGTTGAGTACCCCATAAAGCCTTTAAAGGGGGGAGCTTTGGTGCATAAGGTGTCTCTCCTTCTATTTCTTTAGAAGAATTTCATTCTCTTATAAATCATAGCACATTTCCTTGGTTGCTCATGCAATAACCCTCACACAGTTGAAGTAGTGGTGCACTACATTTCCACTAAATCCTAATGGCAGCTGTGAATTTTGCTGTTGTGCCTTTATTCACGAGAAGACATCTTCAGTCAGTCCTTAATGTTGTGTCCATAGAGTTGGACAGTTTCTTCCAGGTTTTTCAAACCAAAAGAAAACAGACAGGGCTCTATCGATGTTAACCTCTGAATCAAAGATGATTAGTACATGGAGTTATTAAAGGGATAGTAATACTTCGTTTTAACTTTATTTTATTTTGTAGGCATTAAAAAAACATGAAGAACGATATAAATCTTATCTCTCAAACGTTTATGGTTTGAGAGATATTCACAAGCAAAGTTTCCCCTCCCACCCCTTTTACCTAGTGTAAGCCATCTCTTCTCAGATGTGGAATGCAGTCCATAGACCAGACAGATAACAGTAGGGGACAATATTCTTCCTATGAGAACAATGAAAGCCCTGCCCCCCTTGACAAGCTTTTCAGGTTTTTCCCTTATCTTAATTGAAGATTGTCCCTCTGTGCAGTCTACTTGATACCATGTCAAAATCATACTTCACTGAACTCAACCTACCTAAAATATCTTAAATATCTATAGTTCAGTTGTAACCTACGCTCATCTGTTATATACATATCTAAATAGACTTTCTGAAAGGGTGGTCCTAATACAATATTCAATCTTAATATGTGACTTCCACTTAAGTAAAAAATAAATAAAATATAAAAATCCTATATTATAATTCACTAAGGAAATTTGTCAGAAGCCGTTATGCACAGTAGAGACTAACTGTACAGCGTTGCTGAATTAGTTGGCGCTATATAAATAAAGAAAAATAAATAAATAAATAATAGAGACGACTGCCCGCGCCGCAGCTGATATGGAGTGGGGTGCCCTGAATCAGCCACGGCATGTTTGGGCAGTCAGAACTGTGCATGACTGTAGTGCCGCCAGTGTCGGCCCGTGTACACGGGCTTTAAAACTGGTAAAACATAAATGATCAAACGGAATAAAACCACTAAGTATAGTGCTATGTGCTAGCAATCTCTTTAGTTTACTGAAATCACCAGCTTCCCTGATATTCACTAAACTTCACCTAATAAATGGGACTGTAAATGATCTGATAATAGAATAATGCAGAATAAATTAGCCTTGTCTAAAAACAGGGTCATAACCGGTAATTTAAAAAAAGTGGTAGGTATAAGTTAATGTTTCCTTGTAAATAGTGTACCACTCCTCATTGGATGGTTGCATGTACTAAATGCAGTAGGATATTCCGTGGTTTTTAAACAGTTTAAGATTTTTTAAGCAGTGGAAATGTAAAAAACTAATTTTTTTCCTATAGTGCCAACTTACGGATATATTTGTACTCACTAACTTAGGGCTAGAAAGACAGACAATGCCTCATTTGATGCTGGTGAATGTCTACTTGTCAAAATGTCATACCTTGAGTACTTTTCCTTATTATAGGACCATTTTAGTACAGGGGACAAATTTCTAAAACGAAAATAGGTACGTTTAGTTTTGTGCTTCTGGCATCCCCTTTGGTATGTTAATCCATACTAATGGGGTACAATTTTTCCAGGAGAGCAGTAGCTAATGAACAGAGTAGGCGATTCCATAGTTCCTAAACATTTTGGTTGATTTGATGGGGTGGAAATGACAAGAAATTGCCAATTTTTTTGCTTTATTCACACTTTCTGAAAACATTTTAGCATTCCAGGTTGGGGGTAGAGAGGAAAGTGACCCCTCATTTGATTCAATGGGATCTCTAATTTCAGGATTTGAGTGGATATATGAGGTTATTGGGTTATTCTACCTTCCAACTAGGTTAGTTAATTTTGGTTATCTCCATGAAAATATAAGTTGAATTTCTGTTATGTTATCAGTTTGGGGCCCTATAGATGGTCACACATTTGTGCACCTATATCTAAAAAATAACTGAAAATTTCACAACCATCATAAATGTTTGTGATATATATTTTTGTGATATTATTTTTTTTTCTTACTTTTTTTTGTATTTGATAACATAGCTTGTTTGGCAATGCAACATGTACTTCACATGAAGCACCGGGAAACAGATGAATTTGTTCAGAAAATTAAAACAATATATTGTTTTCCATCTATAACCTGAAAGTTTTCTATGCGAATCATGCCTTAAACAGCTGGTAGCAAAAATGTAGAATTTTTTTCTGGCATACATGTCTAAGAAATTGTCCAAGCCCCTGGCACTAAAAGGGTTACAATATGGGAAAGCTGTGTTTCCCTTTGAAACAAATGCTTACAAGGTAATTTAAAGGAACTGTAAACGTTTTCTCTATGAAAACCTATATGTTATAGATCTTTTCCTGCTCATTAAAACAAGAGAACTCCCATTGCTGTCAGTTCGTTTAGTCACATGTTAAAACAGTTAAAATAATCAGGAAGTGAATTACTGTGTGTTTACTTCCTGAGAGTTCTGACAGGAAGTGACTCAGCAGTTTCTATCACATTCTTTAGAGGGCTGTTTGTCATTGACTTTCCTCTCAATTAGAATGTAACAGAATAAGTAATTGGAACTTGACCACTAGAGGGCACAGTTAATGCAAAAAAAAAAAAACCCTACGTATTTAAATATGGAAATATACATCTCTCAGTAGTGGGAGTATGTTTCCATAACAAACATTTATTGCTCCTTTAACCCTCTGAGTGTCAGTGGTGTGCAGCACATTGTAAAGCAATGCGTTGCACGTTTCTCTGGCAAAAAAGTGTGCAATGAAGCAGCTTCTTGGCATGTGTATTAACACTGTTAGTACCATATAAGTCTGAAGATTATTACAGGTTTTGCAGTTCTCTGTTGCAACAGAGTTAAAGGGATAGTATTACTTCAAAATTACTATCCCTCATATTGTAGCCCTTAATAAACTGAGTTAAATGACACCAGCGGCATCTCTCAATCCTTTATGGTTTAAGAGATAGCCGCTTTCAAAGTTTCCTCTCCCCTGTTTTCAGCGTTCTGCTGCCAGCAGGAGAATCCGGTCCCGGGACAGGCGGAGGCTCTTAAACAGAGCCGATATCTCATTATGGAAGGAAAAATGATTCATTGAAACAGTCTTCTACATGTGCTTGGTTACCAAGCACACGTAGAAGACTGTTTCAATGAATCATTTTTCCTTCCATAACGAGATATCGGCTCTGCTGAAGAGCCTCCTCTTGATTCAGAGACCGGATTCCCCTGCTGGCAGCAGAACACTGACAGCAGGGGAGAGGAGACTTTGAAAGCGGCTATCTCTTAAACCATAAAGGTCTGAGAGATGCCACTGGTGTCATTTAACTCAGTTTATTAAGGGCTATAATATGAGGGATAGTCATTTTGAAGTAATACTATCCCTTTAAGCCATCCTTGTAGATGTGCTTCATAGGTTTTTGTGACATGGACCATATCTCTGGTTCCTGCCACGTATGGAGATGAGTATCCTGCATATGACCATTTGGACAATATGGAAGGCACATTTCCCTGGCACACACTTTATACCATCATTGGGCAACCTGTGGTTATTCTTCTGTTTTGGTCTACTACTTCCATCAACCCTGGCCAGGCAGTGACAGCTGGAGGGCTTCAGGTAGCTAATCCCTATTTTATGCGGTGAATATTTCCCTGTAAGCATTTTGTTTCATAGACAAATTAAGATGCACAGAGTGGGTGGTGCATGAAATTAAACTGCTCATGTAGGCTCCACTGGTGTTAGGAGGTGTTTATATGATTTAAACAGCACATATCACTGTAGTTTGGAGGGTCTGTGCCACGGTAGTGCCCGGCTTAATTAAATCACTAATTCTTCATGTGAAATTAAAAGGGGAAATAGCACAAAATAGGTCACAAAACTTTCCAAAACCTTTTGCTTTGCTAAGTTTGCGACATTAAACTAAGGGGAGAACTACACCTTTTGAAATAAGTACATCCAATACCTTTTCAAATTCAAGACTGTACTTTAATAGTTATGGGAACTGAGTTCCCGTAGCTTTAACTCGTTAATGATGGGTGACGTGTCAGGACCGTCACAGGAATCCGTACTTTTAGGACTGGTGACAGTCCTGACACATCAAGATTTAATGATTGCTGCGGGCCTCATTGTGCACTGTGATCATGCTGGGGAGACTCTAACTGACTGCTCCAAGACCGGAATAGTCCGTTTCATCCTTTCCCAAGTGGCTCCACTTATTTAATCCCTGCTACAGTGGAGCCACATGACACAAGCAATGTAATTATACATTACCTTTGTCAGAGTTCTCTGCCTCTCTATTCCTCACTGTGATCATATATTGTAAACATTCCATCTGTCACTGTTCTCTTCCTCTCTCCTCCTCACTGTGGTCATGTATAGTAAGCATTACCTCCGTCACTGTTCTCTGCCTCTCTCCTCCTCACTGTGATTGTGTATAGTAAACATACCATCTGTCACTGTTCTCTGCCCCTCTCTTCCTCACTGTTATCAAGTATAGTAAGCATTACCTCCATCACAGTTCTCTGCCTCTCTCCTCCTCACTGTGATCGTACATAGTAAACATTCCGTCTTTCAGTGATCTCTGCCTCCCTCCTACTCACTGCGATAGTGTATAGTATACATTATATCTGTCAGTGTTCTCTGCCTCTCTCCTCCTCACTGTGATCCTGTATAGTATATATTATATCTGTCACTGTTCTCTGCCCCTCTGCTTCTCACTGTGATCATGTATAGCATACATTATATCTGTCACTGTTTTCTTCCCCTCTGCTCCTCACTGTGATCGTGTATTGTATACATTATATCTGTCACTGTTTTCTGCCCCTTTCTTCCTCACTGTGATCGTGTATAGTATACATTATATCTGTCACTGTTCTCTGCTCCACTCTTCCTCACTGTGATCGTGTATAGTATACATTATATCTGTCACTGTTTTCTGCCCCTTTCTTCCTCACTGTGATCGTGTATAGTATACATTATATCTGTCACTGTTCTCTTCTCCTTTCTTCCTCACTGTGATCGTGTATAGTATACATTATATCTGTCACTGTTCTCTTCTCCTTTCTTCCTCACTGTGATCGTGTATAGTACACATTATATCTGGCACTGTTCTCTTCTCCTTTCTTCCTCACTGTGATCGTGTATAGTATATATTATATCTGTCACTGTTCTCTTCTCCTCTCTTCGTCACTGTTATAGTGTATAGTATACATTATATCTGTCACTGTTCTCTGCCTCTCTCCTCCTCACTGTGATCATGAGGAAGAGAGAATCAGAGAACTCGCATCCACATAAGGGAAATGGTCAAAGAGGGCGCACTTTTAGGTTAATTGTAGTTGCTGGGGGCAGGATTGGCAGTAGAGCAGGTTTGGTCACTTGGTGACCTACTGCCACCTCTGTGTTACTGAATAAATGATTTAGAGCAAGACCAAAGGATTTTTTTTGCACAGACTGCTTTATAAACACATATATTGAAGCTTAAACTAACATTATCGTGTAGAACAATGTAATACACTCATACACACACGCAGTAATTTTTTTTATATTATTTTCAAATAAAATGCTTGGTTACGCATTTAAATATGGTAAAAGAAAGCCCTACTTACGCTTAAAAAATATTTATATATAATTTGTGTGGGTGTAGTAAATGAGAAGAAAAATATGGTTGAACAAAGGCATACTGAAAAAGGTAAACATTGCTCTTTTCCTTTAGTGTCATAAAGCCCTCGTCACTAAGGGGTCAGACTCCTCCGTTGTGATCCCAATTGTCGTGCAGAGATGTGCAAGGCTGGGTGATGTCAACGCTTCATTCGTCATTCCGAGGAGAATGTTCTCTTCTTGACTTTCAATTTGCTGACTCAGGCTTTTGTAGAGTTCAGAGAGGAGAGCAATCGCCTGGAAGTGACAAGTGAATCGCTGATGTCACCCAGCCTTGCACATCTCCATGATCTGCAGAGGACAGTGACTCTTGGGTCAAATCCAAGAATGAAATCCTTTGAATGCCACAGGGGTATGCAGTGGGTGTGCCCCTCAGGCATTCAAAGGATTAAAAAGGGCCTTCTGTGAACACTATACTGCCCCTTTAACCCACTGATTGCCAGAGGGGAGAAGCATTGCAACACCCCTCTGATAGGGTAAACCCTTTGAGTGCCAGAGGGATACGCAACGCATTGCTTTGCAATGCGTTGCGTACCCCTTTGGAACTCAAAGGGTTAAAGATTTAATCAACTTTATTGGAACAAAAGCAGGCAGGTATTGGTCTGCTGTCAGTCATTTATCGGTTTTGATCAAGTCAATGAGAATAGTGATATTTAACCCTTTGAGTGTCAGAGAGGTATGCAACACTTTGTACCTGTCTGGCACGCAACGGGTTAACAGACTGAACTATTATTGATTACCTTAGGGTGTCAGTTGCACGATGGTAACTGCAGGCTGGCGGTCAGTCCTTATGGGTCTATTCATGTTTGCTAGCTATTTAGGGCAAAAAATGTTTTCGTTAACAATCGAATGCGGGCCACACCCTGGAATCTGCTGGGTCACGTTTGACCCATGGCTGCGTATTTAACACCCTTGTTATAGTCGATATAATTATTATGTTATATTCTTTTGTTGGTTACTTTGACCCTTTAAAGGCATAGTAATACTTAAAATGTAAAAAAAATATATGTTGTAGGGTTTATCTCCCTGAGTAAAACAAGGTACTCCCACTGCTGAAATGTGTTTTGTACAAAAGTTACTACAGCTCAAAGTTGAATTTTTTCGGTGCAATATGACAGTGGCCTGAAATTGTACAGTGGCGCTGTTGCTACACCATCCTATGGAGATTTATGGTCCCGGGACCAGAGCTGTCCATAGGATCGTGTAGCAACAGCGCCACTGTACAATTTCAGGCCACTGTGATATTGCACCTAGAAAATTCAACTTTGAGCTGTAATAACTTTTGTATAAAACACCTTTCAGGAGTGGGAGTACCCTTGTTCTACTCAGGGGGATAAACCCTACAACATATTATTATTTTTTTTTTTTTTACATTTTAAGTATTACTATCCCTTTAAGGATTATAGAGGTGAGCAACACATTACTTTGTAATGCGTTGCACAGTCACTCTGGTCTCTAAGGGGTTAATCTTACAATCGGTGAAAGACTATTGACCCATGCTAACCATTCATAGAGTCTTGGATAGACAACCTTTGGCTCTCCAGCTGTGGGGTACCACAAGTCAAATCAACCCCCAACCAGGCAAGGCAGTTATCATTGCCTACCTCCCAAGTGTCCCTCTTTAAGACCCAAATACCTCTGTCCCTCTTTCCCACCGTGGTGGGAAATCAGACTGTGTGGTGTGTATATACGTGTATCACCCTGATGTCCCTCTGTTTAGGAGATCAGACTGTATGGTGTATATAGAAGTGTATCACCCTGGTGTCCCTGTGTTTAGGAGATCAGACTGTGTGGTGTGTATAGAAGTGTATCACCGTGGTGTCCCTGTGTTTAGGAGATCAGACTGTGTGGTGTGTGTATATATGTGTATCACCCTGGTGTCCCTGTGTTTAGGAGATCAGACTGTGTGGTGTGTATAGAAGTGTACCACCCTGGTGTCCCTGTGTTTAGGAGATCAGATTGTGTGGTGTGTATAGAAGTGTATCACCCTGGTGTCCCTGTGTTTAGGAGATCAGACTGTGTGGTGTGTATATAAGTGTATCACCCTGGTGTCCCTGTGTTTAGGAGATCAGACTGTGTGGTGTGTATATAAGTGTATCACCCTGGTGTCCCTGTGTTTAGGAGATCAGACTGTGTGGTGTGTATAGAAGTGTATCACCCTGGTGTCCCTGTGTTAAGGAGATCAGACTGTGTGGTGTATATATAAGTGTATCACCCTGGTGTCCCTGTGTTTAGGAGATCAGACTGTGTGGTGTGTATAGAAGTGTATCACCCTGGTGTCCCTGTGTTAAGGAGATCAGACTGTGTGGTGTGTATAGAAGTGTATCACCCTGGTGTCCCTGTGTTTAGGAGATCAGACTGTGTGGTGTGTATATAAGTGTATCCCCCTGGTGTCCCTGTGATTAAGAGATCAGACTGTGTGGTGTGTATATAAATGTATCACCCTGGTGTCCCTGTGTTTAGAAGATCAGACTGTGTGGTGTGTATATAAGTGTATCACCCTGGTGTCCCTGTGTTTAGGAGATCAGACTGTGTGGTGTGTATATAAGTGTATCACCCTGGTGTCCCTGTGTTTAGAAGATCAGACTGTGTGGTGTGTATAGAAGTGTATCACCCTGGTGTCCCTGTGTTTAGGAGATCAGACTGTGTGGTGTGTATATAAGTGTATCACCCTGGTGTCCCTGTGTTTAGAAGATCAGACTGTGTGGTGTGTATATCAGTATATCACCCTGGTGTCCCTGTGTTTAGGAGATCAGACTGTGTGGTGTGTGTATATCAGTGTATCACCCTGGTGTCCCTGTGTTTAGGAGATCAGACTGTGTGGTGTGTATATAAGTGTATCACCCTGGTGTCCCTGTGTTTAGGAGATCAGACTGTGTGCTGTGTATATGTAAGTGTATCACCCTGGTGTCCCTGTGTTTAGGAGATCAGACTGTGTGGTGTGTGTATATCAGTGTATCACCCTGGTGTCCCTGTGTTTAGGAGATCAGACTGTGTGGTGTGTATATAAGTGTATCACCCTGGTGTCTCTGTGTTTAGTAGATAAGACTGTGTGGTGTGTATAGAAGTGTATCACCCTGGTGTCCCTGTGTTTAGGAGATCAGACTGTGTGGTGTGTGGTGTGTATATACGTGTATCACCCTGATGTCCCTGTGTTTAGGAGATCAGACTGTGTGGTGTGTATATAAGTGTATCACCCTGGTGTCCCTGTGTTTAGAAGATCAGAGTGTGTGGTGTATATAGAAGTGTATCACATTGCTCCACAGAAATAAAACTCACATTAATATTCATTACATGTGTTTATAAATTGGTCAGTGTAAATAGAAAACCTTTGGTCTTGTTAGAAGTCATTTATTAGGTTACACAAGGAGGTAACAGTAGGTCATGAAAGAGCCTAAAAATTATTGGTAATGCCCTGCCCACCAGCCACGCCCACAGCAACACCCCTTAAAAAAACGTGTCCCTCTTTGGCAGTTTGAAATGCTGGGCGGTATGTCATTGATGTATTTTGCTTCCATCGCTGAAAAATTATTCTCTGGGAAAAAAATAAACATATTAAAGCCCTAATAAAAATAACCCTACCCCCTTCCACATTTCCTTATTATGATGCAATCTGTAGGATGTTCTGCTGGTTATCATCAAACCAGAAGTTATTGAGATAGGGCAAGACCTTGAGAATTGCAGTTTAGTTTATACCCCATTCTTTATGCTGCTTGTAGATTATTGATTCACAGCCTGTGGTAAGAGCAAGGTTTAATTATGCAAGTGTATGGGGAACCAGAATCCACATAAAGACCTGGCAGAGCGTCTCTAAGGAGAGGCAAGGAACTGCTTAGCTGACACTTTGTTAATGAACTTGTTTAATAGACTGAAATTGATTAAATGCAGGGGAGGTGCTTGTATCTTGGCCCTTATTCATGATAATAAAGTTGAGCAAATGAAAATTCCAAAAATTCCGATTCAGTCATTTTTAACCCCTTGAATGCTAGAGAGGCCTCCAATGCATTGCTTCTCTTTTTTTCAACATATAAAGGAGCAGTAAATTTTGTTTTGTGAAAACGTTTATGTTATAGAGACTTTTCTGGTGAGTAAAACAAGAGTACTCTAACTGCTGGCTGTTGTTTCATTCAACATTTATAATGGTTCAAATAATCAGGAAGTGAATTTACTGTGTTTACTTCCTGATAGTTCTAACTGACAGGAAGTGAATTTACTGTGTTTACTTCCTGATAGTTCTAACTGACAGGAAGTGACTCAGTAGTTTCTATGGAGAACTGTATGTCACTGACTTTCCTCTCCATTAGAATCTAACAGAATAACTAATTGGAATTTGACCAGTAGAGGGCATTTCTAAAAAAATAAAATACTGGTTTAAATTGTAATTGCGCTGGAAATATGCATCTCTCAGCAGTGGTTGTACCCTTATTTTACTCAACAGGAAAAGCCCTCCAAGATATATTTTTTTAATAAAACAAAGTGTTTACTGCTCCTTTAAGGACCAGAGCATGTGCACCACATTACAGAGCAATGTGTTTCACACACACTTCTGGTCCTTAAAGGGTTACATACCTCCCAAGTGTCCCACTTTAGGAGGGACAGTCCCTCTTTGAGACCCAAATCCCTCTGTCCCTCTTTTCTACCCTTTTGTCCCTCTTTTTTAGGGCATCAGAATGAGTGGTGTGTATTACATTGCTCCACGCCAATAAATCATACATAAATGTGTTGTTAATTGTCAGTATATGTGTTTATACATTAATATGGGTAATTAAAATACTTTGGTCTTGCTCTAAATCATTTATCAGTTACACAAAGATGTGCAGATGGGTCAAGAAATAACCTAAAAATTCTTGGAAATGCCCTGTCTACCAGCCACGCCCCCAGCAACTCCACCTAAAACAGAAGTGTCCCTCTTTCGCCATTTGAAATGTTGGGAGATATGGGGTTAAACATCGCGAACCATATGTATAAAGAAAATGGAGCAATTTGTGTGCATACTCAGTGCAGTACAGGAGATAAATTAACATTATCATTTAAAGAGATCATAATGTGTGGATATTAATGCGGAACTATTACTGAAATATAAGTGCCCCCTAATTCATATTTACCATTGCGTTAAGCATTGAAATCCTTTTATATTCTTTATTAAAGGGACAGTAATGTCACATAAAAATGCTTATAGCTTTGTAGTGGGTAATAAAATAAACTATATACCACAAATCCTATCTCTCAAACAGCTATGGTTTGTGAGATATTCGCATTCAAAGTTCCCCCCTCCCTCCCGTTCTCTTGATGTCAGCTGTAAAGCTGACAGCAGGAGATCCGTGACGGCCAATACGAGGAGGCTCTTCAGCAGAGCCGAAATCACGTTATTTAAAACAAACTACTTCAAAGTGTGTGTGCAAACCAGGCACACTTTGTAGACCTTCCAATGAAGTAATCCTTTTCCAGTAACATGATTTCGTCTCTGCTGCAGAGCCTCAGGCTGGTCCCCAGACCGGGATCTCCTTTTGTCAGCACAGCGCTGACGTCAGGAGAAGGTGGAGAGGGAGGACCCTTGAATGCAAATATCTCTCAAACCATAGCGGTTTGAGAGAGAGGATTTGTGGCATATAGTTTAATTTTTTAAGCACTACAAAACTGTAAGCATATTTTATGGGACATTACTGTCCCTTTAATAACTCAAAAAGGATTTCAATGCTTAACGCAATAGTAAATATGAATTGGGGGTGCTTATATTTCAGTAATAGTTCCGCGTTAATATCCACACATTATATCTTTAAAAGTACATGTTAAATCAATTATAATGTTCATTTATATCCTGTACTGCAAACCAAGCACACTTTTTAGACCATTCCAGTGAATTAATTCATTGTAAATAAGGCAATTGCGGCTCTGCTGCAGAGCCTCCGTGTCGGCTGACAGCAGGAAATCATGAACTTTAAATGCCCGTATCTCTCAAACCATAGCGGTTTGAGAGATATGTTTTTTTGTGCTGTGCTCAACTTTTTAAGGACTACCATTTGGAAAATATTTTTTGTGGGACTTTTCTATCCCTTTAATATCCACACATTACTATATATTTACCTTCCAAAGCAGATATTAGTGCTAATGTGCCGTATCACACACCGCGCCAAACTTGTCTTGACACTCACCGACAAACAGCTGGATGTATGGCTGTCACAGTCATCCCACGACCGGTCTCTCTCAATAAGGCAATCAAATGGTTACAGCCGCCCTCCAGAAATGTAGACAATCATCAGTTGAAGCCAATGGATAAAAACAATCATCCTTTATTAATAAAGTTTAAAACATATCAGAAAATATCATGGGGTGGCAAGGATGTTGTGATACACAGTCTGAGGAGTTCTGGTGCTCCCAACTCCGTCTAACACGTTTCACTCTTTTATAAATGCTGATAGGCGTGAAATGCGTTAGACTGAGTTGGGAGCACTCAAACTCCTCCCCCTGTGTATTTCTACATCCTTGCCACCCCATTCTGTTTACAGATATGTTTTAAAGCAGAATTACCACCCCTTAGCAACATGGCACCAATAATTACCCATCTGGTGACTAGCTGCTCAGTAGCGCTAGTTGCCAGAATTATTAACACGTTCATGGGACTTATAGACTGCTCTGGAATGACAACCACACAAACATCTTTCCATAGTGACGTTCGCGCCCCTCAGTGGGCATTTTGATAACATTTATTTGTTCCTTATGATGGAGATGGATTGCATACGGTCCTTATTTAGGAAGCTTAAACGGATAGTAATACTTCTATTAAAGTTGATGTCCAAGTCGTCTTTATTTTTTTTTAACATGTAGTGCTACATTTCATTACTTACAGGTTTGTAGTAATGGCGTGCCTGTCAGGGGACCGGCAACTATTTGCCATTTGGAGAATTTCAATTTGTCCCCTGTGGTTCAGGTAGATTGTTAAAGAATACATAAGACCTAATCTAGTTACATACTATATGTATATCCAGGATCAATACAATGATCTCTCTCATTAGCATTTTTCCAAGGCCTGAACAAATAACTGGGTGCTACCCCTTAAGATTAGTGGAAAGGAGGTTCCAGCTTCAAGGTATAGTAATGTTTCAAAGTAAAAGCAGCTCCAATTAATCTTCATAGTATTTGGGCCATGGAGAGTGTTATTTCAATACTGTCAGAGTTGTAGTACAAGAGTAATTGAAAGATAAAGTAAAAACCCTCTGGTCCCTTTTACTGATGTAACACTGCTCACCTCAGAACAGAAAGGTAGTGTTCAGATGGCATGCAGCGAGGGACAATGTTCAATTAGTATAAGGGAAAAATCTATCATGGGGGGCAGGGGTTTCGTTGTTCTCACAGTAAGAAGATTGTCTCTTGCCGTGTGCTGTCTGGTCTTAAGACCAGATTCCACATCTGAGGGGAGGAGGTTTACACTAGGTAAAAGGGGCAGGAGGGGGATACTTTATCATTCAATTACTTTTGAATTACAGTAGTGAAATAACACTCTCCATGACCCAAATACTGTGAAGATTAATTGGAGCTGCTCATGTTTTGAAACATTACTGTCCCTTTCATCAGAAGAAGGGGTTCTTTACGGTAAGGTTTTGTTCAGTTGTAGAATTTTGTCCAAGCATGTGGTAACAGCAGATAAAATGGATACACTTAAGAGAAGATTAGATGAATCTGTAGCAGAAGAGAACATATAGGCTTATACTGTGTATTAGTAAGTAAAACAGGATGTTTTTTGTAAACAGACTAATACCCATCTTGGACCTGGGTAGATTTTTTCCAAATCTCGTTTTCTGTGTTATTTTTTTTAGCAAAGGTTGAACTTGATGGACTTGTGTCCTTTTTCAATGTAGATTACTATGTAATTATTTGCTATGTGACCTCTTTAGCTTATTGGGTATGACCCATAGAGCTGCAGAAAGCTACAAAAAAGCTGTTTGGTAAATTTTATCTCCACAGTAAATGGCAGGCAATAGTCACAGATTGTGTATCCGAGTACAGGACGTGTATTGGTTCCTGCCTGCTGTTCATTTTTATATTCGTAATTACATTGCACTTGCATGCGTATTGAAAGTGTAGGAAGACGTTTTAACCTTTTGAGAGCCTGATGGATATACAAATTATAGCAAGGGTTAATTAATAACCATTTGAGTGCCAGAGAGGTATCCAATACATTGCAGTGCAAAGCGTTGGATACCTTTTTGGCACTCAGAGGGTTAAAGGTTCATAATATGCTCATGTTAAAGGGGTAGTAACTCTTTATTTTGACTTTACATGTTCTGCATGGGTATAGTGTGTAAAGTTAGATTACCTATACTTTTTTCTCCACCTTCCCCTTCTGTAGACTTAAAGGGTTAATAATATCTTACCTAAATAAAGAGTAGTAATATAGAGAATCAAAAAAGAAATTGATCGATCCAACTCCTATCTCTCAAACCTTTATGGTTTAATAGATATAATGCTTTAAAGCTTTGCAATGCGTTGAGTACCCCACTGGCACTCAAATGGTTAAAGTTAATCCCTCCCCTTTCCCTGACATCAGCGTCTAGCTGACAGCAGGAGATCCTGATCCCGGGACCAGCAGGCGGCTCTTCAACAGAGCCGAAACAGCACGCTTGAAAAAGAAATACTTCATTGGAATGGTCTACAAAGTGTGCCTGCAAACCAGGAACACTTTGTAGACCGTTCCAATTAAGTATTTCTTTTTGAATTGCACTATTTCAGCTCTGCTGAAGAGCCACCTCGAGTCGGCCGATTTGAATCTCCTGCTGTTAGCTTTACAGCTGACAGGGAAAGGGGAGGGGGGGGGGACTTTAAAACCTTATATCTCTCAATCCATAAAGGTTTGAAAGTTACATTGATCAATTTCTTTTTTGATTCTCTGCATTACTACTCTTTATTTAGTTAAGACATTACGATCACTTTAATCGTAATGTATAAGTGTCTATAGGACCATCTTTATGCATTTTTTTTTTTCCAAATCTTGTAAAATAGAAGCAAGCATGTGATGTCTTCTGTTCACCCTGAGCGGCAATATGCTTGCTGCATGGAGCGGTGTACATAACCTCCTCAGCGTTGGAGTCACTCCTCCCAAGGCCACCCCGCTAATTTCCATACTCGGTGCACGCCGTTTGTCGAACACGCAACCAGGTTTCAGAGTGCTCTCATGTACTCTGTATAAATGTACGTTCTGCCTGCTTCTCCTTTTCATTGCTGCCAGCATTGGAATAAACAAGGACTCGCATGACACACTCCCCGGCAAGAATGGGGGATGGATTTAAAGGGATAGTAATGTTTCATAATAAAAGCAGCTCTAATTAATCATCATAGTATTTGGACTTTGGAGAGTGTTATTTCAATTCTGTCAGAGTTGTAGTTCAAGAGTAATTCAATGACAAAGTAACCCCTCCCACCCCTTTTACTGATGTAACACTGCTCAGCCAGAGCAGAAGGGAGGTGCCCAGGTAGACTGCAGAGAGGGACAATCTTCAATTAAGATAAGGGAAAAACCTGAAACACTTGTCAAGGGGGCAGGGCTTTCATTGTTCTCATAGGAAGAAGATTGTCCCCTTCTGTTATCTGTCCAGTCTATGGACTGTATTCCACATCTGAGAAGAGATGGCTTGCACTAGGTAAAAGGGGCGGGAGGGGAAACTTTGCTTGTGAATATCTCTCAAACCATAAAGGTTCATAGCATTTGGGTCATAGAGAGTGATATTTCAGTACTGTCAGAGCCGTAGTTTAGCTGAATGATAAAGTATCCCCCTCCCGCCCCTTTTACTGATGTAAAACTGCTCACCTCAGAGGAGCAAGACTTTCCGGATGGATCGCAGAGAGGGACAATCTTCAGTGATCATGAGGGAAGACCTGTCAAGGGGGGCAATGTTTTCCTTATGTTCACAGTAAGAAGATTGTCCCTTGCTGTGATCTGTCCAGTCAAGAGACCAGATTCCACATCTGAGGGGAGGTGCTTACACTAGTTAAAAGGGGCGGGAGGGGGATAATTTATCATTCAGTTACTCTTTGAACTACAACTCTGACAGTACTGAAGTAACACTCTCCATGGCCCAAATACTATGAAGATTAATTGGAGCTGCTTTTATTGTGAAACATTACTCTCCCTTTAAGATTTTTATTACAGCAATTGTAATTACTTGGACTTGAAAAATCTATATAACGTCGCTTTGATAAACAAAGTTCCGCCTTAATACTTTTAGTTCCCTGACATTAATCTCTCTGAATCTGCTTCCAGAAAATCAACAAAATCGAAACACAGAATCATAGAATCTGACGGCAGATAAGAACCATTCAGCCCATCTAATCTGCCCACGTTTCCTATTGTAAAAACCTCAAGCCTTGTTTGGTCCTTGGTCTTGTCTTATGTTCAGGATAGATTTTTGTCTATCCCATGCATGCTTACATTCCTTCACTGTGTTAACCACTACCACTTCTGCTGTTAGCATGGGCGGATTACTGAAAAGAAAGACTAGGAAACTGCCTGGAACGCCACATTTTGAGGGGCGGTGCCACAGTTCTTCTGGCCAAACCTACATTCTGAATTGTGGGTATAGCCAGAGCAATCTCGGTGTCTCTGCACTGGTTTTATACTCCATTACAGGATGTTATTTAACTCATTGGATGCTAGAGGCATCTCCATTGTAACCAAAGAGTTAAAATGTTTTCATTCTTGCTTGTTATGAGCCAAGAGTATTTTCTGTGTCAGGATACAGTGGATGGTACTGGGGGTGGGGCCATGGTCAGAGCTAAGGGTGCCTACATTGCCTTGCCTAGGGGCACCTACGATATATATCTGGCTGGTAGGCTATTACATGTATCTACTACCCTCTCAATGAAGTAACATTTTCTTACATTACATCTAAACCTGCGTCCCTCTAGTTTTAGACTATGGCCTCTTGTCCTAACGTTTTTAATCCTTTGAAATGTACTTCCCTCCTGCACTTTGTTGAATCCCTTCATGTATTTGAATGTGTCTATCATATCCCCTCTCTCTCTTCTCTCCTCCAAGCTATACATGTTCAGATCCTTTAGTCTATCCTGATATGTCTTTTCCTGTAAGCCAGTCACCATTTTAGTAGCCTTTCTCTGAATTTTCTCTAGAGTATCTATATCCTTCTGGAGATGGGGTCTCCAGTACTGTACACAATACTCTAGCTGAGGTCTAACCAGAGATCTGTAGAGTGACATAACCACTTCCATTTTTCTGCTACTAATGCCCCTAGCTATACAACCCAGCACCCTGCTTGCATTCCCCACTGCTTTGTTACATTGCCTGTCTACCTTTAAGTAATCAGAAATAATTACTCCCAAGTTTCTTTCCCCCGTTGTCACCGACAGCACAGTACCCACAATACTATATTCTGCCTTTTGATTTGTACATTCCAAATGCAAATAGAAAGGTGTGTTGATCAGATCCTAAGGTTTACCAATAAACAACCAGTGACTTACTACAGATAATAAACCGTTAGGATTTGATAACATTTTTGTGAACATAACCAAGTGCATCTTAGCTTGCCTGCCAACATCAAGGAATCTCAGACTGGGCCAGTCCCTATTTGCCAACATCTGAAATGAACATGTATTTAGTGTAAAGGATTTAAAAAGCAGTGATATGGTCTTAAAGGGATAGTATTGCCAACTTTTAAGAAAAGTGAATCTTGTAGGCATTAAAAAATTAAGCTAAATGCCCCCAGTCCAATCTCTCAAACCTTTATGTGGCACCCCAAAGTGCCATAGCACCCTGGTTGAGAATCACTGGCATAAACAAAGGATCCAAATTTTACCTTGTGACGTCAAGACCGGGGGAGATGGTCTGCGCATGTATTACTCGTTACCTTAAGGTAACGTAGTCACTCCCAACGATCCTTTAGATTCCACCTGTGTACGTCCCTACTGTAGCACATGACCTGTTGCACAGTAGCTTCCAAGCGCGTTCGGGTAATGGTACAGATTTTTGAGTGTGTGCATGTGTCTATCTCACTCCATATATTGACGCAGACCATTTCCATGCTAACAGGGAAGTGGTCTGCTCTGATTGTCTGGCTAGTGGCTCTAGCATCTTTATTAATTGCAGTGTGGCGCTTGGCTCAATCCTTTCTTTCGAACCATATTTGAGTTATTTATTTTAAAACATAAATACAGGTAACCATTACTTTTATGTGAAAAATCTATAAATGTAAAAAACAAATGCAGGCACTATAATATATATATATATATACATATATATATATATATATATATATATATATATAGATAGTGGGAGATACAATGTTAAACAAAAATGTGACACACCAGTCAGTCACCATAAGACTTGCTTTATCCACAGAAATCTCACATTTGCAGTGTTGTTACTACTGCAAGGGATTCTGGGTAGGCATTTGCAAATAAGGTTAACAAGGAATCACCTTTTTGCCTCAGAAATTTTTGTTTAACATTGTATTTACCACTCACCAAATTCAGGTGGAAGGGGTTTTCATTCACACTTTCCCCACCATAACCTTTTCAGTTTGTGCTCCACATGTGCACCAAGCCTCAATAGCAAGACAGTAAAACCAACCTCATGCTGATGAGTTACATTGACAAGGAAACGGCTGTCCATGAGTGGTTCACTGGCTTTGCATCTCTTCCTGAGTTGTGTCTTAAAGCTGTTGCTCAGCATATACATACTCTAAGGAATCCATGTATAAAGTGGAATCTGAGGCAAAAGGTGATTCCTTGTTAAACTTATTTGCATACGCCTACCCAGAATCCCTTGCAGTAGTAACAACACTGCACGTGTGAGATTTCTGTGGGTAAAGCAAGTCTTATGGCTTGACTGGTGTGTCACATTTTTGTTTAACATTGTATCTACCACCCACCAAATTCAGGTGGAAGGCGTTTCCATTCACTTTTTTCCCCACCATAACCTTTTCAGTTTGTGTTCTCTCTCTTCTTTTCTTCTTCTTCTTCTTCTTCTTCTTCTCCTTCTCTCTCAGAAAAATAGAATCAATAACTCTGATATAGTAGTAGTTGAACTTCACTTTCAAAAATAAGAAATATAATAAATCAACTAGGATGACATAAAAATAAAGAGTTCTTACAACACAGACGTCCGGCACGCGAAAGAGTGCTTTGCCGAGCGATTTATGCGTTCACAATACTAAGCACGTATGTGGACGCGCTGGAGTCACGAAGGCAAGAAGAGGGGTGGCGCTTTTCAGTTGATTGATGGACAAGCTTTCACATTGCGCTGCCTCTCGTGCAGGACGTACCAAAGATGGCAGCGCATAACTTTAAAACCTACGAATGTAAGTATAACGAGCATCCTCAATGCTCATACCATCCTCAATTTAATCAGTGAATTATGGAGAAAAAGAATAGGCTTACAATATGGAAGATGATAGTTCTGGTATACAGAGCAGTCCGAGCTGCGGTGATAATGTTACATTGTATCTGTGTTCTGCTTTGATGGTTCGACTAAACAGAAAACTCAAGGACATAAAAGTTAACCCAATGCGTTGCCTACCCCTCTGGCACTGACAGGGTTAAAAAATGTGTAGGTGAAGTTAAAAGAATAAAAATGATTTGATATGCAGTCAAAATAAAAGGTTTCTGTGCCTTTAACATGAACAAATTACGGACCTTCCATTAACCATTGCTATGCTAACCCTTTAACCTCAAACACACAATCATGTTTGATGACATTTTAGTTTTTTTTTCAGAAGAATAAATCATATTGAACTACTTGGAGGTGTATTGAGATGGTGAATTCTGGGGCAAATGAGATTCACGATATTAATAAAACTAACCGTTTTGATGCGAGGGAGATGCATTTTGAGCTGCATTCCCCTCTGGTGCTCAAAGGGTTAACAGTTTCATTTCAGTAAACAGAATTGTTTACTTTAGTGTGTGTGCAGGGGGTTTATTCTCACTTTACCCCTAACACACAGTTTGGGGTTTTTGGGGATTTTTATGGCATTTGACAAGGGTATAATGAAGGTTCCTAATACATAAATATATTGTTATTCTTCGGTCTCACAATCAGAATTAGCAAATACAGACATCCTGTGCTTATAGTAATATTACTGTTTCACAAATAAAGCAGTTCCAATTAATCTTCATAGTATTTGGGCCATTGAGAGTGTTATTTCACTACTGTCACAGTTGTAGTTCAAGAGTAATTGAATGATAAATTATCCCCCTCCTGCCCTTTTTACTGATGTAACACTGCTCACCTCAGAGCAGCAAGACTGTCCAGATGGATCGCAGAGAGGGACAATCTTCAGTGAGACAAGGGAAAACCTGTCAAGGGGGCAGGGTTTTCCTTATGATCACAGTAAGAAGATTGTTCCTTGCTGTGATCTGTCCAGTCAAGAGACCAGATTCCACATCTGAAGGGAGGTGACTTACACTAGCTAAAAGGGTGGGAGGGGGATACTTTATCATTCAATTACTCTTGTACTACAACTCTGATAGTATTGAAATAACACGGCCCAAATACTCTGACGATTAATCCGAGCTGCTTTTTTTGTGAAACATTACTATCCCTTTAAAAGGACTCTAACACCTAAACATTAACTGGATTTATATACATTTAATTTCCCTGTACTTCATCCTGCATCTGTATAAATTCTCTGTTTGGTTTATAATCTTGCGTATGCTGTGAGGGAGCTGACAATCCCTGCCTTTCCCAGTGCACCCATTGATTTTCCAAGATAAGATTTATATGGGCTGAGATAAGATAGCCTTTTTGAATACAAGAGCAGTGAGCACTAATAACAGTCAATTAACAGACTAACTCTTATATCTCCATATGAACAACTTAAACACGATTAAATAAGTGTTCTCTGATCCAGATAACTTACATATGCTTTAATAAGCAAGTTTAAGAATATATTTTAGGGGTGTAACATATGAATAATTTAAGGATGTGATATTGAAAGTTTTATGAAATTTATACGGTGTAATATACATTAGAAATGTAACATTCAGAGTCTTCTGAAAAAAAAAATGGGCATCCCTTATAGGCGTACAAGGCCCACCAAAGTGCCAAGGCACCCTGGCTGAGAACCACTAGTTTACTTGTTAAAGGGATAGCAATGTCAGAAAAAAAGTATTAACTATATGGTAGATACAATTAAAAGAGAGTACTTGCACTTATTCGTATCTCTCAAACTGTTATGGTTTGAGAGATACAGGAAAATAAAGTTCTCTGGTCCCTCCCCTTTCTGCTTAACGAGCTGTAAAGCTGTCAGAAGCAGATTCTGGTCAATTGACCAGATGTGGCTCTTCAGCAGCACCAATATAACGATATCTAAAGATAAATACTTAATTTGGAATGGTCTACAAAGTGTGCCTGGTTTGCAAGCACACTTTGTAGACCGTTCCAATGAAGTATTTATTTCTAAATAGAGTGATTTCAGCTCTGCTGAAGAGCCTCTGTCTGGTCAAATGACTGGAATTTGCCGCTGTCAGCTAGATGGCAGTCTTGAGTAAAACAGCCAGGAAAAGGTAACTTTAGCAAGTTATATCTCTCAAACCATAAAGGTTTGAGAGATAAGACTTATGTTGATGTTAACCTTTTTGTAAAGTCTACAATATTAAATCAGCTTAAAATTAACCATTACTATCCCTTTACGTACAGTGTATTTGATTCACACAAGATCACTCCACAATGGCTTTATACATGTGTCTTGTATCTGTATAAGTAACTTTTGAACACTGCATTGAGGTTGGATTTAGAGGACTACATTAAAACACTTGTAAAACAGTATTTTTAGCCTTCAAATGGAAATTTTCTTCCTTGGAGGCATATTAAACGCAGAGCTGCTAAGAGTCAGAAGACTGAAATATGTTTTTAGCTTTCTTTTGTAAAAATTCAGCACCAGGAATGACTTCTACTTGACTGTTTCAGTGATAAAGGGATAGTAATACTTCGTTTTATCTTTATTTTATTTTGTAGGCATTAAAATAACATGAAGAACGATATGTCTTATCTCTCAAACCTTTATGATTTGAGAGATATTCACAAGCAAAGTTTCCCCTCCCGCCCCTTTTACCTAGTGTAAGCCATCTCTTCTCAGATGTGGAATGCAGTCCATAGACCAGACAGATAACAGAAGGGGACAATCTTCTTCCTATGAGAATAATGAAATCCCTGCCCCCCTTGACAAGTTTTTCAGGTTTTTCCCTTATCTTAATTGAAGATTGTCCCTCTCTGCAGTCTACCTGGGCACCTCCCTTCTGCTCTGGCTGAGCAGTGTTACATCAGTATAAGGAACGGGAGGGGGATACTTTGTCATTGAATTACTCTTGTACTACAACTCTGACAGAATTGAAATAACACTCTCCAAGGCCTAATACTATGAAGATTAAATGGAGCTGCTTTTATTATGAAACCTTACTATCCCTTTAAGGACTTTTCATAATCCTCTGCTCCATTATTTAATTCCACATCACTGCAGGAAACTGGTTCTAACATCCTAAGAAGATGGAGAGAGAGGTGACTTTCTTGAAGTGTGAATTATTCATTATGCATTATTATCAGACAGGTCAGAGAACAAAGCTCTGCTGAGATTAAATCCACTACCTACAAAACCAAAATTGAAAAACAAAATGAGACTAAAAGCTGTGTAGGTGACATGTCCTGCAAAAGAAAGAGGGCGTGTGTGTGTTTTTTGGGGCTGAAACATTTTACAGGCTACATTATTTTAAAGTAAGACATCCATCCATAATGTTCAACCTTTGCCATAGTATATGCCAGAAAATGGGAACTACATAATCCATCCAAACTTCAAGATGGGTGTTACTCTGTTAACTGGAATGTCCTGTTTGATCTACTGACACATAGTATATCCTCTTATGCCCCTTTCTGCTACAGATTGATCTAATCCACTCTTATACGTATCCATTGTATCTGCCATCACCACATCACTAAGCAAATAATTCCACAATTTAACAGACCTTACTGTAACCCCTTTCTCTAATGAAGCTGAAATTTCCATTTATCAAAAAGCCCCAGCCTAGTTATTTGATTAGGGTTTGGACCGGAAAGCTACTTTGAGGGATCCTTGACTTGTATTGAAAACATACTGGGGGGCTGCAAGTGGCCCCAGGGCTACCTGTTGTCCAACACTACTTTAGGCACCCTACTTGGTTTTGTGTGTGTGTGTGTGTGTGTGTGTGTGTGTGTGTGTGTGTGTGTGTGTGTGTGTGTGTGTGTGTGTGTGTGTGTGTGTGTGTGTGTGTGTGTGTGTGTGTGTGTGTATATCATCATCATCATCATCCTCCTCCTCCTATTCCTGTCTGTCCACTGCAAGATGAAGGAGTCCTCAGCAAGCCTCCAACAACTTCGGTCCTGTGCCTTTTTTTGCCAATGTGTACCAACAAATTTTGTAATTTCATCTACCCAGTTTTTCTTTGGTATTCTTCTTGGGTATTTAGTATCCAGCGGAATCCATTCCAAAATAAATTTTGTCCATCTACCATCAGGTCTTCCTGCTATGTGGCCTGTCCATTTCCATTTCAGGGTTTACGCAGAGAAGTATGGAGTGGTAGATTCTAAACATAACAAAAAGAGACCGAAAAACATGTGCGTGGATTCATCAGAAACAACGGTCTATGACCTCGCTGAAAAAAACCCAAACAAATTATATATTTATTTTTTAGAAAGTTTTAACAATTTAGTGAATGCATATTTGCATGTTACTGAAAAGCATTTAAAAGTTTGGAAGACTCTCTGTAAATTATGGGGTGTAATTATCAAGGTGCAAGGGTTCATTTTTCACTCCTGCAAAAATAGTGTATCATTTGTCGTGTGTCACTTGACACTCCTTGTTTGTTGTCATGTTCATCTGCTCGACACGAGTCTTGCTAGCAAGACTCCTGGACCCGAAACGCCACCCACTGCTGTATTGCTCTCCTCACCAGGCACATAAATCTCAGTCTGTTTTAGTTTAAAAGAACCAAATCTTAAAAAAAGAACAGTAAGTTCTAGACCCCTGGGTATGGTGGCCCAGGAGTCTTACCAGCAAGACACATGTCTACCTCTTTGAACATGACATCCAGAAGTGATTGAATATGTTATCTCTTGAACACATTTGCAAGGGCGAGGTTCATAGGGCCTACTAGGATTTTTCTGGTCATAGTAATGTAAGTGTGTGTGTGTGTGTTATTATTTGGAGGGGTTAATGTTCCTTTAATTCTTTAGTGATTGTGCTTTAAACCTGGGTACATCTAGTACTCACCACTGTTCTCAAAAGAGATCAGCCTGTCTATGGAATTTCAGCCGCAGAGAGATTTACGAATCTCACCTCCGTAATCCTGGCGAGAAGTTAACAACATCTCTGGAGTGTTTGCAACATTCTGTTACCAGGACTAATTGAGAAGATTTGTATCAATCATCCACGGAATAAAAAATAAAAAAGCAACACTATTTTGAAGACTCTGCACTGGTTATCCCTGTTTCTATAGTTTGTTTTTAACCCTTTGCGTAACACAATACAATATAAAGGTAATAATAAAAAGATAATTATAAATGAAATAAAAATTCTTCTGGCAGATGGGAGATGCAATTTTACATCACCAATGCAAATTTAACCCTTTAGATGTGGGAATTCCCCACTACATCAGTGTAAGGCTCTGCCACCCAAGAGGTTTAACTCTTTGAGTGTCAGATGCGTGTGAGACAAAATGACTGACAGCGCAGGAACACGGACGTCACAATGGGAAGATGTCCGCGCTCCATCCTGCCTGTCGCCCATAGAAGAGAGCAGAAATCTATTAAATAAGGTAATTATTTTGGCGACTAGTGCTACTAAGCAGCTAGTCACCAGATGGGGACTTAGTGAAGCTAAAGATTGTGTCGGGTGGTAGTTCCGCTTCAAAGTGATATTACTGTTTCACAAATAAAGCAGTTCCAGTTAATCTTCATAGTATTTGGGCCATGGAGAGTGTTGTTTCAAAACTGTCAGAGTTGTAGTACAAGAGTAATTGAATGATAAAGTATCCCCCTCCCGCCCCTTTTACTGATGTAACACTGCTCACGTCAGAGCAGCAAGACTGTCTGGATGGTTCGCAGAGAGGGACAATCTTCAGTGAGCATAAGGGAAAACCTGTCAAGGGGGACAGGGTTTTCATTGTTCTCAGAGTAAGAAGATTGTCCCTTGCTGTGACCTGTCTGGTCAAGACCAGATTCCACATCTGAGGGGGGGTGTCTTACACTAGGTAAAAAGGGTGGGAGGGGGATACTTTATCATTAAATTACTCTTGAACTACAACTCTGATAGTATTGAAATAACGCGGCCCAAATACTAAGACGATTAATCGGAGCTGCTTTTTTTGTGAAACATTACTATCCCATTAAAAGGACTCTAACACCTAAACATTAACTGGGTTTATATACATTTAATTTCCCTGTACTTCATTCTGCATCTGTATAAATTCTCCGTTTGGTTTAACTCTTTGAGTGTCAGATGCGTGTGAGACACGAGTCTTATCTGCAGTCCACTTCTTGGCATCTGGCAATCCCTTTGATGATTTAGCCCTGGCTTTGCAGCAGAACCTCTAATGGATCTATATTTAGCTCTTGCTGCATTGACGGGTGCCCAGCGGAGTGTGTGCCAATGGCAGTAGGCTGCTTGTTTGTCTTAATATTAAATCATTTCTGCTGTCTAACCACAGCGTGCTGCTTTTTATCTCTTGTGATTTTTTTTTGTCTCCCTCTTTCCTTGTTCTTTTGATTGTGCAAGCTGTGTTCTTAAAGTGAAACTGTACTCTTTTAATAAGATGCATTTAATGTGCTTTATAGAAGGACTTACCTAGGCATGTGTGATTTATACAGCAGTAATTTATATCTATTAACTGCTGTAGTTTGTAACAATATGGTCACTTTACTGTCTTGAGAATGTGTACAAACAAGGCCCTTTAGAACTCTGGGCAGAACTTTCTAGCTCCATGGAGAGGGATTCCCAACCTTTTAGAATTATGAATGTAGCTGTCTAGAACATTGGTTCTCAGCTCCTGTCCTCAGGACCCACTAACAGGCCAGGATGTGATGATTTCCTTGTTAGAGCACAGGTGAGTTAATCAATGTGAATGAGCCTCTGATCACATGATTTCCTTGTTAGAGCGCATGTGAGATACTCAATGTGAATGAGCCTCTGATCACATGATTTCCTTGTTAGAGCACAGGTGAGTTAATCAATGTGAATGAGCCTCTGATCACATGATTTCCTTGTTAGAGCACAGGTGAGTTAATCAATGTGAATGAGCCTCTGATCACATGATTTCCTTGTTAGAGCACAGGTGAGTTAATCAGTGTGAATGAGCCTCTGATCACATGATTTCCTTGTTAGAGCACAGGTGAGTTAATCAGTGTGAATGAGCCTCTGATCACATGATTTCCTTGTTAGAGCACAGGTGAGTTAATCAGTGTGAATGAGCCTCTGATCACATGATTTCCTTGTTAGAGCACAGGTGAGTTAATCAATGTGAATGAGCCTCTGATCACATGATTTCCTTGTTAGAGCACAGGTGAGTTAATCAGTGTGAATGAGCCTCTGATCACATGATTTCCTTGTTAGAGCACAGGTGAGTTAATCAATGTGAATGAGCCTCTGATCACATGATTTCCTTGTTAGAGCGCAGGTGAGTTAATCAATGTGAATGAGCCTCTGATCCCCACACTTGTGCTCTAGCAGAGAAATCACTAAGTCCTGGCCTGTTAGTGGGTCCTGAGGACAGGAGTTGAGAACCTCTGGTCTAAAACCATAGAAAATAACTCCCATTAGAATCATTGGGTGCAACTGGATAGAGCCATAGAGAGAGACCCATGATTCTGAAATATATTCCTCTGTCGTCCAATACAAGTTACTGGCAACTCTGGGTAGGCGATCCGCCCCTTTAATTGTAGGCAGGAACAATTCTAGAATTATATGCAGGGGTGGATCTTACCTTCCCTCATTGGCTGCAGCTAGCCAACCAGCTCCAGTAAGATTTGTTCCTTGGTGTAGATAACACAGGCAAGAGAACAGTTCTGCTATAGCTTTAGAAGTTTTTTATTTTTCTGTTAGATATGGAATACCACCATTAAGCAGATTACCATAACGGACAATGCCCTTAGATGTGGCTAGCTCAGTGACCAGGTGTTTTTTGTGGACCATAAGCCCTGGGGGGGAAATCTTGGCTACAAGTTCTTTCCTCAGGAGTTGCCCACTGAGGCTTCTTATTTAAACATGGTAATCTGAAGACAGAAGATCTTCAGGAAAGGTGAGCAACCCTTTGAGTGCTGCAGGTCCACATGTTCCACAGTGCCCCTCCGCACAGGGGTGTTTTCATTTGGAGTTCCTATTGCACACTCCTACACTCATTGGGTCTATCTGTATGTCTTTTGTGTGTTTGGAGGTTTTTGTTACTTAACCCTTTAGCTGCTGGTTTTACATTCATTGGGGGGGTTAACACTTTTCCTACTGGTTCAGTGCTTTTGCGTATCCTAACATGTTCTAGTGATGTTTCATGTCTTTTAGTTTTACACTTTCAATTTTGTAAAATTTGAGTTCTCGCACTTTACCACATTGGCGCCATTGCTCTATTCACTCCTGTGAGACTGTACAGTTTGGGACATATCTGTGCAACCGTTTAACCTAGCGACTTCAGAGATGGCTCATTTTGCTTATCTGCCCTTGCTCTATCATCCAGTTCATGTTTCTAATGTGTTGGGGGGCTCAGGGGGCTTCGGGCACTGTTTGGGGGTACTTTTCTGGGAAAGCTACATTTCCCCACCATGGCAGCCATTTTGTGATATTTCCAGAACGAGTATCCTACGCAGGGCTTGGACTCTCCTTCTCTCCTCTGCTGATTAACCCTTCACCTGCCAGATAAGTTTATTTTAGAAATTTCTGGGGTGGAACTTTAATCATACACACTGTAATTGGGTGATTTCTTATACAGTAAGGTTTGGTCATGCCACGGCAGGATGTGTTGTGTATCGGTTGGTAATCACGTAGTAGTTGAAGACTATGTTATGCATTCTTTCTTCGGCTTTCTCACCTACTTCCAAATTAGGTGGATTCTTACAGGGCTTTAGCCTCCTCTCCCTCAAGATCAAGTGTGGGAAGTGTTCAACAACCCTTTACAAACACAGACCATAAGAATATATTTGTATTGAGTTTGGGGTTTTTCTCCAGATACCTAATGGCGACGCTATTGCATCCCTGATAAATCTGAGAGATTCACGTGTCCAGATACCGAAAGACTGAACTACTCAATACAAACTTATGTCTAGATAATGGTAAAGCAAAGGTATTGGATGCAGTGCCACACAGGAGGCTGGTGTATAAAATAAGGACGTTAGGTCTATTTGATAGCTTTTGCTGCTGGATAGAAAATTGGTTGAAAGATAGGGAACAGTGGGTTGATGTAAATTGAAAATGGACTCCTGACCTTCATTCATTAAAGGAGCAGTTACCTTTTATTTATGAAAACACATATTTTATAGAGTATTTCCTGCTGAATAAAACAAGGTCACTCCCACTGCTGTCAGATGTTTTATTCAAAATGTATAGCAGTTCAAATAATCAGGAAGTGAATTTACTGTGTTTACTTCCTGATAGTTCTGACAGTGAGTGAATTTACTGTGTTTACTTCCTGATAGTTCTAACTGACAGGAAGTGAATTTACTGTGCTTTACTTCCTGATAGTTCTAACTGACAGGAAGTGAATTTACTGTGCTTTACTTCCTGATAGTTCTAACTGACAGGAAGTGACTCAGCAGTTTCTATCACATTCTATGGAGAACTGTATGTCTCTGACTTTTCTGACTTTCCTCTCCATTAGAATCTAACAGGAAAACTAATTAGAATTTGACCACTAGAGGACACTGCTAATGGGATCATCCTTATTTTACTCAATAGGAAAATCCCTACAATATATATTTTTTCATAAAAAAAAGTTTACGACTCCTTTAAGCTGTAGGATCCTTGGCTCGGGAAAGCTGTTCACCATGCTTTTTTAACAATATCCTACTCTATTTTAACAGGGACCTTAGCTATACATGACCCCCCCCCCTTTTTAATTATTATGTTTTCATTTTATTTTTAATGGCTCCTAATACTTTTAAACAATCTTCATCATTACACTTGCAGTTCATTGTATTTTCATCCATACAGAACTGAATCTCCAGTCGATCTAGTACCAGTACTTGATTTGTATGGTCTTCTTTTTCAAAAGTTTTAAGCAAAAAAAACCCCCCAGACGTGTGAGGAGTCCCACTGGGACTTGCTGTAGCTCAATGGAACCTGACATTTGGTGATATATTGTGACTCATTCCATTAGAATATCCCACATAAAACATAATTAGAGGCAAATTAGCAATGTTGCTGTGCACAGTTGTTTACTGTTCTGGAGTGATGCTCCAGAGGGATGCAGGTGACGGAGAGAGAAGTTTTATGATGAGCTGATCTGAGTCCCCTTCCTCCTCACTGGTAAAAACACACAAAATTATACTTCTTGAGCAATGTTGAATATATATAATGCGAGAGGAATTTTATTCACAATCTAAAACCACCTTTTTTCCCGTATAAATACAATAAATAGTCACATGTATGTAGGTATTTAAGAAAAAATGGTATTGGATGGCTGATTATTAATTTAAGTGTATTACATTTCAAATGATTATTAATTATTTTTTAATTGAACTGAAGTATTCTGTTCAGGTCAGCAGGTGATGTTCTTATCATTTCTATGGAGAGCTATAGTCAGTGACTCAGGCCGTCCCATAGAGCACATTCATAAATAAATATTAACTTTTTTTTTTTTTTTTTTTTTTTTTTACACCTGTTAGTGCTGTTGCCAGCAGTTTCATCAAAGGGATAGTAATGTTTCAAAATAAAAGCAGCTCCAATTAATCTTCATTGTATTTGGGTCATGGAGAGTGTTATTTCAGTACTGTCAGAGTTGTAGTTCAAGAGTAATTGAATGATAAAGTATCCCCCTCCCGCCCCTTTTACCTAGTGTAAGCAGCCTCCCCTCAGATGTGGAATCTGGTCTCTTGACCGGATAGATCACAGCAAGGGACAATCTTCTTACTGTGAGTATAAGGAAAACCCTATCCCCTTGTAAGTCCTGTCTCTCAAACCTTTATGGTTTGAGAGATATAACTTGCTAAAGTTCCCACCTCCAGGGTGTTTCAGAGAAGTCTACCCTCTAGCTGACAGTAGGAGATTCCAGTCCCGGGACCAGCCGGTGGCTCTTCACCAGAGCCGAAATCTCGCTATTTAGAAATAAATACTTCATTGGAACGGTCTACAAAGTGTGCCTGGTTTGCAAACACACTTTGTAGACCATTCGAGTGAAATATTCATTTCTAAATAGCTCGATTTCGGCTCTGCTGTAGAGCCGACCGGAATCTGACGCTGTCAGCAGAGTGCTGACTTCTCTGAAATGGCCTGGAGGGGGTAACTTTAGCAGTTTATATCTCTCAAACCATAAAGCTTTGCATGACAGCACTTACATCAATGTAATTATTTTTTTAATGCCTACAATATTAAATAATATTAATATTAAACATTACTATCACTTTAATAGTGACTGATTGAATAATTCTTTTAAAGTTTTATCCAGAACACGCCTAAGTTAAGTTTAATAACGTTGGGTGCATCCCTTCTGGTCCCATTGATTTATCTGTTTTTACCTGAGAGAGTTGAAGTAGAATGTAAATATGCATGCTTCCCATGTCTCTGTATTTGTTTTCTCTAAGAGAGATCCCTTCCCTTCACCTTCCTCTGTAAAAACTGAACAGAAATAATGCATTGAGGCAGTCAGCTAGACCAGTGGTTCTCAGCCCATGCCCTCAGTGGCCACTAACAGAACAGAAATAATGCGTTGAGGCAGTCAGCTAGACCAGAGGTTCTCAGCCCATGCCCTCAGTGGCCACTAACAGGCCAGGACTTAGGAATTTCCCTGCTAGAACACAAGTGTGGTGATCAGAGGCTCAGTCGTATTGATTAACTCACCTGTGCTCTTAAAAGGAAATTCTCAAATCCTGGCCTGTTAGTAGCCACTGAGAGCACGGGTTGAGAACCACTGAGCTAGACCTTTATCCTCATTTACATAACTTCCATCTTTTGTCTTCAGTCTAACTGTTCCTTGTTTCATTTTTCTCCTTTCACTTATATATCTAAAAACATGTTCTCCATTGTTTTCATCAACTGGGCAAGTTTCTCCTGTGTATGTGCTCTGGCACATCTGATAATGCATGTGGCCTCCTTCAGCCTATCCTTGTACCAATACCTATATTCTTCTTCATCTTCTTATGTCCTAAATGATACCTTTTTTTCTCCTACTGTATTTTTATTCATTATGAGAACTACAGTGGTTTCCTTTTACCCTTAATGATAACATCTCATGTTTATTTAGCAGCAATACCTCCAGCAGTGGATACTTTTTCCATATTATGGAATTTAGTAGACTGATAACCTTTCAATTCTGTTGGCCCCTTGGATTTTGGCTAGCTCTTCAGCTAGGGTGAGCACATTTACATTCTGCCATTCCGGGACATGTGGTCACCCTAGTACCGCCGCTGAGGCTCCCACCAGCGCTGACCATCTTTCTGAGGCTGAGATAGTAAGAGTTCCCAGTGGGAATCATACTGTGTGCCAGCCTCAGAAAGATAGTCAGCACCAACAGGAGCCTCAGCCGTGGGTCTCACTTGCAGTACCAGCATATCTGCTCCATCCCAGCTGTCTTGCATGCACCAGTCCAGCCAGCCAATGAAATGTATTTACTATATGGTCTTCATTGGCTGGCTCAGCCAGCCAATGACATACCTCCCAACATTTCAATTTGCCAAAGAGGGACACCTGTGTTTTAGGGGGTGTGGCTGGGGGTGTAGTTGGTGGGTGGGGCATTACCGGGAATTTTTAGGCTATTTTATGACCTCTTGATACCTCCTTGTGTAACCTAATAAATAACTTATAACAAGACCAAAGTATTTTATTTACACATACTAATTTATAAATACATATACTGATGTTTAAACAAACAATAATGTGAGTTTTATTGCTGTAGAGCAATGTGATACAGTTATATATACACCCAACAATCTGATCTTCTAAAAAGAGGGACATTAGGGTGGGAAAGAGGGACAGAGGGATTTGGGTCTAAAAGAGGGACTGTCCCTCCAAAAGAGGGACACTTGGGAGGCATGCAATGAGGACCATATAGCAAATACATTTCATTGGCTGGCTGGACTGGCGCATGTTGCTCAATTCCGGGACTCTTTGTTGTCCCGGTGGGGGGTGACGCGGGACACAGACCCCCAATAAGGGACAGTCCCGGGCATTCCGGGAGGTGTGGTTACCCTATCTTCAGCATCCATGGGGTTAAACAGATGCCCATTCTCATAACATTTGCAGTTAGACTGACTCCACTCTCAGTACTCTGTCACATGACACTTCTTTCTCTTCTGCCTTTTAAATCAATTTTGCCTATAAGATTCTGAGAGGGTGTCCTTCAGCCCTGTCCTCTGACTGTCTTCCAGATGTACTTTTTAATATTAGGTGGTATTAATCCTCAGCGAGGGACACAAGATGATAAATTAACCCAGCTTCTTTTTTCCTCTTTAGAAAAAGTCGCCTACATATTTTATCTTCTCTTTTTTTTATTCTAATAAAACTTTTGATATTTAAAGGCCCTGCTTCTGTGACCTTCAAATACTTGCACAAAGGCAGCAACAGTTCAACACGCAGGAATTCATTTCATAGGTCACGTGCGCAAAAAAACTGTGGAGCAATTCTGGGGCAACAGGACACTTCCATTAGGAGCAAATACAATTTCTGAAAACTCCTGTTGATTTAAATGGAGGTTTTAATGCAGAACAATCCTGATAAACCCCCCCAGCTTAACCCTTTGAGTGCCAGAGGGGTACGCAACGCATTGCTTTGCAGTGCGTTGCATACCCCTCTGGCACTCAAAGGGTTAATTTATTATGGCCAGAAGATCCCAATAGCCCCTATAAATTTTGCCCATGTGTCTTTGTTCAAGAGATAACATCTTTAATCAGGCCTGTTGTTATGTCATTGGAGGCAGACATGACAGCTACCAACAGTACAACAGGACCTCAGTTTCAGCATACTGCATCATTTGTCAGGGGTATTATGAGGGCTGCGAATGCAAAAATGTGTAGGAAAGCAGTGTCACCCTAGGCTAGTGCCCATGGCACACTGGAAGTTCAGTGGCACTATGGTTGAGGACCACTAGTTTAAGTACTAGAGGGATTCAAAGGGTTAATAGAATACTTAGAGTACTGATGTTAAAGGGATAGTAATGGTTAGGTGTGAATGGAAGATTGATTCTTCTACATACCTTTGTACAACAGAATGTGCCTTTGTAATGGTCCATAACTTTGCAGTTCTCCTTTTACTCTATAATAAAATTTCCCCCTCCAGCTCTTTTTCCATACATCAGAATTCACCCCCTAAGTGCAACAAGCCGGTCCGAATGGATGATGATGAGGGACAATCTTGTGTTAGTATAAGGAAAAACCTGCCCTCCTTCGCCTAGGGTTTTCTTTATACTGTTAGACAGAAGACTGCCGCGATGTGATCTGTCCAATCTTCTCATTGGATTCCAGATCCATTCCTCCGACGTGTCCCGCTTCAGGAGAAAAAGTACCTTTTTTGAGACCAAAATCACTCTGTCCCTCTTTCCCTCCCTGGCGTCCCTGTGTTTAGGAGATCAGACTGTGTGGTGTGTATATAAGTGTATCACCCTGGTGTCCCTGTGTTTAGGAGATCAGACTGTGTGGTGTGTGTATAAGTGCATCACCCTGGTGTCCCTGTGTTTAGGAGATCAGACTGTGTGGTGTGTATAGAAGTGTATCACCCTGGTGTCCCTGTGTTTAGGAGATCAGGCTGTGTGGTGTGTATAGAAGTGTATCACCCTGGTGTCCCTGTGTTTAGGAGATCAGACTGTGTGGTGTGTATATAAGTGTATCACCCTGGTGTCCCTGTGTTTAGGAGATCAGACTGTGTGGTGTGTATATAAGTGTATCACCCTGGTGTCTCTGTGTTTAGGAGATCACACTGTGTGGTGTATATATAAGTGTATCACCCTGGTGTCCCTGTGTTTAGGAGATCAGACTGTGTGGTGTGTATATAAGTGTATCACCCTGGTGTCCCTGTGTTTAGGAGATCAGACTGTGTGGTGTGTATAGAAGTGTATCACCCTGGTGTCCCTGTGTTTAGAGATCAGACTGTGTGGTGTATACATAAGGGTATCGCATTGTTCCCCAGCAATAAAACTCACATTACTGTGTGTTTAAACTTCACTATATGCATTTATAAATTAGTCTATAAATTTGATCTTGTTCTAAATCATTTATTAATTTACACAAAGAGGTGTAAATAGGTCATGAAATAACCTAAAAGTTCCACCAGCCACACCCCCATAACACCAACTACAACAAAAGTGTCCCCTCTTTGGCCAGTGGAAATGTTGGGATGTATGCAGATCTAAGGGGATGATTTGTGACATATGAAAAGGGGCGGGGGAGGGGCACTTTATTATAGAAAGAAAAGAACAGCATCGTTATGGACTATTACAAAGGTACACATCGTTATACAGAAACATGCAGACAAATCAATTCTTCCGTTCACACATAACGATTACTATTGCTTTACCATTACTACTTTAAGTATTCTACTAACCATCTGAGGCCTAGAGATGTGTGCAGTATGTTGCTTTGCT
Organism: Rhinophrynus dorsalis; assembly: GCA_037306005.1. NCBI lineage: Eukaryota > Metazoa > Chordata > Amphibia > Anura > Rhinophrynidae > Rhinophrynus > Rhinophrynus dorsalis. The sequence continues at coordinate 22,113,454 of CM074723.1, forward strand.
ATTCCTTGTGCACTCTTTTGGTCTTCATAGGGTTAAATACAGGCTAGTAATGCTTGTAAATGGTTTCCTAGAAATAAACCCGAATTGCCTGTGTGTTAAATGCGCACAAAAGGAATGTTTTCTTTTCCTCCTTTCTATAGGCAGTTATCTTGTCATAACACATACATAATTCCCATTATTGTCCGTGGCAAAAATAATCTCCTTGCAAAGCAATGAGAAGAGACTCGTTTTTCTAATAAAGACAGCGTTGTCCTGCTTTGTATACCATCTGCCTACACCAGACAATGTAGATGAATGTGATTTCATTACTCTAATTAAACAGTTCTATTTAGGGACTGTTCCATCAGCTGAGCAGGTAGGCACTCTGTTTAACCCCTTAAAGGGATAGTAATGTTTCACAAAAACAGCAGCTCCAATTAATCTTAATAGTATTAGGGCCATGGAGAGTGTTATTTCAATACTGTCAGAGTTGTAGTACAAGAGTAATTGAATGATAAAGTATCCCCCTCCCACCCCTTTTACCTGGTGTAAGCCACCTCCCCTCAGATGTCCAGTCCATAGACCAGATAGATAAGAGAAGGGGACAATATTCTTCCTATGAGAACAATGAAAGCCCTGCCCCCCTTGACAAGTTTTTCAGGGTTTTCCCTTATCTTAATTGAAGATTGTCCCTCTCTGCAGTCTACCTGGGCACCTCCCTTCTGATCTGGCTGAGCAGTGTTACATCAGTAAAAGGGGCGGGAGGGGGATACTTTGTTATTGAATTACTCTTGAACTACAACTCTGACAGAATTGATATAACACTCTCCAAGGTCCAAATACTATGATGATTAATTAGAGCTGTTTTTATTTTGAAACAATACTATCCCTTTAAGGACCATGTGGTCGGGTGTGATACATTCTGGGATAGCGCTGCCAGCCCAGAATTCCATGATGTGTAAGGATCGTCACAGGTCCTTAATGTCTGAACTCCAATGACTGTCCTGGCATGTGATCGGTCTCTAAGGTGTCAATAACAGCGAAGAAGAGCTCTGCTGAGTTTGCAAATGGTTTAACTTGTGTTCCTTTAACCCCTTAAGGACTGCACAGCAGGCAGTTACATAGTAGTTTAGGTTTAGGCGTCCATCAAGGTCAGCCCTTTTCCTATTCCTGTTTACCGTCGTTGATCTAAAAGAAGGAAAAAAAAAACCCCTCAATACAGCAATTTCAAATTCTTCCTTGAATGGGGGGAAAAAATTCCTTCTTGATTCCAGATGACAATCAGATTTCTCTAAGTATTAATCCCAATACTAACATACATAGCTCTTTATGTTCTGCTCTTTTAAAAAAGGATCCAGGCCCTTTTTAAAGGCATCTAATGTATTCAATAGCAGCACCTCCTCAGGCAGTGAATTCTATACCTTTACTGTCCTTACTGTAAAGAAACCCTTCCGCTGTTGTAGATTAAATGTCCTTTCCTCAAGTCTAAGCTTGTGGCCCCTTGTCCTTTGTAGTGTTCTGTTAATGAACAGGTCTTTGGAGAGCCCTTTGTGTGGGCCCAGAACATATTTATATAGTGTTATCATATCCCCTCTAAGACTCTGTTTCTCTAGTGTGTACAAGTTTAACTTTTCCAGCCTTTCTTCATAACTAAAACTTTCCATTCCCCTTATTAGTTTTGTAGCCCTCCTCTGCACTTTCTGTAGTTACATAATGTCCTTTTTCAGAAAAGGTGCAGGAGATCCGTGTCGGCCAACACGAGGAGGCTCTTCAACAGAGCCGCAATCGCATTATTTAAAACAAATTACTTAATTGGAATGGTCTACAAAGTGTGTTTGCAAACCAGGCACAATTTGTAGACCTTTCCAATGAAGTCATTCTTTTTAAATAATGCGATTGCGGCTCGGCTGAAGAGCCTCCTTGTTTCGGCCGACACAGATCTCCTGCTGTCAGCTTTACAGCTGACAACAGGAAACAGCAAACTTTAAATGAGAATATCTCTCAAACCTTAGAGATCTGAGAGGTATGATTTGTTGCATTTAGTTGAACAAAGGGTTAATGACAGTATATTACCAGGAAGGGTATATTGAGATTTCAAATTTGTCCTGGGGACACATTTTATATATATCTCAGAGGGGTGAAAGGCTGAGTTGACCGTGCTGGGACTAGTACCCACGACCCTGAGATATGTACAGATTCTAGAGCTGGTGCTATATCATGTATTGCAGTGGCTCCCAAATCTTTTTTGCTGAAATGGAACTGTTTCATTTCAAATGAAATCCTTGCAGAACCTTATCAAATCCTTTCTTTAACTCCTTGTGTGCTAGAGAGAGGTCTCACAAGGCAATGAATAGTTATAACCCTTTGAGTGCCAAAGAGGTATCAAACACATTGCAATGCACTCAACGGGTAAATATGAAATTCATTTTAATACTAGTATTAGGGTAACGAGTGTTACCAGATAATTGCCTCTGTCATTGATTATTTAGTTCTTAGAGGGAATGAGTGTTGCGCTTAATCAAATGTATTCATCTTCCACATGTTCCCTGGTATTCATAAATACATGTGCACCTATGGACACCCAGCCTTAATCCCTTTTCTTAAAGATCCTGTGACGTACCAGTACCATCACCATTTTTTTCCCTTAAAAGGGAACTGTAACCCCAAATAACCCCCCCAATAATTAGCGATATAGCTTACCAATATTTCCAAATAATACCGATATTACCGAAATCCTACTTCCGTTGAGACTGTTGGCCAGGCAACAGTGCTTTAGAGGCATCTGTACCTGCATCGTCAGTCCCTTCATGTTACCTTAAGGTACCATGCAACGCCTCCTAGAGGAGACCAAGACTGACTGCGCAGATGTCTGTAAGCAAAGATGTATGCTCTGTTGCCTGGCTGTCAGTCTCAGCAGAAGAAGGATTTCTGACTAACTCGATGATTACGCTGGATAATAGTACTATTTTTAAGCTTATCTCTATATGGCTAATTATTGGGAGGGGGGCCTTTATTTGTGGTGATAGTTGCCCTTTAAGGACCTGTGACGGCCATTGCACGTCGCCTGTTTTTTTACCTACAGTGCGCCTGCGGGAACACTGTAAGTAAAAATGGGGTCTGAAATTGACTGCTCCAAGACCGGAGCGGTCTCCTAAGACCCCCACTTGGAGTGTCAGTACACTTATCAGGTCACGTGTGCCGGTGCGTCGACAATCATCAAAGCGATCCTTAAGGTAAGGTAACTACCTTGGATCTCTGGTCCTTAAGGGGTTAAAGAGGTTGTAATACTTAATATGTAAACTAATATGTATATTATAGTGTTTATCACCCCTGAGTAAAACAAGGGTAATCCCACTGCTGAAAGTTGTCTTATTCAAATGTTATTAAAGCTCAAACTTGTATTATTTTTAGGTGCAGTATCACTGTAACCTGAAATTATCCAGTGGCGCTGTTGCTACACCGCCCTATGGACAGCTTTGATTCGTTGACCATAAACCTCAATAGCATGGTGTAGCAACAGCGCTACTGTAACATTTCAGGCCTTTGAGATATTGCAGCTAAAAAAATTTGAGCTGCAATAACATTTGAATTAAACACGTCTCAGCAGTAGAAAAACTCATATATAATATATATATATATATATATATATATATATATATATATTACAAATTAAAGGGATATTAATGTCCCAAAAACACGATAAGCTGGTAGATGGAATTAAAAAAAGACTTAATGCGCTTCTTCCTATGTCTCAAACCTTTATGTTTTGAGAGATACATGAAAATAAAGGTCTCCGCTCTCTCCCCCTTCTCATGCGTCAGCTGTATAGCTGACGGCATGAGATCCTGCTTCCGGGATCACACGTCAGCTCTTCAGGAGCTCTGTCATCGAGATATCTAACTAGGAATACTTCATCTGAATAGTCTACAATGTGTGCCTGGTTTGCAAGCACACGTAGACCATTCCGATGAAGTATTTATAGTTAGATATCTCGATATCAACGCTCCTGAAGAGCCGCGTCTGGTCGTCCGACCATATTCTGCCTCTGACAGCTTTACAGCTCGTCAGGCAGAAAGGGGAGGGAGCAGAGACCTTTATTTTCATATATCTCTCAAACTATAGAGGTTTGAGAGATACGAAGAAGCGCATTAAGTCTTTTTTAATTGCATCTACCATTTACTTTATAGTTTTTTTGGGACATTACTATCCCTTTAAGCATTACTAACCCTTTAAGTTTTGTGCAACCCCTTGCACTTCTTCAAGGAAACCAGGGGTTCCACGGAACATAGTTTGAGAACCACTGCTATAGTGTGAGTTCTTTGGTATTTAGTATTCTCTAATAAGACTGTTTTTTCTTGCACTACAGAGAAGAAAGATGTGGTGCAGAGCCTGGAAAGCTACACATCAAAATGCCCTGGTACCATGGGACCCATTACACTGCCAGAAGGGTTGATCCTGCCTCCTGTTCCATTAACTAAACTGCCCATTGTAAGGTAAGATTGGGAGATATCTACAATAAGTACAAAAAGGACTTCAGACGTTCTCAGTTGTAAAAGTAGTAAAAGGGACAGCATTGATATAAATGACTGAAATTTTGATTTAATTAACCCTTTGGGTGCCAGACGGGTATGCACATGCCAAAAGCAAGACAAATCTGCGCTCTTCCATATAGATTACCCAAATGAGAACCCTGTCTAAAGCATATGTGATACCACTTTAATAAATTTTGGGGTCTTCGTTGCATAGATTGGCCCGCCTGCCAACGTCAAGGCTCCCCAATATCAGGCGAGTACCTAACTTTTCATTCAATCATTCCTATCTAGGTTAAAAATCCCCTGACGATTCTTGTAAATAACGCTTTGGGTGTATTTAAAAACATTTAACACATTTAAAAACGGTTTCAGACACATTCATGTCAGGACTCACCTTCAGTGGCCTGCAGGAGTATTCAGCTAGAGGACTGGAGCTCTCAGTCCCCTTTATATTGCTTCTCCACCCACCCCCCACAGGTCACATGGGGTTTGCACAAAGCCTAGACTGCATTAAGCATAGGTCATACAGCCCAGAACACCAGGCCAAAACCTTGCCTTTAAAAACCCCAATGCAAGTGGTAGCAAGTGTGCAAATACATATTTAGATGTAACATTTTTTATTTTTTTGAAATTAAAGTGACAAAGCCGCTAGAATGAGAAGGAGAAAAAGTGCACATGCATTGCATACCCCTCTGGCACTCAAAGAGTTAAGTGCTTTTTCACTCAGGTGAAAGAACTATATTATCCTCTGGCTACAGTTCTGTTTCCTGTGATCTAATCTCCCCTTTCTACACAATCCTCCACCGATCCCGTAGCAGGGTGGTGGTGGTGATGGGGGGTGTTTCATGGCTGACCTGAGGCCCCTGGAGGAAATGTTTAGGATCCTTAACCCCTTAAGGACCCATGCCGGACTGGTGATGGTCTTGGCAAGTCATTGACTTCTTGGATGGCAACGTGGCTGTATGGCTGCCTGTGTGCTGGATCGGACGGTTGTTTAGGGGTTAAGTTTAGTCATAGCCTTCCTCTTTCTTTCTTCCTATTTGTGGGAAAATCATCCACATTTACATGTTGTGCACACAGAACTGCATCACTCCTCACTGGACATCTGACCAAACAAATTATTTGGCTCCTTTATGTAATAATTGTAATGCTGGAAGCCCAAGATGAGTCCCCTAGAGACTGGAGGCCCCCAGTGAACATCCGTGTACGTCCATGTATTAAAAGTGGGCTGTTGAAGTTCAGTCCTCAAGGGCCACCAGCAGGCCAGGATGTAAGGATTTCCCTGATTAATCACAGGTGAGATAATCAATGGGTCATTCATTGTGTCTGACTCACCTGTGCTTAATCAGGGAAATCCTTACATCCTGGCCTGTTGGTGGCCCCTGAGGACTGAACTTGGACAGCTCTGCATTAAAATGCCCCTGTGACCGATGGCTGGCTCATGTGAGTGCCAGCTGAATATTATTGGATCTCGACTAGATAGGATGTTGATCCAGTGAAATATCTGACTGCCAGTGTTTGGGCCATGGAGAGTGTTATTTCAGTACTGTCAGAGTTGTCGTACAAGAGTAATTGAATGATAAAGTATCCCCCTCCCGCCCCTTTTACCTAGTGTAAGCCACCTCCCCTCAGATGTAGAATCTGGTCTCTTGACCACACAGGTCGCAGCAAGGGACAATCTTCTTACTGTGATCAGTAAAAGGGGCAGGAGGGGATACTTTATCATTCAATTACTCTGGAACTACAACTGTGACAGTATTGAAATAACACTCTCCATGGCCCAAATACTATGAAGATTAATTGGAGCTGCTTTTATTTTGAAACATTACTAGCCCTTTAAATCTTAACCCTTTGAGTGCCATAGTGGTACGGAATGCATTGCAAATATAAGTTCTGTGCAGCCAAGTGGCTCTAATTCACTGTGATACTGTTCTATATTTAGCCAACATTTAAATTTGCAATTGATTTTCAAGGCCACTAAAAACAGTAATCCACACATTATATACGGGTGTGCGCCAAAATCTATTTTTAAAATAAAAAAAAAATCTCTGAACTATTACATTACCCAGAAGTGCTCCCAAAAATTATGTGTGATTTAAGTGATTAAGATGTTGCTCATTTTTTAGACCATTGGTAAAAGTGATTATTTGATTAAATCAGCAGAAATAAATCTTTCAGACGTTATGAATGGCCTAAAAATGCATAAAATCTTAATCACTTAACTCATACTAATTTTAGCACATTTTATGAGAAATAACTGAAAAGACAAGGAACTGTGGGAGTATTTCTGGATAATGTTTTAATTCAGCGTAATTTTTTTCTTTTAAAAATAGGCATTGGCCGCTCGCCCGTGTATGATGTGTGAATTACCATTTGTAGTGCCCTTGAGAATTTATTGCAAAATTTGAACATTAGCTAAATATAGAAACGTATCACAGTGCATTAGCGCCTCTTGGCTGCCCTGAACTTCCATTTGTAAGATTTAAGATCTTAGATCCTCTTTAATCATGGCTGTTTTCTTTTTCTATTAAAGAGAAAATATTCCCTTGGATTAAGTTGCTCTTAAGGGGATAGTAATGTTTCACAAAAAAACAGCTCCAGTTAATCTTCATAGTATTTGGGACATGGAGAGTGTAATTTCAATACTGTCAGAGTTGTAGTACAAGAGTAATTGAATGATAAAGTATCCCCATCCCGCCCCTTTTACCTAATAACACTGCTCACCTCAGATGTGGAATCTGGTCTCTTGACCGGACAGATCACAGCGAGGGACAATCTTCTTCTGTGATCATAAGGAAAACCCTGACAGATTTTTCAGGTCTTCCCTTATGCTCACTGAAGATTGTCCCTCTCTGCGATCCATCCAGACAGTCTTGCTGCTCTGAGGTGAACAGTGTTACATCAGTAAAAGGGGCGGGAGGGGGATACTTTATCATTCAATTACTCTTGAACTACAACTCTGACAGTACTGAAAGAACACTCTTCACGGCCCAAATACTATGAAGATTAATTGCAGCTGCTTTTATTGTGACACATTACTATACATTTAAAGGGGAGAGAACACTTATTCACACGCTTATAACCTCCAATTACATGACCAGAAAATCCAGTGGATAAATTGTGCCGTAGTGCATTTGTTCCAGAGATGACATCCAGAACTGACTGACGATTTTATATTCATGGAGGTGGACATGGCAGTTGCTTGTGTTTTTTTTTTCTCTCCTTCAGTCTGAGTCAGGCACATGAGCCTACTTAACCATTTGATACTTTGAGTGCCCCTCTGGCATGCAAATGGGTTAAAACCAGAGGTTTTCTCAGTGCATTGCAAAGCTCTGATCCTTAAAGGATTAAGAGTAACTCGAACAGTGGACATAGTTTTGTGTTCTGTGGTCCTACTAGCAGCTGTCATGGCCACCTCTTGGATAGACATCCAGGACTGATTGACATCAAGTCTTAACTTTTTGAGTGCCTGAGGGGCACGCAACGCATTGTACCTCCGTCTGACACTCAAAGGGTTAAATGAAGGAGGAAGGAACAAATTCAGAGGGACCGTTAGGATTTGCCCCCAATTTTGTGCACTTTGTCTTTATAAAGGTGGCTCTTTGAAGCTATAATAAAGTGAACAACATGAATTAACCCCTGGGATGGTAGAGAAGTCTCCAATGCTTTACAAGTCAATGGGGAAGATTCACTAAGCGGTGATAAAGAGGAGTGACTTCTCCAGTTTATCACTTCTCCAAGTCCTGTGTTATTCTATGGAGCCTATTCACTAAGATTTCTTCAAATTTGTAGATCGTAGTGCATTGGCTTCATAGAATAACATAGGAACTGGAGAAGTTATCTCCGCTTTATCACCTCTTTATCACTGCTTAGTGAATCTCTCCCAACGTCCTGGATATCTCTGTAGCATCCAAGCAATTAGTGGATTAGTAAATATCTAATATAAACTTCTTAGTTTATTTTTTTAATTTTATTTCTGTAGATAGATACTTGAAGAAAGCTAAAATTACAGTGAGTGGGAACTAAAGGGCAACATGAAGAAATAATTAAAAGTATATGTTACAGCTCAGTATTTTACTTGTTAAAGGGATAGTAATACTTTATTATTACTATCCCTCATATTGTAGGTATTTGAAAAATAATTTAATAGCCCCCAGGTTCATCTCTTAATCCTTTATGGTTTGAGAGATAACCAATGGCAAAGTACCCCCCCTCCCTCCCTCCCTCCCCCTTCCCTGAAGTCAGAGTTTTACTGACTGCAGGGATATCCGGTCTGACTTTAATCATGCGGCTCTGCAGCAGAGCCGAGATCCCGTTAGTGACAAAGAAGTATTTCACTGAAACGGTCTTCTATGTGTGCTTGGTTTGTGCTTGGTTTGCAAACACATGTAGAAGACCGTTTAAGTGAAATAATTCTTTGTCACTAACGCGATAGTGGCTCTGCTGCAGAGCCGCATGATGAGAGACAGACCAGATATCCCTGCAGTCAGCACAACGCTGACTTCAGGGAAGGGGGAGGGAGGGGGAACTTTGCCTTTGGTTTCTCTCAAACCATAAAGGTTTGAGAGATGAACCTGGGGGCTATTAACTTATTTTGCAAATATCTACAATATGGGGGATAGTAATAATAAAGTATTACTATCCCTTTAAACACGGTTACTTCCACCTCTGGCAGTTGCAGCATTATAAACCTACAGAACTAACTGCACGTTTTAACAGAGCTTCTTGTCCTGCCCCCAGCTGAAGCCGCCAGCTGCGGTCAAATCAACAGCTCACAGCACTAAGGGCAGAATGCAAGAAATTGGAGAATTCACTATTTTTTTGAAAGCCATAAATGTACGCTTTATTTGCGATTGCTCATGTTTTGATGCAAGAAAAATGTGAACACCTTGATGCTGAATAGCACATGCTCATAAACGGCAAAGTCAGTGAATGCGCCTAAATTAATGGCAACGTTTCTGAATGTACCTAAATTAACGGCAAAGTTAGTCAGACTTATGAAGATGTGTGCTAATTGCTTTTCTGAATTAGACGCAATCACTCATCTTCTCACAAATCTATGGACATTTTAGGTACACATGCTTTTTGAAATACTTTCACAAAAATAACATGCAAACATTTGCTAATTGTAAAAAAAAATCACAATTTAGTAACATTTTGGTACTAATCATGTTGACACTGTAAATAGCGACTGTGCACATTTCTTTCATTCCTCCCCAAGACACCATAATATTCATGTGAAAAAGCTACTTGAGTGCACCATGCAGAAGTTGTAGCAAGGAATGAGTAACACCTTGACAAATCCCAATGACAAATAGTCAAACTGGCTCTACTTTATATAGATTGCTTAAATTTGAACTTGCATATAACATACCTTGCTGCAGAAACCACCAAAATATTAACTCATTTTTTTTTTTTTTTTTTAATTGAGGTTTTGGTTACATAGTTTGGCTGAAATACATTCAAGATTTCCTGTCATGCCCAGGCAGACATTTTAGGCAAACCTCAATCCTATTGGCTTTGCAGGAGGTTGTGAGGTCCAATCAAGCCAATAGGAACCATCAGATGATTATCTGGAACTCACAGCGCCAACTCTGGGGAGGAGGAGCCCAAGGGGGACCTATTCATTGAGGCTGGACGAACTGTGGTTACCTAGTATAAGACTGAACTTTATCATAAATATAGCCTTTTTACATGTTGCTCTACAAGGAATATTCTGTGGATGAAGGTGGATATGTGTTTCACATCTCCTCCTTGGTTCCTACATGTTCTCACTAATAACCAGGTCTTGTGTGTTTTACGGCCAGGTCTGTGAAACTCCTCAACCTCCCCGTCTTACTGAGGCCACAGAAGGTGAAGAACTTGCTGGGTCAGAAGTTGTCCACCAAGAGTCCGTTTATCTACTCGCCAATCATTGCTCACAACCGCAGCGATGAGAAGAACAAAAAAATAGGTAAGAGACACCAAATTTTACCTCCTGAACTGTCTGCTTCTTGTGCAGGTTCCCACGCCTTCCTCCTCATGGTGTAGAAATACTATCCTGGCATGGTTAAAATGGGCATGTCATATTGAATTAAAGTCTGAATTTCTGAAAAATCCATTTAAAACTGCATACGTATCAAGTTAGTTTAAAGACAAGGAGCTGAATAGGAGGTAGTCATTATTTTAATTCTTTATGAAGAGCTCTCTGAGCATGGTACAATATGCTAATATGTGTAAATGAAGCTTTTCAGTATGGTGTCATATGCTAATTAAGCTCTCTGCTACTCTGAGAGACTTTCACTGTTTCCAGAAAGAAAACGTAATTGTTAATCTACTGGTCTTTTATATAAAGTGATACGTAGTTTGTTTTGAATGAAGGTTTCAAACATGTAATCAAATTCAAGGTGACTAATCCACATTAACATAACTGTGATTGTATCTCAGGATCTCTGGTGGAACCCATCTCAGAAATGTGTACTTTTGTGTCCTTACCTTATGTTGAGGCACAGACTCCATTCCTCGTTGTGTTTAAGGAATGTTACCAGTAATAAATACCATCTGGTTATCTTACTATGGCCAGAAAAACCTAATGGCCAGTATGATTTTTGCTCTTGCTCAATGGTTTAAAATATGTAATCTCCAAGCGGCCCTGGATGTCACGTACATGTAGACAAACATGACTCTTAGTGGGTGGAATTTGTGTCCTATCTCTTGCCAGAGTCGTATGCACCACCATGAACACAAAATCCAGGACTGATTGAGGATGATGTGGTCGAAGTACAAAGAATAAATGGAACAATTCTGGAGCAAATCTACTGCACCATAGGAAACAAAATAAAAATTCTCCAAATTACCATTTACTTAAATGGGGCCTTTACTTCCTTGAATCCTAGAGACATGGCAAATAAGGGAATCTTCCTTGCTCCCCTGGGACTTTCAGGGCTCACAAGACTGCCCCAGCTTCAGGGGCAGGTCTACTCTTATTGGGACAGGTCTTTATAGTGTATGATTGGAGTGATAGGTGCCCTTTAAAGGGATAGTAATGTTTCATAATAAAAGCAGCTCTAAGTAATCATCATAGTATTAGGACTTTGGAGAGTGTTATTTCAATTCTGTCAGATTTGTAGTTCAAGAGTAATTCAATGACAAAGTATCCCCCTCCCGCCCCTTTTACTGCTGTAACACTGTTCAGCCAGATGAGAAGGGAGGTGCCTAGGTAGACTGCAGAAAGGGACAGTCTTCAATTAAGATAAGGGAAAAAGCTGAAAAACTTGTCAAGGAGGGCAGGGCTTTCATTGTTCTCATAGGAGGAAGACTGTCCCCTTCTGTTCTCTGTCTGGTCTATGGACTGAATTCCACATCTGAGAAGAGATGGCTTACACTAGGTAAAAGGGGTGGGAGGGGAAACTTTGCTTGTGAATATCTCTCAAACCATAAAGGTTTGATAGATAAGACTTATATCCCCCATATTGTAGACATTTGTAAAGTAATTTAATAGCCCCCAGGTTCATCTCTCAGACCTTTATGGTTTGAGAGATAACCGAAGGCAAAGTTCCCCCCTCCCTCCCCCTTCCATGAAGTCAGCGTTGTGTTGACTGCAGGGGAAGTCTGTCGAACGACAGGCTTGTGGCTCTGCAGCTGAGCCGAGATCCTGTTAGTGAAAAAGAATTATTTCAATGAAACGGTCTTCTACATGTGCTTGGTTTGTGCTTGGTTTGCAAGCACATGTAGAAGACCGTTTCAGTGAAATAATTATTTGTCACTAACGCGAGCGCGGCTCTGCTACAGAGCCGCCTGATGAAAGTCAGACCGGATATCCCTGCAGTCAGTACAATGCTGACTTCAGGGAAGGGCGAGGGAGGGGGAACTTTGCCTTCGGTTATCTCTCAAACCATAAAGGATTGAGAGATGAACCTGGGGGCTATTACATTATTTTACAAATATCTACAATATGGGGGATAGTAATAATAAAGTATTACTATCCCTTTAAGGGAATAGAATTCCCCGGTATGTCTTAAACTATAATACAGATAATTAATTATACACATTTATTCATAGCTACATACACTCACACACACACACACACACACACACACATATATATATAGATAGATAGATACAGACATGTATGCATACATAAATACACATATACATCTCCACAGACAGACCACTGTTATAAGTCATATTTGATCCATTTGACTTTCTTACAGATATCTCTATAAAAATCACCTTTTAATCCAGTCAGAATTTTAGGGAGTTTTATTTGTTCCCTGTTGTGTGATTGCTTTGCCCCAGAAATGCGGTGCTTTCTTAGAACATTAGAACATGATGTCTCTAACGACACTTGTCTTTCCACTTTCATGGGAGGTGGAACAGGCAATCGATACAGCTCAATCTTCAGGTGTGAGCTGGGAGCTCGCACCGTCATTGATTAGCTCTGATTGATAGCAGCAGATCGCTCTTCCTAGGAAGCCTTTTCACCAAATTAACCACTTAGTGACCGTCCGCACACGGCCGGCACTTAACGCCCGCTGAACTTTTTTCCCCATTACCTACAATGACTTCCGGGACGTACATGTACGTCCTCTGTCGCTAAGTGACAGTTTCTGCAGGACGTACATGTACATCCATTGTCGGGAAGGGGTTAATAATGCAGTAGCCTTTGGTCGTCTCGAAATGTAGGGAGCCATTTTCAGCCTCCGCAGGATACAGGTGGAAATCCCACCAGTTATTATGTTTCAGTTTGTGACAAGGAGCTGAGCCTGTCGTTTTGCCTGTCGGATATCATTATTTTACAGGGTATGACGACCTCCCTGATACAAAAAGAGATTTATTTATTTTAAACTCAGAGAAAAACACATCTGAGATTGCTCTTATCATTATCTGATTGTTACTTTAACCCATTGAGTGGTGAACATGGGTGCAATGCTTTGTGAATCAATGTGATGGAGAACCAGAAGGGGCGCGATACCACTCTATCTCATTTTATTTGGTTTATTTATTTTAATAAATTTGTTATACATTTGGTATTATACTTGGTTCCAGTATATATATTTGTATCCTGAGAGGTGTATATCCGGAGCAGGGCGGATTTGTATTTCTTTGCTTGCTATACCGGTTGCTAGTCAGCTCACTGATTTTATCACTCTCTTTATTGTGTATTGTGTTATACTGTAAGAGTGGTATTGCGCCCCCTTCTGGTTCTTTTTTGTGTCTTCTCCAGGGGTTTCTTGGAAGATCCCTGTCCATTTGTTGGGTAGCAGCATCTAACTCTATTATTGGCGTGATTGAGTGGGGGCACTCAAGAATCCTCCATTTGATTTGATTTAAAGGGATAGTAATACTTAAAATGAAAAAAAAAAATATGTTGTAGGGTTTATCCCCCTGAGTAAAACAAGAGTACTCCCACTGCTGAACAGTGTTTCATTCAAAAGTTATTAATTTTCATAGTTGAATTTTTTAGGTGCAATATCACAGTGGCCTGAAATTGTACAGTGGCGCTGTTGCTACACCATCCTATGGAGATTTATGGTCCTGGGACCAGAGCTGTCCATAGGATCGTGTAGCAACAGCGCCACTCTACAATTTCAGGCCACTGTGATATTGCACCTAAAAAATTCAATTTTGAAAATTAATAACTTTTGAATAAAATACCTCTCAGCAGTGGGAGTACCTTTGTTTTACTCAGGGGGATAAACCCTACAACATTTTTTTTTTTTACATTTTAAGTATTACTATCCCTTTAAAGGTGGTGGTGTATACAGCCCAAGATTTATTACACTAGGAGAGCCCCTCCTATGTTTTTTCTGTTTCTTCAATGTGATGGAGACCTTGTTAGCTTTGCAGGGGATAAAAGCTCAATTTACATAAAAGGGAAAACATTCATATTGACTTAAATGGGGCTTTTAACCCCTTGACTGCCAAATACCTCTCCAACTTCAATATCGGCACACACAGTCTCAAGAAATGTTCTCTGGTCCCGTCTCAGGTCCTCCATTTTCTCCGTATGAGATTAAACAATTCAGGGGAATCTTTTTCTTCCAGACTACAAGATTTTAGTCATTGTCCCTTCAGGTGACTCAGTCAGTATCCCAGCAGACTTTGATGGTGCAGGAGTAATAATAATAATAATAATAATCCTTTATTTATATAGCGCACACAGGTTCCACAGCTTTTTACACTCATATTGGTTCCTGTCCCCATTGGGGCTCACAATCTAAATTCACCTATCAGTATGTTGTTTTTTTTGGAGTGTGGGAGGAAACCGGAGTATCTGGAGGAAACCCACGCAAACACAGTGAGAACATACAAACTCATTGCAGATGTTGTCCTTGGTGGGATTTGAACCCAGGACCCCAGCGCTGCAAGGCAACAGTGCTAACCACTGAGCCACTGTGCTGCGTACATGGAGGTACTAGGTTAATTAGTCTCTACTCTGGAAGCATTCCCAATTGCACAATTTCATACAAAAGTGATGCAGCTGGACATTCTCAGGAATTGGTCCAGGCAACAGTTTCACCTTTCCTGTGTCATATCGCTGTTTGACAGGATGAAGGTGGGCCTTCAATGGTGACGTCAGAGACCTCTTCAGAGAGAGAGCCCTTTGGTTATCCCAAATTGGTTAATAGTCATGATGGACACCACTCTGGTTCACCAAACTGTGCAGGCTTTTTGGATTAGGGAGGAGAACATTCTGTCCACAAATGTTCTGCAGCTTCAGGTGATTCTTCTAGCTCTGCAGCATTGGTGTCAGTCCCTCCATGGACCCCCTGTGTAGATCAGTCCGGAGTTTCTGAGTTGCCAGTGTCCAGGTCCTGGCACTTGGGCACTCAATCAGAATGTATTCACTTTCATACTTGATATTTGGGGTCTCCTTGTGGTCCTAATGATCTCTCAAGTTCAGATCTCTGAACTTCAAGTACTTTGCCGGGTCGTAGTATCCTCTAGATCACTGTAGAAACAATGGCCATCCCATGGGATTTTCCTCTAGTGAACATGTTCCATCTGAGGACAGAAGGGTTCATGTCATTCTGAGTGCCTCGTTTTCGTGGTATCGGATCTGTTTTTCTGATATGGTCAAACTATCTGTAGTGGAGCCGTTTCAGCTTCCTCTGCAACAGGACCTTTTCTCTCAGGGTACACTGTGTCATCCACATTTGGAGAAGTTGGCTTTGATGGCTGTCCTCTTCTGAGGCCAGCAGCTTGAGAAAAAAAGACTGTCATTAAGATGCGAGTCTCTTCCAAGGCAGATAACAAGGTATAGTCCCTGTTATATAAGTGGTGTGAGGATCGTGGGTCGAGGCTGCAACCTTTTTGTCTTCTGGTTGTCTTGGATTTTCTTCAGTATGGTCTCCAGAAAGGACTTGGTTTTCATTCTATTAAAGTTCAAATTTCAGCTCTTTCTGTCCTTTTCCAAAGGTGTATTACCTTACTACCTGATGTTTACACTTTAGTACAAGGGGTGTTTCATGTCTACCCTAACTTTAGGGATCCCACTCATCTGTGGGATTTGATCTTGGTTCTGGGAGTACTTCAGTAGGCTTCTTTTGAGACCTTGCCTTTGGTTTCCCGGTGTTTCTTCATGCTTAAGACTACCTTTCTCTTTGCTATTGTTGATTCAGCGGGTGACTGAACTTCAGGCTTTATCTTGTAAGCCACCCTTTTTGGTCTCTCACCCCGACACGGTGTTTAGTTAGTACAGGATAGCTGATTCTTGGTTCCAGGATTTCAGGACCTCAAACGCCTATCATTGTGGAGTTACTTATGTCAAAATGCCACATTTAAAATGTTGTTTAATCATTCTCCCATTATACTACTCTAGCCTAATACTAACCTAATCCAAATCCTATCTCTAACCATAACACAAAATTACTCCTTCCCCCTAACAATCCTAATCCTAACCCAAAATATACCTCCCCTCACCTAATCCTAACCATACCCCAAACATTCCCCCCTCACCTTAGTAATCCTAACCCTAACCATACCCCAAACATTCCCCTCCACACTAACAATCCTAATAAAGCAACATTTTAATTGCAACATTTTGATGCAAAAGACATTATAAATGCTCAGCAATTACTACTTGACAGGGCAATAGGATACAAATATTTTGGACACAGAAATGATTCGTAGCGGCCATTAGGATTTTCTTACCATATTAGAGGGCAGTTATCCCCGAAAACCAATGCAACCCACACAGTTTCTGGTTGCCTTCCAGGTAAGGGGGTGAGTTTACTGGCACCTCCCTCCCACTTCTAAGAACAGCTGGTAGGAGCCATTTTGCGGTTGCCCAGTTCAGTCCTGGGCTTTTCACTAAGCCTGCTCTAGCAGTAGAACACAGTAACTGCCTTTTAACCTCTTAAGTACCAGAAAGTTGTACATTAGGGGTCATTCTTAAGAGATGTTGTGTCCCTTTATTCAGCTGAAGTGCCTCTGGCCAAAGAAACCCATTTGTTTCTTGAACGTGAATATATTTTCGGTGCTTTTGACATGTTAATTTCTTTTGATGGATGTTATCTTATGTGATTAGAAAATTGAAAGATGTCACAATTAATATGCATGCATATATAATAAAATAAAAATATATGAAACGTGTTCCCAGCCCTCCGGTTATTAATGGATGTTGGAAACGCTGGAGGTCATTGAGCCTGAATGAAGGTCGTAGGGAAACGTGACATAAAAATAGATTTTATTTGATATTTTTTGCCTGTAAATGTTGTGTAAGAATTAAAATAGTTCAGCATAGGGTTTTAATTAACCTCTTAAGGACAAGGGGGGTGTTATCAATCTACCTGCATCAAAGGGGTGAAATAAGTCCCAAATTTCCTTTGCTTTAAATTGGGCTTTTAACCCCTTGAAATCTAGTGATGTTAAATTTCCATTTACTGAAATGACGATTTAACCTCTTGAGCACTAGAGAAGCCTCGAAGGCATTGTTTCGTGATTTGTTGCAGTCCTCTCTAGCTTTCAAGGAGTTAAAAGCACCACTTAAATCAGTGGGAATTTGGGGGATATATATTTGCACCTGTTCTGCACTTCTTTAGCCCTTTCATTGACAGAAAGGGTTAATTTACTGAAAGCAGCCCTTAGTGCGTTGGCTCCATGGTACAGCATAGGAACTGGAGAATTTATCTCAACGCAGTGCCCCTCCCTTCAGTGTTCCTCTGGGTTGAAGCCTGATATATTTGTTATACAGTAATTGTAATGAGGCCAATATTATTGACTAAGATAATAACATAGTTGACGTGGCTGAAAAAGGACATGTGTCCATCGAGTCCAGCCCATGCCAAAAACACCCCTGTTGATCCAGAGGAAGGGAAAAAAAAATTAAAAACCCTGAAGCCATTTCCAATTTAGCCCCAAGTGAGTAAAAAAATTCCTTCCTTACTCCAAATGGCAGTCAGTTCCTTGGATCAACTTCCTATCTGCATTGAAGCCAACTGTCATACTTTTCAATATTTTTCTGTGCTAGATAGGTATCCATTGCTTTTTTGAAAGCAGTTACATTATCTGCAAGTACATCATCCCGAGGAGAAGAATTCCATAGCTTTACCGCCCTTACTGTAAAGAATCCCTGCCTTTGTTTTTGTCAAAAGCACCTTTCCTCTAGTCTTAATGGATGACCTCTTGTTCTTAGCTCCGCTCTTTGCGTAAATAATTAATTGGATAGTTCTTTGTATTGACCTTGAATGTATGTGTAAATGTAATCATATCACCTCTTAGACGTCTCTTCTCTAATGTAAACAAACCCAGTTTGGCTAGTCTCTCTTTATAACTCAGATCCTCCAATCCCTCTATCAGTTTTGTTGCACGTCTCTGCACTCTTTCCAGTTCAACAATGTCTTTTTTAAGAACTGGCTGCCAAAACTGTACTCCATATTCTAGATGAAGCCTAACCAAGGATTTATACAGAGGTAGGATAATCACATCCCTTGCATCTGCACCTATTTTATGCAGGATTGCACCCTATTTGCTCTTGCAGCAGCTGAGTGACTGCACACTTCTGTGAATCACTTCAGAATCCTCTTCATGTTCTAGATCAGTGGTTCTCAACCAGCGTGCCGTGTACCCTTTCTTACTCCTTGAAATCTGACCTATAAAATGTTCGAAGTTCCCTGAAAATTCCAGACTGCGTGTTTAGGGGTACTTTGAGCAAAAAAAGATTGAGAACTATGGTTGTAGACTAAAGTTCTAACTGGGCAAATGCAGCTAATCTCAGCTGGAGTGAACACAGATGCTCCCTACACCATTAACCCCCTAAAGGGATAGTAATGTTTCATAATAAAAGCAGCTCCAATTAATCATCATAGTATTCGGGCCATGGAGAGTGTTATTTCAATACTGTCAGAGTTGTAGCTCAAGAGTAATTGAATGATAAAGTATCCCCCTCCGGCCCCTTTTACTGATGTAACACTGCTCACCTCAGAGCAGCAAGACTGTCCGGATGGATCGCAGTGAGGGACAATCTTCAGTGAAAAACCTGTCAAGGGGGGCAGGGTTTTCCTTATGCTAACAGTAAGAAGATTGTTCAAGAGTAATTGAATGATAAAGTATCCCCCTCTCGCCCCTTTTACTGATGTAACACTGCTCACCTCAGAGTAGCAAGATGGTCTGGATGGATCGCAGAGAACATAAAGGAAAACCTGAAAAACCCATCAAGGGGGGCAGGGTTTTCCTTATGATCACAGTAAGAAGATTGTCCCTTGCTGAGATCTGTTCGGTCAAGAGACCAGATTCCACATCTGAGGGGAGGTGTGTAACACTAGGTAAAAGGGGAGGGAGGGGGATACTTTATCATTCAATTACTCTTGAACTACAACTCTGACAGTACTGAAATAACACTCTCCATGGCCCAAATACTATGAAGATTAATTGGAGCTGCTGTTTTGTGAAACATTACTATCCCTTTAAGGATTGCATAGACTACATTCAGGATCCGGCACGTCAGCGATCACATGTAACTGCTTGCCGAAAGAGAGGCTGAACCTGTCTCCTCCGGTCTTGGAGCAGTCCGTTTCAGACTCCTGTGGTGATCACAAGACTCCAGCACAAGCGCTTTGTTCACAATAGTCATGGCGTTCCAGGATCGTCACATGCCCTTAAGGCATGGACCCTTCGAATGGTTCTGGCATGTCACTTGTCTTTAATGGGTTAATTTCCAGAAAAATTTTATTGTTATGGTTACTTTTTTAAAATGTGAATGATAATCATATTTGATCCAGTCGTTTTGTCCATGTTCAGATTTTCTACAGTTTTGTGAATTTTTATATATTTAACAATGCTTAATGAATTGTGATTGGATTAAGAATATCCATATCTAATACAACCGTTTGATTTGTTAAATGAGAACTAAAATGTTTGAATAATTTCACCTACTTCCTTTACTGTGGGCAGAAAACACTGCTGCGTCCGCCTCCATAGACATTGGTGTCTTTCGAACAAAGGCTTAAAGGGATAGTAATACTTAAAGGGATAGTAAACCCCCCCCCCAACAACTTGACGGCAAAATACAGCAATCATAGAAACATACCGAACTCACTTTGTCCCATAGTAACATAGTAACATAGTAACATAGTAGATAAGGCTGAAAAAAGACATGCGTCCATCAAGTCCAGCCCAAACCTTTATGGTTTGAGAGATGTAAGGCAAGACAGACCTCCGCTCCCTCACCCTTCTCATACGTCTGCTGTATAGCGGACATCATGAGATCCGGCTTCCAGCACCAGATGGCGGCTCTGCAGGAGCGCTGTCATCTAGATACCTCCGTATTATTACTTCATGGGTATGGTCTACAACATGTGCCTGGCTTGCAAGCACATGTTGTAGACCATTCCTATGAAGTAATTATACAGAGATATCTAGATGTCAGAACTCCTGCAGAACCGCCGAAAGTCGGCTGACCGGATTCTGCCTCTGACAGCTTTACAGCTCGTCAGGCAGAAGGGGGGAAGGACTGGAGGACTGTCTTGCCTTACATCTCTCAAACCATAAAGGTTTGAGAGATGGGACTAAGTGCGTTCGGTATGTTTCTATGATTGCTGTATTTTGCCTTCAAGTTGTTGGGGGGGGGGTTTACTATCCCTTTAAGTATTACTAATCCCCATATTAAAGTCCTGTTAAAAATAAATGTATTGCCCCCAGTGTCATCTCTCAAACCTTTATGGTTTGAGAGATGATCGCTCCTAAAGTTGTCCTCTCCCTCCCCCTTCCCCGAAGTCAGCGTTGTAGCTGACCGAAGGGAAATCCGGTCTTACGATCATCAGCAGCAGAGCCGCGATCGCATTAATAAAAAAAAAATCTTTCACTAAAACGGTCTTCTACGTGTGCTTGCAAATCAAACACAAACCAAGCACACGTAGAAGACCATTTCAGTGAAAGATTTCTTTTTTATTAACGTGATCATGGCTGTGCTGGAGAGCCGCTTGAAAGTTGTACGACTGGCTTCCCTGCAGTCAGCTAGAATGCTGACTACGGGGAAGGGGGGGAGAGTGCAACTTTAGGAGCGATCATCTCTCAAACCATAAAGGTTTGAGAGATGGCACTGGGGGCAATACATTTATTTTTAATAGGACTTTAATATAGTG
This sequence comes from Rhinophrynus dorsalis, assembly GCA_037306005.1. Lineage (NCBI taxonomy): Eukaryota > Metazoa > Chordata > Amphibia > Anura > Rhinophrynidae > Rhinophrynus > Rhinophrynus dorsalis. The sequence goes on from CM074723.1 coordinate 22,134,530, forward strand.
ATTAGAAATACTTAAGTATTACTATCACTTTAACCCTTTGAGTGCCAGAGTGGTACGGAATGCATTGCAAAGCAATGCATTCCGTACCACTGTGGCACTCAAAGGGTTAAGGACAAAATTCATGGGGCCACTAGGATTTTCTGGCCATAGTAATGTAAGGGGAGGTTATTATGATGAGGTGTTGATGGAATTCTGTGCTGGTGGCTGGAGAGCCACCGCTCCATATTGATTTTCCCCTTATCCCAGCTGGTGGGCTCCAGGCAGCAGGACCAGCATAGTTGGACTAGGCTTTCCCTCTACTGCATGGGGCCTCTTTAGAAATCCCTAGCTGCTATTGCGGGGCTCGGTGGCAGTGGCTGGAGAGCCACCACACCATTTTATTTTTACTTTTTACGTCTTTCTGGGTTTCCCAGGCCTTAGAAAAAAAAGATGAGATCTTTCTCTTTCTCTTGCTTTTCTTCTGGCTTTGCCCAGTTGGCACCTCTTGCAGCGGGCTCTGCTCAGATGGCCACTATTGTGGTCCACAATTTTTTCTTCAGTGGTCAGTTATATAGTTTGCCAGATCAGTCTTCCTGATGGTCAAACTGTGCAATTATATTTTACTGTGGAACTTACTCGGTCCAATTCAAGGTGCTAGTCCCCTGGGGAACCTATGTGGGTTAATATTATGGCGAGCAGCCCTGCATTTATCTAGGGTGTCTTTCATTCACTAGATAAAGGTCCCTTCATGCAGGATTCATCACTGGAGGAGAAGGAAACAGGGGGCGTAGATGGGGATAATGCTTCCCCTCTTTGGAGGATTACCTTGAGGATTTCAGAAGACACCAAGCTCTTTTTATCCAGGCACATTTTTTTGGATGCTTCCCCCCCAAGTTGAGTGCTGCTTGGGCCCTCCTCTGTGCCCTCCTCTCCAGACACACATTCTTCCAGATACAGCCCAGATGGACAATCATCTAGATTCTACTATTAAAATACATTTTTTGGCCAGCATCTGCCACATCGTGGGTGGCGAGGTCCATAGCTGTGTGGGTGAACAGTTTCTCAAAGACGTTATATATGCGGAGCCTTTCACTGGGGATATTGCTCATATGTGCATTATAATTTGCAGGAATATGTCAAGTTTAAGTTTGTTGTTAAAGGGATATTAATGTTTCACAAAAACAGCAGCCCCAATTAATCTTCATAGTATTTGGCCCATGGAGAGTGTTATTTCAATACTTGTCAGAGTTATAGATCAAGAGTAATTGAATGATAAAGTATCCCCCTTCCACCCCATTTGCTTAATGTAAGCCACCTCCCCTCAGATGTGGAATCTGGTGTCTTGACCGGATAGATCACAGCAAGGGACAATCTTCTTACTGTGATCATAAGGAAACCCTTGCCCTCATTGACAGGTTTTTCAGGTTTTTCCTTATGCTCACTGAAGATTGTTCCTCTCTGCTATCCATCTGGACAGTCTTGCTGCTCTGAGGTGAGCAGTGTTACATCAGTAAAAAGGGCGGAAGGGGGATATTTTATCATTCAATTAATCTTGAACTACAGCTCTGACAGTACTGAAATAACACTCTCTGTGGCCCAAATACTATGAAGATTAATTGGAGATGCTTTTATTGTGAAGCATTACTACCCCTTTAATGACTTTTCACTTAGAAAATCAACAAAACATTACATTTGACCAGGGGTTCCCAAACTTTTGAATACAACTGTGTGAATATATAGAATCTCAAGATGTTAATATAAATCATTTCAAAATGCGGATGTGTAAAATTTCACTACATTGATAGACAGAATTTCAAGAGACTGATGTATAAAATCTGAAGACTTTGTTGAAAAAAAATCTCAAGAGTTTTATACATGAATTTATTAATGTATCGATTCTAAAGATGTTGAAGTCTAAAGTATGGAAATATATCTGTATAAATCTTAAGGTACTGATTAAGAAAAAGCATAGCATTGATAGAATCTGAAGTTACTGATGTATTAAATATGAAGACCCTGCGGTATCAAATCTCAGGATGTATAAAATCCCCAGATATTAATGTATAGCATTTCAAGACTTTGATATATAAAATTTCAAGAAATAGTTTTATAATATATCAAGACATTGATGTGTAAAACAGCAGGACACTGATGTTTAGAATCTCAGGACACTGATAGCTATATTCTCAAGCTGTTAACATCTAATTTATCAAATGGATATTCCTTGTTGTGACAGCTGGAGAGTCAGCATTGTTAAATTTACAGGCTAAATCGGGAATAATTTATCAGAGTAACAAATTCCATGTTTCTTTACTATATTTAATTTAGTAAGGTAATCTTTCAGCATTGCAGGAATTTTAACCAGAGAGCAGGGGACAGGGGAAGGGGGGGGGTGCCCTAAGTCGAGAGAAGTCAGTGAACATATGATACTGTTCCTATAACTTATTATCGAGAGCTGAAGTCTGTGACTCACGCTCTCTCACTGAGTGCATTATAAACATCTGTTAGCATTATAACTAACAATTTGTTTAAAAAAAAATTTGAGATTTAATGACTTTTGAATTAAACATCTCCCAACAATGGGTGCAAAAATATAACATTTTTATTCATAACAAAAACATACTGTTCCTTTAAGTCTACAACTTTTAAGCCTATGAAGGACTTTTCACCATTATGGAAAATAAAAATACTTAATATTAACCAGGCTGACTAGAAGCTCCCTTTATTAATTAATTATTATTATTATTATTATTTTTTTAATGTTTGCTGCATCTGGGTGAAATCCATTCACATTTCTATTTGCATTATCATCTTGTAGTTGAATATAAATCAATACAAATAGCTAGCCAATGAATTATTTACGTAAAGAGCTGAGCTAAGAACAAGAGGTCATCCATTTGTCTTATCGACTAAAACAAAGGCAGGAATTCTTTACAGTAAGGGCGGTAAAGCTATGGAATTCTTTGCCTCAGCATGTTGTACTTGCAGATAATGTAACTGCTTTCAAAAAAGCAATGGGTGCCTATCTAGCACAGAACACTATTAAAAATTATGACAGATGGCTACAAAGCAGATAGGATGTTGATCCAGGGAACTATCTGACTGCCATTTGGAGTCAGGAAGGAATTTTTTTACCCACTTGGGGCTAAATTAGAAATTGCTCCAGAGGGTTTTTTTTTTCCTTCCTCTGGATCAACAGGGGTGTTTTTGGCATGGGCTGGACTTGATGGACACATGTCTTTTTTTAGCTGCATCAACTATTCTACTATGTATATCTAGTTATATTGAAATGAAAAACGCTTAATCATTGACTAACATTCACTAGTATAATCTCCAAACCTGCTATATGACGGATATAGATTGGATGTTTGATTGGGTTGGATTAACTGGCAAAAGTGGAGTATTTTTGGAAAAAACAACTGCAACACAGGGAACTGATAAAAACAAGTATTCACATTGATTTAAAGATGTAGTAAACTATTGTTATGGAAAAAATATATATTGTACGGCTCTTTCAGTTAAACACGGGTACTCCCACTGCTGTGAGATGCATATTTTCAGAGTTATTAGAATTGAAACTCTTTTTTTTTACATTAACAGTGCCCTCTAGTGGTCTGTTGACCGTTATTCTGTTGCATTCTCTGGGAGAGGTGAGTCAATGACAAATAATTCTCCATCGAATGTGATAGAAACTGCTGAGTCACTTCCTGTCAGAACTTTAAGGAAGTAATCACACTGTAATTCACTTGCTGATAATTTGAACTGTTATAACATTTGAATAAACTAACTTACAGCAGTGGGAGTGACCTTGTTTTACTTGGCAGGAAAAAGCTCTATAACATATATATCTTCTTAACGAAAATGTTTACTACTCCTTTAAATGTGGATTTTAACCCATTTGCGTGCTAGAAAAGTCTCCAATGTGTTGGAGACATCTCTATCATTTATGGCGTATTTAAATCAGTGTGAACATTAATTTGTTCTCTGTGGTGCACTTAGTGTGCTCAGAAATCTTTCTCAGTGTTTAAAATGACACCAATTGTCCTGATCTGATTTTCACCTGGTCAGTTGGTGTGCACCAGAATTACTCCCCTTTTTTCTGTTCAAATGTCTCTTATCAGGCTTTGGATTTTTAAGTGAACAGCTAAGGACAGAAAGAAAGTATTGTTGGTAGGCTAGTATATTCCACTCAGCAGAACTCTCTCGAGTTAAATCACTTGCGTTGGACAACTTTTGTTCTTACGATATGAGTTATTTATTTCATTGTACCACTGTTCTCCATCTCAGAATGAATAACTTTTGGTGATCAACGTCTGTTCTTTGGATAGGAGTTATTTATTTAATTGTACCACTGTTCTCCATTTCAGAATGAATCACTTGTGGTGGACAACTTTTGTTCTTAGGGTAGTAGTTATTTATTTAATTGTCCCACTATTCTTGATCCCAGAATGAATCACTTGTGGAGGCCAACTTCTGTTCTTAGGGTAGGAATTAATTAAATTAGCGTTCCACCGTTCCTGAGCTCAGGATACTTTTATTGATCAGTTTCTGTCCTTAAAATAGTAGTTATTTAATTTGGCACACCACCGTATCCCAGCTAATGATAAATAATTTGTGGTGGTCATCTTCCGACTTATAACAGCATTAATTTAATTCAGCGTCCCACAGTTCACCAGCTCTGGTTAAATTTCTTGTGATCAAATTCTTAAAATAGCAGTCATCTACATCAGTGTCGTGGTGTTCCCCAACTCAGAATAAGTCATTTGAGGTGGTCAACTTCTGTTCTTAGGATAATAGTGATTTATTTTAGTGTCCCACCTTTCCATAGCTCTGGAAAATATATTGTGGTGGCCACTCTGTTAGAATATTAGTTATCTACTTCAGTGTCCAGCCATACCCTGGCTCACAATAAGTAATTTGTGATTTTCAGCTTCTGTTCTTAGAATAGTAGTTATTTAATTCAGGGTCCCACCATTCCCTAGCTCAGGATAATTTATCATGGTGGTCCAACTGTTAGAATAGTAGCTATCTGTTGCAGTCACCATCTCAGAATGAATAATTTGTGGTGGTCAATGTCTGTTCTTAGGATAGGAGTTATTTATTTAATTCTCCCACTATTCTCCATCTCAGAATGAATCACTTGTGGTGGACAGCTTCTCTTCTTAGGATAGGAGTTATTTATTTCACTGTCCTACTATTCTCAATATCAGAACAAATCACTTGTGGCAGACAACTTCTGTTCTTAGGGTAGGAATTAATTAAATTAGCGTTCCACCTTTCCTGAGCTCAGGATACTTTTATTGATCAGTTTCTGTCCTTAAAATAGTAATTATTTAATTTGGCACACCACCGTATCCCAGCTAATGATAAATAATTTGTGGTGGTCATCTTCCGACTTATAACAGCATTAATTTAATTCAGCGTCCCACAGTTCACCAGCTCTGGTTAAATTTCTTGTGATCAAATTCTTAAAATAGCAGTCATCTACTTCAGTGTCGTGGTGTTCCCCAACTCAGAATAAGTCATTTGAGGTGGTCAACTTCTGTTCTTAGGATAATAGTGATTTATTTTAGTGTCCCACCTTTCCATAGCTCTGGAAAATATATTGTGGTGGCCACTCTGTTAGAATATTAGTTATCTACTTCAGTGTCCAGTCATACCCTGGCTCACAATAAGTAATTTGTGATTTTCAGCTTATGTTCTTAGAATAGTAGTTATTTAATTTAGGAGCCCACCATTCCCTAGCTCAGGATAATTTGTTGTGGTGGTCCAGTTGTTAGAATAGTAGCTATCCGTTGCAGTCACCATCTCAGAATGAATAATTTGTTGTGGTCAACATCTGTTCTTAGGATAGGAGTTATTTATTTAATTCTCCCACTATTCTCCATCTCAGAATGAATCACTTGTGGTGGACAGCTTCTGTTCTTAGGATAGGAGTTATTTATTTCACTGTCCTACTATTCTCAATATCAGAACAAATCACTTGTGGCAGACAACTTCTGTTCTTAGGGTAGGAATTCATTAATTTAGCGTTCTACCATTCCTCAGCTCAGGATACTTTTGTTGACCAGCTTCTGTCCTTAAAAGAGTAGTTATTTAATTTGCCATTCCACCATTCCCCAGCTAATGATAAATCATTTGTGGTGGTCATCTTCTGGCTTATAACAGCGTTAATTTATTTCAGCGTCCCACAGTTCACCAGCTCTGAATAAATTACTTGTGGTGATCAAGTTCTTAAAACAGCAGTCCTCTACTTCTGTGTCGTGGTGTTCCCCAACGCAGAATACGTAATTTGAGGTGGTCAGCTTCTGTTCTTAGGATAGTAGTGATTTATTTTAGTGTCCCACTTTTCCAGAGCTCAGGAAAGTGTATCGTGGTGGGCAAGCTGCTAGAATAGTAGTCATCTACTTCAGTGTCCTGCTGTTCCCCAGCTCAGAATAATTAAATTGTGGTTGTCAGCTTATGTTATTAGAATTGTAGTAATTTAATTCAGGGACCCACCATTCCATCTCTCAGCATATTTTATTGTGGTGGTCAGGCTGTTAGAATAGTAGCTATCTATTGCAGTTCCCCATGGTTTCCAAGCTCAGAATGTCATTTGTGGTGGTCAACATCTGTTCTTAAAATAGTAGTCATTTAGTTCAGTGTCACACTTTTCACCATCTCAGGATGAACCCCTTAGGTTGGAGAACTTTTGTTCTTAGAATAGTAAGTATTTAATTCAGTGTCCCACTGTTTCCCATGTCAGGATAATCATTTGTGGTCAGTGTATTTTCTTAGAATAGTAGTTATTTAATTCACTATCTCACCATTCTCCATCTCAGAATAAATCACTTGTTTTGGTCCAGTTCCCTTTTTAAAATAGGAATTAGTTGTGTAAATGGCCTACCATTCTCCATCTGAGAATACATCTCTATGTATCTCACTATATGGTGAGAGATATTCCTTACGTGTTTTGGGAGAAACTTAATCAGTCCCAGCCGGCTACATTCATAGACCTAGTCTCTATTGCCCTATGGTCGAACCTTAAGCAGTCCCAGCCTGCTACATTTAAAGGGCTAGTACTTATTGCCCTACTGGCAAACCTTAAAGGGATAATAATGTTTCAGAATAAAAGCAGCTCCAATTAATCTTCTTAGTATTTGGGCAATGGAGAATGTTATTTCGATACTATTAGACTTGTCGTTCAAGAGTAATTGAATGATAAGGTATCCCCCTCCCGCCCCTTTTACTGATGTAACACTGCTCACCTCAGAACAGAAAGGTGGTGTCTAGATGGCCAGAGAGGGAAATCTTCAATTAGCATAAGGAAAAAACCTGTCAAGGGGGCAGGGTTTTCATTGTTCTCGCAGTAAGAAGATTGTCCCTTACTATGAGCTGTCTGGTCTCAAGACCAGATTCCATGTCTGAGGGGAGGTGGCTTACACTAGGTAAAATGGTGTGACTGTTCCCAGGAATAAACCAGGAGTCAGTATGGCAAAGTAAAACAGTCTTTTATTAGAATACTAGTAATGCAGGTAAACAGATAACACACAGAGGGTGATCAAAGATGCAAGCACTGTATCAGAAATAGCAGTCCTCCAATAGATCCACCACACTGTCTGAGACTAGGCCTCATCCCACTGGAGCCTTGAGGTAATTCGGAACGCCCAAAGGACTAGCACTGACTCAGCCTACAGTCAGTCTAGGAGTCTGATAGAGCCCCAGGCCCGCACTAGGATGGGTGTCTGTGGAGCGGGACCAACACACGGAGGAAACAGACAGATCCCTCAGATAAGCCCGGTCATACACAGAGCGGGTAGTCAGCCAGAGCCACAGGTTTGCACCAGATAGGATATCCACTGAAGCGTTGGTATGCTGGAAGCGCAGTGGACAGAGCCCCAAGTCAAAACCAGAGTGGGTAGTCAAACAAGCCGGGTCATACATGGAGCGGGTAGTCATTCAGATCCACAGGTTTGCACTAGAAAGGATGTCTAAGCCAAATCGGAACACACAAGGAGAATGGTCAGACAGAGCCACAGGTCAGCTCCAGAATGGATGGACAGACAGACCTGGTCATACACAGTTCAGGTAGTCAGCCAGAGCCACAGGTCTGCACCAGATTGGGTGTCCACTATACAATGGGAGCAGGCAAAAGAGTAGTCAGACAGAGCCACAGGTCAGCACCAGAATGGATGGTCAGACAAGCCAGGTCATACACAGAGCGCAAGGGAAACAGAACTGTACTGTACAACAACGTAAGGGCAACTGAGTCGGGACTCAGTCTGCCCTTTAAACCCCTCCTCAGGAAGTAGGTAGGAGGAGCAGCTCAGAGGGAGGAAGTAGATAGGAGGAGACTACAGGAAGCAAACACATAAAACAGAGGCCTGCTGCATGCTTGAAGCCTCGCTCCTGCAGATGACGCTGAATCCAAGGTAATCTGTAACAAAGGGGCAGGAGGGGGATATTTATCATTCAATTACTCTTGAACTACAACTCTGACAGTATTGAAATAATGCTCTCAATGGCCCAAATACTATGAAGATTAATTGGAGCTGCTTTTGTTTTGAAACATTACTATCCCTTTAAGTGGTCTCAGCCTGCTGTCTTGGGCAGATCCTTTTCGGTTGAGCGTGAGCTTAGAGGGTCCTTTGTCTGAGACCAACCCCAGCGTGCATCTGCTCCCATCCTGGTCAGGGTCCCGGCTCAATCGTGTTCAGACATCTTGCTTTACAGCCAGCACCTTTATCCTGCTTTGGTCACAGCAAGGGATAGGTGCCACCGTCAACGTTCCCGAACTACACTCCCCAGTGCTGCTCTCCAGCTACAATAGGGTCCAGACATTTGGACACCTGGTTACTGATCCTTGACAGGGATAAATCAGTTGATTAGAATCAAAGTTATTTGCTTCAGTGGTTCAACATTCTCCAGCTCTGCATAAGTCACTTGTACTGGTTCAAGCTCTTGGAATAGTAGTAATTTACTTCATTGTCCCACCATTCCCCAGCTCAGAATAAGTCACTTGGGCTGGTCCAGGGCTCTTGGAATAGTTGTAATTTACTTCAGTGTCCCACCATTTCCCAGCTCAAGATAAACCACTTTGTTATGTTTAGGTTCTTAGAATAGTAGTAATTTACTTCTGTGTGCCTCCATTCCCAAGCTCAGAACGAATCACTTGTTATGGTAAACATCTATTCTTAGAGTAGCAGTTATTTACTTCAATGTCCCACCAGTCCTAAGCTCTGAATAAATGACTTCTGGTGGTCAAAGACTTTTCTTAGAATAGTGATTATTTACTTCAACAGCCCATTGTTCAAGGAAAAACCTAGATTTATTTTGGTGCCTGGAAATGTATTTGTACCCTGTAGAGAACATAATACACTGGAATTGAGTGCAGCTTTATTACATTTCATGTCTGGATAGCATTAAGAATCATAGGTGGAGGGGACCTAGAGACGGGGGAAAGATGGAACCCATCAGAGATACTGTGTCAAACCTTGAACTATAATAATGATATTTCTCTTTTCTTACTCCATTATTCAAACATTTGACAATGAAAGTTCAGTGATTTTTTTTTTTTCACTCTATTAACATTGTCCTTCTTTGTGCTTCTGTTCTGTGTATTCATTAATGATATTGGCTTGAATCTATAAGTGTGAACATCAGTTCTTTATATACCAATGAAAACACAGGTAGGAAATGCACAGGTTAAATAATAAATACTCAATAAGGGACATAAATAGTCCAGGTGCACTCAGGGCCAAAACTGAGACAAACAAACAAATATAAGGGTAGTATGATGGTATAGAGAATCAAAAGACCACCCCAAAAGACCGCAATAAATATGAGGCACACTAAGAGTAACAAAATTACAAAAAATACTTAATTCTTACAGGTAATGGTTCAATATGTTTTTATGCCTGCATATTTAACTATTACCTGTAAGAATAAAGTATTTTTTGTATTTTGTTACTTTTAGTGTGCCTCATATTTATTAGGTTCTTTTGGGGTGGTCTTTTGATTTTTTTTTTTTTTACCATCATACTGCCCTTATATTTGTTTTTTTCTTTATATACCAATGACTGCGACTCGTGAAGCAGTGATAAGAGCAGTGTTAACAGATATGATGATCATCGGTGGATACTTTTGTGTATTCATCAATAATCAATGATATTTCCATTCAGTTAAATATGGTGTAAACATTGTAAATGCTAACATTCCGCCAATACACTGTAAACATTGTAAATGGTAACATTCCACCAATACATTGTAAACATTGTAAATGCTAACATTCCGCCAATACACTGTAAACATTGTAAATGGTAACATTCCACCAGTACACTGTAAACATTGTAAATGCTAACATTCCGCCAATACACTGTAAACATTGTAAATGCTAACATTCCACCAATACACTGTAAACATTGTAAATGCTAACATTCCACCAATACACTGTAAACATTGTAAATGCTAACATTCCACCAATACACTGTAAACATTGTAAATGCTAACATTCCACCAATACACTGTAAACATTGTAAATGCTAACATTCCGCCAATACACTGTAAACATTGTAAATGGTAGCATTCCACCAATACACTGTAAACATTGTAAATGCTAACATTCCACCAATACACTGTAAACATTGTAAATGGTAACATTCCACCAATACACTGTAAACATTGTAAATGCTAACATTCCACCAATACACTGTAAACATTGTAAATGCTAACATTCCACCAATACACTGTAAACATTGTAAATGCTAACATTCCGCCAATACACTGTAAACATTGTAAATGGTAGCATTCCACCAATACACTGTAAACATTGTAAATGGTAACATTCCACCAATACACTGTAAACATTGTAAATGCTAACATTCCGCCAATACACTGTAAACATTGTAAATGGTAGCATTCCACCAATACACTGTAAACATTGTAAATGCTAACATTCCACCAATACACTGTAAACATTGTAAATGCTAACATTCCACCAATACACTGTAAACATTGTAAATGCTAACATTCCACCAATACACTGTAAACATTGTAAATGCTAACATTCCACCAATACACTGTAAACATTGTAAATGCTAACATTCCGCCAATACACTGTAAACATTGTAAATGGTAGCATTCCACCAATACACTGTAAACATTGTAAATGGTAACATACCGCCAATACATTGTAAACATTGTAAATGGTAGCATTCCACCAATACACTGTAAACATTGTAAATGGTAACATACCGCCAATACATTGTAAACACCTTAAATGGTAACATTCCGCCAATACATTGTAAACATTGTAAATGGTAGCATTCCCCAATACATTGTAAATTCTAACATTCTGCCAATACATTATAAACTTTGTAAATGCTAACATTCTGCCAATACATCGTAAGCATTGTAAATGCTAACATACCGACAATACATTTTAAACAATGTAAATGCTAACATACCGACAATACATTGTAAACTTTGTAAATTCTAACATTCTGCCAATACATTGTAAACATTTTAAATGCTAACATTACTCCAATACATTGTAAGCATTGTAAATGGTAACATTCTGACCAATACATTGTAAACATTGTAAATGCTAACATTCCGACATTACATTGTAAACTTTGTAAATGCTAACATTCCGACATTACATTGTAAACATTTTAAATTCTAACATTACTCCAATACATTGTAAACATTGTAAATGCTAACATACCAACATTACATTGTAAACTTTGTAAATGCTAACATTCCACCAATAAACACACAATTCTGGGTCAAACCAACTGCACTATTGGAGGCAAGTGAAAATTACCCAAATTCCCATTGATATAAATGGTAATTTTTAACCCCTTGAGTGCTAGAGAGGCTCCAACACATTGGAGACTTCTCTAACTCACAATGGGTTAAAATCATCTGAATCAATGAGAATTTGCCCCACAAGTGCTCTTCAGTTTATTGAATTGCACCTATAGAGTGTATGTTTATGCATGTGTGTGTGTCCCCATAGAATTCTGTTTGACCCGCCAGCCTGACACTGGTGACATTTCAGCAAAAATCATCTGCACTATATAAACTCCATATTAACCCCTATGTTTCCTATGCAACACATTGCAATGCGTGTTTTCCATTGTGTGTGCATGAATGTACTTATATACTGTATGTATGTTTATATGAATATTTATGTGACTTAATTTATGTCTCCCTCAGGAGATAAGCACACCTTGGGGGGGACAGTAAGGATGGGTTATGCAAAACTCCTCTATACTGCCTGTCTCTTTGGTGCAGCACAGGGCATGATTTTCACAGGAGTGGGCAAGGGCCTACCCATTCCTGTGAAAATCTCTGCAAGGACTTCACCCTCCAACTATCACGGTGCCCGTGATATCCTTGCCTGCTCTTCTATCCGGTGGTGGGTTCTGGATGCATCCTCTGGTCTGCCACTATCAGCAGGCACGTGTCACTGATGCCACGCTTGCTATTTTGTAGCTTCCTGTTTGTGTGGCCTATTGTGTTCCACCCTTGGCGGCGGCCCTATAATCTGTCCACGAACTGTGCTTAATCGCCCTTTCATGGTGTTTCTGTGCTCATTCCAGTGTTGCTCGTTTTGACCTTTGCTTGGCTTCTGATATCTCCTGGTTCTCAGTCCTTGGCTTGTCTGACTATCTGATCTGGTGTTTGTCTCTGTCTGACTAATTGATCCGTGTATGACTCTGGCTTGTCCGACTACCCGCTCTGTGGCTGACTACCCGATCCGGTTCCTGGCTGTGACTTGTCTGACCTACGCTCTGTGCTACTCTCGCTCCTGTCTGACTACCACTGTCCCCAGGTACAGCTTTAGGCGCCTTAGAGTGTTCCCTGCTGTCTCTGCCTGTACTCACTCTGGGTAACACACTGAGTTACTGCAGTTCCATAATTGGCAGCCTTCTAGTGTACCTCCACTGTGTGGCCTTTGACTGGTACCTTGCTGGTACATTAGCGGTGCACTGTCAATTGACATCCCTCTCAGGAGGTTGTCCGGGTACTCTCCGTTACTATCCCTGGCGTTCAAGGTTCCTATCTGTCAGTGAGAGCCAAGTCTGGTTCAGTACCCGTCTATCTACTGTCCAACTGCAGTTCAGTGCCAGCTTGAGTAGTAGACTAGACACTGTCCTTACGCCTGTCTCCCCAAGGGTGAGGAAGTGTTCGCTCTCATTGTCCATCGTATTATTTCTATTGCTACTATTATTTTCTTCAATAAACTGATTAAATGTACTTGTACTGTGTTGTGTGATTATTTGCCTGGGTTACCATGACACCACCGTACACAACTCCTCCCTCTATACCTCTTTCACCTTCACCTGATCGACTCACACTCCCCTTCGACATATCGGCACACATTTCCCTTCACCTCCTCACTCTAGACTCCTTCACCTGGTTCACTCACACTCACCATCTCTACATTGCTTCACATTGACCTTCCACTGTTCGATTCACATTACCTTTCTACTATTCGATTCACATACATCAATGCTGCCTCCTCCCCTTCGTCACCTTCTCTTCTGTTACCACATTCTCCTCTGTCGATCTTCCTCCCCATTATCCTCATCTCCCCTCCTTGGACTCACTTGGATTCACACTGCTTTCTCCTGTGACTGCCGTCACGATCTCCATCTCCCCTCTTCGTACTGCCTCCTGCTATGCCTTTTCCTCTCTCCGCTCTGCATTCCACCATATCTACCTTCTCTGCTGCCCATGCTTTGTCCTCTTTTAACCCCCACATCACATGTACAACATCCTCCTTTCTGCACTCTTCCCCGTTTCCATGCTTTGGCTGTTTGTCCCTCCCACCTTCCCTTTTGTCATGTACATAGAACTCTGATGAAGGCCTCCGCAGCAATTTCATTCTTTTGTATTCTGTTGTCACAGTATACCAACAAATTTGGTAATTTCATCTAACCATCTTGTTTTTGGTCTTTTTCTTGGGTGAAATACATTCCAAAAGTAGTTGATCAGTCTATCCTACTATGTTACCCACTCTGGCACTCAAAGGCTTAAAAAACCCGACCTGTCTGCAGGGCCGGTGCAAGGATTTTTGAATACACAGGTGAAGGTGCATTTTGATGCCCCCCCCCCCGACCCAGACACAATCCACCTGCCCCCCTCCCCGACCTTGCCACAGTCCCCTGCCCCCGCCCACATATTCGCCTCCACAATGCTCCCTTCATCTCCACATTGCACCTTCCACAATGCTCCCTTCATCTCCACAATGCCCCTTCTACAGTGATCCCTTCATCTCCACAATGCCCCTTCCACAATGCTCCCTTCATCTCCACATTTCCCCTTCCACAATGCCCCTTCATCTCCACAATGCCCCCTTCATCTCCACATTTCCCCTTCCACAATGCCCCTTCATCTCCACAATGCCCCCTTCATCTCCACATTTCCCCTTCCACAATGCCCCTTCATCTCCACAATGCCCCCTTCATCTCCACATTTCCCCTTCCACAATGCCCCTTCATCTCCACATTTCCCCTTCCATAATGCCCCTTCCATAATGCCCCTTCATCTCCACAATGCCCCTTCCACAATGCTCCCTTCATCTCCACAATGCCCCTTCCACAATGCTCCCTTCATCTCCTCATTTCCCCTTCCATAATGCTCCTTCATCTCCACATTGCCCCTTCATCTCCACATTGCCCCTCCATCTCTTCAATGCCCCTTCCACATTTCCCCTTCCACAATGCCCCTTCATCTCCACAATGCCCCTTCATCTCCACATTTCCCCTTCCATAATGCCCCTTCATCTCCACAATACTCCCTTCACCTCCACATTTCCCCTTCCACAATGCCCCTTCATCTCCACAATGCCCCTTCATCTCCACAATGCTCCCTTCATCTCCACATTTCCCCTTCCATAATGCCTCTTCAGCTCCACAATGCCCCTTTCATCTCCACATTTCCCCTTCCATAATGCCCCTTCATCTCCACATTTCCCCTCCATCTCCACAATGCCCCTTCCACATTGCCCCTTCACCTCCACATTGCCCCTTCCATAATGCCCCTTCATCTCCACAATGCCCCCTGATCCCCTACCTTGAGTCCCTGGTGGTCTAGCCAAAAGAGATCTCTGTTCCTCCTTCGGCACAGAGCTGAAGCTCCCAGCGCTGTTCTCAGTAATGCAGAGCCCTGGGAGATGATGTCATCTCCCAGCGCTCTGTATTACTACAGAGCCTGGGTCGCTCTGCATTGTAAGCGTCCCATAGACGCCGCAAGGGAGCGCTTGGTAGTGTAAATCAGTGCTCCCTCGCGGCGGATATATTAAAAAAAAAAAAAAAAAATGCCAGCTTCTCCCTTTTCGGCGCCCCTCCGTTGCGGCGCCCTAAGGCAGCTGCCTGTCCTGCCTTAATGGTAGCGCCGGCCCTGCCTGTCTGTCTGTCTCTATCTGTGAGTAGAACCCCCATTCGAAATAAACCCAAGGTGCAGTTCTCTAAGTTCTCCACCAGAGGATCTCAGAGAGTCTTTATCTGCTGGTTAGATATGGAGAGAAAAAACTATTTGTATGCAGCTCCAGGGAAGTTGCTTCTTCATAATTCATGATTCACATGCTGACACTAAACTCTTCTAGTGCCAGAGTGGTGTCCCCTCACCCTTTGCAGTACTTTAGGCACCTCCTTGGTGCTAAACGGTTGATGAATAAAAGAGGAAAGAGGTCAGCTACCCTACTCTAATCTTACTGGCTGGCAGTAGCTGTGTGTGATGATGTCACGGACCAGGAAACTGGTGTGATTGTAACGGGTCGCGGGATAGCGCAGAACTAATGGGGGCCTCCTTGGATGTCAGGCTCTGTCACTACTACACCCACTGTAGTTAACCATTTCAGTGCCAGAGGGGTGCACAATGCATTGCTTCGCACTGTATTGTGCACCCCTTGCTTCCCAATGCATTGTGGACCCTTCTGGCACTTAAAAGGTTAACATACATATAACACACACTCTTTGATATACTTTGTAGCACTTGATACATTACATATTGCGGCAAGGGACAGGTTCATTATTTTAAATGCAACAATTCTTAATGATTATTTTTTTTTTGGTTATCAGTCATTTAAGTCATTAAGAGCAAGCAATGTTATAGAGAAGAAACATCATCTGAGAATCTGTTTATAGATCGGGTATGAAAAACGATGCTGTTTGGTAATTGCTTGGATGCAGGTTTCTGCGTAATGGCGAGGAGACATATAGGGCCACATTCAATTAGAGGGGAAATTTTGGAGTAAACCAACTGCACCGTAAGGGACAAATGAAAAAATAAATACTAAATTTTCCATAGACACACACACACACACACACACACACACACACACACACACACACACACACACACACACACACACACACACACACACACACACACACACACACACACACACACACACACACACACACACACACACACAATGAAGTATTGTAACATGTAATGCCATTTTTTTTGGACTAACATTCAATTTTAGCGACAATCTTTCGAGACTGATGCTCCCTTTTTCAAGTCAAAAGCATACTGGTTTTAAAAAAATTAAACATAAACATTAAAATCCATTCTAAGGAAAGCACAAACTGATAAGTAATAAATCACCTAAAGTTCTTAACAGAGGAATGCAGGGGGTAGGGGGGAATATGAGAAACAGAAAGAGAGACAGACCCATAGTACAATAAATAGTAGGAAATATGTAAAGATTTGGTAACGTGCGAGAAAGTCCGTATTTAGTATAGTGTGTTTGGTGTTGAATAAACTGATCATCTTAATTTAAAATATCTTTCTCTCCTGTGTAGTTTTGAACTTCAGTCTGAGTATTTTGATTTTAAAGGGATAGTGATACTTAAGTATTAGTAATCCCTATAATAAAGTCCTTTTAAAAATAAATGTATTGCCCCAGTGTCATCTCTCAAACCTTTATGGTTTGAGAGATAATCGCTGCTAAAGTTGCCCTCTCCCTCCCCCATAGTCAGCGTTCTAGCTGACTGCAGGGAAGCCAGTCGTACGACTTTCAGGCGGCTCTGCAGCACAGCTAAGATCACGTTAATAAAAAAGAAAACTTTTACTGAAACGGTCTTCTGTGTGTGCTTGGTTTGTGATTGGTTTGCAGACACACATAGAAGATCTATAAAAATAAACAAAGATTGTAAAAAAGCATTCCAGTGATACAACCAAAAAGACAGAGCTGTAAGTATATACTGCCTTATGTTATAAAATATATATGTAAATATGGGTATAAATAATCAAGGATGAGCCAGATATAAAATGCACAAATATATGTGGATAAATAATAAAAAGGTGATAAGTCTTATCTTATGTAAAAATATGAAGATGATGATGATGAAATGGAAGTCAAAATGGAGATGAAATGGAAATGGTGATGAAAGGATGATGATGGTAATGATGATGGGTATCAGCTTCTCTGCAGTATATGCAGCAGATGAGAGTTGTAAAAGTGGCCTTGTCCACTTATTGAGAAATAATGTACCTGTAACAACTCAAAAACAGCGCAAAATAACAAAAAGGAGAGAGGAGGAATCCATCTAAGTGTAGATATTTATTGATAAAAATAGTAATAAAAACAAGAGGTATTGCACTCACATTTGCCCTTCTTGGGCTTAATGCACATCAAAGGATCTTTCTCCCAGTAGCCAGTGTTCTGTGTTCTCCCGATCTACAGTCTATCTCGCCTGTTCCTCAAAGGTCCTGGAGATTCACTCCTTAGATCGATGGAAAAAAGCTCTTAAAGGTGAATAGTGTCCAGAAAGAGTCAGGAAAGTTGTACCAATCCTTTAGGGGTAAAATACATAAATATTGATGGATGAAGTGCTTCGTGCCAAGATTCCTTTTGGGACGCAAAACTTTAAATGCGACACTTCAAATGATGTGGCAAAACACACCCATCCATGTACACATAGGGGCTGCTGGGTCATATTTTGTCTTTGCCCCCTTCCCCCTTGAAAATATTTCTGAGGACACCCATGTATAGAATATCATTTTTCAGAGCTGGTGCCCAAAACTGCACAGTATAATCGAAGTGAGATCTTACCTTAGATTCATACAGTGGCAAAATGAAGTTATCCACATGCTTCAATACCCCCTTTTATACAAGACAGGATCTTGTTTGCTTTTGCTACTGCTATTTGACACTGGTCACTGTTTCCCAGATTGTAGTCTACAAGGATTCCCAGGTCTTTCTCTAGGAACGAGTCCCCTAAAATGATTCCATTAAGTTCATAAGTAGCATTGGAATTTTTTTCTTCCCATATTCATAACTTTAAACTTTCCCACATTAAACTTAATATTCCATTTGTTTGCCCGATCTTCATTTTATGTAAATCTCTGTATAAAACAAACATCCTGCACTGAATTTATTACCCTGCATAATTTAGTGTAATCTGCAATATTGATATTTTGCTTACTATATATATTTCCAGGTAATTTATAAACATGTTAAAAAAGCAGCGGACCTAATAGTGAACCCTGAGGTACTCCACTCTCTACTTTAACTGTATTAGAGAACTTTCCATTTAGAACAACATGCTATCGTTTAACCAGTTTCTACCCAGGTGCAAAGGTTATCCCCTAGCCCAAATGTACTTATTTTATACACCAGCCTCCTGTGTGGCACTGTATCAAATGCCTTTTTGCAAAATCTATATATACTAGGTTTTCATTAAAAAACAAAAAACTTTTACGGCTCCTTTAAAAGGACACTAATGTCTCATAAAAAAAATCTTCTAGTTTTGCAGAGGAAAAATAGTAAACTACATGCCACAAATCCTATCTCTCAAACCCTCCCCTTCTCCTGACATCAGCGTCTAGCTGACAGCAGGAGATCCCGGTCCGGGGACCAGTCGGCAGCTCTGCAGCAGAGCCGAAATAGTGTTATTTTGAAAAGAATTACTTCATTGGAAAGGTCTACAAAGTGAGCCTGGTTTGCAAGCACACTTTGTAGACGATCCAATTAAAGGGATAGTAACCCCCCCAAACAACGTGACACCAAAATGCAGCAATCATACAAACATGCTGAACGCACTTAGTCCCATCTCTCAAACCCTTATGGTTTGAGAGATGTAAGGCAAGACAGTCCTCCGGTCCTTCCCCCTTCTGCCTGACGAGCTGTAAAGCTGTCAGAGGCAGAATCCGGTCGGCTGACTTTTGGCGGTTCTGCAGGAGCTCTGACATCTAGATATCTCCGTATAATTACTTCATAGGAATGGTCTACAACATGTGCTTGCACGCCAGGCACACGTTTTAGACCATACCCATGAAGTAATAATACGGAGATATCTAGATGACAGCGCTCCTGCAGAGCCGCCGTCTGGTGCTGGAAGCAGGATCTCATGACGTCCGCTATACAGCGGACGTATGAGAAGGGGGAGGGACGGGAGGACTGTCTTGCCTTACATCTCTCAAACCATAAAGGTTTGAGAGATGGGACTGAGTTCAGTATGTTTCTATGATTGCTGTATTTTGGCGTCACGTTGTTCGGGGGGGTTACTATCCCTTTAAGTAATTCTTTTTAAATAAAGTGATTTCTGCTCTGCTGCAGAGCCTCCTCGAGTCGTACGATTCGAATCTCCTGCTGTCAGCTTTACAGCCGACATCAGGAGAATGGGAGGGAGGGGGAACTTTGAATGCCTATATCTCGCAAATCATAGCAGTTTGAGAGATTAGATTTGAAGCACGTAGTTTATTATTTTAACCTCTACAAAACTAGAAAAACATTTCTAGGACATTACTGTCTCTTTAACTTCACAATCCTTTTTATTGTCCGCTGTGGTGCAGTCAATTTTTTCTCTGTAATTGTACCTCTTCAGTTTATTGAATACAGCCGTTTATATTCAGCGCACTTGTGCGTTCATTGGCTTGTGTTTGGGCTGAATGAAGGCGGCAGTGTAAGCGCTGAGAGCATGACGTCAAACATTTGGGGACACACATCATAAACCGAGCATATGGCTTATTTTAGCTTTGATAGTTATTAGATGAACAGATTTCTGTCGGTACAGAAGCACTTTGATTGTTCTCTGAAGAGTACTTCTGGGAAAGAAGAATATTCACTAATTATATCTTTATTTATCATCACAAAGAATTTGGCAGAAGCCTGTTCTACAGAAAAGGATAGAGAAATAATCCAACCACTTAACCCTTTGAGTGCCAGAGGGGTACGCAACAAATTGCAAAGCAAATCATTGCGTTCTAGGTGGTGTCAAAGTATTTTAGCATAAAAGGACTTAAAAGGAACGGTTACAGTCAGGATTTTTTTTTCATTTAAAGAGGTAGTAGCCTTTTATTTTGACTTTATATATTCAATTGCAAATCTGCCATCAAATTCTGTGTTTCTGTAATATATAATGTCAGATCCCCATTTACTTTCTATTAACCCCTTTGAGTGCCAGAGGGGCACGCAACGAATTGCAAAAGCAATGCGTTGCATATGCCTCTGGCACTCAAAGGGTTGAACTTATCTTATTAATTTGTAACACTTACATGTCTCTGTATCACAGTGTGCTTGTCAGCCTGTGCTGCCTGCTCCCTGTGCTTCTCCTCGTTGCTGTCTGATGGTTACGGGTGCAGACGCTCATCTGTGATGTGCGCTTGTTTAGACGCTCGGAGCTTATTCGCCTAATTGGTTCCCGACTTGTGTGTACCTATTTGAACACCTCTGAGACTATCCACATCGGTACTACCTGTGGCTCTGACTGATCTCACTCTGGTATGACCCCGGCTTGTCTGACTACCCACATCGGTACTACCTGTGGTTCTGGCTGATCTCACTGTGTGTATGACCCCAGCTTGTCTGACTACCCACATCGGTACTACCTGTGGTTCTGGCTGATCTCACTCTGGTATGACCCCGGCTTGTCTGACTACCCACATCGGTACTACCTGTGGTTCTGGCTGATCTCACTGTGTGTATGACCCCGGCTTGTCTGACTACCCACATCGGTACTACCTGTGGTTCTGACTGATCTCACTGTGTGTATGACCCCGGCTTGTCTGACTACCCACATCGGTACTACCTGTGGTTCTGACTGATCTCACTCCATGTATGACCCCAGCTTGTCTGACTACCCACATCGGTACTACCTGTGGTTCTGGCTGATCTCACTCCATATATGACCCCGGCTAGTCTGACTATCCACATCGGTACTACCTATGGTTCTGACTGATCTCACTGTGTGTATGACCCCGGCTTGTCTGACTACCCACATCGGTACTACCTGTGGTTCTGACTGATCTCACTCTGTGTATGACCCCGGCTTGTCTGACTACCCACATCGGTACTACCTGTGGTTCTGGCTGATCTCACTCCATATATGACCCCGGCTTGTCTGACTACCCACATCGGTACTACCTGTGGTTCTGACTGATCTCACTGTGTGTATGACCCCGGCTAGTCTGACTACCCACATCGGTACTACCTGTGGCTCTGACTGATCTCACTCCATGTATGACCCCGGCTTGTCTGACTATCCACATCGGTACTACCTGTGGTTCTGGCTGATCTCACTGTGTGTATGACCCCGGCTTGTCTGACTACCCACATCGGTACTACCTGTGGTTCTGACTGATCTCACTCCATGTATGACCCCGGCTTGTCTGACTACCCACATCGGTACTACCTGTGGTTCTGACTGATCTCACTGTGTGTATGACCCCGGCTAGTCTGACTACCCACATCGGTACTACCTGTGGTTCTGACTGATCTCACTGTGTGTATGACCCCGGCTTGTCTGACTACCCACATCGGTACTACCTGTGGTTCTGACTGATCTCACTGTGTGTATGACCCCGGCTTGTCTGACTACCCACATCGGTACTACCTGTGGTTCTGGCTGATCTCACTGTGTGTATGACCCCGGCTTGTCTGACTATCCACATCGGTACTACCTGTGGTTCTGACTGATCTCACTCCATGTATGACCCCGGCTTGTCTGACTACCCACATCGGTACTACCTGTGGTTCTGACTGATCTCACTGTGTGTATGACCCCGGCTAGTCTGACTACCCACATCGGTACTACCTGTGGTTCTGGCTGATCTCACTGTGTGTATGACCCCGGCTTGTCTGACTACCCACATCGGTACTACCTGTGGTTCTGGCTGATCTCACTGTGTGTATGACCCCGGCTTGTCTGACTACCCACATCGGTACTACCTGTGGTTCTGACTGATCTCACTCCATGTATGACCCCGGCTTGTCTGACTACCCACATCGGTACTACCTGTGGTTCTGACTGATCTCACTGTGTGTATGACCCCGGCTAGTCTGACTATCCACATCGGTACTACCTGTGGTTCTGGCTGATCTCACTGTGTGTATGACCCCGGCTTGTCTGACTATCCACATCGGTACTACCTGTGGTTCTGGCTGATCTCACTGTGTGTATGACCCCGGCTTGTCTGACTACCCACATTGGTACTACCTGTGGTTCTGACTGATCTCACTCCATGTATGACCCCGGCTTGTCTGACTACCCACATCGGTACTACCTGTGGTTCTGACTGATCTCACTCTGTGTATGACCCCGGCTTGTCTGACTACCCACATCGGTACTACCTGTGGCTCTGGCTGATCTCACTGTGTGTATGACCCCGGCTTGTCTGACTACCCACATCGGTACTACCTGTGGTTCTGACTGATCTCACTGTGTGTATGACCCCGGCTTGTCTGACTACCCACATCGGTACTACCTGTGGTTCTGACTGATCTCACTGTGTGTATGACCCCGGCTTGTCTGACTACCCACATCGGTACTACCTGTGGTTCTGACTGATCTCACTGTGTGTATGACCCCGGCTTGTCTGACTACCCACATCGGTACTACCTGTGGTTCTGACTGATCTCACTCTGTGTATGACCCCGGCTTGTCTGACTACCCACATCGGTACTACCTGTGGTTCTGACTGATCTCACTGTGTGTATGACCCCGGATTGTCTGACTACCCACATTGGTACTACCTGTGGTTCTGGCTGATCTCACTGTGTGTATGACCCCGGCTTGTCTGACTACCCACATCGGTACTACCTGTGGTTCTGACTGATCTCACTGTGTGTATGACCCCGGCTTGTCTGACTATCCACATCGGTACTACCTGTGGTTCTGACTGATCTCACTCCATGTATGACCCCGGCTTGTCTGACTACCCACATCGGTACTACCTGTGGTTCTGACTGATCTCACTGTGTGTATGACCCAGGATTGTCTGACTACCCACATTGGTACTACCTGTGGTTCTGACTGATCTCACTGTGTGTATGACCCAGGATTGTCTGACTACCCACATCGGTACTACCTGTGGTTCTGACTGATCTCACTCCATGTATGACCCCGGCTTGTCTGACTACCCACATCGGTACTACCTGTGGTTCTGGCTGATCTCACTGTGTGTATGACCCCGGCTTGTCTGACTATCCACATCGGTACTACCTGTGGTTCTGACTGATCTCACTGTGTGTATGACCCCGGCTTGTCTGACTATCCACATCGGTACTATCTGTGGCTCTGGCTGATCTCACTCTGTGTATGACCCCGGCTTGTCTGACTACCCACATCGGTACTACCTGTGGTTCTGACTGATCTTACTGTGTGTATGACCCCGGCTAGTCTGACTACCCACATCGGTACTACCTGTGGTTCTGGCTGATCTCACTCTGTGTATGACCCCGGCTTGTCTGACTATCCACATCGGTACTACCTGTGGTTCTGACTGATCTCACTGTGTGTATGACCCCGGATTGTCTGACTACCCACATCGGTACTACCTGTGGCTCTGACTGATCTCACTCTGGTATGACCCCGGCTTGTCTGACTACCCACATCGGTACTACCTGTGGTTCTGGCTGATCTCACTCTGTGTATGACCCCGGCTTGTCTGACTACCCACATCGGTACTACCTGTGGCTCTGACTGATCTCACTGTGTGTATGACCCCGGCTTGTCTGACTACCCACATCGGTACTACCTGTGGTTCTGACTGATCTCACTCTGTGTATGACCCCGGCTTGTCTGACTACCCACATCGGTACTACCTGTGGTTCTGACTGATCTCACTGTGTGTATGACCCCGGCTAGTCTGACTACCCACATCGGTACTACCTGTGGTTCTGGCTGATCTCACTCTGTGTATGACCCCGGCTTGTCTGACTACCCACATCGGTACTACCTGTGGTTCTGGCTGATCTCACTGTGTGTATGACCCCGGCTTGTCTGACTACCCACATCGGTACTACCTGTGGTTCTGACTGATCTCACTCCATGTATGACCCCGGCTTGTCTGACTACCCACATCGGTACTACCTGTGGTTCTGACTGATCTCACTGTGTGTATGACCCCGGCTTGTCTGACTATCCACATCGGTACTACCTGTGGTTCTGACTGATCTCACTCTGGTATGACCCCGGCTTGTCTGACTACCCACATCGGTACTACCTGTGGTTCTGACTGATCTCACTCTGTGTATGACCCCGGCTTGTCTGACTATCCACATCGGTACTACCTGTGGTTCTGGCTGATCTCACTGTGTGTATGACCCCGGCTTGTCTGACTACCCACATCGGTACTACCTGTGGTTCTGACTGATCTCACTCTGTGTATGACCCCGGCTTGTCTGACTACCCACATCGGTACTACCTGTGGTTCTGACTGATCTCACTGTGTGTATGACCCCGGCTTGTCTGACTATCCACATCGGTACTACCTGTGGTTCTGACTGATCTCACTCTGTGTATGACCCCGGCTTGTCTGACTACCCACATCGGTACTACCTGTGGTTCTGGCTGATCTCACTGTGTGTATGACCCCGGCTTGTCTGACTACCCACATCGGTACTACCTGTGGTTCTGGCTGATCTCACTGTGTGTATGACCCCGGCTTGTCTGACTATCCACATCGGTACTACCTGTGGTTCTGACTGATCTCACTCTGTGTATGACCCCGGCTTGTCTGACTATCCACATCGGTACTACCTGTGGTTCTGGCTGATCTCACTGTGTGTATGACCCCGGCTTGTCTGACTACCCACATCGGTACTACCTGTGGTTCTGACTGATCTCACTGTGTGTATGACCCAGGATTGTCTGACTACCCACATCGGTACTACCTGTGGTTCTGACTGATCTCACTGTGTGTATGACCCAGGATTGTCTGACTACCCACATCGGTACTACCTGTGGTTCTGACTGATCTCACTGTGTGTATGACCCAGGATTGTCTGACTACCCACATCGGTACTACCTGTGGTTCTGACTGATCTCACTCTGTGTATGACCCCGGCTTGTCTGACTACCCACATCGGTACTACCTGTGGTTCTGACTGATCTCACTGTGTGTATGACCCCGGCTTGTCTGACTACCCACATCGGTACTACCTGTGGTTCTGACTGATCTCACTCCATGTATGACCCCGGCTTGTCTGACTACCCACATCGGTACTACCTGTGGTTCTGACTGATCTCACTGTGTGTATGACCCCGGATTGTCTGACTACCCACATCGGTACTACCTGTGGTTCTGACTGATCTCACTGTGTGTATGACCCCGGCTAGTCTGACTACCCACATCGGTACTACCTGTGGCTCTGACTGATCTCACTCCATGTATGACCCCGGCTTGTCTGACTACCCACATCGGTACTACCTGTGGTTCTGACTGATCTCACTGTGTGTATGACCCCGGATTGTCTGACTACCCACATCGGTACTACCTGTGGTTCTGACTGATCTCACTCCATGTATGACCCCGGCTTGTCTGACTACCCACATCGGTACTACCTGTGGTTCTGGCTGATCTCACTCTGTGTATGACCCCGGCTTGTCTGACTACCCACATCGGTACTACCTGTGGTTCTGACTGATCTCACTGTGTGTATGACCCCGGATTGTCTGACTACCCACATCGGTACTACCTGTGGTTCTGACTGATCTCACTCTGTGTATGACCCCGGCTAGTCTGACTACCCACATCGGTACTACCTGTGGTTCTGACTGATCTCACTCTGTGTATGACCCCGGCTTGTCTGACTATCCACATCGGTACTACCTGTGGTTCTGACTGATCTCACTGTGTGTATGACCCCGGCTTGTCTGACTACCCACATCGGTACTACCTGTGGTTCTGACTGATCTCACTGTGTGTATGACCCCGGATTGTCTGACTACCCACATTGGTACTACCTGTGGTTCTGACTGATCTCACTGTGTGTATGACCCCGGATTGTCTGACTACCCACATCGGTACTACCTGTGGTTCTGACTGATCTCACTGTGTGTATGACCCCGGATTGTCTGACTATCCACATCGGTACTACCTGTGGTTGTGACTGATCTCACTGTGTGTATGACCCCAGATTGTCTGACTACCCACATCGGTACTACCTGTGGTTCTGACTGATCTCACTGTGTGTATGACCCAGGATTGTCTGACTACCCACATCGGTACTACCTGTGGTTCTGACTGATCTCACTGTGTGTATGACCCCGGCTTGTCTGACTACCCACATCGGTACTACCTGTGGTTCTGACTGATCTCACTGTGTGTATGACCCCGGCTAGTCTGACTATCCACATCGGTACTACCTGTGGTTCTGACTGATCTCACTCTGTGTATGACCCCGGCTTGTCTGACTACCCACATCGGTACTACCTGTGGTTCTGACTGATCTCACTGTGTGTATGACCCCAGATTGTCTGACTACCCACATCGGTACTACCTGTGGTTCTGACTGATCTCACTGTGTGTATGACCCCAGATTGTCTGACTACCCACATCGGTACTACCTGTGGTTCTGACTGATCTCACTGTGTGTATGACCCAGGATTGTCTGACTACCCACATCGGTACTACCTGTGGTTCTGACTGATCTCACTGTGTGTATGACCCCGGCTTGTCTGACTACCCACATCGGTACTACCTATGGTTCTGACTGATCTCACTGTGTGTATGACCCCGGCTTGTCTGACTACCCACATCGGTACTACCTGTGGTTCTGACTGATCTCACTGTGTGTATGACCCCGGCTTGTCTGACTACCCACATCGGTACTACCTGTGGTTCTGACTGATCTCACTGTGTGTATGACCCCGGATTGTCTGACTACCCACATCGGTACTACCTGTGGTTCTGACTGATCTCACTGTGTGTATGACCCCAGATTGTCTGACTATCCACATCGGTACTACCTGTGGTTCTGACTGATCTCACTGTGTGTATGACCCAGGATTGTCTGACTACCCACATTGGTACTACCTGTGGTTCTGACTGATCTCACTGTGTGTATGACCCCGGCTTGTCTGACTACCCACATCGGTACTACCTGTGGCTCTGACTGATCTCACTCCATGTATGACCCCGGCTTGTCTGACTACCCACATCGGTACTACCTGTGGTTCTGACTGATCTCACTGTGTGTATGACCCCGGCTTGTCTGACTACCCACATCGGTACTACCTGTGGTTCTGACTGATCTCACTGTGTGTATGACCCCGGCTTGTCTGACTACCCACATCGGTACTACCTGTGGTTCTGGCTGATCTCACTGTGTGTATGACCCCGGATTGTCTGACTACCCACATCGGTACTACCTGTGGTTCTGACTGATCTCACTGTGTGTATGACCCCGGCTTGTCTGACTACCCACATCGGTACTACCTGTGGTTCTGACTGATCTCACTGTGTGTATGACCCCGGATTGTCTGACTACCCACATCGGTACTACCTGTGGTTCTGACTGATCTCACTGTGTGTATGACCCCGGATTGTCTGACTACCCACATCGGTACTACCTGTGGTTCTGACTGATCTCACTGTGTGTATGACCCCGGCTTGTCTGACTACCCACATCGGTACTACCTGTGGTTCTGACTGATCTCACTGTGTGTATGACCCCGGCTTGTCTGACTACCCACATCGGTACTACCTGTGGTTCTGACTGATCTCACTGTGTGTATGACCCCGGATTGTCTGACTACCCACATCGGTACTACCTGTGGTTCTGACTGATCTCACTGTGTGTATGACCCCGGATTGTCTGACTACCCACATCGGTACTACCTGTGGTTCTGGCTGATCTCACTGTGTGTATGACCCCGGCTTGTCTGACTATCCACATCGGTACTACCTGTGGTTCTGACTGATCTCACTGTGTGTATGACCCCGGCTTGTCTGACTACCCACATCGGTACTACCTGTGGTTCTGACTGATCTCACTGTGTGTATGACCCCGGCTTGTCTGACTACCCACATCGGTACTACCTGTGGTTCTGACTGATCTCACTGTGTGTATGACCCCGGCTTGTCTGACTACCCACATCGGTACTACCTGTGGTTCTGACTGATCTCACTGTGTGTATGACCCAGGATTGTCTGACTACCCACATCGGTACTACCTGTGGTTCTGACTGATCTCACTGTGTGTATGACCCAGGATTGTCTGACTACCCACATCGGTACTACCTGTGGTTCTGACTGATCTCACTGTGTGTATGACCCCGGCTTGTCTGACTACCCACATCGGTACTACCTGTGGTTCTGACTGATCTCACTGTGTGTATGACCCCGGCTTGTCTGACTACCCACATCGGTACTACCTGTGGTTCTGACTGATCTCACTGTGTGTATGACCCCGGATTGTCTGACTACCCACATTGGTACTACCTGTGGTTCTGACTGATCTCACTGTGTGTATGACCCCGGCTAGTCTGACTACCCACATCGGTACTACCTGTGGTTCTGACTGATCTCACTGTGTGTATGACCCCGGCTTGTCTGACTACCCACATCGGTACTACCTGTGGTTCTGACTGATCTCACTGTGTGTATGACCCCGGCTTGTCTGACTACCCACATCGGTACTACCTGTGGTTCTGACTGATCTCACTGTGTGTATGACTCCGGCTTGTCTGACTACCCACATCGGTACTACCTGTGGCTCTGACTGATCTCACTCCATGTATGACCCCGGCTTGTCTGACTACCCACATCGGTACTACCTGTGGTTCTGACTGATCTCACTGTGTGTATGACCCCGGCTTGTCTGACTACCCACATCGGTACTACCTGTGGTTCTGACTGATCTCACTGTGTGTATGACCCCGGCTTGTCTGACTACCCACATCGGTACTACCTGTGGTTCTGACTGATCTCACTGTGTGTATGACCCAGGATTGTCTGACTACCCACATTGGTACTACCTGTGGTTCTGACTGATCTCACTGTGTGTATGACCCCGGCTTGTCTGACTACCCACATTGGTACTACCTGTGGTTCTGACTGATCTCACTGTGTGTATGACCCCGGATTGTCTGACTACCCACATCGGTACTACCTGTGGTTCTGACTGATCTCACTGTGTGTATGACCCCAGATTGTCTGACTATCCACATCGGTACTACCTGTGGTTCTGGCTGATCTCACTGTGTGTATGACCCCGGATTGTCTGACTACCCACATTGGTACTACCTGTGGTTCTGGCTGATCTCACAAAGCACACTTTGTAGACCGTTCCAATGAAGTATTTCTTTTTAGATTGCGGTATTTCTTCTCTGCTGAAGAGCCGCCGGCTGGTCCTGGGACCAGGATCTTCCTCTATCAGCTAGAGGCTGACGTCAGGGAAAGGGGAGGGAGGAACTTTATCACCGTATATCACTAAAACAATAAAGGTTTGAGAGATCAGACTGGCATCAATTGACTTATTTTTTTGAATATCTACAATATTACTTTTTATTACTGTAAGACATTAGTAACCATTTAATATTCATGGAAAGTGGAACGTTCACCTTAACCCTTTAAGGACCAACATGCACAGCCGGCACTTAAGGACCATGGGGCATTTTTTTTTTTCGATATGATTCAGAGCTCCCCATGTGGAGTGCCCTGAATTCCATGACGTGCCAGGACTTTATTGGTCCTTAAGTGCCGGACAGCTGTTACGGGCCTGGCATGGCAGTGGACGTTAAGGGGTGAAAGGGTTTATAATGTTTCAGAAAAACCGAAGCTACTATTGTTCTATATAGTTCATACTATTTCTGTCATGGTGGCAGTGTTCATATCTCACTAGATATACAGTTCTGTTATGACGTTTGTCCCTCCCTCCCCTTTTTACATAACGTAAGCCGGCTCCCCTCAGGTCTGAAATCTGGTCCGGACAGATCACAAGGAAGGCAGGCTTTTTCCTTATACTGGTACAAGATTGTCCCTCATTGCGATCCTCCTTCATTTCTGCAGCCAGAACACTGACGTCGGAAAAAGAGGAGGGAGGGTTAAACCTTATAATATAGTAGCGCCTCAACTAGTGAGATATGAGTGGTGCCACCAGCTTCAGTTTTTATAAAACATTACTTAATTCAAGCCTGTATATTTGAAAACTGCATTAACCCTTTGGGTGCCAGAAAGTATCCATTGCATTGCAACACAATGCATTGAATACCTCTCTGGCACTCAAAGGGTTAAAAACTGCCTATGTGTCATGTATGCTAATTGCAGTTCCTGTGTGGTACCAGTGATGATACATATGCTAATTAAATTTGTCAGTGACGTTTCATATTCCAAAGAATCCTTTTTCATTGGTCTTATGCTAATGAATGTTTTGATGATGTTTCATATGCCTATGAAGGTTTCAGTGATGTCTCACATGATAATAAAGTTAAGTGCAGTACCAGGAAGCGTTTACTTTCACTCTGCCCAAAAACAAAAAATGTGAATATCTCTTAAACTATGCATCCGATGGACTTTTGGCTAACATGACACATAATCTGTTTTTAACCCTTTGGGTGCCAGAGGGTTGTGGAATGCATTGCAAAGCAATGTGTTCCGTACCCCTCAGGCACTCAAAGGGTTAATGCAGTTTTCAAATATGGAAACGTGAATTAAGGTGATAGTTCCATTTTAACACTAATTATTCATATTTTTGTCAGTCATCTTAAAAAAAGGTGGAAATTAAGCTAGGGTTCACGGAACACCAAAAAAGTATTCCATGGCACTGCACAAACATGTGCTCTGTGACTTTAGCCTCCCATCTGATCATGTTGCAATGCATTCAGCCACTTTCTATAATGCAGTTGCAATACACAAGATAATTATAGTTCTTTCAACCTTAAAAGTTAGTAGAAATATTGCTGTTAATACTAAAAGGCTTTTATTCCAAGAGCTTTACGTGCAAACGAATACTGTATTAATTCCGGAGCAAACCAACTGTTCTGGCGGGGGGTTGTAAACTCCTACTGATTTAAAGTGGATGTGTCACCTATGTACAACAAAGCATAAATATTTAGCAAATACTACTAAAACAGTATTCTTTTTTTTTTTAAGTTTTATTTTGTAAATGTAAATGAGAAAATCTGGGCTGCAGGTACTTCCGCATAGACTGCGGTTACCTGCTCTGTAACCGCAGTCCGTCACTCTGCCTCTGCTCCCCTCCCTCTATCCAGCCTCCTCCAATGACGGCGGCTTCTGCCTGTAAGCTGGAGCTCTCTCATTGGCTAGCTATCGATCTCTGCCAATGAAAGTGTTCCAGTTTACAGGCAGAAGCCTCCGTCATTGGAGGAGTCCGGATAGAAGGAGGAGAGTAGAGGCAGAGCGACGGACTGCAGTTACAGAGCTGGTAATCTCAGTCTGTCCGGAAGTAGCTGCAGTGCAGATATTATAATTTAAATTTAAACGAAATAAAACTTAAAACAAAAAAAAATAGAATACCATTTTAGTAGTATTTGATATGTAGCCTAAATATTTATGCTATGTTGTACATAGGTGACACATCCACTTTAACCCTTTGAGTGCCAACTCTTTGCAGAACACAGTGGTGGATACTCCTCTGTCACTCAAAGGGTTAAATGTGTTTTTTTTGACTCCTTGAATGCTGGAAACGTCTCAGACACATCTTTGTTTCCTCTGGTGTACGTTGCTTGGCTCCAGAATTGAAACCAATGTTCTCAGTACATCAGTCACACTGTGTTAACTCTTTAAAGGAGCAGTAACCTTTTTTTATGAAAACTTACATGTTATAGATATTCTCCTGCTGAGTAAAATAATGTAACTCCCTCTGCTATCAGTTGTTTTATTCAAACAGTTCAAATAATCAGGAAGTGAATTTACTGTGTTTACTTCCTGATAGTTCTAACTGACAGGAAGTGAATTTACTGTGTTTACTTCCTGATAGTTCTATCTGACAGGAAGTGACTCAGCAGTTTCTATCAAATTTTATGGAGAACTGTATGTCACTGACTTTCCTCTCCGTTAGAATGTAACAGGAGAACTAATTGGAATTTGAACACTAGAGGGCATTGCTAATGTAAAAAAAAAACATGGGTTTAAACAATAATATCTCTGGAAATATGAATCTCTTGGCAGTTGGAGTACCCTTATTTTACTCAATAGGAAAATCCCTACAATATATATTTTTTCATAAAAAAAGTTTACTGCTCCTTTAAGGGCCACAGGGGTGTGTAATACATTGCACATCTCTCTGGTACTTAAAGGGATAGTAATACTTAAAATGTAAAAAAATATATATGTTGTTGGGTTTATCCCTCTGAGTAAAACAAGGGTACTCCCACTGCTGAGAGATATTTTATTAAAAAATTATAACAGCTCAAACTTGATTTTTTTTAGGAGCAATATCACAGTGGCCTGAAAATTTACAATGGCGCTGTTGCTACACCATCCTATGGACTGCTCTGGTCTGTTGACCATAAATCTCCATAGGATGGTGTAGCAACAGCACCACTGTAAATTTTCAGGCCACTGTGATATTGCTCCTAAAAAAAATTCAAGTTTGAGCTGTTATAATTTTTTAATACAATATCTCTCAGCAGTGGGAGTACCCTTGTTTTACTCCAGGGGATAAACCCTACAACATATTTTTTTTTACATTTTAAGTACTACTATCCCTTTAAAGGGTTAAACAAATCGAGACACTTATTCCTAATGTATGGTCCCACTGTAAGCCGTGTTTTAGAACTGATCGGAATGCTGCTGTTTCTTTTTCTATTCACAGATTTCCAGTGGGTGCAGGGGGATGTGTGTGAGGTGCAGTTGATGGTGTACAACCCCATGCCGTTTGAACTCCGAGTGGAGACTATGGTGAGTTCAGTGTGACTGGGTGTTTGGTGTTTTGGTTAGATGAGACATGCGGCCCCCCAGCTAGTAAACTACAGCCCCCAGCAGGATTTCTCATTTTAACCCTTTGAGTGCCAGAGGGGTGCGCAACGCATTGTAAAGCAAGGGTTAATTACAGTATGACCCTTTAGGTCCAAATTCTGATTTAGATCCGCTTGTTTGGATGTCACAGGAAACATTTGGCTCCCCAGCTGTTGATTGATTAAACATGTTGGCAGTTGTAGTTACCAACAGCTGGAGAGCCAAAAGTTGCTTGCTCCCGGTCTGTTGATAAGCTAGACCAGTGGTTCTCAATCTTTTTTTTTTTTTTTTTTTTGCTTAAGGTATCCCCAACAGTCAATCTGGAATTTTTGGGACACCCCAACATTTTAATATCATTTGTCCTGAGTGTAATAAAGCTTAAAAATTCAATTATTACAAAGTCTCACAGTCAAAATAATAAAACCAACCATATTCTGCGCAACAACTACCAAAAAGATACCTTTGAAACGCGACAGTCATATTTTTACAAAGTTATTACAGTTGATCAAAGGACTCTGTGTGGATGTCTGAGGAGCAGTGTCATGGTACCCTGGGTGTGAAACACTGATCTAGACACTGAGCTCGTTCTCAGAACAACCACAGCAGAGCAGCAAACTATTTAAAGGGATAGTAATACTTTGTTTTATTTATTTTGTAGGCATTAAAAAAAAATGAAGAACGATATAAGTCTTATCTCTCAAACCTTTATGGTTTGAGAGATATTCACAAGCAAAGTTTCCCCTCCTGCCCCTTTTACCTAGTGTAAGCCATCTCTTCTCAGATGTGGAATCCAGTCCATAGACCAGACAGATAACAGCAGGGGACAATCTTCTTCCTATGAGAACAATGAAAGCCCTGCCCCCCTTGACAAGTTTTTCAGGTTTTTCCCTTATCTGAATGGAAGATTGTCCCTCTCTGCAGTCTACCTGGACACCTCCCTTCTGATCTGGCTGAGCAGTGTTACATCAGTAAAAGGGGCGGGAGGGGGATACTTTATCATTGAATTACTCTTGAACTACAACTCTGACAGAACTGAAATAACACTAGTCATGGCTCAAATACTATGATGATTAATTAGAGCTGCTTTTATTATGAAATTTCATTCCTCTCTCCAGACCTTCCCAACAACATAATAGTACAGACAGAGGAACCTATTGTTGTAAGTGTAACCATCCTTATGGGAAATTGATGAGAATGTGGCCATCAGGTATATGACATGCCTGGATTAGATGGTTTACATCAGTGTTCTCAACCTTTTTTTGTGCAAGGCACCCCTAACATGCAATCTGGAACTTTCAGGGAACCCCTAATGTATAATGTAATTTATCAAGGGCATAATAAAGGGTCAGTTCAGAAATATACAGATATCATTAGGTGTCACCTTCATAGTAATAAAAATAAACATATTGTACATTACAATTTCCATATGTCTACATTTAAAAGGACAATATTCAAATTTTTGTCAGTCTTCATTGAAAACATGGGGCACCCTAATTTGATGTCTGCGGCACACCAAAGTGCCATGACTCCCTAAATGAATTATTTACCCAAAGAGCTGAGCTAAGAACAAGAGGTCATCCATTAAGACTAGAGGAAAGGCGCTTTTGACTAAAACAAAGGCAGGGATTCTTTACAGTAGGGGAGGTAAAGCTATGGAATTCTTTGCCTCGGGATGTTGTACTTTCAGATAATGCAACTGCTTTCAAAAAAAGTAATGGATGCCCATCTAGTATAGAACAATATTGAGAATGATGACAGTTGGCTTCAATGCAGATAGGTTGTTGATCCAGGGATCTATCTGACTGCCATTTAGAGTCAGGAAGGACATTTTTACCCACTTGGTGCTAAACTGGAAATTGCTTCAATTTTTTTTTTTGCCTTCCTCTGGATCAACAGGGGTGTTTTATAGCATGGGCTGGACTTGATGGACGCATGTCTTTTTTCAGCCTCATCAACTATGTTACTATGGTGCTGCGACATTCAGGTGCTCTTCTGGCAGGGCTTCTGTAACCCTTTGAGTGCCAGAAAGTTATCATTACATTTCAAAGCAATGTGTTTGATACCTGTCTGGCATTCAGAGTATTAAAGGAGCAGTAAACTTTTTTTATGAAAACACACATTTTATAGAGCTTTTCCTGCTGAATAAAACAAGGTCACTCCCACTGCTGTCAGATGTTTTATTCTAAATTTATAGCAGTTCAAATAACCAGGAAGTGAATTTACTGTGTTTACTTCCTGATAGTTCTAACTGACAGGAAGTGCATTTACTGTGTTTACTTCCTGATAGTTCTAACTGACAGGAAGTGACAGGCAGTTTCTATTACATTCTATGGAGAACTGTATGTCTCTGACTTTTCTGACTTTCCTCTCCATTAGAATCTAACAGGAAATCTAATTAGAATTTGACCACTAGAGGGCACTGCTAATGTAAAAAAACATGGGTTTAAACTGTAATAACTCTGGAAATATAAATCTCTAGGCAGTGAGAGTACCATTATTTTACTCAATAGGAAAATCCCTACTATATATATTTTTTCATAAAAAAAGTTTACTGCTCCTTTAAAGCAGCCCTGTCAGAAGAGCACCTGAATGTCACAGCACCATCTAAAGGCATGATAACGCATTCTTTCATTCATTCAGATACAAATCTCGAAAGTTCCAGTGAGACGGCTCAGATGGTTAATGCACCAGCTGTAGAATTTGTTCAGACCTCAGTGTTCTAGTAAATCAGCCTTCCATCCTCCTGAGGTGGATAAAATGAGTTCCCAAGACATACATGAAAACAAGAGAAAAACTCAATATATTCTTGTTTGTAAAATACTTAAATAAAAAAAAAATATAGATATCTGGGCCTGTTAACCTGTAAAATAAAGAGATCCCATCTGTTTTTTTCTGAATGCATTGGAAGTGTCTAGTGTGGCATACAAAATGTGAGAGGTTTCTGAGGACGAACAAACAACGCAATGGCCTGTTGTACAGCTAGTCACTGCTCAGAAGCATCGCGTTTTAGCTCTCTAGTGCCATTACAGAGGAGAAATTTCCTCATGCATATTAGACTAATCTCACCCAAAAGGACAGTCCATTTCCAAAACGACAGGCAACTCCCCTCTGCACAGGAACACCAGCTAACCCCAGACTTACGCTTCGGCCTTGTTGGGCCTCGTCGGCGAGATGCAGCTGGATTTCCTAGGCACTGAGAGCAAGGGATCCACGTCTGGATTACTCTTCACTCTTAGGGAGACCCCCAAAGGCTTTCAAAATATACATACAAAATGTGAGAGACGTCTAAGAATGAACACACAACACAATGGCCTGTTCTACGGCTAGTCACTGCTCAGAAGCATCACATTTTAGCTCTTTAGTGCCATTACAGAGGAGAAATTTCCAAATACATATTAGACTAATCCTGTGTTCAAGGGACTGAAAGCCTCATTTAAATCAGTGGAACAATGTAATCCAGATGTTAGGGACTACAACACTAATAATCCCCAAACGGGAGTGATGCACATGAAGTGACTGTGGATAGCCCACGAAATGAGGCTATGCATCTAAAATATTGGGTCTGCACAATGAGCTACCTGCACATCAATTGCTTTCACACTGGACATTAATTGATTGGATGCTGCATATTTAATTAAATTCACACTGCGCGTTGACTGACTGGGCTGCTGTACATCAAGCAATATGGCTCCTCACATTGACTCCTATGCCTCTGCAAATCATGGGAATGGGCCCTGCACATAGCTTAAAGGAATAGTAATACTTCGTTTTATCTTTATTTTATTTTGTAAGCATTAAAAAACCATAAAGAACGATATAAGTCTTATCTCTCAAACCTTTATGGTTTTAGAGATATTCACAAGCAAAATTTCCCCTCCCGCCCCTTTTACTTAGTGTAAGCCATCTCTTCTCAGATGTGGAATGCAGTCCATAGACCAGACAGATAACAGAAGGGGACAATCTTCTTCCTATGAGAACAATGAAAGCCCTGCCCCCCTTGACAATCTTTTCAGGTTTTTCCCTTATCTTAATTGAAGATTGTCCCTCTCTGCAATCTACCTGGGCACCTCCCTTCTGATCTGGCTGAGCAGTGTTACATCAGTAAAAGGGGAGGGAGGGGGACACTTTGTCATTGAATTACTCTTGTACTACAACTCTGACACAATTGAAATAACACTCTCCAAAGTCCAAATACTATGATGATTAATTAGAGCTGCTTTTATTATGAAACATTACTATCCCTTTAATTAGACACTGAAGAGAGAGTAATTCGGAGCCTTATGCTTGATAGCTGAAATTTGAGAGATTTTGGCA
Source organism: Rhinophrynus dorsalis (assembly GCA_037306005.1). Lineage (NCBI taxonomy): Eukaryota > Metazoa > Chordata > Amphibia > Anura > Rhinophrynidae > Rhinophrynus > Rhinophrynus dorsalis. Next base: position 22,171,970 of record CM074723.1, read on the forward strand.
GTGCATGCACAAAGATTGGAAGCTGTGCATTGAGTGATAGATAATTCCATCTTGAACTAGAGGGCACCCCAATGTAGTGACTGGGTGTGTGTGTTGCTCATGAAGAAATGTGTCATTATACATATTGATTCATGATTGGGTTCGGCCTATTGAGCAATGTTATGCTGCACATTGAGTATTTGGGCACTGAACATTGATCGATTTGGTGCTGCCTGTAGTGGGACTATGTTCTGCACCTTATACAATTGGGTGCTGCCCTGCAGATCAAGTGATTTGGAAGTAGCGTGCTCACTTAATGATTGTGCAGTGTAGAAAGAGTGATCCATTGGTTGCTATTTGTTATTGAGTGACTGAAGCCCTGCACATTAATCGACTAAGTACTGCTCTTTGTAGAATTAGACTGTGCAAATTGTGGCACTGTGTGCTATAAATTGAGTGAATTTGACGCTATACAGTGAGCAATTGAGCTTTCTATATTGATTAAATGTTATCTATAGACAAAGCAATTTAGATCTTCACCTTAGCAACTTTGAACTGTCAGAATGACGTGTGATTCCAGGAGTTTTATTGTCCTTTATACATTATGGAGAGGATACTATAAGTCCCCCTCCTCTATTCCTGGAAATTATAATAAAGTTAGAATAATGTCCTACAAACTGGATTATCTTCAGCAAATAGCGTTTTATCGCTTGCAGCCACACGCTTCAGGGTCCTTGTACGGCTACAGAACACAGACGTCACTGCCATTAAAAGGGCTGCAATAAATGTAATTTCGTATCAGAGCAGCCTATGTGAGCAGTTTTCCTCAAATGCAAGCAAAGAGGCTAGAAATAACACACAGGGTCAGTGTGACCAAAATAACCAATGAGCCGCGGGTCAACGGCTGTGACAATGTCACTACGGCCTTTAACTTGTCTATTTCAGCTTGATTGAGTCCTTCGTTGTACTGCTTTCCCCAGGGCAGGTCTGAAATGTTCCATTTCCCTTTAATGTTTAACTGGTTGCTGGCAGGTGATGTTACAGACTGAGACACTGGACATTATCGTGCTTGTATGGAAGAGATGCAGCACCCCACTGCACCATGGGGGGGACCAATACAAATATTCCTCACATTCCCAATGGTTTAAATATAATTTTTTTTTTAACCTTTTGAATATCCGAGAAGTCTCCAGTGCCAGTTTAGTTTTCCTTATCCCTTTGAGTGCCAGAGGGGTACACAAGCATTGGGAAGCACTCAAAGGGTTAAAAGTACTCGTAGAGCATGGACAGCAGTTTGTAAACATGGAATATGCCTGAAGCGTTCATATTTTATTCATGAAACATGTCAAGCTTCAGGGGACTTGCATGTTTTTGAGAAATAAAGATATACTGCAGTTGGAAAATAGGTGTTGGTGTGGAACTCGGGGGAGGCTAAGGGGCATAGGTAAAATAAGGTAATTCATTAAAGTGGTTTAATCCTATATTAATTATTCCCACACACACTAATCTGTCTAAACCGGTATCCTTTTAAAAAGGTTGCACACGAAACAGCGTGCGACCAAATGACCGAGTTACCAAGTCACCAGGATAAAAACAGCGACATGAGAATCTCAAACTGCATGACAGCGCAAGATTCTCATGTTGCTTACTAAAAGGTCGCATCATATACTCCCCAGCAGTAACGTTTAACCTTTTGTGGCTGATACCTATCCCATCATGCTGTCCCGGCGCTTCATTTTGTCCTCAACAGAGAAACATTGCAAGTGCTGAAAGATGTTCTCGATTGTATCATGCTGCCCCGGTGCTTTAACTATAGTGAAATAGGCTGAGTAAAGTGCCGGGGCAGCATGATGAGATCGAGGACATCTTTCAGTACATGCAATGTTTCTCAGCTGAGGACAAAATGAAGCTCCGGGACAGCATGATGAGATAGGTATTGGCCGCAAACGGTTTAACGTTACTGCTGGGGAGTATTTGATGTGACCTTTTAGTAAGCGACATGAGAATCTCGCGCTGTCATGCAGTGCAAGATTCTCATGTTGGCATTTTTATCCAGGCGACATGGTAACTGTCATTTGTTTGCACGCTGTTTCGCGTCCGACCTTGTACTGATGCTCTCAGGAAGCCAAACAATTTGCTACAGGGGAAATAAACTTGAAATGATATAAAAGAAAAGAAAAACCCTGAAGTACTAGCACTCTATCAAGGCTAATCCTGTGAGTTCAAGGGCATTAAAGTGGATTAAAAATGCTTAGAACAGATGAACTATGAAAGCTAATATGTTCTAGTACAGTGCTTTTTAGTCGGGGTGCAAATGTGAATGTTTTAGTTGTATATTTATGGAAAATTGTATGCACAACATGTGTGTTTTTGTTACGCTGTTTTAGAAACCTGGAATAACTATATATTTATAAACTAGTTTAAAAGCCCGTGTACACAGGCCACAGTGCCACCCAGCAGCCTCAGGTGGTACCCGGAGCCTCTCTGCTCACCAAGCGGTCCCAGGAAGGTGCGCAGAGAGGACTCTGGTTGAATATGGAGTGACCCGTTCAGTATTACCAGCATCACGTTCAGGCACTCTGTACTGCGTATGACTGCAGAGCGGGCAGTCTCTACTGCGTATGACTGCTTCTGACAAACATCCTAGCGAATTATTATATAGGATTTTTGCTTTTCATTACCCCTTGGTAATTGATCTATAAGATGTTACGGGTGCCCCCAAAATTCAAGACTGTGTTAGACGTTGCTTGATCAAAAACAGTTGAGAACCACCGTTCTAGTACATATATTTTTGTAACATTCACATATATCCAGGCCAGGGACCAGTTTTGCTTTGTACTTATCTATAATTGCTTTTCACAGCCTCCTGAAAAACAGTGTCGCCAATTTCAAATATATCATTGCAATAAGAGGCTTTTAAAGGAATACTTGCATCTAAAAAAGGATCTGATCTTATAGACACTTAAGTACTTTGTACATCAGTATAAAATCTATTAAATAGCTATGGTTCCCGAGCCCTAAAATCTCGTCTTACATACGCTTTGTGGGGGTTTCTATCCCTACCTTTCTTCAGGGTTCCCAATAGCGTAGCAGTCTTAATAGGTGTTTCAGAAGTGGTACTGATGTGTTATTTGTAAACGGGCTGAGATAGAGTAACTGCATTTCTGAGGGGAAGCGCAGTGGGTACTACTAGCAAAAGATGAACTGTCTTACTGTTTGTCTCTGATTAAAACAGCACTAACAAAATTAACCAAGTGGTGTCTATACGGGAGGCTACACATGCATTAACCCTTTAAGTGCCAGATGGGTACATAACACATTGCTTTGCAATGCTTTAGGTACCCCCTCTGGGTCTAAAAGGGTTAAAAATACAAATTTAGGGTTGGGTTTTAGTTGCTATTTGGAAATATGTTATGTAAAATTATATAACTCATACTTGAAACATACATGAAAAAAAGGGAATGTATCCTTCCTGGTGAACACTTTCTAGATAAATAATTTCTAAATATTTTGTTTAAGCTTTTAGTGTTAATTTTAATTTGATTAGCAGAAGGTATGTGTTAACCATACAGCACATTCCACAAATGTGTTAACCATACAGCACATTCCACAAAAACAAATGCAGGGTTTTCTTTAAAGCGGAACTACCATCCAATAATAACATTTCCCCACATAATTGCCTATTATTACCTGATTAAAGAGAAATCGCTATTCTTCCAAGACTGATAGCAGGACGGAGCGCGGACATCTTTCCATAGTGACGTCCGCGCGCCTGCTCTGTCAGTGCCTTCCGGAGCCAAACGGCTCCTAGCAACACCTCCTAGACCCGGCCTCTAGGGGACTAAATACTGGGAGTCTCACACTATAAATATTAGTAATAAATCACGTATATGGAATCGCTCTACTCTCAATGAAAAGTAATATATTTATTCTATATCAAAAATAAAAATTGCATGTCAAAAGATAAAAAGCACATATATAAGTACTGATAGTACTAACATGCAATAAAAATCACTTAAATAAGTGATATAATAAAAATAGCTTGAATGAAAAAAAGACCACTTCTCTTATCCTAAGCCCTACGCATTACGTAGTCTATAACCACTTCATCAGGGGTCTATAACCACTTCACTTCATTCCACTTCACTCCACTTAATACATGGTCTATAACCACTTCATCTGGGGTCTGTTCACCAGATATAGGGCTATTTGAAAAGATTCTATTTAAAGGAGCAGTAAATTTTTTTTTACGAAAACACATATTTTACAGAGCTTTTCCTGCTGAATAAAACAAGGTCACTCTCACTGCTGTCAGATGTTTTATTCACAAATTATAGCAGTTTAAATAATCAGGAAGTGAATTTACTGTGTTTACTTCCTGATAGTTCTAACTGACAGGAAGTGACTCAGCAGTTTCTATCACATTCTGTGGAGAACTGTATGTCTCTGACTTTTCTGACTTTCCTCTCCATTGGAATCTAACAGGAAATCTAATTAGAATTTGACCACAAGAGGGCACTGCTAATGTAAAAAAACATGGGTTTAAACTGTAATATCTCTGGAAAAATATAAACCTCTGGGCAGTGGGAGTACTCTTACTTTACTCAATAGGAAAATCCCTACATTATATATTTTTTCATAAAAAAAGTTTACTGCTCCTTTAAGCTGTGGTTACAGTTGTTGAAGGATCCATAGGATTTGCTCTGGCTGGAACAGTATACGAATATCCAGGCCCGAGGGACAGCAGACGGAGATACAAGGGAGCCACACACATAACCGCACTGGCGGTAACCCAGTGGATGCTTAATCACTAACGCCTGTCACCTTAACGCCTGGCTAACATTTTTTTTTTTTTTTTACTAAATGATTCCGGAGTCCCCAAACGGCAAGTCCATTGTCAGGATGGGGTTAAACGCTGTGAGGCCAGTTATCGCCTCACCCACATGTGAGTAGAATTGAGCACATGAGAAGGCGTATATCCGGTGGTCGTCTTCACTGGTTAAAACAGTCTGCATTGAGAACGTGTGCACCCCTCTTTTTGTTTTTTAATTATCCCTTTGAGTACCAGAGGGGTACGTAATGCATTGCTTTACAATGTGTTGTGTACCCCTCTGGCACTCAGAATGTTAAGCTGTTCATAACAGCGCCACCCGATGTCCACTCTCCCTGTGTAACGATAAAGAGAACATCTATGAAATAGTGTATCTTTCTGTGTGCGCCACAAAATGCTTTCTGTGGAGAAACACCGTGTTTTCTAGATATGAAACAAGGACAGATGGCAGAAATAATGAGCCATCAATGACTAAAATAATATCCATCTGCAGCTAACAGGATGATAGCGATGTGCAAGGGGAAATGAGAATGGGATGATGGGAGAATTTTGGGGCCTTTAAACATCACTTTCTTTATGTTGTTCTGTGCACATGAACGCAGGTGGATCAGTGAATTGTTCTCTTATTGTTTGCTATTTAGAAACCCTTTGAGTGCCAGAGGGGTACGCAACGCATTGCAAAGAAATGCATTGTGTACCCCTCTGGCACTCAAAGGGTTAACCCTTATCGGACCAGAGAGATGTGCAGCTCATTGCGAGGAAATGCAGTAAAAAACCTTCCTCTCCTTAAAGGAGATCTGTTACCTCCACTTATCATGGTATGGCCGGAAAATCCTAAAGGTGGTAATGATTTCTGCCTTTGTGTCTGTGTTCAAGTGTTTACATCTTCAATCAGTGTTGGATGGAGGCAGACATGATGCATGCTTCCGGGACCATCGGACCTCAGACTCTACTTACCTGACATAGTAATCTTTCATTTAAGGACCGTAGAGGTTTGCATTGCATTGCTTTTGTAATACATAGCAAACCTCCACTTTTTAAAGTGATAGTAATGTTTCACAAAAATCCTCATAGTATTTGGGCCATGGAGAGTGTTATTTCAATACTGTCAGAGTTGTAGTACAAGAGTAAAAGTATCCCCCTCCCGCCCCTTTTACTGATGTAACACTGCTCACCTCAGAGCAGCAAGACTGTCCGGATGGTTCACAGAGAGGGACAATCGTCAATGATCATAAGGAAAAACCTGAAATCCCTGTCAAGGGGGCGGTATCCTTTTGAAATATCGCATTTTTAAAATTGCGCTGCTTTTAGCCACATTCAATAGGTCGCCGTGTTCAAAAGGGCTACATGACAATCTCGCATTGCATATCAGCACAAGATTGTCATGTCTCTTCTTTAAACAGCGCACATGAGAAGCACTTCTCTCACTCTGCTCTATTGGTATAACAACATTGTCTTTCTTATGTGTACACTGATATAACAACATGGATGACAGAGCAGCGCTTTTACGATAGGCCTGCTGATCTGTATGTCAGTGTGCCTGCAGCAACACTATGCTGAATTTACAGAGAGGTCTGTATGCAGTGGGGGACAGCAGGGAAGCAGTCTCAAGGGCAGCAGCCACAGCAAGCAGGGGCAGAACCTGGCTCACCCTTCTCCATCTTATAGCATCTTATCTATAGCAATATGCTGCCTCCTGAGCGCTTCGCCCCACCTGTCTGTCCATCCTGGCCTAGCCCATACCCTACTGCGGGCACTGGCAGTGGACTCAGCGCACTTGGAAGTTGAGTCTGCTGAGTCTTATCTGCTCTGTCTGGTGATGTTCATCTCTGTTTGGTGCTGGTGGAATTTAAGTCACAGAGGGTGGTTGCAGAGGAAGACCTGTGCCCTCACTCTGGGCCCGCTGCCAGGCACCCCAAGCACGCCGAGTCCGCTGCCAGTGCCAGCAATAGGGTATGTGCTATACATTGTCCCGGGACTCTGACCAAATTCCACCGGCACCAAACAGTGATGATCAAATGATCATCACCAGGCAGGACAGGTAAGACTCAGCAGACTCGACTTTCATGAATGAGCCAATTTTCATTTTTGCTTTTGGGTGGATTATGGCCAGATTTTGTAGTCTGAGCAACAAGTTTCCTTTCAGCCAGTACACAAGGTTTAACTCTCCGTACAAGATGTTTGCAGAACACGCAGGAGCTTCAGCTGCCTCTGTGTGCTTAATGCGCCCATTGACAGCGCAACGTGACAATCTTACGCTGTCATGCATTGCGAGATTGTCATGTTGAGCTTTTTACCCAGGTGACCTGCTGAAACAGTTGAATGGTCACACGCTCTTCTGCATGCAATCATTCAAAAGTAAACCCAAGGGGCAGGGTTTTCCTTATGATCACAGTAAGGAGATTGTCCCTTGCTGTGATCTGTCCGGTTAAGAGACCAGATTCCACAGCTGAGAGGAGATGGCTTACACTAGGTAAAAGGGGTGGGAGGGGGATACTTTATCATTCAATTACTCTTGTACTCCAATTCTGACAGTATTGAAATAACACTCTCCACGGCCCAGATACTATGAAGATTAATTGGAGCTGCTTCTATTGTGAAACATGACTATCCCTTTAGAAACTGCCAGCAACTGTCATATCCGCTTCCACGGATGTGACATCCAGGACTGATTGTAGATGTTATCTCATGAGCAAAGGCACAGTGGCAAAAAGTAGAGGGGCCATTAAGATTTTCTGACCATATAGCTTGGTGAGTTCCTAGGAAACCACTTCCTTCTTTATTCTGCCTAGTTCCCATCCATTCAGCCCTTTAGCTGCAAATTCTGCCTACTCTTGTCCTAAATCCCACCCACATGGATTAAGCACCACCCACATTGTGATGTGGACTCAACTACCTAAGAACTTTTTAACCCCTTAAGGACTTGAGTGTGCAACACATTGCTTTGCCTCTCTGCTCCCTAAGGGGTTAATATGCTGGGGGCTTGGGTAAAGACCGTTCCCAGGTATATTCACAGAACACCCCAGCTGATCAGCCGTAGACCTATTCAGTGACCCCTAAGCCTTTTGATTGAAGCTGCAAGGATGCTGGTCTGGTAGGTCATTCTTCATGGGCCACATGTTCATCTTCACCTCTTTGTGGCACTTTCAGTAAGTGATGATATATACCTTTCTGTTTCCAGGGTCTTCTAACAAGTGGAGTGGAGTTTGAGTCTCTTCCTGCAGCCTTGTCACTTCCTGCAGAGTCCGGCCTCTATCCTGTAACGTTAGTTGGAGTCCCGAGAACTACAGGACAGATCACTGTTAATGGTAAGATGTGGCCTGCAGTCATGGCTAAAACTTTCCCTTATACTCCACTCATAATTGAGGGCCAATGCAACCTTGAATCATTCTTTGTGGGGATTTAATCGTTTAAGTGCCAACGTTTGGAGATTTTTGTCCTCCGAGGAGGCCGGGCACTTTTTCAACATTTTGCTGTTTATCTGTTTAGGTATGATCCCCGGAGGTAACTTTCTAGTTAAATAATGAAAACTATATATATTTTTTTTTCCAGAACAATATCAACTTTTTTTCACATTGCCTCACATGAAGTAAATTTTACATCATGAGACAATCTATGATGTCATAAATGTAAAAAAGTGAAAAAATAATATTTTGCTAATATCTTACACTATATAACAAAATCATTTATCTTAGCTGTGAAAGATTCAAGTATTTTTAAAAGGAAAGAAACACCTTAGTACAAAAATATAAAATATGGATTACCAGAAACACAAAAGAGTATTTTTGGATTTACGAACTAAAATTGCACATTTCATTGGTTACATGGTGAAAGTAACCTAAAACAACTCGATAACTATATAAAAGTGTATATTTCCTGTACTCTGAGATATATATATATATATATATATATATATATATATATATATATATATATATATATACCCTTGAAGTGCCAGGACCATCATGCCTGATCCGGCCTTAAGGACTGGGGACGGTCCTGGCAAATCATGGAATTCTGGGGTCTCTGCATGGCCGCTTGGCGACCACCGGAATCAGTTGCAAAAAAAAAAAAAAAAAAAAAAAGGCTTGTAGTCCTTAACGTCGGGCCGTGATCTGCGTCAGCCAGTCATGAAAGGGTTAAAAGATTTGATTAATTTCAGGAGATAACATTTTTAACAATAAAAAGAACACTTTGAACAAAAGTACGTGGTCTAAAAGTGGGCAAAATAAGAAGGAATGTAAGAAAAGAAGATACTTTACAGAAATGGAATTGGCTCCCTGTAGAAGTGGTAAGGGCTAAACCAGTAAGTGGATGTAAGGATCAAATAAGTCTGAGCTTTCTATGTAGATAGGGAAATGGGAAGACAGGATGGGACAATTTTATCACAGAGGTCCATACACTAGAGAAGGGCTGTGCTGGACCACAGTTCCCAGCCGGGATGATGGGAATTGTGGTCTTAAACATCTAGAGAGCCTCATCATTAGATAGAAAACATAGTACTACCCAGAAGACAAAAGTTCAAGAACAGTGCCATTTTCTTCCCTTTGAGTGCCAGAGGGGTATCCAACGCATTTCAAAGCAATGTGCTGGATACCCCTGTGGCACTCAAAGGGTTAAGGCTGCTGGTTCCTAGCTGTCACTGTAATAAAGTCACTGTTCTGTCACTGTAACAGCCCATGCATCTGCAGTTACCTCTCTCTCCTGTGTTCCACCACCAATTGGTACACTGGAGGGATGTCTTATGGCTGCCCATCATAGAGTACCAGAAATTATTACTGGCTGGAGCCCATAGAGGTTGGTCATTCATTGGAGACCTGTCTCTGTACAGACCTTCCTTACTGTAACTTTACTGTGATCCTGAGGGAATACAGTAATAATACAGCCCCATAGGCTTCTGTACAGACTAGAGATGCACCGATACCACTTTTTTTTAAGACCGAGTACGAGTACCGATACTTTTTTCAAGTACTCACCGATACCAATTACCGATACTTTTTTTTGCGGTCATTTGCCAGTTTTCCATGTACTTAAAGCGCATATATATATATATATATATATATATATATATATATATATATTCTTTAGGTACTTGGAAAACTGGCAAATGACCGCAAAAAAAAGTATTGGTGAGTACTTGAAATATACACACACACACAAACCACCTCTTGACTGTCCCCTTTTGCCTCTTTCTCCTCCTCTTGATTCCCACCTTTTACTTCATTCTCCCCCTCTTGAGCTCCCTCCTTTTGCCTTGGCTTTTTCTCTCCCTTTTGATCCCCCTTTGTCCCCCTCCTTGACTCTTGATCCCACTCTTTTGCCTCTCTCTCCCTCCTGATCCCCCCTCCTTTTTGCCTCTTCTTGTTCCCCCTCCTTTTGTCTCCTGATCTTTCCTCCTTTTGCCTTTTTTTTCCTTTTTCTTAGTCCCTTTTGCCTCTTTCTCCCTCTTGGCCCCCCTCTCTGCCTCTTTCACCACCCGCTCAATGTCCCATCTTGCCTCCCTTACCCTCCTCTGCTGGGTGCTCGTTGTTCTCTCGCGAGCCCCGGCAGAAGTCAGCGTCGGAGTGTTGCCATGGTAACCCACGGCAATGCTCCAACGCTACAGGAAGGAGAGAGGCGACCGGGGAGCATTGTGAGCAGCTCCCCGGGCTCCCTCACTGCAGCACTGACCCTGACACAGGGTATCGGTGCTGGCATCGGCCGCATTTGCGCGAGTACAAGTACTCGCACAAATGCTGGTATCGGCACTGATACCAGTATCTGTATCGGTGCAGCTCTAGTACAGACCTTCCTTACTGTAACTTTACTGTGTTCCTGAGGGAATACAGTAATAATACAGCCCCATAGGCCTCTTTATAGACCTTACTGTAACTTTACTGTGTTCCTAAGGGAATACAGTAATAACACAGCCCCATAGGCCTCTGTACAGACCTTACTGTAACTTTACTGTGTTCCTAAGGGAATACAGTAATAACACAGCCCCATAGGCCTCTGTACAGGCCTTACTGTAACTTTACTGTGATTCTGAGGGAATAAAGTAATAATACAGCCCCATAGGCCTCTGTACAGACCTTACTGTAACTTTACTGTGTTCCTAAGGGAATACAGTAATAACACAGCCCCATAGGCCTCTGTACAGACCTTCCTTTAACTTTACTGTGTTCCTGAGGGAATACAATAATAATACAGCTCCATAGGCCTCTGTACATCCCTTGCCAACCAGCGGCTGGCAAGGGATGATGGGAGTTGTAGTCTGGCAGCATGTGGAGGGCCTCATGTTGCCCACAGCTGATACATACAGATAGATTATATATGTACATATATATATGCATATATACATTAACGGGGCTTAGGAGACATTTTTACGTAGTCGAGCATTGTTGTTAAAGAGATAGTATTATCAGAAAATAATAACACAAAATCTTGTAGCTATTAAAAAACTAATGTAAATGCCCCCAGTCCTATCTCTCAAACCAAGCACACTTTGCAGGCCATTCCAGTGAAGTAACTCTCTTTATGTCTTTCGATCTCGGCTCTGCTGACCAGATTCCCCTACTGTCAGCTAGAGCTCTGACATCAGGGAAAGGGGAGGGAGGGGGAAACCTTCGCTGCGATTATCTCTCAAACCATAAAGGGGGCATTTACATTAGTTTTTTTAATAGCTACAAGATTTTGTGTTATTATTTTCTGACAATACTATCCCTTTAAGATCTGTCACAGTAGTGAATGGACAGTTCTCCCTCCAGTGTCTACACTCACATTATTACTTGAATACTAACCTCTTTATTAATGATATTGTTTGGTACAATCTTTAAAGACATCTTGCTCCTTGTTTGCAGCATGTAATTGCTGATTGCATCTCTCTCTCTCTCTGTTGTGTCTCAAGACATCTTGGTAAATGACATGCACAGACCTCTTTCTGTTCCTTCCCTTGGTAAGATAAGGGAGATTTCCAATTTTCCATTTGCTTTAGGACTCGTAAAGATAGCAATCAATCAGGCTGGCAGCATGTATAAATATAAATTACAATCAACATACAGTATATACTGTATTCAGAACACTTTTTCCAAAGTGTTCGCTATATTTTTATTGCCTCTCCCTTAAATTTGAAGGGTCAGTAAAGTTTTACTATAGAAAAAGGATATATAGTATGTTTTTTTTCTTGCTGATTACTACCAGACTTTCAGGATGTGGTAAAGCTATTACTATCACATTCCATGGAGCACTGCTGTCAGAGACTCACCTCACCCATAGAATGCAGTGGAATTATTGTTTAGACACCAGATTAACTGTCTGGACACCAGTGGGGAGATGCACTAAGGGGCAATGATCTGGCATTGTGTGTTTGGCATGTGGCGAACACATTGCCTTGGCGATGGGACACACATCTCTATATCCGCTAACAATTAGTGATGGAAGGGGAGGGGGGACAATCTCCTCATTAGCATGAAGGGTTGCTGAACTGCTGGAGATGTGCAAGGGTTGCACTCACACATCGACAGCAGTTCTACAACCCTAAAGCCTGAGCGCATCCTCTCTTGTTCCTTGGTCCTCCAGTGAGGAGAGCGGAGAGTATCTGTTCACACTTCAGCACAAGAAAGAGCATCACTACCTTAACCCTTTCAGTGCCATAGTATCCCTGTGGCATTGAAAGGGTTTCAAAATGTGTCTTTCATATTACATACTTCTTTCTTACCATTTCCTATGTTCGCCGATTAAAATCCTTCTTTTTCCCCTATCCAGTAAGTCTTCTATATGATGTTTGTTGGGTACGTTTACTTACCTTTCTCCTATGTATTATACATATCGTAAAATCTCAGGTATAATTTTACCCCACTTCACCTTATGTGTAGTGGGGGGTGCGTATTATACAAGAGAGTTAAAAAAAAAAAAAAAAAAAAGTTAGGGTTGGCAGATACCTTCCCTCCCTCCCCTGGGCCAAAACGGCTGCCAAACCAAGACTTACTTGGTTCAAATTTAACTCCCCACTGAAGTCCGCTTCTCTCGCATTGATGAAAGGCAAAATACAAAGATTCCCAGTGGGTGGCACGCTTCCATTTGCCGCCCGCTTCCTTCAATGGGCTTTCAGGACCTTCTGCCTCCAGCCAATTGAAGGAAGCGGGCGGCAAATGGAAGCGTGCCACCCACTGGGAATCTTTGTATTTTGCCTTTCATCAATGCGAGAGATGCGGACTTCAGTGGGGAGTTAAATTTGAACCAAGTAAGTCTTGTTTTGGCAGCGGTTTTGGCCTGAGGGAGGGAGGGAAGCCTCAAAAAATTTTTTAGCATGGGGGAAAACAAGGGTGCGTATTATACACAGGCACTCTTGTTTTCCCCTAAAATCTTTGGTATAATATACACCTGCGTATTATACACAGGCGCGTATTATACCTGAGATTTTAAGGTAAGCTTTTTTTTTGGTGCTTCCATGTCTTACATCTATATGTGGCACTTATATTGTCTGAAGTACCTCCTATATATCAGCTTTTTCCTAAACATACCCTCAGGTGAAACTATGTAATACAATCCCCATCCTTCACATTTCAGTATATCTCCATTGATCTGTCCCTCTGTATGAGATGTAATGTAGAGATGCACCGATACCGATTTTTTAAGACCGAGTACGAGTACCTATACTTTTTTCAAGTACTCACCGATACCAATTACCGATACTTTTTTTTTTTTGCGGTCACTTGCCAGTTTTCTAAGTACCTATATGCTTTAGGTACTTGGAAAACTGGCAAATGACCGCAAAAAAAAGTATTGGTAATTGGTATTGGTGAGTACCTGAAATATATACATACACACACACACACACACACACACCACCTCTTGATTCTCCCCTTTTGCTTCATTCTACCCCTCTTGAGCCCCCTTCTTTTGCCTTGGCTTTTTCTCTCCCTTTTGATCCCTCCTCCTCCTTGACTCACCCTTTTGCCTCTCTCTCCCCCCTGATCCCCCCTCCTTTTGCCTCTTCTTGGCCCCCCTCCTTTTGCCTCTTTTTCTCCCTCTTGACTCCACTCTCTGCCTCTTTCACCACCCGCTCGATGCCCCATCTTACCTCCCTTACTCTCCTCTTCCGGGTGCTCACTGTTCTCTCGCGAGCCCCGGCAGAGGTCAGCGTCGGAGCGTTGCCATGGTAACCCGCGGCAATGCTCTGACGCTACAGGAGTGAGATAGGCGACCGGGCAACATTGTGAGCAGCTCCCCGGGCTCCCTCTCTTCAGCACCGACCCTGACACAGGGTATCGATGCTGGCATCGGCCGCATTTGCGCGAGTACAAGTACTCGCACAAATGCTCATATCGGCACTGATACCGATACCAGTATCGGTATCGGTGCAACCTTAATGTAATGTTTCATTCATATGAAGTGTGTGGTATACTTTGTGATGTGCCGGGGACCTTGTGAGTGTGTGGTTTGCTATCTCCTTTTACATAGGACTATTGTGAGATTATCTGGTAGTGTTTGTTTGTTTCTAATTCCCGTCTTTTTGTTTTATTTATGATAATGATGCTCATGGCACATCTTATTGGGCTCTAGCGTAGTTAAGGGACACTAGAAAAATAAGGATGTTTGGCACCAACCTCACAATATTTGCAGGAACTTAACACCTATTAGAGTGAAGGTACCACAGAGTCTGAACTCAAGCAGCAAAAGCAAAGAAAAAGAAAATAAACTACTTAAAGGGATAGTAATACTTCATTTTATCTTTATTTTATTTTGTAGGCATTAAAAAAAACATGATATAAGTCTTATCTCTCAAACTTTTATGGTTTGAGAGATATTCACAAGCAAAATTTCCCCTCCCGCCCCTTTTTCCTAGTGTAAGTCATCTCTTCTCAGATGTGGAATCCAGTCCATAGACCAGACAGATAACAGCAGGGGACAATCTTCTTCCTATGAGAACAATGAAAGCGCTGCCCCCCTTGACAAGTTTTTCAGGTTTTTCCCTTATCTTACTTGAAGATTGTCCCTCTCTGCAATCTACCTGGGCACCTCCCTTCTGATCTGGCTGAGCAGTGTTACATCAGTAAAAGGGGCGGGAGGGGGATACTTTGTCATTGAACTACTCTTGAACTACAACTCTGACAGAACTGAAATAACACTCTCCAAAGTCCAAATAAAATGATAATTAGAGCTGCTTTTATTATGAAACATTACTATCCCTTTAAAAGGCTCACTAATTTCCCCGTCCCACTGTAGTATGGTATATTAATCCTTCTTTGTCATTTTGAATGGAAAATTATATTTGAAGTGATTGGGTGTAGTTAAAGCGTACCTATCACTTAGATATGTGTCCCCCAATTAAGTCTTAGTGTAACGGTAAGCATTGAAATACTGTTATAATCTTTATTAAGTGCTGGCATTATTTAGAAATATAAATTCTTATGATACTCACTGCCAGACGACAGCGCAGACGTCTTACCGAAGAGAGATTTCTACTGCTGCGCAGTCTGTCCCTGTCTCTTCACTGATTGGCAAATAACCTAAGGGGGAGTTGCACTGTACCGCACGGCACAGACAGGGATGGACAGAGCAGGCGCACAGATCCCTCTTCGGCACGATGTCTGTGCTGTCGTGTTGAGGTGAGTCTCAGAAGAACTTATGTTTCCAAATAATGCCAGCACTTAAAGGGAGAGTAATACTTTGTTTTATCGTTATTTTATTTTTTTGGCATTAAAAAAACATGAAGAACGATATAAGTCTTATCGCTCAAACTTTTATGGTTTGAGAGAAATTCACAAGTAAAGTTTCCCCTCCTGCCCCTTTTACCTAATGTAAGCCATCTCTTCTCAGATGTGGAATCCAGTCCATAGACCAGACAGATAACAGCAGGGGACAATCTTCTTCCTATGAGAACAATGAAAGCCCTGCCCCCCTTGACAAGCTTTTCAGGTTTTTCCCTTATCTTAATTGAAGATTGTCCCTCTCTGCAGTCTACCTGGGCACCTCCCTTCTGCTCTGGCTGAGCAGTGTTACATCAGTAAAAGGGGCGGGAGGGGAATACTTTATCATTGAATTACTCTTGTACTATAACTCTGACAGAACTGAAATAACACTCTCCAAAGTCCAAATATTATGATGATTAATTAGAGTTGCTTTTATTATGAAACATTAATATCCCTTTAATAAAGATTGTAACAGTATTTCAATGCTTACCTCTATACTGAGAATTAATTGGGGGCACTAATATCTAAGTGATAGTTCTACTTTAAGACTTAACCTTTATTATTTGTACAAAAAGACACGTTACAAACTTGATAAAAATAAACTTAAAATGTGATGTATGATGATCAATAATCACTCTCAGTTCAAAGGATGTTAATTAGAGATGACTCTTAATAGGGGCACATAGTTTCTAGACATTAAGACCTCTAAGCCAGTAATTCATTGTGTACACTGCTTCATCATATACGCTTATATAATATACCATGATGTTATAACATAGTTGTAATTTGTTCTAACAAAGTATTGATAAGCAAAACCAATGATGAACCTTTTGAGTTCCAGAAAGGTACCTAATGCAGTATGCTGCAATGCATTAGATACCTCTCTGGCATTCAAAGAGTTAAAGGGATAGTAATGTTTCTATTCAAGTGTAGCTCCAAATCTTCTTTATGTTATTTATAACACATAGGGCTATATTTCTTTACTAACATATTTGTAGTTTAAAAGCTATTGAGGCCGAAAGGATCCCCCTCCCTACCCTTCTGGCTGCGTCACGCTGCCTCTCAGTCTGGTCCGGTTGGAGAGCGGTGAGGGGCAATCTTCAGTAAGCAAAAGGAAAATCCTTCCTCCTTCATGAAGAGGGGCGGGGTTAAACATATACTTGCGGAGTGAGTATTGTCCCTCGCTGCATCCGTCCTGTCCCAAGACCGGATTGCAGCTCTTAGGGGAGGCGGCCAAAAGGGGTGGGAGGGGGATCCTTTTGGCTTGAATAGCATGTAAACTAAAAATAAGTGAGTAAAGAAATATAGCAACACTTAAATAGAAACATTACTATCCCTTTAAAGCTACTTGTACACAGTAAAAGAGAGCACAGCATTAACCTTTTGAGTGCCAGAGGGGTACACAACGCACTACAATTTATAAAATATTGTTTTCTAAATTATGAAGTTGGATTAAACCTTTGAGTGGCAGAGGTGTACGCAACACATTTCAGAACAATGCGTTTCGTACACATCTGGCATTGAAAGGATTTATATACTATGCTACAATGCTTTTGTGTTGATAGCATAGTTAAGAGTCCCTTACCGGCACCATTGCTGAGTGCCTTGCGAGTCCTGTGTTTACCTGAATCAGCTGATTGGTGAACAGCCTGCTCATATATATATATATACTAGTTGAACAGCCTGTTACACGGGCCACAGAGCCTCTGGCAGCCGGTCGCGGGGCAGTCACGCACAGCAGAGACTGCCTGCGCCGCTGCTGATACAGAGCTGGATGCTCCTTCGGAGTGCCCAGCTCTGTATCAGCCGCGCGCGGGCAGTCTCTACTGCGCATGACTGCCACACGCGCAGCACTGTCTACTGCGCATGTCGGGCGTTACACACAACTTAGCGAATTATTATATAGGATATATATATATATATATATATATATATATATATATATATATATCTCTTCACTGCCATTCTGTCAATCTGGAAACCTTTCAGTGCTTCAGTGCAATCCACATACCTATGACAGTGAAGGGTTAAGGAAGGGCATCTTCTGTCTGTGCCCTTTACCAGAGGCGTTGGAGGTTGGCGATGTTGGGACTGTGACCTCCAACAGCAAAAGCTGCTATCGGGACTTATTTCATTGGCCAAACAGCCAAACAGCCACATTAATATATAATCACACCCACATGAATGCAACAATGGCTCATTAAACTGCATTTCCTCATTCAAATGAACCACTGCCGAGCAAAATCATAAACCTGTGGAAGGTATGGGGGATTCATGGTGATGGAGGATTGTATCAGATTGGTGGCTTATTCACAGGGATATGATGGTGAAGACACCTTAGTACATGCTGTTGATATGCCATCAACATCACTTCAACACCATATCTACACCCTGGCCCCTTACCACCCTTTAGTGCATCTCCCCCCAGGGGGCACAGTTGCTAACAATTTAATATGGAAAAAAAACAAAACAATTTGAGCTGTAAAGACTTTGGAACTAACCATCTCCCTGCAGTGGGAACACAAACAATCCTTACAACGTGTTATTTTCCTGTTACAATAAAAGTGCACTACTCCTTTAATGCTTCGTTACTGTCCTCCCAGAAACCTTTTGATTTCTGGCAGTGCACACATTGGCATGTTTGAAATGTAATAACTGTTGAATGAAGTGACTCCTAACATTGTGTCTACTGTTGCTTTACTCAGCAAGAGCAGCCGTACATAGTATATGTTTTTCCCATATTAAAAGTTTCCTGTTCTTTTAACCCCTTGGATGCTGGAGAATTTTCCAATGCATTGCTTCTCAACGTGTTGAAGAGATGTCTAGCTTCCATGGTAATAATGTAATTAAAATGTTGTCACAAAACATACATGGAAGAAAAGAACCCTTCGAAAGAGTTTTTCTTGCTGTTAATAAGAAGTTTGTCAGGTTTTGAGATAAGTGTAATTAAAAAGTCATGAGCAGACATTCACGAGACTTGGAGAGTGGTGGGTGCCAGTGTTTAATCTATGCTGCCCTGTTGTTTGATTAAGTCTTTATATACTGCTGTGATCTTGTTGTCAAGTGCTCACCTACGCTGCTTCAATAATTTTATATCGATTTTACTTTTCTGTATATTTTAGAAATTTATTTTGAGATTAATTTAACAAAAATGCCATGTCTGTTTTTTAAATTAAATGTCTGTTATTCTGCAAAAGCTCCAAAAGAATTGACGGCATTTCCATCAGGCATAAGAATGAAAAGAGAATGTAAGATTGCTAGTCGCTGAAATAATGTGGTGTGCATTCTTAATTGTATATATATATTTTCCCAGAATCCTGTGCTTCAATGGGAACAGTGTTTAAAGGGATAGTAATATAAGAAAATAAACGGAGCTCCTATTTACCAGTATTCTTTTTTTTAACCATGTAGAGCAGTATAGCAATGGTACTGAGTTGTAGTTCAACAGCAATTCAATTATAAACGATCCCCCTCCTGCCCTTTTTACCTCAGGTATGCCACCTCCCCTCAGATGCTGAATCCCATCTTGGGACAATCTTCATCCACTGAGTATAAGGAAAAATCTTCCCCCCTTGATGTAGGAGGACAGGATTTTCCTTAGGCTTAGTGAAGATTGTCCCTCACCGCGCTCAATCCTGACCTGCATGAGAGGCAGCGTGATTTAAGTGTAATGGAAACCCAAGACACCGGGTTGTAATGGGCGGTCATGCCAGGTTTCTCTCTCCATGATGTGGTTATAAGATGGGTAGCTGGTCCTGTGGATGATGGTAGCTGGCTGGATCACTGGAACGCAGATCTCCTGAATGGGGGTCAAAGGGGACCCTTTAAACCACTCAGGAAAGAAACACACAGGATGCACTTCTAGTCCAAAATGACTACTACTTTATTCATGAAACAGGGGACATTTTATACATAACCGCAATACAATGGGAATACACACAAAATATACAAAAGGGACAATGGGTAGGTGGCGACATGATACAATGGGCTCAATAAGGAATAAACATAGGGCTAAGGGACTGTACACAGTAAAAGCATCTTTACATAATTCAATCTTGCCACTCCGATTCTCAGTCAATAGGAATCAGAGCGACAAGAGACAGGGAACCAATCAGGACCTGGGTCATTGTTCTCCATAGAAGATTGAATTACCTGGGTCTGACACATAACTCAACACTTCACTCTGGCTCCCCAACCAATGAGAACCGGAGCGACAACTAAGGGACATGTGGTGACCAATCAGAAGGTCTCCTACCTTCTACACGCAGTTCAGTACTGTTTTAACATGGACTTATAGGCAGCCAATCAGGAAGCCGCCAACGATGTACAGTACATTAGGCGGCCAATCAGCTTGCTGCCTACATTCCACCAACCGGTAGGCAGGCAGTCAGAAGGCCGCCTAACTTCCCACATGAACGGGGGGAACTTGACCTGCCTGGCCGTATTTCTGTGGCTGCCCAGCCGGTAGGTGCTGGGACTTCCCCTGCTGCCATCCAGTCTTTCATGATTTCCTTCTTGGCTCTTACAAGAGCCCACAGTAACGGCCCAGGGTCCGTTACAGTAACTAAAAGGGGTGGGAGGGGGATAGTTAATAACTGAATTGCTGTTGAACTACAACTCCAGTACCATTGAAATTCTGCTCTACATGGTAAAAAGTATACTGATAAATAGGAGCTCTGTTTATTTTCTTATAAAGGGCAATTATCATGTTTTATTAAGTCTGCTGCATTTAGAACAGACTTAATTAACCCCTTAACAATCCTTGACGGTCCTGGTAAGTCATGGGTAAAAGTGACTGAATGACCCATGACGTACCAGGATCGTCATGGATTTCAGGGCTCCCCGCGTGGCTGCACGCCGCCCGGGGAGCCCTGAGTCGGATCAGCAAAAAAAAGAAATAAATAAAATGCTCCGTGGTCCTTTAGTGACCGCCGTGTGCCTGTGTGGCTGGTGATTAAGGGAATAAAAAAGCCAGGTGCTGTTCTGTGTAGTGCTGATGCAAATCCCATCAGCCTTTAGGGAGATCAGAAAACTGAGCCCCCACTGCTGCAATGGAACCCAGAAATGTGACTCTTTCACCTAGAAACTCCTGTGTTTTGAACTCAGTCCCCATAGACCCGCTGTGTTAGGCTTCTAGACTGACGCAGAGGGTGTGTGGCGAAACTGCTCTGCATGATGCAGCACTGATTCACTGGAGGACCATTGGGGGGTCTATGTTCAGACCTCCATTGCTGCTTCTGAGGCTCGCAATCATATCTGCTATGGGGTCTCCAGATGGGACTCCTCTAGTTCCACTGGGGATATAATTGACACAAATTGCGTCAACAAGGGGTGGGCTTACCCATGAGTGGGGGTGTCACCTAATGGACACATCCCAGAAGCGGGAGGAACTGGGTGGGAAAGAAGGAGAATTGGTTGAGGTGGCTTCCGAATGGGAAATGGGGTGGAAGGGGTAAAATTCATCATACAATTACAGCATAACTAGCAAGAGCCTCACACATCAGTACTGTTCAGTATAACAAACCTGAGCTGCTTGTTGTTGTAAACATTAATATCCCTTTAACCCCTTAATGACCTTTGACGATCCTGGCACTTCATGGGTAGATTTGCATTGAGGACCCATGACGTGCCAGGACCGTCATGGAATTCAGGGGGCAGGGTTTTCCGTATACTTACTGACTGAAGATTGTCCCTCGCTGCATCTGTACGGTTACTCAACCGGATTGCAGCTCTAAGGGGAGGTGGCCAGAAGGAACAGGAGGGGGATCATTTAAAGGAGCAGTAAACTTTTTTTTATGAAAAAATATATATTGTAGGGATTTTCCTATTGAGAGATTTATATTTACAGAGTTATTACAGTTTAAACCCATGCTTTTTTACATTAGCAGTGCCCTCTCGTGGTCAAATTCTAGTTAGATTTCCTGTTAGATTCTAATGGAGAGGAAAGTCAGAGACATACAATTCTCCATAGAATGTGATAGAAACTGCTGAGTCGCTTCCTGTCAGAACTATCAGGAAGTAGATGCACAGTAAATTCACTTCCTGTCAGAACTATCAGGAAGTAAACAGTAAATTCACTTCCTGTCAGAACTATCAGGAAGTAAACACAGTAAAGTCACTTCCTGATTATTTAAACTGTTATAAATTTTGAATAAAACATCTGACAGCTATGGGAGTGACCTTGTTTTATTCAGCAGGAAATGTTCTGTAAAATATGTGTTTTCATAAAAAAAGTTTACTGCTCCTTTAAGCTTCAATATCTTTTGAACTACAGAACAGTAAATTATTAAACTTAGCACTGCATGTTATAAAACCAATACAGAAGACTCAGAGCTAAACTTTATTATATACATTACTCTCCCTTTAATGTAAATGCTGCTGGATGTCTAACAGTGGAATAGCCCTGATCTATATAATTAGAACCATACATTGTGCACTTGTTGAAGTGAGTAAAAGCTGCAAATTAACCCCTTAATGACCCTTGACGTACCAGGACCGTCAAGGGTAAATTTGCTTTAAGGACCAGTGACGGTCCTGGTATGTCAAGTGTTAAATGGTAGCAGCGCGCCGCCGTGCACACTGCTACCATTCAATCCAGGCTGAGACTGAGCGGTCCAGTACCGGACCGTTCAGCCTCAGCCTCCGTCGGTTGTGCCAGGTCATGTGATCGCTGCGTCAGCGATCACATGTACCGGCATTCTAATGCAGTGAATGAGGCAGTGCTACTTACTGCCTCTAGTGTCTCCTCTCTGCCAATGCGTCCCTTACATCAAACTAAGGGACAGAGAAGCAGGGAGGAGACATCTAGTGGAAATAAAAAATACAGCAGCTGGGGGTGTTAACCCCTTCACTGCTGGTGCAGGAGGATGGCTAGATGCAGGTCAATTTCTGACCTGCTAAATACACTTTTTTTTTTTTTTTTTTTAATAAAAACAACACACTTTTTTTTTTACAAATAAAATATTTAATTTAAAAAAAAAAAAACATCTCAAGAAACAAAAATTGGAAGTGTGATTGTTGTGGAGTCATGTAATACACTTACACACACCACCAAATGTAATGAACAAAAAAGTGGGAAAATAGGACATGGGGATTTTCACCCAGGGGGGACAGTGGCCACTGTAAACTGCGCATTTTGTAGGTATGACTGACTAGTCATACCTTTCATGCAGTCTCCATAAAAATTTAACCCTTTGCGCCCAATTGATCCCAAGAGAAAAAACAAAAATGGTGGGTTTTTTACATTTTTTTACCTTTTTCTTTAATTTTAATAAAGTAAATGGTGGGTTATCCATATAAGTGGGGTATCAAAGGAAAGCCCTATTTGTTTGTAAAAAAACAGTATATTATTTATGGGGGTGGAATAAAAGCCTAAGAGGGAAAACACTGTTGAACAAAGACATAGTCAAAAAGGTCAGAATTGCTCCGGTCCTTAAGTCAAATCCACCTCTGATTTTCCCGGTCCTTAAGGGGTTAAAAAAAAAAATCTTGCAAAATAAAGGAGAAACTGGCAAACAATAAAAAAGCAAAAAACAAAAACAGATGTATTAATAACTTTCAATGTCGTCAGGAACCCAGCCATTTTTTTAGTTGTCATGACAACCTGGCACCTGGATTTGGACCATCCCTGGGTTGTATCAGGGTGTTTGTTGTGACAGAGCCTTCAAAGTCCTAACCAGATCTATTAAGGACAGACACATCAGATATTGCAGTCTAAAATAACTGCTAAAATTAAATCTCATCTGGCATACTGAAATGGAAGAAGGATTGTTGTTTGCCTGGATGAAACTCTTCTCCATCCCCAGCACATCCCATGTAGACCTGTCCTTTTAGAACAGGTAATATGATTGGCTCTGGTATCTGTGTTGGACTGTCCTGGGAAGTCTCTGGAGAATCTGAAGGTCATTAGAGCCTGCGTGCTAAGATCTGTCATCAATAGACGATCTCAGGAGCACTCACCAAAACGCTTAGGTGGTTAAAACAAGACATGCTGGTCAGGCCGGTATAGATGAATAAAAACAAACTTTATTGATACAAGGATAAAAAGTCCATCAATCAGGTGTTACAGATGACAGAGGGAACGGGACACAAATGTATCAAAAAACCATGATCAACCAGAACTTGTCTGACATGTTTCGCACAATCCTGCGGTTAATCATAGGATTGCACAAAACATGTCAGACAAGTTCTGGTTGATCATGGTTTTTTGATACATTTGTGTCCCGTTCCCTCTGTCATCTGTAACACCGGACTGATGGACTTTTTATCCTTGTATCAATAAAGTTTGTTTTTATTCATCTATACCGGCCTGACCAGCATGTCTTGTTTTAACCACCTAAGCGTTTTGGTGAGTGCTCCTGAGATCGTCTGTTGTTGTTACTGACTCAGGATATGCAGCATTGGAGTGCTGCTTTGGGATGCACCCATTTTTCACTGTGAGTTCCCCATGTGCATTTATTGATTCATTTTTGCAGGTTTTTATACCAAATGAGTAGCACCGCAACTGTGGTTTGTTCTAAGATCTCTCATGCTGAACCATAGGGAGCAACACACTTAATTTTGATTTAAAGGAATAGTAATACTTTGTTTTATCTTTATTTTATTTTGTAGACATTAAAACAACATGAAGAATGATATAAGTCTTATCTCTCAAACCTTTATGGTTTAAGAGATATTCACAAGCAAAGTATCCCCCCCTGTACAGTCAGATCAGAAGGAAGGTGCCCAGGTAGACTGCAGAGAGGGACAATCTTCAATTAAGATAAGGGAAAAAGCTGAAAAACTTGTCAAGGGGGGAAGGGCTTTCATTGTTCTCATAGGAAGAAGATTGTCCCCTGCTGTTATCTGTCTGGTCTTACAACCAGATTCACATCTGAGAAGAGATGGCTTTCACTAGGAAAAAGGGGCGGGAGGGAGAAACTTTGCTTGTGAATATCTCTTAAACCATGAATGTTTGAGACATAAGACTCTAATGCCTACAAAATAAAATAAAGTTAAAACAAAGTATTACTATCCCTTTAAATGGACTTTTAACACCTTGAATATTAGAGAGGTTCAGCTTGATCGATCTTAGTACATAGGCACCATATAATAGCATGGGAATTGGAGAGTTTATCACACTGGAGAAGTTTTCACCATCACACCTTAGTACATCTCTCCACTGGTCTTAGTACATCAGCCTCGGTGTCTGCTTATTATAATCAGCCATTTCGCATCAGATGCCACCCGGACTGTGATCAAACAGCTCAAATACAAACCTTTCATCACTGTGAGTGGGAAGGTAGAAGGAAGGAATCAAAAGGGAGAATAAACATTCATCTACACATGCACACACACATACACAAGCACACACACAAGCACACATTAATTTACACATGCACACATGCTGCTTTGAATAAGTATTTGCCCTCTGCCTGATTTTCTGCATTGTTGCATATTTTCCACATTGAATTTTGTCAGATCATGTTGTGGGCTCTAGTAATATACAGTGGGAGTGTAACGGTTTGTTTTGACACTCAGACCAGTAGGTAAAATAAAACAATCTTTTATTGAAAGAAAATAAATACAAATGATCGCCCTCTACAGTTGACAGCAACAATTGCAAGTGAATACACAGTACACATAGATTCACTATAATGGATAGAAGGCACACAACATAGGTACAGAAAATAGTGAACTGGCCCCAAAAGGGTACATGAGAACACATTGTCAGTCTCAGCTGTGGGGTTTGGCACGCCCGTATGGTGTAGTGATAAACTGAGCAAATGTGCACAGCACAGAGTTCATGCAATGATGGGTAGTAGATGTTCAGTGACCAACGTGAGCTATAGCAGGACAGTATAGAGGCTCGGTACAAGGAGCACAGCTTATGCAAGTCAGCAAGGAACTCTGCACTGAGGGATGGATTACACAGGAGTGTAATGGTCACACTAGGTCGGCACAGCAACGCAGGATTCAGAATGTCGCGGTGGTGACAACAGGCCAAGCAGGTCGCTGGAACAGGCCGCGGTGAACTCAAAGCAGGAAGTCAGCCAGCCGGGTCGTAGCACGTAGAAGTCTCTCAGACAAGCCGGGTCGTAGCACGTAGAGGGTTCTCAGACAAGCCGGGTCGTAGCACGTAGAGGGTTCTCAGACAAGCCGGGTCATACACAATGAGGAACACAGGAGCGTAGTCAGGACAGGCCAAAGTCGGTACACAGGAATCCGGATACAGGAACACAGCAACAGCAAGTCTGGCTCAGAAACACCACGAAAGGGCATCTGACAGATGTAAGAGTCAGGTATAAAAAGGTCACCAAGGGGCGGGCCAAACCAACTGAACAAATCACAGTCTGCCACAGATGAGAGTGACAGGATAATCACAGGCACTGTGATAGGGAGTCTGAGATAAAAGGTGGCACCAAAATGTGTTGCAAAGTCACAAGACATTGCTGACTACTTCAAAGCCAATGTGGACTCACTCTGGGATAACATACCACGTTGTATCTCCCCTCCAATCCTCCCTCGTTCCCCTTCTGGCACTCTTCCTCATTAGTCACAGAGGAGGAACTGATTATCCTGCTATCCTCCTCTCCCACCACTACATGTGCACTTGATTTGCTCCCCTCTCACCTCGTCCAGTTCCACTCCCTCACGCTAATCCCTTCCTGTTACAGATATTTAATTCCTCCTTTGCCACTGCTACCTTTCCTGACGACTTCAAACATGCCTTAGTAACACCTATCCTCAAGAACAACTCTTCTGACAGGAACACACCCTCTAGCTATCGACCCGTTTCTCTTCTGCCTTTTGCCTCTAAACTCTTGGAATGCCTAGCCTACTCACGCCTGCTTGACTTCCTTAACACATACGACCTGCTGGACCCTTTATAATCTGGATTTTGCACGGCTCACTCCACTGAAACTGCTCTGACAAGAGTAGTCAATGATCTTCACATTGTCAAATCTCAAGGTCACTTTTCAATACTTATCCTGCTTGATCTCTCAGCAGCTTTTGACACTGTTGATCATGCTCTACTCCTCTGCATTCTTCACTCCTTAGGAATCTGTAACATAGCACAGGACTGGCTCTCCTCTTATCTAACCAATCCTTCAGTGTCTCCTCTGCCACCTCTTCATCCTCTCCCGTCCACCTCTCTGTTGGGGTTCCTCAAGGTTCTGTTCTAGGACTGCTTCTGTTCTCTCTTTGTACAGTAACACATGGTGATCTTATTAACTCCTTTGGTCTCAAATATCACCTCTATGCAGATGACACCCAGATTTACTTATCTGCACCTCAACTGATATTCAGGCTAAAGTCATGGAGTGCCTCTCGGCTATCGCAGACTGGATGGCTCATAGGCACCTCAAACTCAGTATGTCTAAAACAGAGCTACTCCTTATCCCACCTAGGCCTGGCCCACTAGTGCCCTTCCAGGTGACTGTAAATGGCAGTACCATAAATCCAGTATCAGAAGCAAGATGTCTGGGGGTGATAACTAACACATGTCTCCCCTCGTATTAATGCCATCGCTAAACCCGGTGCTTTCTTTTGTGTAACATTGCTAAAAATCCATCCCTTCCTCTGTTACTCCACAGCTAAAATTCTTATCCAAGCCTCATCCTCTCCCGCATGGACTACTGCAGTATTCTTCTGTCTGGCATTTCTTCTTCCCATCTCCATCCACTTCAATCTATACAGATTGCTGCAGCACCAATTTTTCTTTTGCCACCTAGGTTTGTCCCTGCCCCTCTCCTGCTCAAATCTCTACAATGGCTGCCTATCAAACTCTGGATATCTTACAAAATCTTACTCTCATTCAAGACCTTTTATCCCTCTGATCTCCCGCTATACTCCATCCCGCCACTTATGTTCAGCCAATGACTGTCTTCTCTGTACTACTTTTGTGTCTATAACCCTCTCACGTATAAAACCTTTTTCTCTCATTGCTCCATATCTATGGAATTCTCTACCTCCCACCCTGCGCTACTGCACCTCTTTGATGGTCTTTAAGTCTTGCTTGAAAATGCACCTCCTGGATAAAACCTCAGCATGCTAGAAGGCACTGATGTTGTACAAAGAACGCTCTTATAAATTAGTTACTTTTTGTCCCCTATCATCATCAGAACTCTAGCGCTGTATTCAGCACTTGACCCTTATGTACTTTGTATGTCTCCCATTACCACTTTAGATTGTAAGCTTTCAGGCAGGGACCCCGCACCCAATGTTTCACTCTACAAAGCACTTGTAACCCTGTATTGTCTAAAGCCTTAAATTGTAAGTGCTGCGTACAGTTATGGCATATATAAACATATTCATTCATTGATTTGTTTGGTCTGCTAGCTAATCAAATATGTAATATACAACTGTGAAATAGTTATTGTCCCCCAAGTTAAATGAAGCCAGTGAAAGGGATTATTTGGGTCAGGTATTTGAATCTCTTGGTAAACAATCAAGCCTGATTTGGGCCAGACCTGGGACGGATTGAAATCTTCCCAGGAGTGTCTGTCAGGCCAAAATCTGTCCAAGAGAAAGGCATGAAATCATCCATGGAGACAGAACGGGCCACAGAATAACATCCAGGGTTCTACTAGCCTCTCTCTCCCATCACCTAAGGACAGTGTTCATGACACCATCAGAAAGACACTATGCAAACATGGGATTCATGACAGAGAAGCAAGGCAGAAACCACTGCTCACTAAGAACGACATAAACGCATGTCTATAGTTTGCCAAAAAGTACCTAGATGATCCTTAAGGGTTCTGGAACAATGTTCTATGCACAGAAGAGTCATAAGTGGAACATTTTGGGTGTTAACACTGCATTCCACCTAAGGAACTTCATACCAGTGGTGAAACATGGTGTTGGCAGTGTCATGGTTTGGGGATGCTTTGCTGCATTTGGACCTGGACATCTTGCCATCATTGAAAGAACCATGAATTCTGCTTTGTATCAGAATTCTACAGGAGAATGTCAGGCCATCCATCCGTGAGTTGAAGTGCAGCTGGGTCACGTAGCTAGATAGTGGCATGACTAAGGTTTGAGTTTAAGGGATTATGAGTGTTGCATAACTTTCTTTAATAATTAAATGAAATAAGTTTCAAAATATTGTGTTGGTTCGCTCATGATCCCTTTTATTTAATATTAGGTTTTAGATGAAGAGATGTTAACATGCAGTGTCACAAATATCAAAAATGCACAAAATCAGACTGGGACAAATATTTTTTCACAGCACTTTTGATCCAGGGAAATATCTGCCTGCCATTTGGAGTCAGGAACACATTTTTTAACCACCTGGGGCTTAATTAGAAACTACTTAATTGGTTTTGCCTTCCTCTGTATCAACAGGTGTGATATGGAATGGGCCGAACTAGATGGACATATGTCTTTTTTAGACCTCAACAATGATGTTACTATGTTACATGCATTCATACATACACAACCACCTGACTGTCTTCTTGGTCTTCTCTATTTCCCTCTCTTTTCTGTCTCTTTTAATCCTTCCCCTCATTGTCAGTCTCACCTCTTCCACGGTCTCTCTCTGTCTCTCTTCATCTCACTGTCTGTTTTTGTCTCTTGTCCTCTACTGTCTTGCTTCCCCACTCTAGTGTCAGGTACCTCGTGCTGCGGCTGCTCGAGCCGACCGCATTTGTCTCTAGTTGCTCCAGCCGCATTGTCCACCCCATGTTGTGCCTCCATTGAGGCAAGTTCCCCTTGTGTTGGCGGCTCAGCCGCTGGTGTGTCGGTTGCGGCTCTAGCCGCCTCTCCTGCTGGCTTGAGGCCGCTGGTGACATCAGTATTGGGTGCACTTCCAAAGGCATGGACGTGTGCTCCATTTAAAGAGACAACCACCTGTTGGCTGCTCCTCCTCTTCCTCCCGCTCTTCCTACTTAAACTGCCTGGACACAGGTCTTAGTTGCCCTTTTGTTTGTGTCCAGTGCAGTTCTTGTGTTTGGGCTCTGTGTATGATTTGGCTTGTCTGACTATCTGATCTGGTGCTAACCTGTGGCTCTGTTCGAGTACCCGTTCCGTGTATGACACCTGGCTTGTTGGACATCCATTCTGGTGCAGACCTGCGGCTCCGGCAGACTGACAGTTCCGTGTATGACTCCTGGCTCTAGCTAACTACCCGCTACGTGTATGACTTCTGGCTTGTCTAACTATCCGTTCTGGTGTTGACCTGGGGCTCCGTTCACTGCGTATCCAGCATATCAACGCTTCAGTGGACATCCTTTCTTGTGCAAACCTGTGGCTCTGGCTGAGGACCCACTCCGTGCATGACCCCTGGCTTTTCTGACCACCCTGTCTAGCACTGACCTGTGGCTCTATCTAACTGCCTTCTGTGTGGCCTTCCGTTTAGTTAGATACCCAGTCTGGTGCAGGCTTGTTGCTCTGGCAGACTCCTTCCTGGTGCCTTCCTAGTTGCCGGCTCTCCTAGGTGTGGACCTGGGACTTTGGTTCCCCTCATCTCTGTCTGGCTTCTCCCAGGTGCGGACCTGTGGTATTGCAGACTTTCCTAGTTCCTTTTCTGGGACATGGTTATCTGGAGAATCACACGGTAGCAGGCTTCTATTCCTGGTAGTTATCACTTGCTCCGTTGTATGCTTCTCTTTAGTCTTGTATATTGATTTACTGTCTTGTGATGTTTCTGTATTGTTGCTGCCTTAATAAAGTTGGTGTTAACATTAAGTACTTGTCCTGTGTTTCCTTGCTGGGACAGAGACATCTAGCTCCCCTCTGACCACTGTCTCTTTCCCTCTCTACTCCCCCCTCCTCCCTTCACATTTCACTTTGCCTCCAACTTTCCTTATTGTCTGTCTCACTCCCTCTCTTCCACTCGCAGCCAACTCCTAAATGTTTATTCAGTTTGCAGTTCTTTTGCCACTGATTGGATTATTTTTGTATATACTTTAGGTAAAGTGGGAGCAAGATGTTTTATTATGTCGATAAATAAATTACAGTAAAACAGAATGTAAATTTATTGCAGTAGCAGGAACTTTCCAGAGCTTGAGGACCCAACTGTCTGGCAGGACTAATGAGCTGAACCAGAGTTCAGAGTGCTTTGCTGTCCCTAGTCTGCAGAACAATTGCTCAGATCAGCAGCAAGAGTAGCATTAAAGTATTACACGGGCAGAAGGTCTCTGGGACAGATTTACTTTTTATTCCTTTTTCAGCATAACCTCAGAATTAGTTTTTTTCCTTGTAAAATTAACTTTACCACCTGTGCAAACACCATGATGAAGTACATTAAATCTATACTTCTTTTCATAAAACCCTCTAAATCCCAGAGTGGCGTGCAACACTGAGCCACCTTGGGAGCAATACTTATAGTAGAAATGGATTACAGTTTAATGGAAGGGGCAGTTGTGCTATGGTAAGGATAGTTGAAAGGTGGAGGGTGAAGCAACATAGGATGGGGTAGGCAGTGTAGAATGGAAGCAACATAGGATGGAGCAGGCAGTGTCCAATGGGGAAGCAACATAGGATGGGGTAGGCAGTATACAATGGGGAAGCAACATAGAATGGGGTAGGCAGTGTAGAATGTGGAAGCAACATAGAATGGGATAGGCAGTGTAGAATGTGGAAGCAACGTAGGATGGGGGTAGGCAGTATACAATGAGGAAGCAACATAGAATGGGGGAAGCAGTGTAGAATGGGAAAGCAACATAGGGCGGGGAAGGCAGTGTAGAATGGGGATGCAACATAGGATGGGGAAGCTACAAAGGATGGAGCAGGCAGTGTAGAATGTGGAAGCAACATAGGATGGGTAGGCAGTGTAGAATGTGTAAGCAACATAGGATGGGGTAGGCAGTGTACAATGGGGAAGCAACATAGGATGTGGTAGGCAGTGTACAATGGGGAAGCAACATAGGATGGGGTAGGCATGTTGAATGTGGAAGCAACATAGGATGGGGTAGGCAGTGTAGAATGTGGAGGCAACATAGGATGGGGTAGGCAGTGTAGAATGTTGAAGCAACATAGGATGGGGAAGACAGTGTAGAATGGGAATGCAACATTGGATGGGGAAGCAACATAGGATGGGGTAGGCAGTGTAGAATGGAAGCAACATAGGATGGGGTAGGCAGTGTACAATGGGGAAGCAACATATTATGGGGTAGGCATGTAGAATGGGGAAGCAACATAGGATGGGGTAGGCAGTGTACAATGGGGAAGCAACATAGGATGGAGCAGGCAGTGTAGAATGTGGAAGCAGCATAGGATGGGGTAGGTAGTGTACAATGGAGAAGTAGGATTAGAGAAAGGTAATGAGGGTGGAGATGGGGAAAAGGCAAATTCAACTATGAAGGTGCCTATGTTACATCTTAATAAAGTGAGTGTGTGTGTATATCTATATATCTATATATCTATAATATGGTGTAAGTTATTAAAAAATAATAACAGGGGGAAGAGCACACAACAGGATTTATCAAAAAATAGAACACTGTTTATTAGGTCAACGTTTCTGCCCCAACCAGGCCTTGTTCAAGACTCTTTTGTTACATTTTTTTCCATCATATTTTAATTTTTTTTTATAACAAATTATATGATATGATGAAAATAATGGTATCTTTAGAAAGCCCATCTTATGGCAACAAAAACAGTATATAATATATATGGGTACATTAAATGAGTAAGAGGAACATTACAGCTAAACACAAACACAGTAGAAGTGTTAAAACAGCCATTCTAAAAATGTTCCAAACCTCCAGTCCTTAAGGGGTTAAACAAAATGATTCAATGCTTTCTTTTTTAGAAAAGGATTAAGATTACTGTAAATAATGATCAGAGGTTGAACTCCTGTGGTCCTGCTGGCAATGTCGTGTCTTCCTCCATGGAGGTGAAGTTATAATCTCTTGAACAAAGGCACAATAGCAAAATTCACAGAGGCCATTAGGATTTTCTGACCGTAGTAACTCAAGTGTGGGTTATTATTAGTAAGTGTAGGTTCCCCTTTAAAGGAGCAGCATAATTTTTTTTTTAATGAAAACATGTATGTTATAGAGCTTTTCCTGCTGAGTAAAACAAGGACACCCCCACCGCTGTCAGTTGTTATATTCAAAAGTTATAACAGTTCAAATAACCAGGAAGTGAATTAGAGTACGATTACTTCCTCAAAGTTGTAACTGACAGGAAGTGACTCAGCAGTTTCTATGACATTCTATGGAGAACTGTATGTCACTGACTTTCCTCTTCATTAGAATGTAACAGAATAACTAATTGGAATCTAACCACAAGAGGGAACTGTTAATGTTAAAAACAATAGGTTTAAATTGTAATAACTCTTGAAATATACATCTCTTAGCAATGGGTGTACCCTTATTTCACTCAAAAGGAAAAGGCCTACAATATATACCATATTTTTTCATAGCAAAGTTTTACTGTTCCTTTATGGTTTTCTTGTGTTGTCTTAGGTTACCATACGTCCGTGTTTGGAGTATACAGTGACTGTCTTCTGGAAAACCTCCCTGGTCTGAAGAACAATGGATGCACCGTCGATGTGATTCCTGCATTACCCAGACTACAGATTAACACTTCCCTCCCCAGGTGAGTGTGGGGCATTTAGCATGGGTTTCATTTCTGTTGTACCAGTCTTGACAATCTGGTTTCCCTTTGTCAGGAAAACATTAAATGGAAACAATATCCTTCCCCGATGACCAAATTATTCTTAGTCAGGACAGGGTTTAGCCCTGCCTACTCATGTTCTATTATTAATATAGTAAACTAATAGATGGAGAAAAACTGATATAACTAATGTCAAACCTATTTATCCACATTCATACCAAACCTTAATTTATCTAACCCATCTCTCATGTGATAATGACTCACTATATTACCCTCCTAAAATCCCTATGCCATGTATTTGTCCATGTTCACTAACATGTACATGTCTAAAATTCATGTCTCTATTGGTGCACGTGTGTTAGAAATATGTGTATAGATCTAGCATACTATGTATCTATTGAGCCCCCAAAATAATATACTCTTTTATCAGTCCTGGATATCATGACTCTAGAGGCAGAAAAACAAAACCAAGCGCAAACTGAGAATGAATAAAGCGAAGCTGTGTACTCTTTGGATTGTGCCCCCTCAAATGAATGTGAATTCACATCAGTCTGGTCCCACCCACGTGCGGTACAGTATCGACATGAGAGAAACCGCAAAACCCCAAGGTTTGGACTTTAGTGGGTCTTGTCAGTGGGGTGCAGCAAATTCCCTCTAAACACAGAGCGCAAGAGCACAAAGAGGTCTACCAAGCACCAAGTAACTTGCTCTCCCAAATCATCATCCTATATAATAATTCACTAAAACGTGTGTAACACCGCGTCATGCGCAGTAGACGCTACTGCGCTTGCTGCAGTCAAGCGCAGTAGAGACTGCCCGCGCTGCGGCTGATACAGAGCTGGACTCTCCCAAGCGTCCAGCTCTGTATCAGCCGTGGCGCGGGCAGTCTCTACTGCGCTTGACTGCCCCGCCACCGGGTGGCAGTGGCACTGTGGCCCGTGTAACAGGCTCTTCAACTAGTTATTAATATAGCGATACACACATAAATATTTTATTATCCTGAATACGTCCGTCATTAGTGAGAAATACAACTTGTTCGGCAGGGATCAGCAGGGCCGGACTGGGACAAAAAATAGGCCTGTGCATTTACGGCTGAGCAGCCCATTTTTGTGGGCGGAGCTTATAATCACGTGCGGTGCGTCGCACGCCCACACGTTGACTGCCCGCCCACCAGGAAACTTGTAACGAGGTGGCCGTCTTTCAGAAAGTGAAAGATAGCCCAAACTCGTTTAATGATTAATTTTTTTTTTAATGCCCGGACCGGCCCACCGGGCAAATGCCCTGTATGCCCGATGGCCAGTCTGGACCTGGGGATCAATGTCTGGTATCTTGCTGTAGACGCTCTGTGCGTCTGCGCAGTCAGACCCTTCCTGTACCTTAAGTTAAATTGAACTCCCCTCACCAATCCTAGAGGAGACCAGTACGGACAGAGCAGACTCACAGATGCATTTTCGTCAAGATGTCTACGCTGTTGCCCGCTGATGCCTACCGAACAAGTTGTATTTCTCAATAACGCCGACTTATTCAGGATAAAACTAGTATAGATACGCTTATCGCTATTTGACTAATGATTTGGGGGGCACTTTAATATTAATGAATGTTCCGCTTTAATAAAACGAATCTGTTTCTCGTTTCGGATTGCGAATATCTTCTCTACAGTAGTGCAGTATTTTTTCTTTCCGGTGGAGATGGTTACACCTCTCTTGCTCTTTGGTTTCCCAGAGTGGAAGGGTATCCCGGATACTCCGTGTTCTCCGCATACTTAGAGGGGATGAGCTGCAGCTCACTGACATGGCCCACTAAGCTCCAAAGTGTACGTGTGGGTTTGTGCTGTTTCTTTCATGCAGAGAGGCTTTGCTTAGTATTTCGGTGCTGGAGCGTCTGTGGACAGGACTAGACTGACATGAATATGTAATATCTTCTCTGTATTGGCACGGGAGTAAATAACGTGACTGGGCATCTAAGGCGGCACTGTACCCAAGAATAAACTACTAAGGGAGCTATGTTCCTAAGAGTAGTGGAGGAGTTCTGGGCCAGACCATTTGCACTATAGGGTAGAACTAAACATTCCCTTTAATTTAAATGGGGAATTTACCCCCGTGCATGCTAGAGAGGTCTCCAAAACATTGTGAAACAATGTTTTGGCTGCGTCTCTAACATTCAAGAGGTTAAACTCCCCAGTGAAATCAATGGGAATGTTTGGAATTTATAGTCCTACCCTATAGTGCAAGTGGTTTTCCCCACAAACTCCTCCACGTCTCTTTTGAACAAATATATGGCTCTAAGTGTTACTCTTTCCGAACGATAGCCTCTCACAGCTTTTTCCTTTTTTGTGTCCACGGAGGAGGACATGACCGTTTCTAGCAGGTTTTTAAAATGAATAAATCAGAGTGCAGGGGCCTACTATACCCTTTTAGGACTATAGGGGTGCTCAGTGTGTTTTGAAGGGTTAAGAGTTCCACATGCTCTGAGCAGCATCTGAGGTTGTAACTGAGCAGCATCTGAGGTTGTAACTGTCATGTCCGCCTCCATGGATAAAACATCCGCGAGTGATTAACTATCTTATCTATTGAACTAAGTAGCAAGGGCAAAATCCATATTCAGGCCATAGTAAGATAAGAAGGTGTTGTAATCAGGAGGTCTTGTTTCCCCTATAACTTTCTGATTGTCAGAGAGGTAAAGGGATAGTAATACTTTAAATATAAAAAAAATGTTAAACACAGAAACACAGTATTTGACTGCAGATTAGAACAATTTGGCCCATCTAATCTGCCCATTTTCCTACTGTAAAAACCTAAAACCTTATTTGGTCCTTAGTCTTGTCTTATATTAAGGACAGCCTTATGCCTATCCCATGCATGCTTACATTCCGTCACTGTATTAACCTCTACCACTTCTGCTCGTAGGCTATTCCACTTATCTACTACCCACTCAGTGAAGTTGTAATGTTTATCCCCCAGACTAAAACAAGGGAACTCCCACTGCTGTGGTGTTTTATTCAAAAGTTATTATAGCCTAAACTTGAATGTTTTATGTGCAGTATCACAGTGGCCTGAAATGTTATAATGGCACTGTTGCTACACCATCCTATGGATAGCTCTGGTGAGTTGACCAAAAATCTCCATAGGATGGTGTTTCAACAGAGCCACTGTACAATTTCAGGCCACCGAGATATTACACGTAAAAAAAATATGTTTGAATAAAACACCTCTCAGCAGTGGGAGGACCCTTGTTTTACTCAGGGGGATAAACCCTACAATAAATGTTTTTTTTATGTATTAAGTATTACTATCCCTTTAAAGGGATAGTAATACTTTGTTTTATCTTTATTTAATTTTGTAGGCAAGCAAAGTTTCCCCTCCCGCCCCTTTTACCTAGTGTAAGCCATCTTCTCTCAGATGTGGAATCCAGTACATAGACCAGACAGATAACAGCAGGGGACAATCTTCTTCCTATGAGAACAAGTTTTTCAGGTTTTTCCCTTATCATAATTGAAGATTGTCCCTCTCTGCAGTCTACCTGGGCACCTCCCTTCTGCTCTGGCTGAGCAGTGTTACATCAGTAAAAGGGGCGGGAGGGGGATACTTTGTCATTGAATTACTCTTGAACTACAACTCTGACAGAATTGAAATAACACTCTCCAAAGTCCAAATAGTATGATGATTAATTAGATCTGCTTTTATTATGAAACATTACTATCCCTTTATGCCTGTTGTCAGATGGTGAAAAGATGGAGGCTGTACTGTGTGCGAAAAGAGGAAGTCTAACATTGAAATTACGGTGATTCTGAATATATTCCTATATTTTGGAGCCTCCATTCACATATTCACCAGTGGCCTCTGGGGTTCTTAAAAGTGCCCTCCGGGAACCGGTTGTCATTATTTTCTCTTTATTTGAGATTCCTGAAGCTAGCCAAGAATTTACCTTTTCATTACCCACTTAACTGATCCCACAGATGGTTGTCATGCGGAGATTCAATTTCAGGCTCTCAGTATTATGAAGGAGACGTTTTAATAGACAATTATTGCTAATTTATTGCAATTAAAACCTGTTGTGGCAATCCTTTATTGGCTCAATAATTCTTATGCAATCAGCTCCTAGACTAGGCACATCTGTCGCGATAATGTGTGTTAAAATATTTATAAGATAAAAAAATACACCTTTTTGAGTTATGGTAGATAGAAATGTAGATCATGAATCACAAATTCCCTATGTTCAAAAAATGGGAGTTCGGAAATGATGATCCAGACTTAGTCAATTTTAGTTTCATATATTTATTTTTTAACTGGAACGGTCAAAAGAATAACATCATGTTTTGGAAATGTTATGGTATTTGTTTCTATGATATTTATATTGACATTTTGAGTATTTTTATGGACGTTTATGAATTTAAAACTGGAGTTAATACAATCACTTTTTAAACATGTTTTGATTAATTAAAGGTATAGTAATGTTTCACAATAAAAGCAGCTCCAGTTAAAGGGATAGTAAACTCTAGAAAAAAGTATCTGCAAAATGATGGGTACAATAAAGAAATACCGAATGCCCTTATTCCTATCTCTCAGTCCTTTATGGTTTGAGAGATGTAAGAAAATAAAGTCCTCTGCTCCCTCCCCTTTCTCATGTGTCAGCTGTATAGCTGACGGCATGAGATGCTGCTTCCGGGGCCAGACGGCGGCTCTTCAGGAGCGCTGACATCAAGATGTCCAACTATAATTACTTTATCGGAATGGTCTACAACGTGTGCCTAGTTTGAAAGCAAATGTTATAGACCATTTTGATGAAGTAATCATAGTTAGATATCTCGATGGCAGCGCTCCTGAAGAGCCACGTCTAGTCATGCGACCACAGCTTTACAGCTCATCAGGCAGAAAGGGGAGGGAGCGGGGGTCTTTATACCATAAAGGTTTGAGAGATAGGAATAAGGGCATTAAGTGTTTCTTCATTGTACCTATCATCTTGCCGATACTTTTTTCTGCAGCTTACTATCCCTTTAATCCTCATAGTATTTGGGCCATGGAGAGTGTTATTTCAATACTGTCAGAGTTGTAGTACAAGAGTAATTGAATGATAAAGTATCCCCCTTCCGCCCCTTTTACCTAGTATAAGACACCTCACCTCAGATGTGGAATCTGGTCCTGGGACCAGACAGATTACAGCAAGGGCCAGTCTTCTTACTGTGATCATGAGGAAAACCCAGCCCCCGTGACAGGTTTTTCAGGTTTTTCCTTATTCTTGCTGAAGATTGTCCCTCTCTGCAATCCATCTGGACAGTCTTGCTGCTCTGAGGTGTTACATCAGTAAAAGGGGCTGGAGGTGGATACTTTATCATTCAATTACTCTTGTACTACAACTCTGACAGTATTGAAATAACACTCTCCATGGTCCAAGTACTATGAAGATTAATTGGAGATGCTTTTTTTGTGAAACATTACTTTCCCTTTAAGAACGTTCCTCTAAAATTGTCTTTAATAGAACATTTTTAGATTTAAAGGGGAACTATCACCCCAAATAAAGTCCACCCCCCAATAATTAGCCCTCTAGAGATAAGCGTACCTGTGGTACTATTTTCCAGCATTATTACCGCGTTAGTTGGAAATCCTACTTCTGCCGAGACTCACGGCCAGGTAACAGCGATTTAGAGGCATCTGTGTGCCTGCGCCATCAGTCTCTTCTGGTACCTAAAGGTACTATGCAGCGCCTCTTAGAGGAGACCGGCACTGACAGCGCAGGCGCACAGATGTCTGTAAGCAAAGATGTCTGCGGTGTTACCTGGCCGTCAGTCTCGGCACAAGTAGGATTTCCAACTAACACGGTAATTATGCTGGATAATAGTACCATTGGTACACTTATTGCTAGATGGCTAATTATTGGGGGGTGACTTTATTTGGGTTGGTAGTTCCCCTTTAAAGGCTAAGAAAATCGAATAAAAATTCATTAAGCAACATTTTAAAACAATTTTTGTTGTTTGATGAACTTAGGGCCATAAATGTCTAAGCTACATATTTGAATTTGCAGAGGAGGTACTTAAGCTGTTGTTGGACTACAACATCCATAATAGCCTACAAATATAGGAGTGGCAGGCAGAGGATGAATTATGTTGTAGTCCAGTAACAGGTTTAAAGCCACAGGTAGCTCAATCCGTTGTCCCATATTTTGGTGTTATAATCCTATATAATAATTTGCTAGGATGTTTGTCAGAAGCCGTGATGCTCAGTAGCAGGGCTGGCTCCACCCATAGGTGAGATAGGCACCGGCCCAGGGCGCACATCTATGGGGTCGCAGTGAAGTGGGGGAAAAAAGTTTAACTACACCGTCCGCTGGACGGCACTAGTTGTGCCCAGCCATTCAGTATAATCTTCCGGCTAAGCGGCATATTCACACTGCAGGCTGCGGCCAATGAGAGAGGAATGCTTTGTCATAATACTCCTCTCTCATTGGCTGCCTGTGCGGTGCGTGTGATGCGTGGTGGCACTGTTGCGTAACTCGCATGGTGATAGATATGGTCACAGGACCAGAGTGACTGGGGGTATTAATTCTCAACTGAGCTTGGAAGTTGGCAGCAGCAGGCTAGGGGGAACAATCGCATTGAGCGACTAGCAAGGAGGAGGCCTAAATTGCCGGGGTTTTCAGCAGAGATCCAGATCATCCGGCAGAGCGTATTAAACTTACGACGAGGTGGTGCAGAGCACAGGGTGAGTTTCAGTACATAACATAATATGCATGCTATTGCTACAACAAGGAGTTCTGGGGTATATTATCAATCTGTAGTGATCCAGATCTCAAAATATTTTAGCGATTGACACAAATGAACAACATATAACAATCTTTATTAAATCAATCTGAAATCAATAAATGTATATTTAAAATCTATAATAAATCAATCAGAAATGTGTATTTATTAAAATAAGCTGTAAGTCAAATATCCACACTGGTGTTAGGGGCTGAGAGCTTCTATTACTTGTTCAGAATTATTCCTAATGGTGTCTGATGATTGATCAGAATTCTCAGCCCCTAAAACCAGTGTGGATATTTGACTTAAAATTTCTTTTAATAAATAAACATTTCTGATTGATTTATTATAGATTTTAAATGCATACGTTTGATGTCAGATTGATTTTAGAAAGATTTTGTTATATGTTGTTTATTTGTGTCTATCACTAAACTTTTTCAAATTGGTCTAAGGTTATAAGTGGGGTGCCGCAGGGTTCAGTCCTGGGACCAATGCTTTTTAATTTGTTTATTAATGATCTAGAAGTGGGAATTGAAAGTAGCATCTCAATCTTTGCTGATGACACTAAACTATGTAAGGAAATGCATACAGAGCTGGATGTTTTTTCCCTACAGAAGGATTTAGATAAACTAAGTGAATGGGCAGAAAACTGGCAGATGTCATTTAATGTAGATAAATGTAAGGTTATGCATTTGGGTTGTAGAAACAAACTTGCTACATATACTCTAAGTGGGAGACAACTTGGGAAATCCTCATTAGAGAAAGATTTAGGAGTACTGATAGACTAT
Organism: Rhinophrynus dorsalis; assembly: GCA_037306005.1. Classification (NCBI taxonomy): domain Eukaryota; kingdom Metazoa; phylum Chordata; class Amphibia; order Anura; family Rhinophrynidae; genus Rhinophrynus; species Rhinophrynus dorsalis. The sequence goes on from CM074723.1 coordinate 22,212,515, forward strand.
AGACTTCACAGCAGTGTGGAGAGTCACTCAGCTGCTGCAAGAGCAAATAGAGTACTAGCCTGCATAAAAAGAGGTGTAGAAGCAAGGGATGCTAATATTATCCTACCTCTGTATAAATCCTTGGTTAGGCCTCATCTAGAATATGGAGTACAATTTTGGGCGCCTGTTCTAAAAAAAAGACATTACTGAACTGGAAAAGGTGCAGAGACATGCAACAAAACTGAATAAGGGATTGGAGGATCTGAGTTACAAAGAGAGACTAGCCAAACTGGGTTTGTTTACATTAGAAAAGAGACGTCTAAGGGGTGATATGATTACCATTTACACATACATTCAAGGTCAATACAAAGAACTATCCAATGAATTATTTATGCAAAGAGCTGAGCTAAGAACAAGAGGTCATCCATTAAGACTAGAGGAAAGGCGCTTTCGACTAAAACAAAGGCAGGGATTCTTTACAGTTAGGGCAGTAAGGCTATGGAATTCTTTGCCTCGGGATGTTGTGCTTGCAGATAATGCAACCGCATTCAAAAAAAGCAATGGATGCCTATCTAGCACAGAACAATATTGACAATAATGACAGATGGCTTCAAAGCAAATAAGTTATTGAACTATTTGACTACCAGTTGGAGTCAGGAAGGAATAATTCCCCCCCACACACTTGGGACTAGATTAGAAATGGCTCCAGAGGGCTTTTTTGCCTTCCTCTGGATCAACAGGGGTGTTTTTGTCATGGACTGGACTTGATGGGCGCATGTCTTTTTTTCAGCCTTATCTACTATGTTACTATGTTTTAATATTGTGAGATCTGGATCACTACAGATGCATAATATTTCCTGTGAGTAATATCCAGGTAATATGTTTTGTATGAGTAAAGTTATTTAACACCCTGTTGAAGTGTGGGTAATATTTTGGTACTGTGTTGGTATAAAACTACATAAATAAAAAGTAGTGTGTGACTGAAAATGCTAGTGTTAATATAGAAGCAATCAGAAGATGAGCATGTTAAATAAGTTCATAGAGAGAATCTATTATGTTGCAAAGAGTTGTTTGATAACGTGTACAATTTGTTACATGTGTTAATTGAGTGGCATCTGGTGGATAGTGAAAGGATATAAGTGTGTAGTGGTAAAGTTGTGAAATAAAGTAGGTAGATGAAGAGATAATTAATGTATGTGCCAAGTTATATACATCTTCAGAAAGCAGTGTGGAGGATGAGGCATGAGTTTGTTTGAAATTATATTAGTTTGTGTTGTAGTGTATCAACATAAATTAAATGTCTTGTGTCGGTATTAAAACAAAGCCTTCGTAGAATGTGTGTAGATGCAATATCAGGTGGAGAGTGGGTGGCTGATGAAGCTTCTAAGAATGTTTTAAGGATAAGTGAAATTAGTAATGCATTTCTTCATATTGTATGGTGGTCCAGCAGAGAGAGAGAAAGAGAGAGAGAGAGTGTGTGTGTGAGTGTGTTTGTGTGTGTGTGTGTTTGAGATCCACCAACAGACATGCACTGTCACTGGGTGTGTATGCATGAGAGTTTAATCGTTTGACTGCCAGAGTGTATATATTGTAGGGATTTTCCTATTGAGTAAAATAAGGCTACTCCCACTGCCAGGGCCGGATTTACATCTCAGGAGCCTGTAGGCACAGAAATCTGAAGTGCACCCCCCCCCCAATTGGCCATCTCCACAATGCTCCAAATCTCCACATTACCCCCCATATCCACATTGCCCTCACATTGCCCCCATCAGCTCCATCTGTCTTGCCCCCATCATCTTCAACTTGCCTCCATCAGCTCCACATTGCCCCCATCAGCTCCAACTGTCTTGCCCCCATCAACTTCACGTTGCCCCCATCAGCTCCAACTGTCTTGCCCCCATCAGCTCCAACTTGCCCCCATCAGCTCCAACTTGCCCCCATACGCTCCAAGCTCCAACTTGCCCCATCAGCTCCAACTGTCTTGCCCCCATCAGCTCCACATTGCCCCCATCAGCTCCAAATTGCCCCCATCAGCTCCAGACTCCAACTTGCCCCCATCGGCTCCAAGCTCCAACTTGCCCCATCAGCTCCAACTGTCTTGCCCCCATCAGCTCCAACTTGCCCCCATCAGCTCCAACTTGCCCTCACATTGCCATCAGATCCACATTGACCCCACTTTGCCCCCCCCCATATCAGTTTCCTACCTCCCTGGTTGTTCAGCGGCAGGAGATGTCTGTGCCGCCTTCTGCACAGACCTGCAGCTGCTGTTGCACCCCGCGCAGTCTTCTCTTTAGGAATGCAGAGCACTGGGAGATGATGTCATCTCTCAGCGCTCTGCATTAGAGCCGACAAGGGGGAGCAACAGCAGCTACATGTCTGTGCAGAAGAAGGCACAGACCTTAGCATGCGAGGGGCAGGCTGGGCGAGCCAGGTGGCGGGTTACTGTGCGCAGCGCTGTAAATATATATGAGAAAAAAAAAAAACGCTGTGAATTTTAAAAAAAAATATTTCAAATGACAGGCGCCCCTCTGTGGGGTGCGCCTGTAGGCAGGTGCCTACTCTGCCTTATGGCAAATCTGGCCCTGCCCACTGCAAGAGATTTATATTTCCAGAGTTATTACAGTTTAAACCCATTTTTACATCAGCAGTGCCCTCTAGTGGTCAAATTCTAATTAGATTTCCTGTTAGATTCTAATGGAGAGGAAAGTCAGAAAAGTCAGAGGGATACAGTTCTCCATAGAATGTGATAGAAACTACCTGTCACTTCCTGTCAGTTAGAACTATCAGGAAGTAAACACAGTAAATTCACTTCCTGATTATTTAAACTGATATAAATTTTGAATAAATCACCTGACAGTGATGGAAGTGACCTTGTTTTATTCAGCAGGAAATGCTCTATAAAATATGTGTTTTCATAAAAAAAAGTTTACTGCTCCTTTAAGTTGTAAAAGTAAAAATGAAGCTTTAAGTGGTCATATTTAGAACTTAAAGGAAGGGGGTTGTTAGAAAATCTCTGTGAATTGAATGATCTCTGGCTTCACCCCACCAGTGCTGGTAGAAATATTGATATTGATGATGATGATTTTATTTTTGGGAATCTTGTTGCCAGTTGTTACATGTGTAATGCTGCCATGTTATGTTTTGCATATGAAAAAATGTTTACAATTAAAATACACTAATTTTGCATTTTGTTTTTAATTATTTGATCCAAAAGCTGAATTGGGGGGAGACTAAAAATATCCATAATACAAAATTAGGTAGTCTAGTAAACTATTGCATGCAAAAACATATGGGTTACTGTGACAATGACAGGCTGTCCTCTAAATTTGCGTCAAAAAAAAATCTGTTAATTAGCGCATAAAAGGCCTAAGGTAACAATCATTAAAAGAGGTGGAGTATAAGTGGGCGAGATAAAGGGGTGGGGCACAAGAGGCGGAGCCAAGAGGGCACAAAATGAGGCTTTGCCTAGGGTGGGAAAAATCCTTTCACCAGCCCTTCTCAGTAGAGACTGCCCGATCGCACAAGATGCTGGCAGCATGGAATGCTGGGAGGTGTAGGAAAGCTGGGAGTTCTGTGCTGGGAGGTGTAGGAATGCTGGGAGCACAGAATGCTGGGAGCACAGAACGCTGGGAGTTCTGTGCTTGGAGGCGTAGGAATGCTGGGAGCACGGAATGCTGGGAGTTCTGTGCTGGGAGCATTCTGTGCATTTGGGAAGTCTCTACAGTGCATGATTGCATCAGCAGCAGGACACTGAGCAGGGCCGGCCTCTTAACCCTTTGAGTGCCAGAGGGGTACGCAAAGCATTGCAAAGCAATGTGTTGTGTAACCCTCTGGCACTCAAAGGGTTAACATCACCCGGACCTTATCCCGTCCATGGGCTTTTACCCTAGTAATAATATATATTGAGAAATGTTTCGTTAATTGTAATTGTTTATCTTCCAGTTGAAGCCTGTATTGATTTGTGATCGTTTTTCCGTTATGCCAGGTCTGCTCATGCGTTGCAGCCTTCTTCAGGAGATGAAGTTTCCACCCATGTTTCTGTTCAGCTCTACAATGGAGAGACGCAAAAACTTGTTATAAAACTGGAAAATATTGGAACTGAGCCACTTGAAAAATTGGAGGTCACATCAAAGATTGTAAATAGTAAAGGTTGGTATGATACAGTTCCACTTAACCCTCTGAGTGCCAGAGGGTTATGCAACGCATTGCAAAGCATTGCATTGCATACCCCTCTGGCACGCAGAAGGGTTAAAGGCATTGAAAAGTGCATGAATCAGCAAATGTGCATGGACCTCACCGTCTTCTGTGAGTGATTTGGAAGTTCCAAATAGGTTTTGGTCCTGTAGAATCATATTAACCTTTCTGGTCCTCAAGGGGTTAAAAATGATCATTACTGACATGCACCATTCTTCTGCTACTTGAACAGTCACATCTGTCCCAACATCCTATATAATAATTCGCTAGGATGTTTGTCAGAAGCCGTCATGCGCAGTAGAGACTGCCCGAACGCACAGAATGCTGCGATCACAGAATGCTGGGAGCACGGAATGTTGGGAGGTGTAGGAATGCTGGGAGTTCTGTGCTGGGAGGTGTAGGAATGCTGGGAGTTCTGTGCTGGGATCATTCTGTGCTTTCGAGCAGTCTCTGCAGTGCATGACTGCATCGGCGGCAGGAAGCAGAGAAGTACCGGCCTCTTAACCTCACCCGGACCTTGGCCCATGTACACTAGTATTCAATAAAACTTGAGAATGTGATAAAAGGGAAGAGCATTGTATACCCTTCTGGTACTCAAAGGGTTGGTACTAGGGACCATATTCAATGGTATCCTTTTGAAATGTCGCACGCATAAAAGTGTGTGACAGGCAGGTGGTATAACCTGTTTGCCGACTTCAAAAGCGCCAATCCGAATCTCGCCTGACGGCTCCATATACTCAGATCGCTACCGTATTGGATGCCTACTGCATTGTTAACCCCTTGGATACACAAGCCTTGTTATTTAGTTACTATAATGGGATATATATTATTTGTTATACAGCAGGCAAAAATGTAGTAAAGTTGATACCTTTATTGGCTAACTAAACATATTTAGGATGCAAGCTTTCAAGACTTCTTAGGTCTCTTCAAGACAGAGACACCAGTGGGAGAACATTTTTGCCCAAGTGGACACAGTGTCAGGGACATTAGACTGACTGTACTGATGGGACAATTTCGCACTCAGAGGCTCAGACAATTATGGGACGTAAAATTAATGCTACAATTTGATTCTTTGACTTTTGGGCTTAATAGAGACAGACAATTTCTGTCACATTATCACACTGTGAATTAACCTTTATGACAGTCCCTCTGGGATCATAAATACCTGGACTCCTCAGAGGAAGAATGCAATTTAAATCATGTCCTCTACCACTGACTGGTCAAAGAATCAATATCTGGACGAACGTTCTTATCTGATTTCCATTATAAACAATGTAATGTGTACTTGTATTTAAAGCGGAACTACCACCTGAACTAAAGTCGCCCTGCCATACTTAGGCAGGTGGCGACTTGCTTAATAATCCTTATTTTACCTGTCAAAAGTGCCCAGGAGTGAAGTTATCGCTGATCTTCCCAGACTGACGGCCAGGTTAGTGCAGCCTGTGCTGTCAGTCTCTTCCAGAGCCGTTTAGGCCAGTGCAAGGCTTGTGAAGGATGACGGGGACTGAAAGCGCAGACTGGTAGACAAGATGTCCGCGCTGATGCCTGGCTTCCGGTCAGCGATAACTTCACTCCTGGGCACTTTTGACAGGTACAATAAGGATTATTAAGCTAGTCGCCACCTGCCTAAGTATGGCAGGGCGACCTTAGTTCAGGTGGTATTTCCGCTTTAAGAGAGAAGTTTTCATATTTATCTGTATAACATGCCTGAGGAAGAGACCTAAGAAGTCTTGAAAGCTTGCATTTTAAATCTGTTCAGTTAGCCAATAAAGGTATCAACTTTACAAAAAAAGTTTGCCTCCTGTATTTCTACAACTAACACTGTACCAACTCTCATCTATATTATTTGTTAACCACTTGAATGCTAAAAGTGGTTTCAAATGCATTTTGCATTACTGTGGCATTACTCACTGTGGTCGAGGCACTGTGGTCGAGCAAAGCAATGCGTTCCGTACCCCTCTGGCAGTCAAAGGGTTAAGGTATATGGCAATGCAGGCAGTGGATGGAGGCAACTTTTTATGATGCGCAGGTTTAGAATACAAGCTTACAAGACAACGTCATGCGTTTTAAACCACTTTTAGCGTTCAAGGGGTTAACAAATAATATGTATCCCCTTTATAGTAAGTAACAATGCAGTAGGCATCCAATACGGTAGCGATCTGAGTATATGGATGCAACGTTTTATGCCGCGCCATAAGAATCTCACCATTTTATTCGGGCGAGATTTAGATGTGGCGCCTTTGAAGCCGGCAACCAGGTTATACCACCTTCACGCTTTTATGTGTGCGACATTTCAAAAGTGAACCATATTCACTAAGTTACAGAGTAACAATTCTGGAGAAAAGCACTGCAAAGCAATGCATTGCGTTGCGTACTTCTCTGGCACTCAAAGGGGTAATGGAAAGGTATAATCCAACACCGCATGTAACCTTGATTCTGATGCTTATAAACTGCAGTGCATCTCCAGTGACTTCCCCTCTCACCTGATGTGAAAACGACATTAGTCAGGCACCAGGAGACTCGCTTCTGTTGAGACTGATGGATGTCAACGACCTCTCGTCAGACTAACAACTTCATTTTACATCCAGCAAGCACGATAACATTTGGAGCAGTGATATGTTTGATGGACTATAGAAATGCATTTTGTACTCTAAATAAAACGACAGGCCATCATTTAGTAATACACAGGTCAGAGAAGGATCGTTTGCACATAAGTTTTCCAAATGATCGCTGAAGAGAACTGTTATCAGTCTTCAAATGACTTACAGCACAGAAACTCAGAGGTGCAATTCTGGAGCAAACCAGCTGCATTGCAAGGGACGCATAAACATTCCAAAATGTCCCTTGGATTTAAATGAGCCTTTTATCTTTTATTTGTTTATTTTAAACAGGTTGAAGAGCCCGTTACACGGGCCACAGTGCCACTGCCAACCGGTTCAGGGGCAGTCATGCACAGTAGAGACTGCCCATGCAATGGCTGATGCAGTACCAGCCGGTCGAGGGGCAGTCATGCACAGTAGAGACTGCCCATGCAATGGCTGATGCAGTGCCAGCCGGTCGAGGGGCAGTCATGCACAGTAGAGACTGCCAATGCAATGGCTGATGCAGTGCCAGCCGGTCGAGGGGCAGTCATGCACAGTAGAGACTGCCCATGCAATGGCTGATGCAGTGGCAGCTGGTCACGGGGCAGTCATGCTCAGTAGAGACTGCCCGCGCCGCAGCTGATACAGAGCTGGATGCTCCTTTGGAGCGCAACGCAACGCTCTGTATCAGTCTTGTCATGGGCAGTCTCTACTGCGCATGACTGTGTCGTTACAAACTTTCTAGCAAATTATTATGTAGGATACTTTATTGAGTAAAGAGGAACAAGAGCCGGAGAGATAGCTCAGTTGGTTAATGCACCAGCTGTAGAATCTGCTCAGACCGTGAGGTTGCTGGTTCTAGTTCTGGCAAGGTCATCTCAGCCTTTCACCTCTCTGAGGTAGATAAAATGAGTACAGGACACACTTGAAAATGAGAGATAATCTCAATGTATTCTTCCTGATAAAAATACTTTCACAAAAAAATACATAGTAATGTACTCAAAGATGTAACATTCAAACAGAAGTCTTACAGACATATCATAAAAGGCCTAATACGCTAACCAGTCCTTGTAATAAACTGCTACAAATAATTGTAGGGAATGAAATGAATGCAGATAAAAAACAACCATATTATATCAAAATGCCAACATCTTTAGATGTATAACTCCCCCAGCAAGGGAGAATAAGTTAGAGACCTGGGCGAGATGCAGAGAGATGTGACAAGGTGAAGATAACTTCTCCGGTGTTAAATGGACTCTCCAATTCTATGTAGCCTGTGCACGGACATGTTTAATGCGCCGTTTGGTTGGTCGCCCAATAGTGGGCGACATTTCAAAAGGATACTGCATGGGCATATGTCCAGCTTGTGCCTAGTCTCCACAAAAGCATTTTAACTGGAGTGGTAGGTTGTTGATCCAGGGAAATATTTGACTGCCATTTGGAGCCATTAATAAATTTTTTACCCACTTAGGGCTTAATTGGAAATGACTTCAGGGGTGTGGGGGGTTTTGCCTTCCTCTGAATCAACAGGAGTGTTTTGGCATGGGCTGGACTTGATGGACGAGTGTCGTCTTCCAGCCTCGTCAACTGTTACTATGAGAAGAAAGAGGGGAGAAACAGAAAATATCGAAGAGAATTAACTTGAGAAGAGAGGGCAGAAGAAGAATATGGGGGGGAAGGAGAGGTAAATAAAATATCTAAAATATATAGAGACGGGGTACAGGGTTGGGAGGGGATGGGGAAAGGGAGTAGAGAGAACTGGACTGAGTTGGACAATGTGGCGATCTAGTACATCTAGATCAGCCCACATGTCGGTGGGTTCATAAGCGGGTCTGTGGGGAGCAATCAGAGTCAGAAAGGTAGGTCTATCGATCTTTATCAAAGTCGAGTCACAGGCCCATATCTCCAGAAAAGCCTTTTCCATCCCTAGAGTACGAACATGGGTCTTTTCCAAAGTCGTCAAACGCCTCACCGCCTGACGCCACTCTACTATCATTGGAGGGGACGGGTCTTTCCAGTGAAGTGGAATTAAGCACCTAGCGCCATTTAGGAGGAACAGTTCAGTGGTATGAGAAGGAAGTGTCCAGGACCGGTCAGATTTAGAGAGAAGAAATAAATGGGCCTTTTAACCCACTGAATGCCAAGTAGGTTGCAATGGAGACCTCCCTAGCATTTCAGGAGTTAAAGCCCCATTTCAGTGGAAATTTGAGGCATTTTAATTTGTCCCTTGTGGCACAGTTGGTGTGCTTCAGAATTACCCAGAGATAGTAATGTCCAAAAAAATTCCGCTTACGATTGTTCATAGTAATTTGATATAATGCATAGCATATTTTAAAAATTGTTTTACCTTCATATTCTTCTTTAAATCCACTTTAAAAGATTCCCCCCTCCCGTCCCTTTCAGTTACATCAGGAAGAGTTCCCTCAGATCCGAGAGCCGGCCGCTTCACCAGGCAGATCGCGACGAGGGACAGTATTGTGTCTGTCAGTATATATGGAAATCCCTGCCCTCCTTGATGAAGCAGAGTTTTCCTTATACTGAGACAATAGTGTTCCTCATTGCAATACATGTGGACTGGCTTTCTGATCTTCCATGATGTAAATGAAAGCGGCAGGAGGGGGAAACTTTTAAGGTGGGACGATCACTCAATTTAAAGTGCCCCCCAAATCATTATGCATATAACAATACACGTATCCATACTAGTATTATTCTGAATAAGTTCTGTGTTATTGAGAAATCCAACACGTTCCGAGCCGCACAAGCAGACATCTTGCTGTACCAGTATCTGTATGTCTGCACCGTGAGTCCCTTCCTGTACTCCTCCTCACCAATCCTGGAGGAGACCAGGACGGGCAGATGTCTCTAAGGCAAGATGTCTGCACTGATGCCTGTTCGTCTCGGAACGAGTTGGACTTCTCAATAAAGCCGGACATTTTCAGGATAATACTAGTAGTAATATGTGTATCGATATATCCATAATGATTTGGTGGGCACTTTAATTTGAGTTACAGTTCTGCTTTAAATCAAATTTAAAGAAGAATATGAAGGTAACATGATTTTAAAATATGTTATGCATAATAACAAATTACTACTAACAATCATATGCCGAATTTCTTTTGGGACATTACTATCTCTTTAAAGGGACACTAATGTCCCATAAAAAAAAATTCTTGTTTTGTAGCGATTAAAAAAAAAAAAATCAATTATATGGCACAAGTCCTATCTCTCACACATTTATGGTTTGAGAGGTATCCGCAAGTAAAGTTCCTCCCTCGCTCCCTCCCTCCCCTTTTCCTGACGTCAGCGTCTAGCTGACTGCAGGAAATCCCGGTCCGGGTACCAGCCGGCGGCTGTGCCGCTGAGCTGAAATTGAGACACTGGAAAATAATTTCTTAATTGGAAAGGTCTACAAAGTGTGTCTGGTTTGTAAGCACACTTGTGTACCGTTCCAGTGAAGTAATTATTTTACAAAATTGCTGGTGAAATAGCTCAGTGGTAAAGTCCCAGATTATGGATCCTATTCAAACCGCAAGGTTGCAGGTTTGAATCCCAGCAGCGTCAACTCAGACCTTCACCCTTCCGAGGTCAATAAATGAGTTCCATTCATTGGGTAATAATAACATCTATTATTTCAGCTGCCGATTTGGTTAATTCCGAGAGCGTGCGCTGAAAGTGCTCTGAGTCCCACTGGGAGATAGGCGCTATATAAATACTAGTTATTATTATTCCGGCTCTGCTGAAGAGCCTCCTCATGTCGGCCGTCACGGATCTCCTGCTGTCAGCTTTACAGCTGACATCAGGAGAAAGGAATCTTTACATACGAATATCTCTCAAACCATAAAGGTCTGGGAGATAGGATTTGTGCCACATAATTTATTTATTTAAACGCTACAAAACAAGAATTTTTTATTTTTGTGGGACATTACTGTCCGTTTAACATTGAATAGGGTCCATTGAACGTCAATTCTGAGAAAACCAACTGCCCCACAGGAAATGGATAAAAACACCATTGATTTTGTCAATAAAAATCTAATTATTTAAAAAAAAAAATGCATTTAAAGAAGCAGTACACATAATGCATTGGTGACCTCTCTGTAGCATTCGAGAGGTTAAAAGTCCAATTTAAACTAATATGACATTTTATAAGGCCCAGAATCACTACAGTTAAGAGTTGTTAAAAAATCTATTTACCGAGGTGCACCCCCCACACCAATCAGTGCTATATTAATAAAAAAAAAAGCACCTTAAAATGCAAATAAAGTTATATTACACTCACCCACACTTCTAACTACTTGCTGAGACAGAGCAAAACAAGAGTGTATAGTGTTGATAAAAATGGAATATTGTCAATTTAAAAACAAACACGCAAAGACTTTTTCCTGCCAAAAGTCTCTGGCGGCACACACATTTCTGAAGAGTAGGTGACTTTCTGGCTGCTGGAGATAATGCCGTCATTAGTAATATACTGTTCTGAGCGACGAGCACAAGATCAATGCTTCTCATTGTTATTTTTTTTTCCCAAGTGCTTAGCTGCTGAATTTTGTATGAGCTGATTGGGGAACGTGGGAGAAAATCTTGTGTCTGGGTAATTTCCTTCCATGGGAATTCATATAATAATAAAAGGAGATAGCAGGTGGAAATACAGTGGTTGGACAGTTATATTTTCTCGATGGAAGCACCTGGGTTTAAGCTGTCTGCTAATAAGGATTAAAATGTTGGATTTATTATTGTACAGGTTGAGTATCCCTTATCCTAAATGCTTGGGACCAGAAGTGTTTTGGATTTCGGATTTTTTCGGATTTTGGAATGTTTGCATATACATAATGAGATATCTTGGGGATGGGACCCATGTCTAAACGCGAAATTTATTTATGTTTCATATACACCTTATACACACAGCATGAAGGTAATTTTTAAATAGGAAATTTCATCCGCTATAAAGTCGCTCTAAAATAATTAAGCAGGTAGCGACTAGCTTTATAATAAATATATATATATATATATATATATATATATATATATATATATATATATATATATACTAGTTGAACAGCCCGTTACACGGGCCACAGTGCCTCTGCAGCCGGTCGCGGGGCAGTCACGCACACTAGAGACTGCCCGCGCAACTGCTGATACAGAGCTGGGCGCTCCGAGCACCCAGCTCTGTATCAGCCGCAGTGCGGGCAGACTGTACTGCGCATGACTGCCGCACGCGCAGCAGTGTCTACTGCGCATGTCGGGCGTTACACACAACTTAGCGAATTATTATATAGGATATATATATATATGTATATATTACCTCTAAATGTAGTTGATTATAAAGAAATCCTTTATTGTAGGAGACCGGAAGCCAGCATCAGTGCAGACATCTTGTTTGCTCGCCTGCACTGTCAGTCCTGGTCTCCTGTAAGAAGCATTGCAGTGTGCCACAAGGTAACCAGAAGGACTGACGGCGCAGGAGCTCAGACTGCACTAACCTGGACGTCAGTCTCCTAAAATAAAGGATTTCTTTATAATCGGCTACATTTGAGAGGTAATATATATATTCTAAAGCTAGTCGCTACCTGCTTAATTGTTGCAGGGCGACTATATATAAGATGAAAGTTCCACTTTAATAATTTTGTGCATGAAACAAAATGTGTGTACATTAAACCATCAGAAAGCAAAAGTGTCACTATCTCATGTCGACTCTCAAAAACTTTCGGAATTCGGATCATTTCGGATTTTCAGATAAGGGATACTCAACTGGAATTTACATTTGATTTCCATTTGTGTTACATTTGTGTGCAGAGCATTGCAATGTGTTACATAGTTCCATTGAAATATAGAAACATACAATTTGATGTCAGATAAGAACCATTCGGCCCATCTAGTCTGCCCACTTTTCCTTCTGCAAAAACCTTAAAATTTACTTGGTCCTTGGTCTTGTCTTATGTTCAGTACAGCCCTATACCTATCCCATGCATGCTTATATGCGGTCACTGTATCAACCTCTACCACTTCTGCTGGTAGGCTATTCCACTTATTTACTACCCTCTCAGAGAAGTAACATTTTCTTACATTATGTCTAAACCTGTGTCACTCTAGTTTTAGACTATGGCCCCTTGTCCTAACATTTTTACTCCTTTGAAATGTACTTCTCTCTTGCTCTTTGTTGAATCCCTTCATGTATTTGAATGATTCTATCATATCCCCTCTTTCTCTTCTCTCCTCCAAGCTATACATGTTCAGATCCTTTAGTCTATCCTCATATTTCTTTTCCTGTAGACCAGTCACCATTTTAGTAGCCCTTCTCTGAATTTTCTCTACAGTATCTATATACTAATGGAGATGGGGTCTCTAGTACTGTACACAATACTCTAGGTCTCCAGTACTGTACACAATACTCTAGGTCTCCAGTACTGTACGCAATACTCTATGTGAGGTCTAACCAGAGATCTGTAGAGGGGCATGACTACTTCCCTTTTTCTGCTACTAATGCCCCTAACTATACAACCCAGCACCCTGCTTGCATTCACCGCCGCTTTATTACATTGCCTGCCTGTCATTAGAAACAATTACTCCCAAATCCCTTTCCTCTGTTGTCTCTGCCAGTACATTACCCTTAATAGTATATTTTTCCTTTGGATTTTTATGTCCCAAGGGCATTATTTTACATTTATCAATGTTAAACTACAGCTGCCGCACTCTTGTCCATTCTTCTAATTTACCTAAATAATTTGCCATTTGGCTTATTCCCCCTGGAATGTCTACCCTATTGCAGATCTTTGTATCATCTGCAAAAAGGCGTACCTTTCCTTGAAGACCTTTTGCAATATCACTAATAAAAATATAATATCACTAATAAAAATGTAATACATAGTAGTTTAGGTTGAAAAAAGACTTGCTTCCATCAAGTTCAACCCTTTTCCTATTCCTGTTTACCATTGTTGATCCAAAAGAAGGAGAAAAAAAAAAACCCTAAATACAACAATTTCAAATTCTACTTTGAATGGGGGGGGATTCCTTCTTGATTCCAAATGGAAATCAGATTTCTCCTTGGAATAACAAGCACTAAATAAATATTAATCCTCAGACACTCAAAGGTATATATATGATCATAAATGAATTAATAATATTTCACAAAAAACTGTTTTTGGTTTTCCAGATATTCAATGTTGGTTTTGGACCAGGTAATTCCTGGTCAATGACTCAGTACATTCTTTTTATCTGGTATTACTTGAGACTGTAGTCTGTAACATGAGACCATTAGTGCAATACGCCATTACATTAGATCAGCAGATCAGTACACCATTCCAGAATAATGTGACCTGGTACCTTTTTTTAATCTACGATTATGTGAAATCAGCAGAGCAATACACTATTATATGACGCAGCTGCGCAATAGACCAGTGAGTGAGACCAATAGGGCAATACCTCATTACATGAGACCAGAGGAGTAGAACACTGCTACAGAATGAGATGACTTCATAACTTTTTATCTGGTATTTTGTGATGGCAGCAGAACAACTCTGCATTATATGCTGTCAGCAGGGCAATACACTATTACATGAAACCATCTGAGCAACACTCAATTACATGAGACCGGCTGAGAAGTACACCATTACATGAGACCAGTGGACCAATACACCATTGCAGAATGAGATCACTTGACACTTTTATTTTTATCTGTTATTGCTTGAGATCAGTAGAACAACACATCATTGTCTGCCACCAGCAGTGCAATACATACATGTCAGCCGCAGGGCAATACATACATGTCACCAGCAGGGCAATACACAGTTACATACCACCAGCAGGGCAATACACCATTACATGCCACCAGCAGGGCAATACACTATTACATGCCACCTGGAGAGCAATGCACCATTACAAACCACAGCAGAGCAATACACCATTACATTTCACCAACAGGGCAATACACCATTATATGATGCCACCAGCAGAGCAATGCACCATTACATGCCACCAGCAGGGCAATACACCATTTCAAACCACAGCAAAGCAATACACCATTACAAACCACAGCGAATCAGTACACCATTACATGCCGTCTGCAGAGCAATACACCATTACATGCCGTCTGCAGAGCAATACACCATTACATGCCGTCTGCAGAGCAATACACCATTACATGCCGTCTTCAGAGCAATACACCATTACATGCCGTCTGCAGAACAATGCACCATTAAAGACCACAGCAGAGCAATACACCATTACATGGCACGGCAGGGCAGTACACCATTACAGGATAAGGTGATCAGGCACCAGTATTTTAAGAAACTCACCCCAGTATGTACTTCAGTATAAAACCTTTTGCTATCACTTTATCTTAAGGGCAAACTATGCCACAGCAATAATTGTCTCTTAATTTGTTTAAAACATGGGCGTCCAAAATGCGTCCCGTGGGCCAAATGCAGGCCACCTGACCTCAAGGTCCAGCCTGTCTGAGACTTTTAACAAAAACCTAATTAACTAGGACACATGACCTAATAGGCCCCAAAGGCCTGACTGACTGCCAGTACTGTACAGTTCAACAGTCGTTGTCTGTTAACCCCTTAAGGACCGGCGCGCACACGCGTGGCTGGCACTTGCGGACCACAGGGCATTTTTTTTTTTATTAGTGCTTCCGGTTCAGGACTTCCGGAGCGGCGTGCAGCCGCGACGGGAGCCCTGAACTCCATGCCATGCCAGGACCGTCATTGGTCCTTAAGTGCCGGACAGCCGTGACGGTCCTGGCACGGCAATGGTCCTTCAGGGGTTAAATAGCAGTATTGTCATTGACTTGATAAAGAAATAAATCCACATCCAACAGGCTGGTATAGCTATGCTTTGTAATGCGTTGTGTACCCTTCTGCCAATCAAAGGGTTAAAAATGTGCTGTACATTATTTTATCTTACCTCATTCATTGCTCTGTAGGAACATGCATTTTCCTTTTCCCTATGAAATGTCTCATTCACACGATTGAAGCCTATTGCTTATTATGAGGAGGTGTGAAATAAAGTTATCTGTAAATACAGGCATGCAAATACAATTCAGAGGAAATTATTTTAAAGTGATAGTAATGTTTCACAAAAAACAGCAGCTCCAATTAATCTTCTTAGTGTTTGGGCCATAGAGAGCATTATTTCATTACTGTCAGAGTTGTGGTTCAAGAGTAATTGAATGATAAAGTATCCCCCTCCCGCCCCTTTTACCTAGTGTAACACTGCTCACCTCAGATGTGGAATCTGGTTGCTTGACCGATCACAGCAAGGGACAATCTTCTTACTGTGATCATAAGGAAAACCCTGCCCCCCTTGACAGGTTTTTCCTTATGATCACTGAAGATTGTCCCTCTCTGTGATCCATCCGGACAGTCTTGCTGCTCTGAGGTGAGCAGTGTTATATCACTAAAAGGGATGGGAGGGGAATAGTTTATCATTCAATTACTCTTGTATTACAACTCTGACAGTATTGAAATAACACTCTCCATGGCCCTAATACTATGTAGATTAATCAGAGCTGCTTTTATTGTGACACATTACTATCCCTTTAAATGATAAGTTGGATATTTTAAACATATTGCCTTATTCCTCTGCGCCAGTTGAAATTCTGAGAATTGTCATTGATTTCTCTGGGGCTTTTAAACCCTTAGATGCCAGGTTGGTGAAGCAATGCACTGGATACCATTCTGGCATTTGTGGGGTTAAAAGCCCCATTGAAATCAGTAGGGCGTTACATTCTCCCCTTGGTTTTCTCCAAAATAACACCGCTTTTAGCTTAAAGAATAAGGCCCATAATGTTATAAATAACTTCTGGTTATCATGGCAACCACACGCTGGTTGTGGGTTGCCATGACGACATGACACGGGAGCCCATTATTAGCACTGAATATACTGTTAATAGGTTTATTTTAATTCCCTTTTGTTGCCATTTATGATTGCTGCATACAGCTGGTACACTTTTACTGTTCACATCTGTCACCACTACTTATAGCTCAGGCCTAAAAATGTCTTTGTTTCCATCTGTATCACAGCGCTAATGTCACCTGTAAATCGCAGAACGAGTCGGTGATGTAATAAGTGCTGGAGCATTCTGGAACAAACTAATTGCATGATAGGAGACAAAGAACAAATTCTCCAAGTCCATGGTAGTTTGTGTGTACAGTACATACCTTGGGGTGCCCTTGGTTTGCAACATAATGGTTTCCTCTTTGTGCACCAGTGTCATCATGTTTGTTCACTTCCCCTTCTTGGGCACATACAGAGGGCATGCGAATGGAGGACAATTCACCATTTTGTTTTTTATTGGAAAATATATTTAATTATTTTTGTAATTTAAAGACTTTTGCTCTGTTCTAAGACACATGCATGTACTAGCCTACATACACACACGGGGCGGATTGTATGGGAATACCAGCACGTTTTTTTTTTGGTTTTTTTTAAGCAGCCCACTAGCTGCACCGATGTCCCTATCGACGCCCCCTTGTGGTCCCTGTGTGGCATCGAAGGCTGTCACAGAGAGTGTCTGTGCCGGTGGCAACACAAGCCTCTCTTTCAAAATATCGTGGGACGGTGAGGTGAGATCCTCTGATCTCCCCTACCGGCCCATGATCTAGCGGCCCAGCAGGGGATGCCTGATCCCCCGATAGGGCAAACCACCCATGTACACACACACACACACACACACACACACACATATATGCGGATATGTACACACCCATGCACAGAGAGATACACACATGCACGTACACATACATGCAACAGCACAGGCACAAGCATGCACATATACAGATACACACATACACCAGTGCACCAGTGTCATCATGTTTGTTCTCTTCCCCTTGTTGGGCACACACAGAGGGCATGGGAATAGAGGACAATTCACCATTTTGTTTTTTATTGTAAAATATATTTAATTATTTTTGTAATTTAAAGACTTTTACTCTGTTCTAAGACACATGCATGTACTAGCCTACATACACACACGGGGCGGATTGTATGGGAATACCAGCACGGTCTTTTTTTTTTTTTTTTTTTTTTTAAAGCAGCCCACTAGCTGCACTGATGTCCCTATCGACGCCCCCTTGTGGTCCCTGTGCGGCATCGAAGGCTGTCACAGAGAGTGTCTGTGCCAGTGGCAACACAGGCCTCTCTTTCAAAGTATCGTGGGACGGTGAGATGAGATCCTCTGATCTCCCCCACCGGCCCATAATCTAGCGGCCCACCAGGGGATGCCCGATCCCCCGATAGGGCAATCCACCCATGTACACACACACACACACACACACATATGCTGATAGGCTCACACCCATGCACGTACACATACATGCACCAACACAGGCACAAGCATGCACATATACAGATACACACATACACACGCACGCTCACTCTGGAAACACAGCAAAGTTTGGACCCAAGTCTGGAGAGGATTAGGAGAGCAAGACCTTTGCTACTAGTGGTTTGAATGCTGCTAAGGTGCAAGGCTTGAGAATGAGTGAAGCAATGTGTTGCACTCCCCTCAGGTCTTTAAAGGGTAATCATAACACCTCTGTTCCTTAAACGGTAATTTTCACTTTGATGGGGATTGTAGTCTGGTAGCAGCTTGAGGGCCTCCTGTTGTCCACCTGGAACTTGCTGGACACGTCAGTAATGTACTGAGTACTGTAGCATTCTGGAACAAACATTGCACAATAGGTGCCAAAGAATAAACTCTCAGAATCCATGGTGGTTTGTATATACATAGTACATACCATACGGGAGACTGAAAGGTGGACCTGAGAGGAGACTGAGATCTGTCTATTTCCTCCACATTCCAGTACACTACAGAGCCTGGTAATGCGCTGATTAATCACTGTTTGTTCTAATATTTTGTAACATAACATATTTTGAGAACATAAGAAGAATTTTGCGACACTTTATATTTACCTATTGAGTGCCAGAAAGGTATAGAACACATTTGTACCAGAGTATCAGAAAGTTATCCAACACATTGGCACTAAAAGGGTTAAACCAGTTTTTATTGCTTATAGTGAACTGCAGGTGAGGGGCACAAAGAAAAATTGCTTCCCCCTCAGCATGTTTAAAAGCAACACATGCAATATTATACACCTCAAGTCCTGTTGTATTATGGATGCTTTTAGAATGTCGTAAAGACCGTTTGTATAAAGCAATTCATGTTTTATTCATTTTTAAAACAGATTTAATACATTCCAATAAACCACAGTATTCTAATTTTCTTCACTGGGTAAGGGAGAACTATATATGTATGATTAAATGAAAGCTAACTCCAAATATTAAAACAGAACTATCACTCCAGTTAAAGTGCCCCCCAAATAACTATTCATATAGCGATATGCATAGAAATACTACTATCACCCTAAATAAGTCCGGCGTTATTAAGAAATCCAGCTTGTTTGGAGACTGACGGGCAGGCTTCTTGCTGTAGCGCCAGCTGTGTACCTGTGCCGTCAGTCACTTCCTGTTACCTTAAAGGGATAGTAACGTTTCACAAAAACAACAGCTCCAATTAATCTTCATAGTATTTGGGCCATAGAGAGTGTTATTTCAGTACTGTCAGAGCTCTAGTACAAGAGTAATTTAATGATAAAGTTTCCTCTCCCACTCCTTTTACCTAGTGTAAGTCACCTCCCCTCAGGTGTGGAATCTGGTCTTGAGGCCAGACAGCTCACAGCAATGGACAATCTTCTTACTGTGATCATAAGGAAAACCCTGCCCCCCTTGACAAGTTTTTCCTTATGATCACTGAATATTGTCCCTCTCTGTGATCCATGTGGACAGTCTTGCTGCTCTGAGGTGAGCAGTGTTACATCAGTAAAAGGGGAGGGAGGAGGATACTTTAGCATTCAATTACTCTTGTGCTACAATTCTGACAGTATTGAAATAACACTCTCCAAGGCCCAAATACTATGAAGATTAATTGGAGCTGCTTTTATTGTGAAACATTACGATCACTTTAAGGTACAATCAACTCCTCCTCGGCAATCCTAGAGGAGACCGAGATGGACAGCACGGGCGAAAATATGTCTCTAAGGCAAGATGTCTGCGCTGATGCCTGCCTGTTCTCCTCGGATCAAGTTGGATGTCTTAATAACGCCAGACTTATCCTGGATAATGCTAGTATTTCTATGCTTATCACTGTATGAATAATTATTTTGGGGGGACAACTTTAATTGGAGTGATAGTTCCGCTTTAAACAGGTTGATATAACTTAATATCATGTACTTACATCTACTTTATATAAAAACTAATTTGTAATATCCCTAAAGTATAATCTTGACTTTCTTTATAACGATGTCCTTTTCAGAGAGCATGTATTTAAAGGGGAACTTTCACCCCTTAATAACTAAATCTCCCTTTACTGCTGACATGGCGACTAGCTGCTTAGTAGCGCTAGTCGCCAGAAAACTTACCCCGTTCTCAAGATTTCGCCGTTTGAAAGGATCAGGAAGCACGGACGTCTCTTCACAGTGACGTCCGTGCGCCTGCGCTGTCAGTCCCTTGTCAGTCCCTTGTGCACCATATGCACCGTACGGTGCACAAGGGACTGACAAGGGACTGACAGCGCAGGCGCTTGGACGTCACTGTGAAGAGACGTCCGTGCTTCCTGATCCTTTCAAACGGCGAAATCTTGAGAACGGGGTAAGTTTTCTGGCGACTAGCGCTACTAAGCAGCTAGTCGCCAGGTCAGCAGTAAAGGGAGATTTAGTTATTAAGGGGTGAAAGTTCCCCTTTAATATTGTTTGTGCTTTTGTATTGAGAGATAAGAGCTGAAATCAGTTATTTGATTGGGATTAGTGCCCCTACTCTTACACTATTAACTTAGCTCATTCACTGATATTCCTAGACAGTGGGAACACTATAAAAGGCAGGTAAGTCTACTCCTTCAGGGCATATGTAAGACCAAATTTTAGACCTCAGAAAACAGACACTTTTTACAGATACTAGCATGAATTCAAGATATTTAACCCTTTGAGGGCTAGAGGGGTACGGAACGCATTGCTTTGCACTGGCATTAAAAGGGTTAAGTGCTTATAACCAGTTAATTTTTACTTCTTAGTGTCTCAGTAAAGCCCTTTTTTTCTTATCTGTGCAGAGAAACTCTACGGCAACTTTTTGACATGGGACCTGGACCAGACACTCGCTCAGTTCCCGCTAAAACCAGGGAAGACGGCCCTGTTCACTGTGTACATTAAGGTGAAACTGGACTTCTCCTGTCAGGAGAACCTACTGCAAGACCTCAATGATGGTAAGAACTCACTGTAACGGGGGAGGGCTCTGCTTCTCCAAATCTTTGGCTCAGAGTGCACAGGAATATGACAATGGCTTATTAAGCTGCATTTCAGTATATTTAGATTGCAAACTTGTTTATATTAGAGAAGAGACGTCTGAGGGGTGATAGGATTACCATTTACAAATACGTTTAAGGTCAATATAAAGAACTATTCAGTGAATTATTTACACAAAGAGCTGAGCTAAGAAAAATAGGTCATCCATTAAGACTAGAGAAAAGGCGCTTTCGACTAAAACAAAGGCAGGGATTATTTACAGTAAGGGAGGTAAATCTATGGAATTCTTTGCCTTGGGATGTTTTACTTGCAGATAATGCAACTGCTTTCAAAAAACATTGGATGCCCATCTAGTACAGAACAATATTGAAAATTATGACAGATGGCTTCAGTGCAGATAGGATGTTGATCCAGGGAAATATCTGACTGCCATTTGGAATCGGGAAGAATTTTTTTTACCCACTTGGGGCTAAATTGGAAATGGCTTCAGAGGGTTTTTTTGCCTTCCTCTGGATCAACAGGGGTGTTTTTGTCATGGGCTGGACTTGATGGACACATGTCTTTTTTCAGCCTTATCTACTCTGTTACAATGTTACTGTGTTAAACTTGCAAGTCAACCTATGTCTCTTCTTCAGTCATGTTTAGAATGAATTCTAAATACATAATAGGTTATACTTTCATGCAAATTGTTTTTACATTAAATTCCACTGTAAGGGACACTCATATCACCATTGACTGTGAAAATCGTTCCCTAGACTCCAGCAGAGGCATCTCTTTGCGTAGCTGGTCAAGTGGCATTAGACTTATTTCCCTTTTGATGTGAATAGCGACAGTAAATGTAAAGAGTTTGTGGTGGCAGCCAAAGTCATCTAAGTCTATGGAATGTATGGGTTAACCTTCTGAGAGCAAACGTTACTGCAAAGTCATAAACATGGAGGAGGTGAGGCAACAACCATGGCGACATTGTAGTATTTGTGAAGTATTCACAGGGATATGATGATGATGATGACACCTTTGTGCATATGATGAGAATTAATCGATCCAGATACGCCAACCTGGCCTCTTATCAAACCTTATTGCATCTCTCACCAGTTGGCGCTGTTTCTAAGAGTTAAAAGAAATAATAGTGATAAGTTTCAGCTGTGATAACTTTTGAATGAAAATTTCCCAGCAGTAGCATTATACTTGTTTTGCTCCGCAGGAAATGCCCTATATATTTTGATTTCTGTCCTTTTTACGCAGAACCCTTGTGCTTCTAAGGACACCATTGCCAAATTATCCATAACAGGACAGTGTCCTCTTGTAAAGAAAAAAAACAGAGCAAGATAATATAAATCACTTAGATTTTTTTTGCACATTTCACCATTCTCTGAGAGGTCCACTAGTCAATATTTGTATTAGTCTGCATTCTTGTTTCAGTCCACAAGATGGCACTATTTTGTTAGGGGATTTAGGGCACTGATGTCCATAGAATCACATGATACAAATATTTTTGTAAAGTTGATACCTTTGGCTAACTAAACAGATTTAAAATGCAAGCTTTCAAGACTTCTTAGGTCTCTTCCTCAGGCATGTTATACAGATAAATATGAAAACTTCTCTCTTAAATATGAAAACTTCTCTCTTAAATACAAGTACACATTACATTGTTTATAATGGAAGTCTTGAAAGCTTGCATTTAAAATCTGTTTAGTTAGCCAATAAAGGTATCAGCTTTACAAAAATGTTTGCCTCCTCTATTTCTATGGCTAACACGGTACCAACTCTCATCTGTTATAGAATCACATGGACATTGATTAACCCTTTGAGTTTCAGAGGGGTGCACAATGTATTGCTGTACCCGTCTGACACAAAATGTTTTAAGACATTACAAGTATGCTCCACTTTCCTATTCTGGGTTCCTCATATGGCAGAAAGTTGGCTGCTTCATCATCTGTTTATCTTCTCTAAGTCCAGACACATCTATTCCCCTAAAGGCCTGCGCAAAGCCCCAAATCATAGATATTCTTTTGACCAATCCTGTTAATTCACTGGTTCTTATGTGTAATTTATTTACCCTGAATATATTCACTGTTGTCTTTCGAGTACTTGAATCTTAGATTTGGAGGTTCAAGCATCTTAAAGAGACCTGGTTTGCTTTCGGGAGAGTGCCAATATATAATATCTTTTCTGTTTACAGTAAGTACATGTTTCACAGTGTACAATTTAACATTTCGGGTGCTGTGCATGTGCTCCACATCCGTGGTTCTCTTTGAAATATATGAATCTCTGCAAATGCAACTCATTTTCTTTGCGTCTGTGTCCACTAGAAAATCTAGTGCCTTTACCAGTGCTTATGAACTAACACTTGTAGCTCGGTAACCTATTGGAATGCAGTGCATTGAAAACATCGCCAGTATCAGAATGGCACCTTTACATTGGCGGTGTTTAAAATGTTGTCTTGTCCCCTACGGTAGGGAAGTAGGTATGTTCCAGTCTACAAGTTTATGGATGTGTACTGGTAGCATTTAGTGTTAACTCCTTAGATGCTAGTGAGGTCTCACTGGAGATCTCCTACCATCCAAGGGGGTTAGCGCGCTGTTTAACCCTTGGAGTGCCAGAGAGACATCCAACACATTGCATTGCAATGCGTTGGATACATCTCTGGCACTCAAAGGGTTAACAATGCAAATGTCATCTCTGGGAAGAAAAATAATGATTACTGTGTTTAATAATAAATATTAACCTGCTGTATTCAATATTTCTTTTCTTTCCAGTGATGACATTTGTATTGTTAAACAGCACTTAACCCCTTGAATGCTAGAAAGATCGCCAACGCATACATCTTTAGCATCCAAGGGGGTTGGTAGCAAACACCGCCATTATGAATTCATAAACGTGTAAAGTAGAGCGTGACAGAAAAATAGACCTGTACTCCTCTATGTGAGTTGTCAATGTGAACCCTGTATAAAGTATATTTCATGCCACTCTTGATAAATTTGATGTTTTTGTTTGCCTAATTTGGCAAAAATATGGATAAGCTCACTCACCATGTCAAGGTACCTATCACGGTGCCCGTGATTGCTGCATTACTGTGTCTATCACCTGTAGGGGGCTCCCATTGGCTGTTTGCCTTTAGCCCTCCTCATATTGCCTATTTAAACTAAGCTTGGGCACCCTTTGGTTGCCCTTTCGTGGTGTCTCTGATTGCATTCATTACCACCATGCTACAGAAACCGATTAGCCTCTTTTCTGTGTTCCTGTGTTCCTGAATTCGTGCTGTTCCAGAGTCTGCTGTCTTCTGTGCTGATTCCAGTGTCTGTTCCGGTTGAGTCTTCTGTAGTTGTTGTTTCCTGCAGTCGGTCTCCGTTGTTGCTCCTGATCCGGTTGGACATCCTTGCTGGTTCCTGTTCATCTCCTGAGCCCTGTTCCTGCATCTGTGGCGACATTGTTCTTCGGTCGTTGGTTCCCAGCGTGCGGACGGTGGTTCGCTCCACTGCCTTATGGCTATACTATGCTAGTTTGTTGGTTCCCAGCGCGCGGGCGCTGGTTCACTCATTTGCCTCACGGCATTATACACTGATATCTGTTGACTCCCAGCGTGCGGACGCTGGTTCGCTCTCAAGCCTTGCGGCTATACTATACAAGTCTGTTGGTTCCCAGTGCGTGGGCGCTGGTTCGCTCCTTTGCCTCACGGCATTATACACTGATATCTTTTGGCTCCCAGCTTGCGGACGCTGGTTCTCTCTCAAGCCTTGCGGCTATACTATATAAGTCTGTCGGGTCCCAGCGTGCGGGCGCTGGTTCGCTCCTTTGCCTCACGGCATTATTCACTTATATCTGTTGGCTCCCAGCATGCGGACGCTGGTTCGCTCTCAAGCCTTGCGGCTATACTATACAAGTCTGTTGGTTCCCAGTGCGCGGGCGCTGGTTCGCTCCTTTGCCTCACGGCATTATTCACTGATATCTGTGGGCTCCCAGTGTGTGGACGCTGGTTCGCTCTTAAGCCTTGCGGCTACACTATACATGTTTGTTGGTTCCCAGCGCACGGGCGCCGGTTCGCTCCTTGGCTTCACGACATTAACATTGTTATCTGTTGGTTTCCAGCGTGTGGACGCAAGTTCGCTCCACAAACCCTGTGACTATATTAGTCTGTTGGTTACCAGTGTGCGGACGCTAGCTTGCTTCATTATTAACTCAGTCCGTTGGTCCCCAGCGCATGGGCGCTGGTTTGCTCCTTTGCCACTTGGCTACTACTCAGTTATACTGATGGTCCTCAATGTGCTGTCCAGTCCTAGACAGCTATTCTCCCATCAATACCCAGGTACTGGGCGCATGAATACCTGGTATATCTGGATTTCGTATCTACTTATCATCATTATACTGTCATTAACATCTGACAGTTACTGGGGCCACTCTGGTTGGCATCTCCTCTCTAGGCTGCCTTGCCCGGTATATTGGTAAGGCTGGTAGAACCTTCCTTCATTCCACCTTAAGGTTGCCTTACCCGGTATTGGCAGGGCCGGTAGAGCCTACCATCTCAGTGTTCCTTTAGGCTGCCTTGCCCGGTATATTTGCAGGGCCGGTAGAGCCTGTTTCAGCTGGTTATCCGTTAGGCTGCCTTGCCCGGTATATTGGCAGGGCCGGTAGAGCCTGTATACTCCTGACTGTCTTTTGGCTGCTTTGCCCGGTATATTGGCAGGGCCAGTACAGCCACCTCTCCATTACTTGCCCAGGCTGCCTTGCCCGGTATATTGGCAGGGCCGGTAGAGCCTACCATCTCAGTGTTCCTTTAGGCTGCCTTGCCCAGTATATTGGCAGGGCCGGTAGAGCCTGTTTCAGCTTGGTATCCGTTAGGCTGCCTTGCCCGGTATATTGGCAGGGCCGGTAGAGCCTGTATACTCCTGACTGTCTTTTGGCTGCCTTGCCCGGTATATTGGCAGGGCCGGTACAGCCTGATTCAGTATCGCTATATCTACTTGCCATTCTATGTATTGTATGTACGTGTATAAAATCCTATGGGATTATCTTCAACTTTTCAATAAAGTTGTGTTTTTACCTAACCTTACGTCTGAGAGTCGTAATAAACCGTGACAGTACCCCTATAGTACAAGCGAGTCCCTATCTTTTTTTTATATTTTTAGTTTAGTTTAGTTTAGTTTTGAGTCTCAAGTCAGCATACAGACCTGCAGCAAAAAAAATGAAAAAAACAAACAAAAAGAAAACATATAAAAAAGATAGGGACTGGCATGAAATATTGGGGTACCTTGACGTGGTGAGCGAGCTTAACCGTATTTTGGCCAAATTATGCAAACGATAACCTCAAATTTATCAACAGTGGTATAAAATATACTTTTTACAAGGTTCATATTGACAATTCAGACAGAGGAGCGCAGGTCGGTTTTTCTGTCTTGTCCTGGGTTCTGGGCTACTTCTGTGGGGCTTCAGAACCCCTTTTTCCTTTGCTTATATCTGTGTCTTATTCACACAAAGTTGATATTTTTATACATTCCAAATGTTCGTTTATGGTGAGCTAGAGACACCATTCTAACGCCTACAACGTTGTGAATGGGCTGTATTGATGGGCTCTATTACCACCACAACATTTCCATAGGAAGCCCTTTTTACTACAGTCCCTAACACCTTCCCTATAGTATAGGTACATATATAAGACAAGATTTTAGGCCTCAGAAAAAATATAGGGAAGTTTTACAGGTACTAGATGAAGTACGGATATTTAACCCCTTAAGGACCAGCGGTCTCGGGGTCTGTGGTCCTTTAAGGACCAGATAGCGATGTTTGACGTGCCGGCACACGTGACTGATCATGTGTCCCTGCACTCCGATCGGGAGACTGATAGTGATCTCTCCTTTCTTGTAGTGGTCAATTTCGGTCTCCATTACTTCTCACAACGCTCCCGCAGGAGCAACGTGAGTAAAAAATACATGACGTGCCAGGACCATCACTAGTTCTTTAGGGAAAAACAGCAGTGACGGTCCTGACACGTCACTGGACGTTGAGGGGCTAAGTTTATTTAACACCAGATAATTTTTAGTGTTCATGATTAAAGCGGAACCTTCATGTTATGTGAAGTATAGTTGTCTTAATGTAAGTCCACAATGTGTACCAGGAAATGTATACCAAATAATATAAAAATCGATATATGTATAATAAAGCACCTTTAATCTAAGCCTCTAGATCGCGGAGAGCGCGGCCATCTTGCCGATGAATAGTATCTGCGCATGCGTTGGGTCACACTGTCTGTCAATCACAGTACAATAGCCGGCCCATAGTAACTTTTTTTTTATATTCTAGTGGCGTGCACACGTGTGTGACGTGCATGGAAATTGGTACTAGTGACACCTCGCTCCCTCGGCTGCGCACACAACATCCTGCACCAAGAGGTTTTTAAATCAGTAGTCCAACTTGGCACTAGCACTAAGCACCCGCCAACTGCGTGAACAGTTTTTTTTTTTTTTTTTAACAGTTGTGTTATTCCATGTTTTATAATCTTTATTGCAGAAGTTCAAATTAGCGCTAAAGCTATGGACGTGAGCCTGCTGCATTCCCACTGTAGCGTATCTTCTGTGAATACCAAGCTTTACGTAGCTTGCTTAAATAGTGGGACACCATTACGTTAACACACTTACACTTTCTTTGCCAGACCTGAATGCGCAAGTTGCTTAGAGCGCGCCAGGTCACGTGGTTTAGATGGGCTTCACAGAGGATTCAGGGGCTGGCCGAAGGATTCAGAGACAAGCCCTGTGGGAGTGTCTTCTGCACCATACGGTGCATTGGCGCTACAGCCTGAGCCGAACATTGCATCATCAGGTAGCAAATTAATTTATCTATTGCTGAACTTAGATGGATTTTTAAGCGAAATTAAACAAAACACTACATACAGGGGACACAGAGGAAGGGATAAAGACATAATCATACTGAGGTGAAAGTTCTGCTTTAAAGTATCGGATAGGGATCAAATACTAGGACTGTCCTTAAACCTCTTGGACAGTCAGAAGCATGGCTGTGCCAGACCCATAATTATTACTGTCAGGAAAGGCTGCTGAGTGCTGGGATTCTTTGATGATTTCCTGTCAGGGTTTTAGGATTTGTTTTAGTACAGCAGTCCGTTCTGTGCCACCTTGACTTGAGAGCAATGCCAGCTTAGTCTAATGTAAGCAAGTCCTTATCTGAAAGCTTCCTTTATACTGGTACATTACAATGATCTGAAATGTGCTCAGCTTGCCTGCTGAACTTTAAATTGAATTATTTTAATGTATACACATGATCTCTTATTTATGGTACATTTCTAGATATGGCTTGCAGTCTGCTCTGTAGTCTTGCAGTATTTTATTTTTTTCTTGCTGCTACTACATTAATATGTCATTACAGCTCACATTATAAACTGTGATTGCTAACCGCTTTAGGACAAGAAGGGTGTCCAACGTATCAGTCATCAAGGGAGCAAAGCCATCAATGTGGACCTGTTACCTTAAAGGAGCAGTAAACTTTTATTTATGAAAACACATGTGTTATAGATCATTTCCTGCTGAATAAAACAAGGTCATTCCCATCGCTGTCAGATGTTTTACTCAAAATGTATAGCAGTTTAAATAATCAGGAAGTGAATTTACTGTGTTTACTTCCTGATAGTTCTAACTGACAGGAAGTGAATTTACTGTGTTTACTTCCTGATAGTTTTAACTGACAGGAAGTGACTCAGCAGTTTCTATCACATTCTGTGGAGAACTGTATGTCTCTGACATTTCTGACTTTCCTCTTCATTAGAATCTAACAGGAAACCTAATTAGAATTTGACCACTAGAGGGCACTGCTAATGTAAAAAAACATGGGTTTAAACTGTAATAACTGGAAATATAAATCTCTACGCAGTGGGAGTACCCTTATTTTACTCAATAGGAAAATCCCTACAATATGTATTTTTTTTTCATAAAAAACTTTACTGCTCCTTTAACCTTTTGAGTTCAATGGGTTAAGACAGGTTAAGTTGTGTCACATTATGTAAATTCCCTGAACGTATGCTAATTAGTACTGTTTGAGGGCAAACTTGCCTCCTGCTGTGCTATTAGAAATACCCCCAGTGTATGGGCTCTGCCTACATTCTTTCATAGTACGGTGTATGATTATAGTGGCCCAGCAAAGAAACAAATTAGCATAAAGTGCCAGAAAATCCATTTAACTGCCCTTACCATTACCTTGGCTCAGTCTGTGCCTGCTTGCCTGCCTGTCTGAGGGTAGAATTATGCCTGTTTCATTGGCTCTGTCTGATTAGGGTGAACATGTTTCCATTCTGCCGTTCCGGGACATGTGGTCACCCTAGTCCCGCGGCTGAGGCTCCCACCGGCGCTGACCATTTTTCTGAGGCTGACACAGTAAGAGTTCCCAGTGGGAAACCTCAGAAAGATGGTCAGCGCCGGCGGGAGCCTCAGCCGCGGGTCTCACTTGCAACACCAGCATACCTGCTCCACCCCAGCTGTCTCACACGCACCAGTCCAGCCAGCCAATGAGGACTATATAGCAAATACATTTCATTAGCTGGCTGGACTGGTGCGAGTTGCTCCATTCTGGGACTCTTTGTTGTCCCGGTGGAGGTGACCCGGGACGTGGGGCACAGACCTGCAATAAGGGACAGTCCTGGGCATTCCGGGACGTGTGGTCACCCTATGTCTGATGCTGCCTGCTGTGGAACAAGAGACTTTGTCATGTGGTATCCAGATGACAGGAAGTGTTTTCTATCATTTGCCCCGTCCGGAGCAGGGCAGGAAGAAGACTCCTTTACTATGCTTCTCTTTCTGCCAAATTGCCACAGACAATCCAGAGTGACTTTCATTGGCAGTGAGAGCACACAGACTGAAGAACATTATGGACCTCTGCACTGCCGGTCCAGACCAGCCTGCCTTGCTTATCTGCTCTGTCCCCCCCCCACCTCCCATTAGTAACGGTGCCTCCATCAGTGGGGCCCTCTACAAATGTCCACTTTGGTTATAGAGGCTCCGGATGTATTCGCATGCACTGATTCCAGGTTGATGTAGTTGTATCTTTTTGCTTTGTTCAGTCAGGTGTGCCTTGTCTGATGTAATACATATAATACAGGGTATTGGTCACTTTATGAAGGGTACATAAACCCAACATACACATTCTCACACCTCTATAATATAACACCCTGCTGGATTTGTCAGACGCAGAAAAAGTTGTTACTTCAAGGGACAGTAATGTTTCACAAAAAAAGCAGCCCTAATTAATCTTCACAGTATTTGGGCCATGGAGAGTGTTATTTCAATACTGTCAGAGTTGTAGTACAAGAGTAATTGAATGATAAAGTATCCCCCTCCCGCCCCTTTTATAGTGTAACCTTCCTCCCCTCAGATGTGGAATCTGGTCTCTTGACCTCACAGCAAGGGACAATCTTCTTACTGTGACCATAAGGACAACCCTGCCCCCATGACATGTTTTCCAGGTTTTTCACTGAAGATTGTTCCTCTCTGTGATCCATCTGGACAGTCTTGCTGCTCTGAGGTGAGCAGTGTTACATCAGTAAAAGGGGAGGGAGGGGGATACTTTATAATTCAATTACTCTTGTACTACAGCTCTTGATATTGAAATAACACTCTTCATGGCCCAAATACTATGTAGATTAACTGGAGCTGCTTTTATTGTGAAACATTACTGTCCCTTTAAGAAAACATCTTTTATTTGCAGTACATTATACCAATTCTTTATAAATTCAAACTGGCTCAATTCATTCCGTGACTGCACATCACTTCTTCAGGAGCCACAAACTCCTCCCCTCTTAAAAAAAACTGAAAAAAAACAAGCAAACAAACAATTCAGTCACTCTGTCTAGCAGGACCAAGAAAGGTATCTATTAAGGTCTTTATTAAGACCTCTGTTGGTCCGCTTGGGTTCACAATGCAGACTCAACTTCATCCGAGTAGAACAGATCTGTCAATCAGGTGGTCGTGATATTTGCCTTTTAAGGGGATAAATCCATTTTAACCCCTTGACGACCACTACGCAATGCGTTACACACACTTTTGGTTCTTGAGAGGTTAACGTGCCCATTGTATTTACATGACTTCAGAATGATAAAGCAGGAGAGAACAGCATGCTTGCAATCTAGGTTTCCAGCCCTGAGCGCAGCACATAGAATGAAAGTTTGAAGATTTTTTTTTATGCTATTTTGTTTGATCTATTGTAGCTGTGAGTTGTAGAGCTGTCGACTCCGGTTCTTTCCTCGCTGCAGTGAGCAATGTATTTGCTGAATCTTGCAGAATAAGAAATGCAGTGGCTTTCCGATTGTCTTTAAAATGCAATATTTATCACTTTTTATTACATATATATATATATATGTGTGTGTGTGTGTATATATATATATATATATATATATATATATATATATATATATATATATATGAGAGAGAGAGAGAGAGAGAGAGAGATATTATAGATTCCTTCTTGCTTGGTACAAGAAGGATCGTTCCCTGAGCAATAGTGTTTAGAGAAAAAGGTATCACCATTATAATAACGGATCTCATAAAATGTCAGGGTTTTTTTTATTTTGGGGGAAAAAAGCAGCTACTTAAAGGGAAAGTAATGTTTCAAAATAAAAGCAGTGCCAATTAATCTTCATAGTACTTGGGCCATGGAGAGTGTTATTTCAGTACTGTCAGAGTTGTAGTTCAATAGTAATTGAATGATAAAGTATCCCCTTCATAGTACTTGGGCCATGGAGAGTCTTATTTCAATACTGTCAGAGTTGTAGTTCAAGAGTAATTGAATGATAAAGTATCACCTTCCCACCATACCAGGCAACTGTCCCGATGTACGCGGTACAGTCCTGATTTTATGGCCCAAACCCGTTGTACCGCCAATATAGCAGTTTGTCCCGTTTTCCTGGCCTGTTCCCATTCACACTACCGCTCCAGCAGCCTAAGGTGCACAGCACCTCGTTACATGGTCAGATGCGCATACGTGCACTTGTATAATTATATGCACACGCACAAAATCGCGCCATACTCCGCCTCCCATCCTGGGAAGTGAGTGTGAGGCTGAATCCTGCTGCTGAGTCCCATCTGAAGCAAGAACACACTGACACTACGCCTGAGAAGCTCAATACTTGCGCTCTCAGTCCTGGTCAAATTCTCCATCCTGCTGCCTGGTATCTCTAGGTAAACAATAATATTTAGACTGACACTGATATTTGTTGTAAACATCCAGCCTCAGTTAGTTCATTTAATTGTGCGGCGCCCGGGAGGGGGAGGCAGTCAGCTGTCTTAATTATGAAATACCTGGCCATAGTGGCAGCGCTTGAATTGCCGCGAAGTGTGACTGTTTGAGTGGTCACTGGCGACACATTCTGCTGTGAGAGGCTGTCTTGATGCTGGCCATGGCGGCAGTGCTTGAATCTCCGCAGAGCACTCAGACGCCTTGGCCAGCACATGAGCACTGCTCTGCTCATCAGGCTGCCTCACAGTGAGTGCTCCCTGTTCGGCCTGGACTCCAATGACACAGGCAGCCATGAGTGTAGCTGGCTAAGCTTAGCCTGGCTCCCGGGTATCTTCAGTGCATATCAGCCTGACTCATCGCCTCGTAAACCCCGACTGAGACTGAGTGACAGGGGTGGGCAATGCATTGTATACCCCTCTGCAGTCATTCAATGGTTAACCCTTTGAGTGCCATAGAGGAATCCATTACGCAGTGCATTGGGTACCTGGAGGCTTCTTTGAAATGGGGGGGTGCTGTTAGGGAAAAAAGTGTCTTTCTTTGACAATTTGAAATGTTGGGACTGGGAGATATGGTAACACTGCTCACCTCAGAGCAACAAAACTGTCTGGATGGATCGCAGAGAGGGACAATCTTCAGTGAGTATAAAGAAAAACCTGTTTGGGGTGGCAGTGTTATCCATATGATCACAGTAAGAAGATTGTCCCTTGCTGTGATATGTCCGGTCAAGTGATCAGATTCCACATCTGAGGGGAGGTGGTTTACACTAGGTAAAAGGGGCGGGAGGGGGATACTTTATCATTCAATTACTCTTGTACTACAACTCTGTCATCCATACAGCATGCAGTTATATTTATTTACTGTTTGTTTTTTTGCATTCGAACTCTGTTTTAGTCTATTATGGAACAAGGACATTTCTCAAGAATATTTACATGGCCCTTTCGGTTCATGGGTGGGGCTGGCGACAGCTAACATCCTTGTCTTAAAATCCTATTGACCCTTATTAATTATGCCTTTGGGCCTTAGTTCAAGAGATAACAGCTTCAGACAGTCCTGAATTTCACATCAGTGGAGGTGGACATGACAGTCTGCTCATTGCACAGGGTGACCTTTCTCCCTTAAAGGAGAAGTAAACTTTTTCTATATTGTAGGGTGTTGCCTGTTGAGTAAAATAAGCATACTCCCTCTGCTGAGAAATGCATATTTCCAGAGTTAGTACAGTTTAAATCCATCTTTTTTTTTTACATTAGCAGTGCCCTACAGTGGCCAAATTCCAATTAGTTTTTCTGTTATATTCTAATGGAAAGGAAAGTCAGTGACTTACAGTTCTCCACAGAATGTGAAATAAACTGCTGAGTCACTTCCTGTCAGTTAGAACTATCAGGAAGTAAACACAGTAAATTCACTTCCTGTCAGTTAGAACTATCAGGAAGTAAACACACAGTAACTTGAAGATAAATGGATTAATCTCACCAGCCGACTGTAACATCCACTAGGTACCTCTTCTCAGGTCCGAATCCGTGGACTGGAATACCTCCGGTTCACCATTTGTCAGTCGCGTCCTCCTTTTAATCCATTATTATTGACGATGTATCAGAAGAAATCTTAAATCTATATAGCAAATCCAAGAGGTCTGGAGTCGGGGAGCCATATAAAAATATAATTTATTAACAATTAAAACATGTTCACATCAATACCCTTAAGGTAATAAATTATATTTTTATATGGATCCCCGACTCAAGACCTCTTGGATTTGCTTTATAGATTTAAGATTTCTCCTGATACATCGTCAATAATAATGGATTAAAAGAAGGACGCGACTGACAAATGGTGAACCGGAGGTGTTCCAGTCCACAGATTCGGACCTGAGAAGAGGTACCTAGTGGATGTTACAGTCGGCTGGTGAGATTAATCCATTTATCTTCAATATTATCATTGTCAAGAATTCCTAAGAACGATATGAATAGTGACTCGAAAGAAACAATGATGTACTTGATCTGAATGTCTCTAGAATTTTAAATTCAAGAGTTTATGTACTTTATGTTTTTATGTTTACTAGTAGCTGCAGACAGCTGATGATAGATTGATGTTCTATGTATCAGTACAAAGCAGTCTTGAATATAAGCGGCCATTTCTCATTATAAGAATCCAGCTCTTACTATTAAATTTCCAACCCTCGTCTTATCAGTTGGGCTATACCCTGGCATACCTTGCACTTCAATAACTGTTGCTTGTATCCATATTAGTGGAATACTTGTATCCAGTTTACACACTGACTTGTATGTATCAAGAAATACATTGTTCACCCTATGATTTTATTTTATTTTTTAGTATTGTCTACTGATTTTAATTTTATATACTTTCTGTCATATGTTTACTAAGAATATTAAATATATTAACCAATGTACGTTACACTTAGATGAATATTTGCGCTGTCTACCCCCTACCCTATATCTTGTTTTTGAACGCGCTCAGAGACCTGTGGAGGAGGTGACCTGTTGCTATTTAGAAGACAAGCTGCAGGGAGATAGGATACATGCCTTTTAGGACACTCTATAGGGACTAATATTATTTTATGTGAATCATATGTCTGTGTGTATGCATATATGTACCTTGTATACACATTGCCTTTCTTTCCCTATCTATGGTATAGTATAACATTCAATATCCTATCTCTCCATCTCTCATGCGGAGTTGCCTTTGTGAGAAGCGCTGTGTATTC
Organism: Rhinophrynus dorsalis; assembly: GCA_037306005.1. Lineage (NCBI taxonomy): Eukaryota > Metazoa > Chordata > Amphibia > Anura > Rhinophrynidae > Rhinophrynus > Rhinophrynus dorsalis. The sequence continues at coordinate 22,247,506 of CM074723.1, forward strand.
TCTCATTGGCAGAGAAGCGATGAGGGTCTTATATGGCTGTAGAAACAGAGTCAGCCAGCAGAAAAAAATTGCTGTGTAATAACCTTTAAAAAAAGTATCTCCCTATGTTAGGGAGTAATGTTGTTTTACACAATAGAAAAAGCCATACAACATACAGATCTTCATCAGCTGGGTTTTTACTGCTTCTGAATTAACCATTTGAGTACCGGCGAGGTACCCAACGCATTCAATCGGGTTGCCATACAACATACAGATTTTCATCAGTTGGGGTTTATTGCTTCTGAATTAACCTGTTGAATGCCGGCGAGGTACCCAACGCATTGCAACCTCGCCGGCACTCAAAGGGTTAATACTTAACTAAACTCATCTTAAGGTGACAAGTCCACTTTAAGGAGTATGTGCATGTTAATGCAGTACAGAATGAGATATAAAAGAGAGGTCTACTCTATGAAAATGAAAGACACACGGTGATTAGACACAATTTGTGGTTCTTACATTTCAACCGCGGTCATGAGGCGTACAACAAAGGATTAGCGCAGTCTGTGAATTCTGTTTCTTGTGTTAATAGCACTGGAGTGTAATTGGTATAACAGACAACAGGTGGGATCTTGGCTTTGATCTATAGAAGTTGCAAGGCAGCTTTTGATCATCACGGAAAGGGCCAATTTGTACCCGCTGTGCCAGGCATAATACAGCACGGGGATTGTTACATTTCCCATGTAAAACAGAATGTTCACTCGTTCTACCCCAGATACACCAACTGGGCAATCAGGGCAGAGTATTACTGGGCAGCATAGCAGGGATAGGCTGAACTGGAAAGGGCATCGTGAACTCACAGGGATATTGGGCCTTAGATTCACAATCTGTCTCTGCTAAATCACTTTAACCCCTTTGCGTCCTGTGACGTACCCGGACCATCACGCTGGTCCGGCACTTAAGGACCAGTGACGGTCCTGGTACGTGGACTGAAATTGATCGCTCCAAGACCGGAGCGATCTCTTTCAGTCCTCCTTCCGATGTGCCGCCTCACGTGATCAGTCACGTGGGACGGCACATCGAACGCGTCTATCTGGTCCTTAAAGGACCAGACACCGCGGGATCGTCGGACCCTAAGGGGTTAAAGGGATGTATTATTTAATACTTAGATTGTAAGCTCTTCGGGGCAGGGACCTTTCATCCTCATGTATACTCACCTGTTGTTCCACTGATGATTGTCTTTATAAACACAATCACCACACTTATTGTAGCCCTTCTATAATAAATGTAATCTGTAAAGTGCCAAGTACAACGGTTGGCTCTATATAAATAAAATATACAATACAATACAACAACAATATGGAAAATTATATATATTGTAGTGTTTATCCCCCTTAATAAAGCAAGGGGACTCCCACTGCTGAAAGGTGTTTTATTCCAAAGTTATTAAAGCTCAAACTTGTATTTTTTTAGGTGCAATATCACAGTGGCCAGAAATTGTACAGCGGCGCTGTTGCTGCACCATCCTATGGAGGTTTAACTGACCAGAGCTGTCTGTAGGATGGTGTAGCAACAGCGCCATTGTAACATTTCAGGCCTCAGTGATATTGCACCTAAAAAAAATTACAATTTTGAGCTGTAACAACTTTTGAATAAAACACCTTTAAGCAGTGGGAGTGGCCTTGTTTTACTCAGGGTGATACTACAATATATATATATATATATATATTTATTTTACATTTTAAGTATTGTTATCCCTTTAACCTTTAGAGTACCAGAGGGGTACACAAAGCATTGTACCCCTCTGGCATTTAAAGGGTTAAAAGTGAAGTAACACTTTCTATGACCCTCCAGTTACCTTACTATGTTGTTATCATTTATTTATGAAGCACCAGCATATACCACAGGAAATAGACATACAAAGATATTAAAGGGGGACTATCACCCCAACATGATGCAGTCTCTGTGTTTAGTTTGCAGCAATATATACAGTGCTGAATTTTAAAAGAAATGAATCGTTTAGCCATAAAGTTTAATGCAAGATCTACCTTGTGACGTGGAGACCAGCGGAGACGTTCTGCGCATGTCAGACGTGTTACACTGTCACCTCTGCTGGTCTCCTCCATCCCGCCTGCATCCTCCCCTTCTTGGACACGTGACCTGGTGTGTACGAGCTTTCCAGAGTGTTCAGGTCACTGATATTGCATTACACGCATCTTAACCCCTTAAGGACCATTGACGTGGCAGGACCGTCACGCTGGTCCGGTACTTAAGGACCAGTGACGGTCCTGACACGTTACGTATTTTTACAGGAGCGCGGTGAGTAATACCGGGCACTGAAGTTGATCGCTCCAAGACCGGAGCGATCTCTTCCAGTGCCCCGTTTGACGTGCCGCCCCACGTGATCAGTCACGTGGGACGGCACGTCAGAGTTTCCTATGTGGTCCTTAAGGGACGGTACGCCCCGGGACCGCTGGTCGTTATGGGGTTAAAGTGGATGTGTCACCTATGTACAACATCCCATAAATAGTTAGGCGACATATCCAATACCATGAAAACGTTATTTATTTTTTATTTTAAGTTTTGATTTCGTTTAAATTTAACTTAAAAAGTCTGTGCTGCATCCACTTCTGGGTGACTGCAGTTCATTTCGGTTACAGAGATCTGCCTCTGCTCCCCTCCCTGTGTCCAGCCTCCTCCGATGACAGAGGCTTCTGTCTGTAAGCTGGAGCGCTCTCGATGGCAGAGATCGATATCTAGCCAATGAGAACGCTCCAACTTTCCAGACAGAAGCCTTCGTCATTGGAGGAAGGAGGAGAGCAGAGGCAGAGCATTGGGCTGCAGTCTACACGGAATTAGCTGCAGCCCAGACCTTTGTAAGTTATATTTAAACAAAATCAAAAATTAAAATAAAAAATAAATAACGTTTTCATGGTATTGGATATGTCGCCTAACTATTTATGGGATGTTGTCCATAGGTGACACATCCACTTTAATTAGCAATACGCTGTTTGTAGGCTGTACTGTGAGTGGCCGGCAGTGAGGAGAACGTCACATGAGGTAATTTGCATGCCCGCCTCACAGGAGCGCACTGCAGACAGGCAGACTATGGGACAGTGATTGACAGGCAACAGAGCAGGAAACGCATGCACGGTAGAGCTCAAAAGGCAAGATGGCTGCGGTCTACTTCTTCTTGGGGCTTCCAGTAATGGTGAGATTTGGGAATATACACAATGTTCATACATGTTTAACATACGGTATCAGGTTTACAGTAGGGATATCTTCTTGATCTACATGATAGTTCCGTTTTAAACAGTACAAATGGAACATAGGAAACAAAAGGAACAGAGGGCCCCCTGCTGGTGAGAACTTAGTCTAGAGGAAGGTAGGTGGGACACAGAAGGACTAGCACTAGAAAATCCTAATGGCCCGTATGAATTTTGCTCTATTGCCTTTATTCAAGAGACAGCATCTTCTATCATACCTGACTGTCATGTCCATGGCGGTGGATATGATATTTGCTTGCAGGGCAGCAGCACACAAGCTCTGCCTGCCGCGTATGGTAATCTTAACCATTTAACCCTTTCAGTTCTAGGACAGTGTGCCGTTCAGTTTGGCAGCTTGTTCTCATTTTGCCAAGACTGTATTGCATACTGCCTAGCAAGTTTCCTCCTTTTATTTATAACAATACATTAATCTGACCTCCTTAGTGGAACATCAGGACCTTTCTGTTGCTTACATTGGTATCGATCTCCTATCCAGTCTTGATAGGTGATCAATACTTACAATACTTACAAAAGAAAAAACAGTGGCAAAATTCATATGGGTTATTTGGATTTTCTGGTAAAAATCAGAGTCATTTTAATACATGAAAAAAACATTTTGGATGAATGTGAGCACTTAGTCCATGGGTGGTGTAGAGAAATGATGATATAGATATTTGTTCGTGCAGTTGTATATTGTGGGTATCACGATCCTCACCCCACGCCACCGAAGAACTAGAGAAAATAGTAAACAGCGCAACAAACTAAACACCTCTAAGCATACTAGTTTAAAGGGATAGTAATGTTTCATAATAAAAGCAGGTCTAATTAATCATCATAGTAATTGGACTTTGGAGAGTGTTATATCAATTCTGTCAGAGTTGTAGTTCCAGAGTAATTCAATGACAAAGTATCCCCCTCCCGCCCCTTTTACTGATGTAACACTGCTCAGCCAGATCAGAAGGGAGGTGCCCAGGTAGACTGCAGAGAGGAACAATCTTCAGTTAAGATAAGGGAAAAACCTGAAAAGCTTGTCAAGGGGGGCAGGGCTTCATTGTTCTCATAGGAAGAAGATTGTCCCCTGCTGTTATCTGTCTGGTCTATGGACTGCATTCCACATCTGAGAAGAGATGGCTTACACTAGGTAAAAGGGGCGGGAGGGGAAACTTTGCTTATGAATATCTCATAAACCATAAAGGTTTGAGAGATAAGACTTATATCATTCTTCATGTTTTTTTAATGCCTACAAAATGAAATAAAGTTAAAACAAAGTATTACTATCCCTTTAAGTATGTACAGTACAATAAAATAATCCCCTGTACCCTGTAGGTGGTCTACTCACATATCCGAGAGGCTTCCCCTGCCTCTCAGTTTGAAGGCCTGAACTGGATAATTGGGGGTCACTCCAGGCAAATGACTCTTCTCTGATGTAAGAATGCCCTTTATCAGATATAATAACTGGAATGTAGTTCTTATATATTAGCCCACATGTATAAAGTTTGCATTAGGGCATTAAGTTCCCCATTAGGATATTCTTTGGGGATATAAGAACATTGATGTATTCAAAAAATAAATGGATAAACAAAGGGAGGTAGAGTAGAGAGAAAGCCCTGTGAGTCACTGAGACAATAGGGGCCAGGGGTGAAATATTAGGCGCTTGTAGCTTTATTAAATTAAAGAAAAATATATATGTATATAGAAAATAGAATAAAATACTCTAGAAATTGAATAGAATGTTTCTTGAAAAAAAAGAAAACCAACTTAAAATTCAAAACGCAAATGATATATAAAATAATGCAGGTACTGCAATCGGTTAAAAACAATAAAAGGTAAACGTAGCTGTGTAGATAATGGCTCTACGCGTTTTGTGATAACAATCACTTCATCAGGAGAAAGGGATTATAAAGAACTCACCCACCTCTTTTATAGGACTCCAGATGTCCATTGTAATGGTGCCACCATTCCCCAACCAGCGTTCGAATTGCACATGTCGGCTAGTCATGTACTGGAAGTCAGGGCTTGCTGGTCTGTGCTCCACCTCTGGAACGCTACGTATCACGTATCACAAATACACATTAGCCACGAGTCCACAAAGGGCTTAGCTTATTGGAAGGGATTGACACGTGCGCCCCTAGTGGCCTATTGCAAGCCGTGCAGCACTCTGACCAGGATATGGTGAAGACCACTCATGGGCAGAGCTGGGGCCCAACAAATACAGACAGAGTGACAAGAAATCGCTTATAAGCGATAAAATAGAGGAACAGGCGTATGTTAACACAAAAATGTAAAAGTGGAGATTAAAATTGAAAATCTTTATATATGTTGTGTACTACAAAAAAAAAAAAGACATAGGTACACATATATGGGACTTACATCTATGGGAAAGAATGGACACATAGGTGGACATGGATATCGATAGCAAGATTGACATTTCCCATTCATTGGTTAATAGTATGATGCCACATCCATCTCTATGTTCAACCCTCCAAACCCCATAGTGCCCAATGTGTATATCCCATAGGCCTCCCTGGTGCAGAGAATTTTATATCTCGCATTAACACATTCAGGGATATGTTCCAGGCCTATTACTTTAAAGTTCTCAGTTCCTCCTAGTTGGCAACTATTGAAATGTTTGGGGATTCCATTGTTATTATCCTTTCTATTTATCTTCCCTCTGTGTTCATACATACGTTGTTTAAGGGGTCTAATAGTTCGTCCCACATATTTTGAACCACAGCCACATATTATCATACTACAAATTTAGTATTGCAGTCAATATATCATTTGGTGGAGAAAGAAACAGTATTGTCAACATTTGAAAAAGTCAGGTTGTTATGGATCACATATTTGCAATTAATACATCTCTTTCCACCACATCTAAAAGTGCCTTTAGCAGCAGATAATCCGGTCTGTGGACTTATGTTGATATTTATCAATTTTTTCAGACGACTGGGCGCTATATATGACCTAATATTTCTGTTTTTCCTGAAAGTGATGACTGGGTGTTTATCAATTTGTTCTGTCAAACATGGATCTTGAAGAAGAATATTCCAGTGTTTGTTTCGAATGTGTTTGATCTTATTCCCTTGTGAATTTAATTGAGTAATAAAAGGCATATTAGGTTTGGATGTCTTTTTTTCCTTTTTCCGTATAAAATCTTTCCTATCCAGGTTCCTAGCTCGGTTAACAGCCGAGTCCAACAGTGTGTCTATATAACCTTTGCATTGTTGTTTTAGAATAACGCCTTCTCTTTCGAAATCATGAGGATTACTGCAGTTACGTCACAACCTATGGAATTGCCCAAAGGGTACATTACTCAGCCATTTATGTTAATGACTGCTATCAGCTCTTATGTATTGATTGGAAGCCACAGGTTTGCGATAGATTTTACTGACTGTCTCATTGTCTGGTCCAAAAGACATGGTCAGATCCAAAAACTCTATGGAGACTTTTTGTACTGACGCTGTAAATTTTAATCCTCTATTGTTTTCATTGAAATCTTCAATCATTTTGAATAGGGCCTCTTGGGTACCTTGCCAGATCATTAAGATGTCATCTATGTATCGGCCATTGAACACGAGGTCGCCATTGCCCACATCCGTAAACCAGATGTTGTGAGCCTCCCAGTGTCCCATAAAGTGATTGGCATAGGATGGGGCAAACCTCGTGCCCATGGCCGTACCCTTGACTTTGAGGTACCATTGGTCCTGAAAAGAGAAAAAATGACGTGTTAGCATAAATTCAGCGCAAGAAGGCAGGAATGTCTTCTGTAAACTAGGCATATCTGGATCGAAATTCAGATAACCAGATAATGCTTCCAGGCCCTTTTGATGATCAATATTCATGTATAGGGTCTCTATGTCCATGGTTACTCAACAGTAGTTTTCGTGATGCTTAATGGACTGTAGGACTTCTAGCACATGTTGAGAATCCCTTATATAACTAGGAAGCTTAAGGACATATTTCTGAAGAAAAAAATCCAGGAATGCTGATAAAATAGATGTAATTGAATTGATTCCTGCAATGATAGGTCTGCCCGGTGGATCAGTAATTCTTTTGTGTATCTTAGGGGCATGGTATAGGAACGCTGGATCAGGATGCTCAATATATATAAATTTGAATTCCTGTTTGCATATAATGCCTTTAGAAGCCGCCTCATATAGAAGTTCATATAGTAAACCCAAATATCTAGAACTGGGGTCATTTGGTATAGGTTGGTAGTAGTTTTTGTCTCTCAAAAGTCTATATCCTTCTTGGAGATACTCTTCAGTGGAGCCTCCTTTGTCTGCTTCCCGAATTGTAAGGTTTTTCTCAGAGGACAAAGTTTTTAGGGCTTTCCTTTGTTTAGAATTTAAATTACTACTCTGCAGTTTACTTCCTTTGATTAATTTATTATCGTCCTCTAGAACCATTTTGTAGAAACTCTCAATGTAAGGACCCCTTTTATGGACCGGGTAAAATTTGAATGGAGGTTTAAAATGAGTTCTAACATATTTTTCTTCCAAAATATTGCCTTCATATTGTAGGTCTTTCAAGATATTAAGTGTTTCTACATCTTCTTCAGCCAAAGAATAAGATTTATCTTTATCCACAACAGGTTTTTCATTGTTCTTATCTTTAAAAAAAATCTGGTTAAGGTCAATTTTCTCACAGATTTATTGAGGTCCATAAAAAAGGCAATATGGTTCGGTGGAGATGTGGGTGCAAACTTTAGAACCTTAAGTAGTATGGAGGTTACTTCAGGTTCCAAAACAACATCAGACAGATTGTATATTCCTTTGCTATTACTGTGTGCAGAGATTCTTAAGTTTTTTTGTTTCTTGGGGGTATTTATTGTTCACATTTTCCTCCCTTTCTTCTTCCTCCCCTGCAGCCTCTTTTCTTTTTCCCCCTCTTTTTATCTTGGCTGGGAGAGTCGTCCAACCTGCAAATTTTTCTAGTCTCTTGCCTTCAACTAAAAAAGATGGTGTAGAGGTGGAAGTTGAGGCCTGTAGATGAATTTCAAGGCCATGGGTTGATCCATTAGATATATTAGGGTGCGATAATTTCGACTGTTGTTGTTTGGTTTTGTCCCCAATATCTTTATTCGTATGTGACGTGTTGCTTTTTGGTGTCGCTCCCAATAGAGATTATTTTAATGTTATTAGTTCATCTATTTCTTTAATTTCTTTCTCAAGCGGCAAAAATGTATTTTTGAGTGGTATTGTGGCCCGATTTGCAAAATAACTATTTGTAGTGTTCATCTCTAGAGTTTCCTTATTTGATGTTTCTATGGGTTTATTTGTATTCCATGGTTGATGGTAGATGTTACTTAATTGATACTGATTGTTGTTACCATTGTGATATCGTCTATTCCCCCTACTATGTTTTTTGTTGTATTTGTTATTTTTATTTGTTTGGGTACCATTGTAATCTCCTATATCTCTACTTAATTTGTTTTCCTTCCTGTCATTGAGTTCTTTCTCAATTCTGTTGACATTATTATAGACCCTTGTGTCCAATTCTTTGAACTTTGCTGTATTTTCATAATTTTTTAGTGCCCCATTGCCCTCATTAATTTTTTTCTTCAATATCTAGAAGGCATTTTTCTCTGTATGTAATAAGATGTTGGATCGGTGTCAGGGAGCAATTTTCAAGAACGCTGTTCCACTCTTGTGTAAATTGAGTGTCTGGAAACGGTGAATTTTTCTGAATACGCAAACCTCTGGGGACTATGTTTCTTTCTTGATACTGCTGTAGCAAAAGACTATCCCACCAATGTTTTGTTTCAGAAGTAAGTAATTGTTCCAGTTTATGAAACAATTGGGTCAATGTTGGTGACTCCTCTGTTTCTTGTGTTGTATAATTTTGTGTGACAGCCTTTTTAATATCTTCTTTTCTTTTTTGTCTTGATGAAATATCAATACTAGCCATAGAGAAAGGAATATATATATATTGGCCTTAGTTAGATATGAAATGGGTTTATAAAACAGATGGTACTTGTGCAAATATATATTTATAATGGGGGGATAGAGGAGGTATATAATTTAATATAAATGTCAATACATATATATCACCACACTCACTTCTTATGCTCCTCACAAACCGTGATTAACAAGAAGCAAGAAAAACAATTTTTTTGGATAAATGTGTGCACTTAGTCCGTTCTTCAAGATCCATGTTTGACAGAACAAATAGATAAACACCCAGTCATCACGTTCAGGAAAAATAGCAATATTAGGTCATATATAGCGTCCAGCCATCCAAAAAAATGTATAAATATCAACATCAGTCCACAGACCGGATTATCTGCTGCTAAGGGTACTTTTAGATGTGGTGGAAAGAGATGTATTAATTGCAAACGTGATCCATAACAACCTGACTTTTTCAAAAATGTTGGCAATACTGTTTTTCTCCACCAAAGGACATATTGATTGCAATACTAAATTTGCAGTATATATGATAATATGTGGCTGTGGTTCAAAATATGTGGGATGAACTATTAGACCCCTTAAACAACGTATGTATGAACACAGAGGGAAGATAAATAGAAAGGATAATAACCATGGAATCCCCAAGCATTTTAATAGTTGCCAACTAGGAGGAATTGAGAACTTTAAAGTAATAGGCCTGGAACTTATCCCTGAATGTGTTAATGCGAGATATAAAACTCTCTGCACCAGGGAGGCCTATGGGATTTACACATTGGGCACTATGGGGTTTGGAGGATTGAACATAGAGATGGATGTGGCATCATGCTTTTAACCAATGAATGGGAAATGTTGTCAATCTTGCTATCGATGTCCATGTCCACCTATATGTCCATTCCTTCCCATAGATGCCCTTATGTAAGTCCCGTATATGTGTACCTATGTCTTTTTTTTGTAGTGCACAACATATATAAAGATTTTCAATTTGAATCTCCACTTTTACATTTTTGTGTTAACATACGCCTGTTAATCTTATTTTATCGCTTATAAGCGATTTCTTGTCACTCTGTATGTCTTTGTTGGGCCCCAGCTCTGCCCACGAGTGGTCTTCACCATATCCTGGTCATAGTGTTGCACGGCTTGCAATAGGCCACTAGGGGTGCAAATGTTAATCCCTTCCAATAAGTCGCTAAGCCCTTTGTGGACTCGTGGCTAATGTGTATTTGGGATACGTGATACATAGCGTTCCAGTAGTGGAGCGCAGACCAGCAAGCCCTGACTTCCAGTACATGACTAGCCGACATGTGCAATTCGAACGCTGGTTGGGGAATGGTGGCACCATTACAATGGACATCTGGAGTCCTATAAAAGAGGTGGGTGAGATCATTATAATCCCTTGCTCCTGATGAAGTGATTATCACGAAACGCGTAGAGCCATTATCTATCTACACAGCTACGTTTACCTTTTATTGTTTTTAACCGATTGCAGTACCTGCATTATTTTATATATCATTTGCGTTTTGAATTTTAAGTTGGTTTCCTTTTTTTCAAGAAGCATTCTATTCAATTTCTAGAGTATTTTATTCTATTTTCTATATACATATACATTTTTCTTTAATTTAATAAAACTACAAGCTCCTAATATTTTACCCCTGGCCCTTATTGTCTCAGTGACTCACAGGGCTTTCCCCCTACTCTACCTCCCTTTGTTTATCCATTTATTTTTTGAATACGTCAATGTTCTTATATCGCCAAAGAATATCCTAATGGGGAACTTAATGCCCTAAACTTTATACATGTGGGCTAATATATAAGAACTACATTCCAGTTATTATATCTGATAAAGGGCATTCTTAAATCAGAGGAGCGTCATTTGCCTGGAGTGACCCCCAATTATCCAGTTCAGGCCTTCAAACTGAGAGGCAGGGGAAGCCTCTTGGATATGTGAGTAGACCAGCTACAGGGTACAGGGGATTATTTTATTGTACTGTATATACTTAGACTACTACGCTTAGAGGTGTTTCGTTTGTTGCGCTGTTTTCTATTTTCTCATTTTAATACATGACATACCTGGCATTCTCTGGGCTCCTTCTGTTTCAGAGGACCTCACCTTTGATCCCCAACAATCCGAACTTACAGAGGGAACTAGCTTAATGCAGTGGTCAGATGATTAGGAATGAAATAGACTGTTGTGGATGCACAAAACATAAATGTGGTGATTTCCCACCAAATAAAAAGGGGGAAAACAAGCAAAGTAGATCCTAAATACATTTGGGGGTCTCCATTCTCAGCCCTGCCAGGGACCTCAATGGATATTAAAATGTATCTACATTTAGGAGGTGTTAATTCTCCTTTAACCCTTTGATACCTCCCTGGCATTCCTGGTTAAATGGTTTATCTGCATTTTGTCGCATTGGGAAGGAAAGCTGTTATCTATTATAATTATCTGTTCTTTTGGGCTCAGTGGTATTTAAGTGTACAGTTGCCCTTTAAGTTGTATTGAGCTATAAGGCCATAGGCACCAAAAAAAATGGACGAATTCTGGGGCAAGACATCTCCAGAATAGTGGACACAAATTCTCAAAATCACAGTTTATTTATAGGGATGATTTTTTTTTTTTTTTTTTAAGCGTAACAATCAAAATGAAATTGCCCCCAAATCCTTATTAACGTACCGATACGCATGCATACTTTTAGTATGCTGAATAAGACCGCTATTATCAAAGGGATAGTAATACTTGCAAATTACTAATCCCCATATTGTAGCTTTGTTAAAAAGAAACTTATTGCCCCCAGTGTCATCTCTCAGACCCTTATGGTTTGAGAGATGATAGCGCTCAAAGTTCCCCCTCCCCCCCCTTCCCTGACTGAACGCTGACTGCAGGGATATCCGGTATTACTTGCCTCAGGTGGCTCTGCAGCATTGCCGAGATCGCGTTTATAAAAAATAAATCTTTCACAAACCAAGCACAAGTAGAAGACCGTTTCAGTGAAAGAATTATTTTTTATAAACGAGATCTCGGCTCAGCTGCAGAGCCGCCTGATGCACATAAGACTGTCGTACGACAGCTTCTCCTGCAGTCAGCGTTCAGAGTTCAGTCAGGGAAGGGGGAGGGAGGGGGGAACTTTGAGCGCTATCATCTCTCAAACCATAAGGGTCTGAGAGAGGACACTGGGGGCAATAAGTTTCTTTTTAACAAAGCTACAATATGGGGATTAGTAATTTGCAAGTATTACTATACCTTTAAGAAATACCACTCGTTTAGTAGGCATCTGTGGGCAACAGTGCAGACATCTGGGAGAAAAGGCATCTGTGAGTCTGCGCTGCTGTCTCGTACACCTCCAGGATTGGTGAGGGGGAGGTCCTTTGTATCTTAAGGGACAGGAAGTGACTGATGGCACAGGTGCACAGAGTGTCTACAGCAAGATCCCTGCCTCTGCTGTCTGCCGAACAAGTTGTATTTCTCATTAATGCTGGACTTATTCATCATAATAAAAGTATGTGTATCATCGCTATGTTAATAAGGATTTGGGGGGCAATTTAATTTTGATGATAGTTCCTCTTTAACTCCTCAAATGCTAGTGAGTTTTCCAAAGCAAAACCTTAGTGAGATCTCTAGCATTTTAAGGGTGTCTTTACCTCAATAAAGGGATAGTAATACTTAAAATGTAAAAAAATATATGTTGTAGGGTTTATCCCCCTGAGTAAAACAAAGGTACTCCCACTGCTGAAAGATATTTTATTAAAAAAATGATAACGGCTCAGACTTTAATTTTTTAGGTGGAATATCACAGTGGCCTGAAAATTTACAGTGGCGCTGTTGCTACACCTATGGGCTGCTCTGGTCTGTAATCCATAAATCTCCATAGGAAGGTGTAGCAACAGCGCCACTGTAAATTTTCAGGCCACTGTGATATTGCACCTAAAAAATTCAAGTTTGAGCTGTTATAATTTTTTTAATAAAATATCTCTCAGCAGTGGGAGTACCCTTGTTTTACTCAGAGGGATAAACACTACAACATTTATTTTTTTTTACATCTTAAGTATTACTATACCTTTAAGATGAAAAGTTTTTGTGTGTGATCCCTGTGACCAGTGCTTTTCTCCAGAATTACTCCACATTTTATTTATACATAAGTCTCATAGCATATTTTACATGTGGGTCTGTGCTTTTAAAATGTGATCTTTCAGGGTTTTTTTTTTTAACCCTTTGAGTGTCAGAGAGGTAGCCAACGCTTTGCGCCACAATGCGTTGGATGCCTCTCTGGCATGTAAGAGTTAAAGTTATTTTTACTTATTGAGGACCAGATAGGTTAAGAATTACAGTAAATTTACCTTTTCACTTTAAAGCGGAACTCTCAGCCCAAATAAAGCCCACCCCAATAATTAGTCATATAACGATAAGCTTAGAAATAGCAGTATTATTCAGCATTAGTACAGTGTTAATAAGAAATCCTATTTCTTCTGAAACTGATGGTTTAGATGCACATGCGCGCCTGCGCTGCCAGTTCATTCCTGTTACCTTAAGGTACAATGCAGCTCCTCCTAGAGGAGACCGGGATGCACAGTGCAGGAGCGCAGATGTCTCTAAGCAAGATGTCTGCGCTGATGCCTGCCCGTCAGTCTCAGAAGAAGTAGGATTTTTTTATAATGCTGTACTTATGTTGGATAATAGTACTATTTCTAAAAGTATCGCTATATGAGTAATTTTTGGGGAGAAGGACTTTATTTGGGGTAATATTTCCACTTTTAATGTTCTGTAATTCATAATATGAAAGGTCAAAATGCCTGCAATTTTTATTATTAATCTTTTTCATCTTCAGCAATTTTTATGCAATTTATGCTCCTGCTTCTACAGTTCCTAACAGAAAGCTCTCTGGAAATAGTATTCCAGGGAGCTCGCTGTCAGGATCATAGATGAAGATGAAGATCATAGATGAAGATGAGAAAAAAGAAAAGAAAATATAGGAAATTAGACATATTGCAGAATGTGTAATGTCAAACATAATTTTCCAGTCACTTTGTTATCCTTCTGAGTTCTTGAGGCACCTCTGGCACTAGGAATATAATACAACATGCTTATATGTATTTATGCGTTCTGGGTATTAGATATTTGATGCACCAGAATGCTTTCTCTATTTTTAGTATGCTCTACCTGCGCGTTTCATTGTTTGATGCATTTTTTCCTTAAGGCCAGGATTCAATGTAAACATTACTTGAACTTGAGACAATACACAGGGCATTTGTCAACAGGTGTAGTTGGGAAAAGAATATTGACATCTCTGCAGGACTATCACATCAAGCCTGTGTCAGCTCTAAATGAATACTGTGTGTTTATATCTTCATAAACATTTTCATCTGGACTGACCGGGTGTAGGGGGGAGGGTGCTTTGCCATTTAAAGCAAAACTAATGCTAAAATGTAAGTGCATCATATGAAATATCTTTAGCAAAAATTAAGATAGTGATATTGCATGTGCTACTTTTCAGACGGTTCTGACAAGCAATTTCCCATGTGCATTTCACTTCCTAAACGGTATAGAAATGGTAGGGATGAACTGGCTGTCCCATCATAAGTCAAATGTATAAAAGCAAGCTAATTCAGTGACAGTAAAGTAAAAATAAAAATAAGATTTTTGTGTACTTACCAATAAATCTTTTTCTCTTATTCTGTGTGGAACCCAAGTACCATGGGGGTAAAGTGTCCTTCGGCCTAGTCCACTCTATCCTCACCAGACATGCTCGATTTTAATGAAAAGCAAATATCGAAAACAAAAGCAAGGCAGGAAAGGGGGTCACCTGAACCAGAGAACCCAGAGGACCCTTGCCTGCCTGGAACTCAGACAACTGCTTTTTTTGCAGGGAGGGAAGTCCTGTGTTCCAAATGGATTAAGAGTATACAGAAATGCTCTTTTTGTTGTTAGGCAATGTGGAACACATAAACCATGGGGATATACCAGAGTTATCCACTAAGATTCCAGGGAGGGAGAGAAAAAACCCTCAAAACACAGACCAATTCCAACAAAAAGAAATTGGAACAAATATGAACCTCAGGTGTCAATGGACACCTATACACCAAATCAAGTTACAGGAAAAAAAACACCTTTCAAAACTGCTCCACAGAGGCCTGGTTCTTGTAGGCCCATGAGGCACCCACCTATGGGTTGGAATGAGATGTGACGCTAAAGGGCACCAACTTCTTCTTGAGATCATAAGCCTGGTGAATCGGCACCTTAATCCAGGAAGCTACCGTCATCTTAGATGTTGTCTGATCGGCATGATGGCTCTCAGGAATGACAAAAAATGAGTCAGATTTTTAGAAACGCTGCATATGATGAACATAGTACTTCAAGCACCTAACTACACCCAAAAGATTTAGGTCCTGCTCCTCTCTGTTAAGATTGTACCAGACAAAGGGAAGGAAGAACAATTTCTTTGTTAATGTGAAACTCAGAAAGCCTTCAAAAGAAACCTATGGGAATTCTGAAATCTGCTTTATCAAAATGAAAGATCAGAAAGGTACAAGGTCTGAAGTTCAGCAACTCATCAAATAGACACAGTCGCCATCAGGAAAGAACCGAAGGGAAATAGAAGACAGAGGCCCAAGGGGCCCTTGTCTGACAGACTTCCGGGACCAAGATCAAGTCCCACAGAGGGGTGGGTTCCTGAAAGACTGGGTAGGCATGATTCACCCCTGCATAAAGGTCTACACATCTGGTAATAAGGCAATACAACTCTGAAAAAGTACAGATACAGCAGAAATCTGGACCATAATAGAGCTAAGACTAATCACTTTCTCAAGGAAAGCTAAGATAACCAGAAGACAAAAGGGGTGCAACCTGACCCCTGGTCTACACCCCACTTGTTGAACATGGACCATACCCTATGGTATGCCTTGGATGATACCGGCTTATGAGCCTAGATTATAGTTACAATGACCGAATCAGTGAAACCTTTCTTCCTCGGGAACCTGGCTTCAAGATCCAAGCAATCAAAGCTAACTTCTCTACATCTGAGTGACATAGAGGACTCTAAATCAAGAGGTCCAGTGGCAGCTCTTCTATAGATAGCATACGAAGATCCAAGAACCAGGCCTGGTGATGCCAGAATAGGGCAATCAAAATGAAGTGAGCCCACTCCATCTTGACTTCCCTCAATAATGTGAGAATCAAGGAGAATGGAAGAAACACATACACCAGAGGAACTACAATGGAATGACCATCACATTAACAGCAAGAGGGTCTGGGACCTGGAGCTGAACACCATCTGGTTCAGCCCCCAATTCCCACGGTCTGCCACTCCTCTACCTGTTGGACACTCCCTCTATTACCTTTCATTATGCTGTTGGGTATTGTTGCTTTAAATTCTCCGATTTTGTCTTCCTCCTTGCCCAATCGTGAGCCTTCTTTGTGCTAAATAGCACTTGTCTTCCGTTCATGCTGCCTTCTCCTGCGGATACCCCCAACTTATCCTCCCTGGTGTCCCTGTGTTTAGGAGATCAGACTGTGTGGTGTGTATATAAGTGTATCACTCTGGTGTCCCTGTGTTTAGGAGATCAGACTGTGTGGTGTGTATATAAGTGTATCACCCTGGTGTCCCTGTGTTTAGGAGATCAGACTGTGCGGTGTGTGTATAAGTGTATAACCCTGGTGTCCCTGTGTTTAGGAGATCAGACTGTGTGGTGTGTATAGAAGTGTATCATCCTGGTGTCCCTGTGTTTAGGAGATCAGACTGTGTGGTGTGTGTATAAGTGTATAACCCTGGTGTCCCTGTGTTTAGGAGATCAGACTGTCATGTGTAGTAGTCATGCTCAGCAGAGACTGCCCGAACGTGCCGGCCCCCAGTCCGAGGCACGGCCGATCTGGAGCGGGGCGCCCTGAACGGCCCACTGCCCATCCCCGCCCCCGCTGGACACAGGCCTTCAATGCTATTATATGAATAATGAAGGCTCAAACATAACTTCCATGTTAAGCAGAGACCAGGGAGAGCACAGCCATGTTACCTCTGTTTAAGATAGTGAGCAGCACTCTCTCCATCATTTGGTGGGCGGACATATAGTTTCACAGGGGGACTGCCAGCATTGCCACTACATGCGGTGCCGCAGGCAAGCTGCATGTGACGCCACATTTGTATTTAGTAAGTCTATTTCTCTAAACCTGGGCAATTTTAAAATAAATGACATGACTTCTTAACATTGTTCTTGCTTCCATTTTCATATGGGAGCCAGAACTAAACAGGCGATTGTTCTAGTTTAATGGTTGTTTAACTTCAGAATATGTGTTTATAAATTAGTCTGTGTAAATAAAATACTTTGGTCTTGTTATAAGTGATTTATTCAGTCACACGAAGAGATGTCAATAGGTCATTCTTTTTAATATTTTTATTACTGATATTGCGAAAGGTGTTCAAGGTAAGGCCTTTTTGCAGATGATACAAAGATCTACAATAGGGTAGACATTCCAGGGGGAATAAGCCAAATGACAAATTATTTAGGTAAATTAGAAGAATGGACAAGAGTGTGGCAGATGCAGTTTAATGTTGATAATTGAAAAATAATGCACTTGGGACATAAAAACCCAAAGTCAGAATATAGTATTGAGGGTACTGTGCTGTCAGAGGAAAGGGATTTGGTAGTAATTATTTCTGATGACTTAAAGGTAGGCAGGCAGTGTGACAAAGCAGCGGGGAATCCAAGCAGGGTGCTGGGTTGTATGGCTAGGGGCATTAATAGCAGAAAAAGGGAAGTGGTCACGTCACTCTACAGATCTCTATTAGACCTCACCTAGAGTATTGTGTACAGTACTGGAAACCCCATCTACAGAATGATATAGATACTCTAGAGAAAATTCAGACAAGGGCTACTAAAATGGTGACTGGATTACAGGAAAATAAATATGAGTATATATTACAGTATCTGAACATGTATAGCTTGGAGGAGAGAAGAGAGAGAGAGGATATGATAGAAACATTCAAATACATGAAGGGATTCAACAAAATGTTAGGACAAGAGGCCATAGTCTAAAACTAGTGGGACACAGGTTTAGACATAATGTAAGAAAATGTTACTTCACTGAGAGGGTAGTAACTAAGTGGAACAGCCTACCAGCATAAGTAGTAGAGGTTAATACAGTGACAGCATATAAGCATGCATGGGATAGGTGTAGGGCTGTACTGAACATAAGGAAAGACCAAGGACCAAATAAATTTTAAGCTTTTTTGCAGAAGCTAAAATGGGCAGACTAGATGGGCCGAATGGTTCTTATCTGACATCAAATTCTATGTTTCTATGTCATGAAAATTATCAGTAATGCCCCGCCCACCAGC
The DNA here is from genome assembly GCA_037306005.1 of Rhinophrynus dorsalis. Taxonomy (NCBI): domain Eukaryota; kingdom Metazoa; phylum Chordata; class Amphibia; order Anura; family Rhinophrynidae; genus Rhinophrynus; species Rhinophrynus dorsalis. The sequence goes on from CM074723.1 coordinate 22,265,977, forward strand.
CACAACACCAGCAACACCACCTAAAACAAAAGTGTCCCTCTTCGGCCATTTTAAATGTTGGCAGTTACCCAGCTAAAATTATGTTTCCAAACTACTCTGTTTTTTGTTATGCTACCCAGGTTTTATTGCCATAAAGGCAAACATGTCCAGTAACCAAGAACTCATTCAGGTCTGGACGTATTCTTGTTAGACTCTTTGATATAATATGTTCTCTCTGGCACTAAAAGGGTTAAACCCATTCTGCTGAATTCACAGAGTTCTTGTACTCCACTAGCAGAAATCTCAAGCACAACAGGAAGCGATCATAGCGATTGTATCTGTAATATACCCATATATACTCCAAATGATGTACGTATCTAGACACAATGTAAATTAGAGCATATAGTAACATAAATACGTAATGTCTGACTTTGTGTACAGTCCTGCTGTGCAGACAGATTCATTGACTTGACATTGATCCTCCGGTTGAAGAAAGAGTTGCCTTTCACTGGAGTCCCTTGATCTAGAGCTAGTGATAATACAGTCATCCCAACGAAGGCGACTGATGTTTTCTCAGACTAGATCCCTACGCGTTTCGAACAGTCAGCTTTCCTTTCTCAAAGCTGACTTACATTGTGTCTAACATGCACCTTATTTGGAGACATCTTTGGCATAAGAGGGGTTGCAAATAGTATCATTATAATCACTTCTCCAGTTAGCACTTTTGTCTTGTATTTACCTACAAATATAAACACAGCTTTTTCCATAACCATGTCTCTTTAAACTGGCCCTGCACTCAAATGAGCAGTCACTACCTTGGGTTATTAATGAGGGTTTTCTCCTGGTGTTTCACAAGGTGACCCAGAATTGAGTTCTCGGTTTGACAAAGGAATACATTTTTTTGCTGCATTTGTTTTTATTCTGTCCTTAATAACTGCAATTTTGGAATGTTTTAAGCTGTACTGTTACCCTGTGTTCCCAGTTGTATGAACATTCTACTTAAGAATATTACAAATGCACATCTAGGGTCAGAATGTCCTTATACACTGACGTCAGAGAGGAGTGTTAAACTTGTTGGTTTGCACCTTTTAGTCAAATAAGACTTTGTAAACATAACTACATATTTAGAGCTTTGATTGTATAACCCTTTGAGTGCCAGAGAGTTGGGGAACACGTCTCTCTGTCTCTTTCTCTCTACATTTACTTACATGCTCTGTCTGGTGAGAGAGGGCGGGTGTCATGGGTTTGGCAGTGATAGCCCACATCGATGTCAAGCAAACATGATTGGGTAATGCACACGTGGGCCTCTGTTGATTGGCTGATCCATTGATTGGATTTCGGTGGCTCAAACGATTGGCTGTAAACAATTGGATGAAACTTTCCTGTGATCTGCATTGCTCTGCAGGAAGGTTTTGGCAGCCTGCTTTGGTCAACATCACGTGAGGTGAAAACCACAATCTGGTACTTTTAGTCCTGTTTTTGGTAGTTAAACCCAATAATGGAATAACTGCATTAAACGGGAACTATAACTTAAAAATATTATTATTATTTATTTATATACAGCCAACTTATTCCGCAGCTCTGTACAATAGGCAATAAAAATAGTTGACTCAATTTCTTTATTAGAAAGACTTACCTAGGTGGGTGTCAGTTATTTTTGTTTACCATTTTTATTTGCACTTGATCTCTGTTATAGACTACTTTGTTGTTTCAGTATAAAGTCTCATTACTTGTCTCTTACGAGTAATTCAGGTCTATTGAAGCTAATTGTTTGTTGTGAATCTGGGTGAACTATAGGCAGACTTCAATAGAGATCATCCAGAAATATATAGATAAATATACCTGACTACTATGAAGGGCACCTGTGTAGGTAAGGCAATGTGTTAAAAATGTACGAGCCAACTTATTCCTAGCTGATAGTTCCTCTTTAATTGTATATTCCTAACATCTAGTCCTATTCTTGATGTTTTAATGCATGTGGACAAACCAGTTTAAAGGGATAGTAATGTTTCACTATAAAAGCAGCTCCAATTAATCTTCATAGTATTTGTGCCATGGAGAGTGTTATTACAATACTGTCAAGAGTTGTAGTTCAAGAGTAATTGAATGATAAAGTATCCCCCTACCGCCCCTTTTACTGATGTAACACTGCTCACCTCAGAGCAGCAAGACTGTCCGGATGGATCACAGAGAGGGACAATCTTCAGTGAGCATAAGGGCAAACCTGATAAACTTTTCAAGAGGGGCAGGGTTTTCCTTATGATTACAGTAAGAAGATTGTCCCTTGCTGTGACCTGTCTGGTCAAGTGACCAGATTCCACATCTGAGGGGAGGTGGCTTACACTAGGTAAAAGGGGTGGGAGGGGGACACTGTATCATTCAATTACTCTTGAATCACAACTCTGACATTATTGAAATAACACTCTCCATGGCCCACATACTATGAAGATTAATTGGAGCTGGTCTTTTTGTGAAACATTACTATTCCTTTAATTACTTTTGCTTGTGAAATAAATGATCGAATCTAAGGAAGATATTTTATTGATATTAGTAGCCACTGTTCTCCTGATCGGACTGTTACCTCATGTTTGACCTTTTAAAAACAATACTGCACTCTCGCTTCTGAGACACCTGTCAGGATTGCTGTATGCTATTAGTGTCCAAGGGTCATGGACAAACCACAACGGATGCCACCACGTGGCATATTTGACACTAGATTTTAAGCTTCAGGTACCAAATATAGAATTTAACCCTTTGACTGCCAGAGAGGCATTGAATCCCCACGTTATGAGAAAGTTCTCTGTAAGTCAGGTCTCTGGTCTTCTTGGTAACGCGCACGTCCTCTCCTCTGCAGCCAATAAAATCTTAAATAGTAGAGAAAAATTACTAGGATAATAGTTTTTACGTCTAAACAGTGCAGAGGGGCAAAGCAGGATTAATCCTCGGAAATAGCTGAGAAGACAGTTCTTATTGTACGTCCTGAAATATTTACAAGGCTGGCATAAATTATGCATTTCGATTAGATTTTGTTTAGATGCACAGTTATTACTTCTAGATATATTAACACCATCGGTTATGCTTTGGTCACCAGTTCCATAATAAAAGCTGTAGGTTCTGTTTGTGGTAGGTAAATGACAGAGCAGACTTTCAGTGGCTGGTGTGTTACCTCTGCGGTGGTTCTGCTCCGGTATGTGTTCTTTACACCCTGCACTGTGTTTAGACATTCCACCTTTTATTTCTGCTATACAGACAGCGCCCTCCTCTCTAACCACACCGTAACCCATTCCATTCCTTGCCTACTGCATCTATTCTCCCTAATCTCACTGTCTGATCCTGTCTCCTGTCTCCTCCTCAGTATCTCTCTACCCCATTTCCCCTAGTCCATCGCTCCTTATTCCAACATTCCATTCCTATATACACCCCTCCACCACCCCTACATTCCTCCCTCTATCACCTCTCTCCATCCTATATTATAATTCGCTAAGGATGTTTGTCAGAAGCCGTAATGCACAGCAGAGATGGCTGTGCGTGCTGCAGTCATGTGCAGTAGAGACTGCCCGCCCCACGTCTGATAATGGAGCGGGGTGCTCCGAATTCAGACCGGAGTCCTGTCTGCACACCTTCCTGGGACTGCTTGGTCCCAGGAAGGTGTGCAGACAGGACTACGGTCTGAATTAGGAGAACTCTGCTCTATATCAGCTGCGGTGCGTTCGGGCAGTCAGTACTACGCATGACTGCAGCGCCGCCAGTGTTGGCCTGTGTACACCGGGCTTTAAAACTAGTATCTCTAATATTTCCTGTATAGCTTCTTCTATCTCCCACATTCTGCTGTTTAAGGGATGGTTTTTGGTGTTCTCCTCACGGTCAGTTGGGGGTTAATGCTCTGTATTAGGTTTCGCAACAGCAGAGGGGCAGGCACTGTAAGACGTAGTTTTTATGAGTATCATTTAGAGATGTCTCTATATTCAGTGTGATATAACCAAGCACATACGCATGCGTAGTTTTAGACATCTTAGGGCGTAGCCTGTATTTTAACCTGTAATCAAGACAACAGTGGTCAGAGCCATTTTGTAGAGACTAGGAAAGAGTGTATCTGGTCTCACGTAGGAGAGGTACAGTGTTGCTGTCTAGCCATTTGGGACGTCTGGTCTGTCGGGCTATTCACCTCTGTAGACTGTACCTCATCCAAACTTGTGTGTTGCTGTTTAGCCATTTGGGACGTCAGGTCTGTCGGGCTATTCACCTGTATGTGATCCTACGGAGTTAGTGTGTAAGGCTCTCACACACTGCTGTTTTGCTCTAGGGGATTAGATAAGTAACTTGTTTACTTATTGTATGTTTGTTTTGTATGTCTCCCATAAGTAACTTGTTTACTTATTGAATGTTTGTTTTGTATGTCTCTCATAAGTAACTTGTTTACTTATTGTATGTTTGTTTTGTATGTCTCCCATAAGTAACTTGTTTACTTATTGAATGTTTGTTTTGTATGTCTCTCATAAGTAACTTGTTTACTTATTGTATGTTTGTTTTGTATGTCTCCCATAAGTAACTTGTTTACTTATTGAATGTTTGTTCTGTATGTCTCTCATACGTAACTTGTTTACTTATTGTATGTTTGTTTTGTATGTCTCTGGCCATAACCTTTTTAATTATTGCATGTTTAAATAAACTGCATTTCACTTCAGTGTTTGTCTTTATTCTGAAATTCCAAACTTCTAATTGAAACATGCTGCCAGACAGGATTCAGATTATTAAAAGCAATGTTTTCATTACAAACTGGGACCATTACACTGGCCTGCTCTGATCTAATGCATCGCCAATGTGGCAGCTGTGACCAGTGCGAAGACAAGACCAAGGACCCAATAAAGTTTGAGGTTTTTAACAGGAAAAAACGGGCAGACTAGATGGGGCAAATGTTTCTTATCAGCCGTCAAAGTCGACTTTTGTGTATGAGACCCATGTTTGTCATGTTTTATGAAATGTGACAGATCAGCAAAGGCCAGTGTGGCATGACACCTCTGTGGGAATAATGTCATGCTTTTAGTGATTTGAATCCTTCCTGGCATCTTACTCCTTTGGTGCAGATCATCTGCTTGATAGTTGCTTCACTTTGGGCAGCTCTGTTTACATAGGCAACATGCTTTCAGACTCAACTGTGTCCATTGCTTTCTATGGTTGGATACAAGTGCTGGTCTCCAGCTGAAAACTGACACTGTCTTTGACTCAGACAGACATGGGGATCAGTTATTGGACCAAATCAGCTGTTTCACTGTTGGCCAGCTGAGCTGATGGGCTTTTCTGGTGAAGGAGGTTTGCTGGTCGCCCACCCATAACGTAATGGCAGCAGAAGGTAGAAAGTCGATTTAGCCCTTTGAGTGCCAGACCTTAGCCCTCTGGCACTCAAAGGGTTATACGTTCAATTCAGTAGGCAAATGGGTGCCATTCTGGTGCAGACCATCTGCATTATCAGGCACGAATAAAACTCCCCAAAATTCTCATTAATTTAAAGGGATAGTAATACTTATCCCTATTTTGTAGCCCTTAAATAATGAAGCAAAATGCCACCACCAGCATCTCTCAAACCCTTATGGTTTGAGAGAAACAGCTTACAAAGTTCTCCCCTGCCTGACGTCAGCGTTCTAGCTGACAGATTTGGAATCTGGTCCGCAGACCGTCCGGCAACTCTGCAGCAGAGCCAAGATTGTGTTAATGAAAAAGAAATCTTTTATTTAACCCCTTGAGTGCCAGAGAGGTACGCAATGCATTGCAGAGGGTTAAAAGGTCTTCTATGTGTGCTTGCAAACCAAGAACACGTAGAAGACCTTTTTAGTTGAAGGATTTATTTTTTATTAATGCAATCTCGGCTCTGCTGCAGGAGGGGATTTCCCTGCTGTCAGCTAGAACGCTAGAACGCAGACCTTAGGCAGGGGAGAAATTTGTAAGCTGTTATCTCTCAAACCATAAGGGTTTGAGAGATTCCGCTGGTGGCATTTTTCTCCTTTATTTAAGGGCTACAAAATAGGGATAAGTAATTTTTAAGTATTACTATCCCTTTAAAGCAGAACATTCATCCGCTATAAAGTTGCCCTGCTATAATTAAGCAGATAGCCACTAGCTTAAGAATATATCTATTGCCTCTTAAATGTATGCCTTTCTAAAGAAATCCATCATTGTAGAAGACCTGAACCCATCTTGTCTACGCGCCTGCGCTATCAGTCCCGGTCTCCTGTAAGAAGCATTGCAGCGTACCACATGGTAATCAGAAGAGACTGACGGCTCAGGCGCGCAGACTGCGCTAACCCGGCCGTCGTTGACCTACAATGATGGATTCCTTTAGAATGGCCAACATTTCAGAGGTAATAGATAAATTCTAAAGTTAGTCGCTACCTACTTAATTATAGCAGGGCGGCTTTATAGAGGATGAAAGTTCCGCTTTAATGTGTCTTTTATCCTTTTGAAATCTGCAGACGTCAGAAACCTCGCTAATATTCAAGGGTTTAAAATCCCCATTAAATGGAATAGTAACTTTTATTCCTCCTCTGGGATGCAATTGAATTGCTACTGAATTTCAACCATTATTGCTTGTTGAATTGTTATAGTGGTGCTTTTGCTACCGTCGTATATAGATGTTTCTTATTCCTGATAATAACTGTCCATAGACTGCTGCAGCAAAAGCGCCACCACGACATTTCAGGCCACGGACGTACTGCACACAAAAAAATGCAAGTTTGAACTGCAATAAGTTTTGAATAGAACTTCTCTCTGCAGTAAGGGTGCCCTTGTTTTTCTTGGTAGGATAAGCATTGCAGTATAGATATATATATATATATATATATATATATATATATATATATATATATAATATATATATGTTTGTCCATATTATGAGATACTATACATTTAACCATTTGAGTTCCAGAGAGCTATTACAATGCATTGCAATGCAATGCACTGGATACTTCTCTGGCACTCAAAGGCTTAAATGTATAGTATCTCATAATATGGACAAATATATATATATATGTATATATGTATATATATATATATATATATATATATATATATATATACTGCAATGTTTATCCTGCCTAGAAAAACAAGGGCACCCTTACTGCAGAGAGAAGTTCTATTCAAAATTTATTGCAGATCAAACTTGCATTTTTTGTGTGCAGTACGTCCGTGGCCTGAAATGTCATGGTGGCGCTTCTGCTGCAACAGTCTATGAACAGTTATTATCAGGAATAAGAAACATCTATACACTACGGTAGCAACAGCGCCACTATAACAATTCAATGAGCAATAAGCAATGCGTTGCATACCCCTCTGGCACTCAAAGGGTTAAGGTACTGCACCCGAAAAAGTGTGACATTTGAGCTGCTATAACTTTTTAATAATAAGAGTGTAAGTACCCTTGTTTTACTCAGCAGGGAAAACCCTGCGGTATCTGTTGTTCACGTTATACAGTACTGTGTATTTAAGTTGCTTGATTTTGAAGGAAGTAATAAAACACTTTTGTTTTTATCTAAAAAAAAAATCAAGTAAAAGCAGATGAGATGTGAAAGGCTGTGATACGAACGTTAATTCTCATCTGCTTCTTTCTGTCCTTCACCTGGTGACAAAATTCCGGTGAGAATGAAACACTCTCGGATTACATGGAAGGTGCTGTTATTGGTCCTGGTGTCTTTAGAAAGTGATACATTACCGATGTACTAAGAACAGCTCGAGAAATGTGAGGGCACATGAGCTGTACCATAGATTTAAATGTGAACCCTCAGGCCAGGAGTTTTTTTTTTTTTTAGTTATGAAACGAGTAGAGCTTTCTTTGGATGTCCATTGTTTTATTGTTTTAAATTATATAGTAATAAAAACTATTTGTATTTTAAGGCCTGGATTATAAAACTTAGTGGTGTTTTATTGCTCTTACCCCCATCCTAACCCGGCGTTTGGGGTGTAATATCACTCTCTCAGGCTTTTTAGTTTATCTCCTGTGGGATGATAACTAGCCCAATATCTCTACGGATCAAGAGTACAGAGAGTCAACTTGGAGGAGGAAGAAGTGGTATCCATACTGAGGCGTATACCAGAACTATAAACAAAAGGGTCAAATGAAAAAAATTCCCATTCCAAAGCGGAACTACCACCCGACACAATCTTTACCTTCACTAAGTCCCCACCTGGTGACTAGCTGCTTAGTAGCGCTAGTCGCCAGAATAATTACCTTATTTAATAGATTTCTGCTCTCTTCCATGGGTGACAGGCAGGATGGAGCGCGGACATCTTGCCATTGTGACGTCCTCACACCTGCGCTGTCAGTCCCAGCCAGAGCCAAATGGCTCCTAGCAATGCCTCCTAGACCCGGCTGGGACTGACAGCGCAGGCGCACGGACGTCACAATGGCAAGATGTCCGCGCTCCGTCCTGCCTGTCAGCCGGGGAAGAGAGCAGAAATCTATTAAATAAGGTAATTATTCTGGCGATTAGCGCTACTAAGCAGCTAGTCACCAGGTGGGGACTTAGTGAAGGTAAAGATTGTGTCGGGTGGTAGTTCCCCTTTAAACCTTTGAATGCTAAAGAGATCGCCAGCACTTTGCTTTGCAATACGTTGCGTACCCCTCTGGCACTCAAAGGGTTCATTCAGTGGGGCTTTTGGACATTTTTATTTGTCCTCTGTCATGCACTTGGCTTGATCCTGAATTGTACCTCATCTTCCCATTAGCCTGTTTTACTCAAACCTGGACATTGGGTTCACATGGAGTGGCAGGGGAGCTCACCAGCTCTCTGCGGTCACCATTATTGATGCGCAGTCAGTATCGCTGGGTGGGGTAGGGGGTCATCAGTAGATTTCTGATGCCCCCAAATGGTGTCTGTATAAAAAAACTCCTTGGATACTAAAGAGATGTCCAACTCTCTGCAAAGCAGTGCATTGGATGACTCTCTAGCAATCAAGGGGTTAAGGTTTTTTTCTAAGGGTATTTACTATGCAAGGAAAGAGTGGATGGGACTAGGGGTGGGGCCATGTGAGGTTTGGGGGTGTGGCCATGCACAGCACTAAGGGCACCTAGAGTGCCTTGCCTAGGGGCTCCTGAGATGTAAATCTGGCTCTGGTTGTAGTCCCCAACATATGGAATTCAAACAGTTCTCTACCCCAGTTTTAGGACATAGGGACAGTTTTTGTTTCTGAAAAGTTAAAATGAAAGTCTCTTTCAGTACTGTGTCATATGCTAATGAAGTTCTGGGCTGCACTGAAAGCTTAATTAGCCTACAGTGTTGCACTGAAAGAGACTGTTTCGTTAAAGAAAGGGCTGATTCATACATGTAACATTGTAGTGTGAATTTTATGCAAAAAGACTGAGAATGTGTTAGTGCAAGTTTCCCAGCATCCCATCCCCTCAGTATAAACAGCAGTGATACAATTGCAGTGGGAAACACAGATACCTGCAACAGTTGTGCAATTATAATTCTATTTCCTTAAAGGGATAGTAATACTAGAAAATAATTTTATTTTATATAGTAGCCCTTAAAAAACATGAAAAATTATATAAGTCTTATCTCCCAAACCTTTATGGTTTGGAAGATATTCACATGTAACATATAGTAACATTCTCTTTTCCTGGCTGTTTCAGCCAAGTCTGCCATCTAGTGGACAGATTTGGAATTCGGTCCACAGAGCAACCGGCAGCTCTTTAGCAGTGCCGAGATCATGATCTTTGAAAAGAACTGCTTAATTGGAACTATCTACAAAGTGTGCCTGGCTTGAAAGCACATTTTGTAGACCATTCCAATTAAGAAATTCTTTTTAAAGATGGTGATCTCAGCACTTCTGGAGGGGCACAGCCGGTCCCAGGACTGGATTCCAAATCTGAAGGGTGGCGCAATGACGTCACTCCAGGGGAAACTTTACTTCTGAATATCTCCCAAACCATAAAGGTTTGGGAGATAAGATTTATATCATTTTTCATGTTTTTTTAAGGGCTACAATTTAAAATAAACTAATTTTCAAGTATTAATATCCCTTTAAACCCAATACTACAGGCTTGTAGCTGCATTATCACACTATCTGAGGAAAGTTGCAGTATACCACACCTCTCTGAGACAATCACAGCAAATGGTGCTACGTGACATGCCCTAAAAGACAAAATGATTCACAACTCGCGTGGTTTTTTTCATGATTTTCTGTTGCTGCTACAATGTCGCTCCTGTGAAAGTGGCCTAAAGTGACCAGTCACCTATAGTGTGTATCTTGTAGTCTTGTGGCTAACGATAACCCAGTTAGTTTTTTAACAAAATTTTCAGCCATAATCTAGTATGGAGTTCCAAAGCAAAAATACTATGATTATAGGTATGAGCTCATTAGGACTGTGTCCTCGCGCCCAGGGTGCAATCTCTTTTAGCCCACAAGTGCCATACACAGAGAGGAAATCTTCTGAAGCATATCATACAGGTTCTGCCAAAATGACAGTCCAACCACGAAATGCCAGACAGTTCCTCTCTGAACAAGAGAAACAGCTAACCCCAGATGTACATTTTGACCTTATCAGGCCTCATCGGTGAGGTGCAGCTGATCCCTCTAGGTACTTGTGAGCAAGGGGTCCACGTCTGGATTCCCCCATCTCTCTTAGGGTGACCAACCCCAAGAGCAATTTACATATGCAATAGAAGAAGTCATAGATGCTCTACTAGGCTCATGAGCTTGCAAGAGTGTGCAAAGAGCTCACTAGGACTGTGTCCTGCGCCTGGATTCCACTGCCGTTGTATGGATTTATTTGTACAGAAAAGTCTTTCGATATAGTTTTCTACTGCAGTGGAATCTAGGCCATGGTTAGCAGCTCGGTTAAACAAATAAAGAGCCCCTCTTTACAAGTACGATCCCATTTAAAGTGATAGTAATTTTTTACAATAAAAGCAGCTTCAATTAATGTTCATAGTATTTGGGCCATGGAGAGTGTTATTTCACTACTGTCAGAGTTGTAGTACAAGAATAATTCAATGATAAAGTATCCTCCTCCCGCCCCTTTTACCTAGTGTAAACCGCCTCCCCTCAGATGTGGAATCTGGTCACTTGACCGGACAGGTCACAGCAAGGGACAATCTTCTTACTGTGATCATAAGGAAAACCCTGCCCTCCTTGACAGGTTTTTCAGGTTTTTCCCTTATGCCAATTGAAGATTGTCTCTCTGTGATCCCTCCAGACAGTCTTGCTGCTCTGAGGTGAGCAGTGTTACATCAGTAAAAGGAGTGGGATACTTTATCATTCAGTTACTCTTGTACTACAACTCTGACAGTTCTGAAATAACATTCTCCATGGCCCAAAGGTTAATTGGAGCTGCTTTTATTTTGAAACATTACTATAATAATCCTTTATTTATATAATAATCTTTTATTTATATAGCGCACACAGATTCCGCAGCGCTTTACACTCATATTGGTTCCTGTCCCCATTGGGGCTCACAATCTAAATTCACCTATCAGTATGTTTTTGGAGTGTGGGAGGAAACCGGAGTACCCGGAGGAAACCCACGCAAACACAGTGAGAACATACAAACTCATTGCAGATGTTGTCCTTGGTGGGATTTGAACCCAGGACCCCAGCGCTACTATCTACATTAAAGTAGCTAAAACTTAGGGGCAGTAATGTTTCAAAATAAATGCAATTATTCTTTATAGTTTTTGGGCCGTGGAGAGTGTTATTATCATCCTGTATGATGTGTAGTTCCAGAGTGATTGAATTATAAGGTGCCCCACTCCCGCCCCTTAATCCTAGTGTAAGCCACCTCCCCTCTGATGTGGAATCTGGTCTCTTTACCGGACAGATCACAGTGAGGGACAATCTTCTGGCTGTGAGTATAAGGAAAACCCTGTTCCCTTGAAGGAGTAGGGCAGGTTTTTCCATATGCTTACAGAAGATTGTCCCTTGCTACGATCCATCCGGACGGCCTTGCTGTGCAGCTTTACATAGGTAAAAGAACTGGGAGGAGGATACTTTATAATTCAATGACTCTGGAAATACACATCACAGAGAATGATAATAATGCTTTACATGGCCCAAATACTATAAAGAATAATTAGAACGGCATTTATTTTGAAACGTTACTATCCCTTTAACGATATGATGAGTTAATTTAACACATCCACTGCTGCACGTAATGAATAAACTTATGGTGCCAAACGCATAAAGAAAAAGAGCTGGTTGGCGCAAGTCAACTGCATTACAGGAGGTGAATAAAAATTTCCCAAATTACCATACATTGGTCATCTGTCTGGAATTTCAGAGGTTAAATGCTTCATTTAAAGGGATAGTAATACCTAAAATGTAAAAAAAAATATGTTGTAGGGTTTATCCCCCTGAGTAAAACAAGAGTACTCCCACCGCTGAAAGATGTTTCATTCAAAAGTTATTAATTTTCAAAGTTGAATTTTTTAGGTGCAATATCACAGTGGCCTGAAATTGTACAGTGGCGCTGTTGCTACACCATCCTATGGAGATTTATGGTCCTGAGACCAGAGCTGTCCATAGAATCGTGTAGCAACAGTGCCACTGTAAAATTTCAGGCCACTGTGATATTGCACCTAAAAAATTCAACTTTGAAAATTAATAACTTTTGAACGAAACATCTTTCAGCAGTGGGAGTACCCTTGTTTTACTCAGGGGGATAAACCCTACAACATATTTTTTTTTTACATTTTAGGTATTACTATCCCTTTAAATCAATGTTGTGCGATTGGTTTGCCAGAGAGTTGGTCCTGATCTATTTGGTACATCAGCCTCAGTGTATTTTCCTTAACCTCTTGGGTACCGGGTGGGTGGTCGGTGCATTGGGAAGCAATGTGTTTTGCACCCTCTGGTCCTCAAAGAGTTAATTAAGCTGTACTCCGCAAGACCGACACACTAAGAACTTGTGGAAAAATCTCAGGACAAACCGACTGGATCAAATATAAAATCACTTTGAATCTGAATTGGGATTTTAACCCTTTAAATGCTAGAGAGGTCCCCCAAGCTTTAATTCGCAATGCACAGGAGAACGTTCTAGCATTCAAGTGGTTGACCCTTTGACTGGTACGCAACGAGTTGCTTTGCAATGGGTTGCGTACCACTCTGGAGCTCAAAGGGTTAAAAAAATCTGGAAATTTGGGATGTTTTTATTTGTCCTATATGGTACAGTTGGTACGTTCCAGAAAAAGTGAGACGTGTACTTGTTCCGGGTTCCGTGATGAATACAGATAACCATTTATGTATCAACGTGTTTTATTTGTATTGAATTGGGTTCACACCAGCTTTTTACTATGGTGATTTTTTATTGCAGTCTCACTTAGCAGCAGAGCATTAGCAATATGTAATTAAACTCAAGGAAAACAATCGGCTATTTTTAAACCAGCATCAAAGTAAAGGCCCCCGTTTCGTGTCATTAAGAGCTTTATTTATAACGCTCTCCCAGATTACACTGTAATAATAATAATATGTAATGCGCACGAGTGCTGTAATTTACTGTGGATATGAATGCCGGCGTGATTGCTCCCGCAGAGATACAGATAGGAGCAGAATCTCTTCCTGTACCCAGTGGATAACAGGCAAAACAGGGATAAGCGCAAAAAGCAAAACACTATGTAGTAACCACAATAAATAGAATAGTGAATTAATTGGGTAGTAAATAAAATATAGTATTTTTAAAAATATATAAATATCTATTCAAAAATAGACCAATACATTTACTTAAAATCCCAGTGTCAAGGGCAGTGATTCTCAACCAGGGTGCTGTGGCACTTTGGTGTGCCTCGGACATCAACTTAGGGTGCCCTGTGTTTTCTATAAAGACTAACAAAAATTGATTTTTAACCCCTTAAGGACTGCTTTGATCCTTGCCGAAGCACTGGTAACCGTGACCTGTTACGTATACCGGCGCACCGCTTTGAGGCCTAAGAGAGATTGCTCTGGTCTTGGAGAGATCAGTTTTAGGCCCTGTTTTTACTTACAGCGCTCCCGGTAGAGCGCTGTAAGTAAAACATACGTGACGTGCTATGACCGTCACCGGTCCTTAAGGGTATAAGCACGGTGAAGGTCATAGTACTTCACGTAGTCCTTAAGGGGTTAAAAAAAGATTTATAGAAATTGTTATGCACAATATGTGTAGTTATGGTATTATGATTATAAGACCTAATAATACTGTATATTTATCTATTGTACCCTTCATTATGCCCTTGATAAAGTACATTAAATATGTTAGGTGTGCCCCAAATGTTCAAGATTACGTGTGAGGGGTGCCCCGAGCAAAAAAAAGATTGAGAACCACTGGTCCAGGGATATAGAAACATAGAATTTTACGGCAGATAAGAACCATTCGGCCCATCTAGTCTGCCCATTTTCCTACAAATAAAAAACAAAACAAAACAACCTCAAACCTTTTTTGGTCCTTAGTCTTTTCTTACGTTCAGGACCGCCTTATGCCTATCCCATGCATGCTTAAATTCTGTCACTGTATTAACTTCTACCACTTCTGCTGGTAGGCTATTCCACTTATCTACTACCCTCTCAGCGAAGTAAAATTTTCTTATATTACGTCTAAACCTGTGGACGATAGTCTCAATCAATCCAGTTGTGAAAGTAATGAGGGCTATGTATATATTAAAAGGGAAGCTCACACCTTATCCACCAAAGGGTGTCTAGTCCTCAATCCCTTAGTCAGACGTACAAGAGTAGCTCACTGCGCTTACACCTATAAACGTGAATATACATATGAGTGAAAATATGTGGATGAAATATTAATAAGTAGACTGAAGTATGCAGCAAGGAGTGTGGAGGTTCTCCATTCCCCGTAGGCATCGGGCCTAAACCAGAAGTACAGACAAACAACCAACAGAAAACCTGCACTCCTCCATTCTAATTGTGATGTATGTGCCCTGTGCTAGGCATATTTAATACTATACTGGAGAATATGAGGATTTAGTCCGCAAAATTTTGGCCTAAAAGAAGGGTCAAGCTTGCCACCACGCCAAGGTACCCCATATCGTCAAGTACCTACTCCAAAAAAACTAACTAAATTCAAAAACATTCTAAAATAAAATTTGTACCTTTGATTGAAGACTAAACTGATTTGTTTTTCTTAAAATGACTATAAACTTTTATTTCTATTAATGTGAGTGTATGCAATTAAAAACAATATTGCAACAAAGTCTATTCAAAAGGAGAATAGATGTTCCTGCCTATTTCATGACTGCGGTAGGTGGGAGCCCCTTTGAAAGGGACTGTGATTTCTCAGTTCACTAAGCCCCCATATAGTCTCGGGCCCAAGCTTTTACACCCATTGATAGCCCGGACATTTAAGGCTGAGCAGCCCATTTTTATTTTTTGAGCAGCCCATGGGGGGTGGGGGCAGCGGCGGGTGTTCGTTATTTATATAGCTCCGCACAGCCGCAAATTGATTGCCCACGCACCAGGAAACTTGTAACAAGGTGACGGTCTTTCAGAAAGTGAAAGATGGCCCAGGCTTGTTTAATTTTTTTTTAAACGCCCGGACCGGCCCACCAGGCAAATGCCCGGGATGCCAGATGGCCCGAGCCCTGCTCTGCTGGGATATTTACGCTTAAAGATCTCTGTAATTTTTCACCAGTACAGTTAGGACCAGAGAGGTTTGTGACAAATATAGCAAAAGTCACAAAGGATGTTTTTTGTCTATATTAAGTGATTACTATACCCTAATTATTGGGCTAGTAAGGGATGATGGAAATTGTAGTTAACAACTGCTGAAAGTCCAACAATTGACTTCCCCCTTCTCTATAGCATTCATATTAGTGTCTCAATCATATCCACCCAAACATTATTGTTAGTGCAGAGTGCTGGATCTATTAACTATCATTTTGTATGGAGAAGTGTAGACAATGGATCATCTCTTCCATAGAATGCAACAAAATAACTGTCTGGGTTATGCACTAAGAGATGATAAAGTGGAGATGACCTAAGTCATATTCTATTCTATGGAGCCAATGCACTATGATCTCTCAAGGTGGAGAACCCTTAGTGCATTGTATCCGTAGAATAACATAGGAACTAGAGAAGTGATATCACTGGAGAAGTCATCTTCACTTCATCTCCTCTTTATCACTCATTAGTGCATACTACCCTAATAACAACCATTACAAGAGTAATAAAGTTGGAACTGAAGCATTTCCCAGCAGTAAGTGTGCTTGTTTTACTCGGTAGGAAAATCCCTATAGTGTTATTGTTTCATAATAAGATTCTCCACTTCTCCATTATTATCTCCATAATTAGGTTTTCGTATTTGAAAACTTCATTACAAACTGCCTATGTGACCAGTTTCTTACATATGCTAATTGCCATACTTGTGCACAAACCACAGCATTCATATGTTAATTAAGAATATCAGTGACATTGCATATGCTAATGAAGGTTCCAATGATGTCTCATATGATAATGAAGCTCCTGGCAGTACCAGGAATTGTTTACTTTCACTTTGCCCAAAAATAAACGTGTGACTATCTCCTAAACAGTACATCTGCTGGACTTTTGGTTACCATGACACATAGGCAGTTTTTAATACATTCTTCAAATATGCAAACTTGTAGGTGAAAATTCCACTTTAAATTCCCAAGCCGCCTTACCTCTTTCCCAGGTTGTTTTGATTCATTGGGCCTGGCACTGTTACAAAGTCTCACCCTAGCATGTGTGTTTTATCCCTCCCAGATGGTATCAGTGTCAGCGGCCTCCCCATCTCCAGCCCCTTCCGACAGGTTGTCAAACCCAGAGCAGAAAGCAAACCCATCAGCACGTCGGAAAGCAACAAAGGCAGCGACTTCAACCATGTCAAGGTAAGAACTACGGTTATTTCCTACAAATAATTTAATTACAAATGTAATAATCCCTTATAATGAGATATCTTTTTTTTTTTTTTTTTTTTTGCTCTGAGTAAAATACAGGTCCGCCCTGTGCTGGGCAGTGCTTAACCCTCTGAGTGCCAGAGAAATGTTGCACACCTCTCTAACATTCAGAGGGTTAATATATAATAAGCTCTTTAATGTTTGAGTTGAACATTTGATGTAGGCAGGTGACGTTGCTGCTGAAGTCATTTGATTACATGCAAACGTAATAAAATGCAAATTCACTTGAATATGTTTTGAATGTAGCATTTCCTGGCAGCGTGACTGCCCTTATTTTAAAATGAAAGTAATGTTCAAGAATAATGTTATTTTGTATTGTAGATTTAAAAAAAATATAATTATTTGCACAAATCCCATCTCTCAAACTGCTATGGTTTGAGAGATCTTCACATTTATAGTTCCCCCCTCCCTCCCTTTTTCATGATGTCGACTGTAAAGCTGACAGCACGAGATTCGAGTTGTGAGACTCAAGGAGGCTCTTCAGCAGTGCCGAAATCTCGTTATTTATTATTTTGTATTGCAGATGAAAAAAGAAAAAATATTTGCATCAAATCCCATCTTTCATACCGCTATGTTTTGAGAGATATTCACATTGAAAGTTCCTCCCTCCTTCCCGTTCTCCTGACATCAGTTGTAAGCTGAAAGCAGGAGATTCGAGTCGGCCGACATGAGAAGCTCTTCAGCAGAGCCGAAATCACTTTATTTAAAAAGAACTACTTCATTGGAACGGTCTACAATACGTGTTTGCAAACCAAGCACGCTTTGTAGACTGTTCCAATGAAGTAATTGTTTTCCAATATCGCTGTTTCGGCTCTGCTGCAGAGCCACCAGCTGGCCCCAGGACCGGGATCTCCTGCTGTCAGCAGAGCACTGACATCAAGAGAAGTGGAGGGGGGGGGATTTAGATGCGAATATCTCTCAAACCATAAAGGTTTGAGAGATGGGATTTGCTGCAGATAATTTATTTTTTAAAATCTACAATACAAAATAATATTATTCTTGGACATTAAAAGCACTGTAATCACCATGGAAATACTGTATGCATATATATCGTCATTACAGTTTATGGATTTTTTTAAGTGGTTATCTTTTCTAAATGGAATTTGTTCCAGTGTGGCTACTGCAGTGTGATTGATTGTACCTTTAAAGGGATAGTAATGTTTCATAATAAAAGCAGCTCTAATTAATCATCATAATATTTGGACTTCGGAGAGTGTTATTTCAATTCTGTCAGAGTTGTAGTTCAAGAGTAATTCAATGACAAAGTATCCCCCTCCTGCCCCTTTTACTGATGTAACACTGCTCAGCCAGATCAGAAGGGAGGTGTCCAGGTAGATTGCAGAGAGGGACAATCTTCAATTAAGATAAGGGAAAAACCTGAAAAACTTGTCAAGGGGGGCAGGGATTTCATTGTTCTCATAGGAAGAAGATTGTCCCCTGCTGTTATCTGTCTGGTCTATGGACTGGATTCCATATGTGAGAAGAGATGGCTTACACTAGGTAAAAGGGGCGGGAGGGGAAACTTTGCTTGTGAATATCTCTCAAACCATAAAAGTTTGAGAGATAAGACTTATATCGTTCTTCATGTTTTTTTAATGCCTACAAAATACAATAAAGACAAAACGAAGTATTACTGTCCCTTTAACCCTTTGAGTGCCAGAGTATCCAATGCATCTGATACCCCTGTGGCACTCAAATCATTAGGGATCTGAGTGGCTGACAAATAGTTGAGCAAGTGCCTGATTTTCCAGTAGACAAAGTAGTCAGCCAGCCACCCAGATTGTCTGTTTGTAAGAGGGCATAGCTTCAGTTTTCTTAGCTACATCTGCCACGCAGAGTTCTGTGAATAAAGCTAGGGATGGGGGTCATGTGAGGAGTGGCGATGTGTGGCTATGGGAGGAGCTAAGGGCACTTTGGATGATTTACCTAGTGGTGCCAAAGATGTAAATCTGGCAATGTATTGTGCACCCCTCTGCTTGTGGACGGTTTAACACTTTGAGTGCCCGAGGGGTATGCAACGCATTGCAAAGCAATACGTTGCATACCCCCCTGGCATTCAAAGGGTTAATGGCTAATCAATGACATGTTTGTGTAAATTAACTTTGTGTAACATTAACCATTGCAGTTGCTTTGATTTGGAATTCAGCAAGTGGAAATATTATAGCGAAATGCGTGAATCTACTTGTATACTAACAAGGCTGTCACTGTCTCATGCATCCAAAGGCATAAACTGGTGCAATTTCCCCCTTTTCTTTTATAATCTTTACTAGTGTCTTTATTTTATTGTACTAAAAATATTATTTTATATAAATATGTGTAAAATTCACTTTGTTATTGTTATTAATGTGTAAACCAACGTATAGCATTATTATTTTTAGTTTTTTACATCAAAACTTTTGCTGTTGTCTGCAAGATGTAAATAACCTTAAATTCATTAGTTTTTTTTATTAAGATAAGTCTAAAAAAAAACAACAAAAAAACAAAACAAAACAACGCCATATGTTGTAGAGGTTTTCTTGTTGAGTAAAACAAGTGTACTTACACTGCTGGGAATGTGATTCATGAAATATAGTTCTTACAGATCAAGGTTTTTTAATTGTTGTGCTTTTCCACTGTGGTCACTAGGTGGCGCTGTTCCAGCCACTGTCTGTGACTCAAGCTCTTCCATAGAGATTCATCTTAAAAAAAAAAAAAAAAGAAACAAGCCAAAAGATGTGAGAGCATGAACAAAAGCATAATGGCCTGTTGTATGGCTAGTCACCGCTCAAGAGCATCACATTTTAGCTCTCTAGCGCCATTGCAGAGGAGAAATGTCCACATATGTATTAGACTAATCCCACCCATAAGGGCAGTCCAGTACCAAAATGATGGGAAAGTCCCCCCTGCGCAGAAAAATCAGCTAACCCCAGACGTACGTTTCGGCCTTGTTAGGCCTCGTTGGTGAGATGCAGCTGGATTTCCTAGGCACTGAGAGCAAGGGGTCCACGTCTGGATTACCCTTCACCTTTAGGGAGAGACCCTAAGTGTTTTGCAGAAACAAGCCAAAAGATGTGAGAGGCTCTGAGCACAAACAAAAGCACAATGGCCTGTTCTCCGGCTAGTCACCGCTCAAGAGCATCACATTTTACCTCTCTAGTGCCATTACAGAGGCCCAAATAAGGCTGAAACGTACGTCTGGGGTTAGCTGGTTTTTCCGTGCAGAGGGGACTTACCCATCATTTTGGTACTGGACTGCCCTTATGGGTGGGATTAGTATAATATGTATGTGGAAATTTCTCCTCTGTAATGGCACTAGAGAGCTAAAATGTGATGCTGTTGAGCGGTGACTAGCCGTAGAACAGGCCATTGTGCTTTTGTTCATTCTCAGAAGCCTCTCACATCTTTTGGCTTGTTTCTTTTTTTTTTTTTTTTTTGTAAGATGAATCTCTATGGAAGAGCTTGAGTCATAGACAGTGGCTAGAAGCTCAGAGCCTCTCACATCTTTTGGCTTGTTAAAAAAAAGAGCCTTTTGGACACTAGTTGGAGGTGTGTGTAATAATAATGTTAAATAATAGTGTTTTCTTAACTGTAATAACATTTGAAAGAGTCATCTCACAACAGTGGGATTCCTCTTATTTTACTCAGCAGGAAGAATCCTAGAAACATTTTTTTCCATTAAAAAAAAGTTTATTGCCTCTCTTAACCCTTTTAGTGCCAAAGTGACATGCAACACAATGTGTTTCATACCTATCTGGAATTCAAAGGGTTCAGAATATGTTTTTTAATTTGTATCCTAACAGAAATACATATTGGTGATAAGTTAAAATACTGGCTATTAGATTCTGTAGGAATAGTTAGGATTATGTACTAAGTTAAAGTGAACCAGTTCTGGAGAAGTGCGAGTGTCCCACAGGGGGAACAATTGAAAGAAATCCCAAATTCCCATTTATGGAAATTGAACCTTTAAAGTGATTGTAATGTCAAAGAATAATATTATTTTGTATTGTAGATGAAAAAAAAATATTTGTTTTGATTTGAGAGATATTTGCATTGAAAGTTCCCCCTCCCTCCCTTTCTTGTGACGTCAGCGCTCTACTGACAGCAGGAGATCCCGGTCCTGGGACCAGCCAGCGGCTCTACAGCAGAGCTGAAATCACGTTATTTAAAAATAATTACTTCATTGGAACTGTCTACAAAGTGTGTCTGGTGTGCAAACACACTTTGTAGACCATTCCAATGAAGTAGTTCTTTTTAAATAAAGTTATTTCGGCTCTGCTGAAGTGCTTCCTCGAGTCAGCCGAATCCTGCTTTCAGATTTACAGCTGACGTCAGGAGAAGGTGAGGGAGGGAAGAACTTTCAATGTGACTATCTCTCAAACCATAGCGGTTTGAGAGATGGGGTTTGCTGCAAATAATTTTTATTTTTTCATCTGCGATACAAAATAATAATATTCTTTTACATTACTATCACTTTAACCTGTTAAACGTGAGAAGTTTCCAATACAAGATAGTATCCTATTTGCTTTTGCAGCAGCTGATTGACTCTGCACACGGCTATGAAGTCTGTTATATATCAGTACTCCTAAATCTTTCTCTAATAAGTTGTTTCTCATTTAGGGTATATGTAGTATGTTTTTCTGCAAGCCAAATGCATAACCTTATATTTATCTATAACTAGGCAATGGTGCACAGCATTGCCCGTACGATTGGGCACAGCGTGCAGTTCAGGGACCCGTTGGACCTTTGCAGCAGTGAGGCTCGCTCCAGTAATTTTCACAGGAGTCACTCCTATTTGCTGCCTGAGACCGATCTCTGCCTGCCTGCCGCACCTGGTCGGGGCAGACAGCAAACCAGAAATAGAATTTTATATATATTGATAGACCTCGTCTTCTACTTTTTAATGCCATTCACTCAGTTTATGTCACGGTTTGTTACGACTCTCAGACACAAGGTTTAGGTAAAAACACAACTTTATTGAAATAATTAAGATTATCACTTAGGATTGTAAATACATACATATATACATAGAATGAATGGTAAATACAAATAATTCAGACTCTACCGATCTTGCCAAATAACGGGCAAGACAGCCTGGGTAATCAGGAGTAAGAGGCTCTACCGGCCTTGCCAATACCAGGTAAGGTAACCTTCAGATGGAATAATGTACAAGGTTCTACCGGCCTTACCGAAATACCGGGCAAGGCAGCCCAAGTGAACACAACGGTGTAGGCTCTACCGGCCTTGCCAATACCGGGTAAGGCAACCTCCAGATGAACTGAGGTGCAAGGTTCTACCGGCCTTACCAATACCGGGCAAGGCAGCCCAAGTAAACACAACGGTGTAGGCTCTACCAGCCTTGCCAATACCGGGTAAGGCAACCTCCAAATGGACTGAGGTACAAGGTTCTATCGGCCTTACCTTGCTTGATGAGCAAATCACATGTTGCAAAACCCGAATGACATGGACAGTATTTGTAAATACTGTCCCTGTCACATCTCTCTGCCTCCCTCCATCTTACACACTTCTGAGGTGGAGAGAGAGAGAGAGAGACATCGTGTTACAGCATTCCAGATCGTGTTCCAGCATTCCTGTGAAAAAAAGTTTAAAAAAAAAAAAAAAAAAAGAAAAGGACAAAATTAACCCTTTGATCACTGTTCCTGCAGTGATCAATACAGTTCCCCCCATCTGATCACTCTAGTAGTGATCAGTTTGCTGCAGATCAGCATTTGCTGATCTGTGGTACATCCCCCATCCCTCTTGTGTTTTTTTTTTTAATTCTTTTTATTTTTTTTATTTTTTTAATAAAATCTGATTATCTTCTATATTTTAGGTAGTTGGGTAGGTTTAGTGTATACGTGTGTTAGGGAAAGGTTTAGGGTTAGGTTTAGGAGTAGAGTAGGGAAAAAAGACACAAAAAAATATAATAATTATAGTTTAGATAGGTAGTTGACTTGTATACGTGGGTTAGGGTAAGGTTTACGGTTAGATTTAGGTTTAGGAGTAGCGTAGGAAAGGAAAAAAAAAACTCCCAAAAAAACAAAAAAAAAGTTTATTTTATTTAAAAATTGATTTTTAGAATTAATAATTATAGTTTAGATAGGTAGTTGACTTGGGTTAGGTAGGTTCAGGGTATAAGTGGGTTAGGGTAAGGTTTAGGGTTAGATTTAGGTTAAGGGGTAGCGTAGGAAAAAAACCCAAAAAGTTTATTTTATTTAAAAATTGATTTTTAGAATAAATAATACGTGGGTTAAGGTAAGGTTTAGGGTTAGATTTAGGTTTATGGGTAGCGTACGAAAAATAAACAAAAAATTTTTTTTAGAGTAAGTGTACATAATGCAGCGGAGGTACAGTGTAGAAGAGGCATATGCCTTTTTGGCGTCTGACTTAGAAGCCACAGACACTGCGTCAGACTTTGATATAATGCAGTTTTCTGAGAGTGAGAGCAGCTCTAGTGATGACGCTGGACCTTCTGTAAAGAAAAGACGCACTACCCCAAGAGCTGCCCCAGCAACTGCTCCAAGAGCTGCCCCCGGCAACTGCCCCAGCACCTGCCCAAAGACAAGCCAAAAGAGCTGCCCAAAGAAATGCTCCAAGAAATGCCCCAAGTGCTGCCCAAACAAATGCCCCAACACCTGCCACTCCTGATCCTAATGAATGGGTATCACCAACCAATTTATGCCCACAAATCCCAGAATTCACAGGCAACCCAGGACTTCAAATTGATGTGGAAGGATTTACCCATGATAAGTTTTTTTGATTTGTTTTTGGGGGAAGACATTTTGGAGGAAATTGTGTCCCAGACCAATTTGTATGCAGCCCAGTATATTGCCACCAAACCTACAGCTTTCGTTGTTAAGGAAGAAGTATGGAAACTCACAGACATCACAGAATTTAAGCAATTCTGGGCCTTAATAATGGCAATGGGGATAATAAAAAAAGACAAGTATCCGATCCTACTGGAGCAAAAACCCCATATGTGATACCCCTATATTCTCCAAGACTATGACCAGATCCAGGTTTGAATTCATTTTGCACTTTGTGCATTTTAGCGATAATACCCTGTGCCTCCCAAAAGAACACCCCCAGTATGATAGACTGTACAAAATTTGTCCCCTAATAAATCATTTACAGAAAGCTTGCCCAAGTATATATGCCCCAAAAACAAATTTGTGTAGATGAATCCCTAATGAAATATAAAGGCAGGTTAGGGTTAAAGCAATACATCCCCTCCAAGCTCTCCAAGTTTGGTGTTAAATTTTATAAATTGTGTGAAAGTGTCACAGGCCATACCCAGGCTTTTCGAATTTATGAGGGCAAGGACAGCCAACTTGATCCTCCTGGTTGCCCTGTATTTATGTGAACAAATGGGAAAATAGTTTGGGATCTAATTTACCCCTTATTAAATAAAGGTAATCGGTTATTTGTTGATAACTATTACACCAGCCCCCTTTTATTTAAGTCTCTTTTTTGTTTTGACACCGTGGCCTTTGGCAATTGCAGGGAGTTGCCCAAAAAACTTGTAGAAACGAAACTAAAAACTGGGACATCCTTATCTTTGTGCCAACAGGAGCTGCTGGCAGTTAAGTTCAAGGACAGAAAAGATGTCTACATGCTGTCCACCATGCATGAGAACAGAACTGTGTGTAACAGTTGGACTTACCTAGGTAGGAGTCCATCAGTCAGCAGTCAGGTGTATCTATACAGTGGGGCAAAAAAGTATTTAGTCAGCCACCAATTGTGCAAGTTCTCCCACTTAAAAAGATGAGAGAGGCCTGTAATTTCATCATAGGTACACTTCAACTATGAGAGACAGAATGGGGGGAAAGAATACAGGAAATCACATTGTAGGATTTCTAATGAATTCATTGGTAAATTCCTCGGTAAAATAAGTATTTGGTCACCTACAAACAAGCAAGATTTCTGACTCTCACAGACCTGTAACTTCTTCTTTAAGAGTCTCCTCTGTCCTCCACTCGTTACCTGTATTAATAGCACCTGTTTGAACTTGTTATCAGTATAAAAGACACCTGTCCACAACCTCAAACAGTCACACTCCAAACTCCACTATGGCCAAGACCAAAGAGCTGTCGAAGGACACCAGAAACAAAATTGTAGACCTGCACCAGGCTGGGAAGACTGAATCAGCAATAGGCAAGCAGCTTGGTGTGAAGAAATCAACTGTGGGAGCAATTATTTGAAAATGGAAGACATACAAGACCACTGATAATCTCCCTCGATCTGGGGCTCCACGCAAGATCTCACCCCATGGTGTCAAAATGATCACAAGAACGGTGAGCAAAAATCCCAGAACCACACAGGGGTACCTAGTGAATGACCTGCAGAGAGCTGGGACCAGAGTAACAAAGGCTACCATCAGTAACACACTACGCCGCCAGGGACTCAAATCATGCAGTGCCAGACGTGTCCCCCTGCTTAAGCCAGTACATGTCCGGGCCCGTCTGAAGTTTGCTAGAGAGCATTTGGATGATCCAGAAGAGGATTGGGTGAATGTCATATGGTCAGATGAAACCAAAGTAGAACTTTTTTGTAAAAACTCAACTTGTCGTGTTTGGAGGAGAAAGAATGCTGAGTTGCATCCAAAGAACACCATACCTACGGTGAAGCATGGGGGTGGAAACATCATGCTTTGGGGCTTTTTTTCTGCAAAGGGACCAGGACGACTGATCTTTGTAAAGGAAAGAATGGATGGGGCCATGTATCGTGAGATTTTGAGTGAAAACCTCCTTCCATCAGCAAGGGCATTGAAGATGAAACGTGGCTGGGTCTTTCAGCATGACAAAGATCCCAAACATATCGCCCGGGCAACGAAGGAGTGGCTTCGTAAGAAGCATTTCAAGGTCCTTGAGTGGCCTAGCCAGTCTCCAGATCTCAACCCCATAGAAAACCTTTGGAGCGAGTTGAAAGTCCGTGTTGCCCAGCGACAGCCCCAAAACATCACTGCTCTAGAGGAGATCTGCATGGAGGAATGGTCCAAAATACCAGCAACAGTGTGTGAAAACCTTGTGAAGACTTACAGAAAACGTTTGACCTCTGTCATTGCCAACAAAGGGTATATAACAAAGTATTGATATGAACTTTTGTTATTGACCAAATACTTTTTTTCAACCATAATTTGCAAATAAATTCATTAAAAATCAGACAATGTGATTTTATGGATTTTTTTGTCTCATTCTGTCTCTCATAGTTGAAGTGTACCTATGATGAAAATTACAGGCCTCTCTCATCTTTTTAAGTGGGAGGACTTGCACAATTGGTTTCTGACTAAATACTTGTTTGCTCCACTGTATAATTACTGTGTGCAACAGAAGCACTTACCTAGGTAGGAGTCCATCATACAGCAGTCAGGTGTATCTATATAATTAATGTGTGTAAAAGAAGGACTTAGCTAGGTAGGAGTCCATCATACAGCAGTCAGGTGTATCTATATAATTACTGTGTGTAACAGAAGGACTTACCTAGGTAGGAATCCATCATACAACAGTCAGGTGTATCTATATAATTACTGTGTGTATCATAAGGACTTACCTAGGTAGGAGCCCATCATACAGAAGTCAGGTATCCTATATAATAATTCGCTAAAACGTGTGTAATGCCGCGTCATGCCCAGTAGACACTGCTGCGTGTGTTGCAGTCATACGCAGTAGAGACGGCCCGCGCCGGGGCTGATGCAGAGCTCCCGGGAGGCATTGGCACTGTGGCCCGTATAACGGGCTCTTCAACTACTACTACTAATTACTGTGTAAAAGAAGTACTTCCCTAGGTAGTAATCCATCATGCAGCAGTCAGGTATATCTATATAATTTCTGCGTGTAACAGAAGGACTTTCATAGGTAGGAGTCCATCATACAGCAGTCAGGTGTATCTATATAATTACTGCGTGTAACAGAAGGACTTACCTAGGTAGGAGTCCATCATACAGCAGTCAGGTGTATCTATATAATTACTGCGTGTAACAGAAGGACTTACCTAGGTAGGAGTCCATCATACAGCAGTCAGGTGTATCTATATAATTACTGCGTGTAACAGAAGGACTTACCTAGGTAGGAGTCCATCATACAGCAGTCAGGTGTATCTATATAATTACTGCGCGTAACAGAAGGACTTACCTAGGTAGGAGTCCATCGTACAGCAGTCAGGTGTATCTATATAATTACTGCGTGTAACAGAAGCACTTACCTAGGTAGGAGTACATCATACAGCAGTCAGGTGTATGTATATAATTACTGTGTGTAACAGAAGGACTTACCTAGGTAGGAGTCCATCATACAGCAGTCAGGTGTATGTATATAATTACTGTGTGTAACAGAAGCACTTACCTAGGTAGGAGTCCATCACACAGCAGTCAGGTGTGTCTATATAATTACTGTGTGTAACAGAAGCACTTACCTAGGTAGGAGTCCATCATATAGCAGTCAGGTGTATCTGTATAATTACTGTGTGTAACAGAAGAACTTACCTAGGTAGGAGTCCATCACACAGCAGTCAGGTGTATGTATATAATTACTGTGTGTAACAGAAGTACTTACCTAGGTAGGAGTCCATCATACAGCAGTCAGGTGTATCTATATAATTACTGTGTGTAACAGAAGCACTTACCTAGGTAGGAGTCCATCACACAGCAGTCAGGTGTATCTATATAATTACTGTGTGTGACAGAAGCACTTACCTAGGTAGGAGTCCATCATACAGCAGTCAGATGTATCTATATAATTACTGTGTGTGACAGAAGCACTTACCTAGGTAAGAGTCCATCATACAGTAGTCAGGTGTATCTATATAATTACTGTGTTGCAGTATGTAGTTGCTGTGTGCAACAGACTTACGGAGGTAGATGTCCATCATACATCATTTAGGTATAGCTATGCAATTACCGTGTGTAACTGAACCACTTATTAAGATAGTTGTTCGATGTGCAAGTTCAGAAGCTTTTACGAAGCAAATTTTCTATACATTGTTGTTTAGATTATTCAATATAATCAACAGAACAAGACCAGTTATCAATAATTAGAAACTACCAAGTTAGATATGCCTAGACAATGCCTTCTGTTAAATCAAGAGACTTTTACTGGTATAGGTATAGTTGAAGAAGTAGTAAACCTTTAGTATGAATATAAAAGAAAACAGTATATAGGATGTTTACTGCTGAGTAAAATGAGCCATCTCCCAATCATGGGAGATATTTATTCCAAAGTTATTGTAGTTTGAATGATTATTTATTTGTTTACATTGACATTTCCACCTGATCCAGAAAGTTCTCCAGTTTCACAGGTGTCCTTACAGTTATTCTATTGCATTTTATGAGAGACACGAGTCCCTGGATACAGTTCTCCATAGAATGTGATAGAAGGAACTCCATCAATCATTTTGAACATGTATAACTTTTGTGTAAAACATCTCCCTGCTTTTTTAGTGTTCTTGATTTACTTAGCAGAAAGACTCCTACAATATGTTATCACGTAATAAAACTACTAAACATCCAGGGGAGTGTGGTCTGATGCCTTCTTGCGGTTGTGGTCCAGAAGCTGGGGTGGATGTGAGTTGTAGTCCTTGTCAGCTGGAGGTCCTTGATTCCTTTCAGTGCTGACAGGGTAATGGAACTATTTTCAGTGGGTGGGTGACTGAGTTGTGAGTCGTTTCCCGAGGCCTGAACAAGTCTGCTTTGGATGTGAACCAGCATGACCTAGCGACACATCTACTTCTCATTATGAGCGTTAAATAAAATCACCAAGCCCAGCAGCGGGGTTACATGATTACAATTTCTTTTCGCAGGTCCGTCGGTTTATTTATTACTACTCCTGAAATATTTCACTCATCAATACCAATTACTATTACGCAGTGAACAGTTATGCTTTCTTCCCCCTTTCTCAAACGGTTTGCCTTCATATTTAATTAACAGCAATGTCCTTATTACAAGAGTTCTTCAATTGTATTCCTCCTTCCCTCCATCGGTCCAGTTATCCCTGAAGTGCAATACAATCTAATGTATTTGGTGTGATGTATAGTGCTTTGGAAGAGGCAGGTGGAGGCATTTGCTCTGTAAATAACAGGGTTTTTTTTTTCCTTCCCTTATTTACACTTAACCCTTTGAGTGCCAGAGGGATATGGAAGCATTTAATTTTTTGGATCTTTATCCAAAAGCATTTATTTTTTTGGATCTAATTCAGGGCTTCCTGAATGGCCTGCAGCTGCGCAGGGAGCCCTGAATTCCATGACGTCATGGTTCGCAATGCATTGGTCTGCAATTCGTTGAGTATCCCTCTGGCACTCAGATGGTTAAGGACTAGAGGCCCACTTCCGAGGAAGAAGTCCTTTTGTTGCTTCAGCAGGGACAAGCTGAAAATAACGCCCTGCATGAGAATATTGATGCTAACGTATAGGGAACACTGGTGTAACTTGCACCGTGAGCATTGTCATCAGTTATAGAGCAAGAGTCTTAATGTGGAACTTTCATCAGATTAATATTGAGCCCCAAATGATAATTGGGCATGTCTCCCTTGTAAAACCCGGTGGGCCAATGGGGGAGGACAACTAGGGTTTGGAGGGGTGGAGACTTGATTGGTAAACTGCACACTGGAAGCTGAATTCTTATATAATGTGCCTCACTTCTTAATTATACTTGCGAGGGTTCAATAAGTAAGGTAAACAGGAATACCAGGCTAGTAAAGGGACACTAAGACCTTCTAAAATTAACCCTTTGAGTGCCAGAGGGGTAAGCAACACTGCGTACATCAATGTATTGCATACCCCTCTGGTACTTAACCCTTTGAGTGCCAGAGTGGTATGCAACACGTTGCTTTGCAATGCGTTGCGTACCACTCTGGCACTCAAGAGGTTAACGGAATAGTAATGTTTCACAAAAACAGCCGCTCCTATTAATCTTCATAGTACTTGGGCCATGGAGAGTGTTATTTCAATACTCTTAGAGTTGTAGTTCAAGAGTAATTGAATGATAAAGTATCCCCCTCCTGCCCCTTTTACCTAGTGTAACACTGCTCACCTCAGAGCAGCAGGGAGTGCCCGGATGGATCACAGAGAGGGACAATCTTCAGTGATCATAAGGAAAAACCTGTCATGGGGGTAGGGTTTTCCTTATGATCACAGTAAGAAGATTGTCCCTTGCTGTGATCTGTCCGGTCAAGAGACCAGATTCCACATCTGAGGGGAGGTGGCTTACACTAGGTAAAAGGGGTGGGAGGGGGATACTTTATCAGTCAATTACTCTTGTACTACAACTCTGACAGTATTGAAATAATACTCTCCATGGCCCAAATTCTATGAAGATAAATTGAATCTGCTTTTATTGTGAAACATTACTATCCCTTTAAAGGGTTATGCTTATCATGTTCTGTGGGTGGAGTTTGTGTCCTGTGGTCCAGCAACTGTCATGTCTGCCACTATGGCCATGATGACATCTATGACTGATTCAAGATGTTATTTCTTGAATCATGGAGCGAGGGAAAATTCATAAGGGCCATTAGGGTTTGCTGCTCATAATATGGTAAGTTGGGGATGTTATTCTTAGTATGGTTTCCTTTTGCTTTAACCTTTAGAGTGCCACACAATGCGTTGGCACTCAAATTTTTAATTAGTACTGGTTGTTTTGTCCACAGAGGCAAAAGGTTTTTTTGTTGTTTTTTGTTTTTTTTGCAGGAATTCAAGTCCAAAAGAAAACCTGACTGTGCACCCTTCTGGTGCACAAGGGGTTACAATACTAGATAAAAGTGTAGCATTCCTCTATAATAAAGAGGAGTCCTATATGATTCCATGACCCTTCACATGTGTCACCTTCTCTCCCACTTCCTGGGAACGTGACACTAGCAGTGACACACAGACACGTTCAGGTTTTCCCGTCTCATTAAGGCAGATACAGGGTTTTCACTATTTCCAATAACTAGATGGGCAGTTAAATTTAGATCTGTAACCTCTGTATTACTTCAAGTGGAAGGACCGTTCAGCGTACATATCCGTTAAAGGAGCAGTAAACTTTTTTTTATGAAAAAATATATATTGTAGGGATTTTCCTATTAAGTAAAATAAGGGTACTCTTACTGCAGAGAGACTTATATTTCCAGAGTTATTACAGTTTAAACCCATGTTTTTTTACATTAGCAGTGCCCTCTAGTGGTCAAATTCTAATTAGATTTCCCGTTAGATTGTAATGGAGAGGAAAGTCAGAAAAG
The DNA here is from genome assembly GCA_037306005.1 of Rhinophrynus dorsalis. Lineage (NCBI taxonomy): Eukaryota > Metazoa > Chordata > Amphibia > Anura > Rhinophrynidae > Rhinophrynus > Rhinophrynus dorsalis. The sequence continues at coordinate 22,297,022 of CM074723.1, forward strand.
TCAGAGACGTAACAGTTCTCCATAGAATGTGACAGAAACTGCCTGTCACTTCCTGTCAGTTAGAACTATCAGGAAGTAAACACAGTAAATTCACTTCCTGTCAGTTAGAGCTATCAGGAAGTAAACACACAGTAAACTCACTTCCTGTCAGAACTATCAGGAAGTAAGCACAGTAAATTCACTTCCTGGTTATTTGAACGGCTATAAATTTTGAATAAAACATCTGACAGCGATGGGCGTGACCTTGTTTTATTCAGCAGGAAAAGCTCTATAAAATACGTGTTTTTATAAAAAAAAAGTTTACTGCTCATTTAAATCTAAACTTTGCAAAAGGATAGTCTTCGGTGGAATTAACGACAAAGCCATTTGCACAAAATCTTAAAGAGCAATTCTCGTGGACACCAGCCGTACTGCTGGAAAAAATAAAATTTCTGACTGATTTAAAGCAAAACTTTCACTTTGTATAAAGTCGCCCTGCAATAATTAAAGGGAACATTCACCTAAAAAAAAAATTTGAGCAAGGGTTTTAGTCTATAAAACAAGGTTAGCGCTGCACTTCCGCCTTGTGCGGCACAGTGGAGCAGAACTTCACGTCCACTCTTCCCTTCGTAGATGTATTTCTGTGGGCTAACGTTACAGCAAGCTCCATACTGTGTACCGCACAAGGCGGAAGTGCCCGATTATAAGACTTAATATTTCCACTAGTAGGTAAGTTAAAAAAAAAACAAAAAAAACCAAACTTGTTTTATGGATTAAAAACCTTGCTCAATTTTTTTTTTTTTAGGTGAATGTTCCCCTTTAAGTATATGGTGACTAGCTTGATGATACTTCTATTACCTCTCAGAAGTGGCAGGTTCTACAGTAATCCTTAATGTTCAGAGACAGGAAGCCAGGCATCAGCGCAGACATCTTGTCTTCGAGACGTCTACGGGCCTGCGTTGTCAGTCCCGGTCTCCTCTAAGAGGCCTTGCACTGTGCCATAAGACACCGGAAGGGACTGACGGCGCAGGTGCACAGACTGCACTAACCTGGCCGCCAATCTCCGTAGATTAAGGATTTCTTTAGAATCTGGTACTTCTGAGAGGTAACAGACGTATTATGAAGCTGGTCGCCGTATGTTTAATTATTGTAGGGTGACTATATACTAAATTAAAGTTCTGCTTTAAATGGTGCGTTTATTCCTATGAATACACAATCACTGGAAGCTGTGTAAATATATGATGGGCCTTACTCTTTATGTACTTTTCTTCCTAACTATTTACTCTCCTTAAAGGGATAATAATGGTTAATTTTAAGTTGATTTAATATTGTAGACATTAAAAAAAGGTTAACATTGATGTCTTATTTCTCAAATCTTCATGGTTTAAGAGATATAACTTGCTAAAGTTAACTTTTCCTGGCTGTTTTACTCAAGCCTGCCATCTAGCTGACAGCTACAGATTACAGTCATTTGACCAGACAGAGGCTCTTCAGCTGAGCTGAAATCACGCCATTTAGAAATAAATACTTCATTAAAACAGTCTGCAAAGTGTGCTTACAAGCTAGGCACACTTTGTAGACCGTTCCAAATGAAGTATTTATCTTTAGATATAGTTATATCGGCGCTGCTGAAGAGCCGCATCTGGTCAAGCAACCAGAATCTGCTTCTGACAGCTTTACAGCTCGTCAAGCAGAAAGGGGACGGACCAGAGTACTTTATTTTCCTATATCTCTCGAACCATAACTGTTTGAGAGATACGATTAAGTGCAAGTACTCTCTTTTAATTGTATATACCATATAGTTAATACTTTTTTTCCTAACATTACTATCCCTTTAACCCTTTGAGCACCAGAGGGATGCACAAGGCATTGCAATCCTTTGCAATCCCCTTTGGAGGTCAAATGGTTAATACATTAGGGGTTTTTCCTTACGGGTGACAGAACTATAGTAGCCCCCCGGTAAGATTATGTTACTCATGTTCTTATACGCATTTCCAACGATTAGCAGATGAAGGAAGGGTAAGCCTGACAAACGTCCCACGTGAGAGCCAGACAATGTTACCGTGCACTCGTGTGTTGGTCATTGAAATGAACATCAAATCCTACGTAAGTATTCGTGTGCAAGGTGCGTTGGTATCCCCATAGATGTCTGTGCAGACCTTCCTTACTGCATCTTTCCTGTGTTCTCTGTAAATGCAATAAAGATGTAGTGTGCGGGACTTTAAAACATAGAAACATAGAATCTGATGGCAGATAAGAACCATTTCGGCGCATCTAGTCTGCCCATTTTCCTACAGTATGCATTTATGCGAAACACCAGAAGATCTGAGTTATAAAGAGAGACTAGCCACACTGGGTTTGTTTACATTAGAGAAGAGACGTCTAAGGCAGTGGCGTAACAATAGGGGTCGCACCTGCAACTGGGCCCGTCACTCCAAGGGGCCCAGCCGCCCCCTGCGAACCCATCGCCACTCGCCCACAGCCCTGCCCGCAGCAGCTCAGCTGATCTCCCGGCGCTCTAGTAATGCAGAGTGCTGGGAGATGACATCATCTCTCAGCGCTCTGCATAACTGAGAACCGCGCGGGAGATGGAGGTAGGAAATGTACATGGGGCAACGTGAAGATGGGGGTGGGCCGGGCCCGGCAGCAATTTCTGCACTAGGGCCCGGTGGCTTCTAGTTACGCCACTGGTCTAAGGGGTGATATGATTACCATTACAAATACATTGAAGGCCAGTACAACTTTCAAATTATTTACTCAAATAGCTGAGCTAAGAACAAAAGGTCATCAGCGGGTTTAAATCTCCATTTAAATCACTGGGGATTTTTTAGTCCTCCCCTATTGTTCAGAATTTCTCATACTTTTCACTTGAACATACGTCCCGATAAGACGCTCTTGTGATGTTTAGCCAATAAAATGTCTGTACATACAGAGCTGGTCCATATACTCGCGTGCAAATGGGGTAAAATTCTGGAGCAAACCAACTGCACCATAAGGAACAAATATAAATTCCCATTGATTTTAACCCCTTAACAACCAGCCGACACGGCTCATGGATGGCCGTTAAGGACCACGGGTCATTTTTTTTGTCTTAATGGATTCTGGGGTCGCCGAGCTGCGTGTAGTAGCCGTGTGGTAACCCCGGAATTACATGACGTGCCAGTACCGTCACCTCTCCTTAAGTGTCGGAACTGATGTGACAGTCCTGGCACTTCAAGGGTCGTTAAGTGGTTAATATAGTTTTTAATACCTGGAATTCTAGCGAGTTCTCCAGTGCATTGCTTTGCAGTGCGCTGAGACATTCAAGGGGTTAAAAGCCCCATTTAAAGGAGCAGGAAACATTGTTTTATGAAAAGATATATATGGTAGGGTGCTTCCTGTTGAGTAAAATAAGTGTACTACCACTGCTGAGATATGCATACTTACAGAGTTAATGCAATTTAAACCTGTTTTTTTTTTTTTTTATTTTTTTTTTTTAAACTACAATAACAGTGCCCTCTAGTGGTCCAATTCCAATTCGTTCTCCTGTTACATTCTAATGGAGAGGAAAGTCAGTGACTTACAGTTCTCCACAGAATGTGACAGAAACTGCTGAGTCACTTCCTGTCAGTTAGATCTATCAGGAAGTAAAAACACTGTAAATTCACTTCCTGATTATTTGAACTGTTATAACTTTTGAATAAAACAACTGACAGCAGTGGGAGTGACCTTGTTTTACTCAGCAGGAAAAGCTCTATAATATATAGATTTTCGTATAAAAAGTTTACTGCTCCTCGTTATGGTGCACTTGGTTCGCTTACAGAATTGATCCTCTTTTCCTTTCTCAGTCTTTCATAAATACCCTAAGATATTTTGTGTAGCTGCGTATCGAATCTGCCACTCCCCCCCTCTTTAACCCCTTAAGGACCAGTGAGGTACTAAAAGGGTTAAGTTGGTGAAGCAGGACCCCTCTAAATAATACAGATGTTACAGATATAAAATTCATTATCTAACTGCTTTATGCGTTTTGCAAATGGCCGTTTGTCGTTAAAAAATTGTTTGAGCTGCCCCTCCCCTGTTAAATGACGTTATTTTCAAAGCTACAACAAATTGCCTTGTTATGTGTTTTCTTTTGAAATATCACAAAACCTATATCCGTGCTAATGAGAATATTAGCTGGAAAGTGCATCTGCGTCGTGACTTCTGACACAACCAATCAGAGTGGGTGAGAACAGCGGAGATGCAGGGTCAGGGTGTCAGGTGAGACTCTTCATTATAAAGGAGTATTACACTGTTATCATGCTGCTTACAAGAGAATTACCTCCTAATAATAAACCTTACTTTACCTTTACTGTGGTCAGAAAATCCTAATGACCCCTATGAATCTTGCACACCCCTCTGGTCCTTAAAGGGTTAAAATACATTTACTAATTTAATAGGGCTTTCTCAATGGTAGTCCCACAGCTGTTAAACAATACAAATGTTATTACAATGTAGACTTTTATTTATTTATTTATTATTTTGGACATTAAACTGCAGTTCCCTATTACGGCTGCCAGGTGGCGCTGTTTGCATACTATAGAGGGTTGTAGTTGAAGTCTTAAGCTCTCCCAAACAGTGCATTACAAAAAATTTGTCGTCTGGTCACTTGTCGGTGCTGTTGGTGCTAAGTTTGATTTAACAAACATAAGTTTGGGCTGTAATAACATTTACCAGAGAAGTCTCCAACGCATTGCACTGGATACATATCTAGCACTCAGATAGTTTAAATGAAATGTCTCCCAATAGTTGGAATACCCTGGTTTTCCTCATCATAAAATGTCACTGCTCTTTTAACCCTTTGAGTGCCAGCGCATTGCTTATATTGATAGACACAAGATTGTCCCTCATTGCGATCTGTCCGTTCAAGCGACCAGTTTTCAGATCCGAGGGAAGCAAGCGTGACATAGGAAAAAGGCGCTGGAGGGGCAGACTTAAAAACACCACAAAGAATACAATGTAATGGACACATTGAATGGTACAGATAGAAAAGTAATAGTGTACATTATTATTGCTCCCTACCAATTTATTCCACCCCCAAAGGTGGAAACAGATAGTTTCTAGCAATCTAATAAGGCAGAGAGAGAGGGGTGATTGTCTGGACATGTGAGTAATTAATTATGCAACTTTATATGACCAAGTCAGAGAACAAAGCTCTGTTGAGATAACAAAAATAAAGAAAATTGTTCTTCCTTGAAAAAAAGATAACATTTTTAACACCTTAAGGTCCAGTGACGTGTCAGGACCGTCACTTCTGTTTTTCCCTAAAGGACCAGTGACGGTCCTGACACGTCATGTATTTTTTACTCGCAGTGCTCCTGGGGATCGCTGTGAGTAGTAGCGGGGACTGAAATTGACTGCTCCAAGACCGGAGCGATCACTATCAGTTCCCCTTTCTGCATGCTGGCACATGTGATCAGTCACGTGTGCCGGAGCGTCAAACTTCCCCATCTGGTCCTTAAAGGAGCAGTAAACTTTTTTTATGAAAAAATATATATTGTAGGGATTTTCCTATTGAGTAAAATAAGGGTAATCCCACTGCCGAGAGATTTATATCTCCAGAGTTATTATAGTTTAAACCCATGTTTTTTTACATTGGCAGTGCCTTCTAGTGGTCAAATTCTAATTAGATTTCCTGGTAGATTCTAATGGAAAGGAAAGTCAGAAAAGTCAGAGACATACAGTCCTCCATAGAATGTGATAGAAACTGCCTGTCACTTCCTGTCAGAACTATCAGGAAGTGACCACAGTAAATTCACTTCCTGGTTATTTAAACTGCTATACATTTTGAATAAAACATCTGACAGCGATAGGAGTGACCTTGTTTTATTCAGCAGGAAAAGCTCTATAAAATATGTGTTTTCATAAAAAAAGTTTACTGCTCCTTTAAAGGACAGTCATCCCTGAAACTGCTGGTCCTTAAGAGGTTAAAGGGATGGTAATGTTTAAATTTAAGTTTATTTTATATTGTAGGCATTAAAAAAAAGAAGTACAACGATGTAAGTCTTATCCTGCTGGGGCAGCAGTAGATTCTGGTCATTTGACCTGACGGTGGCTCTTCAGCAGAGCCGAAATTGCTTTATTTAGAAATAAATACTTAATTGGAATGGTCTACAAAGTGTGCTTGCAAACCAGGCATACATTGTAGACAGTCCCAAAAAAGTATTTATTTCTAAATAGCACAATTTCGGCCCTGCTGAAGAGCTACCGTCCTGTCATATGACTGGTATCTGCTGCTGCCCCATAGAGCACTGAAACAGTCTGGGGGGGGGGGGGCTTTAGTCAGTTATATCTCTCAAACCATAAAGGTTCGAGAGATAAGACTTACATCGTTGTACTTATTTTGCTTATGCCTACAATATTAAATAAACTTAAATTTAAACATTAATATCCCTATAACCCCTTGAATGCCAGAGGGGTATGCAACGCATTGCTTTGCAATGCATTGCGTACCCCTCTGGCTCTCAAAGGGTTAATGAACAGACAAAGCTAGTTGTTTTTTTTTTTAAAGAGACCCACAACCTTGATGACAATCTAATTGATGAGTGTTTGAATAGGAAGTGTCTTCTGCTCCTCACATTAACGCAGGGAGCACGGTTAGATCTCCAGGGAGACCGGTATTTACGTAGGATTAACCCAACTGATCTAATGTGCCCGTGTTTAGCTGCTGAAGCATCTAACAGCCGTTACATAATATCCCAGATAAGAAGATGGCAGCAGGACATTGCTGGTGGGGCGATCTGGGGCCTTTCCCTGCACTGCCAGCTCATCAGAAATAATTTTAATCCTTCCCTGGCCTTGCATGTCAGGACCTTCCAGAACCGAATTAGCTGTGCGCGTAGCAGATCCTGTGTATCTGCAAAGGTTCCTTAACCCATTGTATGCTAGAAAACTATCCATTGCACTGTGATCATCCAAGTGTTTGAGATCTTAAAAACATTACTGAGAAAAACTGGAGCAATTCTTTTCAAAGTAATTGCACCATAAGGGAGAAATAAAATGTCCCATAATGACGATTGCTTTAGATGGAGCGTTTAACCCCTTGAAAATTTGAGAGGTCTCTGACCCATTCCTTGTGGGAACACACCTGCCAGTGAAGATGATTTGGATTGTGTGGCCAGGCAGATCAGGTGGACAGTCGATCGTGATTCAGCAACTGTCAGGCTGATCCTGTGACAGACATTGTTAGAAATAAAATGACTGTCTCTTTAAACGTATTTTAAATAACCATCTACATCCATAATGTACTAAGTCAAGTCAGCTTTAATAGATATGTAAGAATAGCCAAGGGTCATGTACATCAGAGGCGTATGTTCCAATCCTTCAAAATATATATATAGATAACACGTGGTTTCTTTATGATGATCGAGCTAATTACATTTCATGATATAATGTGACTCGACAGTGTATATATCCATTTTTGAACATATGCAAACTGATTACATATGTAGTTCTATTTTCGTGAGGCAATGACCATGTTTAGAGACGCCTAAACTGTATACATTAGTCATCCATTAGATCAGTGGTTCTCAACCTGTGCCCTCGGTGGCTACTAACAGGCCAGGATTTGAGAATTTCCTTTTATGAGCACAGGTGAGTTAATCAATACAACTGAGCCTCTGATCAACACACTTGTGTTCTAGCAGGGAAATTCCTAAGTCCTGGCCTGTTAGTGGCCACTGAGGGCATGGGTTGAGAACCTCTTCATTAGATACTTGTGTTAAAGGAGCAGTAAACTTTTTTTTATGAAAACACAAATTTTATAGAGAATTTCCGGCTGAATAAAACAAGGTCACTCCCACTGCTGTCAGATGTTTTATTCAAAATTTATAGCAGTTTAAATAATCAGGAAGTTAATTTACTGTGCTTACTTCCTGATAGCTCTAACTGACAGGAAGTGACTCAGCAGTTTATATCACATTCTATGGAGAACTGTATGTGTCTGACTTTTCTGACTTTCCTCTCCATTAGAATCTAACAGGAAATCTAATTAGAATTTGACCACTAGAGGGTACTGCTAATGTAAAAAAAACATGGGTTTAAACTGTAATAACTCTGGAAATATAAATCTCTCTGCAGTGGGAGTACCCTTATTTTACTCAATAGGAAAATCTCTACAATATATATTTTTTTCATAAAAAAAGTTTACTGCTCCTTTAAGAAGGATAGGACAGCATATACCATCTTGCTGTAAGCTTTACTATCAAAAGCTGTTCACCATCAAGCTTCCTGTAAGATCCTGTTATGCCAAATTAAATATTCTCTACTTATCTTCATGACTTTCTGTCACTCTCTCTGCAGTCGAAGGATTTAACCCTTCAGATGCTGTTTAACATTGGCGAACTACAGACTTTAATCTGTGAGACTTTAAAGTCTCACAGATCGGTCTCTTGTGGCTGCAATCACATTGCTCACAGATTGGTTGGGAAGGGTAGTCTAACTACTCCTTAGCAGTATTTGGGGACTGTGAGAACAAGTGCAGCCAGTGACACAGACATCCTTGTTTGGCTCAGCCACCTGACAGGGTCACCCCTCCACCAAACAGGTGACAAACAGATCTGGCTCTTCACATTGCGTTTCTGGGCTTTTTCCTAAGTCTGCTGTCTTAGGAATGGACTTAGTAGAATGTGATAGTTGCCCTTTAAATTTCCACTGTCACCTGTCCACATCCTCACTTCACCTGGAGCATCCAACTCTACTGAATTTGCATGATTGTCAACTGGTACTGGCAGACAGGGAACGGCAGGTGAGAGGAAGAGTTGTGTGGAATGTTAGTATCTCACTGGTATGTAGTGGCATGTGAGAGTAGTGTGGAATCTTAGTATCTCTCTGCCAGGGGGTAGCAGGTGACAGGGAGAGTAGTGTGGAATGTTAGTATCTTATTGGTAGGGAGTGGCAGGTGAGAGGGAGAGTAGTGTGGAATGTTAGTATCTCTCTGGCAAGGAGTGGCAGGTGGGAGTGAGCAGTATGGAATGTTAGTATCTCTCTGGCAAGGAATGGCAGGTGAGAGGGAGAGTAGTGTGGGTGAGTAGTGTGAAATGTTATTATCTTTCTGTCAGGGTAGTAACAGGCGTGAGTGAGAGCAGTATGGAATGTTAGTATCTCTCTGGCAGGGAGTGGCAGGTGAGAGGGAGAGTAGTTGTGGAATGTTAGTATCTCTCTGGCAGGGAGTGGCAGATGAGGGGGAGAGTAGTGTGGAATGTTATTATCTCTCTGGCAGGGGAGTAGCAGGCAAGAGTGAGAGCAGTGTGGATGTCAGTATGTGAAGGTCAGAGAGTGGCAGGTGAGAGGGATTGCATTGTGGAATATTGGTATTTTTCTGGCAGGTAATTAAAGTTGGGATGGATAAAAGTGATGTTTGTTAGTATCTGCCTTTCAGTGGGTCTCAGGTGGGAGAACAGTGTGTAATGTTTGTATCTGGTTGGCAGGGATGATGACAATTGTAGTAGTGAGCAGTGGAGAGGCCTCAGGTTGCCCACCAATGCTTTATACCATTGGTTACCAGGCCTCTCCCCAGGGACCTTTAAAAGGTGTCACTGCACAAGTGAGTTAATCAGTCATTTAATGAACTCACCTGTGCACAGGCAGGTTAACCCTAAAGATATGGCCTGTCACTGGTTCCTGAAGAGAGGATTGAGGGCCCCTACCATCTATCTGGAATGAGCAACCTGTGGCCCTCCAGTTCAGATTACAAGTCCCATTAACTGATGATGGGAACTATAGTACTGAATCGCCAGGGGGCATAATGTTGCCCACCAATACTTTATACCAATGGTTCCAAAACACTGTCCTCATGGACTGTTACAGACTTGTGTACAGGTGAGTTAACCAGAGGCCCAGACATTTCATTATCTCACCTGTGCGCAAGCAGGGACACCCTAACGATATGGTCTATTAGGGGTCCCCGAGGAGATGGCTGAGAATCGCTGTATTAGAGTGTATGAATTTTTTTGTGAATACCACCACATACTCCATTAACCCTTTGAATGCCAGAGAAGTGTGAAATGCATTACTACTCAATGTGTTGTACACCCCTCTAGTGGTCAGACGGTTAACTTTAATGAGGTCCAGCCCAGGCCCCCGAATGCCTGTCCTCTAGCCCAGGAAGGTTGAGTGAAGTTACTCTAATATCCTCTATGACTTTTTTTTATTACCTAATGTAAAACAAAGTGCAGGCGGGAGGAACACCACAATACGCCCTGATACGCCCACTCACATCCCCACTCTCTCCACGTGGCACAAAGCAGTAAATGGAGACTGGGCAGATTTAGAATTAGGAAATCGGTTCTAGCTCCTAGTGCAGAGTCGTATTAGTACAGTTTACTATTGAAAAGTCACCTTCTATTTGGGGACCATCAAAAGGGTGATATCAGAATGTTGCCAAAATTAATAGGGCAACATTTTGATGTTGCGCACTTAAGGGTTACCCTGCAATGGTCGCCAAATAGAGGGCAACATTTCAGAGTTGGTGTTCCTCATTTGTTCTCTGTTCCTCAGCTTATGGGAACTCTTACCTCCCCAGGATTAAAGCGGAACTAACACCCCTACAAGATGTAGCTTCAAAGAGAGTGTTATAATCTGTTAGAACGCGCTGTGTAATTATTATTTTTTTTTTAACGTGTTATTAAAGAATAAACCGTAATTGTAAAAAGTACCTGGTGACGTCTTCCCCCCAGAAAAGGGCATTGCGCATGTCAGCAACACAGTCGATCGGCTTTCTTGTAACTCCCCCCGGCTACATGAAAACACCTACGTCATCAGGTTTAGATTTTCGGACCAGCACGAGAATCTAAACCTGATGACGTAGTTGCCAGAGGGTGTCTAACGCATTGCAATCAAAGGGTTAATAGTCACCCTACATGTCCATATACAACTTTACATCTCCAAAGTTCTACATGGCCATGCAGGGTGACCCTTAACCCTTTGACTGCCTCTGACCAGGGTAGCTTGTCTGATGCCCCCAATCGGACCAGCCAGCTGCTAATTGGTAGTGAGTTGCCCCTTAGTCCTGCCAGTTGGAGCTTCTCCCTTCTTAATAAACTGCCTGGGAGACTCTGTGCACAAGGTGGTTTTTGGGTTTGGAGGATAAACCCATAAAACCTCTTCCCTGCTGTAAAAAAAGCACTGATACCTCTCTGGCAGCCAAAGGGTTAAGTGTGCGGTTATCTTCTTCAGTACAACCCTTTTTATGGGGCAAACTGAGAGGACGTTCCAGGCTGGAGGAGGAGAATCTTAATCCTGGGGAGGTAAGAGTTCCCATAAGCAGAGGAACACAACAATTGAGGAACACCAACACTGAAATGTCCCCCTCTATTTGGCAACCATTGCAGGGCGACCTTTAAGCGTGCAACGTCAGAATGTCACACTTTTGATGTGGGCAACATTCTGATGTCACTCTTTTTATGCAGACGACATTATGATGTTGCCCTTTTGATGGGAGCCAAATAGAGGGCGTCTTTTCAATAGTATACCTATCAGTACATGGTCCCTTTATTTTTGTGAGCAAATATTCCTTCTGCTTCCAGCGAGCCAATATTTCCTTTTTATCTGCGTATAAAGCAATATAGAGATGACACCGGCTGTATATTATGTATTGTAGAGGAAGAAAGGCCCAGAAAGATTCATGGTAAAAAGAAAAAGCCTTGTCTCTTGGTGATCTCTTTATGTCTGTGTATGCAGAAAGCATAAGCAGAACAATTCTGGGGGAAACAAATGCATCGTATGGGACTGATAAATATCTATCATTTTAACATACCTCCCAAATCCCTCTGTCCCACTTTCCCACCCTGGTGTCCCTGTGTTTAGGAGATCAGACTGTGTGGTGTATATATAAGTGTATAACCCTGGCGTCCCTGTGTTTAGGAGATCAGACTGTGTGGTGTGTATATAAGTGTATCACCCTGGTGTCCCTGTGTTTAGGAGATCAGACTGTGTGGTTTGTATATAAGTGTATCACCCTGGTGTCCCTGTGTTTAGGAGATCAGACTGTGTGGTGTGTATATAAGTGTATCACCCTGGTGTCCCTGTGTTTAGGAGATCAGACTGTGTGGTTTGTATATAAGTGTATCATTACCCTGGTGTCCCTGTGTTTAGGAGATCAGACTGTATGGTGTGTATATAAGTGTATCACCCTGGTGTCCCTGTGTTTAGGAGATCAGACTGTGTGGTGGGTGTATAAGTGTATCACCGTGGTGTCCCTGTGTATAGGAGATCAGACTGTGTGGTGTATATAAGTGTATCACCCTGGTGTCCCTGTGTTTAGGAGATCAGACTGTGTGGTGTGTATATAATTGTATCACCCTGGTGTCCCTGTGTATAGGAGATCAGACTGTGTGGTGTGTATAGAAGTATATCACCCTGGTGTCCCTGTGTTTAGTAGATCAGACTGTGTGGTGTATATAAGTGTATCAAATTGCTCTACAGCAATAAAACTCACATTAATGCTTGTTTAAACTTCACTATATGTGTTTATAAATTACTCTGTGTAAATAAAAAACTATGGTCTTGTTATAAGTCATTTATTCAGTTACACAAGGAGGTGTCAATAGGTCATGAAATAGCCTAAAAAGATTGGTAATGCCCCTCCCACCAGACACGCCTCCATCAACACCTCCTAATTCACAGGTGTCCCTCTTTGGCAATTTGAAATGTTGGGAAGTATGTTTTAAATGGGGTTTTAAACAGCTTGAATGCTAAAGATCTCTGGAGATCTCTAGCATTCAAGATGTTTAAAGTCCCATTTAAATCAGTGTTGATTTAGTGATTTTATTTTTTTTATTATTTCTTCTCTATAGTGCAATTGGTTTGCTCCAGAATTGCTCATCATTTGTTTTCTGCGTACAGAACTATGGAGGGGTAATTCTTCAGGGGAAACTTTTTGCATGGTGGTAGTTCCTCTTTAATGGTAATATATAGTGACAGCTATGTGTGCAAAAATGTATTCACAGGTGTGAATTTCCTCAGAATATTTTCAGACAGACATATTTATAAACGTGACTTTACTCCTTTATAAATATGACTAGGCATTGTGAATTTTAGCGACAATTCTTAAAGGAGCAGTAACCTTTTTTTTATGAAAAAAATATATTTTACAGAGCATTTCCTGCTGAATAAAACAAGGTCACTCCCACTGCTGTCAGATTTTTTAATCAAAATTTAACACAGTTCAACTAACTGTGTTTACTTCCTGATAGTTCTAACTGACAGGAAGTGAATTTACTGTGTTTACTTCCTGATAGTTCTAACTGACAGGAAGTGACTCGGCAGTTTCTACCACATTCTATGGAGAACTGTTTGTCACTGACTTTCCTCTCCATTAGAATTTAACAGAAAAACTAATTAGAATTTGACCACTAGAGGGTATTGGTAATGTAAAAAACATGGGTTTAAACTGTAACAACTCTGGAAATATAAATCTTTCAGCAGTGGGAGTACCCTTATTTTACTCAGTAGGAAAATCCCTACGATATATATTTTTTCATAAAAAAAGTTTACTGCTCCTTTAGGTATACACTAAGAAGGTGTTTTATACATCTGCTCCTATATCTGTATTTTAGTAATAATCTGACAAGGACTATCCAGCAGTTTTTGCAGTCTGCCAGGAAAGAAGAGGTTGGGAGTCACGTGGTGAGGTGCGTCAGTATGTGGCATGATAACAGTGATGTAATAGGTTTGAAAAATAACGGAATCCCAGCAGAATGATAATCCCATCATGCACCTCTGTGGTCTGCAAGTTGACTTATTCCGGGCGTTTAGTTGACATGATTTGAGTGCAGCCTTATCATCTAGACGTCTGCGTTATAGCACAGTTCGGCCCAGCACCCAATTGAATGTGCTTTTCAGTCAATCGAATGCAATTGAACACAATATTCTGCACACGTCTCTAGCAATCGCAGTGTTAGAGGAACATTAACACCTCTATCAACTAAACCCCACTTACCTTAGATTAGCTCAAAGGGCTAATCTAAGCACAAGAGAGCAATTCTGGAGGAAACCACCCTCAATTTAGGGAATAATAGAAATTCCCCAAATTCTCCATTCATTTAAATGTTTGTTTGTTTTTTAAACTTGGATGCATTGCGATGCACTGCTTTGGGACCTCTTTTGCATTCAAGCAGTTAAAGAAACATTTAAATCAAAGTGATGTTTTATTTCTCCCCTGTGGTAAAGTTGATTTGCCCCAGATTAAATGTTGCCTATTAAGTGCTTGAGAAATATCCAATGCATATCTACGGAGAGGAAGCTGATGATTCCTATTGGCTGCTATAACCCCCTCCCCTGTTTTCCCACATATACAAACAGCCAATAGGCATGAGAATGCCTTAGGCAGCTTCAGCTCTTATAGAAGGTGTGACATGTAGTTGGTGCTGGACCTGCAGACATATATGGCTGTAAGTTCGGAATTCTGTATTCCCAGAGATGGATGTAGCTACAATTAACTAATAGAACATTTAATTAGTTTTATTTTTTTTCATGTAGCACTTTGAGTACTTATGACACTTTTTCTTGCTTTTTCCTGATTCCTTAATTGGAGACTCCTATGAGAGCAGTCTTAGATCTTCACTACACAGAGCCAAAACAGCTCCTATCAGCCATTCTTGGGGTAGGGGAGAAAACAACCCCCTCAACTGGAACGCAAACTGACAGATCTGCTAATAGGGGTCTAAGCGATGATAGTTGCCATTTAAAGGAATAGTAATGATTAACAAAAACAGCAGCTCCAATTAATCTTCATAGTATTTGGGCCATGGAGAGTGTTATTTCAATACTGTCAGAGTTGTAGTTTAAGAATAATTGAATGGTAAAGTATCCCCCTCCCACCCCTTTTACCTAGTGTAAGTCACCTCCCCTCAGATGTGGAATCTGGGTCTTGACTGGATGGATCGCATCAAGGGACAATCTTCTTACTGTGAGAGCAATGAAAACCTTGACAGGTTTTTCCTCATGATCACTGAAGATTGTCCCTTTCTGTGATCCATCAGGACAGTCTTGCTGCTCTGAGGTGAGCAGTGTTACACTAGGTAAAAGGGGCGGGAGGGGGATACTTTATCATTCAATTACTCTTGTACTACAACTCTGACAGTATTGAAATAACACTCTCCAGAGTCAAAATACTATGAAGATTAATCTGAGCTGCTTTTACATTGAAACATTACTATCCCTTTAACTCTGAGTGCCATAGGGGTGCGCAATACATTGCAAATACATTGCAAAGTTAACCTTTGAGTGCCAGAGAGGTTTTTACAGCAAATTATTAAACAATGCGTTGCACACCCCTCCGGCACTCAAAGTGTTAACCCTTTGAGTGCCAGAGGGGTACGTTCCGCATTGCAAAGCACTCAAAGGGTTAAGGCAGATCATCCTCCACAGAGTCATATTGTTCCTCACAGACCACACCAGCTGCTCCTGCCTTAAAGCTATCCTTTCTTGACATGAACCTATCACCTTAAGATAGTGCTGGATAATTTCACAGTTAATTACAAACGTCCTTTATGTTTAACTAGCAATTTGTAATACAACGTTTTTGAGAAATTACCCATTTTTTTGTTGTTGCTGGTGGCACCTTATGCTAATTTTTTTAAAGTGCAGGGCCAATACACATACACTACTGCTGCTACTATGAATGGATCTAGGCTGAGCCCTCACAGTGGGGGTTGTCTGATAGCAAAATGAATATGCAAGAGTATTACTAGTGGGGTACCTCAGGGATCTGTACTGGGGCCCATACTTTTTAATCTTATTAGTGATATTGCAAAAGGTCTTCAAGGAAAGGTATGCCTTTTTGCAGATGATACAAAGATCTGCAATAGGGCATTCCAGGGGGAATAAGCCAAATCACAAATTATTTAGGTAAATTAGAAGAATGGACAAGAGTGTGGCAGATGCAGTTTAACACTGATAAATGTAAAATAATGCCCTTGGGACATAAAAATCCAAAAGGGTAATGTACTGGCAGAGACAACAGAGGAAAGGGATTTGGGAGTAATTATTTCTGATGACTTTCAGGTAGGCAGGCAATGTAACAGAGCAGTGGGGGATGCAAGCAGTGTGCTGGGTTGTATAGCTAGGGGCATTTGTAGCAGAAAAATGGAAGTGGTCATGCCCCTCTACAGATCTCTAGTTAGACCTCATCTAGGGCTTGATTCTATTACCAGTGCTAAAAATAAAACAGGCGTTTTTTTATTAAGTTAGTTTTTGCTGTCCTATTACCCGACTTGTGAAAACAAAACCAGCGGTAATTATACTTACCGCCAGTCTGAAAAAAGCCCATAGGAAACAACTAAAAATAATGTGCAATTAGCATCCTATTACCCACGCTCAGTATTACCGCCTGTTTTGTGGTTACATTTAAGTCAAAAATTCTGCGCCTCAGAGGTTGAGGAGTAGAAGCCATAACGACAGTTTCAAAACCAGTGTATAATACAGTATAGAAATCCAACATAAAGTTCTCCCCTCGACATTTTAACCCCCCCTTTTAAAAATCGACTAGCAGTGCTTTCTTCCACCACATTAATCCGACAAATATTGTTCATAGTTGACAATTAACCCTTCCCCTTCCAAATCCGACTTACGGTGCTTTTTTTCACCATATTAATTCGACGTGTATTGTACTTCTGACATTTTAACCCCCCCCCCCGAAAAGTCGACTATAGTGCTCCCATAACTTTCTATCACCATTTTTATCCAACATTTTTCTTCTCCTATTATATTCAACATGCCCTCATATTTTGTATGGCAAGATTAACACTATGAGTACCAGAGAGGTATTGTAATGTGTTTGCTACCCCTCTGGTACTCCTAGGGTTAATAGGCAACCTGTATAGGTATAAAAAAAAGTGTTTGTTTTTATTATATATGTAACTTGTGTGATAATGTAATTAAATATTTAATTTATGTGTAACAATTATTTTCTTTTTTTAAATTATATATGTAATTTGTATTAAAAAAGTACTTCAGACCTCAGGAGGGGTATCATGACCCCTCATGACACCCCCCTAGCATGGGGGCGACAATTGCCCCCTTTATTAATTAAAGAGCATATAACCTATGTTTCACATAGGTTATACACTCTTTCACATAGGTTATGTGCTCTTTAACCCCTTAACGACCAGCGGTCGCGGGGTGAGTGGTCCTTTAAGGACCAGATAGAGAATTTCGGCGTGCCGCCCCACGTGACTGATCACGTGGTGCGGCACGCCCAACTGAGGGACTGAAAGAGATTGCTCCGGTCTTGGAGCGATCAAATTCAGTCCCCGGTATTACTCACCACGTTCCTGCAGGAGAGCGGTGAGTAACAGTACATGACGTACCAGGACCGTCACTGGTCCTTAAGTGCCGGACCAGCGTGACGGTCCGGGTACGTCACCGGACTCTAAGGGGTTAATTAATAAAGGGGGCAATTGTCACCACCATGCTAGAGGGGGGGGGTCATTTATTTACATTTTTATGTCCTCAATAGCAAGCTTTCTGGATCTGTTTGCAGACAGCTTTTGTTAGGAAACGTGAAAGCAGGGATACAGTGTAAAACAAAAATACAATAAAAAATATAGCATACAGGGCACTCAGTGCTGCAGGGATAGCGTTACATTGTTTCACTGTCCTGTTATAATAGTGTACTTACCAGAAAATTCTTTGTAAACAGAAATTCAGGGAGTTTACTGTCTAGAACATTCACTTTTTAAAAACAAAATAGAGTCGAAAAAAGGCAATAATGAAAGTATAGGTCATTTAATGGTACCTATTATATACTTACATAATACATAAAGTCAAAATAAAGGGGAACTGTTCCTTTAAAACCCTTTGAGTGCCAGTGGGGTACACAACGCGTTGTGTATACAATGACTTGTGTACCGTTCTGGCACTCAGTGTTACATCTATGAGAACTTGTATTCCTCCCTTATGGTGAAGCACACGGTTACTTATACTTTCTGTTGAACGTAAGGCCTAGAGAGTTTTATGAAACCAAAAAACACTGTTATGTAAGAGAAAGCTGCACCACACTATTTAACCCTTTGAGTGCCAGATGGGGTACGAGACGCATTGGTTTGCAATGTGTCGCGTACCCCCTTTGGCACTCAAAAGGTTAACACTCTAATTGCTACAGACATTCCCAAGGAATTGATTTGCGAAGTGTGGGCCGCTCCTTTGGCACCTCAAAGGGTTAAGATTGTGATTGAAGGCAAATAGGATTAAAATTAGTTTAAAATCAATTTCCCTTTAAAGCTTTTGAATACCAATTTCTACGCAGATGTAAAAAAAATGACTTTGGGGCATCCACATAAGCATATTAGATGTCAGTCGGGCACTAAAATAAGATTTCTGTCCACCGGAGAGCCGAGAGGACTGGGCTTGGGGTCAGGCCTGCAGACTGGAGTTCCGTGGGCAGTAGGCAGCGGATGATGCGCTCACACAAATTACTTCTGACGTCCCTGGCAGATTGATGCTACCGGAGGGCATCCCATTCCGAATGCTTTATCAGAAATAGGCCAAGGCGGCAAAACGCTGCCATCTGCTTAAAATCCTGGGCCGGCTGTAAGAGATCTAAACACCGTGCAGCATGTTAATCCGGTCTGCAGCAGAGAGATCTATGTAATGAATGTCTAACGCTTTGATGGACAAAGGGGCGTGCAATACATTGTTTTGCACAACCCTCTGGTTATCAAGGGTAAAAAGCAGCAGTAAACTTTTATTTTGTGAAAACATTTATTTTATAAATGTTTTCCAAAGGATACTGCCGGTGCTGGGAGATTTTGCACGCAAAGTTTATTACACCTCAGCCATATTTTTAAATCATCATCTCCAAATGAAGACACATTTATTTTGATAATGCAGTCTGTGGAAGAGTTTGAGTCACTGACAGCAGCTCCCCATAGTATGTGATAGGAACAGCACAATCTGGGGGTCAGAAGAGGAAATAGCAATGTAAATTGAAGATAGAGGAGGAGAAATATGTCTGAGAAATCTCCCAAGAGTAGACGCACCCTTAAATTTCTCAGCAGGGAAAACCCTGTGCTGCAAAAGTTATTACCCTCCAAAATGTTTAATCAGTATTGCCAACTAATGTCCAAAAGTCAAATTTATTTGTTATGATTCATCATGTGGGTAAGCTTAAGTCACTGACTGCAGCTACATTACCCCTTCCAGCACACAAGAGGTTAATACTAGTGATATGCTCCCTCAGTAATGAACTCTTTGAGTGCCAGAGGGGTGCAGAATGCATCCCCCCCCCTGGTGCTCTCACCAGCCCTGAGGATGTTAACACTCCCTGCTCCTCTCCTTTCTGTTCCTGAGCCATGATGAGATTTACTAGTGTGTTCAGCCCTCTGGTAGTGCATAAGGAACTACACGCCACCTTATTCCTGTCTTGGGCAGTGAAGAGGTTAACACTTGCTTGTGGCAGTGAAGAGGTTAAAGGGCTAGTAATGTATCACGATAAAAGCAGCTCCATTTAATCTTCATAGTATTTGGGCCATGAAAAGTTTTATTTCAATGCTGTCAGAGATGTAGTTCAAGAGTAATTGAATGATAAAATATCCCCCTCCTGTCCCTTTTACTGATATAACACTGATCACCTCAGAGCAGCAAGACTGTCCGGATGGATCACAGAGAGGGACAATCTTCAGTGATCATAAGGAAAAACCTGAAAAATCTGTCCAGGAGGGTAGGGTTTTCCTTATGATCACAGTAAGAAGATTGTCCCTTGCTGTGATCTGTCTGGTCAAGAGACCAGATTCTACATCTGAGGGGAGGTGTCTTACAATAGGTAAAAGAGGTGGGAGGTGGATACTTTGTCATTGAATTTCTCTTGAACTACAACTCTGGCATAATTGAAATAACACTCTCCAAAGTCCAAATACTATGAAGATTCATTGGACCTGCTTTTATTGTGAAACATTACTGTCCCTTTAATACATGCTGGTGTTATAGCCTCTGGTACTCAGTAACTTCATGTATGGCAGAGAAGAGGTTAATATTTACTGGTATTTATACCCTCTGTCAGTGAATAACTTAGTACTTGCTTTTACTGGTACTGAAGAGGTTAATACTTGCTGGTGTCAGCCCCTCTGGTAGTGAAAAAGTGAATAATTCTGGGTGTTATTCCCTCTGGCAGTGAGCATGTTAATACATGTCGGTGTTTACCTGTCCGGGAGTGAAGGGGTTAGTGCTTGTTGGTGTTGCTCCTGCTGTCATTGAATAGGTTAACCCCTTGAGGACCACAGGGGGTACCCAGCACAGTACAGAGGAATGTCTCAATGGGTTAATACTTTCTAGTTTTACCCCACCTGGCAGTGAAAATGTTAATACTAGTGGTGTGTTTCCTCCCCTGCAGTGAAGAGGTTAATATTAGTGGTGTGTTTCCTCCCCCTGCAGTGAAGAGGTTAATACTAGTGGTGTATTTCCTCACCTGGCAGTGAAGAGGTTAATACTAGCGGTGTCTTTCCTTCCCCGGCAGTGAAGAGGTTAATACTAGCAGTGTCTTTCCTCCCCCGGCAGTGAAGGGGTTAATACTAGTAGTGTGTTTCCTCCTCCGGCAGTGAAGAGGTTAATACTAGTGGTGTATTTCCTCCCCTGGCGGTAAAGTGGTTAATACTAGTAGTGTGTTTCCTCCTCTTCCCTCAGTGAAGAGGTTAATACTAGTGGTGTATTTCCTCCCCTGGTGGTGAAGAGGTTAATTATAGTGGTGTGTTTTCTCCCCTGGCAGTGAAGAGGTTAATACTAGTAGTGTGTTTACTCCTCCGGCAGTGAAGAGGTTAATACTAGTGGCGTGTTTCTTCCCCCGGCAGTGAAGAGGTTAATACTAGTGGAGTGTTTCTTCCCCCAGCAGTGAAGAGGTTAATACTAGTTGTGTGTTTCTTCCCCCAGCAGTGAAGAGGTTAATACTAGTGGCGTGTTACTTCCCCAGCAGTGAAGAGGTTAATACTAGCGGTGTATTTCCTCTCCCTGGCAGTGAAGAGGTCAATACTAGCTCTCCGGCAGTGAAGAGGTTAATACTAGTGGTGTGTTTCCTCCCGCAGCAGTGAAGAGGTTAATACTAGTGGTGCGTTTACTCTCCCCGGCAGTGAAGTGGTTAATGCTAATGGTGTGTTTCCTCTCCCCGGCAGTGAAGCGGTTAATACTAGCGGTGTGTTTCCTCCCCGGCAGAGAAGTGGTTAATACTAGTGGGTTGGGTGTGTGTGTGTGTTTTTTTTCCCCCCGGCAGTGAAGAGGTTAATACTAGTAGTGTATTTCCTCCCCCGGCAGTGAAGAGATTAATACTTGGGGTGTGTTTCCTCCCCCGGCAGTGAAGAGGTTAATACTAGTCGTGTGTTTCTTACCCCCGGCAATGAAGAGGTTAAAACTAGTGGTGTATTTCCTCCCCCAGCAGTGAAGTGGTTAATACTAGAGGTGTGTTTCCTCTCCTGGCAGTGAAATGGTTAATACTAGCGGTGTGTTTAGTCCCCTGGCAGTGAAGTGGTTAATACTAGTGGTGTGTTTCCTCCCCGGCAGTGAAGTGGTTAATACTAGAGGTGTGTTTCCTCCTCCCGGCACTGAAGAGGTTAATACTAGTGGTGTGTTTCCTCCCTGGTAGTGAAGTGGTTAATACTAGTGGTGTATTTCCTCCCCCGGCAGTGAAGTGGTTAATACTAGTGGTGTGTTTCCTCCCCTGGCAGTGAAGTGGTTAATAGTGCAGGCGTTACACCAGTACGTTACCCATCGGTGCCTGCGCTACTCGTGGCCGCAGTGATAATGGGCCTCATTCACAAAGAAAAATAAGGAGCAATTGTGGAGCAAACCAACCGAGACATACGTGACAAATAATAATTCCTGTTGATTCCAATGGGGATTTTAACCCCTTGAATGCTAGGGAGACCTCCCTAGCATTCAAGGGGTTAAAATCGCTATTAGCATAAACAGGAATTTTTGTGCCCTGGAGTGCAGTTTGCACCAGAATTGCCGCTCATCTGAATCGTGTCTAAGGCCTCATACCGTTACTGGATTGTATCCTGGTGACCTGGAGCGATCTGGGGGTGAGAGGTGAAGGGTTGCGCTGAGGACAGCCTCTCCCCTCTCGCTCACCGCACAGCTATATTTAGAAGCTTTTGTCCCCGTTGTGCTGTTTAAGGATTCATGGCAGGCTGGTAATGGGTATATTTATATCTCCTCTGTCAGCTGCCAGGGGGCAGCGCTGCGAGAAATGAGAGTTCTGTGCTAGGAACCGCTGCCATGGCGACTGTTAACCCTTCAAGGCTGGCTGTGCTGGCATCTCTATATCTGATGCCTGGCACCGGGCAACGGAGAGAGGAATGATAACTATATCTGTCTGTCTAATCCGGGGGCAGGCAACATTTGGCTCTCCAGCTGTCGGGGCTACAACTGCCATCATCCTCTAAAAGACAATGTCTATCTAGCGCTCATATCTACCTGTCTGTCTCTCTGTCTGCCTCTCACTCTGATCTATTTATCTAATCATCTACCTCTCTCTCTGTTTTTCACTACACTCACACTACACTCACACTACACTCACTGTCACTCTCTATCCCTCAGTCTTTCTATTGCTATCACTCTCTCACTCTGTCCCTCTCTCTTGTTCACCTTCTCACTTTATTCCTCACCTCTGTCTATCACTCTTTCTATCTCTATCTGTCACTCTCTCTCACATCCCTCCATCATTCTGTCTCTTACTCTCTCTATCCCCCTCTCGCTATATCATTTTCTCAATCTCACTCTCTATCCCTCATTATTTCTATCCCTCTCTCTCTCTATTACCCTCTCCCTCTCTCACTGTCACTCTCTTTTCCTCTCTGTCTCCCACTCTCTCTATTACTCTCTCTCTCTTACTCTCTCTATCTCCCACTCTATCACTCTCTCTGTATCCTCCCACTCTCTTTATCACTCTCTCTCTGTCTCTTACTCTCTCTATCACTCTCTCTATCACTCTCTCTCTCTCCCATTCTATCACTCTCTCTATCTCCCACTCTCTATATCACTCTATCTCCCATTCTATCACTCTATCTCCCACTCTCTCTCACTCTCTATCACTCTCTCTCTCTATCTCCCACTCTCTTTATCACTCTCTCTCTCTCTCCCACTCTATCACGCTCTCTATCACTCTCTCTCTATCTCCCACTCCTTCTGTCACTCTCTCTATCACTCTATCTCCCACTCTATCACACTCTCTATCACTCTCTCTATCTCCCACTCTATCACTCTCTCTATCACTCTCTGTGTCTCCCAGTCTATCACTCTTTCTCTATCTCCCACTCCTTCTATCACTCTATCTCCCACTCTATCACTCTCTCTATCACTCTCTCTGTCTCCCACTCTGTCACTCTCTCTCTCACTCTCTCTGTCACTCTCTCTATCACTCTCTCTCTGTCACTCTCTCTCACTCTCTCTCTGTCACTCTCTCTATCACTCTCTCTCTCTCTCTCTCTCTCACTCTCTCTCTATCACTCTCTCTCTCTATCACTCTCTCTCTGTCACTCTCTCTATCACTCTCTCTCTCTATCACTCTCTCTCTATCACTCTCTCTCTATCTCCCACTCTATCACTCTCTCTATCACTCTCTCTCTGTCACTCTCTCTCACTCTCTCTATCTCCCACTCTGTCACTCTCTCTATCACTCTCTCTATCTCCCACTCTGTCACTCTCTCTATCACTCTCTCTCTATCTCCCACTCTATCACTCTCTCTATCACTCTCTCTCTATCACTCTCTCTCTATCACTCTCTCTATCACTCTCTCTCTATCACTCTCTCTATCACTCTCTCTATCACTCTCTCTATCACTCTCTCTCTATCACTCTCTCTCTATCACTCTCTCTCTATCACTCTCTCTATCACTCTCTCTATCACTCTCTCTCTATCACTCTCTCTCTATCACACTCTCTATCACTCTCTGTCACTCTCTCTATCACTCTCTCTATCACACTCTCTATCACTCTCTCTGTCACTCTCTCTATCACTCTCTCTCTATCTCCCACTTTCTCTATCACTCCCTCCCTTCCTCTTTATTCTTCTCTCGGGGCCCATATACACAAAGATAGCTGTAATTTTGGGTCAAACCAACTGCACAATTGGCGAGAAATAAACATTCCTATTGTTTTAAATGGTGCATTTAACCTTTTAAAGTTCATTGTATTACAACATTGACGTGCAGTCTTTTCCCACGGGACCAACAAGGGCCCCCCGTGACACACCCCTGTCCCGCCCTCCTGTCCCACCCTCCTGTCCCGCCCTCCTGTCCCTCCTCCTGTCCCGCCCTCCTTTCCCTCCTCCTGTCCCTCCTCCTGTCCCGTCCTCCTGTCCCGCCCTCCTGTCCCGCCCTCCTGTTGGTTCGTTGGGACTCGCATTGCAGCCCTGGCTTAATCGGCAGCCGTGTTTCCAGGGTAGCAGATCTGCCGATGGGACACTGTCCTTGTGATAGTTGCCCTTTAACCCTTCGTGTACCGGAGTGCGTTGCACACCCCACTGGCACTCAAAGGGTTAAATGGTGAAATGTTATAGTTGCAGCTTAAAACCTAAAATCCAATCAAAATGTACTGAAAGAAAATATAATTACGACTGTCTTAATGACATCTGGGGGAAGATTCACTAAGATGTGATAAAGAGATGATAAAGTGGAGATGACTTCTCCAGTGATATCACTTCTCCAGTTCCTATGTTATTCTATGGAACCTATGTGCTAAGATTTTTCCTGCACTGGAGATCTTAGTGCATAGGGTCTACAGAATAACATAGGAAATGGAGAAGTGATATCACTGGAGAAGTCACCTCTACTTTATCACCTCTTCATCACCGCTTAGTGAATCTCCCCCAAGGAGTGGCACGTGATTTCCTTTCTGAATTCCATTTTCTTATTATATTTACGGGAGATGGATGAAAGTGGATCAGAGCGGTGGAAGAATATGAGATAAGTGGCAGGTGGATAAAAGACGGCCCGAACTGAGAGGTTTCAGCCGTGAAGGAGATGTAGAATATCGGCTTTGTGTAAAGATTTCTATGAAGCATTTGTTGCATGAGATAGCGCTTTTAATCCTTTTTAATCTGTTGTGCCACTTAATACAAGTGTTTTCCTTTTACCAGCAAACCGGCAACAACATCATAATTAGCCGAGAAGTGGCATTCATCGCTGGATACAACATCTAAGTGTACCACGCGTACCTGCCAACTGTGCCTAAATATTCACGGCCATTATAATGTTAATAGACAACCGTATTCCCAGGTATATGTTATTAACCCCCTCGGCTGCATGAGAGTTCTCTATCGCATTGCAAAGCATTGCGCTGGAGAACTCTCTTGCAGCTGAAGGGTTACAGTGAAATTTAAAGCAACACCATCATCAAAAAATGAAATAGGTTGTAATAACTTTTATATATATATCACATACTTACAGTCAGAATGTGTAAAACAATTATTCGTATGTTACATCCCTAAAATATAATCCTAAACTTTAATTTTAATGCGTTTATATCGCCCTGTTCAGTCAGCGTTTATTTAATGTCGTTTGTGCTGTTTGTATTGAGAGATACAAACGTCTGTTGATTGATTGCGATTTGTGTCCACTAATATTGTATTGTTACCTTATGCCAGCCCATTTACTGATTATCCCGGACAGTCAGTGAGAACAATGGAACCGTCAGAAATATCTGCTCCCCCAGTGAATATAACTCCAGTTCCCTTTTTTTAGGTGTTAATGCTCCTTTAAGGAGTAGTAAACTTTTATTATGAGAAAATATGTTATGGTGCCTTTTTCTGCTGGCCAAACAAGCACCTCCTAGAGACAATATTAAAAACTGCAGTGATTTTTTTTAAGCATTTGCGCTGTAATATGTTTTGAATAAAGTATCTCCCAGCACTGGGAGCACATTTGTTGTACTCAGTATTAATAATATATACTTCTCTGCTAAGGACATGCTTTTTCAGATCCTCATCATCTACCCTATAGCTGCTAAGAGATTTTACATAGTAACATAGTTGGGGCTGAAAAAAAGATAAGCATCTATGAAGTTCAGCCCATTCCAGATCACCCTTGTTGATACAGAGGAAGGCAAAAAAACACACCCTCTAAAGCAATTACCAGTTAAGCCCCAAGTTTGTAAAAAAAATCCGCCCTGACTCAATGCCAGTCAGATAGTTCCCTGGATCAACAACCTGTCTGCTTTGAAGCCATCTGTCATAATTCTCAATATTGATCTGTGCTAGATTATTTTTGAAAACAGTTACAGTATGTGCAAGCATGCATCCTGAGGCAAAGAATTCCATAACTTTACCACCCTTACTGTAAAAAATCCCTGCCTTTGTTTTAGTCAAAAGAGCCTTTCCTCTGGTCTTAATGGATGACCTTTCGTTCTTAGCTCAGCTCTTTGAGTAAATAAATCATTGGATAGTTCTTTGTATTGACCTTGAATGTATGTGTAAATGGTAATCATATCACCCCTTAGATGTCTCTTTTCTAATGTAAACAAACCCAGTGTGGCTAGTCTCTCTTTATAACTCAGATCCTCCAATCCCTCTATCAGTTTTGTTGCACACACTTTTTCCAGTTCAATAATGTATTTTTTGAGAACTGGTGCCCAAAACTGTACTCCATATTCTAGATGAGGGCTAACCAAGGATTTATACAGAGGTAGGATAATATTAGCATCCCGTGCATCTGCATGTCTTTTTATGCAGGCTAGTACTCTATTTGCTCTTGCGGCAGCTGAGTGACTCTGCACACTGCTGTGAAGTCTCTCTCTTTCTCTCTCTCTCTCTCTCTCTCTCTCAAAAACACAATTGTGTTATATATGATTTTGCGTGTGCCTCTGGCACCCCCTACAGTAATTCATACTAATGGTGAAACATTTCTTTCTAGCTGCCAATAAGTACTGAGTATAGTATTAATTTGCATGGTTTTCAAAGATATCAGTGTCTTTGAAAAATGGAAATGTAACAGAAGCCCTATATTTCCTTCATTGCTAATTTTGAACACATTTGTGCACACTATCCTAGGGGTAGAAAGACAGGTTACCCCTCATTTAACGTGACTCATTTTCTACTTTCCAAAATGATATGACTTGCCTGCTGTTTCTTCATGTCCGTAATTGAACATTTAGTGCACGCAGGAAATTTTAAAAAAGAAAAGTAGTAGGTGTCATTTTGTGCTCCTTGCAACCTCTACATTATGTTAACCCCTTAATGCCAGAGGACTTACATGTATGTCCTCGGGTGGATGTCCCTTAAGGACAGACGACGTACATGTATGTCCTTCATTTCTGGGTCCCCGCGTGGCTGCATGCCGTTCGGGGACTCTGGAATGTTTTTAATATAAAAAAAAAAAAACATTGCTGGCGTTAAGTGCCGGCCTCGTGTGCGTGTGACCGGTCACTAAGGGGTTAACTCATACCAACTGGGTATCATTTTTCCCTGCCTATAAATAGGTAAATAATACAGTAGAATATTCCATGTTTTTCCATGAATATCAAAGTAGTATCTTTGAAGTGAGGGAAATATTATTATTTTTTCATTTAATGCCGATTTCCGGAAATATTTGTGCACACCATCTAGGGCAGTGGTTCTCAACTCCTGCCCTCAGGGCCCACTAACTAACTAAAAGTGGTCTTCAATCCATTGAGAAGCAATGCTTTGGAGATCTTTCTAGCATGCAAGGGGTTAATCATGATTTAAATATTGATATTTATATTGTGCTCCCTTTCTTACAAGAATATCTTTGTTTGAGAGGTAAATATGCCCTGCCCTTCATTAGTCATTGAATTTCAGATGTTCAGTGAAAGGGCAACAGGTTATAATGGACAGAATCTCTTTGAGAGAAATATTACGAAATGTCACCAATTCAGAAATGCTTCAAATGTTCTCTGACTGGTATAAATATTTCATAGCCTGTCCGTCACCCCGAGAAATCACTTTCACCGCTTTCCTTCTTCTCCACGATCAAAGTCGTCTTAGTAAAAGTTTAGTTTATCATGCGTCTTAATGACTCGAGCAATCACACCACGGGAAGGTTCGATTTATATAAAAAGAATAAGCGATTAAACAATTGTTCTCCCCAATGTGTATTAATAGATGATAAAGGTTAGCTTTGTGACAGTGCATACTTTTGCATTTTGCTTTTCTTAAAATGTTTCATTATGTCAACTTTTTTTCTTCCTCTCATGCACACAGAGAGTTGTATAGAGATCGGATTGCCTGGTGTGGGAATATAATAAAAAGATATTAATGTTTCAAAACAAAAGCAGCTCCAATTAATCTTTATGGTATTTGAGCCATGGAGAGTGTTATTTCAATACTGACAGAGTTGTAGTACAATAGTAATTGAATGATAAAGTATCCCCCTCCCGCCCCTTTTATCTAGTGTAAGCCACCTCCCCTCAGATGTGGAATCTGATCTTTTGACCGGACAGATCACAGCAAGGGACAATCTTCTTACTGTGAGAACAATCAAAACCCTACCCCTTTTGACAGGTTTTTCAGGTTTTTCCTTATGATCACTGAAGATTGTCCCTCTCTGCGATCCATCTGGACAGTCTTGCTGCTCTGAGGTGAGCAGTGTTACATCAGTAAAAGGGGTGGGAGGGGGATACTTTATCATTCAATTACTCTTGAACTACAACTGTGACAGTATTGAAATAACAGTCTACATGGCCCAAATACTATGAAGATTAATTGGAGCTGCTTTTATTGTGAAACATTACTATCCCTTTAACCCCTTAACGACATGTGACGTACTATGACCGTCACGGTCCTTGAAATACTCAAGGACCGATTGCGGTCATAGTACATCACGTACTTTTTACTTACAGCGCTCTACCGGGAGCACTGTAAGTAAAAATAGGGCCTGAAATTGACCGCTCCAAGATCGGAGTGATCTCTATCAGGCCCCATAGTGACGCGCCGATACACACGACAGGTCACGTGTACCGGCGCGTCCACGTGGTTCTATGCGGTCCTTATGGGACGGAAATGTCCCAGGACCGCCGGTCGTTAAGGGGTTAACGAATATGTTTGTTTATATAGATCCACAAGTGTGAACAGTGCTTTACAATGTGAGGGTTTAGACAAAACAGGGTTACAAGCGCGTTGTAAACGGAAACGCTGTAAGTCAGGTCCTTGCTTAAAAGCGTACAATCTATATTATATGATATTATATTTCAGGATTTAACCTGCTTAGGTAAACAAGGGTACTCCCACTCTTGAACATTTTTTTTCAAAAGTTATTACAACTCAAACCTACTTTCTTGGGAGCAATATGGTGGCCTGGAAATTTACAGTACCACTGTTGCTACACTGTTCTATGGAGGGTTATTGTCACTGATAGATGCTGTCCATATACTTCTATAGCAATATCTTCACCATAAAATGTTATGCCATGAAAATACTACACCCACAAAATGCAAGTTTGATCTACAATATCTTTTAAATAAACTACCTCTTCTTCTCTATAATGGAATTCTACGCAGCTGGATCCCCCCCTATTGGATTGCCTCTGACAATATTATTTTGAATAATGTTTTTTTGTTTTAAAACCTTCAATATTTTTTTTACTCAATATACTAAGCCTTGATGTCTCTTCATTCCGTGGCCCCGTCCTTCGAGACTGGCATATTGATATCATGTATTTACAAAAAACATAAATGTCATTGTGACAGACCCACTTTAAAGATTCATTTTGGAAAACCATTGTAGAGTAAGTTAATTCATAGTGGTATTTAGTGTTTTCTGCTTAGGTTGAGGTAATTGGGGTTTTATAATTTCAAGGTTTTAATGGTCCTTTAAAGGGACAATAATACTTCGTTTTATCTTTATTTTATTTTGTAGGCAGTAAAAAAACATGAAGAACGATATAAGTCTTATCTCTCAAACCATTATGGTTTGAGAGATATTCACAAGCAAAGTTTCCCCTCCCTCCCCTTTTACCTAGTGTAAGCCATCTCTTCTCAGATGTGGAATCCAGTCCATAGACCAGACAGATAACAGCAGGGGGCAATCTTCTTCCTATGAGAACAATGAAAGCCCTGACCCACTTGACAAGTTTTTCAGGTTTTTCCCTTATCTTAATTGAAGATTGTCCCTCTCTGCAGTCTACCTGGGCACCTCCCTTCTGATCTGGCTGAGCAGTGTTACATCAATAAAAGGGGCGGGAGGGGGATACTTTGTCATTGAATTACTCTTAAACTACAACTCTGACAGTATTGAAATAACACTCTCCAAAGTCCAAATACTATTATGATTAATTAGAGCTGCTTTTATTATGAAACATTACTATCCCTTTAAAGGGATAGTAATACTTAAAATGTAAAAAAAAATATGTTGTAGGGTTTATCCCCCTGAGCAAAACAACAATACTCCCACTGCTGAAAGGTGTTTCATTCAAAAGTTATTAATTTTCAAAGTTGAATTTTTTAGGTGCAATATCACAGTGGCCTGAAAATGTACAGTGGCGCTGTTGCTACACGATCCTATGGACAGCTCTGGTCCCGGGACCATAAATCTTCATAGGATGGTGTAGCAACAGCGCAATTGTACAATTTCAGGCCACTGTGATATTGCACCTGAAAAATTCAACTTTGAAAATTAATAACTTTTGAATGAAACACCTTTCAGCAGTGGGAGTACTCTTGTTTTACTCAGGGGGATAAACCCTACAACATATTTTTTTTACATTTTAAGTATTACTATCCCTTTAAGGATCACCACCAGTTAAACTCTATTTTAATTACGTTCAGTACATTTTTCTTTCCATTTCTTCTCAAACTATTTCTTCATTTTTATTCACTTTCTTTGCGGGAGCTAGAAGTGGGATTTTAATTATATATGTTTCCACAGAGTAAAATTGCTTTTTTTGTTTATGACATTCTTGTTAATTATTCATTGCCTGATACAGCTGCAAAAACGAGTAATGTTTAGGATCGTGAAAACAGCAGCCCTGCACACCCTGCATTGTTTCCTTAACCCTTTGAAGATCAGAAGGACAGCCCTGGCCCTTAAAAATGTAAACAGAAACTTTTGCACAATATGGGAAATATTTAGCTTATATGGCTTTTTTTTGCTGAGTAAGAAAAACATCCTACCATTGTTGGGAGATGCATTATGCAAAAGTTATTACAGATGAAATGTGATTTTTGTGTGTGCTATAATTCCCTGATGTTATTTTAGGGTAGGTCTGTCTATGGAGGTCTGTTGATGGTGAGAATATCCTCTGTAGACTGCTGTATCATCAGGGCTAACTTGTATTAGCAGGCCATGCAGGTACTACTTACAAAAAAATGCTGGTTTGAGCTGTATTAACCCTTGAATTAAAGGGGATCTCTCACCCCTATAAAAGTTAGGCTTATTAGGTAGAGTATATCACTAATGTTGGAAACATTATTTATATATTTTTTTAAAAAAAATGCTATTTGGTCTAAAATGATTTCTTGTAGAGTGTCCTGCACCCTACTTCAGTATACACTGCTCTTGTCGCTCTGCCTCTGCTCCCTTCCCACTACCCAGCCTCCTCTGATGATGGAAGCTGTCTGTCTGTAAGTTGGAGCACTCTCATTGGCTAGATATCGATCTCTGCCAATGAGATCACTGCAGCTTACAGACAGAAGCCTCCATCATCTGAGGAGGCTGTGTAGTGGTAAGGGAGCAGAGACAGAGCAGCAAGATCAATGTATGCCGGAAGTAGGGTGCAGGGCACTCTATAAGCAAGAACTTTAGCCCAAATATCATTTTTTAAAAATAAATAAATAAATGTTTTCAACATTAGTGATAT
This sequence comes from Rhinophrynus dorsalis, assembly GCA_037306005.1. NCBI lineage: Eukaryota > Metazoa > Chordata > Amphibia > Anura > Rhinophrynidae > Rhinophrynus > Rhinophrynus dorsalis. The sequence goes on from CM074723.1 coordinate 22,328,752, forward strand.
ATACTCTACCTAATAAGTCTAAATTTTTTAGGGGTGAGAGATTCCCTTTAAAGGGATAGTAATACTTAAAATGTAAAAAAATATATGTTGTAGGGTTTATCCCACTGAGTAAAACAAGAGTACTCCCACTGCTGAAAGGTGTTTCATTCAAAAGTTATTAATTTTCAAAGATGAATTTTTTAGGTACAATATCACAGTGGCCTGAAATTGTACAGTGGCGCTTTTGCTACACCATCCTATGGAGATTTATGGTCCCGGGACCAGAGCTGTCCATAGGGTCGTGTAGCAACAGCGCCACTGTACAATTTCAGGCCACTGTGATATTGCACCTAAAAAATTCAACTTTGAAAATGAATAACTTTTGAATGAAACACCTTTCAGCAGTGGGAGTACTCTTTTTTTACTCAGGGGGATAAACCCTACAACATATTATTTTTTACATTTTAAGTATTACTATGCCTTTAAGCATTTTCCCATAGTGGGAGAACCCTTGTTGTAGACAACAGGCAAAGCTTTATAAAATATAAATGTTCTGTATCATTGTTAAAACTAACCCATCCAAAATGGATGTCAGGAGCATTTTGTGGCTGCACAGTGTAGCTCTTGGCGTTTTCCTAAGTCTGGTCTGTCCCTGATTCAAATAGGAATAGTAACTATAGCGAGTGACATTGTCCAAAATTAATTTTTAATTCGTGCTGGATATCAGGTGCACAAATGCAGGGCTGCCATCAAAAATCTTGTGGCATAGTACAAACATAGAGCCAAGGCGTCTGCACTCCACACATTTACACTGTAATCTGTAAGTGTAGATATAAAGAGAGAATCCATGGAACTGCTCCACTATATGGTATGATATGAAACAGAGGACAGAGTGGCAGAGTGCTCCAATTCTTGACAACGCTACCTACAGAATTTACTTTAAAAAGGGGCCTACCAGGAGTTTCACCAGAGTCCCCATGGGTCAGTCTGGTTGTCTAGGAAGGCCTTTTAACACCCCCCCCCAGCTGCACGTTTTAGGGGTTCTGTGTGTAATCGGGAAAGTGAATCCATTATGTTTGGCCGGGCCTCATACACTTGTGCTGTCTTTAACCCTCCTGATTGGAGCCCTGCACGAATGCAGACATTTTTTTTCCTCAAATGTACTTCATAGCATACCTGGGAACTCTTCGGATTTGCCCCAGAGTCTCCGGTTTTGACTCTGCATTACCAGGTTTCCTGGGCAGAGGCTGATTCTCTAGATGTGGGGAGTTTGTACTGAATTCTTCCCCAGCCTATTCCATCTACTTTTTCTGCATTTCTTAATTTCTGTCTCCACTCATGATTATGCCCCGTCCCTTTTTAAAAGCAAATTGTGTAATTTATCTCCCCTCAGCGGCACCACAGGACTCCTCTTTGGGGAGTCAACAAGAAAAAATTCCCAGGTATGCTTCAAACTGACACTGACCATTAATTTTAGGAGGCAAATATAGTCTTGATACCCTTATTGGCTAAATAAACAAATCTAGAATGCAAGCTTTCGAGACATATCAGGTCTCTTCCTCAGGCACATTATACAGATAAATATGAAAGCATATCCTATATAATAATTCGCTAAAACGTGTGTAACGCAGCATCATGCACAGTAGAGACTGCCTGTGCTGCGGCTAATACAGAGCTGGATGCGCCGAAAGAGCGTCCAGCTCTGTATCAGCTGTGGCGCGGGCAGTCTCTACTGTGCGTGACTGCCCCGCGACCAGGTAGCAGTGGCACTGTGGCCCGTGTAACGGTCTGTTCAACTAGTCTCTTATATACAAGTACACATTGCAGTGTTTAGAATGGAAATCAGATAAGGAAGATCAGTTCAGACTCTGGTTCTTTGATCAGTCAATGTTAGAGGAGAGTGTTGTACATTACAGTCTTCCTCTGAGGGATCCAAGGTATTTACGATCCCAGGGGGCTGTTGTGAAGGTTAATCCACAATGTGATAATGTGTCAGGAATTCTCTGTCTTTATTCAAACCATAATTCAAAACTCCAAATTGGATCATTAATTTTACCTCCCATATTTTTTTTTCTCTTTGAGCACGGAACAATCCTATCAGTACCGTCAATCTAATGTCCCTGACACTCCATTTTGGCAAAAATGTTCTCCCACTGGTGTCTCTGTCTTTTTGTTGTTAACACTGGATCTGTGGGAATTAAACCTTTTCTGTAATGGCTGTCCAGTTTCACCCACATAAAGAGCTGTTGGACATTTTGCACACATGATAAGGTATATTACATTGGATGATTTGCATGTGAATTGACCATTGATCTTATGGTGTAACTGGGTGTTTGGAATTGGTATCTTTCCGTGGTGTAAATGTGTGCACAGGTTATACACCTCCTCTGATTTTAGATAACCAATACTTATTAATTCTGGCTATTAGGATTTGCTGCCTAAGTGGTGGATTATTATTAATATTAAATATTTAATTTATGGAAGTCTCACACAGCAGTCCTCTTTGTGACTCTTTGAGGTTGTACCTGGCTAATTCTGCATTGTACTTAACCCTTTGAGTTCCAGGGGGTACGCAATGCATTGCTTTGGCACACGAAGCTCTTGTACTCTAAGGCTTATAAGAAGCACAGGTTTTAATGATGTTTCAAACTTTTCTTATGTTGATATTTGCTTTTCTTTTCCATTTATTCATTCTAGAAGACAAAACAAAACACGGCTGGCTCTTATGCAGCATTCTGGCATTATCTGTCTTCAGTGATGCTATTGCCATTTTGTTTGTGACAACACTATCTGCTTTCTAACAAGATCCTTCAAGTATATTGCTTGTGCATGCAATAACGGGACGCACGCATGTTGTAGATCCTGAGACTTGTCAGGGGCAAAGGCTTCTGTCAATATTGTTTGTATAGAAAGTTTCCATGTACAAACCTTAAAGGGAAACTATTAGTATAGGAATAAGTAGCTTTTTATATGGTTAACAGACTTATTAATGTATGAGTCCTTTACACAAGAGTGTGGATGAACCACAACAGGGCAAATATACTTGCCTGTTTTCTGTTTACAGGCATATATGTCTTTGTATTAAAACATTAAGGTGCTGGTCACTGCAAATACATACCTGGGGTACACATTTCACACAGAATAGCTCTTCATCAGACTCTTAATGAATCGCTAATTCACATCTAATACACCAGTGTATACCCCAGCTTTGTTTATGCTGTGACCGGTGCCTAAACTGTTTATAAAAGACAAGAGTTGGTAGCATGTTAGCCATAGAAATACAGGGGGCAAATATAGACTAGTTGATACCTTTATTGGCGAACTAAGCAGATTTAGGATGCACATTTTCAAGACTCCTTAGGTCTCTTCTTCGGGAATGCTATAACATGCCTGAGGAAGAGACCTAAGAGGTCTTGAAAGCTTGCATTATAATTTTGCTTAGTTAGCCAATAAAGGTATCATCTTGACTATAATTGCCTCCCGTAACTTGTATGTATGTATGTAGGTATAAGCACCCATGCTTAACTATAGACCATGATGGTCTGTGATTTAGTGTGTGTTTGACACACGAAACGCGTCAGGCACAGTGCAATTCATTTAGGTTTATGTACTGGGGGTGTACAATGGGTTTATGTACGAGGGGTTTTTGGCCTTCTTTTGGATCAACAGCGGTAAACAAGAATAGGAAAAGGGCTGAACTTGATGGACTCAAGTCTTTTTTCAACCTAAACTACTATGTAACTATGTACTATAAAGAATGGAGCAATTTTGAGGCAAATCAACTGCATCAAAGGAGAAAATTTCCACTAATTTAAAATGGCCTGAAAAACCCTTGAATGCTAGAGATGTCTCCAACACATTGGGTTTCTATAATTTTTTTTACTTTCACCTATTTTTCATTTATGCAGTTTTATGTCCCTGTTAATAAGCTCATTCATTTTCTATTTCTAGTTTTCTAGTTGATAGTCCATCAATGCAGGATGGTGATACAATGTTACGCTCTCCCTGCAACAGTGAATGCTCTGTGTGATGTAATACAATGTTACACTCTCCCTGCAGCACTGAATGCTCTGTGTGATATAATACAATGTTACACTCTCCCTGCAGCACTGAATGATGTGTGTGATGTAATACAATGTTACACTTTCCCCGCAGTACTGAATGCTCTGTGTGATGTAATACAATGTTACACTCTCCCTGCAGCACTGAATGCTCTGTGTGATGTAATACAATGTTACACTGTGCCTGCAGCACTGAATGTTCTGTGTGATGTAATACAATGTTACACTGTGCCTGCAGCACTGAATGCTCTGTGTGATGTAATACAATGTTACACTGTCCTGCAGCACTGAGTGATCTGTGTGATGTAATATAATGTTACACTCTTCCTGTAGCACTGAATGCTCTGTGTGATGTAATACAATATTACACTCTTCCTGTAGCACTGAATGCTCTGGATGATGTAATATAATGTTACAATCTCCCTGCAGCACTCAATGCTCTGTGTGATGTAATACAATGTTACACTCTCCCTGCAGCACTCAATGCTCTGTGTGATGTAATACAATGTTACACTCTCCCTGCAGCACTGAATGATCTGTGTGATGTAATACAATGTTACACTTTCCCTGTAGCACTCAATGCTCTGTGTGATGTAATACAATGTTACACTCTCCCTGCAGCACTGAATGATCTGTGTGATATAATACAATGTTACAATCTCCTTGCAGCACTGAATGATCTGTGTGGTGTAATACAATGTTACACTCACCCTGCAGCACTGAATGATCTGTGTGATGTTATACAATGTTACACTCTTCCCTGCAGCACTAAATGATCTGTGTGATGTAATACAATGTTCATTCTTCCTGTAGTACTGAATGCTCTGTGTGATGTAATACAATGTTACACTCTCCCTGCAGCACTGAATGCTCTGTGTGATATGATACAATGTTACACTCTCTCTGTAGCACTGAATGATCTGTGTGATGTAATACAATGTTACACTCTCCCTGCAGTACTGAATGATCTGTGTGATGTAATACAATGTTACATTCTCTCTGTAGCACTGAATGCTCTGTGTGATGTAATACAATGTTACACTCTCCCTGTAGCACTGAATGATCTGTGTGATGTAATACAATGTTACACTCTCCCTGCAGTACTGAATGATCTGTGTGATGTAATACAATGTTACATTCTCTCTGTAGCACTGAATGCTCTGTGTGATGTAATACAATGTTACACTCTCTCTGTAGCACTGAATGATCTGTGTGATGTAATACAATGTTACACTCTCCCTGCAGTACTGAATGATCTGTGTGATGTAATACAATGTTACATTCTCTCTGTAGCACTGAATGCTCTGTGTGATGTAATACAATGTTACACTCTCCCTGCAGCACTGAATGATCTGTGTGATGTAATACAATGTTACACTCTCACTGTAGCACTGAATGATCTGTGTGATGTAATACAATGTTACACTCTCTCTGTAACACTGAATGCTCTGTGTGATGTAATACAATGTTACACTCTCCCTGCAGTACTGAATGATCTGAATGATGTAATACATTGTTCATTCTCCCTGCAGCACTGAATACTCTGTGTGATTTAATACAATGTTACACTCTTTGAACCCTCTCTACCCTATCCTTGTTTAGACCCTCTCTCCCATCCTACCCTTCTCCACTTCCTTGTACCCTCACTCCCTATTGCAGCTTCTTTGGACCCTCCCACCCATTCTCCCTTTCACCGTTCTTTGGAAATTTTCTTCCACCCTTCCTTTCTCCATTCTTTGGAACAGATCTCCCTTTTGCCTCTTCTTTGGACCCTCCTTCCCGTTCTCCATTTTGCTGCTTCTTTGCAAGTTCCCCTCCCACCCATTCTCTCTGCATTGCAGACTGAAGATCCTGTACAGTTTTCATCCTTCCCCATGGTACAGCACCTGTGTTATCGCTGTTAATATGTCAGAGCGTGTTCCTAAACTTGTCTGGAGGGTTCTATTAACCTCTTGAAGACCAGAGGAGTGTGCAGTGCATTGGGAAACAGTGTGTTTCACACCCTTTTGGTCCCCAAAGGATTAACTATGCATACGCCATGTATGTGATGCTCAAATACAGATTACTGAAGGGTCAGTGTGGGGTTAATCTCTTCCTTCAGTCCAGCCCATGTGTTACCTCTGTTACTGTAATGTCAGTGCTTTGGTCAGAATTACAGAATCATCCTGTCACCTTTAATCTGTCCATACTGTGTAGCCTTTCCTGCACCAGCTGGAGTGAGTCTGTTTGTGTGTTACAGTTGTTACTGTGACAGAGAGACTCAGTCCTGCTGGTCCTGAGAAGATTGCATAACGTGGGGGGCTTCAAACGGACTGGCTGTTCTATAATACTGACCAAAGCACTGACATTAAAATAACACTGGTTACACTTGGCCACACTGTCATGAAAGACCAACACCACACCAGACCTCCAATAATCTACACTCAGGCATTACATACATGGCCTGCACATAGTTAACCCCTTGGGGACCCAGGATGTATGCAATATGTTGCCACACAATGGATTACACACTCCTGAGTACCTTAAGGGGTTAATAGGACCTTTCAGCCAAGTTTGGGCACACGTGAGACCTGTAGGACAATGGAACGAGGGTGGGAGGAAGGGCAGTGTATGTGTGGTTCTGTGATTACCAGTGCAGCAAGGCAGCATACCTCCCAAGTGTCCCTCTTTTAGACCCAAATCCCTCTGTCCCTCTTTCCCACCCTGATGTCCCTCTTTTTAGGAGATCAGACTGTGTGGTATGTATATAAGTGTATCACCCTGGTGTCCCTCTTTTTAGGAGATCAGATTGTGTGGTGTGTATATAAGTGTATCACCCTGGTGTCCCTGTGTTTAGAAGATCAGACTGTGTGGTGTGTATAGAAGTGTATCACCCTGGTGTCCCTGTGTGTAGGAGATCAGACTGTGTGGTGTGTATAGAAGTGTATCACCCTGGTGTCCCTGTGTTTAGGAGATCAGACTGTGTGGTGTGTATATAAGTGCATCACATTGCTCTACAGCAATAAAACTCACATTCTTGTTTCCTTAAACATCAGTATATGTATTTATAAATTAGTCTGCATAAATAAAATACTTTGGTCTTGTTATAAGGCATTTATTAGGCAACTCAAGGAGGTGTCAATAGGTCATGAAACAGCCTAAAAATTCTCGTTAATGCCCCGTCCACTGGTCACACCTTCAGCAACACCCCCTAAAACACAATTGTACCTCTTTGGCAGGGATATCAAACGTTCTGTGTGTCAGACTGTGTGTCCCACCTCAGCAAGGCTGGAGTGTTAGACCATGTATGTGTGGTTCTGTGACTACCACTGAGACAGTGGGACAAGGCTGAGGTCCTGTACAGTGTATGTGTGGTTCTGTTACTACCAGTGGACAGTGGAACAAAGCTGAGGTGTCAGACAGTGTATGTGTGGGATTGTAAGTACCAGTGGGACAGCGAGTGCCAGGCAGTGGACAGTGCAACAGGGCTAGGGTGTTAGACAGAATATTTGTGATACATTGTTTATGTGTAGCTCTGTGACCACCTGTCCATAATGAAATATATCTCTACCCTGCCTCTCTTTACAATGCCAATGCTGTGCTTCTTTTGCTAGTAAAATGATATCATTTACAGTAACTTTTTGTCTATTACATTAATGATTTTTCATCTGAAAGACTGGGAGATGTCACTCCGCAGGAGGCTAAAGAATCTAATTTTCCCTTCGACAAACACTTGACAACAAGAATACGACATCTGAAGGACCCTGTCACTGCGATTGTTCTGCAGCCAGAGCTGCTCAATGCTTAATACGTGTTTTTCTCTTAGCTCCATTTGGGTTGTTTTCTGTAGTTGGTTTTCTAAAACCTACATTGATTAGGTCTTGATTTTTTTTTAAGCATCAGAGGCCTAAAGCTTTTATCCCTGCTTAATAATGATGGAACGTGTGGCAGTTCCCAACGAATTGTGTCTCACTTCTATTATATGTGACAAAATCAGACTTTTCTTGCACAATGGCTTCCTGCAGTTATATATCACAATACATTCCAAACAGAATGAAGGTTACTTATTTAAGAGAAAACCGTACCTATAGGAATAAGAGGCTATTACAGGACATTTAAACTGTTAAAGAAAAAGTCCTAAGTGTAAACTGTGTGTGTGTTGCACTGAGCACAGTGATGCAGACTGCAAAGATTAAAACTCCATACCTACTGAATCACTCATCTGATTCCTTGTCAGTTTCAAAGGGCCGGTTGAAGGTGTCCTCCAGCCTGATTGGTGATGAAGATTACAGGGTCTGTGCAGGGACAATCTTCCAGCTGAAACCCATAATACTACTGCTGCTGCACCTGTAGTACGATGGAAATCTGTCCTTGCTCAAACACTGTAATCCCAGTAGCTAGTTGATCCTTCAGAAGTTGGCCAAGATTCAGGTGTGGCAAATATTGCATTTGAGCTTCTCAGTCCACAGTGTTGTTCTCAGGCAACATGACCTTTAGATAGAGCACTTTTCTTGCATAGTTTATTATTTTTAATATCGTTAGCAAAATCACTTACCTAGGAAGAAATCTATCATACAGCAGTCAGGTTTATCTGTATTATTACTGTGTGTGTGTGTGTATGTAACAGGGGGACTTACCTAGGTAGGAGTCCATCACACAGCAGTCAGGTGTATCTATATAATTACTGTGTGTAACAGAAGCACTTACCTAGGTAGGAGTCCATCATACAGCAGTCAGGTGTATCTATATAATTACTGTGTGTAACAGAAGCACTTACCTTGGTAGGAGTCCATTATAAAGCAGTCAGGTGTATCTATATAATTACTGTGTGTAACAGAAGGACTTAACTAGGTAGGAGTCCATCATACAGCAGTCAGGTATATACACCACACGGTCTGATCTCCTAAACACAGGGACACCAGAGTAATACACTTATATACACACACCGCACAGTCTGATCTCCTAAACACAGGGACACCAGGGTGATACACTTATATACACACCACACAGTCTGATCTCCTAAACACAGGGACACCAGGGTGATACACTTCTATACACACTACACAGTCTGATCTCCTAAACACAGGGACACCAGAGTAATACACTTATATACACACACCGCACAGTCTGATCTCCTAAACACAGGGACACCAGGGTGATACACTTATATACACACCACACAGTCTGATCTCCTAAACACAGGGACACCAGGGTGATACACTTCTATACACACTACACAGTCTGATCTCCTAAACACAGGGACACCAGGGTGATACACTTCTATACACACCGCACAGTCTGATCTCCTAAACACAGGGACACCAGGGTGATACACTTATATACACACCACACAGTCTGATCTCCTAAACACAGGGACATCAGGGTGATACACTTCTATACACACCACACAGTCTGATCTCCTAAACACAGGGACACCAGGGTGATACACATATACACACACCACACAGTCTGATCTCCTAAACACAGGGACATCAGGGTGATACACTTATATACACACCACACAGTCTGATCTCCTAAACACAGGGACACCAGGGTGATACACTTATATACACACCACACAGTCTGATCTCCTAAACACAGGGACACCAGGGTGATACACTTATATACACACACCGCACAGTCTGATCTCCTAAACACAGGGACACCAGGGTGATACACTGATATACACACCACACAGTCTGATCTCCTAAACACAGGGACACCAGGGTGATACACTTCTATACACACTACACAGTCTGATCTCCTAAACACAGGGACACCAGAGTAATACACTTATATACACACACCGCACAGTCTGATCTCCTAAACACAGGGACACCAGGGTGATACACTTATATACACACCACACAGTCTGATCTCCTAAACACAGGGACACCAGGGTGATACACTTCTATACACACTACACAGTCTGATCTCCTAAACACAGGGACACCAGGGTGATACACTTCTATACACACCGCACAGTCTGATCTCCTAAACACAGGGACACCAGGGTGATACACTTATATACACACCACACAGTCTGATCTCCTAAACACAGGGACATCAGGGTGATACACTTCTATACACACCACACAGTCTGATCTCCTAAACACAGGGACACCAGGGTGATACACATATACACACACCACACAGTCTGATCTCCTAAACACAGGGACATCAGGGTGATACACTTATATACACACCACACAGTCTGATCTCCTAAACACAGGGACACCAGGGTGATACACTTATATACACACCACACAGTCTGATCTCCTAAACACAGGGACACCAGGGTGATACACTTATATACACACCACACAGTCTGATCTCCTAAACACAGGGACACCAGGGTGATACACTTCTATATACACCACACAGTCTGATCTCCTAAACACAGGGACACCAGGGTGATACACTTATATACACACCACACAGTCTGATCTCCTAACACAGGGACACCAGGGTGATATACTTATATACACACCACACAGTCTGATCTCCTAAACACAGGGACACCAGGGTGATACACTTATATACACACCACACAGTCTGATCTCCTATACACAGGGACACCAGGGTGATACACTTATATACAAACCACACAGTCTGATCTCCTAAACACAGGGACACCAGGGTGATACACATATATACACACCACACAGTCTGATCTCCTAAACACAGGGACACCAGGGTGATACACTTATATACACACCACACAGTCTGATCTCCTAAACACAGGGACACCAGGGTTATACACTTATATACACACCACACAGTCTGATCTCCTACACAAAGGGACACCAGGGTGATACACTTCTATATACACCACACAGTCTGATCTCCTAAACACAGGGACACCAGGGTGATACACTTATATACACACCACACAGTCTGATCTCCTAAACACAGGGAGACCAGGGTGATACACTTATATACACACCACACAGTCTGATCTCCTAAACACAGGGACACCAAGGTGATACACTTATATACACACAACACAGTCTGATCTCCTAAACACAGGGACACCAGGGTGATACACTTATATATACATCACACAGTCTGATCTCCTAAACACAGGGACACCAGGGTGATACACTTATACACACACCACACAGTCTGATCTCCTAAACACAGGGACACCAGGGTGATACACTTATATACACACCACGCAGTCTGATCTCCTAAACACAGGGACTCCAGGGTACGGAAGAGGGACAGTAGCCACCTAAAAAAGGGACACTTGGGAGGTATGAATGAACATTGATACTTTTTATCCAGTCCTTGTTAAATATTCACTAACTATACTCAGTTCATCAAAGGAAAACCTATAAAATTAGATTTTTTTCACATTATTTATATTATCAAATTAAGTAATGAGATATACATATAAATGTGGCATCAAAAGAAAGCCCTACTTATCCTTAACCCCTTAAGTACCGGTGATGTGCAAGGACCATCAACAGCATCCGTGCCGTGGGTTTTGTGATCACAGTGCTCTTACCGTAAGGTTCCTAGGTGGCTTACTGAAGGAATGTATGCTGTAAGAAACAGAACTCAGAGAAGAAGGTAAACCTCTCTGAGAATCTGCAGACAGCAAAATATATTCTACAGAAGTAATCCTCTAGTATAGGAGAAATGACAAGGCTACAAGGAGACAGTGACTAGCAAGGTAAGGCCCAAAACACACACACACACACACACACACACACATATATATATATATATATATATATGTTAGAAAATATATATAAACTGACTGGTACTTTATAGAAATAAGGTTCAGAGGTCAGGATAAGCAGTAATGCACCAAGGTGTTCAGATTCAGGGTCCGGGCAGTCAGAGATGGTGTGAGGTCAGAAGCCGGTTCCAGATGTCAGTACACGATACATCCAGCATAAGAAGTAAAGGCAAGTAAACACTACGAGCTCCAAACAATTTCTGAACACTAGCTTGGAGGAAGCTCCTGTTAAAATAGTGTATGGAGCTGATGACGTCACTGCCTGATGCAACACCGACTGTAAGCAGAGAGGAACACACTCATGACAATGATGACAAGCAGAGAACAGCACATATTTGATGCCAATGACAGGGAAAGAACGACGCACACGGGATGCCAACGGCAAGAGTAGTGTGACACACATATGATACTGTGTCACACTGGGAGGCATTATATTGTCCAATGCCTCTCACAACCCGCCGAGACACACGATGCTGACATCTGCTGGATCGCTGTGATCACTATGGGAAAGCTAACTGCTCTCTTGCCAATGACAGTGTTCCATCTCACACGGTGGAATCCTCCGTCATCAGAGGAGGCTGGAACAAGTCGCTACGTGGGTAGGAGAAGAGATGAGGATTGACAGGCTGCAGGCAGAGTTTTGCCGAGGCCTGTCAATCCTCATCTCTTCCCGTCCCCACGTAGCGCCTTGTTCCAGCCTCCTCTGATGATGAAGGATTCCACCGTGTGAGCTGGATCACTGTCCAAGGCCTGTCCAGTAGGTAAGTCGGTTGAAAATCTTGCTACAGACTTCATTTAATAAAAAGAAAATGACAGATTACATGTTGACTTTTACATAGTGGCAAATTTTTATGGAAATGAGAGATCCACTTTAAATAAAGTTTGTTTTGTACTCTGCAGTGAATTTTCCCAATGGTGCTTACGGCCATTCGTTATTGCAATGTTTAGCGGCTGGTACAACAAGGACCTGAATTTCTCCCAATCCACTTTTCATAGAAATATCCTTAGTTTATAAATCTGTCGGAAATCATTAATGTGCTGCCTGGGAACGCACAGAGGTACATAATAGATAACACATCAGAGATCAGGCGGGTGATGTAGCGGAGAGGTAATTTCAGTTGACTCCATGTTGAAGGCCACAGGAGGTTTGCGAGTCGATGTGCCGTAACCTTTGTTCATGACATTACAAATGGATTGGAAGGGAATGTGTGCAGTATTACTGGGGGTTTATAAATCTTTACACACCTGATTTAGCAGATGGTTACACAATGATAAATGGATTGAGGTCACCTGTATTTGTTGTACGTTGACCCCTGTAAAAGAATGCAATTATTCACAGACTTCGGCAGCTTATTGTTCATTGTTTCTCTTGATAAGAACAGCAATGAATTATGAAACAAGCACTGGCATTTTGGGGTATAAAATTTGAAAGAATGTACTTAAAGGTTTTAACCCTTTCGGTGCCAGAGTGGTATCCCACTCATTGCAAACACAATGCGTGGGACACCTGTCTTGCACTCAAGGGTGCGGAATGCATTGCGCGCAATTCTGATCCTTAACTGGTGAAATCAACACTAATAGCTTACCCATAGAATAACATAGGAACGGGAGAGTTTATCTCACTGGAGAAGTTATCTCCTCTTTATCACACCTTAGTACATCTCTCCCTGTAGTCTATAACTAAAGCTCTCCCATAGAATAACATAGGAACTGGTGAGTTTATCTCACTGGAGAAGTTATCTCCTCTTTATCACACCTTAGTACATCTCCCCTGTAGTCTATAACTAAATCTCTCCCATAGAATAACATAGGAACTGGAGAGTTTATCTCACTGGAGAAGTTATCTCCTCTTTATCACACCTCTGTGCAGAGGAATTGAATGGTTGGACCTACAGCCTTTGGTTGGTTGGGGAAGATGGGATTTGTAGTCACCGATCCACTACTAGCTACAAGACTACATTGCTTCAAATTAGGCTTTTAGCCCTCTAACATTCTCGGGGTTAATGCATTCGCTCCATATGAATTGGGAAAGTGATAACACCGGAGAAGCCATCTCCTCCTCTTTATCACTTCTTTATCACTTAGTGCATAACCCGCAGGAGTATCCTTACTTAATTCTGTAGGGAAATGACTACAGTATATGTTCTCTTACAACTATCTTTACTGCTCCTTTAATGAAAACATAAATGTTATAGGGCTTTTTCTGCTGAGTAAATCAAGGCCACTCCCACTGCTGTCAGCTGTTTTATTCAATAGTTATAACAGTTCAATAATCAGGAAGTGAATTTACTGTGTGTTTACTTCCTGATTGTTCTGTCAGGAAGTGACTCAGCATTTTTCTTCACATTCTATGGAGAATTCTATGTCACCTCTCCATTAGAATGTAAGAAATAAGTAATTGAAATTTGATCACTAGAGGGCCCTGCTAATGTAAAAAAACACAGGTTTAAATGATAATAACCCTAGACATAGACATCTCTCAGCAGTCTGAGTACCCTTATTTTACTCAATAGGAAATTATGTACAATATATATTTTTTTCATAAAAAAAAGTTTACTGGTCCTTTAAATTAATGATGTGATCAGCCCTTATAGGTTTATTCTCAGCTCTGTATAGAAGTAGAAAAGTCATCAGGCAGTTTACTGGTTATAAATGTGTCGGATTCCTCTCTCTCTCCTTAATGCTTGCCTCTCCGGGGTTCAGCCCTATTAGCCCTAACCTTTGAAAGTTTTGCAACTGCAGACAAACACCGGCAGTAATTTAGAACCTATTGATTTTCTGTTTAGCATTTTCCAGGTCTTACTTTTGTTTATTCATCACTGTTTAGCCGTGAGGATTCTTTCTTGCTACTAAGCAGTAAACGATCAATTGACATTGATGTTATGGAGTCCTCTTGATACACTTGGTGGGTAGGATTACATATATGCATTATGTCCCTTGGTGCTTACTCACAGAAAGACTTACACATGAGATTGCAACTTAGGGAATATTAACATTCCTTCTCTCTATTCCTTTTGTCTTACTTTCTTTTTCTTCTCACACGTTTTTTGGACCAGACATGAATAGAAGAGTGCCTACAGGTCACACAGTAATATACTAAGTCTTGTTCACATGGCCGACTGTGTTGCAACAAGTTTCGCAGAATAGGAGTAATTATTTTCCATTAAGTAGCTTTTAGAGCTGTCATTTTTAGGCAACTTAAATGTAACGTGTTTTTGTGCCGGCCAAGCCACCCAGTCTAACTTACCTCTAGTGTTCTGGATTCTCTGTTGATCCCATCTCCCGAGGGGGAGTGAAAAAGGTTAGACTGATGACTGGTCTGTGTGGTGTCAGCCATAAATGATTGGTTGACATCCATTTGGGTTCATGTCGGTTGGACTGTGATTGGAGATCGCAATGAGCGTTGTAGCCTTCAGTATCATTATGTGAATGAAATGTGTGGTGGTCTTTAACCCCCTTGATCACCAGGGCTTGTTTTTTTTACACTAGAAGACCAGAGCAATTTTGGCCTTTTTTAGTAAGTCATAGTTGTACTATATTTTCTAATTCATTTAGTATACCCACACAATTTATATACAGGATAATAGCTGGAACTCGCTGCTCGGGTCCTGGAGAGGTCAGTTACAGCCTCCCTGCAATGATCGCAGCATGCCCAGGGGTGCACTGCGACCAATAACCCATGACGTGCCCTGACCTTCATCGGCCCACAAAGAACAGAGCGATGTGACAGTCACGTCATGGGTCACAAAGTGTTTAAGCCAATGAACAGATCAGTCGTGCTGATCCCATAGCAGAACTCATACAAATTGAACCACACTTTGACCTGACGCTCTGTCTGAGGCAAAGATCACCCCTGTACGTGATACCAGTGAGAACAACCTGTTTCAGGGTGGGCAGGAAGGAGAAGGATTGGGAGGGAATTGGGAGGAACAGGGTGGAAAGGAGTAGAAGTAGAAGGAAAGTTGGCAGAAGAGGGAGGGAAGGAGGAGAAGTGGGGGTAACTGGATGGGAAGGAGAAGCAGCTCACCACCTCTGGAGAATTCGCCTTTGTCCCCAGAAGCCTGATAATTCAGTCTGAAAACTGGAGTCCCCAGGTATGTTCATACATCTTTGAGTATGCAGTGCAATTTTGGGCACTGGTTCTGAAAAAGGATATACTAGAACTAGAGAGGGTACAGCGGAGAGCAACAAAATTAATGAAGGGAATGGAGGACTTGATGTATGAGGAACGACTAGACAAACTTGGTTTATTTACTCTAGAGAAAAGACGACTAAGAGGAGACCTTATCACCTTGTACAAGTATATGAGAGGTCAATACAAGGATCTCTGAGGTGAGCTATTTATTCCAAGGCCTGATCAGGTGACCAGGGGACACCCCTTGAGATTAGAGGAAAGGAGGTTTAAACTTCAGCAGAGGAAGGGTTTTTTTACGGTAAGGTCTGTTAAATTGTGGAATTCATTGCCCAGGGAGGTAGTTATGGCAGATACAATGGAGCCATTTTGGTACTGGACAGTGCAGAGTTAGTAAAACTGCACTTTAATCTAATCATATAATCCTAATGCCCACTATGAACTGACCCCCCAAAAATAATAATTAAATTGAACTGCACTACATGTCCACAGATCCGTTCTTTCATAAGAAGACTTCAGTGGGAGGACTTGAGGTCTTTGGAGTCTGAAAACAATGTATCATATATCCCTCCATGGACATGATATTCAGTACTAATTAAGCCTTAGATTGCTAGAGGGGTAGCCAATGCATTGCATTGGATACCCCTCTTGCACTTCAAGGGTTAAAGATTAATCTTGGAATATCAACCCACACAGAATTGACCCATAGTGGTCCCTGGGATTTTCTTGTCAGATTACTTGTGAGTAGAGGATGTCAGGACCCAAACTCCTCCTATTTAAATAAGTAAACTTTTTAAGAAAACTTATGTTATAGGGTAAACCCACTGCCTGTAGTTGTTTCATACAAAAAGTGTAACAGTTCAAAACTATTGGGCTATCTGGAAACAGAGGTCCAGCGAGCTTACTTCCTGTGAGTTCAATCTGACAGGAAGTGACTCGGCAGCTTCTATAACAGTCTATGGAACACACTTGTCAGTAAAACACCTCTCTTTTACAATGCAGCTGAGAAACTGTCTGAAATCTGGTTGTTAGAGGTATTGTAAATAGAGAAAAACAACAGTTTAAACTGGAGTAACTTGTAACAAGCACATCATCTTGTAGTGTGAGGATCCTTATTTTACCTGACAGGAAAACTCATGTAATATATATATTTTCATTAAAGAAGCTTACTGCTCCTTCTTAATAAGATTTTGTGCTCCCTGAATATCTCTTTTCAGAGAGCTTTCCGCCAGGCACTGTGAAAGCAGAGATATTTGTACAATGTAACTCTATTCCTGTAGCTCTAAGAGCTCTGAATGCTGTAGAGACAGGCATTTCTACATTGTGTCACTGTCTTCTTTACATTGTTGCACTCTCTGTGCTTTCACAGTACCTGAAAGAAAGTTCACTGGAAATATATTCACAGATCTCCCTAGCAGGGAAGAAGTGTTTAAAAAGATGGGGGAAAAAAACATAAATGTAGAGTACAGGCAATCTGAATATATATATGCTCTTGCAGAATATGTAAAGTCAAGAGGTTGATTTTCCACTTGATTATAATAATCCTTGTATGGAAAAAAGCATTTTGTGATTTCCCAAATAACATTTTTAATCCCTTGAGGACGAGAGAGATGGAGTGTGTGGCACATAGCTGTAGTCAGGGCCGGATTTACATCTCAGGAGCCTGTAGGCACAGATATCTGAAGCCCCCCCCCCCCATTGGCCATCTCCACAATGCTCCAAATCTCCATATTGCCCTCACATTGCCCCCATCATCTCCACATTGCCCTTATATTGCCCCATCATTTCAACATTGCCCCCATGAGCTCCACATTGCCCTCATATTGCCCCATCATCTCAACATTGCTCCGTTCAACTCCATATTGCCCTCACATTGCCCCCCATTAGCTCCACATCGCCCCCATCACCTCCACATTGCCCTCACATTGCCCCCCCCATCAGCTGATGTCATCTCCTAGCTCTCTGCATTACTAAAGAGCCAGGAGAGCTCAGCAGCTAAAGGTCTGTGAGGCACAGCTTACAATGCAGCGGGTGGCGTGGCGCGGCATGCCACACCACTTAAAAAAAAATATATCCATTGCAATAGCAGGTGCCCCTCTGTAGGGTGCGCCTGTAGGCAGATGCCTACTCTGCCTTATGGAAAATCTGGCCCTGGCTGTAGTCCTCAAGGAGTTAAATAATCATACATTTTGTAACATCCAAATATATATATATATATTTTTATGGAATACATTCCTTAGCTTCTAATAAAATCATGTTATTATCAAATGTTCTCATATACAATCTGCCAGATGACCCTGTATTCAGCATTCCGTTAACACGCGCGTTTCACTGGCTGCCTGAAGCTAAACGCATTCCGCTCACATATTCCCTTCCATTACAAGGCTGGCTATTTTTAGCTCCTGCAGGTTTAAAATACACTTTCTAATCTCTCCTGAATTTATTGAATGTCTCTTTTTATGTCTGTTCAGGAGGGATTGCTGTGCTGAGTGGACAAGCTCAGAAAATCAAATAGATACTGAATTATTTATGTGTGTGTACACGGCCTTCCAGCTCCTATTTTTAGCCGCGGTTAGTTGTTACTGTCATCGTGTTATGCTACAGAGAGAGCCTGCAATTTCGTTGCTCAGTGACTTGGCTAGACAAGGATTTACACCGGCGATCATGATGAATATCTCACTGCGCGGAGCAGAACGGGTCTGGAATATAAAGCGCTGAGGGTGGGATAGATACGTTCGGAGATCTCAACGCTCCAGAAACACCTTCCTACAGAATGTTTTCAGCCCAAATGGGAGAGAATCCGTGGCCATAAGCAGTAAGATACAGGGGAGCAATTAACCCTTTGAGTGCCAGGCACTCAAAGGGTTAATGGGCAAATCAACAGCAACATAAGGCATATAAACATTCTCCAAATCACTTTTGATTTAAATGGAGCAATTAACCCCTTGATTGCTAAACAGGTCTCCAGTGCTTTGCAAAGCAATGCACTGGAGACCTGTTTTGCGTTCAAAAGGTTAAAAGCCTCATTTAATTTAATGGGAATTTGTATTTGTCCACTACAGCGCAGTTGTTGTGCTCCTGAAATGTTCCTCTTTATTTCTTTCTAAATACAGCCCTTGGTCTCTGGTTCTAAATAACAACTTTAACCTCTTAGGGGCCAAAAATTTCACCAATGCACTCCAGGCCCCCAAGTAGTTATAAAGGCCCTTTAAAGGGATAGTAATACTTCGTTTTAACTTTATTTTATTTTGTAGGCATTAAAAAAAACATGAAGAATGATATAAGTCTTATCTCTCAAACCTTTATGGTTTAAGAGATATTCACAAGCAAAGTTTCCCCTCCCCGCCCCTTTTTCCTACTGTAAACAATCTCTTCTCAGATGTGGAATCCAGTCCATAGACCAGACAGGTAACAGAAGGGGACACTCTTTTTCCTATGAAAACAATGAAATCCCTGCCCCCCTTGACAAGCTTTTCAGGTTTTTCCGTTATCTTAATTGAAGATTGTCCCTCTCTGCTGTCTACCTAGGCATCTCCCTTCTGCCCTGGCTGAAAAGTGTTACATCAGTAAAAGGGGCAGGAGGGGGACACTTTGCTTGTGAATATCTCTTAAACCATAAAGGTTTGAGAGATAAGACTTATATCATTCTTCATGTTTTTTTAATGCCTACAAAATAAAATAAAGTTAAAACGAAGTATTACTATCCTTTTAAGGGATAGTAATACTTCGTTTTATCTTTATTTTATTTTGTAGGCATTAAAAAAACATGAAGAACGATATAAGTTTTATCTCTCAAACCTTTTTGGTTTAAAAACTATTCACAAGCAAAGTTTCCCCTCCCGCCCCTTTACCTAGTGTAAGCCATCTCTTCTCAGATGTGGAATCCAGTCCATAGACCAGACAGATAACAGCAGGGGACAATCTTCTTCCTATGAAAACAATGAAATCCCTGCCCCCCTTGACAAGTTTTTCAGGTTTTTCCCTTATCTTAATTGAAGATTGTCCCTCTCTGCAGTCTACCTGGGCACCTCCCTTCTGATGTGGCTGAACAGTTTTACATCAGTAAAAGGGATGGGAGGGGGATACTTTGTCATTGAATTACTCTTGAATTACATCTCTGACAGAATTGAAATAACACTCTCCAAAGTCCAAATACTATGAAGATTATTAGTGCTGCTTTTATTATGAAACATTACTATCACTTTAAAACAAGTTTAGTTTGCTTTACACAGTATTAAAAACTGCCTCTTTGTTGAATTTGCATTTTTTTTCCTGTAAAATAAATAGTTTTTGTGAAATCGTTGTGTTTTTGTGGCACAGACCTATTAGTCATACACAGTATGCTAATTAGTTGCGGTCAGTAGCAGACTTACCCTTTGTTGTGATATTGGAAATGCCCTCATTGTGTGTGGGCTCTGCCTGAATTCATTCATAGCACAGTGTATGGTAATATAGGCCAGGGATAGAAACTAATTAGCATAAAGTGCCAGACTGTGCAAACCAATAAATAAACAGCAAACCAATCAATAAATAACATTTATTTTTAAAGCTCTGAGTGGCAGAGCAATGCATTGCGTACTCCACTGACACTCAAAGGGTTAATTACCTTTAAAACCGAATTGAATGTATCTGAAGGTGACAGGGCCACTATGAATTTCAAGCCTTCTTCTGTTCCCGTCTTGCAAGATGTTGCCTCTGAGATTCATCTCCTATTGAACTCATTAATTCTTTCCATTAGATGAGAAATTTTCATTATTACCCATAAGTATACAGCAACAGGTTAGAGTTTTAGGATATCCTTGCCTCTATACAGGTGGGTAAAAACCCATCAGCCATTGTTATTGATCTTCCTGTTCTTAAAGAGACAGTAATGTCCCAGAAAAAAATTGTTATCATTTTGTAGTGCTTAAAAAGTTCAACTATATGCAATAAATTCACTGTCAAAGTTCCCCACCTCCCTCCCCTTTCCCTGACGTCAGCGCTGTGCTGACTGCAGGGGAATCCTGTCCGGGGACCAACTGGTGGCTCTGCAGAGCCGCAATCGTGTTGTTTAAAAAGAATTACTTCATTGTAAAGGTCTACAAAGTGTGTCTGGTTTTCAAACACACTTTGTAGACCATTTAAATTAAATAATTATTTTTAAATAATGCGATTGAGGCTCTGCTGAAGAGCTGACAGCAGGAAATGGCAAACATTCAATGGAAATATCTCTCAAACCATAGCGGTTTGAGAGAGAGGATTTGTTGCATATAGTTGAAGTTTTTAAGCACTACAAAATGATAAATATTTTTTCTGGGACATTACTAGCACTGTAAAGTGGATCTGTGATCAGTTTTCACTGTCGTCCAATACAGGTCACTGGTACCATGGGATGTGTAGTCCCCTTTAATAGGCAGGAACAATTATGCAAATAATTTGCAAGGGGCGGAGCCTC
This sequence comes from Rhinophrynus dorsalis, assembly GCA_037306005.1. Classification (NCBI taxonomy): domain Eukaryota; kingdom Metazoa; phylum Chordata; class Amphibia; order Anura; family Rhinophrynidae; genus Rhinophrynus; species Rhinophrynus dorsalis. The sequence goes on from CM074723.1 coordinate 22,350,084, forward strand.
CCCTCTTACTTAAGCCACCTTCTGGCCAGAGCCACCCATATTGATTTGTTCCTGGTGTGCTTGCACACCAGGCAGAGAACAGCTATGCTTCTTAGAGTTTTATTATTTTTTATTCAAATATGGAATACCACCATTAGGAGGGTGACCATGGCTGTGAATTGCCCTCTTCAAAGTGGCTGGTGCAGCTTCCAGGGATTTCTGTGGACCTATACCTGAAGAGGGGACAGCTTGTGTTAAGCAGCTCCCCTGTTGGGGAAATTACCTCTGGTTCTTTCCCTCCCTATCATGGTCACCTGAAGACAGAAGTCTGCGAGAAAGGTGAGTCACCCATTGAGTGCTGAAGGTCCACTTGTCCCCACAGTGTCCCTTTGATGGGCTTGTATTTGGGAGTTTTAATACACTCCAGCACTCATAGGGTGTTTTTATTGCATTATCACTATTTATGCAATTTCTGTGTTATTCTCTGAGTTTTGGAGCATTGGGTATTCATTTATTTATGTTTCTCATGTATTTCATGCTTGTTTGGGCACTTTTTAATGTTTTACTAAACTTTATTAAAAATGGTGTTCCGCGCCTTTAAGCGCGGCTTTTTCCCGCTCAGCAGCAGAGCTCCTTTACTCTCTATGGGAATTCACAGTTTGGGACATATCTCTGAAACCGCTTGTCACAGCAACTTCAGAGTAGGCTCATTTTAATGCTAGGCTCCTGCTCTATCATCCGGTTGGTGTTTTATTAATGTAGGGGGCTCAGGGGGGCTTCGGGCACTGTTTGGGGTACTTGCATAGGGAAAACGACATTTCCCATGAGCGCTTAGCTCGCGCTTGTTTCTGATTGGCTGTCATGACGGCCGCCATTTTGTGGTACTTTTCCAAGGCGAGTACACTACGCAGGGACCGAGCCTTCTCTCTCCTCACCAGATTAACCCTTCGCTGGCCAGATAAGTCCGTTTTTAGACCTTTTCTGGGGTGAAACTTTAATCTTTAACACTTTTCTGGGTGATAGTGTTTTTTGTGGGGTATATTGACGCTGTGAGCATGTCTACTTCACTGGAGCTAGGGGCTAGACCCAAGACTAAGGAGGCTGGGGGGTCTTCTACCCCCATGGCGTTTTGCTCCTCTTGCCACATTGGGCTGGATTGCGATAATGTGGGGGATCTATGCCCTAATTGTACTGATAAAGATAGCAACCCTGGGCTTCCCAGCCACGCTATTGAGCCATCTTGGGTGAGGGAGTTTAAAGCTGCCACTAGGGATCTCAGATCCACGCTTCAACTCTTTCCCTCTCAGGTACAGGGGGCTCTCCAGGTCTGGCAGACCCCCTCTACTATCAGGACCTCCCTGCCTAAGCCACAGGGAGCTCCTGATATCACTGATTCTTCTGAAGAAGAACTTTTACAGGATTCTGATGCTGAGGAACGTACTGTTATTGAATCTAACAGGTCCATTGGGGACCCCTATGAGTGTGACCCTGAAGTTTCGGCTGAGGGTCTGATCAGAGCGGTTCTGAATACGCTCAACCTTCCTCTGACTCAGGAATCCACTTATGATCCTACTGATGTTTTTCAGAAAAAGCCATCTAAACCTGTTGTTTGTTTTCCAACTAACCCTACTCTTGCCCGTCTGGTTTCTGAGGCATGGAAGTATCCTGATAGATCTTCCTCTGTCTCCAAAAAGTTTGCCAAACTTTACCCTTTTCCCGAAGCGGAGCTGGCAAAATGGGTTCATCCTCCCAAGGTGGATGCTCCTGTGTCTAGACTATCCAAATCTACTGCTTTGGCTGTCTCAGATGCCTCTGCCTTGCAGGACTGGACGGATAAGAAATTAGAGCTCTCTCTTAAATCTATTTTTGCCTCTATTGGCACTGCCATGCGCCCCACCTTTGCTGTGGCATGGGTTAATAGGGCTATTGCAGCCTGGACTGAACGACTGACTGAAGCGGTTCGCCAGGATGCGCCTGTATCTGAACAGTTGCAGCTTCTTGCTAATATCACTGAAGCTCAGAACTATGTTGCTGATGCTGCTTTTGATGCTGTGCGCATGATGGCGAGGGCCTCCACTTCTTCTGTGGTGGCTAGACGCGCTCTTTGGCTGAAAATTTGGTCTGCTGATACAGCCTCTAAGAAAGCCTTGCTTTCCTTGCCCTTTCAGGGGAATTTGCTCTTTGGCTCTGAGCTCAAAGAAATGATCAGTGAGGCTACTGGCGGTAAAAGTACTCTTCTACCCTCAGTCTTTAAGAAAAAGTTTCCAGCCAAACGCAATCGGTCCTTTCGTTCCTTTCAGACTGAGACACGCTCCTCGGCCCAAACGGGTCCTCCCACTACGCGCTCCTCCTCCAAGCCCAAACAGTCCTGGAGGCCCAAAGTTGCCTCCAAGGCCAAGACCTCCAAGACTGCTTCGGCATGACTCGCCGAACCCGGGTCCGCATCCGGCTGTAGGCGGTCGTCTCCGCATCTTTCGCCGGACTTGGGAGGAGTCAGTGGCGGACCCATGGGTTCTTCAGGTGGTGTCAGAGGGATACAGGATCCCTTTCTCTTCCCTTCCTCCTTTTCGGTTCCATTTTACTCGTCCTTCTCAGGAACCCTCAAAAAGGCGTCTGTTCGACGACGCTATTCAGGATCTCTTGGACAAAGAGGTCCTGGAGGCGGTTCCGCAGGGGGACACAGGTTCAGGATTTTATTCCAACCTGTTTGTGGTAGCCAAAAAGGACGGAGGAGCCCGTCCCATCTTGGATCTCAAAGATCTCAATGCCTATGTGGTGACTTCCCACTTCCGCCAGGAGTCCCTGCGCTCTGTGATTGCAGCAATGTCTCCAGGGGAGTTTCTTGCCTCCCTGGACCTTCAGGATGCTTATCTTCACATCCCTATTCATCCAGAGAGCAGGAAGTATCTCAGGATTGCCTGCCACAGGGGACACTTTCAATTTACAGCGCTCCCCTTTGGACTGACTACAGCTCCTCAAGTCTTCCAGCGGGTGCTGGGCTCCTTGATAGCGGTGCTCCATCAGGATGGGATCAGAGTGACACCCTACATGGACGATCTCCTACTGAAGGCCTCCTCAGCGGAGCTTCTCCACCAGCAGTTGCAGAGGTGCATGCACACCCTGAACCGTCACGGATGGATCCTGAATCTGGACAAGTCGGACTTGATTCCTTCTCAGAGGCTTCTGTTCCTGGGTCTCCTGTTCGACACTCGCCAACGCATGGTGTTTCTTCCAGAGGACGTGGCTCACCAGATAGCCGTCAGAGTGGCTGGGATTCTGGACATGGACGAAATTCCAGTTCCGAAGTTGTCATCCTTAGTGGGGAAGTTCATTTCCACGATCGAAGCAGTACCATTTGCCATGGCCCACTCCAGGGATCTTCAGAGATTTGTGATCCAGACGTGCAGGAATCATCCAGATCATCAACATCTGTCTGTTTCTCTTCCTCCTCATGTCGAGTCGAGTCTGCACTGGTGGTTAGATCTCTCTCATCTCTTGAAAGGGAAATCCTTTCTAGTTCCTCATTGGACCACAGTCACAACGGATGCCAGCCTTCGGGGCTGGGGTGCAGTCTGGGGTCGCTTCAGTGCTCAGGGGAAATGGGGTCTGGAGGAATCCATGCTCTCCATCAATGTTCTGGAACTTCGAGCTGTCCGGCTGGCCCTGAGGCACTGGGAGTCTCAATTGACCGGTCTTCCAGTCAGAGTAGAGTCCGACAACGCCACGGCGGTGGCTTACATCAACAGACAAGGCGGCACAAGAAGCGGTTCCGCCTGGTGGGAAGTCAAGGATATTTTGTCTTGGGCAGAAGATCGCGTGCCTGTCATCTCTGCAGTTCACATTCCAGGCGTGGACAACGTCATGGCAGACTTCCTCAGTCGTCACACCGTCGACAGCGGAGAATGGGCTCTTCACCCAGAGGTGTTTCACATGCTCACTCAACGGTGGGGGATGCCAGTGGTGGATCTGATGGCTACCAGACACAACAGGAAGGTTCCGGTGTTTTGCTCCCGTCTGAGGGACTCCCTTGCTCTAGCGGTGGATGCCTTGTCGATCCCTTGGGACTTCTCCCTGGCTTACATCTTCCCCCCTCTTCCTCTATTGATCAGAGTTATTCAGAAGTTGAAGAGAGAACGTTGTCCTGTCATCCTGATTGCTCCGAACTGGCCTCGCCAGTCCTGGTTTCCGGAATTGATGGCCATGTCAGTGAAGGATCCAATCCCACTTCCAGCCCGTCCGGACCTGCTTCTTCAGGGGTATCTGTGGAAAGAGGATGTTCACTCTCTCCGTTTGATGGCATGGCGGTTGAATCCTCGATTCTAGCTCAGAAAGGCTTTTCTCCTTCTGTGGTGTCGACGATGCTCAGTGCTCGTAAGCCTGTGTCTTCCAAGATCTATCATCGCATTTGGTCAACTTTCGTGACATGGTGCTCTGTCAAGCAGTTGTCTCTTGACTTCCATCTTCCCACTGTCCTGGCCTTCTTGCAGGACGGTGTGGACAAGGGGCTCAGTCTGAGTTCCCTCAAAGTTCAGACCTCTGCCTTGTCTGTGTTTTTCCAGGAACGGATTGCCATCCTTCCTGATGTGAAAGTCTTCTTCCAAGGTGTGACTCATGTTCGACCTGCCTTCAAGAGTCCTGCTCCCCAGTGGGATCTCAATTTGGTGCTGGGTGTTCTTCAGCGACCACCGTTTGAATCCTTGGCTTCCATTCCATTACGTCTTGTGACTTGGAAGATGGCCTTCCTTTTGGCTATTGTGTCAGTACGCCGGGTGGCAGAGTTACAGGCATTGTCTTGTAAACCTCCTTACCTGGTGTTCCACAAGGATAAGGCTGTGCTTCGCACTACCAAGGAATTCTTACCCAAGGTTGTGTCTGAGTTTCACATCAATCAGGAGATTGTGGTTCCCTCTTTCTGCCCTAATCCTTCATCTGACAAGGAAAGAGATCTCCATTTGTTGGATGTGGTGCGTTGCCTCAAGTTTTATGTTCACCGCACCGAATCTATCAGGAAGTCTGACGCTCTATTCGTCATTCCTGAGGGGCCTAGGGCAGGAAGACCGGCTTCCAAAGTTACCATTGCCTCTTGGATTAAGGCTACCATCCGTGAAGCCTATAAGTTGAGGAATAAGCATGTTCCCTTCAGGGTGACTGCCCATTCCACCAGATCTATTGGGGCCTCCTGGGCCTACAAGAATCAAGCTTCTGCTGATCAACTGTGCAGAGCGGCCACTTGGTCCTCTGTGCACACTTTTTCTAAGCACTACCGAGTTGATGTACTGGCATCGGCTGATGCCAGCTTTGGAAGGAAGGTCCTGGAGGCAGTCTTGCCTGTGTAGGTCTTCCGCTCTGTGATCCTTAGTGCTTCCTTACTGTTGAGCCCGGTTGGCTCGTGTTCCGTGTGCTGTGTTAAGTTCAGGGATTGTTCCCTTGGTTGGTGTCCGTTGACACTTACAGTTTGGGCTATGTTATCAACTGGTTAACAGTTCTAGTGACTTGGGCCTTGCGCCTGGTCCTTGCCTTACTTCCCGCCTCTGGATCAGCTCAATGTTTGTACATCCCATGGTACCAGTGACCTGTATTGGACGACAGTGAAAATAGGATTTTAGTCTTACCTGTTAAATCCTTTTCACTTAGTCCATACAGGTCACTGGTCTCCCACCCTGTCAAGGGACCAGTCTTGGCTCTCCTGTGGCATTCAGTGGGAGACCGTTCGGGCATGCTCACAGGAGTCTTTCTTTTTGCTTACCTGGGGTCAGTTTAGGGTCTCAAATCAATATGGGTGGCTCTGGCCAGAAGGTGGCTTAAGTAAGAGGGGAGGCTCCGCCCCTTGCAAATTATTTGCATAATTGTTCCTGCCTATTAAAGGGGACTACACATCCCATGGTACCAGTGACCTGTATGGACTAAGTGAAAAGGATTTAACAGGTAAGACTAAAATCCTATTTTTAGTCCCATTAGTTGTAACTGTTTGTAGAGTAGCTGTCAGCCTTCCAAATCCTTTCTTCAGTAAGACTTTCCATCTTGAATCGATTTTCTTGATCATTCCTCCCCATTAATTTATTCCACCCCTTCGATGCGGCCTAAGAAGGAGAGAGGTGATTTTTTTAATGAAAACATATATATTGTAGGAAGTTTACTGCTGAGTAAAATATGGGTACTCTCACTGCTGCGAGATGCATATTTCCAGAATTATTACTTTTTGAACCTGTTTTTTTTTTTTTTTTTGCTTTTCCTATGATTAAGTGACCATGACGGTCACGAAACGCGTTAGGTGATGGACTGTTTGATCCAATGTGTGGTGGCTGTATGATATTTCGTTTCTTGAGTGGATGTTTTTACTTCAACAAATAAAGAATATTTTTACATATAACTATTGGGCTGGTGATGCTTTGGTGGTCCCGAGTGCGCTTCCCTCCGGTTATCCTCAAGTTTGTGGAATCGTGGCTGCGATTGTGGGGAGCGGCACCGGGTCCGCCGACATGGAATTAAAGGGGTGAGTGACTTTTACATATCGGATGTTTCTCTATGGATTGAGCGACTATTCCTATTGAGTATATTTGAGCCTGTCCCTGAAGAGCCAGTAATTAAATCTCCGAGTCACGTGTGGCGAGTTTCCAGGCATGAGTGTAATAGCGCCAATGTGGACAGATATCCACAAAAACGTTTGTATTCCCTTTGCATTCATATGTCCCTCCTTTACTTCTTGGTTGAAAGGGACCTCACCTCGTCTTGGTTTTGTCTATCACAGGAATTGCAATTAGGTATAATATTTTTATTGTCTTTCGCCCTCCCCATGTACAACATTATGTTATATGCTATCTCTCAGTGAGGTAACATAGTGACATAGTAAATTAGGTTGAAAGAAGACTCAAGTCCATATAATAATAATAATAATAATCCTTTATTTATATAGCGCACACAGATTCCGCAGCGTTTTACACTCATATTGGTTCCTGTCCCCATTGGGGCTCACAATCTAAATTCACCTATCAGTATGTTATTTGGAGTGTGGGAGGAAACCGGAGTACCCGGAGGAAACCCATGCAAACACAGTGAGAACATACAAACTCATTGCAGATGTTGTCCTTGGTGGGATATGAACCCAAGACCCCAGCGCTGCAAGGCAACAGTGCTAACCACTGAGCCACTGTGCTGTCCATCAAGTTCAACTTTTGCCTCATAAGCCAGAGAAATTAGAATTATATAGCTTTCCTGCTACCAAATAAGTTAGTCTTTATCAGACCTTCCTGTTTTGCCTACGAATACACAGTATAACTCTGTATTTTCCCTCTTGAAATAAATGTATCGAATCATCTCTTAAATGTATACATTGTATCTGTCATAACCACATCCTTGGGCAAGGAATTACACAATTTAACAGACCTTACTGTAAAAAAATCCCTTCCTCTGCTGGAGTCTAAACCTCCTTTCCTCTAATCTCAAGGGGTGTCCCCTGGTCATTTGATCAGGACTTGAACTAAAAGAAATCATGAGTTTAGTTATGTAGTTTTAAATCTACTGATCACAAAAGTGGTGACATTCTGAAGACAGCAAAATTGCACCATTGACCTTTTAACCCCTTGAATATTAACGAAGTCTCCAGCGCCTCCAAGAGGTAGTACATTTTTTGCATTTGTATTTCTTCCTTGAGGCACAGTTGGAAATCTCTGGAATTGCACCACTTTTTATCGTGATTATGGCCCCAAGATTGCTGCTTTCAGACTGAAGCATCAAGAACACAGGCACTTTATTACATAGCAAGCTATTTTAGAGCTGGGATGTGCCAAACAGGCAGAAAACGAAGTCTGAAAGGATCGTCCTGCCAGCGTACTGCTGGGATTTTATTTCTGGCGCAGTAAAATACACCTATTATCACCGCTACTGTAGAAAATGATCTTTTACTATGGTTGGAGCACAGTATTATAAGGTTACAGACAATTGCTCTGTGATGTGAAGAGCTTGCTGTGTACAGTGCTATCACATCACATTATTCCACTGCCTGCTGTGCTGAGATTATCACTGTTCTTATCTCTGCATTCACCCACAGACTAAAACAAGAAGGTCGAAGTCCCTGCAAACAGGCCAGGATTTAAAGGGCAATTAGCAAGTTCTATGAAGTTTGCTCGTATGGGCACAAACTTAGTAAAATACACTGGACTGTGTTTACAGCAGGCTGGGACTTATTTGTTGCCTGTATAGAAACAGAATTTGATGGCAGATATATTTATCTTTATTTATATAGAGACATACATGTACACAGCACTTTGCATTAATAGTACAATAGAAAAAAATACAGAAATGGGTTAAAGTGATAGTAATGATTCATAATAAAAGCAACTTCAATTAATCTTCATAGTATTTGGGCCATACTGTCAGAGTTGTAGTTCAAGAGTAATTGAATGATAAATTATCCCCCTCCTGCCCCTTTTACTGATGTAACACTGCTCACCTCAGAGCAGCAAGACTGTCCGGATGGATCACAGAAAGGGACAATCTTCAGTGAGTGTAAAAAAACCTGAAAAATCTGTCAAGGAGTGCAGGGTTTTCCTTATGATCACAGTAAGTAGATTGTCCCCTGCGTCAACCTGTCCGGTCAAGTGACCAGATTCCACATCTGAGGGGAGGTGGCTTACACTAGGTAAAAGGGGAGGGAGGGGGATACTTTATCATTCAATTACTACTGAGCTACAACTCTGACAGTACTGAAATAACACTCTCCATGTCCATATACTATGAAGATTAATTGTAGCTGCTGTTTTAGTGAAACATTACTATCCCTAAAGGGATAGTAATACTTCATTTTATCAGTGGAAGTATTTCAATCAGAATTCTCTGATGAAGTACTGAGAGAGCAGTACGAAATGCGTTAGAACGGAGTCCTATTGGAGTGGTACACTAAAGGTTCAAAGAATTCAGACTTATATAGAAATTGAAATACTTCCACTGAGTCAAAAAAGTGCAAGTGAAGAGAGAGAAGAGAGAAATCTGTTCCGATTTAAAAACAAGAAATTAAGAGGAAAGGGAGTCCTGTCTGTGAATCTATTTAATACAAGTGTGTGGGGAGAGGAGAGGAATGTAACCCGAGTCGGGAGGAGAGAGAATCCTGCCCGCGTGCACAGAACAACTTCATACCTCCCAAGTGTCCCTCTTTTTGACCCAAATCCCTCTGTCCCTCTTTCCTACCCTGATGTCCCTCTTTTTAGGAAACCAGACTGTGTGGTGTGTATATAACGGTATCACATTGGTCTACAGCAATAAAACTCACATTATTGTTTGTTTAAACATCAGTATACGTGTTTATAAATTAGTCTGTGTACATAAAATACTTTGGTCTTGTTAGAAGTCATTTATTAGATTACACAAGGAGGTGTCAATAGGTCATGAAATAGCCTAAAAATTCTTGCTAAAGCCCCGCCCACCTGCCACACCTCCAGCCACTCCCCCTAAAACACAAGTGTCCCTCTTTGGCAATTTGAAATGTTGGGAGGTATGCAACTTCAAGTCGGGGAGAGGAGAGAAGTTTAACCCGTGTTCAGATACAAAGAGTCGGGAGGAGAGAAAATCCTGCCCGCGTGTATAGAACAACTACAAGTTGGGAGATAACACATTCTGCCCGCTAATGCCAGTACAGGATTTCAAGTATTGATTTAAGAAGAGCAAATTTTATTCACCTGCAGAGAAAAACTGTAAGTGGTGAAATATACACCTTGTTTATCAATATTATATATAAGTTTGAACTAGTATTACAACGGACGTTATATAAACGGAGGTAGATAAGAAAACATATATAAGAACTTTGGTGTATTAAACGGGAGGAGACGTACCCTACCCGCAGGCTATATCATCTAAGACGCTCCATTCAAACAATATATGGGACTTTGAAGTTATGTTTTAAACATTGTGTCTTCATAATATTGTCTTTTTTTGAATTTGCAGAATTATTCATTATTAATAAATGTTTTTATTAATATATTGTTATAGCTATCTGTGAGCCATTTATATACATTTGTTATAGATCTTAGCGCTTTGTCCGCTTAACCCTTTTATTTGTTAATCATCATAGTATTTGGACTTTGGAGAGTGTTATTTCAATTCTGTCAGAGTTGTAGTACAAGAGTAATTCAATGACAAAGTATCCCCCTCCCGTCCCTTTTACTGATGTAACACTGCTCAGCCAGATCAGAAGGGAGGTGCCCAGGTAGAGTGCAGAAAGGGACAATCTTCAATTAAGATAAGGGAAAAACCTGAAAAACTTGTCAAGGGGGGCAGGGCTTTCATTGTTCTCACAGGAAGAAGATTGTCCCCTGCTGTTATCTGTCTTGTCTATGGACTGGATTCCACATCTGAGAAAAGATGGCTTACACTAGGTAAAAGGGGAGGGAGGGGAAACTTTGCTTGTGAATATTTCTCAAACCATAAAGGTTTGAGAGATAAGTGTCATTCTTCATGTTTTTTTTAATAACTACAAAATAAAATAAAGATAAAACAAAGTATTACTATCCCTTTAAATGAATGGGTATTTGTGGGACATTTAGTTGTCCCTTATGTTACATTTGGTTTGGTCCAAAATTTCTTCTCTTACCTGTACACATGAAGCCTGTTGTGTTCCATGGGGGTTCTCAAGTGCTGATTCTCAGTGTCTGATCTCGTTACAACCTCGGGTCTCTTTATCTTCCTCGACCTCCAGCAGTAAAATTAGATTGAGCGCCACAGAGGTCGGGGCCTCGTGCCTGTGAAAGCGCCACTCTCAGCACTAGATTTTCCTAATTTTGCAAATAACATTGCAATATCTTTAATTTGATCTCAGCTCAGTTTATTTCAGCATAAATCAATATAAAATCAGGTTCAAAGTGACACCTAACATGAGCGGGTCAATACACATGTTATTTTTTTCATTGGGGACTGTACATTGTTTTGACATCCAATGGACTTGTCTTAAGCTTTGGATTTAACAAAGAAATAATACCTCCTAAAAGATAACCCCTCATCGGACTGTAGCCCGAAAATCCTAATGTCCCTAATGAATTTTACCATTGCTACTTGGCTCAAGAAATAAAATCTCCAGTTAGTCCTATATGCCATGTCAATGGTGGTGGACATGACTGCTTCTAGCAGGGTCACAGGACCTCATACTCTGCTCACTGCATACGGCAGTTTTAACTCCTTAAGGACCAGAGAGATTTGCAGGATATTGCTTCACAATATATTATGCAACCCTCTTAAAGGAGAAGTAAAGTTTTAAGGACTTTTCCTGTTGAGTAAAATAAGGGCTCCCACTCTTTAGAGATGCATATTTCCAGAGCTATTACAGTTTAAACCTGCATTGTTGTTTTTTTTTTACATTAACAATACCCTCTAGTGGTCAAGTTCTAATTAGTTATTCTGTTGCATTCTATTAGAGAGGAAAGTCAGTGACCTCCAGTTCTATATAGAATGTGATAGAAACTGCACAGTTACTTCCTGTCAGTTAGAACCGTTAGGAAGTAATTCACTTGACATCCAGAACTGATTGTAGATGTTTTCTCTTGAACAAAGACACAAGAGAAAACTTTGTAGGGGCCATTAAGATTTTCTGGCCATAGCAAGGTAAGTGTGATATTATTATTTAAAGTGTTAGTAATGTCTAAAAAAAACTTTTTGCATTTAGAAGAGCTTAAAAAGCTGATCTAAATGCAAAAAACCGTATCTCTTAAACCGCTATGGTTTAAGAGATACGGGCGTTTAAAGTTTGATTTCTCCTACTGACAGCTGTAAAGCTGTCAGCAGGAGATCCGTGTCGGTCGACACGGTGGCGCTTGAGAAGTGCCAGGATCTCGTTACTTACACTGAATCCCTTCATTGGAATGGTCTAAAACGTGTGCCTGAACACTAGACACACGTTTTAGACCATTCCAATGAAGGAATTCCGTGTAAGTAACGAGATCCCGGCACTTCTCAAGCGCCAGCGTGTCGACCGACACGGATCTCCTGCTGACAGCTTTACAGCTGTCAGTAGGAGAAATCAAACTTTAAACGCCCGTATCTCTTAAACCATAGCGGTTTAAGAGATACGTTTTTTTTGCATTTAGATCAGCTTTTTAAGCTCTTCTAAATGCAAAAAAGTTTTTTTTAGACATTACTAACACTTTAAGCTGTAAGTTCTGTTACCCATCACACCAGCAACACCAACTGCGTTTATTATGTGCTGAAAGATGTAATACTGCACCTTCATGAGTTCACATGGAACGCACAAAAGTACTACAAGATTCATACTTACTGCGGCTACTTTGGAACTCCGTAAAGTTGCAGCAGGACTGATCTGAGGCCTGTGTGGCTGCTTAAAGGGACAGTAATGTACCATAAAAAGGTTTTATACTTTTATAGAGCTGAAGAAAATAAGAAGAATGGTGCAAACCCTATCTCTCAAACCGCTATGGTTCAGGCAGTCAGTACTGAGCATGACTGCAGCATGGCTAGTATTGGCCCGTGTACACGGGCTTTAAAACTAGTATATATATATATATATATATATATATATATATATATATAAATATATATATATATATATATATATATATATATATATATAATCTAGTGAGTAGTACATGGCATTGGCTGTACAACTGGGTACTCCATTCACTTTGGGGATTCGCTGGACCCCTGCAGTGGTGAGACTCACTACAGCAATTTTCGCAGGAGTGGGCAGGGGGCAGACCAGATCTCCTCCTTCAGGGTTATCTGTGGAAGGAGGACATGGAGCGTGTCTTTGACGGCATGGCTATTGAAGTCTCCATCCTAAGAAGGAAAGGCTTCTCCTCTGACGTGGTCTCCACTATGATCCAGGCTTGGAAGCTGGTTTCTTCCAAAGACTACCATAGGGTCTGGTCCATTTTTCAGTCATCTTGTGTTGACAGGGACCTGTCATCTCGAGAGTCTGATGTCTCGATGATCCTGTCTTTTTTATAGGATAGTGTGAGCAAAGGGCTAAGTCTTTAGCTTCTTGAAGGTTCAGACTTCAGCTCTGTCTGTCTTGCCAGATGTCAAGCGTTTCTTTCAGGGTGTCGCTCATGCCTTACCTGCCTAAAAGGCTCCCACTCCCCAATGGGACCTGTCAAGGTTTTCCTGAGCTGCTCCCATTCTGCCTATTGATTCTGATGTCTGAGCTAATCTAGTGCTCTGCTATCCACTGCTGCTGTCTTCTGAGTTTCTGGCTTAGGCTGATCAGCTGACCTCTCTGATTATTCACCTGACTGTTATCAGCCAACCCTCTCAGGGTATTTATGGCAGCTTGGCTCACTTCCTCATTGTCCCTGTGTTTGCTGACCTGCTGCTGCTGGCTGCTGTGGATTTTCCTGCACTCCTGTTTGCTGTGTTCCAGACCCTTGGCTTGTTCCAGACTTTGCTGACTTCTGTGCTTCTGGCCCTCGGCTTGTTCCTGACATCGCAGACTTCTGGTTTCCTGACTCCAGCTCGGCTGAATACCTGACCTTGGCGTGTCTTTTGGTTTATGCTCTTGGGTCATGCTTCTGTTTGTGTTGCACTAATAAAGGTGTATTGCATTTTACTTTTTTGTGTCCTGTCTGGTTCCTGGTCCCTAACAGGACATTAATCTGGGTTTGCAGTGGCCTCCCTTTGAGCTCTTTGCTACTATTCCTCTACGCCTACTGACGTGGAAGATGGCCTTTCTTCAGGCCGTGGTCTCTGTCCGCAGAGTTGTAGAACTGTAGGCCTTGTCCTACAGTCCACATCAATCAAGAGATTGTGGTGCCTTCATTTTGTCCTGACTCCAAATCTGACAAGGAGAGGGATCTCCACTGTTAGATGTGGTGCGCTGCCTCAAGTTCTGTGTGCACCGTACTGAGTCTTTCCTTAAGATTTATACTTTATTTGCCACCCCTGAGGGTTCCAGGGCAGGTATGGCTTCATCCAAGGTCACTGTTGCATCTTGGATTAATTCTGCCATTCTCAAGGCTTACAGACTCAGGAAGAAATCTGTTCCTTTCCACATTACAGCACACTCCACCAGGTCTGTTGGGGCCTCCTGGAACTAAAAGAATCAGGCCTCTGCTGAACAGCTGTGCAAGGCTGCCACTTGGTCCTCTGTGCACACCTTTGCCAAGCATTATCGTGTTGATGTCCTGGCTTCAGCTGAAGCCAGCTTTGGCAGGAAGGTCCTGGAGGCGGTTCTGCCTCCTTCCTGTGCCTTTATAGTTCTTTAACTGTTGGAGCCCAGTTGGCTTTTGTTCTTGTGAGCTGTGATATTGTTGTTCAGTGTCTGTTGATACTTTGTTTAGTTTGGGCTGTTCCGTGTCCTGGTTAGTCCATTGGAACTCGGGTATCATGGAGACTGGCTCTTGGTCCTTTCCTTCTTCCCACCCTGGGAGCTTAATGTTAGGATATCCCCATGGTACCTGTGACTTATACTGGACGACAGATAATAGAGGATTTTAGTCCTACCTGTTAAATCCTTTTCTCTTAGTCCAATTGACATACAAATCTCTCACTCCGTGAAAGACACCATGCTTGGTCTCCAAGTGCTGGACGTGGGAGTCTGCTTGGGTCTGCTGCACATGGGAGTTTTCACTTTCTTCATTCTTGCTCTCCTACTTAGTAGGCTTGTCTCAAGTCTATCTGGGGCGGGGCTAGTGGGATAGCCTGATAAGGAGCAAGTGGAGGCTCTACCCACAAGTTCTTCTAGAATTGTTCCAGCCCACATGGAGGAGCTGACACCTTCCCATGGTACCTGTATGTCATATGGACTAAGAGAAAATGATTTAACAGGTAAGACTAAAATCCTCTTATATATGTCCTTATGTCACTTTGTGACAATTTTACAGACACTTTCTTTATAATGCCGGTTTTGTACATCCCCCTCCATGTTAGGAGATGGATCAGTCTAGCCTAATTTAGACTGGCTTGTACCCTCGCTGTGCGCTACACAGAACCAAGGTATGAAAGAGATATTGATTACTTCTCTCACTGAGCTAGACACTGTGATCACAGCTGGACAGCATCTAATTCATTTCATTTGAGCTTTTTGACTTGAATTCCTCTACAACAGATTACGTCTGACAGTACATTTGTTTTAATTATTCTGTTGGGTTTTAATTATATAGGTCTCCTCTGGACATAATACGGTTCACGTGAGTCGTTAAAGGAGAAGTTAAGACTTAACCCATCGTCTACACACACGCACACCTACACACAGACACACGTTCTCTCTCTTTCTCTCTCTCTCTAAATATGTTAGATTCATGGAGGCGGACATGACAGATGGTGACAGGGCCACAGGACACAAACTCAACCTACAGCACGTGGCAATCTTAACCCCTAAAGGACCAGGGGGATGTGCAACACATTTCTTTGCAGCTGTCATGTCTGCCTCCATAGACCTGACATCCAGAACTGACTGAAGATATACTCTACTGAAACAAAGTGCAAGAGCAAAATTCATAAGGGGCATTAGGATATTCTGGCCATTGTGGAGTAATTATGGGGAAACCAACTGCGCCGTAGAGGACAATTAGAAATTCTCCAAATTCCCAGTAGGGGCTTTCAGCCTCTCTAATGCATTGTAAACCTCTCTAGCATTCAAGTGTTAAGAGACCCATTTAAACCTTTCAGTGCCAGAGGAGCGTCCAACGCATTGGACAGCCCTCTGGCACCGAAAGGGTTAAATCAGTTGAACTATAATATGCCCCTGTGGTGCAGCTGATTTTCTCTACATTTTCTTCCTGCTTTTCTCTCTTTATATTGCAATATGGCTGCTATTCAGTAAGAGCAGAGAGAGAGAGAATCTCATTGCGCACCTCATCTACACTGGGATCTACTAGTGTTACTTGTATCAGCTCCAATTAATCTTCATGGTATTTGGGCCATGGAGAGTGTTATTTCAATACTGTCAGAGTTGTAGATCAAGAGTAATTGAATGATAAAGTATCCCCCTCCCGCCCCTTTTACTGGTGTAACACTGCTCACCTCAGAGCAGCAAGACTGTCCGGATGAATCACAGAGAGGGACAATCTTCAGTGATCATAACGAAAAACCTGAAAAACCTGTGAAGGGGGCAGGGTTTTAATTGTTCTTACAGTAAGAAGATTGTCCCTTGCTGTGATCTGTCCGGTCAAGAGACCAGATTCCACATCTGAGGGGAGGCGGCTTACACTAGGTACACTGCAGCTGTGACAGTACTGAAATAACACTCTCCATGGCTCAAATACTATGAAGATTAATTAGAGCTGTTTTTAATGTGAGACATTACTATCCCTTTAAGTAAATCTGAGAGTGATCCTGTACTTTATAGGATCGAATAACTACAAAACTAGTATTAAGGCTTTTTTTTTGTAGGGACACTCTTGTATTCCATACTCCTCTCTTTAGTGATGTTCCTTTACTCCAAAATAAAAATAGATTTAATGGTAAAGCATTTTTCGTTTTTTACCCAGAAAAATAAACCAAAAGGTGTCAATATATAAGAAAATTGGAGAAAGCAATATTGCTGTTGTTGTGTACAGTAAAATGTTGTACTGTTCTGTTTAGTTTATTATTGTTCACTACTATAATACTCTGAGGCTGGCAACAAATACTCATTCCATTTGATTTAAAGCGTATACTTAACTCTATGAGTGCTAAAGGGATATGTAATGCATTGCAGAGCAATGCGTTGTGTACCCCACTGGCACTCAAAGGGTTAGAGTGGATGTGTCACATGTGTTTAACATAGCATCGATATTTAGGCTACATAGCGAATACTACTTAAACATTATTCATTTTTTTTATGTTTTATTTTGTGTAAATGTAACTTAGAAACTCTCTGCTCCACCTACTTCCACATAGACTGCTCTGCTCCCTCCTCCAATGACGGAGGCTTCTGTCTGTAAGCTGGAGCATCTCGTTGGCTAGATATCGATCTCTGCCAATGAGATCGCTCCAGCTTACAGAAAGAAGCCTCAGTCATTGGAGGAGGGAGCAGAGCAGCGACAGAGTGTGGTTACACAGCAGGTAACCGTAGTCTATGCGGAAGTAGCTGCAGACCGGACTTTCTAAGTTAAATTTACACTAAATAAAACGTTAAAAAAAATTAATAAAGTTTTAGTAGTATTCGCTATGTAGCCTGAATATTGATGCTATGTTATACATATGTGACACATCCACTTTAACTCTTTTCAATCAATGGTAACATTTATTATTAAGCGCAGAGTGGCACGAAACATGCCGATGTAAACATTCAGGCGTCAAATTAAATGGTACCCACTGGCTATTCTCCGGCTGTTCTTATATGAATAAAAGGTACACTTGGTCGTTTTTATTTTTTGTATTAAATAAAGGTCATTATTGATTTTATTCTTTGCAAGGTACTGCAATTATTCAAAGTTATTAGTGCACCTATCCTTATTGTATTTCATGTTGATGTTTAAAGGGTGAATGGAGAAACCCTAGGCTTCACACACATTGCACATATGAAGAAGGAAAGAGAATTGCTTTATTGTCTGTGTATTACGAGACATTGTGGAAACAAAACGTGCGTTTAAGGAGCTTGGGCCGCTATACTTTTCTTATGTTTAAACATTTATTTCTCCCCTATGGTACGCTCCAGAATTACTCCAGTTTTCATAGTACATAAGCCTGGGTGTGTATACAGGAGGAGGTGGCCAGGTTTGCATCCCAGAAGATATGGGGGGTGAGATTCACTAAGCGATGATAAATGGGTGATAAAGTTGAGATGACTTCTCCAATTCCTATGTTATTCTTTTTTTTTTTTTAATTCAAATTTTATTGAGGTTTTCACATAAAAGCAATTACAAATCAATACAATACCAGTAAGAAGGTTTGAGAAAACAACTGTGTCTGAGTACAGTGCAGTAGAGTCAACAGTATGGATTAAAATGTTCCTACTAATCAGGCTCCCTAGGTTTTCCACATACAGTATCGTGGCTAGAATGTCACAAGAGGGGCGTGCTTAGGCCAACACCATGGAAAGACAATCCCTAATTAAGGACTAAAGCGGAACTACCACCCTACAAAATCTTTAGCTTAACTAAGTCCCCATCTGGCGACTAGCTGCTGGTAGTGCTAGTCTCCAGAATTATTACCTTATTTAATAGATTTATGCTGTCTTCTATGGCTGACAGGCAGGATGGAGTGCGGACATCTTGCCACTGTGAGGTCCGCGCACCTGCGCTTTCAGTCCCAGCCGGGTCTAGGAGGCGTTGCTATGAGCCGAACGGCTCCAAAAGGGACTGACAGCCCAGGCACGCAGACATCACTATGGCAAGATGTCCGCTCTCTGTGCTACTGTCAGCCATAGAAGAGAGCGTAAATCTGTTAAATAAGGTAATAATTCTGGTGACTAGCGCTACTAATCGGCTAGTTGCCACATGGGGACTTAATTAACCCTTTTGCGTCCTGTGACGTACCCTGACTGTCACACTGGTCCGGCACTTAAGGACCAGTGACGGACCTGGTACGTCACGTACTTTTACTTACCTCGCTGCTGCAGGAGCACGGTGAGTAATACCGGGGACTGAAGCTGATCGCTCCAAGACCGACAAAGAAGAAAGAAGGGAGAAAAAGATGAAGAAAAGGTGGGGATCCTATGTTATTCTATGGAGTCAATTCACTAAGATTTCTTCAAGTTTGGAGATCTTAGTGCATAAGCTTCATAGAATGACATAGGAACAGGAGAAGTGATAAACTGGATAAGTTATCTCCATTTCTTCTCCACTTTATCACCGCTTAATGAATCTCCCCAAGGAGATGCAATTCTGGAGAAAAAGTTCATTACGGGGAAGAAGAAACATCTCTGTTGATTAAAATGCTATAATAGAGCTGCCAGCGTCTGGTCTCTTACATAAGATTCATACAGCTCTCCAATGAACTCTGTATGACTATGTAACAAAACATGGAGATTTTTATTAAACAGATGTTTTCCATCCAGTAGAAATACTAATTTCCATGTAGGAACAGATGGTTGGAAGGGGACGGGATATGATTTTATTTGCTGTAATTTCACTGTAATATCAAGAGGCTAATCTTCCTGTACATCTGATTACATGTTTTTAATAAACTTAGGGGAAAAAAATGCAGTTCTGTGCATAATATTGGTAATGCAAAAATGTATTCAAACAAAAACAAATTGTATTTTATTTTCTTTAATGCTAGGAAGGAATTTGAGTAGATGCAGTAGTCCTCTTCATCTTGAGTTAGTGGAAAGGAAGTCTATATAAAATAGAAATAAACTGTCACTGTTTATTTCAGTTCATCTAGAGATAAAAAAGAACAGTGATTATGTCCAGTCTCCTCTAGCTCTTGTGTTTATGGAAATGAAGTAAAATCCCAAATAGAATCTAACTGTCCTTGATCGTTCTGGTTCATGTAGACATAAAAAGCACGTCAGTATATATAGCAGTTATTTGCTTCTTTGGTCTTTGGAAGGGATGCATAAATATAAAATACCAATTAAATTTCTGGGCTAATTCCAGTTCATGTAGAGATAAAATGCACACTGTGTATATGCAGTAGTACTCCTCCTCTTGAGGTTATGTAAAGAAAGTATATATAAAATAGAAGCAAACTGTACTTGCTCATTCCAGTTCATGCAGTAGTCCTTTTCTTGCGTTTGTGGAAAGTAAGTATATACAAAAGTGAATTAAATGTCTGTGCAGATTCCAGTTTATCTAGAGAGAAAACACAGTGAGTATTTACACTACTCATTTTCTTATTGGGTTTGAAGAAATGAAGTATATATATATAGAATAGAAATGAACTGTCCTTGCTCATTTTAGTTCATTTAGTGATAACCAAAAAATAAATTACCCAGTAGACACTCTTTGACTCAGCATTTTCCATTAATGGGATTATTTATTGCATTTCCCAAGAAGGTGCTTACAGGGTAAAAATCTTCTAAAAAGTAAAAGAGAACAGATATACCGACAGTAATAGCACTCAGTCTCTGAAAAATGGAAGTGGCAAATTATTTAAAGGGGTAGTAATACTTAAAATGTAAAAAAAAAATATGTTGTAGGGTTTATCTCCCTGAGTAAAACAAGAGTACTCCCACTGCTGAATGGTGTTTCATTCAAAAGTTATTAATTTTCAAAGTTAAATTTTTTTAGGTGCAATATCACAGTGGCCTGACATTCTACAGTGGCGCTGTTGCTACACCATCCTATGGACAGGTCTGGTCCCGGGACCATAAATCTCCATAAGATGGTGTAGCAACAACGCCACTGTACAATTTCAGGCCACTGTGATATTGCACCTAAAAAATTCAACTTTGAAAATTAATAACTTTTGAATCAAACACCTTTCAGCAGTGGGAGTACTCTTGTTTTACTCAGGGGGATAAACCCTACAACATATTTTTCTTTACATTTTAATTATTACTATCCCTTTAAAGGGGAACATTCACATCCCCAAACATTTTCACCATTGGTTTTAAAATATAAAGCAATATCAGCGCTGGCTTTATTAATTTTCTCCACTACGTAAGAGTGGAGATATTATTCCTTGATATATGCCACTTCCGGGTCTGTGGCACGATGTATGTGCGGCATGGAGCTGAAGGACTTCCCACCTTCCTCCCAGCAGCCCCTGGGGCGCGCTTTCGTGCTTCTCTTTGGAGCTGCATTTTTCTGGGCTAACGTGACAGCAAGCTCTGTCTACCCTGCTACTGAGGTTGGAACAGAGCCTGAAATAATTTCATAGCTCATTCAATTAATTTCACCCTTCAATCAAATTAGAAGTGGATTATTCTGCAGACTCTGTAACATTTTTGGCTACTGCAGTGTCATTGAGGAGGGGACAACTTAACACATCTATATACAAAAATATTCAGGACCATGTAACTACCTCCTCAACTCCAGCTTACACCCACCACATACTGAAAAGGCCATTATATACAGCCAGGCAACCAGACACCACTGAATATGTTCTGAAAATGAAGACCGCGAATAAAAACATTAAATCACTGGCTAAATCGTTCAATGAAAAGGGTTACAAGCCAAGGACCATTAACGGAACAATCAGTTCTGCATTAGCACACCTCAGGAACACCAGCTGATATATAAAGAGATAAAACACAAACACACACACAAATACCACGAGTAGTTACACACAACCTAGTACTAAGAGCTATGCAAAAAATAATCAGAAATTACCCCTCATATCTCTACTTTTTCTCTCCTTCCCCCTTTCTCTTGTTTCATTTCTTAACTCTTATTGAGAACTTCATTTCTTATCTCCTTAAATATACTTCATGTTCTGAAATGATTTTTGCATTAATACCTGGAGATATCGTAATAATCCCCCCTCAAATATTTCATGACTCTAGTGAACCAGGGGATTAGCATTGATGTTCACCCTCCTTTAATAATATGTTACTGGATTTACAATACTTGGATGCTAACCTCATTTAAACTTGTAACTTTACTTCTTATCATTATTGCTGTACTTTGCATGTGAATCTGTACGTAATCATTTTTTTTATTTAATAAAGCTTTTGAAAAAAAAAAAAATAATAATAATCAGAAATTTACAACCCATTATGACTGATGACGGAACATGAAAAAATGATTCCCCAAAGTGCCATTCCTCACATTTCAGGAACCTAGAAACCTCAAACATACGTTAGGAAGCAGGATAATCCCCTAATGACACACCAATCATGTTTTCAGTTGGACAAAGCCATACAATGTAACTCGCTGCCAACACATAAATGAATGCAACATATCCATCCACACATAGGGACTTTAATCAACACAGGATCATACTGCTGCACACCCAGGAATGTAGTATATATGACTGAATACATTAAGTGCCAATTGGGGAAACTTGCCAAAAATTACAAGCCTTTATGAACAAGCACAGACACACAATGACACATCGGAGGTTATGAGCTAGGGCATGATGAAGAGGTGATAACTTCTCCAGTGATATCACTTCTCCGGTTCCTATGTTATTCTGTAGATCCAATGCACTAAGGTCTCAGAAGTTGGAGAAATCTTAGTGCATTGGCTCCATAGAATAACATAGGGACTGGAGAAGAGATATCACTTGTAAGTCATCTCCAATGTTTGACCTTTTTATCACACCTTAATGCATAACCCCCCATCGTGATGGAGAAGATTAGGGTACTATAGTTGGACACAATTTTTCTCAACCAGATTACTCAAAGAACAATCTTACAATCAGGATCCTTAAAGGGATAGTAATGTTTCATAATAAAAGCAGCTCTAATTAATCATCATAGTATTTTGACTTTGGAGAGTGTAATTTCAATTCTGTCAGAGTTGTAGTTCAAGAGTAATTCAATGACAAAGTATCCCCCTCCTGCCCCTTTTACTGATGTAACACTGTTCAGCCAGAGTAGAAGGGAGGTGCCCAGGTAGACTGCAGAGAGGGACAATCTTCAATTAAGATAAGGGAAAAACCTGGAAAGCTTGTCAAGGGGGGCAGGGCTTTCATTGTTCTCATAGGAAGAAGATTGTCCCCTGCTGTTATCTGTCTGGTCTATGGACTGCATTCCACATCTGAGAAGAGATGGCTTACACTAGGTAAAAGGGGCGGGAGGGGAAACTTTGCTTGTGAATATCTCTCAAACCATAAAGGTTTGAGAGATAAGACTTATATCATTCTTCATGTTTTTTTAATGCCTACAAAATAAAATAAAGTTAAAACAAAGTATTACTATCCCTTTAAAGGTAATTTTAAAAGCATCCAAGAAAGAAAGATGTTTGAACTAAGGATTATATATATTCTCTATAAAAGGCATGAAACAGGACTCAATAAAGCTCTAGGACCTTTATCTCACTACCAGAAATATATATATATATAACCAGTACCTCCCCTATAGGATTCCCATCCCCACATCTTCACTCTACCCTGCATCCAAACCCCTGCTCAGACACCCATTATTGAATGGACACGCCTGTTACATAGATATCACGGTTTCATCCCTCTCCATGTTTTCTCTGTAAGCATTGTAGAATCTAGATTATCTAACTTGGGAACTGTGCAATGTTTTGAACAGACTGTGTGATTGAACAGACTTTGTTATTCAGTATTGCTTGACCTGAGGGTGAGAGTTGCTCTATCGAGAGCTTGACTTAAAATATGAAGAGAAATCTAAAATACAATACGGTGATATCGGACTGAAGAAATCCACACTCCCATCAGAAAGCAGCACTTGAGCAGGGGCAAGTGGTATATAAAAATTCCTGTGTGCTATTTGAACACACCAGTGTATTCTCTGATCACCGGTGCCACAGATCTTTTGAGTATTACTACCTGTGTGACACAATAGTTCAAGCGCTTTAATTTCTTTTTTGGTTGTATTGGCACTTATTTTCTCATTTATTGGTCTGTCTGGTGAGACAATTTGTGAAGCACCGGGTGAACTATCCACAAAAATAGAGAATACCCAAGCGGGAGTGGGGAGATGGAAATGTCTCCCATATGCCAATAAAGTCTAACTTGCACATGTGTGCTTGGTAGACCATCGTGACGTGAGGATCCACTTGGCAGGGGAAGTGGGCTTTTAATCACTTTGGAAGTATCAACGTACTTCTCTATGAGGCGCCCCTTTCTTCTCTTCTTTTTTATCTTAAAACTTGCTAGTGGGACAGCGCTGCCCGTCAGGATATATAGGGAATTAATGCACACACGGATGCAAGTCAAACACACACAGAGACACACACGCAAATGCACACGTATGCACTGAGATGCATAAAGAGAGACACAGTCATACACATATACATGCAATGCACAACATGCAGACACATAAAGTGTGATACAGACATGCACACACACACACAGTGAGAAACACACAGGCACACACAGAGACGCACACACACACACACACAGAAGTGAGTCATAAGGGGGTGACTTATGTGTCATTGTAATGAGTTTGTGTTTGTACTTATGCCTCCGCTGTGGCATTTATTCATATAGTTGAAATGCATGTGGTAATTGCACATACTATGGTAGAAGGTGGATTGTGCTGGCTCCCGGAGTGTGAGTGAGTGAGTGTGAGTGAGTGTGTGTGAGTGAGTGGCATTCATTCATGTAGTTGAAATGCATGTGGTAATTGCACATACTATGGTAGAAGGTGGATCGTGCTAGCTCCCGAGGTGTGAGTGAGACTATGGTGGAAGGTGGATCGTGCTTGCTCCCGGGGTGTGAGTGAGTGTGAGTGAGTGCATGTGAGAGTGAGTGATTGCATGTGAGTGATTGCATGAGTGTGTTAGTGAGTGTGTGTGAGTGTGTGAGTGTGAGAGAGTGTGAGTGAGAGTGTGTATGAGAGTGAGTGAGAGGGTGTATGAGAGTGAGAGTGTGAGTGAGAGAATGTGTGTGTGATTGAGAGTGAGTGAGTGTGTGAGTGAGAGTGTGTGAGACTGTGTGTGTGATTGAGTGAGTGTGTGATTGAGAGTGTGAAATATTGTGAGTGTGTATGATTCAGTGTGTGAGAGTGTGAGTGTGTGATTGAGTGTGTGTTAGTGTGTGTGTTTTTTGTCTGATGTGTTTGTGTTTGTGGTGTCGGAGCGAGTGGCAGCCATTTTGTTTTTTCAGTTACTTGGATAGTGGTAGGCGGGCTGGATAGTGCGGGCAGGAGAACTCCCTGCATGATTTAAATCACTCCCCCACTGAATCACCCAATGGGAGCAGTAACGCCTCCTCACTTAACCCTTTGAGTGCCAGAGGGGGGGGGGGTACACAACGCATTGCTTTGCAATGAGGCTTATTCTTTTATATATATAGAAGATATGTAATGGTTAGTCTAAATAAAAAAAGTTGTCCCAAATACTAAAGTCCACGTATCCACGGACATGACTTTCAAGACCGTTAGTTCTCCTTGAACTGCCCATTCTCATTTTCCTTCATTCGGGATTAAAAATTAAATTGATGATGTGCAGCAGAGCTCTCTGATTTCAAGAAAGGGAATAGAATTAAAATGTGACTATATTGAACATACTCATTTATTTCTTACCTTGGCCCGAGCTAGGTGGGCTGAATTTAAAATCGCTGGCCTTTTTTTTTTCCTTAGTATTGCCAGTTGTAACCCTTTAAAGGGATAGTAATACTTCGTTTTAACTTTATTTTATTTTGTAGGCATTAAAAAAACATGAAGAATGATATGTCTTATTTCTCAAACCTTTATGGTTAGAGATATTCACAAACAAAGTATCCCCCACCCCTGTTCAGCCAGATCAGAAGGGAGGGGCCCAGGTAGACTGCAGAGAGGGACAATCTTCAATTAAGATAAGGGAAAAACCTGAAAAACTTGTCAAGGGGGGCAGGGCTTTCATTGTTCTCATAGGAAGAAGATTGTCCCCTTCTGTTATCTGTCTGGTCTATGGACTGGATTCCACATCTGAGAAGAGATGGCTTACACTAGGTGAAAGGGGCGGAAGGGGGAAACTTTGCTTGTGAATATCTCTTAAACCATAAAGGTTTGAGAGATAAGACATATCATTCTTCATGTTTTTTTAATGCCTACAAAATAAAATAAAGTTAAAACGAAATATTACTATCCCTTTAAGTGTCATGGTGGTAAAGAGGGCATTGAAGAGCAACACGATGGTTACCACTCCGACAATTCACCCTTTCAGTGCCAGAGGGGTACGCACTGAAAGGGTTATAGTTTTAAAACTGACCCCCTCATAGGAAGCGTAGTTATGATTCAAGTTGACTTTCAGTGTTAACGTGCCCTTTATTTTTCTAACTACGAATTCTAGCTTTCTGCTATGATTGCATTGCATCTAACTTCTCCCTTACTGAGCCGGTAATTTACCTAATTTATAACCCTAGAGGAAAACCCTCTAGTTCATGCAATCCTCACTCCTGTGTTCCTCGATGAGGGGGTGGGCGTTGATTACCCAGCACCGTGGAAATGCAACAGATATCTATCATGTTTCTATGCGTATCTGGTAATTGACACTGCTGTATGAGGAGATATATGGAAAAGTAATTGGATTAGGTGTAAATAATATATATTCTTGTCATTAAAGGTTGCCTGTAGCAGTGGAAATTATCAGAACACATTACTTTGCATTAAAGTGTGGATAGCTGATTGATGGAACTCCGGTTGTGGAATCTGTAGTCCCCAACAGGTGTCGATCTAACACTTGACTACCTCTGGGTTTTAATGCTTTGAGAGTGTTGGATAAAACTTTGGCATTCAAAGGGTTAAGGAACATTAATAACTCTTATTAATACACAAACTTCCCTTAAATAAGAACTATACCCGAAGAAAAGGTGGCTCTCAATTTGTTTATCAGAAGGATTTACCTAGATAGGGTTAATTCGAACATCAGACGGTTATTTCAATTTGCTGTTGATATTTGCATCTAACCCCTTAAGGAAAGACTAGCACTTAAAGGGATAGTAATACTTCGTTTTAACTTTATTTTATTTTGTAGGCATTAAAAAAACATGAAGAATGATATAAGTCTTATCTCTCAAACCTTTATGGTTTATGAGATATTCACAAGCAAAGTTTCCCCCTCCCGCCCCTTTTACCTACTGTAAACAATCTCTTCTCAGATGTGGAATGCAGTCCATACACTGGACAGATAACAGAAGGGGACACTCTTAGTCCTATGAAAACAATGAAATCCCTGGCCCCCTTGACAAGCTTTTCAGGTTTTTCTGTTATCTTAATTGAAGATTGTCCCTCTCTGCAGTCTACCTGGGCACCTCCCTTCTGCCCTGGCTGAGAAGTGTTACATCAGTAAAAGGGGCGGGAGGGGGACACTTTGCTTGTGAATATCTCTTAAACCATAAAGATTTGAGAGATAAGACTTATATCATTCTTCATGTTTTTTTAATGCCTACAAAATAAAATAAAGTTAAAATGAAGTATTACTATCCCTTTAAAGACCACGGACCATTTTATTTTCTCTCTGGCCGACGAACAGCAGGCAGACGTGCACGGAGAACTGAAATCCATGACGGTCCTGGCACATCATGGGTTCTTATGTTACGTCCAACCCATGACGTGCCAGGACCATCATGGGATCTTAAGGGGTTAATCTCTGTTGTAGTCTGCTGTTAGTTTCAGTCTGATAGCAGGCAGGGTCACATACGAGTCGTTCAGGTCCATTGAAGCCCAGTGTTTGTTGTTAGTAGGTCTGACAGAGACAGACTTTAACAGAGATCCCTTTATTCAGGAAACCGCAGATACAATGCAACAAAATAAATAGATATTCCTGGCAGCTGAATAAAGGACACCTACCTAGGTAAGTCAGCGTCTTAAAGGAAGTAAGAGTGGCTTATTCGAAGGTAGCAGTTCCCTTTTAACCTGTGAAGAAAATCCTTATGGCTATTATGAACCAGTTGTGTTTGGATTGGCTTCCCAAGTTCCAGAGAGGCATTAATTCCCAAACTCCTCCTCCTAAAGTCTTGTTAGAATCCTTCAGTGGGGACGAGTGCATAATCCTGGATATCTGCAAATGAATGAACCCTTTGAGTGCCAGAGAGATTGTCCTTCGATGAGATTGGTCCAGTGCGCTGACCGGATTCCAGATCTGAGGGGATGATTCGTGATGTATATAAAAGGGGCAGGAGGGGGACACTTTATTATAGACTAAAACTAAAATGGCACAGTTATGGATGTTTATGAAGCTACACTTCATTATGCAAATGTACAAAGTAGAAACGATCTTACTGTAATACTTAAACGTTCCTATCCCTTTAAAAATATTGAGAGGTTAGAACTCCGCATAAGATTCCCCAGAACTTTCATGACTTTTCCCAGATACAGTTGAGCAGTCGACACTTTTTACAAACTGGAGGTAGAGGGTGCTGACATTATTAAAAGTGGAAAGAAGACGGCAGATCTAATGCAAAAAAAAAAAAAGAAAAGTGGAGTGATTTTAGAGTAAACCATTTGCGCCATACAGAGGCGTAACTATAGGGGTCACAGGGGTCGCACCTGCGACCGGGCCCGTGCCCTCCAGGGGCCCGGCCTCCCCCTGCGACCTCTCTGCCTGGCAACCGCAATCTCCCGCAGGCGCTCTAGTAATGCAGAGCGCTTGGAGATGACATCATCTCCCATCGCTTTGCATTACTAAGAGGACCGCGCGGGAGCTCCAGGTAGGAGATGAGGGCATTGTGGAGGGGGCAAATGTGGTGTGTGTGGTGGGGCCTGTGGCACTTCTTGTACCAGGGCCCGGAGGCTTCTAGTTACGCCTCTGGCGCCATAGGGGGACAATTAAAATGTCCCATTAATTTAAAATGAGCTTCTTAAGCCCTTGAGTCCTAGTGATGTCTCTGAGACCTCTACTGTTAAAGGGGATAGTAATGGTTAGATATTAATCCAAGGTCAATTCTTCCACGTACTTTTGCATAACAGTGCAAACGTTTGTAACAATGCATAACGTAATTTTCGTTTTATTCTATATGTCCTGGCCCTCGCCCCTTTTCCCCCTTTTTGAATGCTTTGCGTACCCCTTTGTCACTGTAAGGGTTAAAGTGTCCAACTCCCGCTCCTTTTCCCTACATCACAATGCCTCCCCTCAGTTCTGGAATCCAGTCAGCGGAAGAGACAGATTGCAGCGAGGGACAATCTTCTGTCTGTCAGTATTAGTATAAGTAAAACGCGGCCCCAGTTGATGAAGAAAAAGATTTTCCTTATCCTGACACAACATCGTCCCTTGTCACGATCCATCCAGACCAGCCTGCTGCTTTGAGAGGAGGTAGCGTTACACATGGAAAAAGGGGTGGGAGGGGGGCACTTTAAGATAGAATAAAACGACAATGATATGCACTGTTACAAAGGTACACATTGTCATAAAAAAAGTATGTAGAAGGATCGATCTTACCTTAAAGTGGATCTCTCATGTCCTGATGTCCCCAGCCCCATTGCTTCAATACATTGAAACATCACTAAAGCTGCCTAGGTTTTCTTTAAAAGCGCACTCTCTTTTGGTAAATGTTGCCTGTTTTTGAGAGTGCCGCCATCTTAATTACGTATCCAGTGATTGGCAGTGCTGTCCCTCTCTGGAGCTGCCAGTCTTCTTCCAAAGCCTGCCCCTTCTCTCAGAAGCATGGGGGGGGAAACGAGGACACAGGGCAGTTCTATAGAGCGGTGCGGTACAGCTTGTACCGCACTGACGGCAGAGGTAAATTTTCAATATGCTTTTGCTATTATAATAGCTTGATTTTAGAAAAAGTTATTAAAGAATTTATACACCATGTTATCAGCTGGACTTAGTAGAATCAAGTTTATTGTGGGTGACAGTTCCACTTTAATATCTAACCATTGCTTTCCCTTTAAATCAGTGTGACTTTGGGGAACTTTATCTCTCCTCTACAGTGTAATTGGTTTGCCACTGAATTGCATCTCTTGTCTTATGTGAGTAAGACATGATGGTTATACACAAAAGTATCATCCGACGTTCATTTATTTTTGTTTTCCCTTACCAGTCAATTCAAGGTGAGATTTTTGAGAGCTCACCAGAACCTGACCCTTCACTGCGATGCCTATTTATTTATTTTTTACTGTGTGGCCGGTTGACGTGATGCACGGCCGGCCATTAAGGAAAACGGGGCTTTTTTTTTTGCGCATTGGATTCCGGGGTCGCCGAGTGGCGCGCATGGAAACTCCCGGAATTCTATGTTGTGCCAGGACCTTAAGTACCATATCAGGCTTGACGGTCCTGACGCGTCAAGGTTCCTTAAAGAGGAACTACCACCGTACAACATCTTTAGCTTAATTAAGTCCCATCTGGTGGCTAGCTGCTTAGTAGCGCTAGTCGCCAGAATTATTACCTTATTTAATAGATTTATGCTTTCTACCATAGCTCACAGTAGCACGGAGTGTGGACATCTTGCCATAGTGACGTCCGCACGTCTGCGCTGTCAGTCCCTTCTGGAGCCGGCCGGCTGCTAGCAACACCTCCTACACCCAGCTGGGACTGACAGCACAGGCGCGCAGACGTCACTATGGCAAGATGTCCGCGCTCCGTCCTTCCTGTCACCCATGGAAGAGAGCATAAATCTATTAAATAAGGGTAATAATTTTGGCGACTAGCGCTACTAAGCAGCTAGTCGCTAGATGGGGACTTAATTAAGCTAAAGATGTTGTGCGGTGGTAGTTCCGCTTTAAGGGATTAATATATCAACTACAGAACTGCGAAACGCATTTCATTGTATGGTGCTCCTGTACTCCAGAGATTATATGCTGCGTTAGACCTCCACTTGCTTGTGTAAAATGAATAGGCAGAATGCTGTCGATATGACTGTCGATAATAAATACCACAAATAGCATGAATGGCTCTGTGTTGCAAAATGCATTATTAAACACTGGTCCGTAGTTATAAAAGCATACTGTCGTATTCTGGAGTAAACCGACTGCACCACTGGGGACAAATAAAAATTCCTAAATTCTCATGCAGTTGAAGAGAGCTTTTTTAGCCCCTTGAATGCTAGAGTGGTCTCCAACCCATTTAAGGGGTTAAAAGCCCAGTTTCATTTAACAGGAATTTTTATTTGTCCCTGTGGTGCAGTTGGTTTAGTCTGGAATCATTCCGAGTTACTTTTATAAATATGGTCCATTTAACCAAATCTGTCGATTATGACACAAAATTTGGTTCGCCCCAGGATTATGAAACTTTTCTTTTGGACAAATGACCCTACGTCTTTCTCTTAAATTAAGCTCCACTTTTTTTATGGACATAATTCTCGACTACTGTAACTTGCTCCTAATTGGCCTTCCTCTCAACCGACTAACCCCACTACAGCCACCAGACTAATCTGCCCCACATATCTCTCCTCTAATACTTTTCCTCTCTGCCAATCAATACACTGGCTGCCATTAGCATATAGAATTCAATTCAGAATTCTGGTACTAACTTATAGAGCCCTCACTAACACCGCACCCCACTTTATTTCATCTCTCATTTCCAAATACACACCCACCCACCATCTTCTCTCTGCACGTGACCTGCTCCTCTCTACAGCTCTTATCACATCCTCCCACTCCCGCCTACAGGACTTCTCCCACTACCGCCTACAGGACTTCTCCTGTGCTGCACCCGAGCTCTGGAACTCCCTCCCCTGCCCAATCAGACTCTTCTCCCAGCCTTCAGATCTTCAGACCCTACCTGAAAACTCACCTCTTCGCTAAAGCCTGTGAACTACCTTCATAACTGTTATGAGCAAGGGCAGGCCAACAGCCTGTCCAACCTCTACTCACTCTCTTACAATCACTGTCCCACCTGCATCCCCATCACCACCTCATTGTTCACACAGAGTTTTGTTCTCCCAAACAGACCCTACTTGCCTGAACCACTGCAGTGAAAGCACTTCTTTCTCCCACCACTGACCGGCAGTTCATGTTGCAGGAGGCACTTACACCCATAGCGCTCCTTCTGTGTCCAACCTACCTTCCTCTAGTCTAGACTGCAAGCTCACCAGCAGGGGGCCCTCTGATCCTTTTGCTTTCTATGTTGTACAGCACTACGGAATAGTTGGCTCTATAAAAATAATCCCCTGTAACCAAACAATGGTCCTGGGGCCCTACAGACGACATATTTAAGAATAAATATTATACCTTTTGTACTAACAGAACACTTTTTACAGATTCTAAACTTGAGTACAAGATATTTAAATGTATTTTAGTTGTTAGAGCTCTTTAAGTGAGACGTGTTAAACAAAATCCTCTAATTATCATCAGTCATTGTTCCCATGTCCGCTGACTTGTAATTCTCACCTAATTATTGTGAATCAATAAGAAAAGCATGGATGGCCAAGCCGTGTGGACATCTCGAAATGCGTGATATTGGCAGGTGCCAAATTAACCTGTTACTGTAGGTAGACAACCACGCATTTTCTTCCTAGGAAAAGGAGTATGTTTCTTATCGATAGCGGTCTGTTAGCTACTTTAGGAACATATGTATGGAAGCTTTGCAATGCGTTGCGTACCCGTCTGGCACTCAAAGGGTTAAGAAGCCGGTCCTGCTTCCAACGCAGTCATGCACTGTAGAGGCTGCCCGAAAGCACAGAATGCTCACAGCACAGAACTCCCAGCATTCCTACACCGCCAGCATTCCTACACCTCCCAGCATTCTGTGCTCCCAGCATTCCTACACCTCCCAGCATTCTGTGTATTTGGGCAGTCTGTACTGCTCATGACTGCTTCTGACAAACATTCTAGCAAATTATTATATAGGATAGTGCTATTTCAGCTCTCATGAAGTGCTGCCGGCCGGTCAAATGACCAGAATCTTCTGCTGTCAGCTAGAGTGCTGATTTCTGTGAAACGGCCTGGAGGGGGGAACTTTATCCAGTTAGATCTCTCATACTATAAAGGTTTGAGAGATTGGACATATAGCAATGGATTTCTTTTTTAATACCTACAATATTAAATATTTAATGTTAAAATAAAACATTACTATGCCTTTAATGTCTCAAAAAACTCACCACAGATATTACATACAAATTGCTGGTAGAACATATAGGCGATTTTCTATTTTTCTTTTAAATTAAATAAACTTGTTTTTGGGTGACTGGTCCACCTTACACCTGGCTGGAACCATTGTCCTTCTGGGACCATTTATATAGTGATACAATGTAACAACTTTTTTTCTTTCTTTTCAGACACTGGAAGGAATTTTGAATTTTAAGTACTCTGGCGGGCCGGGTCACACAGATGGATATTACAGGAACCTCTCGCTCGGTCTTCACGTGGAAGTAGAACCATCTGTTTTCTTCACCCGAGTCAGCACCCTGCCAGCAACAAGGTAGGTCTTGTTCTTACTGAAACCCGGGATAGTCAGTCTTTGGACTTCCAGCCTGTGTTTGGGGTTGATGGAAGTTGTAGTCTCCAACAGCTGAAGGTCCAAAGACTGACTACCTCAGCCTTAACTTTTTCAGTTATGTCATATAATAAACCTGTATTGACTTAAAGATAGGCAGGTAATTTAAGAAAGCGGTGGGGAATGCAAACAGAGTGCTGGGTTGTATAGCTAGGGGCATTAGTAGCAGAAAAAGGGAAGTGGTCATGCCACAATACAGATCTCTAGTTAGACCTCACCTAGAGTATTGTATACAGTACTGGAGACCCCATCTCCAGAAGGATATAGATACTCTAGAGAAAATTCAGAGAAGGGCTACTAAAATGGTGACTGGTTTACAGGAAAAGAAACATCAGGATAGACTAAAGGATCTGAACATGTATAGCTTGGAGGAGAGAAGAGAGAGAGGATATGATAGACACATTCAAATACATGAAGGGATTCAACAAAGTGCAGGAGGGAAGTACATTTCAAAGGATAGACATGAGGCCTTATTAAAGGGACAGTGATGCTTAATATTGGAAAATATATACTGTAGGGTTTATCCCGTTCAGTAAAGTAAGGGAACTCTCACTAGTGAGTGGTAATTCATTCAAAAGTTACTGCAGCTCAAATGTTCATATACTTTAGGTGCAGTATCACAGTGTAGATATATACAGATTCGGTGCTACACAAGCCAAGGGACACAAATGCCAAACAGTCTAGAGGGAAAAGTGGGACTCAACACAATATGATTCAACAGCTCTTACCTATATCAGTGTATCATACAATCAGCCGGACCGGTAATGTGTACAGTTTTCTCGGAGCGATATGCATGCTTCTCTTACAATTCCCCAGTCTAACAATGCAAATAGATAAGATAAATTGCTGACACAGATGATCCGTACATCAATTAAAAACAATGTATCCTTTATTGCAGAAACACGTAAAAATGTATAGATACCTTGACAACATCGCGGAGTTGTGGAACAATAGAACAGAGACTTTAAAGAGACAGCCACAACATACCAGCTAGGTGTATAGACCTCGGCCTCTCACTGATCAATGCGTTTCGCTCAATATGCGCTTACTCATGACCTCAAATCCTGACAGTGATATATATATATATATTTTCACACTTTTAAGAAATATGTTGAAAAACAATGTTTGAAGAAAAATTTTTATATATCCCCTGTCGCTATATTAAAAGAGAGGACCTGTTTGAAGGCATTGAAGGGGTTAAAATTCACGCTTGAGACTTACCCTGAGGGTGTGGACTGCACTGAGCAGGGTTACAGCTGGTTTGGCTATTGGATTATATTTTATGAGATCTGATAGGCTGTTTTCTGTTTAAAAGTCTCTGCGAACATTGTCAGGATTTGAGGTCATGAGTAAGCACATATTGCGTGAAATGCGTTGATCGGTGAGAGGCCGAGGTCTATACACCTAGCTGGTATGTTGTGGCTGTCTCTTTAAAGTCTCTCTTCCATTGTTCCACAACTCCGCTTTGTTTTCAAGGTATCTATACATTTTTACGAGTTTCTACAATAAAGGATACATTGTTTTTTAACTGATGTACGGATCATCTGTGTCAGCGATTTATCTTATCTATTATCTTATCTAAGTGGGACTCACCAGCATCACCTGAAAAGCTGAGTGCTATGCTGCCGCGGCTCTCCTCCAGCCGCATATAGGTAGCAATGTGATATACAAAGACTGCAGCCGCATACGGAACAGCAGAATCTTCAAACTCCGTAAAAAACGTCAAACTTTATTTCTTCGTCATAAAACATCAAAACATATAGAATGGACATCAGAGTATGGTGACCCAAAGAACAGAACACACACCACTACAGTTTGATAACTGCGTTTTCACCTTTGCCTGAAGTCCAGTGAGACTGCACACAGGGGAATATGATGCAAAAAGCCAAGTAGGATTTATTCGGTTGGAACAGTTGGAGTGCGAAATACAGTTATTATTAGGTCTTATAATCATAATCACAAAACTAAATCAATTGTGCATAGCAAGTTCTATATATCTTTATTTAAAAGTAAATTTTTGTCAGTTTTCATAGGAAACATGGGGCACCCTAAGCTGATGTCCATGGCACACCAAAGTGCCATGGCACCCTGGTTGAGAATCACTGCTCTAAAAGATATCATACTTCTCCTCAGGGACGTGCACAGACATTTTGGGGGGCAGGGGCTCAAATGAAAAATGGCACTTCGTGCTTAAGCCCTTGGTATCTATGTGTTCATGTGCCTGCTTCTCCTTTAAAGAGACAGTAATGTCCCATAAAACATTCTCCTACTTTTGTAGATGTTAAAAAATAAACTATTTGACAGAAATCCTATCTCTCAAACCGCTATGGTTTGAGACATATTCACATTGCTAGTTCCCACCTCCCTCCCCTTCTCCTGATGCAGCCAATTTGGTCCCAGCTTTCATTTGTGGTACCCAGCAGTGGTCACTCACAACATGTTCATGGTTTTCCTGCCCCATTACCAATAATAGCTGTTTACAGATCATTCCCCATGCTTTGTAAAGACAACTTATATGGTTTAAGTGTTGTGCAAAATTTCTGGTGTCAAAGTGGGTAAGACCCACAGTGAGATTCCATATTCACCCCCCCATTGTAACAAAAGTTGCTATGTTTCTGTCCCATTCATCAAATGTTTTAAAGGGATAGTAATACTTCGTTTTATCTTTATTTTATTTTGTAGGCATTAAAAAAACATGAAGAACGATACAAGTCTTATCTCTCAAACCTTTATTGTTTGAGAGATATTCACAAGCAAAGTTTCCCCTCCCGCCTCTTTTACCTAGTGTAAGCCATCTCTTCTCAGATGTGGAATCCAGTCCATAGACCAGACAGATAACAGCAGGGGACAATCTTCTTCCTATGAGAACAATGAAAGCCCTGCCTCCCTTCACAAGTTTTTCAGGTTTTTCCCTTATCTTAATTGAAGATTGTCCCTCTCTGCAATCTGCCTGGGCACCTCCCTTCTGATGTGGCTGAGCAGTGTTACATCAGTAAAAGGGGTGGGAGGGGGATACTTTGTCATTGAATTACTCTTGAACTACAACTCTGACAACATTACTGTCCCTTTAATGAACCACTCTAATAACTTGAAACATGTATTGTAATATCGGATAGTGTTGTTAACAATGGGAAGGCACTATGAATCAGAAAACGTAGTTTCCAATGGAGAGCCACAGGTTTTGTCCTCTCTAGTGAATATGGATTTTTTTTACGGCTAAAAATTATACATCTTGCAACAGAATTTTATCTCCTTTAGCTGTTAAGGTCGTCACTTGTTTTCTGTGCAGCAGTTTGTTATTAGAAGGGCCGAAGAGCAGGTTTGGAGATGGTTTAATAAGTACAGTTATAAATTCCTATATTATCAGAATATCTTTTAGAGTATCTCAGTGCCTGCGTCATCGATCTCCTGTTAAGAAAAGGTTGGAGACCCCTGTGCTATACAGATGCTTGTGTTTGATCTATGGATGTGCTCCTTGTGGTGTGTGTTTTCTCTTGAAGTCTCCGTTTGGAGCACTACGATTGAAGGACTGAGCTGCAGTCCTGATTGATCTGTGTGGAGTCAGTATTAATATCCTCCACAAACGGAGATGGATACCAGGAATATTAAGGTGTCCCTAATCTATATGTGAGTGCATTTTTTGTTAGTGTGATCAGTTTATTCTATTGTACTACTACACTATAAGACTCTCCGCCTCTCTGTTTTTTTTTGTTTTTTTTTCTAAATTAGTATGCTCATGCATTCTGCCTGCATTGGGTTAAAAAAAAAACAAAAAAAACTGTCAGCATCTGTCATATCGGACTCCATGTTTAGGGCATCTAGTACTGAGGTTGTTAGCTCTTGGACAAAGGCAATGGGGCAAAATTCATAGGGGTTATTAGGGTTTTCCTGACATCGTAAGGTAAGTGGGGGTTATTAGAAATGGTATTTCTCCTTTAAGTATTACCCAAGGGTAATAGGGGGAATCCAGCACTGGACCTCTTGCTCACAGTGATTAGAGAGATCAGCTGCACCTCACTGACGAGGCCCAACTAGGCCGAAACGTACATCTGGGGTTGACTGCTTCTCTTGTTCAGAGAGGAATTGCCTGGCATTTCGTGGCTGGACTGCTGCAATGGTAGGACCAATATGATATGGTTTAGGATATTTCCTCTCTGTGCAAGGCACTTGTGGGCTAAAAGAGACTGCACCCAGGGTAGAGCGTCTCTGATTCCTAATTTACGTTAACCCTTGCTTAGCAATGGGTTGAGCACCCCTTTGGCACTTAGGAAGCACATTTCTCTGTCATCCAATAAAGGTTACTGGTACCTTTGGGTAGGCGATCAGTGCCTTTAAATGGGCAGGAACAATTCTGAGAAGTGACTGCTGGGTGGAGCCTACCTCCTCTCATTAGCTTGCAGCTAGCCAATCCCCAACCAGTAAGATTTGTTCCTTGGTCTAGACACAAGGTGAGAGAACAGTTCTTCTATAGTTTTAGCTTTTTTATTATTTTTCTGTTAGATATGGAATACCACCATTAGGCGGATTACCATCACTGACAATTCCCATCACCCAAATGTGGATAGCTCAGTTTACCAGGTGCTTTTGTGGACCTAACCCCTGGGGGGAAATCTTGGCTGCAAGTTCTTTCCCCAGGAGTTGCCCACTGAGGCTTCTTCTTGATATATGGTAATCTGAAGACAGAAGATCTGCTGAAAAAGGTGAGCACCCTTTGAGTGCTGAGGTCCACATGTCCCAAGCTTCCCCTCCGCATAGGGGCATCACTATTACATGCACTCATTGGGTTTATCTGTATGTCTATGAGGTGTTTGGAGCAAGTTTCTGTGGTAACTGAACCCTTTTGCTGCTGACTAACACTTTTTGGGGTTTTTTAGGGCACTGTCCCTATTGGGACCAGTGTTTACTGGGTCTACTGATTTATTCTAGTGGGCTTTTGAGTGGTTTTGCGTTTTGGTATTCACCTCGTTAAATTTATGTTCCGCGCCTTTACATCGCTCGTTTACCGCATAGGCGCCATTGCTCCATTCACTTCTATGGGACTTTACAGTTTGGGACATATCTCTGTAACTGCTCCACGTAGCGAGGTGAGAGATGGCTCGTTTTGTTGGTTTGCCCTTGCTCTGTCATCCAGTCAACGTTCTGGGCATTTTGGGGGCCATAGGGGGGCTTCAGGCACTGTTGGGGTACTCCTTTAGCGAAACTATGATTCCCATGAGCGCTCGCTTTGTGCGCTCATTTCTGATTGGCTCCCTTCACGGCAGCCATTTTGTGTATTCGCAGATCAAGTATCTTACGCAGGGCTTGGACTCTCCTTCTCTCCTCTGCAGTTTAACCCTTCGGCTACCAGATAACTCTTATTTAGCTTTTCTGGGGTGAATTTATTTATCATACACACAGTTTTGTGGGTGTTTTGATACTTTGACCGTTTGACTCTGTGAAAATGTCTAGTCCGTTAGACCTTGGGACTAAACCTAAGACAAAGGACACTGGGGTATCTATGTCCCCCATTGCTCATTGCTCCTCATATCACTCAGGGTTACCTAGAGAATACTCAGGTCATGTTTTCCCAGCATGCACTGCTGCTCCTGAATCCCCTGCAGGGGCCTCCATCCATGCACTAGAGCCAGTTTGGATGCAAGAGTTTAAGGCTACTACCAGGGACCTCTGGTCCACCTTACAACTCCTTCCATCTACTTTACAGGGGTACTTCCAGGCCCCCGCCCCTATTAGATCTTCCCTGCCTAAACTGCTGGTTGTACCTGATGTGTCTGACTCCTCTAAGGAGGAATTATTGGTGGACTCTGATGATGATGACTGTTCAGCTGTTCCTTCATCTCAGTTTTTTTGTGGACCCCTTTGAGGCGGACCCCATTCACTCAGCTGAACATTCCCTTTGTACAGGAGCCATCTTCTGACCCCTCTGATCTGTTTCAGGAAACTGTTAGGTCCCATACTTGTTTTCCACCTAACCCCACTCTTGACTTCTTGGTGTCTGAGGAGTGGAAGTTTCCAGGCAGGAAACCATCTGTGTCTTTTAAGTTCAGTAAGCTTTACCCGTTCTCTGAAACGGCCCTCACGCAGTGGGTCCATCCCCCAAAGTAGATGCCCCTGTTTCCAAGCTTTCTAAGTCCACTGCCTTGCCTGTGGCTGACGCCTCTGCTCTCAAAGACTGGACTGATAAGAAGCTTGAGACCTCTCTCAAGGCTATTTTTGCGATGGCTGTCTCTGCCCTCTGCCCTGCATTTGCTGCAGCTGCATGGGTGAATAGGGCTGTGGCTATTTGGACTGAACAGCTCAATTCAGCTGTCTGTCAGGGGGACCCTACTGCTGATATGTCCTCCGCGAAGCTCAAGGCTTCCAAACCTTCTTCTGCATGACTCACCGAACCCGGGTCCCCACCCGCAGGTAGATGGCCACTTACGCCACTACCTCTCGGCTTCGGAGGCCTCTGTGGTGGACCCATGGGTTATACAGGTGGTAGCTACAAGGTACAGGATTCTTTTCACCTCCCTTCCTCCTTCCAGGACATTCTCTTCTCGTTCTCCCTTGGGAGCAGAGAAGCGCAGCCTTTTTGAGGAAGCTATTCAGGCCCTTCTGGACAAGGCAGTCCTGGAACCAGTTCCTCCTCAGGAGAGGGGCTTGGGATTCTACTCCAGCCTCTTTATGGTTTCCAAAAAGAACAGTGGCTGTCGTCCCATTTTGGATCTGAAAGATCTCAACTCCTTTGTGGTCCGGTCCCAATACCATCAGGAGTCGCTGCGCAGAGTGATAGCGGCCGTGTCCCATGGGAAATTTATGGCCTCTCCGGATCTTCAGGATGCACATCACTATTCATCCAGAGAGTCTGCAATATCTCCGCTTTGCCTGCGACCAAGGGCATTTCCAGTTTTCTGCTCTTCCCTTTGGCCTGACCATGGCTCTTCAATTGTTCAACAGAGTCCTGGGAGCATTGATCTCCATCCTACATCGGGACAGCATCAGGGTGACTCCATATATGGATGACCTCCTTCTGAAGGCCTCTTCTCCAGAACTCCTTCATCAGCAGGTGCAGGACTGCATTCATGCTCTCTCCCATCACGGGTGGATCATCAATCTGGACAAGTCAGATCTTGTTCCTTCCCAGATGATGGTCTTTCTGGGCATCCTCTTCAACACTCAGAGAGGGATGGTATTTCTCACGGACGAAGTGGCTCATCAGATAGCACTGAAGGTCCAGGTTATCCTGTCTCAGGATCCGGTTCCAGCCAAGAAGTTGTCATCCTTGGTGTGGAAGTTCATTTCCACCATAGGAGAAGTCCCGTTTGCTATGGCTCATACCAAGGAACTTCAGAGGTTTCTAATCCTGGCATGCAGGGGTTGACCAGATCTCCTAGAAAGATCCCTATCTCTCCCTCTTCACGTGGAGCAGAGCCTCTCATGGTGGCCCAACCTGAACAATCTCCTGAAAGGCAGACCCTTCCTGGTGCCCTTCTGGACAACAGTCACGACGAATGCCAGCCTCCCCGAATGGGGGGCGATACTGGGGCACTTGAATGATCAGTTGTGCAAGGCAGCCACTTGGTTGTCTGTGCATACTTGTGCTAAACAGTATTGTGTGGATGTGCTGGCATTGGCTGATGCCAGTTTTGGGAGGAAGATCCTGGAGGCAGCCTTGCCTGTCTAGGATCTCCTTAGTCTCTCAGTACTGTTTCACTTTTGAGCCCTGTTGGCTCTAGTTCAGTGTGCTGTGCTGCATTTCATGGGGTTTGTTTTACCCCTGTTCAGTGTCCTTGACAGTTTGCGGTTATTGTTGAGCTATTCATGATCTGTAAGTTCATTGGTGCTCTGGTGACTTTGGGTGGCCTGCGCCTGGTCCTTTCCTTACTTCCCGCCCCTGGGAACTCAGT
The DNA here is from genome assembly GCA_037306005.1 of Rhinophrynus dorsalis. NCBI lineage: Eukaryota > Metazoa > Chordata > Amphibia > Anura > Rhinophrynidae > Rhinophrynus > Rhinophrynus dorsalis. The sequence continues at coordinate 22,390,744 of CM074723.1, forward strand.
GGTTGACCATCACAAAGTTACCAGTAACCTGTATTGGACGACAGAGAAAATAGGATTTTAGCCTTACCTGTTAAATCTTTCTCTTAGTCCATACAGGTTACTGGTCTCCCACCCTGTCAAGAGACCATGTTTGGCTCTGTTATGGCTGAACGCGAGGATCCTTTCTGGTTCATGCTCACAGGAGTCTTCCTTTACCTTCTTACTACCTAGTCAATAGTTAGTTTCAAATCTTACTGGAAGGGGATTGGCTAGCTGCAAGCTAAGGAGAGGAGATAGGCTCCAACCAGCAGTCACTTCTCAGAATTGTTCCTGCCTACTTAAAGGGGCTGATTGCCTACCCAAAGTTACCAGTAACCTGTATGGACTAAGAGAAAAGGATTTAACAGGTAAGACTAAAATCATACTATTACTGAGCCCCTATTCCTCCCTTTTACGCCACTCAGATATCCGCAGCTGAGCAAGGAAGGAGAGGTAATTTGTCCACTGTTCCGAGAGGAATTCTGTTGAACAAATAGTTTCCAAAGTAATTGAATTTTCTGCTGTCATAATCAGATGGATGAACAAATAGACCCCAGTTCAGTAAGTCAGAGTTGATTTGGTTTATCCTTTTAGGCTCTGTCCTTTTCACCACTACAGGGCGGTCGCCTGCTTTGTTACTTGCGTTATTAACCCTTTGAGTGCCAGAGGGAAAGCAATGTGTTGCATGCCCCTCTGTCACTCAAAGTGTTAAATAATTATTTGTTGGGTATGGAAGTCCCTGATATTTACTTTTTTTCTATGCATTGTTGTTGATATTAAATTTAATAGAAATTGACTTATCCATGTTATAATTCTTTTAAAAGCATAGTAATATTTTAGCATGAAATACAATATATTGTAAGGGTTTTCCAGATGAGTTAAACGAGCAACAAAATCAAAGTGATGCCCCCCATACACTGTCTGACATCATCCTTACAGCATGATCCATCGACTTCCCTCATGGTGATGGGAGGGAAGGCCACAGAGTGTAGATTGGGAAGGCAACAGAGGAGCGAGTAGTTGACAGGGATCCGCCAAGAGGCCACGCACAGTTCTTGGAGGTGAAAGGGAGCGATGATGGGAAAGGATCTGTGTTTCTTCCAGTGACCTTGCAGGGCAGGCAACAGATATCTGGGTAGGCAGTGGGTCCTTGTTTGTAGGAGATCCTGTGTCATGATGTGGAGTGAATCGAGTTGGGGGTTGGGTTCAGAGGTGGAGGAGCAGAAATTAAGCAGCAAGGTTCCTGCAAAGATTGTGAGAGGAGTGGCCCTTGTTAAAATCAATGCCCCATCCATGCGATCTGTGGCATTAAGAAGAATTCACAATATTCCTATGCTTGGTGTGTCTGGCCAGGAAAGCAGGACATAACTTGTATGCACGTGTTGACTGTCTGTAGGACCTATACAGTGAGATAAAGAGGGTCAATTCTGGAGTAAACCTTCTGTAGCACAGTGGAGAACTGAAAACTCCCTTTGATTTAAATTGGGCTTTTAAGCCCTTGAGTCCTAGAGATCTGCAATGTATTGCTCCTCCTTGATATGCTTTGGCCAAGACCCGGGATAGGCAACCATTGGCTCTGGAAAGTCCAACTACCATCATCCGCAACCAGCCAACACCTATAACATCATGGCTACGGATGATGATGATGATGTTATGATGATGGGAGATGTAGGTTGACTAAACCAAATGATACAGAACACATTACTAAAAGTCAAAAACAACAGTCTGAGCCGTAAATACTTTTGAATGATCCATCATGCCGCAGTGGGAATTACATTTTTTTTCCATAATAAAACTTTATTGCCCAGTTAGATTTGCTATGTGGCATGTAAGTGATAGGATTAAATGAGTTTGTGGCCCTCGATCTGTTGCAGAATTTAACTCTTATCTTCCCAAACAACCAAATGACTGATTGGCGATGCTGGAAGCTGTATCTTTAACAGCTGCAGGGCCGTAGGTTACTTAGACCAAAAATAATATTGAGGCTGATGTACAAAGTAAAAAGTGGTGCAATGCTGGAACATACCAAGTACAGTATAGGGAAGAAATAAAAATCCCTTTTATTTAAATTGGGCTTTTAACACATTGTGTTGTAGACCTCTCTAGCACTCATGTGGTTAAAAGCCCAAATTAAAGCAATGGACATAATGGGAATGTCCATTTGCATAGGCTGGGAACTCTTTGGATTTGCCCCGGAGACTCCGGTTTGCCTCTACATTATTAGGTCTCTGGGGCAGAGGCTGATTCGTCAGATGTGGGGAGTTTTTTCTACTTCCCAGTGTGTTCCTCCCTGTCCCCGCCCTCTTCTCCTCCTTCCCCAACCCATTTGTTATAGTTTTTCTTCCTGTTATAAGCACCGCCCCTACTCACAACTAAGTCCCTCCCCTTTTTAAAGCAAATCACGTAATTTTTTTCCCCCAGCGGCACCACGGGACTCCACTCTATGGGAAGTCCTCAACAAAAAGTTCCCAGGTATGATTTATTCCCTATGATGTAGCTGGTCCAGAATTGCACTATTTTTTGTGTTGGTACAATATCCTTGGTCACTTTTCTCTCTGCCTCTCTGGGTACTCTCTATGACTGATCACCCTTATGTTGTATGTCCATTACAGCACCAGACAGTGCCACCTACTGTTCGATGTTTTCAACTCAACGGAACACGAACTAACCGTCAGTGCAAAGGAGAACCAGGACCTTGTTCTTCATGCGGGAGAATGCCAAAGGTACGTGTTGTGTATTAATTATTTAAAAATTTTTTTTACCAGGATGAATACATTGAGATTTCTCTTGTTTTCAAATTTGTTCTGAAGAGCTTTTACAGTAAGAAGTTACTTATTTACTCAAAATATGTAGGGGTCACTGACTTTCTGTGGCATGCACAAAAGGGGGCGCAGCTGCAATGTGAATGAGTCGCTCAGTGAAAGAAACATTAGCAGATGTGCCCTTTTGTATGTACAAAAACAATTACAGTACCGTATATTTTAATTCCAACATAGGGCACTTCCCTGAATCTGGAAGTATTTGGCAGTTTCTAAAACCACAGACACTTCTTCTGATCTCCTTTGAAACAAGTGCCGACTGTCGCTAGTTAAGAAAAATTCTGCTCGCTAGCATTCACTATTTATGAAAAGCAAAATGTGTTGTTTACCTCTTTGGTACTGAAAGGATGTGTATTTTGTTCACATTTTTTTTTCATGTAATTTCATTTCTTCCTGACACTGTTTGCAAAATAGCTTATTTACATGCTGAGCCAAGCAAGAAGACTGAATCAAAATAAATATATTTAAAATCATTTGCTCATATTAATACTAGTTTTAGGTTTAGGTTGCTTTTAATGTAGATTAAAATATGCAATTTCTTTGTGACTAGGCCTATTTAAAGTTAATTTTAAATAACAACGTACAATAAACAATTAGTGTTAAAGAGATCAGTGCGTATCAGAATTAACTCACCCAGAACAGGCAATATTATATTGTGTGTTTTGTTTTTTGGTACTTGCCTAATTGAGCCTCTTGCTTTATTATAGCTTTAAGTACAAACTCGACTAAATGATGTTTAATTACCGCACTCTGCATTAACTAGATTGGTTGATCCAAGTTTGTTTGTTTTCATGTGTGTTAAAATCATCTACCGCAAACAAGATTATCATCAGCATTATGGAAATAAGGATTACTGCAGCATCCGTACAGCGGAGAAGACAGTGCTAGTTGGGAAGTTAGGAATAAAATATGATGAACGTAGATCAGTAAAAGGTAATACGATTTTAAAAGAAGGGCCACTTCTCTGGCCCTCAGTTCTACCAGTGAGCCAGATATTATGGGTCAGTGTTCTAAATAATGGTTGAAAATGTAGCTGAACCCCTTGGCTGCTAGATCTGTAGTTAAAGGGATAGTAATGTTTCATAATAAAAGCAGCTCTAATTAATCATGATAGTATTTGGACTTTGGAGAGTGTTATTTCAATTCTGTCAGAGTTGTAGTTCCAGAGTAATTCAATGAAAAAGTGTCCCCCTCCCGCCCCTTTTACTGATGTCACACTGTTCAGCCAGAGCAGAAGGGAGGTGCCCAGGTAGACTGCAGAGAGGGACAATCTTCAATTAAGATAAGGGAAAAACCTGAAAAGCTTGTCAAGGGGGGCAGGGATTTCATTGTTTTCATAGGAAGAAGATTGTCCCCTGCTGTTATCTATCTGGTCTATGGACTGCATTCCACATCTGAGAAGAGATTGCTTACACTAGGTAAAAGGGGCGGGAGGGGGAAACTTTGCTTGTGAATATCTCATAAACCATAAAGGTTTGAGAGATAAGACTTATATCATTCTTCATGTTTTTTTAATGCCTACAAAATAAAATAAAGTTAAAACTAAGTATTACTATCCCTTTAAAGGGATAGTAATGTTTTAAATTAAGTATATTGGTGAGTCTTCTTTATTGTAAATAGAACAGTTTGCACTATATTTAGTTCCTTACTTATATGTAGTTCTCAAGTTTTTCAATATAGAAGGATCCCCTCCTTCCCCTTTCTGGCCGTGTCAAGCTGCCTCTCTGTCTGGTCCGGACGGATGCAGCGAGGGACAAACTTCAGTAAGCAAAGGGAAATCCTGCCCTCATTCGTCAAGGGGGCGGGGATTTCCTTACACTTACTGACATTTGTCCCTCACTGCGTCCGTCCGGTCCCGGGGCCAGAATGAAGATTCATTGGGAGGTGACCAGAAGGGGTGGGCGTGGGATCCTTCTATATTGAATAACTATGTAAAAGTAAGGTACTAAATATAGCGCAAAGTGTTACATTTATAATAGAGAAGACCTGGCGATCTACTTAAGTTAAAACATTACTATCCCTTTAAGGTGCAACAGAAAGAAGTTGCTGCTTTTTGGGATGAAAATAGTGTGTTTGTGAGATGAGCTAGGGGAACATGATCTCTGCTTTTCTCTGTACCAGGGAACAGATGGGGGGGGGGGGGCACTGTCGCAGCAGACGTCCCTCAGTGCCACATAAGGTCCAGTGCCACCTGTTGGCCACCACTAGCAAAGACAGCTTGACCTTTAGGAAAAAAACAGACTTGTACAGAACATTGGAACAGAAATATATTGTCAAAAGTCATCTTCATCAACTACACTGTAGGGCACCATATAAACATTCCAATTGATATACTTCTACTATATCTAGCATTAATGGAGTTAAAGGGATTTGAATATGTCCTAAATATACTCTGACCAGAAAATCCTAGTGACCTCACTCTGTCCCCCACTCACTGACACTACTGAGCAATGCATTACCCACCTCCCTTAGCACTGACTTCCTATCTTATCCGTACATTACCTCCCCACTCACTGACACTGCTCAGCAATGCATTACCCACCTCCCCTAGCACTGACTTTCTGTCTTATCCCTACATTACCTCCCCACTCACTGACACTGCTCAGCAATGCATTTCCCACCTCCCCTAGCACTGACTTTCTGTCTTATCCCTACATTACCCCCCCACTCACTGACACTGCTCAGTAATGCATTACCCACCTCCCCTAGCACTGACTTCCTATCTTATCCGTACATTACCTCCCCACTCACTGACACTGCTCAGCAATGCATTACCCACCTCCCCTAGCACTGACTTCCTGTCTTATCCCTACATTACTTCCCCACTCACTGACACTGCTCAGTAATGCATTACCCACCTCCCCTAGCACTGACTTCCTGTCTTTTCCCTACATTACCTCCCCACTCACTGACACTGCTCAGCAATGCATTACCCACCTCCCAACATTTCAAATGACCAAAGAGGGACACTTTTGTTTTAGGTGGTGTTTACAGGGGGTGTGGCTGGTGGGCGGGGCGTTACCGAGAAGTTTTAGGATATTTCATGACCTATTGGCTCCTCTTTGTTTAACTGAATACATTATTTAGGGCAATACCAAAGTATTTTATTTACACAGATTAATTTATAAACACATATATTAAAGATTAACTATACATTTATGTGAGTTTTATTGCTGTGGAGCAAAGTAATACACAATACTAATTCTGATATCCTGAAAAGAGGGACAAAAGGGTAGAAAAGAGGGACAGAGGGATTTGGGTCTCAAAGATGGACTGTCCCTCCTAAAGAGGGACAGTTGGGAGGTATGCCACCTCCCCTAGCACTGACTTCCTGTCTTATCCCTACATTATCTCCCCCCTCTCACTGACACTGCTCACAATGCATTACCTACCTCCCCTAGCACTGACTTCCTATCTTATCCGTACATTACCTCCCCACTCACAGACACTGCTCAGCAATGCATTACCACCGACTTCCTGTCTTACCCCTACATTACCTCCCCACTCACTGACACTGCTCAGCAATGCATTACCCACCTCCCCTAGCACTGACTTCCTAACTTATCCCTACATTACTTCCCCGACTCACTGACACTGCTCAGCAAAGCATTGCCTACCTCCCCTAATACTTACTTCCTGTCTTAGTCCTACATTATCTCTCCCACTCACTGACACTGCTCAGCAATGCATTGCCCACCTCCCCTAACACTGACTTCCTGTCTTATCCCTACATTACCATACTTCCCCCACTCACTGACACACAGCATTACCTACTGCATAATTTATTCATTGAAATAACTTAGAAACTAATATTGTAAATAAAAATGTTGAATACAACAATATAGTTGATTTTAAAAGCTCTTTTTTTAGGAGATATTGTCCCTTTAAACAGCAAGTCTTTACTGTAAAATACTTAAGCATTTCCTCGCATCTTAGCAAAGCTTAAAATAAATCCGGGCAGTTTTAAATTGACGGAAAAATGTCACCCAACGATGTAATGAAAAAAAAAAAAGGCAGAGGAAACAACTCATTATGCCAGACATTGGAAAGGTCAAACTTCTTAACCAGCCGTTTTTATCTCAAGTGCCTTGAAAGAGCCATTTCAGCATATAAAATTGGACTGTTACCTGTTTGTCTCTCCTGGTTGTTCTGTGAATTGGCCATTAGCGGATCTGAGGCTTTAATATGATGTTACATACCTAAGACTAGTCCATGGTCCGTTCATAATTCTCCCCGATGACCGAGAATTGTACATAAGACCTCCTTTAACTTTTACTGCATTTCGCTTGGGCACTTCGTCAAGAATCGGAGGAGAAATCAAGGCTGCCTTAAACCCTTTGAGTGCCACATGGGTGTCCAGCGCATTGATCCCCAATGTATTGGGCACCCCTGTGACACTCAAAGGGTGATGGGACATACGATTTGTTTAACAAATAATATGGTAGAGGTGTTTTCAACACATTGTGGAGCATTGTGTTGGAGTTGTTTCGAATGTCCAAGGGGTTAAATGTTAACTCACTTTTTAAAAAAAAGTTTCAATGTGCTTGTTATGTACTAAGAAATCATAAAATGTCCGAATCTAATTATTAAGTATTAACATTAATTGCCCAGTGCAGCCCGGGGTATGTAACACACAGGCTGTTATATACAGACAGCACTCTGTCTCTCTCTCTCTTTCAAAATATCTTTGTTTTTTTGCCACATATCCCCAGTTCAGTAAACTACATTATATATATACTAGTATGAAAGCCGTATACACGGGCTAAAGTGCACAGCTGCCCTGGAGCCGGGATCAGAGACAGGATGTGAGCCGTCTGGAGTGGGGCAGCCCGTTCGGCGAGTCTTCACTGTGCATGACTGCAGTCATGCGCAGTAGAGACTCACTGAATTCGCTGATCCTTAGCGGGGAGCTCCAGACGGCTCACAGCGAAGCTCCCTGTGTGCGAAACCACACATGCACAGTACAGACTCTGTACTGCGCATGTGCGGTTACGGCTCACAGTGAGCGACACATTCTATCACTTTATGTAATAGAATATATATATCATCCTTAATATAGTAGTGATATGCAGACACAACGCCACAGAGTACAGGGTTAATGGTGATGAAAATTTGGATGTGCACCAATATTTTGTGTATTTGCTTTTAGCTATTTTGGTCAAAATTGGTTGCACTCCAGCAATTTTAAATGTGTTTTTTTCTTTGCGTATGCTTACCAAAATCTGGACTGGAATTATATATATGTATGTATATATATATATATATATGAAAAATGGGTGAGCGCTAGAGATCCTTTGTTTTCGGATACAATAAAATAGACATAGATTGGTTACAATGTCATCACAGAGAGCTAAATCCTATTACATAAGAATATAAACCTCACAAGTTAATACATCATTTGGCATAAAAACACTCACCCATTTTTCATATAAATGTTTTTTTTCTATATAAGTAGGGGTTTGTAGCAGCTACTTGTGTAAGCCCAGATATAATTGTCGCTATATATATTCATTATTACATTACTTATTTTTTAAGAGAATTATTGGAGAGTACATCGAACAGCAATCTTTTATATCGCTAACCTATTTATATTTATTACATTATAGATATGCTAATGTTAAGGCTGATGTACTAATCAAAAGTGCAGTTTTGGAGCAAACCAACTGTACCGGTATATACAAACACATACATACATACATATATAATATACTCACATGCATACATACATATATACATACACAATTGCTCGACTTTTTCATAGTGCATCAGCCTCATTGAGTTTCCAGAGGATAAAAATCGGTCGGGTGTTTATGAAATAATGTGTTGCAGGCAGATCACCGTACGGGTGTACTGAAACGGCTGTGTTCTTGGATCTTGATACGTGCGGTTATCCTAGGTGACAATTCTTTATCTTAATGAAAAGCATTTCTTAGGTGTGAAATCCCGAGAGCCTTCAGTACCTGACCTCTCACCTTCCCTCTCTGTATTTCTCACAGAACCGTGTGGGAATCCACAGCATTTCTTCACTTCGTTATAAAAGCGCTGATTAAACTAAACTCCGTCACTTGGGGTCTATTGGAGGAATTTCATTTTGAGTGTTCTTGTTTTCTTATTTCTCTTATCTTGTTATGAGATATAGAGCCATATGTTCAAAGAAGCAGAGAAATTGCTTTTGTTGTTTGTAAAGACTTTTCAAAATACAGTATTGTTGGGCTCATTAAAGGGATAGTAATACTTAAAATGTAAAAAAAAATATGTTGTAGGGTTTATCCCCCTGAGTAAAACAAGAGTACTCCCACTGCTGAGAGGTCTTTCATTCAAAAGTTATTATGAAGTTATGATTTTTTTAGGTGCAATATCACAGTGGCCTGAAATTGTACAGTGGCGCTGTTGCTACACCATCCTATGGAGATTTATAGTCAACTGACCAAAGTTGTCCATAGGATCGTGTAGCAACAGCGCCACTGTACAATTTCAGGCCACTGTGATATTGCACCTAAAAAATTCTACTTTGAAAATTAATAACTTTTGAATAAAACACCTCTCAGCAGTGGGAATACTCTTGTTTTACTCAGGGGGATAAACCCTGCAACATATTTTTTTTTACATTTTAAGTATTACTATCCCTTTAAAGGGATAATAATACTATGTTTATCTTTATTTTATTTTGTAGACATTAAAAAAACATGAAGAATGATATGTCTTATCTCTCAAACCTTTATGGTTTGAGAGATATTCACAAGCAAAGTTTCCCCTCCCGCCCCTTTTACCTAGTGTAAGCCATCTCTTCTCAGATGTGGAATCCAGTCCATAGACCAGACAGATAACAGAAGGGGACAATCTTCTTCCTATGAGAACAATGAAAGCCCTGCCCCCCTTGACAAGTTTTTCAGGTTTTTCCCTTATCTTAATTGAAGATTGTCCCTCTCTGCAATCTACCTGGGGCACCTCCCTTCTGATCTGGCTGAGCAGTGTTACATCAGTAAAAGGGGCGGGAGGGGGATACTTTGTCATTGAATTACTCTTGAACTACAACTCTGACAGAATTTAAATATCACTCTCCAAAGTTCAAATACTATGATGATTAATTAGAGCTGCTTTTATTATGAAACATTACTATCCCTTTAATATTTTCAGAGAGTGTCGGTTGTGATTGGAAATATGTTGTTTGTCCTGAGTAAAATTGTTGTACGGAACGACAAAAAAAGTCTTAACAAACGGCAAAAATGTCTTAAAAAATGTCTTAACTAAAGACAAAAATTCTCACATTCAGAACACATTCCCTCCACTTTTTTCTTAACGTACAAATTTTGTCTTTTGTAAAACATTTTTTTGTTGTTAATTACAACAAATTTTCTTTTCCTCTATACGACACTGGAGAATAGTTTAGCCACGCCCTTGCCCCACCCCTTTGCCCGTCAGTTCTGGAGTTGTGTCGTACACAACGGACATTACTAGTTTTTTGGCGTAAACTCTATAGAAAATATGTCGTTCATGCATTCAATTACTTATTTTTGTCTTTCGTACGACAATTTTTTTTTGTTATCCCTTTGAACCTATGGCCCATAAAGTTCAAGCATATTCCACAGTGCTGCTGAATTAGGGGTATTGCAGTCACAAGCCACTTTTAAAGGAATAGTACCCTTTTATTTTCTGCAAGTGCATGTAAAGTTAAATTACCTATAAGGTTTTATTTTTTTACTTATTTATTTATTATACTTATTTTCATCGTCACTTTTGTTTGTTAGTTTTTTTTTTGTTTTAGACCTTTATACTCCTGATAGTAAGCTCCCTGGATCTTAAAAAAAAAGCATAGTGCATACAGTGTCAGGAATAGCATTACATTGTATTACTGTGCTGCTTTGATGTTCGACTGACCAGAACGACATACATTTTTAAAGGAGCAGTAAACTTTTTTTTATGAAAACACACATATTTTATAGAGCTTTTCCTGCTGAGCAAAACAAGGTCACTCCCACTGCTGTCAGATGTTTTATTCAAAATTTATTGCAGTTTAAATAATCAGGAAGTGAATTTGCTGTGTTTACTTCCTGATAGTTCTAACTGATAGGAAGTGACTCAGCAGTTTCTATCACATTCTATAGAGATGAAACTGCTGACTTTTCTGACTTTCATCTCCATTAGAATCTAACAAGAAATCTAATTAGAATTTGACCACTAGAGGGCACTGCTAATGTAAAAAAACATGGCTTTAAACTGTAATAACTCTGGAAATATAAATCTCTCGGCAGTGGGAGTACCCTTATTTTACTCTATAGGAAAATCCCTACAATATATATTTTTTCATAAAAAAAAGTTTACTGCTCCTTTAACAAATAGATGAAGATAAAAAAGAAATACATGGAAAGTTAAGGCAATTTGACTTTAACCCTTTGATTTACAAGGAGGTTTGCAATACATGGGATACCTCTCTTGCACACAAAGGGTTAAATATGATGTACTTGCAGAATTTGAAAAGCCCAAATAATTTGTTACTATCACTTTAAGCAAGTTGATATACATGGTATACGGGACCCTGCTACATTTAAGAGCACAGATTGGCAACCTTTGGCTCACCAGCTCTTGTATGCAACAGCTCCCATCATCCTCAACGAGCCAACACGTTGTTGGGGATGATGAGGCTTGAGGCCCCTAACAGCTGGATAGCCAAAGGTTACCTACCTCTTATCCAGGAATAGCTATTTAAAGGATCATTGCATTATTATAATGAACAAATCTATATATTTTTAGCGGTTCTTCTACTGAGTACAAAGGTACTGCTGGTAGTCGTTAGTTATTACAGTTCAAAGTGTTGCAACGTGATGGAACTGTTACTATCACACTCTAGCCAGCAGCTCACTTCTAGGATGCAATAGAATAACTGTCTGGACACCAGGTGGCACTGCTGCAAACACGTTATTATAGAGAAGCATTTGTTTTCGCTGTAATAACTTAGAAACAAACTATCTTCCAGCTGTAGGAATAGTCTTGATTTATTCAGCAGGAAAATCCGTACATTATATTTATTTTTTTTGTTTCCTGTTTAAAGTTTACTGCTCCTGTAATTAGATATTTCTTTAAGGCACAAACAGTTGTTACCACAAGTATGTATTTTTCAGTTTAAACCAGTGGTGTAAAACATATGGTCCACGGACTGGATCTGGGCCCCAAGCCCTCTCCTCTAACCCACTGCATTGCCCCAGAAGCATAGGAGGTATAGTAATTGAGGATGCTCCATGCGGAGTGTCTTCTTTTAGCCCTTGCATCATTGTGTGGTGGGAGACTAGCAAGCAAGTCCTCCCTGTATTACATCTAACAGTAACCTTTTTTGGGTGTGACCTTTTAAAAAGATACCAAATATTACTATCCCTTTTAACAGGAATTTTTATTTGTCTGCGATGGTGCAGTTGGTTTACTCCAGACTAACTGCTTTTATAAATATTGGCCAATTTCCTTTAAATCTTTCAAGAGATTTATTGAAGACAAAAAGATGAGCGGTGTTGTATGTGAAAGCAGACTTGTGCTTCCGTTCCCCCAGAATCCCTTGCCAATATTTCTTCACATGACCTGTTCAAGAATGTCTAGAGATCATTTTAACCCTTTTCTTTGTGTATATGACAGCAATTGTTTATTGAACGCTACTTATAAAGGTAGTCAGTATTTGTCTTATTGGGGTTTGAATTCCCATCATCTTCATCTAGCCCTGTGCTTGGAAACATCAAAAGCGTTCACAGCTAGGTTCATCTGGAACCGATTAGGCGGCACGTTCATAACGATAAAACACTTTAACCATATGAGTACCAGAGACGTATCTTGCAATAAGTATGTTAGATATCTCTCTCTGGCACTCAGTTGTAATAAAAAACAATTCGTAAAATACAATAATACTAAACCCAATGAAGCCGAATACAGCTTGTTTCATTTACTCAGATTAACATAATTCCGGGTGAAAAAAACCCATATTCCATAGAGTAAAGTACCTTTGTATAAAGCCGTCAGATCGTTTGACGTCTTCCATTATTTATTGAATCTTATGCACCTCTGTCAATTCCTTTTTGACAGCCTCCAGAGAATCAATGTTTCTTCATTTGACAGTGTCACAGTGTATTTTTATTGATTCTTGAAAGTTAAAAAAAAATATATACATATTTATTATAGTTGTAAGGAATGTTGCGTAGGTGTTTTAACCCTTTGAGTGACAGAGAGGTAAGCGACACATTGCTTTGCATACCGTTCTGACATCCAAAAGGCTAATAAACATATGGCAATATGTTTAAAGGTAAAGTGTAGCAATTTTGTACCAGTCAACGTCTCTAATAGTCCTTTGACTGAACATTTTTTTAACACCTTGAATATTAGAGGTATCCAGGTCCTTATTTAAATCAGTGTGTCTGTAGTCTCTATGATGAAGTTCAATTGTCACAAAATTGTCCCACTACTGTTTTTATACATAATTCCAACTGAATAATTGATTTTGAAATAAGATAAATCATCTTGTGTTGCATCACCCCCTCCCCTTTTCTAGTTTGTCTCCTCCAGCCCTCTAACCATCCTAATCCTAGCTCTGTGACCCTCCCATCCGCTGAGGTACAGTCCATCTCGACTATAAAGTTTGCCCCCAATGGAAAAGACCATCCAGTGCTCTAGGGACCCAAACAAGTTTTTAGCTACTCATATAATGTCCCATTGCCTTTCTGAAGTAGACCGTGGCACAGGTAGTTTTTCAGAAAATACTACTTTAAAGGTCCTCTGCTTAAGCTTTTATCCTAAATCCTTGAAATATTTTTTAACAGATCTCCATTCTCCACTGACTTTGTCATTTATATCAATATGTACCATGACAACTGTCTCATGCCCAGCCCCTCCCAACAATCTATCAACCCGATCTGCTATATGTCGTACATGAGCACCCAGGAGACAGCAAACTGTTCTATTGTAGCTATCCTGGTAACAGATAACCCTGTCTGTCTTCCTAATTATAGAATTCCCTACCACCACCATCTGTCTAGGTATGCCTGAGTTCTGTATCCTATCAATGCTAGAGGAGCTGTTCTCATGGCTGTGATATATCAGATCTATAGAATGTTATAGTGTATAAGAAACAAAATCTCAGAAATGTAGACTGATATAATGTATAAGAAACAATATCTCGGAACTGTATAATCTTATAGTGTATAAGAATTGAAATAAGAACTGTAGAACGTTATAGTGTATAAGAAGTGATATATCAGAACTGTAGAATGTTATAGTGTATAAGAAGTGATATCAGAACTGTAGAATGTCATAGTGTATAAGAAGTTATATCACAGAACTGTAGAATGTTATAGTGTGTAAGAAGTGATATCTCAGAACTGTAGAATGTTATAGTATATAAGAAGTGATATCAGAACTGTAAAATGTTATAGTGTATAAGAAGTGATATATCAGAACTGTATCATGTTATAGTACATAAGAAGTGATATCACAGAACTGTAGAATGTTATAGTGTATAAAAAGTGATATCACAGAACTGTATAATGTTATAATGTATAAGAAGTGATACCACAGAACTGTAGAATGTTATAGTGTATAAGAAGTGATATCTCAGAACTGTAGAATGTTATAGTGAATAAGAAGTGATATCAAAACTGTAGAATGTCATAGTGTATAAGAAGTTATATCACAGAACTGTAGAATGTTATAGTGTGTAAGAAGTGATATCTCAGAACTGTAGAATGTTATAGTATATAAGAAGTGATATCAGAACTGTAAAATGTTATAGTGTATAAGAAGTGATATATCAGAACTGTATCATGTTATAGTACATAAGAAGTGATATCACAGAACTGTAGAATGTTATAGTGTATAAAAAGTGATATCACAGAACTGTATAATGTTATAATGTATAAGAAGTGATACCACAGAACTGTAGAATGTTATAGTGTATAAGAAGTGATATCTCAGAACTGTAGAATGTTATAGTGAATAAGAAGTGATATCAAAACTGTAGAATGTCATAGTGTATAAGAAGTTATATCACAGAACTGTAGAATGTTATAGTGTATAAGAAGTGATATCAGAACTGTAGATGTTATAGTGTATAAGAAGTGATATTGCAGAACTTTAGAATGTTATAGTGTATAAGAAGTTATATCACAGAACTGTATCATGTTATAGTGTGTAAGAAGTGATATATCAGAACTGTAGAATGTTATAGTGTATAACAAGTGATATCAGAACTGTAGAATGTTATAGTGTATAACAAGTGATATATCAGACCTGTAGCATGTTATAGTGTATAAGAAGTGATATATCAGGACTGTAGAATGTTATAGTGTATAAGAAGTGATATCTCAGAACTGTAGAATGTTATAGTGAATAAGAAGTGATATCAGAACTGTAGAATGTTATAGTGAATAAGAAGTGATATCAGAACTGTAGAATGTTATAGTGTATAAGAAGTGATCACAGAACTGTATAATGTTATATTGTATAAGAAGTGATATCAGAACTGTAGAATGTTATAGTGAATAAGAAGTGATATCAGAACTGTAGAATGTTATAGTGAATAAGAAGTGATATCAGAACTGTAGAATGTTATAGTGTATGAGAAGTGATCACAGAACTGTATAATGTTATATTGTATAAGAAGTGATATCAGAACTGCAGAATGTTATAGTGAATAAGAAGTGATATCAGAACTGTAGAATGTTATAGTGTATAACTATATATATCTAGATAGACCTCACCTATTGTGTACAGAACACAGGTTTAGATGTAATGTAAGAAAGTTTTACTTCACTGAGAGGGTAGTAGATAAGTGAAATAGACTACCAGCAGAAGTGGTAGTGGTTAATACAGTGAGGGAATGTAAGCATGCATGGGATAGGCATAAGGCTGTCCTGGACATAAGAAAAGACTAAGGACCAAATAAGGTTTGAGGTTTTTACAGTAGGAAAATGGGCAGATTAGATGGGCCGTTTGGTTCTTATCTCTCGTCAAATTCTTTGTTTCTAAGAAATGATATCACAGAACTGTAGAATGTTAACGGTTCCTTGAGGACTGATCGGATTATCTCTGGATTACAGCAAATATTGACATAGCGCCTATAATTTACTTTCTTGTGAGCATTAAGGGTTAATATTTTAAAGATCTCAAGGTGAGCTGATTTAAAAAGTTTTCAGGTATGATTATTCAGAGGTGTTTGTTAAAATACCAACATATTCCTTTGTTACTGGAATAGCTGCTTATGGTGCACCATAAGTGTAGGGGTGTGAGAAAACACTAAAGGGAATGTGCTTGTTGTATAAATTGGACAAACATGTCATAGAGGGAGAGAGAAAACAGTACCAGACCAACCCCCTCATTGGTAGAACTGGCTTTACACGATTCCAAAGGAGGGGATTGTGTACACAGTTAAAACTTAATCTTTATTATTTATTAGGAAAATAAAATTAAAAAGCAGCGAATTTAAAATAAAATTAAAATATTCCTGGCCAGTTTCATCACTATAAGTGGTTTGATGAAAATTGTGATCAAAAGAACGGTAGTGACAAGGGTTGTGTTTGGTGCGTTCAGAGAAACGTACGTTAGGATCAGCTACTTGTGATTTTAGAATCCCCCAGCCTAAGAATGTCCTGATTTACCAAGGAATAAGAGTCCGGCATAAAATGATTTTTGAGGACTTTCTCTGAACTGTTGCAGCTTTAAAGAAAGAGAAAAAGAATGTACCACAAAATGAAATGTGAGGACTCTCTTAGCATGTACAAGATAATCAACGGTGGCCTAAAAACTAAAATATTTCTCTGCTCAGCCGAGTACATGAGTGTAGTCCATTGGCTAGTTATTCTTGAGGACTCCTCTGTACACAGAGATTGCAGAGCTCATTTTACTTGCTATAAAGCATAATAAAGCCATCAACATTGTCCTGTTTATGAAAATAGAGCCTGTATAACGAAAACAAGTGACTTACTCAATAGCAAATAAATAGAGATACTTTTCCTCTGTATCGGATAGTCTCCGAATTATTTAGCAGTTATTTTAAAGGGATAGTAAGCCCCCCAAAAAACTGTAAGCGAAATGATAGGAATAATTAAAACATACTTAACGCCCTCATTCCCATCTCTCAAACCGTTATGTTTTGAGAGATGTAAGAAAATGGAGACCTCCGCTCCGTCCCCCTTCTCATGCGTCCGCTGTATAGCAGACGTCATGAGATCCTGCTTCCGGGACCAGACAGCGGCTCTTCAGGAGCGCTGTCATCGAGAAAGATGTCTGAGGGGCGATATGATTACCATTAACAAATACATTCAAGGTCAATACAAAGAACTATCCAACTAATTATTTATGCAAAGAGCTGAGCTAAGAACAAGAGGACATCCATTAAGACTAAAGGAAAGGTGCTTTCGACTGAAACAAAGGCAGGGATCCTTTACAGTAAGGGAGGTAAGGCTATGGAATTCTTTGCCTCGGGATGTTGTGCTTGCAGATAATGCAACTGCATTCAAAAAAGCAATGGATGCCTTTCTAGCACAGAACAATATTGACAATTATGACAGATGGCTTCAAAACAGATTGGATATTGATCCGGGGAACTATTTGACTACCAGTTGGAGTCAGGAAGGAATAATTCTCCTTATTCACCTTGAAAAAATCCGTTAATTGGGACGATACGCGTAGGTGATTTGTTCCTACTGACGACCTGTCGGTCTAAATGAAGGAGATGGACGCTGACAGTTGAATTATGGTATCCGAGAAATACTAGTGATGTTCATGGATAATTGTGTTGCTTATACATGTGAGAGAATTGTTGAAGACAAGATTGTGAATATACATCTTCATTGGAAGGAAGATAGCTTAAGATCCAGTATCCCTGAGAGCGAGGTTGGTGAACTGCTACAATGTATCTAAGAACGATGTATGGACAGCGCGATGTTCGGAGTGCATTGGTATACACGTGTTAATGGAGGATCGCCAGGAAGAACGCTAAGTGCGATGTAATTGCTGACGGTGAGATTGTTCCGTTTTTCTTTATCTGCCTGTACAGTTGCTTGATTCCAGCGTGATACCTTAGTGGCATGGATACATATGTTGGTATGATGGTATAACTCAGAGATATTTATGGGATATTATTATCGATCTTTACCTGGAATTGAAGTTTGTATAACCCAGATGGGATATTACAACTGCTATCCATTTGGAATTGGAATTGCTCACATGTGAAGAAACTAATAGTCTCGGATAGTGAAGAGAACTGTATATTACTCCCCTTTTTGAGGATTGAAATATTTGTGATATAGCCAATCTCCTTATCTGCGCTGAAGATATTTGTTTATGAGATCTTACTATTTAGGGTGCAGATGCCGGCATCTGGTTAGGGGATTATATTTTGTTTTATTGTGGGTTCTAATTTTTATGGTGATAGTGGTTTGGGGTATCAGGTTGATGGGTGGGGGATGCTCCTGCACTCCTGTGCATATGTGTCTGTTATATTATGATATCAATTAAACTTAATATGTTTATATTATTTAAGATTTAAGTATTTTTTTCTATTACTTTTGAAGAGCTGAGTGCCTGTAAGTAATCCACTTTTTGTTTTTATATAGTTTTCAGGAATAATTCCCCCACACACACTTGAGACTAGTTTGGAAATGGCTCAAGAGGGCTTTTTTTTTGTTTTCCTCTGGATCAGCAGGGGTGTTTTTGGCATGGGCTGAACTTGATGGACGCATGTCTTTTTTCAGCCTCATCAACTATGTTACTATGAGATATCTAACAATAATTACTTAATCTGACTGGTCTACAACATGTGCTTGCAAGCCAGGCACACATTGTAGACCATACCGATGACGTAATTATACTTAGATATCCCGATCACCGCACTCCTGCAGAGCCACCTACAGTCAGACAACCAGATTCTGAGTCTGTCAGCTTTACGCCTCGTCAGGCAGAAAGGGGAGGGAGCGGAGGTCTTTATTTTATTATATCTCTCAAACCATAACGCTCTGAGAGATGGGAATGAGGGCATTATGTATTTTTTTTATTATTCCTATCATTTCGCTTACAGTTTTTTGGGGGGTTTACTCTCCCTTTAAATATTCAGTGACCTTGCTCTTTGACTTAAAATTTAAGACTTATTGGCAACTAGGGTTAACTGCTTTAGTTTTTGTGTAGCGGTCAGTAGGATCACGAGTAGATCCTACACCTTTAATTCATCAGCTTAATCTGTGCTGAAACATAGGTTTTCATCAAACCACTTATAGTGATGAAACTGGCCAGGAATATTTTATTTTAAATTTGTTGCTTTTTAATTTTATTTTTCTAATAAATGATAAAGGTTACTTTTTAATTGTGTGCACAATCCCCTTTATTCAAACCCCACTTCTACCAATAAGAGCTGTTTTGTCGCTCTCTTCTTCTATGACATGTTTGTCCATTTCTACTGCCCAAGGATCTGTTAAAACTGTATCCAACTGTACATAGCTAAAAGCTTGTTTTACCCTGGTAAGTACATGATAGCTAAGGATTAGACTAGTGATTCTCAACTCCAGTCCATGGGATACACCAACATAGCAGGTCCTCTTGGTATTCCTAATTATACACAGGTAGATCAATCACAATAAATGACCAACTGAGTACTGAGCTGTGATTAAGTAGAGAGATCTTGAAATCCTGATCTGTTGGTGTATCCCAATGACAAACGCCGAGGAACACTGGGTTAGGCATTTTCCGCACCAGTAGCACATTTAATGGTCTCGCTGCACCTGACTGACACAATTTTTAACCACATCAGACACATGTCGGTTTGTCGACCCAATCTTCTTTCTCCTGCCTTCTTTACTTAATCATTTTATTATTAGCCCACAAGACAGAGTAAAAAACAGAGGAATTGTCAGTAGAGGCGATTGCATATTAACCCCTTGTTGACTTTGGCAGTGATTCACAATTCCAGTCCTTGGGGGACTCCTACAAATCAGGTTTAAAACTGAAATAACACTTCTTAATTATATGTATGTATATATATATATATATATATATATATATATTTATAGTTGCCTAATACATTTTGAATTATAAGACCCACTGGTGCTGCCTCCCACTTCTTCTATTCATATATATATATATATATATATATATATATATATATATATATATATATATACTAGTTTAAAAGCCTGTGTACACGGGCCACAGTGCCACCCAGCAGCCTCGGCTGGTGCCCGAAGCCTCTCTGCTCACCAGGAAGATGAACCCGGTCCCAATTCGGAGCGCCACACTCCGTATCAGCCACGGTGCATTCAGGCAGTCTGTACCGCACATGACTGCAGCGAGCGCAGTCTCTACTATGCATGATGGCTTCTGACAAACATCCTAGTGAATTATTATATAGGATATCCTAAATATAAAAGGCCAGGCTGTTTCCTGGCGGTCAGTCCCGGGAGCAGTAGGAATTCTCTATAACGAGGTAATAATTCTGGCGACTAGTACTATTGAGCAGCTAGTCGCCAGATGGGTAATTCTTTGGGGGCAACTTTAGGCAGGGTGGTAGTTCCACTTTAACCTGTCCCTGCTTAGGTGTGCACCATCTAGATCTTGGCATCTTCCACTGACCTGGTATGTTCCAGGAGATGATGTCTAATAATTGGATCTTCAGATATATTCACAATAGATAAAAAAATATATAATAACATAAAAAATATAATAATAAAATTAAAGAAGCCATTCTATAATGTAAGAAAGTGCATTAAAAAGGCACAATAGGGATAGGCCTTTCACAGCGATTACACTGCTTTATCAGCCTAAGTTGCCTGCGAACAAAACATGGAATATATCTGGAGATCCAATTATTGGACATCGTCACCTGGGACATACCTGGTCTGTGGTGGACGCCAAGATCTAGACGGCACACACCTACACACCTAAACAGGGACAGGTTAAAAACCCTGCATGCATGTACAGTTGGTGACAGGTGTGCACCTGATTATCAACATATTTTAAATGTGAGTGGCTCTATGGCACAGCTATATGGTATACATCTATCTATCTGATATAACACTATAGGCGTTTCTCCTTTTGCATACTACACACTTCCACTTCGTGGATGATCTTGTGAAGCGGAGAGGCCTGAATATACTGCTTGTGGGGGGTGGTTCAAATAAATCCCCGAAGCAAGATAGCTGAATAACACATATGTGATAGTGTCAGCCACTTTCTTTTGTGCACTACATACAGATGGTGGTTGTGATTATATTTTGAGATGTTAATATGCTAGGAGCGCCTCTTTTTCTTTTTTCTCCATCTACAATTGCACAATATCTGGACCTTAAAGGATTAAGTGGCTTATTTACTCTGCCTACTGCCTGTGAAAAATCTTCTACCAACTGTAATTTCCACCCCATGGACATAATATGCAGGACTGACGATATTGATAAAAGGGAGAAGAGAACATTTCATAGGGGGTCACTAGGATTTTCTCACTACTGAGGTGATACTTCTCCTTTAAGGAAATCCCTAATAGACTGATCCACTACACCCTATGTGATCAGACAGGGATAATCTGATCGCTTGGTTTGCTCTAACGTTGGGAAGCAATGGACTGAGATGGTCTCCTAATACATTGTGAATGACAGGCTAAGGCTGATGGGAATTTCAGTTTATCAGCTGGAGAGCCACTGGCTTAATATTCCTGTTTGCAGCTCTGGTGGAGACGTTTTGCGGTTCTGAAAAGGGTGAGGAATATTAAAAACTATCAAATATTCTCGATTTTAATGAAAATGTAAGTTACCTATGAGTCAGTTCCTTAAGGCAAGTTCTGGTATTTAAAGTGCATGCATTTCACGGTATGGAATATTAAATAAATGACATTTTACCATGTTTTGATACAGAGCACACCTTCACTTATTCATTTCTTGCCTCTGCCTTTGTTCTTTTTCTTAATGGTTCTAAACTATGGAGGGGCAACATGAGGCTCTGCAGCTGTGGAGGACTACATCTCACATCATCCCTAATAGCTGGCTAGGGATGATGTGAGATGTAGTCCTCCAGAGTTGGAGGGCCTCATGTTGTCCAGCCCTGGTCTACGCTGTTTATAGAAATGTGGGGCAATTCCGGAGCAATTGAACAAGACTATAAGGCTGAGTTCAATTTCTTTGATGTGTTGAAATCTATATCTGTAAGAGAGAAGAGTGTCACGTGACTTCAATTCTTGATCCAGTCTAGGCACCCCAGGACAGCTTTAAGGCGGAGATATGCTAATCTCCTCCATCCTGCCTGTCCAATAGGTACAGGGTTGGGCAGAGGCCCTCCCCTGGCCACTCTTGTTCAGATCTCTTACGGACCTGTCAGAATATTGTATTCTATTGCAACAACTATTGTGTAGATTATTTATGTAGGTGGTGCTGTTTTATGTTTGATTGATCACTGTCTTTATGGTATCTTCTTGTTTGTCTTTAATAAAAACTGCATGGAAGGTTGCAACCATTTTTAGAGCAGATAAGACTGCGCACACTTTATTTTCTGTAGAGCTTTAAAGAATTTCCAGTAGGTCCTCTCACTGGGTTGTTGCATGCTCATTGTCTTCTCCTCCTCCTCTTCCACCTCTCACATTGACAATGGCAAACACTGCGTGGTATTCCCACTCTCACCCTATTCATTTCCCCTAAACCACCACCATCAGTTTCAACATTTCCCCTGAAGTTGCAGCAGGAATTAGTCTTCAACACCCACAGTTTTATTTTTTTGGTTTCCATAATCCACATCTTTTACCTTTTTGTCCCCTTTCACATAGAAACATAGAATCTGATGGCAGATAAGAACCATTCAGCACATCTAGTCGCCCATTTTCCTACTGTACAAACCTCAAACCTTTTTTGGTCCTTGGTCTTTTCTTATGTTAAGGGCATCTTTATGCCTATCCCATGCATGCTTAAATTCTGTCACTGTATTAACTTCTACCACTTCTGCTGGTAAGCTATTCCACTTATCTACTACCCAGTCATCAGATCCACACCCAGGCAGTTTATTTAACTTCTACAGTTATTGCACCCCTCATCTTTAGTCCCTTTGAGCAGTTCCGCTTATCCTTATACACTGTTTCCAAACAGGAAAATTCTCTATCCTGCTCCCATCATCCCCAGTGTGCTTTCAACATGCCCACTCACTCTCCTGCCTTCATAGGTCTCCTCCGTTATGATACCAATTTAACTCACATGCTCTCTACCCCTTCATGTTTCCTCCATGTCTCCCCCACACAGACCACGGTGCATGATGTACTTTCCTTCCTCTTACCTCTCAGTACACACAGGAAAGACAGGCACAAGATCTTGTCACACACCCTCCCTTCACACCCTGTCCTCCAACACCCTCACCCAGTTGCCCTCCCCACTGCCTCCCCTCAAATCATGAGCGACCTGCTCACCCACCAGCATGAGCAACTTGCAAAGGTCACCGCTCCCACTTCTCCTCCCTGTAACCTCCAGCTGTTTATCCACAGTTTCCTGCCTTCACGGACCACAAATATTATTATATTATACTTTATTTATATAGCAGCAGCTTATTGCGCAGCTCTGTACAATAGGGAATAGACATACAGAGACATTAAATACAAATGGAAAACAAAAGGATTTGAGGGCCCTTCTTGTGAGAGCTTACAGTCTAGGGGAAGGAAGGTTGGACACAGAAAGAGTAAGTGATATGGGGTGTATGTGCCTCCTATCACATGAATTGCCGATCAGTGAGTGGGAGAAAGAAGTGCTTATAAGAGCAGTGGTCCAGTAAAGTGGGGTCTGTTTGGGAGAACAAGACTATGTGAACAGTGAGGTCTTGATGGTGTTGTAGGTGGGAGAGTGATTGTAGAAGAGAACAAGAGTGAATAGAAGTTGGACAGGCTGTTGGTCTGACGTTGCTCATAACTGTTATGGAGGTAGTTGATAGGCTTCCCAGAAGAGGTGAGTTTTCAGGAAGAGTCTGATGGGATGGGGAAGTATCTCTAGACCTCAGGAGCATCACGGGAGAAGTCCTGTAAGATGGAGTGGGAGAATGTAATAAGAGAGGAGAAGGTCCTGTGCAGGGCAAAGATGGTGAGTGTATTTGGAAATGAGAGATGTAATATAGGGGGGTGCAGTGTTAGTAAGGGCTCATAAACTAGCAGCAGAATTTTGAATTTAATACTATATGCTAACGGGAGCGGGTGTAGGGCCTGGCAAAGAGGAGCGGTATAAGAGGAGCAATGTGTGAGGTAGGTTAGCCTGACGGCAAAGTTCATTATGAACTGTAGTCTTCGCTAATAAATTACATTATTTCCGTACCTGTGAACTGTCAAATTAAGCTGATCCTGAGATCTTTGAAATATTGACTGTTAAAGATCCACAAAATGAAGATCCTAGGCACCGTGTATCCACTGGCTCAACCCAGAAATGCCCAACTCAGTCCTCAAGGATCACTTAATATGAAACGACTGGGCGATCTCACTGATAATACACATAAAGATGAGCAGGTCTTCTCCCTCTGCCTTTCTGTACAACATCAAGATCTCACTGCTAGTACACATACAGATTAGCACAATTTTTCCCTTTGCCTTTCTGTACGACTTAGACTTATCACTACTTGTATACACACACACACACACACACACACACACACACACACACACACACACACACACACACACACACACACACACACACACACACACACACACACTGCAGTGTACATTGCCTTTATGTACAACATCAAGATCTCACTGCTAGTACACATACAGATTGGCACAACTTCTCCCTCTGCCTTTCTGTACGACTTGTCATTACTTGTACACACAGACACACACAAACATACACACGCAGACACACACACACACACACACACACACACACACACACACACACACTGCAGTGTACATTGCCTTTATGTACAATGGATGACCCATGTGGGGTGTCAGCCAGTGATACTGGCTGGTGCTCACTTTGGCTGTTTGGAAGACGCACTCCTCCTGTATTCCAGATCAGCAGTGGAACGCAGTAGACAGGTCAGTGAACTACTCAGTCGACAGGACTGTCAAGAGGAGCATAACTGCACACCCCTACACAAATTAGCACCCAACTATGCTCTAATTGGTGGCATAAAAGGCACAGCAATATGTAGACAATCTGTCTGACTGAGCAGCAGGTACATGCAGTAAAAAAGATGCAGAACACCCTTTTATAATAGGAAGCGGACACAGGAGTGGTACTCGACATTTGGCACTATATCTGTTGGGAACTACAACTCCCATCATCCTCAACCAGCCAATGGCTGGTTGGGGATGATGGGAATTGTAGTCTGCAACAGCTGGAATGCTCAAGGTTGCCTTCCCCTTAGATAAAGATTAACAGCCCAATTTAACTGCTTTCTGCATTGACATAAAATGCCAAATTGCTTCATTGACATAAAACTTGCACATAGCACTGGAACGTCGCAAGCAATTATACTGTAACGACAGAGACTCCTTCCCAAGAGAACACACAGGTAACACTGTTGTCTTTACTTGACATTTACCATTTGATGAAGCTATTTTAATGATATGTCTGTTTTTCTCTTGGTTGGGGGTTCCAAGCCTGCGTCTCATTCAGCCTATCTGCTGTACGAGGATCAAAACCCCGCTATACAATTTCTATCACGCTGAATGAATGGGGCACAATATTGGGATTTTTAAGAAACAGCAGCCTATTTATACACATCTTTGACAGATTTTCTTTCCTGTAGGAAGCCTACGTGAGTCATCTACTTAAATATAAAGGGATGATTTCATTAAAAAGTTTAAAAATAAGAATACACTAGTTAGAAGTTTGGGAAATTGACAGCAGAGAGTCAAACATATTAATTCATATTAAAGAGTTGCTGTCATGTGGATAGTGGCCTGTCACCAGTCCTGATTCCATAGGAGCATACCTGTAGACAGAGATGCTGCTTCATTGTGAGCCACCATTGTGGATCAGCGAGAGGAGGTGAAGAGGTTTAAAAAAAATAGACCCCCAATGCTCCCTCGCTGGTCCCTCAGGATAGACTGAGCTGTGAGACTCTGAAGTGTCCCAATGCAGCCTCATTTGTGTATGTATAAAACATACTGGTTCCGTGGCAGCTCAGAATAGCATTTATTAGTAGCGTCCAAATAGTCACATATGTGTATAGTCAGGAGAGCAGCAAAAACAATATTCTGGCTACTATAGTAAAAAAAAAACAAGAGGTGTCTGCGCATCAAATGCTACAAAAAAAACAAACAATTGGGTTTAGTGTCATGTTTTTGGCCAAAGGCATGGAAATCTTGCCTGCCACATCAAAGCATGCCAGCTTAAGGCAAGTCCTATCTGCCTCTAATATGTGAACATGTATTTAGTATAATATAGTTTAAAACAGTGATTCCATCTTACCTCTACTGTGATTCCACCTTACATCTACTGTGATTCCATCTTACCTCTACTGTGATTCCAGCTTACCTCTACTGTGATTCCATCTTACCTCTTCTGTGATTCCACCTTATATCTATTGTGATTCCACCTTACATCTACTGTGATTCCACCTTACCTCTACTGTGATTCCACCTTACCTCTACTGTGATTCCACCTTACATCTACTGTGATTCCAACTTACCTCTACTGTGAACAACACCCTTGTGCGTGCAGCCACACAGGGAGCCCTGAATTCCATGACGGTCCTGGCATGTTATGGGTCCTTAACGCAAATCTACTGATGACATGCCAGGACCGTCATGCAGTTTCTGGCACTTAATAACATTTAACGGTCCTGGCATGTTATTGAATTCTGGGATAGCAGTGCATTGTGGTGCTTAACGGCAGCCCATGCTCCAGATTGGGCAGTTGTTAAGGGGTTCAGGTCCAGAGGGATGCATTGAACATTGCTGTGTAATGCATTGCACATGTCTGTGGTTGTTAAAGGGGAACTGTGCTCTTGGAATAAGTGTCTATTTATTTGTTTAAAGGGATAGCAATAGCAATAAAGTAGATCTCCGAGTCTTCTTTATTATAAAACTAGCACATTGCGCTATGCTTGTCTACTTACTTTTATGTAGTTCAGAAGATGTTAGATGTATACAGATTCCCCTCCAGCCACTTCTGTCCGCCTCCCACTGAATCTGCAATCTGGTCTCGAGACCAGGATAATGTAGTGAGGGACAATATTCAGTCAGTAAGTTTAAGGAAAACCCCACCCCCTTGATGAAGGAGGACAGGATTTTCCTTTTGCTTACTGAAGATTGTCCCTTGCTGCATCCGTCCGGACCAGACTGAGAGGCAGCATGAGGCGGCCAGAAGGGGTGAGAGAGGGATCTTTTTCAGGGTTTTTAATTTAAAATCTGCTCTTGTCTATATCTAGTAACATAGTAAATTAGATTGAATAAAGGCACAAGTCCATCAAGTTCAACCTTTGTCTCATACGCCAGTGACTGAGAATTATATAGCTTTCCTGACTAAGGTCATTTTATTATCTTGAATGTTTACACAGCCCTTTAGAACCATGGGTGGAACTAGTTAAAGCCACAGAGAAATAGCCCCATCCTTTGTAAAAGTGGGTGTGGTTTTGTAGGATCATGGGTGGGGCTAATTACAGCCATAGAGAGAGCCCTACCGTTTTGAATAATGGGTAGGGCTGGCGAGAGATATAGAAAGACCCACCATAAAGAATAATGGTCAGTGAGAGAATTTACCATTTAGAATCATAGATTGAGTTGGCTATTAACATAGAAAGAGAGACTGGCCCTTTAGAATCGTGGGTGGGGCTCAATCGAGACCCGCCCTTTAGAAGTCTGGGTGGGGCTACTAGAGTCATAAAGAGATAGACCTGCCTTTTAGAATCATGGATGGGACGCCATAAAGTCATAAATACCCAACCCATGATTCTAAAGGGCCTTATATACAGTCTGAATGTAGCAAAATGTCCCTCAGTTATAGACTACAGCAGAGCTTAAATGCAACCCCCCCACCAGTGAATAGATTTAACTGTTGCATCAAAGACAACTGAACAGGTAAGAGAGAGTTTTAAATAATTAAGAGCTACTTATTACAACAAATAAACTTTTGAGGACCAGGGGAGTTGAGCATTCTTCAGTAAGTGTCTCTTAAAGGAGCAGTAAACTTTTGTATGAAAAAATATATATTGTAGGACTTTTCCTGTTGAGTAAAATAAGGGTACTTCCACTGCTGAAAGGTACATATTTCCAGCACTATCACAATTTAAACCTGTGTTTTTTTTGTTTTGTTTACATTAGCAGTGCCCTCTAGTGGTCAAATGCCAATTAATAATTCTATTACAGTCTAATGAAGAGGAAAGTCAGTGACATACTGTTCTCCATAGAATGTGATAGAAACTGCTGAGTCACTTCCTGTCAGTTAGAACTATCAGGAAGTAAACACAGTAAATTCACTTCCTGATTATTTGAACTCTTATAAATGTTGAATACAACAACTGACAGCGGTGGGAGTGACCTTGTTTTACTCCGCAGAAAAAACTCTATAACATATAGGTTTTCATAAATAAAAGTTTACTGCTCCTTTAAGCAGAACTTGTTACAGGTGTTATCTACAGCAAGAATATGGATGGGAGGAGAACATAAAACACCAGCTACATTTCAAAGCCTCGTAGTTTCCTAAAATGGACTAGTATAAGTTCCCTGCCGGATTCTCAGGGCTGTCTCGGTGAAAGGAGAGTCTCGTCAGGAAACATGTTAAGCTGAGCTAATGCTTTCCAAGTCAGGCAGAAGTGCAATTCATCTCACATCCCCGGTACACAGACCGCTCCATAAATCATCTCCTCCCCACCTGTCACTTCCAGCAGCCTCCGCAGCCACTGTCCAGCTCGCTGCTGCCAACTGATTACAAAATGCTACACTGGCTTCTACCGCCAGAACCTTTGCACAGATGTTAAACAGCTGAAGGGCTCGTGAAAAAAAAAAAATCTGTATTTGTTTATTTAACACATTTCCATTTTTTCTTAAAGGGAACGTTAGCACAAACTGCCTATATTTTGTGTCGGCCATTTGTAATTTAGTGTTTGAGAAATTAAACTTTATTTACTGGTGGCAAAGACTGGCTCTGTATGCTAATTAGTTCATGTACCATGCCGATATAGTATGGAAGCCCGTATACATGGGCTAAAGTGCATCCAGCTGACCCGGCTGCTGCCCCGGTGCCGGGAGCAGAGACATGACGTGAGCCGTCCGGAGCGGGGTAGCGCGTTCGGTGAGTCTCTACAGCGCATGACTGCAGTCATGCTCAGTAGAGACTCGCCGAACGTGCTGATCCTTAGCGGGGAGCTCCAGACAGCTCATAGCGAAGCTCCCTGTGTGCGAAACCACACATGCACAGTACAGACTCTGTACTGCGCCTGTGCGGTTACCGCTCACAGTGAGCGACGGATTCTACCACTTTATGTTGTAAGATTGTGCAATGAATGAATGTAGGAAAAGCCCATGCACTTGAGGTTATTTTTAATAGTACAATGAACAGTAAATGCAGTCTGTAACTGAACTATTTGGCTGTGGCAGACCTAGTACTTGGGGGCACTGGTTCAAAACAATATTTGGTCCCAAAATTCACTGACAACTACTAAAAATCCTGAACATATTTAAGCCTTTGAGTGCCAGAGGAGTATGTCACACCTTTCTTTGCAGTGCATGGTGTACTCCTCTGGCACTCAAATGGTTAATTGTCAGCAGGTAAATTAGCATAAAATGCCGCCATGGGCTACACAAACATAAAGGTTAGTTTCTAAAAAAAAAATATTCACTTTACAAATTGCTGGTACAACATACAGGCAAATTGTAATTATTTTCAAAATGAATAAAACCAACTTAATCCCTTAACGACTTGTGAAGTACCAGGACTGTCACGCCTGTCCGGTCATTAAGGACTGGTAACAGCCCCGGAATGTCATGGAATTCTGTGATGGCAGCACAGCTACAGGCCGCTCTCCCATCCCAGAATGCATTGTACTTAAAAATAAATAAATAAATATGCTCTGTGGTCCTTAGCAGCCACCCCTGTCAGATCAGGCGGTTATTAATGGATTAATGTGACAGGATAGACTGGGATGTCGAGGTCTGGGCCTCAAGAGCTACTAACAGTCCAGGATTTAACCCTCTTGAGTGCCAGGATTCTGCTCTAACATTCAAAGGGTTAAGGATTTCACTGTTTGGGCACAGGGGAGCCAATCAAAATGAATGAGCCACTGACTCACCCGTGCTTAATCAGGGAAAAAAGTGCCGGATAAGTGGAATAGCCTACCAGTAGAAGTGGTAGATAAGTGGAATAGCCTACCAGTAGAAGTGGTAGATAAGAGGAATAGCCTTCCAGTAGAAGTGGTAGATAAGTGGAATAGCCTACCAGTAGAAGTGGTAGATATGTGGAATAGCTTTCCAGTAGAAGTGGTAGATAATTGGAATAGCCTTCCAGTAGAAGTGGTAGGTAATTGGAATAGCCTACCAGTAGAAGTGGTAGATAATTGGAATAGCCTTCCAGTAGAAGTGGTAGATAATTGGAATAGCCTACCAGTAGAAGTGGTAGATAAGTGGAATAGCTTTCCAGTAGAAGTGGTAGATAAGTGGAATAGCCTTCCAGTAGAAGTGTTAGATAATTGGAATAGCCTACCAGTAGAAGTGGTAGATTAGTGGAATAGCCTTCCAGTAGAAGTGGTAGATAAGTGGAATAGCGTACCAGTAGAAGTGGCAGAGGTTAATACAGTGACAGAGTGTGAGCATGGATGGGATAGGCATAAGGCTGTCCTGAGCATAATGACAAGACCAAGGACCAAGTATGGTTTGAGGTTTTTACAGTAGGAAAAATGGGCAGACTAGATGAATTTTGTAAGAGATCCGAAGTTTTATAGGCAGTCACTGGAGAGATTTGAGGAAGGGGGGGCAGGGACAAACCTAGGTGATGGGCCGAATGGTTCTTATCTGCCCTTAGATTCTATCATTCTTTAACAGGTCCAACTCCTATAAGTAAACTGGGGGAGGGGGATTTTTACTTGGATCCAGAGTTCAGTCAGAAAATTATAATTGGCCTTAGGTATAAAGACAGAGTGGAACAATGAAGTGATTGTGCAGTATGCCTTAATTATCATAATCTACAACTCTATATAAGTGATTAATAGATTGTGCTATGAAAGGCATGCTGTTTAGTCACTTCCTGTCTTAGTCCTACATTCCCTTTTATAGGAAGTGCTTGTGCAGTATGCCTTAATTATCATAAGCTACAAATCTATATAAGTGATTAATAGATTGTGCTATGAAAGGCATGCTGTTTAGTCACTTCCTGTCTTAGTCCTACATTCCCTTTTATAGGAAGTGCTTGTGCAGTATGCCTTAATTATCATAATCTACAACTCTATATAAGTGATTAATAGATTGTGCTATGAAAGGCATGGTGTTTAGTCACTTCCTGTCTTAGTCCTAAATTCCCTTTTATAGGAAGTGCTTGTGCAGTATGCCTTAATTATCATAATCTACAACTCTATATAAGTGATTAATAGATTGTGCTATGAAAGGCATGCTGTTTAGTCACTTCCTGTCTTAGTCCTGCATTCCCTTTTATAGGAAGTGCTTGTGCAGTACACCTTAATTATCATAATCTGCAAATCTACATAAGTGATTAATAGATTGTGCTATGGAAGGCATGCATTTAGTCACTTCCTGTCTTAGTCCTGCATTCCCTTTTATAGGAAGTGCTTGTGCAGTACGCCTTAATTATCATAATCTGCAAATCTACATAAGTGATTAATAGATTGTGCTATGGAAGGCATGCATTTTAGTCACTTCCTGTCTTAGTCCTGCATTCCCTTTTATAGGAAGTGCTTGTGCAGTACGCCTTAATTATCATAATCTACAAATCTATGTAAGTCAAGTAAATACAGAGACGTTTATACAACATATAGATGATTTTGAGAGCTCTTTTCAGGTGATAGGGTCACTTTAATTTGATGTGAAACTTGCCAAATTATTTTCTGGAAAAAAAAAACTGAATTTGTTTGACGTCATTTCATTTGCTAAATGACTTTTTTCCCTCCATTCTCTGTTGTAACTTTTTTTATTAAAAGCTCAATTTTCCTCCTGGAAACAGAAGAGATTATGTGTCATTACCTGGGAGAGCGTCTTGTCTTTCATCTGACATAAAGCGAGAGTCCAGGGGCACCGGCCTTCTTACGTACGATGGTGTTCACGGTAAAGTGACAGCTGATATTGCAAGTTCCCTCCTCCCTCCTGCGTTCGGTTGTTGTAATCTCAACCTTCTTGTCCAGAAGCATTTTAAAGGGACCTCATAACCTAAAAACAAATTTGATGATCTTGAAAGAGGTTTCAAAATCATCTATATGCTGTATTAGCCATGTTTTATTTATAACACTAGTTTGGGATTTTTTTTTTTTTTCAAGCTTTATAGATTATGGTAAGTAAGGCATGCCGTGCAGACACTTACTGATTTAACCTTACATTACTCCCCCTCACTTAAAGGGGTAGTAATGTTTCACAAAAACAGCAGCTCCAATTAATCTTCATAGTATTTGAGCCTTAGAGAGTGTTATTTCAATACTGTCAGAGTTGTAGTTCAAGAGTAAAGTATCTCCCCTCCCACCCCTTTTACCTAGTGTAAGCCACCTCCCCTCAGATGTGGAATCTGGTCCACAGACCAGACAGCTCACAGCAAGGGACAATCTTCTTACTGTGGTCATGTCACCGCCGCTGTGATTTCTCACCTTGATTTCTCCGCCCCTCTCTTCCTGATTGGGAGCTTCTCCTTTAAAGGGATAGTAATACTTCGTTTTAACTTTATTTTATTTTGTAGGCATTAAAAAAACACGAAGAATGATATAAGTCTTATCTCCCAAACCTTTATGGTTTAAGAGATATTCACAAGCAAAGTGTCCCCTTCCCACCCCTTTTACTGATGTAACACTTTTCAGCCAGGGCAGAAGGGAGCTGCCCAGGTAGACTGCAGAGAGGGACAATCTTCAATTAAGATAAGGGAAAAACCTGAAAAGCTTGTCAAGGGGGGCAGGGATTTCATTGTTTTCATAGGAAGAAGATTGTCCCCTTCTGTTATCTGTCCAGTCTATGGACTGCATTCCATATCTGAGAAGAGATTGTTTACAGTAGGTAAAAGGGGCGGGAGGGGGAAACTTTGCTTGTGAATATCTCATAAACCATAAAGGTTTGAGAGATAAGACTTATATCATTCTTCATGTTTTTTAATGCCTACAAAATAAAATAAAGTTAAAACGAAGTATTACTATCCCTTTAAGAACTGCTACTTTCAGGTTTCCCACATTTGATCTTTGAATTATCCTGTGTTCCAGCATTCCTGTACTTTGCTCGTGATCCTGACTTCATCTCTGACCAGTTTTGAACTACAATTTGTTCTTCTCTCCAAGAGCCTGTTATCTGATCCAGTCAGTGTTCCGACGGAATTTCCTATCCAGTTCAACCAGCTTGACTCCGGCTTGTTTCCTCGTTTATCCTGCTCTGTTTTCTTGACTACCACCAGATTTCCAGTCGACGCCAAAGAAGAAGGTCACCTTGGTTCCGGGATCCGCAGCAGGTTGATCTCTGACTGGGCTCTGCAGACGTGAACTGCAGGTCGGATAGATCCCAGCCACTCGACAGCTCTGTTTCCTCGACTACCACAAGACTTCCAGTCGACCTCAAAGCAGCAGTTAACCTCAGTTCCAGTACCCGTGGCAGGTTGATCTCCAACTGGGATCAGCAGACGTGAACAGCTGGTTGGATAGATCCCAGCCACTCGACTGCTATACCTCCGACTACCACCATACTTCCAATTGATGCCTAAGAAGCGGGTCACCTTGGTTCCTGTATCCACGGCAGGTTGATCTCCGACTGGGCTCAGCAGACGGGAACAGCCGGTCAGATAGAGCCCAGCCACTTGACTGCTATACCCTTGACTACCACCAGACTTCCAGTCGATGCCATAGAAGCAAGTAACATTGGTTCCAGTATCCGCTGTAGGTTGACCTCTGATCGGGCTTAGCTGCCGAGTTCAGCCGGGCAGATTGATCCCAGCCATCAGACTGAACTCTTGTGACTTCCACTCGACTACCATTCTGTGCAGTAGGTCGACTGTCTCCTGTTATCTGATCCGGTCAGTGTTTCGACAAAATTTCCTCTCCAGTCCTTCCAGCTCGCCTACGGCTTGTTTCCTCGTTTATCCTGCTCTGTTTTCTCAACTACCACCAGATTTCCAGTCTATGCCAAAGAAGCAGGTGACCTCGGTTCCGGTACCCGTGACAGGTTGATCTCCGACTGGGCTCAGCAGACATGAACAGCCGGTTGGATAGATCTCAGCCACTCGACTGCTATACCTTCGACTACCACCAGACTTCCAGTCGAGGCCTAAGAAGCAGGTCACCTTGGTTCCTGTATCCGCGGCAGGTTAGTCTCTGACTGGGCTCAGCAGGTGTGACCAGCCGGTCGGATAGATTCCAGCCACTCAACTGCTATTCCCTCGACTGCCACCAGACTTCCAGTTGACGCCATAGAAGCAAGTAACTTTGGTTCCAGTATCCGCTGCAGGTTGACCTCTGATCAGACTTAGGTGCCAAGTTCAGCCAGTTGGATTGATCCCAGCCATCAGACTGAACTGTTGTGACTTCCACTCAACTACTGCTCTGTGTAGTAGGTCGACTATCTCCGGTTTCATCCTTGAAATACTTTAGGTTCCTGTGTCTGAATATTCTGTAGTCTGATACTAATAAAGACTTTGAACTCCATAGTTCGTGTACTACTCTCCTTCTTTAACAGAGGTTCTGCATGTAAGGTCCAAACACTATCTAGCCAGTCACAGATCATAAGGAAACCCTGCCCCCCTTGAAGAGTGTCCCTCTCTGCGATCCATCTGGACAGTCTTGCTGCTCTGAGGTGAGTAGTGTTACACTAGGTAAAAGGGATGGGAGGGGGGATACTTTATCATTCAGTTACTCTTGTACTACAACTCTGACAGTATTGAAATAACACTCTCCATGGCCCAAATACTATGAAGATTAATTGGAGCTGCTTTTATTATGAAACATCACTATCCCTTTAACGTAGGACCATAGAATTTAATGGCTGATAAGAACCAGTTGTCCCATCTAGTCTGTCAATTTCCTTTTCGGTGTAGGTGACACTTATTTTATTCTTATTGTAGTCATATGTCCAACCCAAGAGTTCTTATATTTGTTTACTGTTCTAGCCTTCTCCATGTTTGTTGGGAGACTTTTCTACATATCTATTGTTTCCTGTAAAGTAGTTTTATCTTCCATTGTTGGATTGTAGGATTCCTTTTATTTTGAAAAAATATATCTCTCTCCTTGAGTTTATTGAATATCTCAGTATATTTTTGGAATGTTTCAGTCATATCCTTCCCTTAAGGATCAGAGTGGTGTGCAATGTGTTGGAAAAGCATTGTATTGCATACCCCTCTGTTCCTTAACGGGGTTAAGGTCCTGGAGCCTTTCCTGATATTTTTTGTTATTTAGCCCTTACACTATTTTCATAGTCTTTTAATAGTCTTTAATTTACTTTTGTGATTCTCGGAGATACAGTCTCCAGATCCATGTACAAATCTCTAAATGGGGTTGAACTGGTGAACTGAAGTGGCATTAAGACCTCATTTTATCTGGAAAATGACAGCATGGACTTACTTCTGGAAGGTCTTGTCAAATAAATTCTATTGACTTTGAAACTGGAATCATAGGACAGGGTCAGCTAGTAGATATAGCTTATCAACACTGTCCCACATAAGAAGCTAATCCACAAACAATATGGCTTGGAGTGGTTTCAAAGGTAGTTGGCTGGATAAAGCAATGATTCTGAGCTCTGGTCCTCAAGGATACACCCATAGTTCAGGTTTGAAAGATAGCCCTATTTAAGCGCAGATAGTTCAGGCAATCAAAACGATTGAGCTACTGAGTAACCACTTGTGACCAAGTAGACATATCCTGAAAAAGTGATCTGTCTGTGTATCCTGAAGTATTGGGGTGAACGAACACAGAAGGTCATTTTCAGTGAAATACACGCAGATGAAGGATGGTTTACTGGTGGAATACCTCAGTGCTTGCACTGCTTCTGCATGTTCCCTTTAAAGGGATAGTAATACTTCATTTTAACTTTATTTTATTTTGTAGGCATTAAAAAAACATGAAGAAT
The DNA here is from genome assembly GCA_037306005.1 of Rhinophrynus dorsalis. Taxonomy (NCBI): domain Eukaryota; kingdom Metazoa; phylum Chordata; class Amphibia; order Anura; family Rhinophrynidae; genus Rhinophrynus; species Rhinophrynus dorsalis. The sequence goes on from CM074723.1 coordinate 22,426,738, forward strand.
GATATAAGTCTTATCTCTGAAACCTTTATGGTTTAAGAGATATTCACAAACAAAGTATCCCCCCCCCTGTTCAACCAGATCAGAAGGGAGGTGCCCAGGTAGACTGCAGAGAGGGACAATCTTCAATTAAGATAAGGGAAAAAGCTGAAAAACTTGTCAAGGGGGGAAGGGCTTTCATTGTTTTAATACAAAGAAAATTGTCCCCTTCTGTTATCTGTCTGGTCTTACAACCAGATTCACATCTGAGAAGAGATGGCTTACACTAGGTAAAAGGGGCGGGAGGGGAACTTTGCTTGTGAATATCTCTTAAACCATAAAGGTTTGAGAGATAAGACTTATATCATTCTTCATGTTTTTTTAATGCCTACAAAATAAAATAAAGTTAAAACGAAGTATTACTATCCCTTTAATATTCTTTGGTGATATGTCTGGGAAGGTGTGCCTTCTTGCAGACAACATTAAGATCTGTAACAGGTTTGACATTCCCGGGTTTGACATTCAAATGAGACGCAATTTAAAAAGTTGTAGGAGTGAACAAAAGTTTTGGATTTACACTGTAAAGCTGCAACATAATGCATGTACTACACAGAGAGAAAAATCAGAATATAGACTTAATGGTGTTCTGTAGACAACAACAGTGGATAGGAACATGGAAGTAGTTTAATGTTAAAGGGATAGTAATACTTCGTTTTAACTTTATTTTATTTTGTAGGCATTAAAAAAACATGAAGAATGATATAAGTCTTATCTCTCAAACCTTTATGGTTTAAGAGATATTCACAAACAAAGCATCCCCCCCCCGTTCAACCAGATCAGAAGGGAGATGCCCAGGTAGACTGCAGAGAGGGACAATCTTCAATTAAGATAAGGGAAAAACCTGAAAAGCTTGTCAAGGGGGGCAGGGCTTTCATTGTTCTCATAGGAAGAAGATTGTCCCCTTCTGTTATCTGACTGGTCTATGGACTGGATTCCACATCTGAGAAGAGATGGCTTACACTAGGTAAAAGGGGCGGGAGGGGGAACTTTGCTTGTGAATATCTCTCAAACCATAAAGGTTTGAGAGATAAGACTTATATCATTCTTCATGTTTTTTTAATGCCTACAAAATAAAATAAAGTTAAAACGAAGTATTACTATCCCTTTAAGATTTCACTTCTAGAGTGCTACGATGGTAAACATACGGGCTTGGCCAGCTGTTTCAATCCCACACCTGAACTTCCGGGTAGGAGTGGGAGGGATTGGGGAAAACCTTCCACATCATGTCACCGGTTTCCAGGAAGGATTTCTTCCATCCAGCCCACTCCTACTTTGGGTACCTTGTGTAGGATGGAAGCAAAGCAGCCATGATGCTCCCCTGTATCGCCTGTATTGTTCTCACAGCCAAATCCGTTTAATTGGATTTTTCTCTGGCACTCACAGGGTTAAAATAAAAACAACAATAAATCATAATTAAAAAAAATTCAAAAATGTGCCAAAATGGTGTTCAACATATTGCTTTGCAATGCAATAGACACCTCTTTGGGTTCTATTGCCCACTAGAAGTCACAGATCCCCACATACAATATCTGACCCCCCCCATCCTGGTTCCACCCCCCACCTATTAGATGCAGACCCCCTGCATACACACTTTGACCCCCCACAGCCTTGTTCCGCTGATAGTCATGGAACTGTATATAGACTGCCTGCTCCAGCAGTAACCGTGCTCCGGACACCCACTACAGTATGTGAAGCTATACTAATGGGGTACCATATTTTTTGCACTAGTACTAGGTACTGGATAGACTACAAAGGTTTTAGTGTCTTTGAAGTGACTGAAGTGTAAAGAAAGTCATGTTTGAAAAGGTAACAAAAATGAGAGTTTATAGTTGGTAAAGTTGTGTGCTTTTGGTACTCCTTACACTGTATCAGTTCATACCAGTGGGCTGCTATTTTTCTTTTAAGAGCAGTAGCTACTGAGTACAGTAGGAAATTCTGTAGTTTTCAGAATACAGTGCATTTGAAGTGGTAGAAATGTGCATTTTAGTTCATAAAGTTGAAAATACCATTTTGTGCTCCTGTTAATTGGGGGTCTGTGCAGGCCATGCATGTAGGTAAAATTATATATATTTGCTATTTTTGTACTCGGGAGGTTCAGGGCTTTTAAGAATAATTACAATTTTCACAACCAACATAAATGTTTTGGATAAATAGTTTATGGTATTTTCTGAAAAGTAATTTTACATTTTTTTTTTTTGTATTTATGACATCATAGCTTCTCGCACAAGGTAAAATTAAAAAAATATCATATATAGTGTTCCATACATAACTAGAATGTTACCAGCGGGAATCATACCTAAACAGATGGGTAGCAAAAATGCCGAAAATGTGTCTGGGCAGCAGGGTAAAAAAAAAAAAAAATATTCAAGCCTCTGGTACTCAAGGGGTTAAAGGTAGGCAAGCAATGCAGTAAGGACATTAGCAACATAAAGATGATGTCATATTCTTGTAGAGCTTCTTGTCTTTCACCTAACATAATGTTAGAGTTCAGGCGCACCTGGATTTTTATGCTCAATAGCATTCAGGGCAGATTGACAGCTGATATCGTAAGTTCCTGTCTCATTGCTGATTTTGACCATTTTAATCGCAATCTGCTTCTCCAGAAGCATTTTAAAGGGACCCTATCACATATAAACATCTTTAGTGGTTTTAAAACAGAATCCAAAAATCATTTACATATTTTATTAGCCAGTTTTTAATTGAGAACACTATTTTGTAATTATTTAAATTTATAGATGATGCAATTAAGACATGCTGCAGAGGCACTTCCTGTTTTAGCCCTAAATTACCTCTCCAACTCACAGAAACATGATACTTTTCAGTGCTACGGGAGATAGAAAATACATTTTTGAGAAGTCCCAGTGAGTGTGGCAAGTAATGTGGGTCTAAGACAAGAAATCCCTGTGTAGCATGCATTAATTAGCATAATCTACAGATCTAAATACCACTTGGTAGCTAAGGACATTTCCAGTACTTTGCTTCACTATATGTTTTTTGAGATTTCTTAACATCCAACCAGTTAAGACTGATAAGTAGATGATTTAATTGCTGTAATCAAAACCAACCCAAGTAAACAGAAAAGAAAACAGTTTCCGGTAAACTTGTGCACATGAAAAAAAATTGTTTTGTCTGAATGATTCATTAAATTTTTTACCCAATACAGATGAAACAAATGTCGTTGAAACCCTGCCCCCCCCCCATTCTGTTATTTAGATTTTTTGAGATTTTTATTAATAAATTAACTTAGTTCACCGGAATTCTAACTAAGTGTCCATCTCCCTTACACTTAAAGGGATAGTAATACTTCGTTTTAACTTTATTTTATTTTGTAGGCATTAAAAAAACATGAAGAATGATATAAGTCTTATCTCTCAAACCTTTATGGTTTATGAGATATTCACAAGCAAAGTTTCCCCCTCCCGCCCCTTTTACCTACTGTAAACAATCTCTTCTCAGATGTGGAATGCAGTCCATAGACTGGACAGATAACAGAAGGGGACACTCTTATTCCTATGAAAACAATGAAATCCCTGCCCCCCTTGACAAGCTTTTCAGGTTTTTCCCTTATCTTAATTGAAGATTGTCCCTCTCTGCAGTCTACCTGGTCACCTCTCTTCTGCTCTGGCTGAGAAGTGTTACATCAGTAAACGGGGCAGGAGGGGGACACTTTGCTTGCAAATATCTCTTAAACCATAAAGGTTTGAGAGATAAGACTTATATCATTCTTCATGTTTTTTTAATGCCTACAAAATAAAATAAAGTTAAAACGAAGTATTACTATCCCTTTAACTTGATGTCCAGAGGTCCAGTGGTGTCCTCGCTTCACTGGTCATCCGGCACCTGTAGGTAAAAAATAATAATAAAATAAAACCCGCCACTGTCCCCTCTGGTGACACCTATAATAAAGAACATCTCCCCCGCATGCTGCTCGGGCTGTTTTAGGGAATTAGGAAAATGTTGACAGGACTGGCTTTTACATGGCCATCCCTGTTTGAATAAGTTCCCAAGCTCCCATTGGCAGGGACTGTCGGGTTAAGCAGACCACGGAACGTGCCCTCCAGTAACCTCTGATCCCAGCCAATTGGCATCTAGCGGAGGCTTCATGGTTGTCTGTAACATCACCCCTCCTGTTAGCCATAGCTAACCACTGGACATCCAACATCAAGGTAAGTGTATTACTATGTGTGAATGTGTGTAAGCATGCTAGTATGCAGTGCAGTGCTTCACTCTCGCCCATCTGCTGTATTAAATCTGAAAAAACTACCAGCAATTTTTAATGTCCACCTCCACGGACATATTAATCTAGGACTGATTGAAGATGTTATCTCTTGAACAAAGGCATATGGGCACAATTCGTAGGGGCCATTAGGATATTCTGGTCCTAGTAAGATAAGCAGGCATTCATTATTAGTAGGTCTTACTTCTTCTTCTTTAACACCTCAAAGGGATAGTAATACTTCGTTTTAACTTTATTTTATTTTGTAGGCATTAAAAAAACATGAAGAATGATATAAGTCTTATCTCTCAAACCTTTATGGTTTGTGAGATATTCACAAGCAAAGTTTCCCCTCCCCACCCCTTTTTCCTAGTGTAAGCCATCTCTTCTCAGATGTGTCTGGTTGTATGACAGGACAGATAACAGAAGGGGACAATTTTCTTTGTATGAAAACAATGAAAGCCCTTCCCCCCTTGACAAGTTTTTCAGCTTTTTCCGTTATCTTAACTGAAGATTGTCCCTCTCTGCAGTCTACCTGGGCATCTCCCTTCTGATCTGGTTGAACAGGGAAGGGATACTTTGTTTGTGAATATCTCTTAAACCATAAAGGTTTCAGAGATAAAACTTATATCATTCTTCATGTTTTTTTAATGCCTACAAAATAAAATAAAGTTAAAACGAAGTATTACTATCCCTTTAAGCACCCATAACAGTCCTGGCATGTCATGGGTTTGTACATGCGATAAGGATCCATGATGTGCCAGGACCGTCATGGATTTCTTGGCTCCCCATGCGGCTGCACGCTGTTTGGAGAGCCCTGCGTCGGATCGGAAAAAAAAAGCTCGATGGTCGTTAAGAGGTTAAGGCCCTATCTGCTTAGAGAAGTAAACAGGCGTAAGAGTTTGACACTCCTGCATTGCCTTGATCAAATCACTTGATAGGACCTAGTTGGAAAATGATAAATTGGAAATGCTGTGACTGGTGTAAAGATGAAATTAAGGGGCATTCAGCCGTTGAAAATGTATGTAAGGCAGCCAACAAGAGAGGGGAACAAGTATTAGTCAAGTGAATAAAACATTGAAAACTTTAAATGAGACTGACTTTCAGGTTTCTGGATATGAAATTTAATTCCATCATTTACAAAATCGTATTTTTTTTCTATTCAGTTGAATTACAGCAAAATCTTAAGACGTACATATGGATTGAGCGGTAATTTTCTTTCTTACTTTTTGCCAGAATCTGCAGCTTATCTGAGGACTTTGTTAAAAGTGTTTTCATTTTAATGCTGGTTTGTTAGTTGAAGTTGTAAATGGAGACGGGATCATTATTTTATATCCTGCATTTCCAGACATAAAGCAGTGGTAAAGGAATATCTTGTCTACTGGTATGAAATCCTATTATGCTTATATCTGAACAAAATTCTGCAGTACGGTATGTGTGAATAAATAAATGTATGTATATCTATATATATGATACATATATGCTTGTGTGTTTATAATATAAAATGCGTATAGCATTTTTCTCTTAGCTTTTTGAGTATTGTATGTTTTTTGTGTACATTGCGTGTGTTTTGTGTGTGTATTCATTGTGTCTGTGTTTATTGTGTGTATTATGTTTATTTTATGTGTTGCGTGTATTTTGTGCATATATTGCATGTATTGTGTTTTTGTGTGTATACTTTGTGTGTCTATTGAATTTGTGTATATTGTGATTGTGTGTGTATGTACAGTATGTGTCTGTTGTGCGTGCGTATGTGGTGTGTGGGTATTTTATGTTGGTGGTGTGCATGTATTGTGTATGTTGTGCATGTGTGTTTTGTGTGTGTTTGTTGCTTGTGTGTGTTGTGTTTGTGTGTTTTGGTGTCTTTTGCATGTGTGTGTGTGTATTGTGTGTGCTGTGCGTGTTTATTGTGTGTGTGATGTGTGTATAGAATGCCCCGCAATTCCCAGTAGACTTGGCCCCCCCGGCCGCTCCGGTGAAAATCACACCCCCATGAATGGACCTATGGGAGTGCCGGATTAGAGGAGATTTTAATAACTCCTCCTTACTGTTGCCCCTGGATGTGTTTGCCATGCACACAGAATTCTTCTTTATCCTATATAATAATTCGCTAGGATGATTGTCAAAAGCCGTCATGCACAGTAGAGACTGCCCGAACGCACAGAATGCTGGAAGCTCTGTGCTGGGAGTACGGAATGCTGGGAGCATGGAATGCTGGGAGTACAGAATTCTGGGAGTACGGAATGCTGGGAGCATGGAATGCTGGGAGTACGGAATGCTGGGAGCATGGAATGCTGGGAGAACAGAATGCTGGTAGCACGGAATGCTAGGAGCACAGAATGCTGGGAGGTGTAGGAATGCTGGGAGTACAGAATGCTGGGAGCTGTAGGAATGCTGTGAGCACGGAATGCTGGGAGGTGTAGGAATGCTGGGAGGTGTAGGAATGCTGAGAGGTGTAGGAATGCTGGGAGTTCTGTGCTGGGGGCATTCTGTGCTTTCGGGCAGTCTCTACAGTGCATGACTGCGTTGGCGACAGGACGCAGAGCAGGAACGGCCTCTTAACCCTTTGAGTGCCAGAGGGGTATGCAACGCATTGCAAAGCAATGCGTTGTGTACCCCTCTGGCATTCAAAGGGTTAACATCACTCAGACCTTGACCTGTGTACACAGGCTTTTACACTAGTATATATATATATATGTGAATGTGTTTCTATAAAAATATAATGTGTGTATATGTCTGTGCCTGTGTGTTTGTAAATATGTTTACAGGCTCTTCCTGAGGTATATAGTTGAGTACTTGAGATGTACATGTACTGTTGTGCACAGACACACCACAGTGCCAGTCTCTCTCTGTCTCTCTCTCGCGTGTGCACACACACACGCACACACACACACCATCTTTCTCACTGTTCTTTCTTTCTCTCGCTCTGTTTATGTCTTTTGATTTCCTGAACAGTGATGTGCTAAGGTGATAAGAAGTGATAGAGCAGATCACTTCTCCAGTGTTATAAACGCCGCAAGACCTGTTTTATTCCTTGGATCCAATGCTCTACGATTTCTAAAACTGGAGAAATCTTAGTGTATAGACTGCATAGAACTACATATGAATTAGAGACAAGGAGGGATCCCCTCTTCATCACTTCTTTTTCCCACCTTAGTACATTGACCCCCGGAAACCAAGACATGAACAGAGCGAGAGACAGCAAGACAAGAGCAGTGGGAGTGATGGTGTACAAAAAAATCTGTAACAGCGATCCTATCCAAGCCCACATTTATTTGGTAATGTATAGGTCTACCATGAAGAAATAAGCACAAATGCCGTATTCAGTCCGCAGCATCCTTATATGGCGTCCACAGTATCGCCCTTGCAGTCTCCTTATGCACACAGAAAAAAAAGGGAAAGAATCGCAGGAAATCTGAGAGCGACTATTGGACAACAAAATCAGCCGTGTGATACAGTTGCACTTACTAGATGATTGCTTGTTTTGTTGCCTATCAAAGTGCAGCAAAAGTGCAAAGTGCAAGATTTCAACACCTCTTAGGTCTGTTCCTCAGGCATTCCCGAGGAAGAGACCTAAGTGGTCTTGAAAGCTTACATCCTAAATCTACTTAGCAAATAAAGGTATCAACTTTACAATACTTGCCTCTTGTATTTCTACGGCTAACACGGTACCATCTCGAATTTTTGTTTCTTGTTTTATCTCACTTTCTTACATTTGTTTCTCTCTCTGTCGCTCTCTCACACACACACACACTCCTCTGTCTTCCTCATCTTATTTCTTTGCCTCTCTCAGTGGTGTAACCAGCTATTGGAGGGCCCCGATACAAAAACATTAAAACACAAGCATTCTCCCTGGGACATAACTAGAAACTGTTGGATTTTTACCCCCCTCACATCTGCATGCCCTACTGATACCCCTTCGGTCTTTCACTCTGTGTCTCTTTCTCATATTGTCTCACTCACTTACTTTGTGTGTCTGTCTCTCCAGGGCCGGCGCCACCTATAGGCAAGGTAGGCGCCGGCCTAGGGCACACATTCTCTGAGGGCGCATCAGCCCCCGCCGCTGCCGCTCACCACATACTGCCGGACTAAAAGAAAAACGTAAGTTTCGGTGCCCTCCCTTGGCTGGCTATTTTTTTAATGTATCGCAGCGATACCTGTTTCTCTCTCCCCCTCCGCTCCTTCAATCCTGGACCAGAATTGAAGAAGCGGAGGGGGAGAGAGAAACGGGCGTCGCTGTGCTACATTAACCCTTTCAGTGCCAGATGGGTACGCAACGCATAGCTTTGCAATGCGTTGTATACCCCTCTGACACTGAAAAGGTTAATAAAATAGCCAGCCAATGGAGAGCACCGAAACGTACTCACTGGGGGAGAGAGAGACGTGCACCGGGAAGAGTAAGTGGAATGGGGGTCAAGAGGGGATAAATAGACAGGGAGAGAGTGAGTCAAAGAGGGGGATCAGCAGTCAATAGGTGGATCAAGAGTCAGACGGGGAGAGAGATTCAAAGTGGTGATCAGCAGTCAGGAGAGGGATCAAGAGTCAGACGGGGAGAGAGAGAGTCAAAGTGGTGATCAGCAGTCAGGAGAGGGATCAAGAGTCAGACGGGGAGAGAGAGAGTCAAAGGGGGGATCAGCAGTCAAAAGGGGGAGAGAGTCAAAGGGGGGGGAGTCGCATATAGAGAACATACACTCTGTCACACTGATGCACATATAGAGAAACACACACACATACTTATACACTGATATCCTTACAGAGACTCACACACACTGACACACTTATATACATACAGGGAACACACACTTATATACATATAGGGAACACACACTGACACACTTATATACATATAGGGAACACACACTTATATACATACAGGGAACACATACTGACACACACATACACATATAGAGAACACACACACACAAACTGACGCATATAGGGAACACACTGACACTTAAACACATGCAGAGGCGGGGCATAAATGAGTAGGGCACAAGGGGTGGATCCAAGGGGCAGCAAAATTAGGTTTTGCCTAGGGTGGCAAAAATCCTTGCACCAGCCCTGTGTTTCTCTCTCTCTCTGTATCTGTGTTGATTTGAATCATGATGACTGACTGACAGAAGTGGAGGGAATGCTATAGCTGGTTCCACCTCACCCCTGACTCACTCTCCTACCCCCCTGATGCCAAGCTGGGCCAAGCCTAGCATTTGGCTCGATCATGGCTAAAGACCACACAGATTTACCATTACTCTTGTCCTTAACGTGGAACTTTCATGTATTTTAATGTGCCCCCAAATCATTTTTAATATAGCGTTAAGCATATCCATACTTGTATTATCCTTAGCAAGTCCAGAGTTATTTAGAATTTCAACGTATTCTGACACTCATGGGCAGACATCTTGACGTAGAGGAATCTGTGTGCCTGCCCTGTCTGTACCGTAAGGTACAATGCAACTCCCCCCTTACCAATCATAGAGGAGACAGGGATGGACAGCAGAGGCGCACAGATGTCTGCACTGTCGTCTGCTGGGGAGTCTCCGAAGTAGATTCATTTTTAAATAGTGCCAGACTTCCTGATTATAATACAAATATGCATATGCTTAACACTATATAAAAAATGATTTGGGGGGCACATTAAAACATGTGAAAGCTCTGCTTTAAGGAGTTAAGATTACCTTATGTAGTTGCTGTTGTTTGCCTCCCGTGGTTCTGCCCCAGACTGTCATGTCTGCCTCCATGGAGTTGACATCCAGCACTGAGCGATGATATTATTTCTTGAACAAAGGCACAATTGTAATATTCATAGGGGGCATTACTTTTTTTTGGCCATAGTAAGGTAAAGGAGGAATTCGTATTAGGCAGTGTTACTTCTCCTTTAAATACAACATAATGTTGTGGGTGATCATTTTCCTTGTAACATACCCAATTTGGCTATTTTCGTCTTTTCTTTGACCCGGTTTGATCCTCCTTTTTTCTTTTCAAATTGCCCTTTGGCAGCAAAAAGGCCGAAGATATTGTTCTCTCTCTCTCATTATCTTCCTCTAAATTGGAAGAACTGGTATTGATTGAAAAGTAAATTGTCTTCTCTGATTATAAATGAAGCGATCTGGTCTGTTTGCCTTGTTACACAACCCAGTACAGCGAGAATTGTTGTTTTTCCTCTTGTGATAGAAAAAAAAAACCTGTTTTGTTTAAAACAAAACAAATGACTCGGGACAAAAAACTATACAAATTCATTATTATCATCATTCATATTATAATAATGCGCTATGAAGCATATCAATTTCGCTATAGAGAGCAAATAAAAATTCTCAATTTATTTTGATTTAATACTTTAAGTGCCAGAGGGGTACGCAACGCATTGCTCTGTACTGAAAGGGTTAAATGTGTGTGTTTTTAACCCCTTGAATGCTGTAGAGATGCCCAACTCATTGGTTTGCAATTAGATGGAGAAGTCATTAGCATTCAAGGGTTAAAAGCCCCATTGAAATCACTGAGATATTTATTGATCCCCTGTGGTAGATTTGGATTAATCTACAATTTGTCCACTTTGCTATTAAAATAATTATATATATATATATATATATATATATATATATATGTATATTAAAGGGATAGTAATACTTCTTTTTATCTTTATTTTATTTTGTAGGCATTAAAAAAACATGAAGAACGATATAAGTCTTATCTCTCAAACCTTTATGGTTTAAGAGATATTCACAAGCAAAGTTTCCCCTCACTGACCAAAACGGTCAGGTCTGCCATCTAGCTGTCAGATTTGGAATCCTGTCCACAGATGGCCGCAGCTCTACACCAGAGCCGAGATCACGAGATATAAGAAGAACTACTTCATTGAAATGGTATACAAAGTGTGCCTGGTTTGCAAGCACACTTTGTAGACCGTTCCAATGAACTAGTTATTTTTATATCTTGCAGTCTCGGCTCTGCTGAAGAGCCGCCGGCTGGTCTGCGGACCGGATTCCAAATGTGACAGCTAGATGGCAGACTTGACCGTTTCGGTCAGTGAGGGGAAACTTTGCTTGTGAATACTGACCGCTAGATGGCAGACTTGACCGTTTCGGTAAGTGAGGGGAAACTTTGCTTGTGAATATCTCTCAAACCATAAAGGTTTGAGAGATAAGACTTATACCGTTCTTCATGCTTTTTAATTCCTACAAAATAAAATAAAGATAAAAAGAAGTATTACTATCCTTTTAAAACAGATAGTGGCCGCACTCCTGACACTGAGGTCCTTTGCCAGGGTGCAAGTAAAAAGACAGAAGTATATTAGGCAATAAACAGCACACACTGGACTTTTTGAAAATGGCAAAAATGCTGCGTTTATTGTGAAGTCGACAATTCGGTGCCCACCGGCATCTTGATAGTCTAGGCAGGAAAGTATGTGAGCGTGCATGAGCGAGCGGTAAATAATTTTTACACTATTTTGGAAAAAAGAAAAAGAAGTAACGTGTTTTTGTTACTTCTTTAGTGTGGATGGTGAAGGAAAGAGAACGGCCCAAAATTACCCTTAGGCGACATCCCTTGTCCACAGGGTACATTGCGGTGCCCTTGACAATTATAGAAAACTGAGGTGTTGTGCAGGATTTATATGTATAATAGTTTATATAGTTTTTTTCAACATCCTTTCATTCCAGTTTTATTTCTCCCCTCTGTTGTAGTTTATTTGTCCCAGACTTGCTCGAGATCTCCTTAGTACATCAGCCTCAGTGCAGTTTTAGTATAACCAGGCCGTGCTGTGCTAGTGACCTTCCCCATGACATTGACAGATCATCAGCAGAGGTCTATACCTGCAATATGCACAGCATCTCCAATGCATTAACCTTTTGTTAAAGGAGCAGTAATCTTTTTTTATGAAAATATATATTGTAGGATTTTTCCTATTGAGTAAATTAAGGGTACTCCCACTGTTGAGAGATTTATATTTCCAGAGTTATTACAGTTTAAACCCATGTTTTTTACATTAGCAGTGCCCTCTAGTGGTCAAATTTTAATTAGCTTTCCTGTTAGATTCTAATGGAGGGGAAAGTCAGAAAAGTCAGAGACATACAGTTCTCCATAGAATGTGATTGTAACGGGGTTCGTTGTCCGCAGATGGACTCAGGACCTCGTGCCGGGAATCTACCTCCTGTAACCGGTTACCCTCCAGACACATAGCTCGGTGTGCCAGGCAGCTTCTCTTCCTAGGATGGGGGTCACAGAAAGACCCTTGATACCATCCCCCAGTAAAGTGAGAGGACACAATTCAGGATCAAGCAGAACAACTTTATTTTACACAATTCCAGCTCTTTTATGCACAGTTAAACATGTTAAGGTAACTTCATCACTTCATCAACTATGACATACAAAAGACTGTGTTCAGAGAACAATGGCACACACATAACTTCATTAGGCACACAAAGGATGGGAGGCGTGGGAACTCTGGCTACAATAGGTGATAAGGGCATACAATGGGCCGAGGTAGCCAACCTACACAATGGGGCTAAGACTTAGCGGCGCCAGGGACCTTACTCCGTTTCTTTGTCTCAGCCAATGACCGGCTGTGCTACTGAGTCCTCGCAGCCAATCCCAGGGCCTCCGACATTATCCCATGTTAAGTCAATGGAGTCCTTTTAACTCAGTCCCTGGGTCGGAGGCCAATCAGGAAACGGCCGACAGTTCCATTGTGAGTCTATGGGAGTATTTTCCCCGAGCCATAAGTTCGACAGCCAATAGTAAGAGGGACGACCGTTCGCCATGTTATCCCTATGGCAGCCCTTTAACTCCTGCTCCTCCAATCAGGCTGCGGCCGATCATTCGCCATGTTATTCCTATGGCGGCCCTTTAACTCCGGCTCCTCCAATCAGGTTGCAGCCAGTAGCAGAAAACCCCACAGTACTGTAGGTGCCCAGCACTCCCGTGAATCTCCAACTCTCTTAAAAGAACTGGTTTTCCGTTTGCAATAGGGAAACCTGTGTCCAGTAACCAGTAACGGGTTCTGACCCGTTACAGTGATAGAAACTGCCTGTCACTTCCTGTCAGTTAGAACTATCAGGAAGTAAACACAGTAAATTCACTTCCTGTCAGAACTATCAGGAAGTAAACACAGTAAATTCACTTCCTGTCAGAACTTTCAGGAAGTAAACACAGTAAATTCACTTCCTATCAGTTAGAACTATCAGGAAGTAAACACAGTAAATTCACTTCCTGTCAGAACTATCAGGAAGTAAACACAGTATAGTCACTTCCTGATTATTTAAACTGCTATACATTTTTAATAAAACACCTGACAGCGATGGGAGTGATCTTGCTTTATTCAGCAGGAAATGCTCTATAAAATAAGTATTTTCATAAAAAAAAGTTAACTGCTCCTTTGAAAGCGCACAGAAAACTTTCACACTGCTGTAAAGTAAATATATAAATAAAACCAGAAAAACAACCCCTACTGTATTGCACTCATAAAAAAGCAAAACATATTTTTCAGGAACAGCATGAAACTAGAATTGCATTTATCACCTTAATTCAAGTTTGCATTTTTGAAAACTGCATTAAAAATTGCCTATGTTTCATGTTAGTCAAAATACCATCAAATGTACAGGTAAGAAGATATTCATATTTATTACCATATGCTAATATATGCTAAGTGAGGTGCCCATGATGTACCAGTGACATTTCATATGCTAATGAAGTCTTTTCAGTGACATGTCATATGTTAATGAAGCCCTAAATTATACGTGTTCCGGAATGTTGGTTAACAAGGCATATAGGCATTTTTGTATGATGTTTTCAAATATGTAAATGTTCATGGATCAGAATACTTTGGTTCTCTAGCTGATAGACTAGAATTTGCTGGCATTTGACCAGCTGAGCATGATGGGTGTTGTAGTACAAGAGCAGCTGGCAGGAGTAAATTGCCTATAATCGGTGCATTTTCTAAAAGCTACATGAGCCCATAGGGTATATTATGGCAGTGCGATTGTGCTGCCATAGTTAAAATTCAAACAGACCTTCTATGTTAAAGTGTAACTTTCACCTTAATTCAAGTCTGCATACTTTAAAATGGCATTAAAACTGCCTATATGCCAAGTTAGCCAAAGTTCCAGCAGATGTCTAGTTTAGGAGATATATTCACACTCTTATTTCTGGGCAAAGTGAAAGCGAAAGATTACCGTTACTGCACATATCTTCATTATCATATGAGATGTAATTGAAACATTCATTAGCATATGACACATCACTGAAATTGTTTCATTAGCATATGAAACATCATTGATGAGCTGAATTAGCATATGAAAATGTCACTGGTACCTTAATTAGCATATACTAGCATGCATTAGCATATAAAAAGGTGTGATTATCTCCTGAACTGCACATTTGCTGGAATTTTGGATAACAACATATAGGCAGTTTTTAGAGGGATAGTAATGTCTGTTATAAAAGCCGTTCTCCGTGTCTTCTTTATATTAAAAGTAACACATTGCACTATGTGTTGGAGCTTACTTGTTTGTATTTCAAAAGTTATTAAGTGGAGAAAGATTCCCCGCCCTCCCCTTCTGGCCGCCTCCCACTGAATCTGGAATCTGGTCATGGGACTGGACGGATACAGCGAGGCACAGACTTCAGTAAGTAAGTATAAGTTTGCCCCTTGCTGCAGCCATCCGGTCCCATGACTAGATTCTAGATTCAGTGGGAGGCAGCCAGAAGGGGGTGGGCAGGGATCTTTCTCCACTTCATAACTTTTGAACTACAAACAAATAAGCGCCTACACTGTGATGGATACCCATACTCAAACTGAGTAGCTCCACCAAACCATGCTTCCTTAGCCCAGGACAACACTCATGAACTCCACCAGCCAGGAACCAGGATCATAGCTCCATTCACCCAGTCACTAGCCAAGACTCAGTGTAGGGTGAAAACGCTCTGGATACATCATGCTACCTCCAAGCACCAGGAAACACTAGTGTCAGATACTAACATTCCACACTGTTCTCCTTCCTATCTGCCAGTCAGATACAGACATTCCACACTGCTCTCCTTGCTACCTGCCAGCCAGATATCAACATTCCACAGTGATCTCCTTTCTACCTCATAACCGAATACCAACATTCCACACTGCTCTCCTTCCTACTTGCCAGCGAGATATTGACATTCCACACTTCTCTCCTTCTTACCTGCCAGCCAGATACTGACATTACACATTTATCTTCCACCCCACGTGCCAATCCCTGACAGCCACTACTAGCTCATTTGCATAAAGTAAATGATGTAAATAAATGTAAATATCTTTTTTGAGACGAAAAATAGCTAAAAGAACATAATGATTTTGAAAGCTGTTTCAAAACTACATATTTATTATAAAGTGATAATTACACTTTAGGGGGGACAAGGGCTGGATTTCCCATTAGGCAGAGTAGGCCTGGAGTGCCAGATTTTGAGGGGAACTTCAGCTTTGCTGGTCACACTCACATATTGAATTGTGGTAGTGGTCAGTGCAATCATAATGCCCTACACCAGTTTATATAACCCTTTTTGATCAGTGACCTGTGACCTGAAAGACTGAGTTTGGATATTTGCTGGAAATATAGAATAAGTATATTGTGTGTGGTATAGTGTGGTAAGGGAGAGGTTAAAAAACACATCTCTTTGGGGGGTTTTCCGTCCCTTTGCTGTGATACAAGACAATAATTGCAGTGTGGTGTGGTGGGAGTGGCTAATTGATGTGCTTGTAATTGGTGGATTCCTGGCTTAAATAACAGATACATAGTGAATACTTCAACGTGTGAATCTTGCGTCAGTGTGTAAGTGCAGAAGTGTGGCAAGTGTGGGAATTTAAATAACAGGGGAATTCAAATACAGGGGATTACACAGGGGTACACATTTATCAACCTTATTGTGCAGCTGTTTTTTTCCTTCCTGCCTGCCTTTTTAGCTTGTGGTAACTGGCATATATGAGTGGAAGCATGATTGTTCATTTACCTCAGTGCACAAACTGCCATATGTTTGCACACCTGGAACAAGCATTCCAGGGCGCATACCTCTGTGACAGATGTGAGCAAGTGGCCTCTCTGGAAGCTTGTATTAGAGATCTGGAGGGGCAGGTTGCAGCATTGATAGAGGCGGTCAGTCTTGACAGGGGTCTGCTGACTGAGCAGCAGGAAGTGGTGGTAGGTAGTTCTGGGGCTGGAGACTGCACAAAGTAAGAGCAGGTAGCCAGATGTGTTACAGTTAGACATAGCAAGGTGGGGGCAGAGGAATACACTCCTGTGTTTACTAACCCTAACAGATTTGCTACATTGAGTAATGATGTTGGGGATGTTGACACAGGAATGCCTTTGCTGGAGAGGGCTGTTCTCTCTAACAGCCTAGACGGATGCTGGTGGTAGGGGATTCTATTATTAGGAAGACAGACAGGGTAATCTGTCGCCAAGATTGCCACAATCGTACAGTTTGCTGTCTCCCAGGATCTCAGGTTCGACATGTGGCTGATCGGGTTGATAGATTGTTGGGAGGGGCTGGGCATGACCCGGCTGTCATGGTATATGTTGGTACTAATGACAAAGTCATTGGAAAATGGAGGTCCTTTAAGAAGGATTTCAGGGATTTAGGACATAAGCTTAAGCAGAGGACCTCTAAGGTAGTATTTTCTGAAATACTACCTATGCCACGTGCTGTATTAGAAAGGCAATGTGAGACTAGAGAATTAAATGCGTGACTAAAGACTTGGTGTAAGCAGGAGGGGTTTGAGTTCCTAGAGCACTGGGCAGCCTTTTCCCTTGGGGACAATCTTTATAGTAGTGATGGATTGCACCTTAGTGGAAGGGACCATGGTGCTGGGTGATAGGATGGTTAGAGGGCTGGAGGAGACTTTAAACTAGAAAGAGGGGGGTGGTGTCTGCAACACAGGCTGGGGAAGATAGTATAATTGAGGAAATGGGATTAGTGAAGGGGCATGGAGGTGGAGAGGGGGAATGGGCTAGTTCATCTAATAGAAGCTTGCCATTGGTACAGCCTGATAAAAGACAAATACATTTGACAAAGAATGAAATCTTTAGGAATGGCAAAAAGATAAAATGTATGCATGCAAATGCTCTCAGTTTGGCTGGAACTAAAAATGATTGCAACACATGAACAGTATGATCTGATTGGAGTGTCTGAAACCTGGTTAGATGATGCATATGACTTAGCAGTCAATCTAGAGGGTTGTTCACTTTTTAGGAGGGACAGGGTTAATAAAAGGGGAGGAGGGGTATGCCTATATATAAAGCGGGACTTAAAACCTAGTTTAAAGGAAGATATAAAGGAAGGGTCCAATGAAACGGTAGAGGCCTTGTGGGTTGAAATACACACTGAGGGAACACATATTAAAAAGATATTAGTGGGATTTGCTACAAGCCACCTAATGTTGTGGAGTTGGAGGAAGCCTAACTTTTACTGCAAATGGAAAAGCCTTCTAGGTCAACAAAGGTAATTATAATAGGAGATTTCTCCTATCCTGAAATTGACTGGAACAATATGACATCCGGCACAACAAAGGGAAATATTTTTCTAAGTATGATAAATGATAATTTTATGTCCCGACTAGTAGAGGAGCCAACTAGAAAAGAGGCCTTGCTTGACCTAGTTCTCTCAAACAATTCTGATATGATAATGTACAAGTAAGGGAACATTTGGGCAGCAGTGACCACAATATTGTATCATTTGAAGTTTGTTATAAGAAACCCAATAGCAAGGGTTTAACCAAAACATTCAATTTTAAAAAGGCTAATTTTACAGTGTTAAAAGAATTATTAAAGGATATCCAGTGGGATGTAATTTTCAAAGCTAAAAATGTGCAAGAATCATGGAATGCATTTAAAATGCTCTTAGGCAAATATACATGTCAATATATACCAATGGGGAATAAGCACAAGAGGAGTAAAGCGAAACCAGTGTGGCTTAACAATGTGGTTAGCAGGGAAATGAGAAATAAAAAGCAGGCTTTTAAAGTCAAACGGGTCAGATGCATCATTTAAAAATATAAATAATGTAATAAAATCTCTAAACAAGTTTTCTCTCTCTCTCTCTCTCTAGTTCTCTAGCATTGAACTTGATACCCACATGTAATGTCTTTCATTGCAATGCTTATATTCCCCCTCTCCCCTACTTTTTTCTTTTCCTGTACCCCTTTTGTTTTCAATAAAGTACTTTAAACAACAAAAAAAAAAGACATTACTGAACTGGAAAAGGTGCAGAGACATGCAACAAAACTGGTAAAATGATTGGAGTTATAAAGAGAGACTAGCCAAACTGGGTTTGTTTACATTACAGAAGACACGTCTAAGGCATGATATGATTACTATTTACAAATACATTCAAGGTCAATCCAAAGAACTATCCAATGAATTATTTATGCAAAGAGCTGAGCTAAGAACAAGAGGTCATCCATTAAGTCTAGAGGAAAGGCGCTTTTGACTAAAACAAAGGCAGGGATTCTTTACAGTACGGGCAGTAAGGCTATGGGATTCTTTGCCTTGGGATGTTGTGCTTGCAGATAATGCAACTGCATTCAAAAAAGCAATGGATGCCTATCTAGCACATAACAATATTGAAAATTATAACAGATGGCTTCAAAGCAGATAGTATATTGATCTGGAGAACTATCTGACTGCAATTTGGAGTCAGGAAGACATTTTTTTTCTCCCACTTGGGGCTAAATTAGAAATTGCTCCAGAGGGCTTTTTTGCCTTCCTCTGGATCAACAGGGGTGTTTTTGGCATGGGCTGGACTTGATGGATGCATGTCTTTTTTCAGCCTCATCTGCTATGTTACTATTTTATTGGCTATTATTTAACCCCTTGGATGCTTGAGAGATGTCCAACGCATTGTGTCACAAGCTATCTAGCAATCAAGGGGTTAATAACTTGTTCTGTGCTTCTACGTTACTGGGTAATGGTATTTTCTTTGCTAGAGAACAGTGAATGGGACTATGTACAATGTCATATGAGGACCGGTGTGAAACTAAGGGCACCCAAGGTGCCTTGCCTAGGGGTAAATTCAGTCCTGGGAGGAAGAGTATGAAGGGCGATAAGCTTTCAGGCAAAAGACACAGGACCTGTGCTGCTTGTTTGGGCTGATAATGGTGTTTGTGCTGTGGTAGAAAGAACGATCTCCTCTTCTCAGTATACCAGAAAACAGGTTTAGTAGTAGAAACACATGAAGGCTGCATTCCAGCACTGCTCTTGTTCCCTTTCAATAATAGGGAGAAGTTTTCTGAAAAAAAAATCCTTCCATGGTATACTGAGCTTATGCTGCATACAATAAAATAATGATCGTGTGGTTCCTGCATTTATGAACTGAAAAGGAAAAAAAAAAACCCTACATGCATTGGAATTGCTGTTAATGTTCCTTTTTATTACAGCTATTAATAAAATTCCCTCTAGTTTGTTATGTTAATCAGTTTTATTCATATGATGTATTTAACTGAATGTACAATACATGCTGCTGCTGTGCTTCTGTTTAAGCACATTTCTTTTTAAACGTTGAATAACTTTTTATTGAAGGAGGAAATGCTCATTGTCTTTGAAAGAAAAAAAAAATAAAGTTTATTTGTTGGTAATCCTGCTACCAAATATCTTCCCTGCCATTTCCGAGTTCTTGTTTTATAACCCGCTGGATGCCAGAAAGTCTTCATTGTATTGCCTGTGCGATTTTTTAGGGGCAATCACACATGAAGCAATGTTCTTCTTTTATTGATATCACTTTGAGTTTATGGGTAAAAAAACCCATATGTTTTAGGATTTCTCCAGCTGAGTTAATCGAGTATACTTCCAATGCTGGCTATATCACAGTTCAAAGTGTCACAAAAGTGATAGCGTTGTTACCGTGACACTACGGGGAGAAAACTCAGAGCTAAAACACCGTAAATATCCTATAATATAAAAGGCGAGATGTATGATTGTCCGATGCAGTCATGAGCAGCAGAGACTACCTGAATGCAGGCCAGATGTATGTTTGTCCGATGCAGTCATGCTCAGTAGACACTGCCCGAACGCAAAGAATGCTGGGAGGTGAAACAGTTTGGCCTGTGTACACTGGCTTTTACACTATTACAAATACACTATAAAATAAGCGATTCATTTGTGAAGGGATGATTGAATAATTGATTTTGACCCACAACCCCTTCTTGGAATTGCATATGATGATGCAATTCTTGGTGCATATGATGATGCGCGTGCCAGTCATCAACCAGATGTGATCGCCACACATTGCTAGTACATCTCCCCCCCGGTATTATTCTATTATATGTTATGGGAGTACAAAAAGAAAGACGTTCCTGCGCTAATCCATACAGGTTACCCGAAGAATATAATAAACCCTGTGTAGTATATATATTACATACCTATGTATGTATTAATTTCAAACAAATGAGGATTATGTTGCATAATAAGCTCTAGTACGACGCCAAGGTACTGCAATTCCAAGAGAGTCTCAACCAATACATAATAAATCATAATAAATAATAAAATTAAAATTAGGCTTTGAAAAGCACCTTGTATGGAAACACGTGTGTGTTGATGTTCCTGACCAATACCTAATATATCATAATAAAAGATGAAAAATAAAATTAAAATTAGGCTTTGAGAAAGTGGTTTTTGTAGAAACGTGTATATGTTGATGTACTGCAATTAAGACCTGATGAAACACTAAATTAAAATCACCCATCTATTACTTTCTTGATGAGATTAGCTATTAATTTTAAATGTATTTTCATTTTTTATTATGATTTATTATGTATTGGTCAGGAACATCAACATATAGGTGTTTCCACGAAAGTTGCTTTTTCAAAGCGTAGTTTTAATTTAAATTTTTTTGATTTATTATGTATTGGTTAGGACTCTCCTGGAACTGAGGTGCCTTAGCGTGGTAATAGAGCTTATACATTCTGTAGCCAAATTATGCAACTAAATCCTCATTTGTTTGAAATGAATATACACGTACATGTACTAGAATAACACAGGGGGGCGATGCACTAATTGGAGATGCTATGGCAATGTGTACTGATTACATAGAGTTGGTAAATGCCACGCACATCATCATATGCACCAAGAATTAGGGTTGTAAGGGAAGGGAGTCAAATTAAATCATTAACCTGAAGTGTTGTGGAACCTCTGGGTATGTGGAAGGGATGCCCTACCTTACGCAACGCCAGCAGTTTGACATCCCTGGAGTCTATGCTCCCCCACTTTCCCACTGAGGGTGCGGAGAAGATCCGCTCAGATTTCAGCACCACAAGCAGCATCATTCGCCTAGCCCTTTTAGTGCCATAAGGATGTCTATTGCACAGCCCTGTGGCACTGAAAGGATATCACAGCTTCTCTGCCCTGCTGTACTGACTGAACCAGTTCAGCCGACAATCTGCCGATCAGCTGATTCAGGTAAACACAAGACTCACACTCCACTCTGCAAACTGAGGTTGGCAATGTTGGGACTGTGAGTTCCGACAGAAAAGGCTGCTTATTGAACGTGTATACGCGATCGCCCAAATGAGCTATTGTTCATGTACTCACATCAAAATTGTAAACCTGTCGAAGGCATGGTGGATTCATGGCGATATCAAAGGATTTGTGGGGGATTAGTGGTAGATTCACAGGAATATGATGAAGAATCCATCTTGGCGCACACTGTTGATTTGCCGCCGACACTAATTCACCACCATCTTGTCATCCAGGCCCTTATCACCCTTTAACCCTTCCAGTGCCAGAGAGGCAATGCATTGGATACCTCTCTGGCTCTCAAAGGGTTAATGCATTCTCCCCAGATGGCACTTTTGCTGCCTGTTTGCTATAAACAATAGCAGTTTGAGCTATAATCACTTTTGAACGAAGACACTCTCAACAGTGGGACTGCTCTTCTTTCGAACAGCAGAAGTGTTTCTGTATGAATTTTTTCTCTTAAATGTTTATTGCTGCTTTAACATTAGAAGTTAACCAGACCTGTTCCCCTCATATCGGATAAGGCACTGAGGAGGGGACAGAAATTCACCAACATTATTTCACAGGTAATATACAGTCATAATGCAGAGATACGACAGTGGAAACACTTGCATCCGACACTCAAAATTTACATTTAATTCTTGTTCAGTTTTGTACGACTTCTATAGATGCTCCGGATGCTAAGTGGTGCATAGCAATGCTTTGTAGATCTTTCTAGCATTCGAGGATGTTGAAAACTCCTTTAACCCTTTGTGTGCCAGAGAAGTATCCAACACATTTGCAGCTTGCAAACCAGGCACACATTGTAGACCGTTCCAATGAAGTAATTCTTTTTAAAGATCGCTATTTCTGTTCTTCTGAAGAGCCGCCGGCTGGTCCCAGGACGGTATCTCCTGCTGTCAGTAGATCGCTGACGTCAGGAGAAGGGGAGGGAGGGCGGAACATTTAGGTGCGAATATCTCTCAAACCTTTATGGGATTTTCTGCACGTAATTTATTTTTTTTTAAATGTACAATACCACATAAAGTTATTATAGGACATTAGAATCCCTTTAAGTCTAAACGGGGCTTCTAACCTCATGAAATCTAGTGACGTCTTAAACACATTGCAAAGAAATGCAGTTGGATTTTCCCAGAATTGCTTCGTTTGTTCTTAGTGTACCAGCCTCGTAGTGCTGTGTTCCTGTCTGCAGAAGTTACAGCCTTGGCACTGATATGAAATACAATCCTGGCGCACGGCGAGAATCCTAGCGATGATTTCATATCTGTGCAGCTAGAAGGGCCGGCCGGAGGAGTATATTAAGAAGATGGAATGGGCTGGCAGAGCCACTTTGCACTAATGCAAACGTAAATCAATGGAAAATGAATCACACTATATAAAGTTAATAGGAGGCATGCTCAGTGCTGAATCATGGTTAATCTCGCACACTTGGCTGACTGATATTCACTTTAATACCTAAAGCAACTTATTTCATTAGACACTTTTCTTTCAGTTCCTAGATTTTCTGTGTATGTAACAGCCTGCAAACTGTTTTGAGTTTGTTGAACCCCCTTTAACCCTTAGAGTGCCCGAGGGGTACGAACGCATTGCTGTGCAATGCGTTGCATACCCCTCTGGCAATCAAATGTTAAGGATCAGATTGCTCCAAAAGGGGTTAACCTACTAGCATATACCGCCTGGCATTCACAGTGTTAAAGACATATTACCAAATCTGAAAAGGGTTACTTCAGTTTCCATCAGTCGCTCTTCAAGTGTTGGATTAAAATGTAATTGATCAAGAGCTTTTTGTTCACGTGATTGATCCATAAAAAATAATTTTAAAGTGGACCTGTCCCCTTGAATTTTTTGTACACATCTGAAAACTTAATTCAAAACTGCGTATGTGTTATGTTAACTAGAATTCCAGTACATGTATAGTTTAAGAGATAGTCACACGTTTATTTCTGGGTAAAGTGAAAGTGAACACTTCCTGGTACAGTAAAGTGCCTCATTAGCATATGAAACATCACTGAAAACCTTAATTAGCATATGGCTGCAACTGAAAAAGGCTTAATTAGCATATGAAACATAACTGAAGGACTTAACTAACATATGAAATACCGCTGGTACTCATACCTGGGAACTTTTTGTTGTGGACTTGCTGGAGAGGGGAGTCCTGTGGTGCCGCTGGGGGAGAAAAGTGATGTGATTTGAGTCAAAGGGGGTGGGGCTTAGCTGTGATTGGGGGCAGAGCTTATAAAATGAAAAAAAGTATACTGAATAGCCTGGAGAAGGAGGAGAAGAGGGAGTGGGAGGAACACACTGGGAAGGAGCAGAAGTGGACAGAGTTTCTGTAGAAATCCCCCACATCTGCAGAATCAGCCTCTGCACCCGAGACCCAGTAATTCAAAACCGGAGTCTCCGGGGCAAATACGGAGAGCTCCCAGCTATGCTGGTACTGCACAGGTACCACAATTCGCATTCATTAGCATATGGTAACAAGTATGACTGCTTAAGTGTACATGTGCTGGTCTTTTGGCTAACACGACATACAGGCAGCTTTTACTGCAGTTTTCAAATATGCAAACTTGAATTAAAGGGACATTAATGTCCCCAAAAAAAACATTTCCAGTTTTGTAGAGTTTAAAGGGATAGTATTACTTCAAAATTACTATCCCTCATATTGTAGCCCTTAATAAACTGAGTTAAATGACACCAGCGACATCTCTCAGACCTTTATGGTATAAGAGATAGCCGCTTTCAAAGTTTCCTCTCCCCTGCTGTCAGCGTTCTGCTGCCAGCAGGGGAATCCGGTCTCTGAATCAAGAGGAGGCTCTTCAGCAGAGCCGATATCTCGTTATGGAAGGAAAAATGATTCATTGAAACAGTCTTCTACTGTCTGAAACAGAAGACTGTTTCAATTAATCATTTTTCCTTCCATAAAGAGATATCGGCTCTGCTGAAGAGCCTCCGCCTTTCCCGGGACCGGATTCCCCTGCTCCCCTGCTCCTCTTGATTCAGAGACCGGATTCTCCTGCTGGCAGCAGATCGCTGACAGTAGGGGAGAGGAAACTTTGAAAGCGGCTATCTCTTACACCATAAAGGTTTGAGAGATGCCGCTGGTGTCATTTAACTCAGTTTATTAAGGGCTACAATATGAGGGATAGTAATTTTGAAGTAATACTATCCCTTTAAAATAATAATCAATATGCTCCAAACCCTATCTCTCAGACCACTATGGTTTGAGAGATATTGGGATTCAAAGTTCCCCCCTCCCTCCCCTTCTCCTGATGTCAACATCTAGCTGACAGCAGGAGATCCCGGTCCGGGGACCAGCAGGCGGCTCTGCAGCAGAGCCCAAATCTCAAAGAATTAATTAATTGAAACGGTCTACAAAGTGTACTTGCAAACCAGGCACACTTTTTAGACCTTTCTAATGAATGAATTCTTTATAGATAACACGATCTCGGCTCTGCTGCAGAGCCTCCTTGAGTCATACGACTCGATACTCCTGCTGTCAGCTTTACAGCTCACATCAGGCGAAGGGGCGGGAGGGGGGAACTTTGAATCCCTATATCTCTCAAACCATAGCAGTTTGAGAGATAGGGTTTGTAGAGGTTTGATTCATATTTTAAACTCTACAAAACTGGAAATATTTTTGGGGGGACGTTACCGTCCCTTTAAGGCGAAAGTTCCACTTTATGTTCAGTTTGATCAAACATCGTTTGCATGTGTTGTCGTTTTTTTTAAATCCTCTTTTTGATTGACAGATCATCTAATTTTTCAATCAAGTTCTGTTAGATTAAAGCACAGCACATTGTCTTTGTCCTCTGGCAGTTAGAGAGCCACAGATCTGTGTTACGTACTTGATCGATCTAATGTATATGTAATCGATAAGAACCTGTGTGATCCAAAGTCTGCTCTACACAAATGAGTGAGAGACATCCACTTGTGCACAAATGCACTGCACATGTGCAAATCAATAGTCTCTCCTTGGGAACAGGAGCACCATTTTTAAGTAAGAACAAAGAAAAGAATAGCTCGCACGCTAACTCCCCATAATAAATACATTTAAAGGGATAGTAATACTTCGTTTTAACTTTATTTTATTTTGTAGGCATTACAAAAACATGAAGAATGATATAAGTCTTATCTCTCAAACCTTTATGGTTTGAGAGATACTCACAAGCAAAATTTCCCCCTCCCGCCCCTTTTACCTAGTGTAAGCCATCTCTTCTCAGATGTGGAATCCAGTCCATAGACCAGACAGATAACAGCAGGGGACAATCTTCTTCCTATGAGAACAATGAAAGCCCTGCCCCCCTTGACAAGCTTTTCAGGTTTTTCTCTTATCTTAATTGAAGATTGTCCCTCTCTGCAGTCTACCTGGGCACCTCCCTTCTGATCTGGCTGAGCAGTGTTACATCAGTAAAAGGGGATGGGAGGAGGATACTTTGCTTGTGAATATCTCTTAAACCTTAAAGGTTTGAGAGATAAGACTTATATCATTCTTCATATTTTTTTAATGCCTACAAAATAAAATAAAGTTAAAACGAAGTATTACTATCCCTTTAATTAATAAAGTGTAAATAAGAATAAAGTAATGAATGTACAGATAGCAGCAGAGAATGAAAGGGTTCCCCAGTCCCCCAAGTGTTAGGCCGAAACCTAAAGTGCAAACGCAAGACAAAATGACAAACCTGCGATTCTCTATACAAGGTACAAATGTGTGCCCTGGATCGGGCATATATAATACTACTGTGTTAATAAATATGAGGATTTAGTTCCAAAATGTGGCCAAACCTTGTATACGCTTGCCAACCCTATCAAGGTACCACAAAATATGGCAAGTACCTACTTTAATTCACCTGTAAAGCCCTATCCTATATAATAATTTGCTAATGTATGTTTGCCAGAAGCTGTCATGCTCAGTACAGACGGCTGAGCGCGCTGCAGTCATGTGCAGAACACACTGCCCGCGCCGGGGCGCTCCGAATTCAGATGTGTGCAGAGAAGACTACGGGCTGAATTCAGAGCGCCCTGCTCCGTTATCAGCCGCGGCGCGGGCAGTCTCTACTGTGCATAACTGCACTGCAGCCATTGTTGCCTGGCACTGCGGCCCGTGTACACAGGCTGTTCATCTAGTCTAAATTATAAACAGTCCCTGATGAGATATTATAATAAATAATTTTAAGTGTTAAGGGGAAATCTAATAATGCCCGATCAGATTGATCAGTGTGTAAAACTGGACGGATATCCATTCATTAGATTTTACTGTAATCCTGTCTAAATGTTGTGATGGAATGAAAAGTTATAATCGGAAAGTAGCAATTTTTTTTCCTGATCTTTTCATTTTTATTTTAACACAAAATTCTTTTTTTTTAACTGTAATAATGGTCGTGCAACCACACCGCCTTTAAAGGTTTAACCGGCGTTTGTTTTTGTTTTAACCCTTTGAGCTCCAGAGGAGTTTACAACACATTGTAAAACAGGGCTTTGTGCAAACCATCTGACACTCACAGGGTTAAATTGCTTTGTTAATAATGTTTTAAAATGTCTTATTTAAATGTGTAAACAGACTATGGGCTTCCCTTGCCCTATAATACTGTAGATTTTCCCCAGAATGGATCGTCTTTTGTGTGTGAATGTGCCCTGGGGATAGTTAGCCCTTTGAGCGTGAGATCTGGCACACGTAAAGTTAAAAACATGGTTAGCTCTGCTACAGTTTATCTGCTTGTCACAATTCACAGCTTTGTATTTTGTGTTTATACTTATTTAGCAACCGCTGTGTACACAAGACCAGGTTTTACACCTAAGGCTCTAATCCGCAAGGCATGTCTGCCTCCATGGGTCCTTCTATCCAGTGCTAATTCAAGATTAATTTTGGTTAACCAGTCATTATGTGTTGTGTCAGAGACATTGCCATGATGGTGAGGAAATGGTTAATTTTTCTTTTAAACCAAATTCTCTAAAAATCTGTATTTTAAAATGTGTTTAAATTACCTCATGTAACAGAGACAATGAGCCTCTCTTCTTCAATGGAGGGGGGAAATATTTGGGAGACTTTAATGGTGATTGATTTAGAATTGCAGACAACCAGAGTATCAAGCAGTATTAGTATCTTGTGAGAAAATCTCAAAAGTCTAAAACAGAGACATACTCCCCATTGGGAAAGTCTAGTAAGTTGACATATTTATGTGACGTAGGGTCAAGGTTCACATTCCAAATTTTTGTCAGAAACCAGGCCCAGGTATCATTTTAGGTGTGAATTTTAATGTAGAGTAGTGGCTTCATCTAAAGATTACATGGTGTTATTACTAATGCTTTGGAATTTTTCCATAATTTATTCTGATGTCACTGCATAATGAAATGGCTCTTTAACCAGTCAGAGCAGATTTTGATAAGATGAATTTCATATTATAAATATGCAAGTTTAGAGAGAAAAGGATCTTTCCTCTTAAGTCTTGGCTGTTTTTTTTCCTCTTGGTTCCTGGCTCTTCAATTCCTGCTATATACCTGGCTGTCTGCTAAAGAAATCCTAAGAAATGCACACTTATTGGACTGGTAACTATATATATTTCCTTATTTAAATTCTGCATAATTCAGAATCAAATATTTATTTTGAAGAAACTTAATTTTCTTATGATTTGTCTTAATTGGACTGGCCAACCATTTGGGATCAATTATAATAAGCTATATTAGCTATAGAAATTCTGACATTAAACAGAATTAATGTATTATTGGTAACTTGTAATATTTTGCCAGATAAAAGTAAAATAGGTTATAGCAGTGAGATATATAGATCCTTGTTATATAATTATTGGTATTTCGAGAATAATATATTGTGTTTCTGGATAGGTTATATAAAGCTAATATTTGATCTGCGGAATTCTTTGAATTCATTTATTAACCCTTTAAGTGCTATTTGTCTATTTACTTTGAGGTGTTTCTTGGATATCTTTGTGTATGTTTTGGGTCTAAACTTTTGTACAGTGAAATGTTTTTAAACTCTCACTAGACAAAAGAAGCTGCCATCTTGGGTGTGGCATCCTATCTTAATGGATTAACCCTTGAAGTACCCTATAGGTTTTACATAGGATTGCTATAGTCATGTTTATGATATATGTTGCATGAAGTTTGGTATACTGTCTAAACCTATATTATTAGATTTGATTTTAAGTATATTCTTGGTATAATCTATTATTGACTATATTAATTGCAATGTATATGTTTTAGTCAGAAGGCATGCAATATTTGAAATCAGTACATAATTAAATTATATATCTGGGATTTTATTCCAGTTAGTCTCTAAATTTGATTATTATATACTAGTTAAACAGCCCGTTACACGGACCACAGTCCAACTGCCACCCGGTCGCGGGGCAGTCACGCGCAGTGGAGACTACCCGCGCCACGGCTGATACAGAGCCTCTGTATCAGCCGCGGCTCGGGCAGTCTCTACTGGACATGACTGCAGCACGTGCAGCAGTATCTACTGCGCATGTTGCGGCGTTACACACGTTTTAGCGAATTATTATATAGGATTGTACAAGGAAAATTGTCAGAGGACCTGACTTCATATTAAAGTTGACTCATCTGGCAATATACGTTAAACCTCAATTAGCATAGTTTATACAGTTTCTGGGGCAGAAGGTATTCATATACACTGCTGCCAACTGTATTTTATTAATTGTAAGGATCAATTATCCTTTTCTATGCTGCTGAGTGCAATTATTGTTATCTATTACCTCTGAATATACCTATGTGTGGTTAACCCTTTAATTGCTGGTAATCCTAATGGTGATAATTGTGGTTTTAGTTACTGTATATCTAATGTAATTGCTGGTCACTCATTTATTTCATTGTTGCTTACAATTTTATATATATATAGTATATTGTCCTTTAATAAATAAATATATGCGGGATTGATTATTTTAATCAATTCTTTACTGTGAAGTAGTGTGTCAATACCTAATATGGTGTAAAGTTCTCAAAATTATTTAATATTGTAATTTATCTATGTGAAGATATCCAACCTGATTGGTTCTCTTGTTTTAACCCTTTGGATACCTTCAACATAATTGGTTCGACAGTTGTCCTTTTCACTTATTAAGAGCTTGCATAAACAAAGAGGGGTCAACTGGTCGTGCACGGCTGCCTACATATTAATTGGAAACACACATGTATAACAAAGTTTGCAGTGTATGCAGTTAACAAACAATTTTCACGACTGCTGCCTCTAAATATGTGATATTCCAAAGGGTAGAGATGCACCGATACCAATTTTTTAAGACCGAGTACGAGTACCGATACTTTTTTCAAGTACTCACCGATACCAATTACCGATACTTTTTTGCAGTCATTTGCCAGTTTTCCAAATACCTAAAGCATGTATATATATATATATATATATATATATATATATATATATATATATATATATATATATATATATATATATATATATATATATATATATATATGCTTTAGGTACTTGGAAAACTGGCAAATGATCACAAAAAAGTAATTGGTATCGGTGAGTACTTGAAATATATATACACAAACACACACATACATACACCCACCACCTCTTGACTCTTGATTCTCCCCTTTTGCCTCTTTCTGCCCCTCTTGATTCCCACCTTTTGCTTCGTTCTCCCCCTCTTGAGCCCCCTCCTTTTGCCCTGGCTTTTTCTTTCCCTTTTGATCTCCCTTTCTCCCCTCCTTGACTCTTGATTCCACCCTTTTGCCCTTTCTCTCTCTCCCTCCTGATTCCCCACTCCTTTTGCCTCTTCTTGGACCCCTTCTTTTGTCTTCTGATCTTTCCTCCTTTTGCCTCTTTTTTTTTCTCCCTTAGTCCCTTTTGCCTCTTTTTCTCCCTCTTGACCCCCCTCTCTGCCTCTTTCACCACCCGCTCTTGATGCCCCATCTTGCCTCTATTGATCCCCCTTTGCCTGCCTTACCCTCCTCTGCCGGGTGCTCGCTGTTCTCTTACGAGCCCCGGCAGAGGTCAGCGTCTGTGCGTTGCCATGGTAACCCGCGGCAACGCTCCAACAGCAAGAGAGGCAACCGGGGAGCATTGTGAGCAGCTCCCTGGGCTCCCTCTCTGCAGCACCAACCCTGACACAGGGTATGGGTGCTGGCATCGGCCGCATTTGCGCGAGTATGAGTACTAGCACAAATGCCGGTATTGGCACCGATACCTATACCAGTATTGGTATCAGTGCAAGCCTACCAAAGGGTATTAATCCTGTATGTTTTAGGTGTTAGTGTCCCTTTAAAAGATAGTGTTCACTATCCCCTCACTCTCCAAGATGTCACCCCCTTCTCCAGTGTGTAGGAGCTGAAAGGAGGCTTGGCATGGCAAACCTGACCCGATACACACTTATACAAAAAGGGTAGCCTAAGTGTGAACAGTTTTAACACTAACTACACATTGAAACCTCTCACACTGAGACTCATGTCTCTGTGTGAGTGAGCGCTGTGTGCGTTGCCATGCCAGCTGCTCAGTCAAATGGGTCAGCCACATCACTTGGAGAAGGAGCGGACATTAGGGTAAGGTGTGCAAGAGGACCAGAGGGGGTTGCTTAACCCGTCCTAGCCATAATGGATTAAAGTTGTGAGTATTAAATGTTAATGCATTAAAACAGTAATCATAATAAGAAAACAAAAGCATTTCTATCTATTTCAGGTGAAATCTGTGAATACAAAATCCCAGAAACTGAAAAAAGTTCTGGTGCTAAAGGAGTTAAAGAATGCAGTTTTCCATGCTAAGAATGGATGAGAAAAATATGATATGTTATTTGTTTTCCCTCCGGCTTTGATTGGGTTAAAATGACTTTGCTTCTCCTCTGCTAGGCTTCGGATCCATAGTTCAGTATTGCTTTGCCATTTGAGACATTGATCTCTTTGCTTGTGACGGATCGATAGTGAACAGCTACAATAAATCTCATGCCTTATTTAGCATCCGTTGGGAGATCCGCAAAGTGTACTCATTAAAAGAGAACTCCCCCCAGTCCGCTAGGAATGTCAGAACAACGACTAATAAAAGTTACAGAACTGCGTGGCGAAAAGATCAAACAAACGACTGCGTGCACAAGGAATAGAGGAGTAATTCTGGTTCAGACTAACCGCCTCACAGGGCATAAATGCAAATCCCCATTGATTTACCCTTTAAAGGGATAGTAATGTTTCATAATAAAAGCAGCTCTAATTAATCATCATAGTATTTGGACTTTGGAGAGTGTTATTTCAATTCTGTCAGAGTTGTAGTTCAAGAGTAATTCAATGACAAAGTATCCCCCTCCCGCCCCTTTTACTGATGAAACACTGCTCAGCCAGAGCAGAAGGGAGGTGCCCAGGTAGATTGCAGAGAGGGTCAATCTTCAATTAAGATAAGGGAAAAACCTGAAAAACTTGTCAAGGGGGGCAGGGCTTTCATTGTTCTCATAGGAAGAAGACTGTCCCCTGCTGTTATCTGTCTGGTCTATGGACTGCATTCCACATCTGAGAAGAGATGGCTTACACTAGGTAAAAAGGGCGGGAGGGGAAACTTTGCTTGTGAATATCTCTCAAACCATAAAGGTTTGAGAGATAAGACTTATATCGTTCTTCATGTTTATTTAATGTCTACAAAATAAAATAAGGATAAAACGAAGTATTACTATCCCTTTCAATGGGGATTAATATATAGATAGATATAGTTAGATATACAGGAGGTCTTTTCCTGTACTGGTACACTCACCTCTGGGAGATAATTCAAGTTATAACAACTTCATTGATTTCTTGTCTTTTGTTTTTTAATTAAAACAAATTTGTTACCATTGCTGCTAGATGGTGTTGTTTCATTAATCCCTATGGAGAATTTCTGCCACTGATCATATAGCTCTCTAAGGACTGAACTAAAGAGACACCTTGAACTGTTAACTGTTGAATGAAGACTCTCACAGCAGTGAGGATATGTGATGATCAGACTAGGAAGCCACCAATGTAAGCTGTCTGGGTTATAATTTGCAGAGTGGGATCTCCACAAAGCGAGTACAGACTGCTATTTGATATGAAAATGGAGACAACAGAAAACAATACAGATACTACTGCTAGGTAGGCCTCAGTGAGCAAGATACTGGAATTCGCTGGATGGGGAGCATAGCTGTCTGGCAGCGGCTGCTCTTGGATAGCCTTGCTGCAGCCTGAGCTGGGTAAAGGTGCTGGCCGCAAGGCCAGATTAGTTCCAACCAGAGGAGCCGGCCCTCACCCCAGATGACAACCCAAGAAACAGCAACTACTCACTGAGTAATGGAAGCAGGGTTAAAAGGAACCTGCCAGCAGTATAGTTGTCACTGCTGACAAACTGGAACAAGGACAGACCTTGTAACGAGCACAAATGGAAGTCAAGACTCGACTAGAGGGTCAATCGAATTGAAGCTTGAACAGAAGTAGAGGGGGTCGAAGCTCGACTAGTAAAGGGGCTGACGCTTGACTAGTGGTTGAGGGAGTCGAAGCTTGACTAGAGGGTGCAGAAAGGACACCCACAGGGTCAAAGAACATGGGACGTCAACAGACTGGGTTGCAATAGCAACAGATGGTAAATGCATTATCAGGGGGCAGGAGATGAAGAATAGTCGAACAAGCCTAGGTCAAAATCCAGTTGGGCAGAGGCAGTACACTGGGAGCAGGCAGAAGAGAAGTTGAAGAAACAAAGACAAATCAGATAATGGAAGGAGAGTCGAAGGAAAGCTGGGTCAATAGACAGTAATCACTAGAACAAGGCTTGAACTCTCATGACACGAACGCTTTGATTTCACGTCGACACAAAGTGCCAGTGCTTGATAAATGCTCAGCAAGTGCATCAAAACAATAAGGCGGGGAATACAAAACAAAACCAGGAGAAGCAAAACAAAAAGCCAGGCAAGGACTGCCAAAAGCATGGTAAAAACAAGGTAAGAACATGACAGAACACCATTGTTTTTCACTGCCGGAAAACCCTTATAAAGTATGCTTGGGTCGGGGGGGAGTCCATTTTGATAATGCATCACCCCGTACTGGCCTCTCTGGGCTTGGTTCTCAGAACTTCTCAGCCTGTCTGTAACAGATCCGTTTCTGTTTCCACTCTTTCTAGTCCTCTGTGTCACCCAGAGGTGGAGAGTTTGGCTTTGGCAACTTGATTCTTAAAGCTAGCATAATTAAAAAGAAAGTATTTTCCGATTTTGTCATTACCACTGTTATGGAGGCTTGTGAGCTGGTGACATCCAAAGCTTGCCATAGGGCATGGGCCTTCTTATACGAATGATATGAAGACCATGGCTCACAGCCACACCCTTTTTGTCTTCTGATTATCTTAGTCTTTCTTCAGGATGACCTTCAGAAAGAGCTTCATTTTAGCTCTATTAAGGTCAAGATCTCTGCTATATCTGTACTTTTTCCAAAGGCATATTGCTTTATTACTGAATGTGCCAGTCTTAGTGTTAGGGGGAAGGGACTCATGCCTACTTAGTCTTGTAGGATCCCACTCCTTCTTGGGACCTGAACTTGATTCTGTGGGTACTTCGGAAGGCTCCCTTTGAGCCTTTGTCTTCTGCTTCCCTTTGGTCATTGACTCTTAAGACCGCTTTCCTGTTGGTGATTGTGTCTGTTCAGAAGGTGGCTGAACCTCAGGACTTGTCCTGTAAAACCCCTTTTCTGAACTTTCTGATTGAGTGGTTTTGGGAACTCCTGTAGGGCTTCCCTTAACAGCTGTTTCTGAGGTTCACATTAACCAGAACATTGTTCTCCTTTCGCTTTGTTTTGCTTCATCTAACAGATAGGCGTATGAGCTTCATTGTTTGGGTATAGTTAGGTGCTTGAGTTACTACGTTCACCACACAAAGCACTTCCAAAAAGGCCCTTGTGCTGGCCATCCTATCAAAGGCTACAGTGGCTTCTGGAATTAAGGTGAACACTCGTCATTCATATTTTCTCAGGAAAAAGCCTCTGCCCTCTAAAGTCACAGCTCATTCCACCAGAGCGGTGGGTGCTTCCTGGGCCTACAAGAACCAGGCCTCTGCAGAGCAGCTATGTAAAGTGGTAACATGGGCATCCCATCACACATTTTTCCCATTTAGTCATTCTTCTAATTTTCATGCTAGTAACCCGTTTTCTTTCCTGTTTCTTGGTTTGGTGTGTAAGTGTCCGTTGACACCAGAGGCTTATATTGTTCCATTTTGTCTATTGTCTGTGTTCCCTCACTGGAATTTTTGTGGATTATATGGTATGTCCTCATGGTCCCTGTGTTTCAGCGGAGAGTTCAGTCTCAGCCACTTTCACTTGTGCCGGGTCATGTGATTGCTGCAAGCAGCGATCACATGTACCGGCATTGTGAATGAAAGAGGCAGTACATCCTCTGTGTCTCATCCCTACCTGTCTGGCCCTTATGATCAAAGTAAGAGACAGAGACACCTAGTGGTTAAAAAAATGCAGCAGCTGGGGGTATTAACCCCTTCACTGCTGTGCTGGAAGCTAGCTGGATGCAGGTAAATTTTTGACCTGCTAAAATCAACTTTTTTTTTTTTTTTTTTTTTTTTGGTTTTTTAAATTATTTTTAAAAAATCAACATGTCCATTACCAAAATAGGAAGTGTTTGTTGTGGAGCTATGTTATACATTTTTACACACCGCCAAATTTAATTGATAAAAAAAAGTGGGAAAATAGGGTGGGAAAAATGGACATGGGGATTTTCACCAAGGGGGACAGTGCCCAATTTAAACTGCCCATTTAGTAGGAATGACTGACCAGTCATACCTTTCATGCAGTGTCCGTAAAAATGTAACCCATTGTGCCCAAATGATCCCAAAAGAAAAAAAAAATGATGTTTTTTTACATTTTTTTTTTTTTTACCATTTTCTTTAATTTTATTAAAATAAATGGTTGGCTATCCATATAAGTGTGGTATCAAAAGAAAGCCCTATGTGTGCGTAAAAAAACAGTATATAATTTTCATGGGTAAATTAAAGTACTTAGATCAGTGTTTCTCATCTCCTGTCCTCAGGACCCACTAACAGGACAGGACTTAGGGATTTCTCTGCTAGAACACAGGTGTGGTGATCAGAGGCTCATTCACATTGTTTAACTCACCTGTGCTCTAACAAGGAAATCATGTGATCAGAGGCTCATTCACATTGATTAACTCACCTGCGCTCTAACAAGGAAATCATCACGTCCTGGCCTGTTAGTGGGTCCTGAGGACAGGAGTTGAGAACCACTGACTTAGAGGGAAAACACTGTTGAACAAAGACATAGTCAAAAAGGTCAGAATTGCTCCGGTCCTTAAGTGAAATCCACCTCAGATTTTCCCGTTCCTTAAAGGGTTAAAGTGTTTTTCATAATTCAGTTTATTTTGTCTTCCGGCTATCTCAGCATAAACCCTTATATCTACAAGAAAGGGAGTGTATGACTCCATAATTCTGCGGGGCATTGTAGGTTTAAATTAAGTGAAGTTTAATTCTTTTTTTATTATCTTACACATTACAGTGTTCTGATCACTGAAGTCAGTCCAAAAACAAACAACACGTAATGCTGTTTAATTAGCTTTTAATTGCTTGCTAAATATTGGAAGGCAGCAAAATATTGTGTTAAACATTACCGCTCCTATCTTTGCCTTGTCTGATTTAATTGTAGCACAAATAGACCTTTATTAATTTTAATATCCTTAATCTGTTATTCTCTGTGGTCTATTGATTTGTGGTACTTTATTTCCAACTCCGTCTCCCATCCAAATTGTAAAAATCCTTTTTGGAAAATTGTAAATTTTGTGCCATCGCTTATGGCGAGTTCACATGGGTGTTTTGAAGGCTCTGCTTTGCAGCACGATTCAAGCGCCTGTCAAAATTTGTACCGTTGTCCCTGTGTTCCCCTGGTAATGCCAACACTGGGGGGCATTACTGACATGGGGGGGGTACAGTGACAGAGCTAATGTTTGGCACATGGGGTCTCAGCCAAATGTTATTAGCTGACTGCCCATGTGAGCCAGCCATTGTTTGGATCGATGTGATAAGCAATGCATTGATCCAGTTGTTTATGTGAATGATGTGTTCCCATAGGCTACAACTTTCCTGCGTTCTCCGTTGAACGCCAAAAAATTTCACTAAGTTGCCTTTGGGCTGCTTGACTTGTGGCACAATTGCCAGAGAAAACAGCCCAATCCGTAGTAATAGGGAGCGTCTTGGGGATGTCAACGATGTGTAAAAATTGTTGCATAGAAAGCGCCCGTTTGAACCGGTTCTAAAAGTGAATTAGAGAGAGAACACCTCAATTCTAGAGCAAACCAGTTACACTGCAGAGGACGATTGTGCTTTCCTACAAATTTCTACTGACTTATATGGGGCTTTTAACACCTTCACTGCTTTGAAATGCGTTGGAGACCTATCTAAATGCAAAAAAACGTATCTCTCAAACCGCTATGGTTTGAGAAATATTTGCATTTAAAGTTTGATGTTTCCTGTTGTCAGCTGTAAAGCTGTCAGCAAGTGATCCATGTTGGCCAACACGTAGGCTCTGCAGCAGAGCCGCAATTGTGTTATTTACAATAAATTACTTCATTGGAATGGTCTAAAAAGTGTGCTTGGTTTGCAAGGCCGACACAGATCTCCTGCTGACAGCTTTACAGCAGGAAACACCAAACTTTAAATGCAGATATTTCTCAAACCATAGCGGTTTGAGAGATATGTTTTTTTGTGTTTAGCTCAAGTTTTTAAGCACTACAACATGCAAAATATTCTTTTCTGGGACTTTACCATCCCTTTAATATAAAAATATCAGCAACAACAGGTTGAGCTATAATAAAGTTTGTATGACACATCTTCCTGTAGTGGGAGCGTCTTTCCGAAAGCCCCACAATATGTGTGTTGTTTTCATCCTAAAAGTTTACTGCTCTTTTAACCCTTTAAGTGCCAGAAGGAGGGAGCAACACATTGCTCCCTCACTCTCTCTTTAAAATTAAAGGGGAGCGAACACATTCTATTAATAACTCCACTTATTTTACTGTTGCCTGAAAATATGAATGGCCCCTGTGAGTTTTGCTCTCATGCTTTTGCTATTTTTTTTATCTTTTAAAGGGATAGTAATACTTCGTTTTTTCCTTATTTTATTTTGTAGGCATTAAAAAAAGACGAAGAATGATATAAGTCTTATCTCTCAAACCTTTATGGTTTGATAGATATTCACAAGCAAAGTTTCCCCCTCCCGCCCCTTTTACCTAGTGTAAGCCATCTCTTCTCAGATGTGGAATCCAGTCCATAGACCAGACAGATAACAGAAGGGGACAATCTTCTTCCTATGAGAACAATGAAATCCCTGCCCCCCAGACAAGTTTTTCAGGTTTTTCCCTTATCTTAATTGAAGATTGTCCCTCTCTGCAGTCTACCTGGGCACCTCCCTTCTGCTCTGGCTGAACAGTGTTACATCAGTAAAAGGGGGCGGGAGGGGGATACTTTGTCATTGAATTACTCTTGAACTACAACTCTGACAGAATTGAAATAACACTCTCCAAAGTCCAAATACTATGATGATTAATTAGAGCTGCTTTTATTATGAAACATTACTATCCCTTTAACTGAAGCAGGCAAAGTGCCCGATCCACCTTAACTGTCTAAGAACCAGAGTGATACAAAACTCATTGTGAAGCAATGCATTACACTTGCCTCTAGTAAAGGGTTAAGATTACCAGGTTCTGTCAGTTGTGTCTGAGGTCCTGTGGTCCTGGGCAGCAACTGCCATTAGGATTTTCCATCCATGGTAAAGTGTGTGTGTGTGTGTGGGGGGGGGGAGTTATTAGAAGAAATTAGTTCTTTAAATAAAAGCAAATACATTATATAACACATTCCCCATTATTGTTAACCTTTTGAATGCCAGAGAGTTATCGTACCTCTCTGGAACTCAAAGGGTTAATAATTGTTTATCACTTTCTGTATTTTTATTGGCCGTTCAGCTTCGGAATAGGAAGCACATACGCGCAGGTTTCACTAATGGAAAACACGGCGCATACTGTTTTTTGCTAATTAGGACCCATCTCCTGAGGAGAAACGGGATAAAAACAACAGAGACGTAGCAGTGATAAGAGAAGAGTTATTATACAGGTTTTGTGATATCGCTGTGAGGGAGCCATCTTTTAGTGTGTCCCGGGGGAAATCTGTATTGTTTCAGTATTACTTCACAAAATAAAAAGCAGTTGAATGTTTCCCGAGACAGGTGTATGACAAGGATAAAGAGGAATGAGAAACTAATATATGAAGGCTGAGTAAACTGAAGCAAGAGTTTGAATAATTGTATTGCCTACAATGTATGTATGTATGTATCTTTATTTATATATGTATCTTTATTAATATAACGCCATGTGTATGAATGTACTAGAATGTATGTATGTATCTTTATTTATATATGTATCTTTATTAATATAACGCCATGTGTATGAATGTACTAGAATGTATGTATGTATCTTTATTTATATATGTATCTTTATTAATATAACGCCATGTGTATGAATTTACTAGAAAGTATGTATGTATCTTTATTTATATATGTATCTTTATTAATATAACGCCATGTGTATGAATGTACTGGAATGTATGTATGTATCTTTATTTATATATGTATCTTTATTTATATATGTATCTTTATTAATATAACGCCATGTGTATGAATTTACTAGAAAGTATGTATGTATCTTTATTTATATATGTATCTTTATTTATATAACGCCATGTGTATGAATGTACTAGAATGTATGTATGTATCTTTATTTATATATGTATCTTTATTTATATAACGCCATGTGTATGAATGTACTAGAATGTATGTATGTATCTTTATTTATATAGCGCCATAATGTACACAGCGCTTTACAGAAATGGTCATAGTACAATACAAAAATACAGAACTGTGTTTATAGCATCAGGCTAAAATGCTATCATTGCATTATTTGTGGGGGGAAGTACATCAAAGGGAATCTAACACTGGGAAAGGGACCCTGCCCCAAGGAGCTTACAGTTTAATTAGAAATCATGACGACATACAGAGACTGTAGGAGGAGGAGGATCATAAGTGCAAGTACAAGGTTTGGTGAGAGAAGTGCAGATGATTCTGATGTGACCATGAGTGTGTACAAGGAGGATATTGTTACTGAGATGCCTCCTTGAGCAGGTGGGTTTTGAGGAGATGCTTAAAGGGATAGTAATACTTCGTTTTAACTTTATTTTATTTTGTAGGCATTAAAAAAACATGAAGAATGATATAAGTCTTATCTCTGAAACCTTTATGGTTTAAGAGATATTCACAAACAAAGTATCCCTTCCCTGTTCAACCAGAGCAGAAGGGAGATGCCCAGGTACATTGCAGAGAGGGACAATCTTCAATTAAGATAATGGAAAAAGCTGAAAAACTTGTCAAGGGGGGAAGGGCTTTCATTGTTTTCATACAAAGAAAATTGTCCCCTTCTGTTATCTGTACTGTCATACAACCAGACTCACATCTGAGAAGAGATGGCTTACACTAGGGAAAAGGGGCGGGAGGGGAACTTTCCTTGTGAATATCTCATAAACCATAAAGGTTTGAGAGATAAGACTTATATCATTCTTCATGTTTTTTTAATGCCTACAAAATAAAATAAAGTTAAAACGAAGTATTACTATCCCTTTAAAGGGACAGTAATACTTAAGTATTTCTAATCTCTATAGCAAAGTACTACTTAAAAAAACGTATTGCCCCCACTGTCATCTCTCAAACCTTTATGGTTTGAGAGATGAACACTTCTAAAGTTGCCCTCTCCCTCCCCCTTCCCCGTAGTCAGCATTCTAGCTGACTCAGGGAAATCCGATCAGAGATCATGAGGCGGCTCTGCAGCAGAGCTGCGATCGCGTTAACTAAAAAAAAAACTTTCACTAAAACGGTCTTCTTCGTGTGCTAGCAAACCAAGCACAAATCAAGCACACGTAGAAGACCATTTCAGTGAAAGTTTTCTTTTTTAGTAACACGATCGCGGCTCTGCTGCAGAGCCGCCTGAAAGTCGTACGACTGGCTTCCCTGCAGTCAGCTAGAACGCTGACTATGGGGAAGGGAGAGGGAGAGGGCAACTTTAAAAGCATTCATCTCTCAAACCATAAAGGTTTGAGAGATGACACTGGGGGCAATATGTTTTTTTTTTTTAAGTAGTATTTTGCTATAGGGATTAGTAATATTAAGTATTTAAAAGGGATGAGAGTGGATGACTGGCGAATGGCGAAAGAGAGGGCGTTCCAGAGTCTAGGGGCTCCGATTGTAGCTGAGAGATGACTCAAGTTGTGTAGGGAGAGAACAGAAAGAACCCTTGAGAAGACCGCAGGTGACGGGAAGGGGTGTAGCGAGAGATAAGAGCAGAAATGTAAGAGGGTGCTGAAGAACAAAGAGAGAAATCCACGAAAGTACTGTGGTTAGTTCTCCAACCTACCTGCCAAGTTCCTTAACAAACAGTGTGCAAGCGTACCTACAAGAACTGATGCTGTTTTGAAGGCAGAGGGTGGTCACACCAAATATTAATTTGAACAGTACTGGCACAGCATCGCTTCTTCATTGGGGTGTATGCATTATTTAAGGAGGCGGGGGCCTGTGTTTGTGCGTGTGGTTCATGCAGTGCCATGCAACTATTGGTACTAGTGGTATCGCATATTATTTTGAGCAGCTGGAAGGCTACGAGGCAGAGGGGGGAGGAGATGAGACAACGGTGAGGGTCGAAGAGGAAGGCGATGAGATGAAGTAGAGGGTGGAATGCGAAAGGGAGGTTTGAAGGGGGAAATCACGAGGCAAGGTGGAGGATGAGAGGGGGAAATAAGAAGGTGAAGTGTGGAAAGGGAAGGTGGGTGTTGGAAAGATAAGTGTGAAAGCCCTCTGGTCACTCCTGTCAAAATCACTGCAGGGAGTTGCCAGAGGGCTTTCACACTTATCTTTCTTAGTTACTCCTGTCAAGATCATCATCCACTGCTAATAGGTATCAAACGGGTTTTTACTTCTAATGCCCTCTACGGGAGAACGTAAGTCATAGACCCCCAAATCGTCCCACTGAAGGATTCCTTCCTAAGCAGAAGGAATTATGGGGATCTGGAATCTTGCAGGAAAGACTCATGTCTGCCTCCATGGACATAATTAATATCCAGTAATAATTTAACTAGCGGAGTAGGGTACCTGCATTGTGAAATAAAGTCAAATTGTCTGTACAATGTTTTATTATTTCTTATGTCTGATCCTAATATTTATTTCCTCCATTTTTGTACCTGCACGATCAAAGCTACTTGGTACTGTACATAGAGGGAGAACCTTGTTGCTGATTGGTAGAGATAATGATACAATGTACTATTATCTCTCCTGCCTGAAAAGACAGGTGGGAATGAGTGAATACTGGTCTTTCTTTACAGATACCCCTCAGTCACTGTATACGGAGCACATCACAATCTGTATGTCAGTGACAATATTTGGATCCCATAGATGTCATTCCTGATCAGGGGCAGACAGACTGACAGCACCCAGGGCCCCTGAGGAAATGGAAGTCATGGGCCTCCCTTTACCAGATGCACATTTGTGTCCCTCCCCATAGTTATCACTCCAGCCCACTCCCTTTTGCTAATTTTGTAACTGTGAAGTAACAAAAGTGATATCACAGAGCTTACACTTGAAATGGAACAACCCAAGTGATGCAATTGAACTTGAGCTACAATTCAAGTGGAGCTCCATTTGAGGTGTAAGCTCTCTGTGGTATCACTCTGTGTAGCTCCACTTCAATTGTAATACTACATAACTTACAATTGAAATGTATCTACACTAGTGATACCACAGAGCTAACTACTGAAATGAAATTACACTAGTGATACCACAGAGCTTACAGCTGAAATGAAATTACACTAGTGTTAACACAGAGCTTACAACTGAAATGAAACTACACTAGTGATACCACAGAGCTTACAACTGAAGTGAAATTACACTAGTGTTAACACAGAGCTTACAACTGAAATGAAACTACACTAGTGATAACACAGAGCTTACAACTGAAATGAAACTACACTAGTGATACCACAGAGCTTACAACTGAAGTGAAATTACACTAGTGTTAACACAGAGTTTACAACTGAAATGAAACTACACTAGTGATACCACAGAGCTTACAACTGAAGTGAAATTACACTAGTGATACCACAGAGCTTACAGCTGAAATGAAATTACACTAGTGTTAACACAGAGCTTACAACTGAAATGAAACTACACTAGTGATACCACAGAGCTTACAACTGAAGTGAAATTACACTAGTGATACCACAGAGCTTACAACTGAAGTGAAACTACACTAGTGTTAACACAGAGCTTACAACTGAAATGAAACTTCACTAGTGATAACACGGAGCTTACAACTGAAGTGAAACTACACTAGTGTTAACACAGAGCTTACAACTGAAATGAAACTTCACTAGTGATAACACGGAGCTTACAACTGAAGGGAAACTACACAATGATAACACAGAGTTTACAACTGAAGTGAAACTACACTAGTGTTAACACAGAGCTTACAACTGAAATGAAACTTCACTAGTGATAACACGGAGCTTACAACTGAAGTGAAACTACACTAGTGTTAACACAGAGCTTACAACTGAAATGAAACTTCACTAGTGATAACACGGAGCTTACAACTGAAGGGAAACTACACAATGATAACACAGAGCTTACAACTGAAGTGAAATTACACTAGTGTTAACACAGAGCTTACAACTGAAATGAAACTACACTAGTGATACCACGGAGCTTACAATTGAAATGTAGCTACACTAGTGTTAACACAGAGCTTACAACTGAAATGAAACTTCACTAGTGATAACACGGAGCTTACAACTGAAGTGAAACTACACTAGTGATAACACAGAGCTTACAACTAAAATAAAACTACACTAGTGATACCACGGAGCTTACAACTAAAATGAAACTACACTAGTGAAAACACAGAGCTTACAACTGAAATGAAACTACACTAGTTATAACATGAGCTTACAACTGAATTGAGGCAATCCAAGTGATACCAAAGAGCTTACAACTCAAATGCAGCTTCAATTGAAATGGAGCTACAGTATTAGTATAACTGTGTGCCTGATGTCTAAGGGATCCCCTTGATTGTTTAATATGTGTACCGAATCAGCTGGTGATGTGTAGAGCTGAGAACCAGATTTCCCCTCTAGGGAGAAAAAAACATGGTAACCTACATCATGGATGTACAAAATTAGAAAAAAAAATGGTTAAACATTAAAAATAAATAAAAATAATGATAAAAATATACTCAATATAACTTTGTTCTTCTCA
The DNA here is from genome assembly GCA_037306005.1 of Rhinophrynus dorsalis. Taxonomy (NCBI): domain Eukaryota; kingdom Metazoa; phylum Chordata; class Amphibia; order Anura; family Rhinophrynidae; genus Rhinophrynus; species Rhinophrynus dorsalis. The sequence goes on from CM074723.1 coordinate 22,470,778, forward strand.
GACAATAAATAAACAGAATTAAAGATTAATTTTGGGGAGTCAGTCTACAAAGAATTAATTCATGATGGCCATGAGGATTTTCTTTACAGGTTATGTGGATGGTGATTTATTATTAAGGGGTTTAGTTAGTTTAACTTTGTACCATTGATTGCCAGAAGTATCTCTACAGAGTAATCGGGGGTTTACATTACATCTTGTCATGATATTAAATGCTGTGTAATTGCACTTTACTGATGATTTCTGATTTCTTTCTTGGCCTCTGCAGAATGGCCATCCAGGTGGATAAATTCAACTTTGAGAATATTTCGGATACCGCTAATGAAAAGCTGCAATTCGCCAACCACCAGGAAATAGAAGAGGAGCGACACCAAGCAAAGGGCTTAGAGATCAACAACAAGCTGGGCATCCGCTGGATAATCATATCCTTTTCCAAAAGAGCTTTCTGTTAAGAAAAACAAAATAATAATAATAACTCATTAAAGTAACAGTAAAGTGTATATTTAACGCAGAACTATCTCTATATATAAAGTCTCCCCAAATCATTATACACATAGCAATGGGGATAGCCATAAAAGTTCAGCGTTATTGATAAATCCAACTTGTTCCTAGAGTCACAGGCATGCATCTTGCTGTAGAGTTATCTGTGTGCCTGCGCTGTCAGTCACTTCCTGTACCTTAAGGTACAATGCAACTCCCCCTCACCAATCCTAGAGGAGACTGGGACGGACAGTGCAGGAGCACAGATGTCTCTTTGGCAGGATGTCTGCTCTGATGCCTCCCTGTGTCCGGTATCAGCAGTTATTTTGCACTCAGTAATGTTTTCATAAATCGTTGATTTGTTTATCTATGGGGTGATCTTGTTCTTGTTAGTGTTTTTGATTTATTTCTATTTTTATGTTTGGACAATCTCTGCATCATTTTATTTTAACAGTTTTACAAAGAAGCAGAGCCCCAGGAATAAGAGGAATTAATCGGTTTAACAAAATGACTTATGTAGGTAGTTATACATCAGTCAGGTTTGTCTGTCTGTCCTTCTGTTATTCTGCCAGTCTATCCATCTAGTCTTTCTGTCTTTCTCTTTCACTCCCTACCTTCTCTGCCTGCCTCTCTCCATTTGTCTGTCCATCCGTCCAGCTATATTTCACTGTCGTCCAATACAGGTCACTGGTACAATGGGATGTCAGTCCCCTTTAAGTAGGCAGGAACTTTTCAGAAACTTGTACAGGGGGGTGGAGCCTCCTCTCCCTCCTAGTCCACTCCCTCTGGCACAAGACTCCATATTGATTAGTTCCTAGTGCTATGCACATCAGGCAGTGAACGTCTTTCAAGAAACTTTAGTTGTTTTATTATTTTCTTCAAATATGGAATACCACCATTAGGCGGGTAACCGTGGCTGACCGTGCTCTCACCCGAAGTGGCCAGTGCAGCATCCAGGGATTTTCTAGTGGACCTTATGCCCTGAAGAGGGAACAACTTGATTTCAAGTAGTTTCCCTGTGAGGAATTGGCACTTGTGTTAATTCCTTTATTTTACATGGTTACCTGAAGAATGAAGATGCAGGAAAGGTGAGCCACCCTTTGAGTGCTGAAGGTCCACTTGTCCCACAGTGTCTTTTTATTGGGCTTGTATTTGGGGAGTTCTCACTATGTACTCCAGCACTCAAAGGGTGTTTATTTACTATGTAAATGTCTGTGTGTTGTCCTGGGGCAATTGGTGCATTTGGGTTAACATTTATTATGTTATATGCATAGTATTAGTGTATTTACTGTTTATGTATGTATCACTTTAAAAAAAAAAAAAAAAAAGCACCGCGACTTTAAGCGCGCCTTTCTAACATAGGCGCCATTGCTCCATTATTCTCTATGGGACAGCACAGTCTGGGACGTATCTCTGGAACCGCTTGACATAGCAACTCCAGAGTGGGCTTAAAATGTTGGTCTTCACTTGCTCTTTTATCCGGTTAGTGAATTCAGTGTTTTGGGGGTCTCTGAGGGGCGTCGGACCCCGTTTAGTGTAGTTGAAGGGAAAAACTACATTTCCCATGAGCACTCGATTTGCGCTTTTTTTCTCATCGGCTACTGGGTTAGCAGCCATCTTGGATACCATTTTCTTCAACTACACTACGCAGGGAACGAGCCTTCTCTCTCTCCTCCGCAGTTTAACCCTTTGGGTGCCAGATAAGTTTTTGTTTGGGCATTTTTGGGTTCAAAATTTATTATATAACACATTTTGACTGGGTATATTGTGTTGGTGTGCATTTTAAGTATCTCTACACCATCTGAGCAAGGGGCTAGACCCAAGACTAAGGAGGGGGGGGTCAGTATCTCCTTTTGCATTATGCTCCTCCTGTCAATCCACGTTGCCCAGGGATTTCTCTGGTCATTTGTGCCCAACATGCTTGGAGGGTCAGGACAACCAGGGGCCCTCCAGCCACGTTATTGAGCCAGTTTGGGTTCAGGAGTTTAAGGCCGCAACTAGGGATCTTAGATCCACGCTGCAACTATTTCCCTCTCAGGTTCAAGGGGCTCTCCAAGTCTGGCAGAACCCCTCTCCTATCAGGACCCCCCTTCCCAAACAACGGGGGGACCCTGATCGGTACGAGTCTTCTGAGGAAGAATTGTTTCACGAATCAGATGTTGAGGATGGGGCGATCTCTGAGTCCAATAGGTCAATTGGGGACCCCTATGAGTGCGACCCTGAAGTCTCCGCAGAAGGGTTGATCAGGGCCGTACTAAACACCCTCAACCTTCCCTTGTGTCAGGAGTTTACTCATGACCCAACAGACGTATTTCAAAAGCCTTCCAAGGCTATTACATGTTTTCCCACTAATCCTACTCTGGAACGTTTAATTTCTTCTGAATGGAAGACTCCTGACAGGTCATCTTCAGTTTCTAAAAAGTTTGCTAAACTTTATCCTTTTCCTGAGGCTCAGCTAGCCAAATGGGTCCATCCACCTAAGGTGGATGCCCCAGTCTCTAGATTATCTAAGTCTACTGCTTTGGCTGTGTCTGACGCGGCTGCCCTTCAGCATTGGACAGACAAGAAGTTAGAAACTTGCCTTAAGACTAACTTTGCTTCCATTGGCACTGCCATGCGTCCTACTATTGCGGTAGCATGGGTTAACAGGGCCATAGCGGCATGGACTGAACAGCTTACTGCAGCGGTTCGCCATGATGCACCAGTATCTGATCAGTTGCAATTGCTTGCTAACATCTCTGAGGCTCACAATTATATTGCTGATGCTGCCTTTGATGCTGTGCGCATGATGGCGAGAGCTTCTACTGCATCTGTGGTGGCCAGACGTGCGCTCTGGCTTAAAGTTTGGTCTGCTGACACAGCCTCTAAGAAGGCTTTGCTTTCTATTCCTTTTCATGGGGAGTCCCTCTTTGGAGCTGAACTTAAGGACATGATCAGTGAGGCAACTGGGGAAGAGTACCTCACTGCCTTCAGTTCACAGAAAAAAGAATTTTCCAGTTAAACGCAATCGGTCCTTTCGTACGTTCCAAACGGAGACTCGCGCTATGCCCCAGACAGGTGCGTCCACTCATCGCCCCTCTTTCAATCCCAGACAGCCTTGGAAACCTAGAGCCGCTCCCAAGGCCAAGACCTCCAAGACTGCTTCGGCATGACTCGCCGAACCCGGGTCCGCATCCGGCTGTAGGGGGGCGGCTCCGCCTCTTTCGCCGGTTATGGGAGGAGTCAGTAGCGGACCCTTGGGTTCTTCAGGTGATTTCGGAGGGTTACAGGATCCCTTTTTCTTCTCTTCCTCCATTTCGGTTCCATTTTTCACGTCCATCTCAAGATTCCACCAAAAAGCGTCTATTCAACGACGCTATTCGGGATCTTTTGGACAAGGAAGTTTTAGAACCAGTCCCTACAGGGGAACTAGGTTCAGGATTTTATTCCAACCTGTTCGTAGTTCCCAAAAAGGACGGGGGTGCCCGTCCTATTTTGGACCTCAAGGCTCTGAATTCCTTCATCGTGACTTCTCACTTCCGTCAGGAGTCACTTCGTTCAGTGATAGCTGCGATGTCTCCAGGGGAATTTCTAGCGTCCCTGGATCTTCAGGATGCGTATCTGCATATTCCTATACATCAGGACAGCAGATGGTATCTCAGGTTTGCTTGTCACAGAGGTCATTTTCAATTTTCCGCCCTCCCATTTGGACTCACGACGGCTCCTCAGGTCTTTCAGAGGGTCCTGGGAGCTTTGATTGCTGTACTTCATCGGGATGGGGTGAGAGTGACTCCTTACATGGACGATCTACTCTTGAAAGCTTCATCTGCTCAGATCCTTCACCAACAGATTCAGACATGTTCTCAGACTCTTTCTCGCCACGGATGGGTGGTGAATCTGGACAAGTCAGATTTGATTCCTTCCCAAAGGATTCTCTTCCTGGGGATAATTTTCGACACAGTGCAGAGCAAGGTTTTTCTGCCGGATGACGTGGCTCATCAGATTGCCAATCGGGTCTCCGAGATTCTCCATCTGGACAGAGTCTCAATATTGACGTTGACTTCTCTGGTTTGGAAGTTCATCTCCACAATAGAGGTGGTTCCTTTCGCCATGGCACACACCAGGGAGCTTCAGAGGTTTGTTCTTCGCATGTGCAGCCGTCATCCGGATCATCCCCGCTTGTCAGTGTCTCTTCCCTGTCATGTGGTGAGGAGCCTGGACTGGTGGTTGTACCCGTCTCATCTTCTCACGGGCAAGTCCTTTCTCCCTGTCTTTTGGACGACTGTCACGACGGATGCCAGTCTCCGGGGTTGGGGAGCGGTTTTGGGACACTTCAGCATCCAGGGGACATGGGGACTGGAGGAATCCCTTCTGTCCATCAATGTTCTGGAACTGAGAGCAGCCCGCCTTGCCCTGATTCATTGGGAATCTCATCTGGAAGGCTGTCCAGTCAGAGTGGAATCCGACAACGCCACCGCGGTGGCTTACATCAACAGACAAGGCGGCACAAGAAGTCTCGACGCTTGGCTGGAGGTCAAGGCTATTTTGGTTTGGGCGGAAGATCACGTGCCGGCTATCTCTGCTGTTCACATTCCAGGCGTAGACAACATCATGGCAGACTTTCTCAGTCGTCACACCGTCGACAGCGGAGAGTGGGCTCTGCATCCAGAAGTATTTCTCCTTCTTACCCAGAGATGGGGAACACCAGTGGTGGACTTAATGGCGACGAGACACAACAGGAAGGTTCCAGTGTTCTGCTCTCGAGGAAAGGATCCACTGGCCCTAGCGGCGGATGCCTTTTCAATTCCGTGGGACTTCTCCCTAGCTTACATCTTTCCTCCTCTTCCTCTATTGCTCAGAGTCATCCAGAAGCTGAAAGCGGAGCGGTGTCCCGCTGTCCTGATCACGCCGGACTGGCCTCGTCAGTCTTGGTATCCCGAACTGATGGCTATGTCTGTGGCGGATCCGTTACCACTACCTTACCGTCTGGATCTGCTAGTACAGGGTTATCTGTGGAAAGAAGACGTCCAACGTTTCCGTTTGATGGCCTGGAGGTTGAATCCTCGATTCTGAAGAGGAAGGGTTATTCATCTGCAGTAGTTTCTACTATGATGAGTGCTCGCAAGCCCGTGTCTTCCAAGATCTACCATAGGGTGTGGTCGACCTTTGTCTCCTGGTGCGATACTAGACAGTTATCTCACAAATTCCACCTTCCTAATGTCTTAGCATTTTTACAGGATGGTGTAGATAAAGGACTTAGTTTGAGTTCCCTTAAAGTTCAGACATCTGCTCTCTCTGTATTCTTTCAGGAGCGGATTTCTGTGCTCCCTGACGTCAAGGTGTTCCTTCAGGGGGTAGCTCATGTTCGCCCCACTTTCCGGAGCCCGGCTCCTCAGTGGGATCTCAATTTAGTTTTGGGGGTTCTTCAACGACCCCCCTTTGAGTCGCTGGCTACTATTCCTTTGCGTCTCTTGACTTGGAAGATGGCTTTCCTTTTAGCTATCGTTTCAGTTCGCCGGGTGGCGGAGTTACAGGCTCTGTCCTGTAAACCGCCTTTCCTGGTGTTTCACAAAGATAAGGCAGTCCTTCGTACTTCTAGGGAGTTTTTGCCTAAGGTTGTCTCTGATTTTCACATCAATCAGGAGATTGTGGTGCCTTTCTTTGCCCTAATCCTTCCTCAGATAAAGAAAGGGATCTTCATCTGTTAGATGTGGTGCGTTGTCTTAAGTTCTATGTACATCGCACTGAGCCTATCAGGAAGTCTGACGCTCTGTTTGTCATTCCTGAGGGTCCTAGGGCAGGGAGACCGGCATCCAAAGTGACTATCGCCTCTTGGATTAAGTCTACAATTCGCAAGTGTTATGAATTGAGGAATCAGCATGTGCCCTTCAGGGTTACTGCTCATTCTACGAGGTCTATCGGGGCCTCGTGGGCCTACAAGAATCAAGCATCTACAGAACAGTTATGCAAGGCGGCCACTTGGTCCTCTGTGCATACCTTTTCGAAGCACTACCGTGTAGATGTGCTGGCTTCGGCTGATGCCAGTTTTGGGAGGAAGGTTCTGGAGGCAGCTTTGCCTGTCTAGAATCTTCTTCTTCTGAGATTACTAGTGCTTCCTTACTGTTGAGCCCTGTTGGCTCTAGTTTGTGTGCAGTGGGTGTTCATGGGGGTTTGTTTCACCCATGGTTGGTGTCCGTTCATACCTCAGTTTGTTGGGCTCTATGATTTTTATTTCCTAGAGGCCTGGATGTTATGGGGACTTATGCCTGGCCCCTCCTTTCTTCCCGCCTCTGGTCAGCTCAATGTTTGTACATCCCATTGTACCAGTGACCTGTATTGGACGACAGTGAAAATAGGATTTTAGTCTTACCTGTTAAATCCTTTTCACTTAGTCCATACAGGTCACTGGTCTCCCACCCTATAGGGGGCCACGCTTGGTTCTCCTGTGGCATTTTTTTTGGGAGACCTCTGGGGCATGCTCACAGGAGTTTTCACTCTCTTCTACCTCTGGTCAGTTTTTGTCTCTAATCAATATGGAAGTCTGGTAACAGAGGGAGTGGACTAGGAGGGAGAGGAGGCTCCACCCCCCCTGTACAAGTTTCTGAAAAGTTCCTGCCTACTTAAAGGGGACTGACATCCCATTGTACCAGTGACCTGTATGGACTAAGTGAAAAGGATTTAACAGGTAAGACTAAAATCCTATTTTTGCACTGGAACTCTGTCTGAGAATGATGACATCATTCTGCTGAATGCAAGAACTGGGAATTAAATACAGACCTGAACTAGAGCTTGGTGAATACAGACCAGTAGAGCAGATACTATGCAAAACATATATATGGAAAGCTATCATCACTAACTTGGGCCCTTCGTAGACCTCTGTACAATATAGGTACCTTGAGGGTAGCCCTAGTGCCAGAGGGATACCCCTCTGATGCTCAAAAGGTTAATGTGGAGCAGTGATTGTCAGCTCCAATCCTCTGGACACAATAAGGATAAGGATATCCCTAATTAAACACAGCTAGCGCAGTCATAATGACTGAGCTACTAATAAGTCACTCGTGAACAAGTGGGGATGTGTTGAAAACACGGGCGGTTGTCGTGTTATGAGCAATAACGTTGTGAATCTTTGTTCTAGAGATTCCATATAAATAAAGTACAAACAATGTTTCAGAGACACTGATTCATTACAGAAACGAGAATGTACACTTATAAAGTGAGGATTTCCGTTCAGCAGTTTAACCCTTTGAGTGCAAGAGGGGTGCGCAAAGCATTGTTCTTCAATGTGTTGCATACCCCACTGGCACTCAGTGCAGCTTTCTTTTTAGAAAGATGTTGACCTTGCAGATAACAGGACATTAGTTACACACATGGGACCTCTATGTATTTGTAAGGAAGACTTCTTAATTTACTTCTAATTATTTGGTCTGCAGTGATAAAATCATATTTTCTCAGGGACTGGTGAGTTCCTGTCATTCCAAGTACAGTAAATGACTACACCGCTGTCAACAAGTGGCATAGAGGCGAATATCGATTAAAACAAATTCACATTATTCAAAGATTTAAAAATACATACTCAGTCATGATTAAGCGCGCATAGCGCGAAACGCGTGGGCTGAGAGGTTCTTGTATTACATGAGGCATCAGACAGGCCTCCGATGTCTGAAGATTGAGTATGTATTTTTAAATCTCTGAATAAAGTGAATTTGTTTTAATCGATATTCGCCTCTATGCCACTTGTTGACAGCGGTGCAGTCATTTATCATACTTGGAATAACTTTGGAGGGGAGAGAAGGGAACCCTGACTAGCACACATCACGAGTGGTAATTGGGTGCGAAGCCCTTTACCTATATTTAGAAATCTGCGGGTTCTCCTTGAAGCACCGTTTGTTTGTTTGTTTTACTGGTGAGTTCCTGTCATCCAGCCCAACCACCTTCCACCTTGCTTTGTCCTCTGTTAGGTCCTCTTCCTGTTCTGCCCTGTTTTGCTCACATAAGACAGTAGTCATTTAGCCTCTCCATCACTTTTGATGGTGCAGATTAGGTCCCCAGAGCCGTGCCTTCACCATAAGACATGTCTCTCAAACCATAGAAGTTTGAGAGATGAGATTTGCTGTAAATATTTTTTTTTTCCATCTACAATACAAAATAACATTATTCTTTGACATTACGAACACTTTAACCTTTTGAGTGCCAGAAATGTGTCCAACACTATATTTAATCCTTTGAGAGTCAGCAAGGTGAGTAACCCGTTGCAGACCACAGCATTGCTCACCCCTCCCTGGCACATAATGAGTTAAACAGCATAATGCAGGGAAGACCGCTGGAAAAGAAAAGAAAAGATCTGTGGAAATCCCTCTTCTAATCCAGCAATGCGTGTGCGTTTAAATGGACTTCTGTATAGCCTGGAATGTGCGCCGCGGAGATTATGTTCAAAGCAGAATAGGCCTTTTGTCCAAATAATTGGTTTTGAGTTTGAAAGTGCATGCACGTTACACCGAAAGCAAATAACAGCTACGCAAGACATTAATAGATCAGGACGGCGCATACAGACGCTGCCCTTTTATTTGCTCAGGGTACCCACAGCCTGGCAATTTGGAGATAAAAAAATCCGGCTACAAAGGAGGGAGGATCTGGTCCGCTATCGCTCATTATTTACTTTTTTTGGTTTGTTTTTTCTGACCACTAGGAAGGACAAGCTGGGCCATATACACAAAGTGTAAAGACATGTTATTTTGCAAAATCCCAGCTCCACAATTGAGAATAAATATCGTGAAAATTCCCAAAGATTTATGGGGGGTTAATCCCTTATATACTATAGAGATTGCTCCGCAGTGTGTTGGAGATCTATGCAGCACTGAAGGAGTTTAAAATTCCATTTAAAGGAGCATTAAACTTTTTAACCATTTGAGTATATATACACACACACACATATATATATGCAGGGTTTTTTTGGTTTTTTTTTTTTTTTTTATATCAACACTGCCTTCCAGTAGCAAGCCCTCCGTTATTCTGTTACATTCTAAGGGTGATAATGGTTTTACTTAGAATATTATAGTACCAGCTTTCTGTCAGTTAGAACTTTCAGGAGGTAATGATTCTTTTACTTGCTTCTTGAGAGTTTGACTGGTTATAAGTTTTGAATAAAATAGCTGACAGCGATGGCCTTTGAGTGCCAGAGGGGATAAGACAGGAAGTCAGTGCTAGGAGAGGTGATAATGCATTGCTGAGCAGTGTCAGTGAATAGGAGGTAATGCAGGAATAAGAGAGGAAGTCAGTGCTAGGGGAGGTGGGTAATGCATTGCTGAGCAGTGTCAGTGAGTGGGGGAGGTAATGTAGGGATAAGACAGGAAGTCAGTGCTAGGAGAGGTGGGTAATGCATTGCTGAGCAGTGTCAGTGAATAGGAGGTAATGTAGGAATAAGACAGGAAGTCAGTGCTAGGGGAGGTGGGTAATGCATTGCTGAGCAGTGTCAGTGAGTGGGGAGGTAATGTAGGAATAAGACAGGAAGTCAGTGCTAGGGGAGGTGGGTAATGCATTGCTGAGCAGTGTCAGTGAGTAGGGAGGTAATGTAGGGATAAGACAGGAAGTCAGTGCTAGGGGAGGTGGGTAATGCATTACTGAGCAGTGTCAGTGAGTGGGGAGGTAATGTAAGGATAAGACAGGAAGTCAGTGCTAGGGGAGGTAGGCAATGCATTGCTGAGCAGTATCAGTGAGTGGGGGGAGGTAATGTAAGTATAATACAGGACGTAAGTGCTAGGGGAGGAGGTGGGCAATACGTTGCTGAGCAGTGTCAGTGAGTGGGGGAGATAATGTAGGAATAAGACAGTAAGTCAGTGCTAGGGGAAGTTGGCAATGCATTGCTGAGCAGTGTCAGTGAGTGGGGGAGGTAATGTAGGGATAAGACAGGAAGTCAGTACTAGGGGAGGTGGGTAATGCATTACTGAGCAGTGTCAGCGAGTGGGGAGGTAATGTAAGGATAAGACAGGAAGTCAGTGCTAGGGGAGGTAGGCAATGCATTGCTGAGCAGTATCAGTGAGTGGGGGGAGGTAATGTAAGTATAATACAGGACGTCAGTGTTAGGGGAGGAGGTGGGCAATACGTTGCTGAGCAGTGTCAGTGAGTGGGGGAGATAATGTAGGGATAAGACAGTAAGTCAATGCTAGGGGAAGTGGGCAATGCATTGCTGAGCAGTGTCAGTGAATGGGGGAGGTAATGTAAGGATAAGACAGGAAGTCAGTGCTAGGGGAGGTGGGTAATGCGTTACTGAGCAGTGTCAGTGAGTGGGGAGGTAATGTAAGGATAAGACAGGAAGTCAGTGCTAGGGGAGGTAGGCAATGCATTGCTGAGCAGTATCAGTGAGTGGGGGGAGGTAATGTAAGTATAATACAGGACGTCAGTGCTAGGGGAGGAGGTGGGCAATACTTTGCTGAGCAGTGTCAGTGAGTGGGGGAGATAATGTAGGGATAAGACAGTAAGTTAGTGCTAGGGGAAGTGGGCAATGCATTGCTGAGCAGTGTCAGTGAATGGGGGAGGTAATATGTGTTCAAGACTGGAAGTGTCTGCACTACATGCCTTAGTTACCATACTGTATTCATCTAAAGAACTAGTGTTCTGAATTTAAAATGGTTAATAAAACAAGTAGGTGATTTTGAAAGCTCTTCCCAAATCACCAATGTTGTTTTAGGTGACAGAATCCATCTAATGACAGACAAGTGTAGTGCGTACCAGGAAGAGCAGTTGTTAGGTGCCAAAGCCAAAGGCGCCGTGCCAGCAAATTTGTCCGTTCCCAATAGTCTCTCTACATTCTAAAGAGTAAAGCAGGTGAGATTACATTTTGAAGACAAAACAAAACAAGTAAGGATAGAACTTGCCTATACTGGGATGTTATGTATACTATAGCTATCCTGTAATATAAAAGGCATGTATGTTTGTCCGATGCAGTCATGCGCAGTAGGCTTATGTACTTGTATAGTGTAAATAAAACCTTGTTTTCTATGCAATGATCATATGCAAGCATTACGTGGCATTATATAAGCCTATGTTAACTTTTAACTTGTTCCTTACCTCTCCGGCTCTCAAAGGGTTAAAGGGACACTAATGTCCCATAAAAAAGTGTTTTTTGGATTAAAAAAAAAAAAAAATCTGTTCTGCAAATGCCATCTCTCAAACCTTTACAGTTTGAGAGATATTCGGTCCTAAAGTTCCCCCCTCCCTCCCCTTCTATTGATGTCAACTGTAAGCTGACAGCAGGAGTTCCCAGTCTGGGGACCGACAGGCGGCTCTTCAGCAGAGCCGCAATAGCGTGATTTTAAAAGAAATACTTCATTGGATCGGTCTACAAAGTGTGATTGGTTTGCAAGCACACTTTTTAGACCTTTCCAAAGAAGTATTTATTTTTAAATCACGCTATTGCGACTCTGCTGAAGAGCCTTCTCGTGACGGGTGACACAGATCTCACTCTTCAGCTTTACAGCTGACATCAGTAGAGAGAGAACTTTAGCAGCGAATATCTCTGAAACCATAAAGGTTTGAGAGATAGGATTTACCGCACATAATTTACTTTTCTTTAACCTACAAAACAAAAAAAAAAATTTTATGGGACATTTCTGTCCCTTTAAGGCAAGAAGGTTATTCAGTGTATTGTTTGCATTAATTTGTACACCCTCTCTGTTCCTAAAAGGGTGAAATTAATCCCCGAGGACCAGACGGGTGTACAATGAATTGGTTCACAATGCTTTGTACATCTGTCTGGCCCTCAAGGGGTTAACGTGGATCTGCACATTTATCTAGCATCTTTTGCTTTTAGCTATATTATATCAGTTTAATTTATTTTCCAGTGTGCTTACCGAAAAATGGATCTGTATTGTGTACTTCTATTTTAGACAGGGAAAATGCAACAGTAAGTAGATCTGTCTTTCATGTAACTGGTAAGATGAAATATAAATTATATTTATGGATTTTATTGACCAGGAGAGGTGTTGATAGTTTTTGAAGGATCCCTGGTATAGGAGAGAGAGGCCGATGTTATGTTTTGTAATTCTTCATTACTGGAAAGGATCTGCAGTTGAACAGAGCAGTAAATTATAGAAAGACTAATCTGCCTTTTATTTTTTAGTGGATAAGATTAACCCCTTGGATGCCAGGAAGGTCTCCGATTAATCTCTGGGGAACAGGCTGATGTCAGGGAAAGGGGTGGTGTGTGGGGGGCTGTCATTAACCCTTTGAGATGCCAGATGGTTATGCAACAATGCACTGCATACCCCTATAGCACTCAAAAGGTTAAATGTTGAATTACTCCCTAGCGTCCAAGTGGTAAAAACATTTTTTTGGTTACATTCTATAGACTATGACCATTGCCATCAGTCTTTTCATACGCAAGGCACACCTAACGCTCAATCTGGAGTTTTTGAAGCACCCCTCACATTTTATAGGTCATTTATTAAAGTGGAACTATCACCCTATAGTAAGTCCCCCCCCCCAATAATTAGGCATATGGTGATTAGGTTTTGAACAGCACTATTATTGGGCACAAGTACCAAATTCTGAAGTAATCCTCCTCCTTCTTAGACCGGCGACCAGGCTTGCATGCAGACATCTAGGCTTAGAGACGCCTGCGCTGTCCTTCCCAGTCTCCTCTAGGAGGCATTGCACTTTGCCTTAAAGAGAGAGTAATACTCTGTTTTATCTCTATTTTATTTTGTAGACATTAAAAAAACATGAAGAACGATATAAGTCTTATCTCTCAGACCTTTATGGTTTGAGAGATATTCATAAGCAAAGTTTCCACTCACTGGCCAAAACGGTCAAGTCTACCATCTAGCTGTCAGATTTGGAATCCGGTCCGTGGATCAACTGGTGGCTCTTCAGCAGAGCCGAGATCTCAAGATATAAAAATAACTATTTCATTGGAAGGGTCCAAAAAGTGTGCTTGTAAACCAGGCACACTTTGTAGACTATTCGAATGAAGGAGTTCTTCTTATATCTCCTAATCTCAGCTCTGCTGTAGAGCCACGGCCGGTCCACTTACCAGATTCCAAGTCTGACGGCTAGATGGCAGACTTGGCCATTTTGGTCAGTGAGGGGAAACTGCTTGTGAATATCTCTCAAACCATAAATGTTTGAGAAATAAGACTTCTATCATTCTTCATGTTTTTTTAATGCCTACAAAATAAAATAAAGATAAAACGAAGTATTACTATCCCTGTAAAGCACCGGAAGGGAGTGACGGTGCAGATGGCTCTAAAACAAGAAGCCTGGCCATCAGAATCAGGAGAATAAGGATTTCTTCAGAACCAGGTACTTGTGTGAGATAATAGCACTATTAAGAAGCTAGTCCCCATATTCCTTATTATTGGGGGTGGGACTTACTGTAGGGTGATAGTTCCGCTTTAACAAGTGACCTATAAAATGTGAGGCGTGCTTAGAAAACTGCAGCCTGAGCTTTAGGTGTGCCTTGCGTATGAAAAGACTTAATGTAGGGTGATAGTTCTGCTTTAAAGGAGCAGTAAACTTTTTTTTTATGAAAAAACATATTTTATAGAGCATTTCCTGCTGAATAAAACAAGGGAACTCCCATCACTGTCAGATGTTTTATTCAAAATTTATAACAGTTCAAATAACCAGGAAGTGAATTTACTGTGTTTACTTCCTGATAGTTCTGACAGGAAGTGAATTTACTGTGTTTACTTCCTGATAGTTCTAACTGACAGGAAGTGAATTTACTGTGTTTACTTATTGATAGTTCTAACTGACAGGAAGTGACTCGGCAGTTTCTATCACATTCTATGGAGAACTGTATGTCTCTGACTTTTCTGACTTTCCTCTCCATTAGAATCTCACAGGAAAACTAATTAGAATTTGACCACTAGAGGGCACTGCTAATGCAAAAAAAACATGGGTTTGAACTGTAATAACTCTGGAAATATAAATCTCTCAGCAGTGGGAGTACCCTTATTTTACTCAATAGGAAAATTCGTACAATATATATTTTTTCATAAAAAAAGTTTACTGCTCCTTTAAACACAGATTTGTCGGCAGAATACAGGCATCTGGCCCAGCCAGTCTGCCCATTTCCCTGTGTAATAAAACTCACTGTCTCACATACCTCTCAGTATAAACTTATGTCTACAGTCAAAAGCAGAATGCTCTCGTTCAACAGCGCGGGAATATAAAAGCAACTAGACAGCAAATGTGAGATCAAGAGAGATAATGCTACAAAACACCCTGAGAGGGTCCAGGAGAGAGAGAAGAGAGTAAGTAAAGCAGAGTACAAGAGAGAAAAGATAGTAGGAGAGAGCGTGTATGAGAGCAGGAGAGGTAGAGTGAGTGAATAAGAGAGCAATATAGGAAAAACGAGCAGGAGAGAGAATATTGAGTAAGTGAAGGAGAGTATAAAAGAGGGAGAAAAAGTGAGCAAGGCCAGGATGTGAGGATTTCCCTAATTAACCCCTTAACGACCGGCCGTGCAGGCACGCGGCGGTCACTAAAGGATCACAGAGCTTTTTTTTTTTTTTTTTTGACAGTCCGATTCAGGGCTCCCCGACCGGCGTGCAGACGCGCATGGAACCCTGAAATCCATGACGGTCATAGTACGTCATGGGTCGTTCAGTCACTTTTTACCCATGACGTACCATGACCGTCAAGGGTCGTTACGGGGTTAAGCGCACATGTGATAATTAGTGGATCATTCATTGTGACTGACTCACCTGTGCTTAATCAGAGAAATTGTTAAAGGGGATGTATCACCTTATAAAAATGCGTTACCATATGTTTTCTTAATAAAAGTAATAATAGGAAAGCTGTTTTTTTTTTTTAATGTAAGTACTTACAAAGATATTCTACATTAAATCTTTGCCAGTCAACATAATGGGACACGCCGATTCTTCGGCAAAACTCTTCTTTATGTCCTGATTCTCCTCCCACCTCCCTCCCAGCTGCCCCAGGAAGCTTCCCTTCAGTGTGCTGTGAATGTCTTCTGTCGTTATATCAAGCTCCAGTTAGCATTATACTGAGGTTGCAGCCTTAGTACAATGCTAACTGGAGCTTAAAGGGACAGTAATGTCCCATAAAAACTTTTTATACTTTTATAGAGCTGAAGAAAATAAGAAGAATGGTGCAAACCCTATCTCTCAAACCTCTATGGATTGAGAGATATTTGCACTGAAAGTTCGCCCCTCTCTCTCCTTCTCCTGACGTCAGCGTTTAGCTGACAGCAGGAGATTCCGGTCCGGGGACCAGCCAGTGGCTCTGCAGCAGAGCCGACATTGCGGTATTGCAAATAATTACTTCATTGGAAATGTCTACAAAGTGTGCTTGCAAACCAGGCACACTCTGTAGACATTTCCAATGAAGTAATTATTTTGCAATACTGCAATGTCGTCTCTGCTGCAGAGCCACCTCAAGTCGTACGACTCGATTGTCCTGCTGTCAGTTTTACAGGAGAATGGGAGGGAGGGGTAACCTTCCGTGACAATATCTCTCAAACCATAGCGGTTTGATAGATAGGGTTTGTACCATTCTTCTTACTGTCCCTTTAATATAATGATAGCAGCCGTTCACAGCACACTGAAGGGAAGCATGAATGCGCTTCCTGGGGCAGCTGGGCGGGAGGTGGAAGAAGAAGAAGAGCTGTTACCATATGTTTTGTTAATAAAAGTAGTAATAGGAATGTTGTTTTTTGTTTTAATTTAAGTACTTACAAAGTATTATATTTTCTGTGCTGTGCACTTTCACATAATGTGCACAGCACAGAAAATATAATACTTTGTAAGTACTTAAATTAAAACAAAAAACAGCATTCCTATCACTACTTTTATTAACAAAACATATGGTAACGATATTTTATAACATGATCCACCCCCTTTAAATCCTGGCCTGTTGGTGGTCATTGAGGACTGGACAGCCCTGCCGTAAGGGAACCATACAAATCTCCAAAGTTCCCACTGATTTGAACTGAGCTTTTAACTTCTTGAATGATAGGGAAATAACATCGCAAAACACATTGCAGACCATGGGAATTTTCATTTGGTTGTAGCTTAACCCCTTAAGGACCATTGATGTGCCAGGAACGTCACGGTGGTGTTGCAGTTAAGGACCAGTAACGGTCCTGGCACGGCATGGAGTTCAGGGCTCCTGGCGTGGCTGCACACCGCTCCGGAAGCCCTGAACCGGAAGTTTAAAAAAAAAAAAAAAAAGCCCCGTGGTCCTCAAGTGCTGGCCGCTTGTGCGCGTGTCGGTCCTTAAGGAGTTAAAATTGCATCTAAAATGTACTTGTGTGATTAACGTGAATTTCAGGCAAAATCTCACGTGTCTGTAATAGAAAGATACACTAGAGTTTTACCGACCGCTTTGAGTCGATTTTCCATAGTTTTTATTCATGGTGGAGTGAACGTTTGGGCATACTGGTGCTAAAAATAGGAACATGACTTTACACCGTGAATTAGATATGTTATTTTATTCTGCTTGTGTGGTACAGTTTATGAGCGGTACATAAACATTTTATTTCAGTGGTAATGCTGCTTAATGGAGCCTTTTACAGCCAGCCCCGGGCTTGGCACCGTCAACTTGTTAATAGGTGAAATATGATAATTCATTACAGTTTTTCTTTTATCTTGAGGAAGAGAAAATAAATGGAGGAGGAAGAATTTAGATAGAGTCCACATTTTGTAGATATTTTATTATTTAGAGTCTGCTAATGTAAAATATTGCTTATAGGGATAGTAATACATACTTTTTAAATATCTTCATTCTGTAGATATTAAAAATTTAAACTAAATGCCCAAAATCCCGTCTCTCAAACCTTTACGGTTTGAGAGATATTCACTATCAAAGTTCCCCTCTCCCTCCCCGTTCTAGCTGACTACAGGAGAATCCGGTCACGGGACCGGCCGAGGCTCTTCAGCAGAGCCGAGATTGCATTATTGAAACAGAAATCCTTCACTGGAACGGTCTTCTAAGTGTGCTTGCAAACAGGGCCAGGCCAACACATTGTGCTGCCTGGGTCCAAGGATGAAATGTTGCCCCCCACACCAAAATCATGGCCCCCAAAATACACCAACATCCATTATGTTATATCATGATAATTAACCATGCCGCCAGAAGTTGTAGTGATTGCACTGCAAGTTCATGCCCTCTTGATGACTCTCAGTGATAATTATATATATATATATATATATATATATATATATATATATATATATATATATTTCTATATATAACAAAGTTTACAGATGTTTCTTCAGCTATTAATTTGTCCACTATTTGATAGAACAGTGGTGTAATTCTAGGATAAACTAATAGGGGACAAATGCAATTTCCTGCTGATTTCAAAGCGGATCTTAACCCCTTGTATGCTAAGTAGGTTCCAGTATTTTTCAGTCAAGAGGGATTATGCACTAAGGCATGATAAGGTGGTGATAACACGGAGATAACTTCTCCAGTGATATCACTTCTTCTTGTCCTATGTTATTCCATGGAGCATATGCATTAAGATTTTTCCCACTTTGGAGATCTTAGTGCATAGGCTGCATAGAATAACACAGGAACTGGAGAAGTGATATCACTGGAGAAGTTATCTCTGCAGCGCCACTGTACAGTTTCAGGCCACTGTGATATTGCACCTAAAAAATTCAACTTTGAAAATTAATAACCTTTGAATGAAGCACCTTTCAGCAGTGGGAGTACTCTTGTTTTACTCAGGGGGATAAACCCTGCAACATATTTTTTTTTTACATTTTAAGTATTACTATCCCTTTAAATCGTTGGGGATTTGTGGTTGACCCCTATGGTGCAGATTGTTTGTCCACAATTTCTCTACTTTTCTTTTGAGCCTAGGGTCCTAAAACAGCAATAATGGTAAAAAAGAAAATAAACAAATAAATAAATAATAAATAATCTAAGAAATCAACAGTAGTTAACCCCTTAAGGCCCGGGAAAATCTGAGGTCGTTTTCAATTAAAGGGATAGTAGTGTCAGAAAAACTGTGTTTTTTACACTTAGACTTCAGTGTTGATGTGAATTTCAAGCACAGGATAGGTGAAGATTTTATAAACTGCACTGATTAATGTTCGGCTCCTTCTGAGTACGGCAACGCTCCGCGCAGCCAACAGTGAAATTAGGGATCATTTATGGAGGCAACCACAACACACGGGACAGGAAGACCCAACTCCTCCTCTCCTTGCTGATAACTCTCAGCACCAGATCCCTTCCCTCGGAGGATATTAACAGAATACCCAGATGCCGAAAGAACATGCCTTGGTGAGGCAAAGTGCCCTCCCTTGTCAAAGGGCCGCCTGGGTCCCATGGACCTAGCGGGACCCATGTATCGGCTGGCTCTGCTTGCAAACCAAGCATACTTTGTAGACCTTTCCAGTGAAGGATTTCTGTTTCAATAAGTCAGTCTCTGCTCTGAAGCAGAACTGTCGCCGGTCCCAGGACCGGATTGACCTGCAGTCAGCTAGAGCGCTGACGTCAGGGAAAGGGCAGGGAGGAACTTTTATAGTGAATATCTCTCAATATATTGTAAAAAGTAAGTATTACTGTCCCTTGAAAAAGAGTACAGGTATGTCTGATTTTCAGGCCACACATGAATAAAATAAATAAATAAACACACCCTCACATACCTATCTTGCACTCAAATGGTTAAAGGGATAGTAATACTTAAAATGTAAAAAGAAATATATATATATTGTAGCGATTTATCCCCCTGAGTAAAACAAGGGAACTCCCACTGCTGAAATCTGTTTTATTCAAAAGTTATTACAGCTCAAACTTGAATTTTCTAGGTGCAATATCACAGTGGCCTGAAATTGTACAGTGGCATAGTTGCTACACCATCCTATGGACATCTCTGGTCCCGGGACCATAAATCTCCACAGGGGGGTGTAGCAACAGCGCCACTGATGCTGCATCTTAAAAACGCAAGTTTGAGCTGCAATAACTTTTTGAAAAAAATAAACACCTCTAAGCAATGGGGAGTATCCTTGTTTTACTCGGGGGATAAGCCCTGCAGCATATATATATATATATATATATATATATTTTTTTTTTTTTACATTTTAAGAATTACTATCCCTTTAATGTAGAGAGAACATCTATATTGTAGGTTTATCCTGCTGAGTGACGTTATTGCAGCTGAAAAGTTGTAGTTTTGGGTGCAGTACTTTCATGACCTGAAATTTTAAGGTGGTGCTGTTGCCAATGCATTATATTGACAGCTATGGTTAGAGTAACAAGAACCCTCCATAGGATGCTGCAGTAACGCATTACAGATCTCTCTGTCTTTCCAGGGGTTAATATCCACACTTAAATCAATGAAAAACTGTTGGAAATACTTTTTTGTTCACTAAGGGCCATATGTTCAAAGGGATAACAACAAAAAATGTTGTATAAACGACAAAAATAAGTAATTGTGTGCATGAACAACATATTTTCTATACAGTATACGACAAAAAACTAGTAATGTCCGTTGTGTACGACACAACTCCAGAACTGCCGATCAAAGGGGCATGGCTAGGGCGTGGATAAACTATTCTCCAGTGTTGTATAGAGGAAAAGTGTTGTCATTAGGGAAGACATTTTTGTCATTAGGTACAACGTTTTTGTAAGACGTGTTTGTCATTAGGTAAGACATTTTTGTCGTTAGGTAAGACATTTTTGTCGTTAGGTATTTTTGTTGTTAGTTAAGACATTTTTGTCTTTAGTGAAGACATTTTTGTCGTTACGTAAGACATTTTCGGGTAGATTTAAAGGGATAGTAATACTTCATTTTAACTTTATTTTATTTTGTAGGCATTAAAAAAACATGAAGAATGATATAAGTCTTATCTCTGAAACCTTTATGGTTTAAGATATATTCACAAACAAAGTATCCCCCCCCTGTTCATCCAGATAAGAAGGGAGATGCCCAGATAGACTGCAGAGAGGGACAATCTTCTATTAAGATAATGGAAAAAGCTGAAAAACTTGTCAAGGGGGGAAGGGCTTTCATTGTTTTCATACAAAGAAAATTGTCCCCTTCTGTTATCTGTACTGTCATACAACCAGACTCACATCTGAGAAGAGATGGCTTACACTAGGTAAAAGGGGCGGGGAGGGGAACTTTGCTTGTGAATATCTCATAAACCATAAAGGTTTGAGAGATAAGACTTATATCATTCTTCATGTTTTTTTAATGCCTACAAAACAAAATAAAGTTAAAACGAAGTGTTACTATCCCTTTAAAGCCAGCCGTTAACATAGCTGGTAGGGCCAAAGTGTATACCGGCTGTTAAACTAACATGTTTAAAGTGGTATTTAAAGGCCCTACCGGCTAGCACTCCAAAGGACGTTAAGCCACAAAAACAGTTTTGTGGCTGAACGTCCGTTTTGTGCGTTTGTTCCCAAAACGTCACTAAAAGCAGCGATATTGGGAACTGAACAGTGAAAAACAATTAACTATCGGTGCTTGACATACTGCCAAGCACCGATCGTTAACTGATCCGTGTTATACTTACCTGTCATCCACTGCCCTTCTGTCTTCCCTTCTTACTTCTGCCTTCTCTTCAGTCTTGTTTACTCCCTGTAAAATAAAATAAATGTATTAAAATCAAGCATGAACCAATGCATTCCAGAACCCTTTGTGTGGCAGAGAGGTACGCAACACATTGCAAAGCAATGCGTTCGTACCTCACTATCACTCAAAGGGTTCAATATTAGTGCTCCATAAATATACCCACATATGCCTCCATGTAATGGCCCGAAAGATAAATGTCAATAAATTAAAAAGCTCCACATATACATAAATCAATGCGATTCATTAATGCCCAAAAGTTATCTTAGCTTTTAACTATGTGTGTCTGCCGCTTGGAGCGGCCGCAAAGGTGGCGGAGACACAAATGTCCCACGACGCTCCTCTACAGCTGTGTACGGGCCAATGCCCATAACTCACTGAGGGCATTTAAAGCGAGCATGCCTTTATATATGGGCAGGCTCATTTCAATTGCCCTCACTACCATTGGCTGGGATGTTCTTCACATCCAAGCCAATCAGATTCGAGCAGCTGTTCTTGAAAATAATTGGCAGGGATGTGAAGTACATCCCAGCCAATGGCAGTGAGGGCAATTGAAGTGAGCCTCCCCATATATAAAGGTAGGCTCGCTTTAAATGCCCTCAGTGTGTACACAGCTGAAGAGGAGCATCGTGGGACATTTGTGTCTGCACCGCCCTCGTTGCCGCTCCAAGCGGCAGAGACACATAGTTAAAAGCAAAGTTAAATTTTGGGCATTAATGAATCTCACTGATTTATATATATGTGGAGCTTTTTTATTCATTGGCATTTATTCTTTGGGCCATTACATGGAGGCATATATGGGTATATTTATGGAGCACTAATACTCAATATTGAAGAAAGAAGACCAGCAAGCTGAGGACTCCGCTGGGCATCAGGATTAATGGTAAGTGTTAATGCGATGTTGCTTTACTTAGTCGAGTTAACCCTGTGAATGCCGGAGGGGCATTTATACCCCACCGGCACTCATAGGGTTAATGCTACTAACTTTGGACAGGTTTTAGGCACTTTGGATGTATTGATATGGGACTTAGGGCCCCATATAAATACATCCACTGCGGACTTTGGGGTTCTTTTGCCAGTTAAAAGCTGCGTTAGCTGGCAAAGATCCGATAAGGGACTTTACGGCTAACAAAACTGTATTTTAAGTTTTGTGCGGTAAGTGAGTCCCTTATCTGTTTTTTTCAGCTAACGCAGTGCTTTAAATGGCAAAATTGAGCTTTTTTTTATGGGCCAAAGCACACGTTAGTGTTGCAGCCGGCATACTGGATGAACCGCTGTTAGCAGTTCATTCCATGGCCCTTTGTATGGCTTCCTACACGTTAAAACACCCATTGGTGTTTTTTTACTTAACGGCTGCCTTTAAATCTACCCCTTCTTAGGTAAGACATTTTTGTAAGACATTTTTGTCGTTAGTTAAGATATTTTTGTCGTTAGGTAAGACATTTTTGGAAGACATTTTTGTCGTTAGGGAAGACATTTTTGTAAGACTTTTTTGTCGATGGTAAGACATTTGTGTCGTTAGGTAAGACATTTTTGTCGTTAGGTAAGAAATTTTTTGCCTTTACATACGACAATTTTAGTCAGGACAAACATCTTTCCGATCACAACCGACACTCTTTGAAAATATTAATGAGCCCAACGACATTGTACTTTGAAAAGTCGTTACAAATGACAAAAGCTATTTCGCGACTTCTTTGAACATATGGCCCTTAGTGTAGCTATTTGCCCCAAAATTGCATCACACATATGACATCAGACTCACTGAATACTGGGGTCAGCATTATCTTTTGATAACGACATGCCTGGAAAGTAGAGATGGTGATTAACTCTTTGATTGCTATTCAATGCGTTGCGTACCCCTCTGGCACTCAAAGGGTTAACCCTTTACCGTGCACCCCACTGGTCCTTAATCCTTTGAATGAGGGGTGCGCAATGCAACCCTTGGCACTAAAGGGTTAACTGGGGTGGTTCACAAATCACTAAACCTCTACTTTACCTCTCTCCACTTCAATATTTGTTATCAATTTTGGGTAGCAATTTGTATATATATTTTGTATTTACTTGTAACTTTTTTCCGTGCTTATTTTCTTACTCTCGGACGGATGAAACCTTTCCGCGTACCCTTTCATCATCCGTATCCCCGAAGAAAATATTTTAGCCTTTCAACACATGTAAATCGAAATCCCATTAAGATCCTAATGTCTTTTATTATTGTATTTAGATTATAAATGCTACGATCACCAGGACATTAGCTTAGTTGCAGTGATAAACTTAATGCAGGGATATAACTTAGTTATTTTGTGGAGCTCCACAGAATGAGATTTCATTAATAATGCATTTCATCTCATAGTAACAATCTGCTGCCTTTTTCTTCAGTGAAACAAGAAGGAATTTGTGACGATGCAGATTGTGCTGACTGTATTAAAGGGACTCTATCATTTTTGTAAGATCTTCCAGAACCACTTACATGTTGTGTTGATCATTTTGTATTTAGAAAACTAGTTTTGAGGTAATGTAGATTTATAGATTATGCTAATTAAGCATGCCATGCAGACACTTCCTGTCTTATCTCTACATCCACGTACTGACATTGCTCAGCAATGCATTTCCCACCTCCCCTAGCACTGACCTCCTGTCTTATCCCTACATTACATCCCCACTCACTGACACTGCTCAGCAATACATTACCCACCTCCCCTAGTACTGACTTCCTGTCTTATCCCTACATTATCCCCCACTCACTGACACTGCTCAGCAATGCATTACCCACCTCCCCTAGCACTGACTTCCTGTCTTATCTCTACATTAACTCCCCACTCACTGACACTGCTTAGCAATACATTACCCACCTCCCCTAGCACTGACTTCCTGTCTTATCCCTACATTATCCCCCACTCACTGACACTGCTCAGCAATGTATTTCCCACCTCCTCTAGTACTGACTTCCTGTCTTATCCCTACATTATCCCCCACTCACTGACACTGCTCAGCAATGCATTGCCCACCTCCCCTAGCACTGACTTCCTGTCTTATCTCTACATTAACTCCCCACTCACTGACACTGCTCAGCAATACATTACCCACCTCCCCTAGCACTGACTTCCTGTCTTATCCCTACATTATCCCCCACTCACTGACACTGCTTAGCAATGCATTCCCCTCCTCCCTTAGCACTGACTTCCTGTCTTATCCCTACATTACCCCCCACTCACTGACACTGCTTAGCAATGCATTTCCCTCCTCACTTAGCACTGACTTCCTGTCTTATCCCTACATTATCCCTCACTCCCTGACAGTACTCAGCAATCCATCACACCCCTCCCCTATCACTAACTCCCTGTTTAAGTCCTGCATCTCTGATTCACTGCATGCTACCAATCTCTGCCAGCCTGCTGCCATGGGTGTGGGGTGCACAGTGAACCAGAAACTAGATAGATAGATATGAGATAGAGATATAGATAGATATCTATGATATAGATAGATAGATAGATAGATAGATAGATAGATAGATAGATATGGATATATATGATATAGATGATAGGTATGATATAGATAGGTATGATATAGATAGATATGAGGTAGATTGATTGATTACACTGTTCTGTTTTGTGGGTTTTTGGTACGTCCACTTGATGCCATCTTTGGAGACCTCGCTATGATTCTAGGGATTTAAAGGGGTAGTAATACTTTGTTTTAACTTTATTTTATTTTGTAGGCATTAAAAAAACATGAAGAACGATATAAGTCTTATCTCTCAAACCTTTATGGTTTAAAAGATATTCACAAGCAAAGTTTCCCCTCCCGCCCCTTTTACCTAGTGTAAGCCATCTCTTCTCAGATGTGGCATCCAGTCCATAGACCAGACAGATAACAGCAGGGGACAATCTTCTTCCTATGAGAACAATGAAAGCCCTGCCCCCCTTGACAAGTTTTTCAGGTTTGTCCCTTATCTTAATTGAAGATTGTCCCTCTCTGCAGTCTACCTGGGCACCTCCCTTCTGATCTGGCCTAACAGGGGGGATACTTTGCTTGTGAATATCTCTTAAACCATAAAGGTTTGAGAGATAAGACTTATATCGTTCTTCATGTTTTTTTAATGCCTACAAAATAAAATAAAGATAAAACGAAGTATTACTATCCCTTTAAAACAGTAGGAATGTAGGGAATAATGATTCATCGGAGCTTCTCCACAATTTCATCCTTTTTCCTATGGAGTACTGTTCTAGAGTCAACCAACTGTACCATGGGTGGCAAAATGATTATTCCCATTGATATAAATGTGTGCAAAGCAATGTGTTGGAGAATTCTCCAGAATTAAAAGTGGAGCTTTCTCCTTAAAGGGATAGTAATGATTCATAATAAAAGCAGCTCTAATTAATCATCATAGTATTTGGACTTTGGAGAGTGTTATTTCAATTCTGTCAGAGTTGTAGTACAAGAGTAATTCAATGACAAAGTCTCCCCCTCGCGCCCCCTTTTACTGATGTAACACTGTTCAGCCAGAGCAGAAGGGAGGTGCCCTGGTAGACTTCAGAGAGGGACAATCTTCAATTAAGATAAGGGAAAAACCTGAAAAACTTGACAAGGGGGGCATGGCTTTCATTGTTCTCATAGGAAGAAGATTGTCCCCTTCTGTTATCTGTCTGGACTATGACCAGATTCCACATCTGAGAAGAGATGGCTTACACTAGGTAAAAGGGGCGGGAGGAGAAAATTTGCTTGTGAATATCTCTCAAACCATAAAGGTTTGAGAGATAAGACTTTTATCGTTCTTCATGTTTTTTTAATGCCTATAAAATAAAATAAAGATAAAACGAAGTATTGCTATCCCTTTAATTCAGGTTTGCAAATTTGAAAACTGCATTCCATGTCATGTTAGCCAAAAGACCAGCACATGTATAGTTAAAGTGATAGTAATGGTTCACAATAAACGCAGCTCCAATTAATCATCATAGTATTTGGGCCATGGAGAGTGTTATTTCAGTTCTTTTGTAGTTGTAGTACAAGAGTAATTGAATAATAAAGTATCCCCCTCCTGCCCCTTTTACTGAGGTAACACTGCTCAGCCAGAGCAGAAGGGAGGTGCCTAGGTAGATAACAGAGAGGGACAATCTTCAATTAAGATAAGGGAAAAACCTGAAAAAACTTGTCAAGGGGGGCAGGGCTTTCATTGTTCTCATAGGAAGAAGATTGTCCCCTTCTGTTATCTGTCTGGTCTGTGGACTGGATTCCACATCTAAGGAGTGGGGGCTTACACTAGGTAAAAGGGGAGGGAGGGGGAAACTTCATCAATCAATTACTCTTGTACTACAACTCTGACAGTATTGAAATTACACTCTCCATTGCCCAAATACTATGATGATTAATTTGAGCTAATTTTATTGTGAAATATTACTATCCCTTTAAGAAAATATTCACTCTTGTTTCCATATGGTAATTGCGGTACCCGTGCTTTACCAGTGGCATTTCATATGCTAATTAAGTTTTTCATTGATGTTTCATTTGATAAGTATTTTCAGTGATGTCATATGCTAATGAAGGTTATCAGTGATGTGTCATATGCTAATGCAGCTGTGTGCGGTACCAGAAGATTTTCACTCTCACTTTTCCCAGAAATAAAAGTGTGAATCTCTTCTAAACTATCTATCTTAAACATCATGTCTCATAAGCGGTTCTGAATGAAGTTTTCAAATGGGTTAAGAAAATTGAAGGTGATAGGTCCACTTTAAACTGTTAAAAGCTCCATTAAAATTTATGGTCATTTTGGAATGCTTATTTGTCCCCTGTGTGCAGTTGGTTTGCTCCAGTATTACTCCATTTTAGCTTACTGAGTACGGCCTAAGTGTCTTATACACAAAAGCGGAGCCATTTTGGAGTAAACCAACTGTGCCGTAGGGGAAGATAAAGAAAAACAAATCCAAAAACGCTTTTTGTATCTCTATCATTCAGCAGGTTAACATCCCACTATAAATCAGTGAGAACATACAACCCCCCCCCCACCCCATAGTGAAATTCTGGAGCGTACCAAGTGAACCACCTGGTAACAATTAAAGAGATAGTAATACTTTATTATTACTATCCTCCATATTGTAGATATTTGTAAAATAAAGAAATAGCCCCCAGGTTCATGTCTCAGACCTTTATGGTTTGAGAGATAATTGAAGGCAAAGTTCCCTCCTCCCTCCCCCTTCCCTGAAGTCAGCGTTGTACTGACTACAGGGGAAATCTGTCGTACGACAGGCTTGCGGCTCTGCAGCCGAGCCGAGATCCTGTTAGTGAAAAAGAATTATTTCACTGAAATGGTCTTCTACATGTGCTTGGTTTGTGCTTGGTTTGCAAGAACACATAGAAGACCGTTTCAGTGAAATCATTCTTTTTCACTAAAGCGATCTCGGCTCTGCTGCAGAGCCGCTGATGAAAGTCAGACCAGATATCCCTGCAGTCAGTACAATGCTGACTTCAGGGAAGGGGGAGGGAGGAGGGAGATGGGAGGGAGGAGATGAACCTGGGGGCTATTAACTTATTTTACAAATATCTACAATATGAGGGTTAGTAATACTAAAGTATTACTATCCCTTTAAATTCTACAATCACCACTGAATTATAGTCATATTAACCACTTGAATGCAAGTGAAGTCTCCAACGCATTGTGAAGCAATACATCTGACACCTTCAGCACCCAAGGTGTTTAAAGCCACATTTTAATTTTCATTTTTTCCCTTTACATGCAGTTGGATGGCCCCCGAAGTGAACATGTTTTTTTTATCTTGAGCCCTAATTTTTCAATTAAATGCACGCGGAAATGAAATTAATAAAACGAGTTGGGAATTCGGTGTAATTATAATTATCAGAGTTTCGAGGTGTTATTTTTATCTCTTGTTCTCTATGATAATTCATTTTCCCATCATTAAAACACATAATTGTCTTCTCTTTGTTCACCAGGGAAGATAAAGGGAGTTACTCATATCACAGAACCGTTTCCACTTTCTGTCTTGTAATAATCTTGTTCAAGTACTTACATAGTGTAATGATGATTATTCCACTGACGCTGATATGAAAGAGATAACGAGAGGAATGTACAGAAATTCCAGACGGCGTACTTTTGGCTTTGTAATCATGCTCATGCACTTCGGGTGTGCTCTGGAGAGTATGATCACTTCTGTGCAGGGACGTCTTGCTGCTCTGTAGCCGTTAATGTGAGGCCATCTCGTCCAAATGTAATTTTAGATCAGCTTATTTTGCTGCCACCTTCTAAAGCAAAGGTAGGCAACGTTTGACTTTCCAGATGATCTCTATTTACCTTCCTCTAGACTGTAAGCTCTTGCGAGCAGGGCCGTCTGATTCTTTTGTTTTCCATGTTCCGTTTGTACTATTTAATATCTCAGTATGTCTGTTCCCTAATATACAGTGCTACAGAATAAGGTGGCGCTATATAAATAACTAGTTGAAGAGCCCGTTACACGGGCCACAGTGCCACTGCCAGCCGGTCGCGGGGCAGTCATTTGCAGTAGAGACTGCCCACGCCACGACTGATACAGAGCTGGGTGCTCCTTCAGAGCGTCCAGCTCTGTATCAGCCACAGCGCAGGTAGTCTCTACTGTGCATGACTGCGTCGTTACACACGTTTTAGCGAATTATTATATACTAGTGTAAAAGCCTGTGTACACAGGCCAAGGTCTGGGTAATTTTAAGAAGCTGCTACCTCACTACTCCACGTGATGCGGTCTTGCGTCGCCTCACTCACGTGATGCAAGAATGCTCAGTAGAGACCGCCCGAATGCAGGCAGTCTCTACTGCACATGACTGCAGTGTGACAAACATCCTAGCAAATTATTATATAGGATGATGTGAGTATTAGTCTTCAACAGCTTAGGATCAGAAGGGTTTATATCCCTGTTCTAGACATAAGTAAGATAGAGATTGGGCTCATTTGTAGGGCACTCAGCTGGTATGCTTTTCAGGATATGCTCTAAAGAATATGACTGTGTTAGTGCATACCACCTCACACAGTCGTCTGGTATTCACTAGAGAATATGATCGTGGTAGTGCATACAAACTCACACACTCTGCTTCTATGCACTTCCGGGTATGCACTAGAGAATATGGTCATGCTAATGGATACCAGCTCACACACTCCACTGGTATGCACTTCAGGGTATGCACTAGAGAATGTGATTGCTTTAGTGCATATTAGCATGCACATTTGCCCTATATTTAATTCAGGGTATGCACTAGAGAATATAATAGCTTTAGTACATACCAGCACACACTCCACCAGTATACATGTTAGGTTTTGCACTAGAGAGTTTGATGGCTTTAGTGTATACCAGCACGCACTCAACCTGTATACACGTCAGGGTATGCACTAGAGAATATAATAACTTTAGTACATACAAGCACACACTCCACCAGTATACATGTTAGGTTTTGCACTAGAGAGTTTGATGGCTTTAGTGTATACCAGCATGCACTCAACCTGTATACACGTCAGGGTATGCACTAGAGAATAAGATACTTTTTGTGTATATCAGCACACACTCCGCTGGTATGCACTAGAGAATATGATGGCATTACTGCATACCAGCACACACTCTTCCAGTGTGCACTTCAGGTTTTGCACTATGATCACTTTAGTGTATACTAGCATACACTCACTTTAGGGTATGCACTGCACACTATGATGGCTTTAGTACAGACATCTTACACACTGATGGAGCTAAAGGATAGTTATCACATTTTGCGGTATACTTCTAAGGGGAAAGTTAGTAAAACTGCTCCTTTCAGCCATCCAGGAGGATCGGAAAGCTGTGCCACTTGACTTCACTTGAGCACAATCTGGAAGAATGTTGCTTACAGGAGCGGACTCCTGGGCTGCATATGTTTTCAAGCCCTGATACAGCGTGTCTGTGGGGACAGTCATCACGTTTTCTTAGTGCGATTTGGACATTTGGCGTTGTGTGTGTCTTATGTAGTCTATGTGTGTTGTTTGTAGTGCGTGCGTGTGTATTGTGTTTGCATAGGTAGTGAGTGTGCGATAGAGCATGTGTCTGTTTGTAGAGCATGTGATAGAGTGTGTGTGTATACTGTGTGTGTGTAGAGTGTTTATGGAGTGTGTAGAGTGTGTGTAGATTCTGTGTGGTTTGTGTGTGTAGAGTATGTATGTCGAGTGTATGTGTGTGTGTTTGTGTGTATAGATTGTGTGTGGTGTGTCTGTGTGTGTTCACTGTAGCCTCTGCATCTACTTGCACAGATTTCAACATGAGTCTGGCCACTCCTGTCAAAATCACACCCCATGCTTACGTCAATGGGACAGGCAGTATAGAGGAGATTTGCATAATGTTTATAAATCAAACAACCCACCCCCACCCAAAAAAAGTCCCATGCAGTTGTGTTCATGACTAAATAAACATAGAATCTTATACGTGCCAGTACTAATAGGTTTAAAAAAATGGAAAAGAGTATTTACATGTAACACTGTTTTACCCTGACATCCAGATAAATCCAGAAAGGAGACAATGGGCGGGATGCGGGAAACATGCACAAACGCTATTTCCAGTGTGAAAACCACGATTGAAAAGGTTTTCCCGTGATTTTGTTGAATTGCGCGTTTAAAATCAAGATTATAAATATATACGTATGTGTGTGTATACACACACGCTCATTCATATGCACACTTACATAAACAGACATACAATCACACACATACATACACAACACAACATGTACACACATGTATCATACTTATTCATATCAGATCAACTTGTTTTATTAAATGTGTTCCTTTAACCCCTTAACGACCCTTGACGGTCATAGTACATCATGGGTAGATCTGAGTTAACGACCCATGACGTACTATGACTGCTGCACGCTGTTCGGGGAGTCTAGAACCCCGGAAATAACAAAACAAAACAAAAAAAAAATGCTCCCTGGTCTTTAAGTGACCACGATGCGCCGAGTGGCTGGTCGTTAAGGGGTTAAAATATTATTACTCCGGGCACTGGAGACTATAAAGAGTCCTTTTCTTTCTTGGACGAGTACAACCAACATATTGGTACTTAAACCCAGAAACACCAAATGTAGATTTTATTCCTGAAACCCTCTTAGTTATAATTAATCCTTCCATTGCTTCCGTCCTCACACAACTTTCCTACCAGCCTCTCCCGTTCACCTCCCCTTGCAGACGTGCTGTGTCTCTAGGTGAGGGCTCTTGTACACAACATCTGTCTGGTTTCTCCTGGCGCCCATGTGCGCTTTGGCAAATCAGTCCATCTGCTCAAAGGAAAACATTACACAGGGATTTTATGGGCTTTTTCCAAACGTGCTGTCATAGTAAACGTGCAGAAGTGTGGATCTGTGACTTTTAATACAGAGGAGATCAGTGTTTGTGTCCTGTATACTTCAGTTCTGCTGGTTACAGCATTTTAGACTCCCTTTTTTCCGAAGGAAGCTAAAGAAAAGCAGCCCCCCAACCGCCCCAACAAACCTAACCACCTCAACCTCACCAACAATTACCCCACGGATAGTCAGTTGTTAGACCTCCAACCATTGACTTGTTGGAATGATGGGAGTTGTGATCCCAGTAGCTACAACAACTTCTGTCCTACACTAAAGCTGGGAACCCAAATCAAAGGTATATGGAGGCGCTACAGTTTTCCCACACCAAAAGGATTTTCAAGGGCAACTTCCTTTTACAACCCGGAGTCTTGCAACCTTTCACTCTCTTAGGAGTCCACACTCTCTTCTCACGCTCGTTCCACAGTACAGTATAGATAGAGCTCAGCGCTGACTTCCTTGAGGGGATGCCCTATAATCATACAAAATGTATATGCATGGTATCTAGAAACATACAACGCATAGCGATCACAGGGTAGATAATATATGAAAAGTAGATATAAACTATATATATATATATATATATATATATATATAAAGTTCCATAGTGGATAGCACTCACTCCAACCAATCTTAATGCCCAGGTGCACAATCCCTTAAACTGAATAGGTAGTGAAGAATAGACTGGGCAGCACCCGTGGGACTTGAAAATAAATTTATTGATCAATATAACACAAAATTCTGGTCAACGTTTCGGTCCAATTCGGACCTTTCTCAAGACGTCTTGAGAAAGGTCCGAATTGGACTGAAACGTTGACCAGAATTTTGTGTTATATTGATCAATAAATTTATTTTCAAGTCCCACGGGTGCTGCCCAGTCTATTCTTCACTAAATATATATATATATATATATATATATATATATACACTCACATATATATATATATATATATATATACACGGAGCCAATACATAGCTTAGAAAAAGAGTTTATTTAGACATTTGCTGACATACAAAGCAGCATTACAGCAATATAAATTTTATAAAACATAAAAGTACGAATTAAAGTACATACATAGATAATTTGTTGCCACCTATACAGCCACAAAAGTTCCCGGCCAGGAAAAGTTGCATCCAACTACGCATTTCACATGGGAGTGCTTTATCAAGTTCTTGGTAAGCAACAAATTATCCATGTATGTATTTTAATTCATACTTTTATGTTTTATATGTTTTATGAAATTTATATTGCTATAATACTGTTTTGTATGTCAGCAAATGTCTAAATAAACTCTTTTTCTAAGCTGTATTGTATATTGGTTCCATATATATATATATATATATATATATATATATATATATACTTTTCATATATTATCTACCCTGTGATTGCTATCCATTGTATGTTTCTAGATATTGTACATATACATTTTGTATGTTTATAAGACATCCCCTCAATTAAGTCAGAGCCGAGTTCTATCTGTACTGAAAAGCTGGGAACCCAGCAGCTCGAAACAAAGCAACGGTCACTCACAATTGTCCCGGCAACTGTCCACATCATCTAACACCAGCCAATGAATGGCTCTTGTTGTTTACTCCTGTCATATGCTATTGTGATTCTGTTCTGGGCAGTGAAGGGCTTCTCAGTGCAGTAGAGACCTGTCTAGTATTCAGTGGGATAAAAGCCCAACTCAAATCAATTGCCTTGTGCATATGACACTTCTTTTATTTCTCAGAGCACTGGTGGCCAACATGTTGCTCTCCAGTTAAAAAAAAAAATGCATTTTGACTTCATAGAACCGCATCCAATTTTCCTATTTTCGTATGATCATCTCTAAAAAGGTTCACATTAATTTGTCTGTCCATCGGTCTGTCTGTCTCCTTCTCCATTTTTTCCCCACATGAGATATGTTTTACTTTATAGTTGGAAACTTTTACTTTAGAGAGCCGTTCCAATGGTGGAATGTTTAAAAGGAAAAGTAGTCTTAAAGGGATAGTAATACTTCATTTTATCTGTATTTTATTTTGGAGGCATTAAAAAAAACATGAAGAACGATATAAGTCTTATATCTCAAACCTTTATGGTTTGAGAGATATTCACAAGCAAAGTTTCCCGTCCCGCCCTTTTTACCTAGTGTAAGCCACCTCTTCTCAGATGTGGAATCCAGTCCATAGACCAGATAGATAACAGAAGGGGACAATCTTCTTCCTGTGAGAACAATGAAAGCCCTGCCCCCCTTGACAAGTTTTTCAGGTTTTTCCCTTATCTTAATTGAAGATTGTCCCTATCTGCAGTCTACCTGGGCACCTCTCTTCTGATCTGGCTGAGCAGTGTTACATCAGTAAAAGGGGTGGGAGGGGGATACTTTATCATTCAATTACTCTTGAACTACAACTCTGACAGTATTGAAATAACACTCTCCAAGGTCCAAATACTATGATGATTAATTAGAGCTGCTTTTATTGTGAAACATTACTATCCCTTTAAAGGGACTTCTTAGCATGGAATATTTAAGATTTTAATTGTCATCGTTTTGGTCCCTGTTGGACCTTTGCTCAATACAATAACAAAGCGTAAATTGTATTGTTTTATAGCTTGTCCTCTCCGCACAAGGCACCTAATGACGGAGTGACGTCACTCATGTTTAATTGGGGTGCCGGCTGCAGATGATGTCACCCTCTTTTTGTGATGGGCAACCATGAGTATACAAACGTAATCTACACTCAGATATATTTTGAGGAGTCTTCAAGTTTAGGATACTTATCTGTGTATCAGAGAAATTTGGTTAGATATGGTGGATTTAATCGCCTGTGAATATTACTTTGGATTCATAATCCAATCTGATTGAGTTAGAATCTAAGGAGTATATTCTATAAAATGTGAAGATTAGATTAGGACTCGTTTTGTTCCATTCTATTTGGAAGAATAACTTACTGTAACTGTATATATTTCTAGGATTGGTGATCTCTTCCAATTTACAGTCCCGTTTTTGATTATCATCAGCAAGTATTATCATACTTTTTATTTTATTTTGATTTTAAGGTCTACATGATAAATGTTAAATTTCGCTAAGGTATGTTTGTCAGAAGGCTTCATGTGCACTAGAGACGACTGTGTGCGCTGCAGTCATGCGCAGTAGAGACGGCTGTGCACGCTACAGTCGTGCGCAGTAGAGACTGCCCGCACTGCGGATGATACGGAGCGGGACGCTCCAAATTCAGACCGGAGTCCTGTCTGCGCACCTTCCTGGGACCAAGCTGATGTTTCCGCGTAGAGGGGAGTTGCCCATCATTTTGGAACTGGACCGCCCTTTTGGGTGGGATTAGTCTAATATTTATGCACTATATTTAGGCACTAGAGACCTAAAACGCGATGCTTCTGAGCGGTGACTAGCCGTAGAACAGGCCATTGTGCTGTTTGTCCGTTCTTAGAAGCCTCTCACATTTTGTGTGTATGTCACCCTGTTAGTCACAAGACCCACGAGCTCCTGCACAAGAAGTAACATAGATACAAGACATCATGATTATTGGGAAGCTTCACACACTCACCACAGAGCATGCAAATCCAAGACAGTTTACATTCTAAGCCCCCCAATGTAAAGGGTTACTGTGGTACACCTACAGGAGGTAAAATTATATCTAGATATACCAGAATCCTACCTACATACATTGTGCTTTTAAAATGTTAGTAATGACCACAAAAAAGTTTTTGCATTTAGAAGAGCTTAAAAAGCTGAGTTAAATGCAAAAAAACATATCTCTCAAACCGAAATGGTTTGAGAGATACAGGTGTTTGAGAAGTGCTGCGATCTCGTTATTTACCATGAATCCCTTCATTAGAATAGTCTAAAACGTGTGCTTGAAAACCAGGCACACGTTTTAGACTATTCCAGTGAAGGAATTTGTGGTAAATAACGAGACTGCGGCATTTCTCAAGCACCTCTGTGTCGGCCGACACTGATCTCCTGCTGACAGCTTTACAGCTGTCAGTAGGAGAGATCAAACTTTAAACGCCCGTATCTCTTAAACCATAGCGGTTTGAGAGATATTTTTTTTTGCATTTATCTCAGCTTTTTAAGCTCTTCTAAATGCAAAAAAAAACTTTTTTGTGAACATTACTAACACTTTAAAAGAGTTAACCCTTGGAGTCCCAGAGGTGTGTCCATTACATTGCGTAGCACGCTAAAGGTTTGAAAGCCAATTTCCTATAAGAAAAGTACCTATTTAACTAATCAGATAGACAGGGTGAGCAGAAGAAGTTACTGGAGCTGCGTTCTTCATTGCAGATCATTTTACATTGATTTGCATTTGTTGGCCATTTTTCAGGAATCATTGATTACGCCTGTGTGTATCATATTTATTTTGATAATGATGCTTCAAACAGGCCATTAGCAAGTTTGGAACAAGTTTGCCTTGTAAAAAAAGACTGATTGTCTTGTGTTTTATGAAGACAAAGAAGCTGATGTGAAAAGCGGTGGAGAGATTCTGGGGCTGATCAAGTGTGTCATAGCAATGCTTTGGAGACCTCTAGCATTCAGGAGTTTTAAAGCCAGATTTAACCCAATTAGTGCCGGGGGGTATACAATGCATTGTAAAGCAATTTGTTACATACCCCTCTGGCATTCAAAGGTTTAAAGGATTAGTAATGTCTTTGTGAAACAAAACAAAATATTGTAGCTATTAAAAAAATAAACGAAATGACCCCTGTCCCATCTCTCAAACCTTTATGGTTTGGGAGATACAACATTTTAAAGTTTCCTCCTCACTGATGTCAGTGTAAAGCACTAGCGTAACTATAGGGGTCGCAACCGCGACCGGGCCCGTCACTGCAGGGGCCCGGCTGCCCTCTGCAACCCCCTACTCCTGGCGCCGCAATCTCCCTCTGGTGCTCTAGTAATGCATAGCGCTGGGAGATGACATCATCTTCCAGCGCTCTGCATTACAGAAGAGGACAGCGCAGGAGCACGTCGTGCCAGCCCGTCTATCCTGCCACCCCACTGGACCACCAGGGATTGGGAGGTAGGAAATGGAGGCATTGTGGAGGGCCAGGGGGCCAATGTGTTTGGGGGTTGGGGGGCCCATGGCACTTCTTGCACCAGGGCCGGGACCGTTCTAGTTATGCCTCTGCTGTAAATCTGACAGAAGGAGATTTGTATCAGCTGACTCGAAGCAGCTCTTCAGCAGAGCCTAAACACTGAAATCTAAAAAGAAATACTTAATTTGAAAGGTCTACAAAGTGTGCTTGCAAACCAGACACACTTTGTAGACTGTTCCAATAAAGTATTTTTATATTTTGGTATTACGGCTCTGCTGAAGAGCTGCCTGCCGGTCCCGGGACCAGGATCTCCTGCTATCAGCTAGACGCTGACATCAGGGAAAGGGGAGGGAGGGGGAACCTTAGAATGTTCTATCTCTCAAACCATAAAGGTTTGAGAGATGGGACTGGGATGATTTAGTTTATTTTTTTTTAATAGCTTCAATATTCAATATTACTGTCCCTTTAATAAAATCAACTGGATGTTTTATTCGTCCCTGTAGTACAATTGGTTTGGTCTAGACTTGCGCCTCCCTTCATTTGGCTTAAAGGGATAGTTATACTTAAAATGTAAAAAAATATATATTGCTGTGTGTGTCTCACTGAGTATGCGTATACCCTCTTGTACCTTACAGTGTTTTGCTATATAGCAGACAGTCTGAGGCTACATTGGGTAGGAAACACTGGAGGCGTGCTTGGCTGTCTCCTGCATTATCAAGTGAATTCTTTATCTGGTTTGGTAACACTATATATATATCTGGAAATGGAAAATAGCAGACGGAAATATCAGCCCAGGCGGGGCCTCCTGTGTGCAGTCTGCTTCATTTAGACATGTGATTTGTGCCACAGACCCGGCTGCATTAGCAGGTCTGCGGATGGAGCACTGTGCACACGACAGTTGACCCTTTGAGTGCCAGAGGGGTACACAACGTATTGCAAAACAATGCATTGTATACGCCACTGGCATTCAAAGGGGTAAGTACAGATCAGGGCTGCACTGTCAGAGTGAAGAGAGCATTGATATAAAGTGATAGACACAGTGGTACTTTTCAGGGTGCGTTAGATGAGGGGTACACAAACTGTGAGGCTGTGTCAGCAGATTTATTGGGGGGGGGGTTGTATTGTGGCAGGTACTGTAGACTGTGGCGCAATGCATTGCAGACCTCTCTGGAGTTCAAGAGGTTAAACACCCCATTTAAATTAGTGAGATCTTGTGAAATATTTATTTCTCACTTGTGGTGCAAAGGACTTAAACCAGTATTGCTATGCTGGTGGATAAAACACCCCATAAAGTCACATGCATTATGTATATATATATATATATGTGTGTCTGTCTGTCTGTCTATCTAGCTCATATTTATCTATCTATCTATCTATCTATCTATCTATCTATCTATCTATCTATCTATCACCTATCTGTCTATCTATCTATCTATCTATCTATCTATCTATCTATATCATACCTATCTGTCTGTCTGTCTATCTATCTATCTATCTCATATCTATCTATCTATCTATCTATCTATCTATCTATCTATCTATCTCATATCTACCTACCTACCTACTAATCTCATATATATCTGTCTGTCTGTCTGTCTGTCATCTACCTATCTATTCTTCTCGGCTTAATACAAATAAAAATTATTTAATAAGCGTAACATTCTGACCCCCTGGGGAAGCCATTATTAGGAACAATGAAATCTGGTTCCCCAGAGGGCCGAAATGTTAAGCTTATTAAAACCTGTTTATTTGTATTAAGCTGAGGAGTGTTTGTATTTGATAAGTCCCACTGAAATAACAGAGCACTCGCAAATGTGGACTGATTTGGTGCCCCTCAGCTAAAACAATATATATAGTAACAGTATTGGCACAGCGTTGCCTGTACGTTAACCCTTTGAGTGGCACTGGGGTATGCAACACATTGCTTTACATATGTGTAGAAGGCACATCTCCAATATGCACAAATGTATTTTTACCATCATATCCCCGTCAATCCACCACCAATCCACTGTCATCTCCATCAATCCGCCATGACTTTAACAGTTGTACAGTTTTACACTGAACACTTTAACAATGGCTTATTTACATATGGAAATACAGGATAATGAGCCATTATCATATTCATGTGGGTGTGTATATATGTTAATGTGACTCTTCGCCACATCCACTAAACACTGATAGCTGCCTCTGCTGTCCGAGTTCACAGTCTCAACTTCACCTTCCTGAGGTTTGTGATGTTGGGAACTCCCTGTAGTTTCTTATGTAGTAACAGCCGTCATTGAATAACAAGAATGTAAGGGTGTCATACTGCTGGTGATGTGGAATGAATGTATAATGGATGTGTAAGGGATGTGTAATGGATGTGTAAGGGATGTGTAATGGATGTGTAAGGGATGTGTGATGGATGTGGAAGGGATGTATAATGGATGTGTAAGGGATGTGTGATGGATGTGTAAGGGATGTGTAATGGATGTGTAAGGGATGTGTGATGGATGTGGAAGGGATGTGTAAGGGATGTATAATGGATGTGTGATGGATGTGTAAGGGATGTGTGATGGATATGGAAGGGATGTATAATGGATGTGTAAGGGATGTGTGATGGATATGGAAGGGATGTATAATGGATGTGTAAGGGTTGTGTGATGGATGTGTAAGGGATGTGTAAGGGATGTGGAAGGCAGGGCTCAAAATTTCCACTCTCCACTAGCCAATGGTGAGTGAAAATGTAGCCCTGGTGAGTAGAAATTCAGCCCTGGTGGGTATGTTATGTCTTGCAGTGGTGAGTAACTTTTCAGGTCTGGCTAGTAGCAAAGGACTTATAATTATAAGCCCTGTGGAAGGGATGTGTAAGGAATGTGTGATGGATATGGAAGGGGTGTATAATGGATGTGTAAGGAATGTGTGATGGATATGGAAGGGGTGTATAATGGATGTGTAAGGAATGTGTGATGGATATGTAAGGGATGTGTGATGGATATGGAAGGGGTGTATAATGGATGTGTAAGGGTTGTGTGATGGATATGGAAGGGATGTATAATGGATGTGTAAGGAATGTGTGATGGATATGTAAGGGATGTGTGATGGATATGTAAGGAATGTGTGATGGATATGTAAGGGATGTGTGATGGATATGTAAGGGATGTGTGATGGATATGGAAGGGGTGTATAATGGATGTGTAAGGGTTGTGTGATGGATGAGGAAAGGGATGTGGAAGGGATGTATAATGGATGTGTGATGGATATTTAAGGGGTGTATAATGGATGTGTAAGGAATGTATGATGGATATGTAAGGGATGTATAATGGATGTGTAAGGGATGTGTAATGGATATGTAAGGGATGTATAATGGATGTGTAAGGGATGTGTAATGGATATGTAAGGGATGTGTGATGGATATGTAAGGGATGTGTGATGGATATGGAAAGGATGTGGAAGGGATGTATAATGGATGTGGAAGGGATGTATAAGGGATGTGTAAGGGATGTGTAAGGGATTTGTAAGGGATGTGGAAGGGATGTGTGATGGATGTGGAAGGGTTGTGTGATGGATGTGTAAGGGATGTGTGATGGATATGGAAGGGATGTATAATGGATGTGTAAGGGATGTGGAAGGGATATTTAATGGATGTGTAAGGGATGTGGAAGGCAGGGCTCAAAATTTCCACTCTCCACTAGCCAATGGCGAGTGAAAATGTAGCCCTGGTGAGTAGAAATTCAGCCCTGGTGGGTATGTTATGTCTTGCAGTGGTGAGTAACTTTTCAGGTCTGGCTAGTAGCAAAGGACTTCAAATTATAAGCTCTGTGGAAGGGATGTGTAAGGAATGTGTGATGGATATGGAAGGGGTGTATAATGGATGTGTAAGGAATGTGTGATGGATATGGAAGGGGTGTATAATGGATGTGTAAGGAATGTGTGATGGATATGGAAGGGGTGTATAATGGATGTGTAAGGAATGTGTGATGGATATGGAAGGGATGTGTGATGGATATGGAAGGGGTGTATAATGGATGTGTAAGGGTTGTGTGATGGATATGGAAGGGATGTGGAAGGGATGTATAATGGATGTGTAAGGAATGTGTGATGGATATGTAAGGGATGTGTGATGGATATGGAAAGGATGTGGAAGGGATGTATAATGGATGTGGAAGGGATGTATAAGGGATGTGTAAGGGATTTGTAAGGGATGTGGAAGGGATGTGTGATGGATGTGTAAGGGTTGTGTGATGGATGTGTAAGGGATGTGTGATGGATATGGAAGGGATGTATAATGGATGTGTAAGGGATGTGGAAGGGATATGTAATGGATGTGTAAGGGATGTGGAAGGCAGGGCTCAAAATTTCCACTCTCCACTAGCCAATGGCGAGTGAAAATGTAGCCCTGGTGAGTAGAAATTCAGCCCTGGTGGGTATGTTATGTCTTGCAGTGGTGAGTAACTTTTCAGGTCTGACTAGTAGCAAAGGACTTCAAATTATAAGCCCTGTGGAAGGGATGTGTAAGGAATGTGTGATGGATATGGAAGGGGTGTATAATGGATGTGTAAGGAATGTGTGATGGATATGGAAGGGGTGTATAATGGATGTGTAAGGAATGTGTGATGGATATGGAAGGGATGTGTGATGGATATGGAAGGGGTGTATAATGGATGTGTAAGGGTTGTGTGATGGATATGGAAGGGATGTGGAAGGGATGTATAATGGATGTGTAAGGAATGTGTGATGGATATGGAAGGGATGTGTGATGGATATGTAAGGAATGTGTGATGGATATGTAAGGGATGTGTGATGGATATGTAAGGGATGTGTGATGGATATGGAAGGGGTGTATAATGGATGTGTAAGGGTTGTGTGATGGATGTGGAAGGGATGTGGAAGGGATGTATAATGGATGTGTGATGGATATGTAAGGGGTGTATAATGGATGTGTAAGGAATGTATGATGGATATGTAAGGGATGTATAATGGATGTGTAAGGGATGTGTAATGGATTTGTAAGGGATCTGGAAGAGATGTGTGATGGATATGGAAGGGATGTGTAATGGATGTGTAAGGGATGTGTAATGGATTTGTAAGGGATCTGGAAGAGATGTGTAAGGGATGTATAATGGATGTGTAAGGGATGTGTGATGGATATGGAAGGGATGTGTAATGGATGTGAAAGAGATATGTGATGGATGTGGAAGGGATGCGTTCACCACTTGGCTTCCCTCCCTCCCATTCTCCACTCTGTGTCTGTCTGTCTTTCTCACTCCCATTAGCTACTCTGTGTCTGTCTTTCTCCCTCCCTTTCACCGTTGTGCCCCTCCCATTCTCCACTCTGTGTCTGTCTTTCTTCCTCCCATTCTCTACTCTGCCAATCTTATTCGCCACTTTGTGTCTGTCTTTCTCCCTCCCACCCATTATCCACTCTGTGTCTGCCCCCCCCCATTCGCCACTTTGTGTCTGTCTTTCTCCCTCCCACCCATTATCCACTCCGTGTCTGCCCCCCCCATTCACCACTCTGTGTCTGTCTTTCTCCCTCCCTCCCATTATCCACTCTGTGTCTGCCCCCACCATTCGCCGCTCTGTGTCTGTCTTTCTCCCTCCCATTATCCACTCTGTGTCTGTCACCCCCCACCATTCGCCACTCTGTGGCTGTCTTTCTCCTCCCTCCCATTATCTACTTTGTGTCTTTCTTTCTCAGAAATGGGCAGGGTCTATGCCCCCCTGGCCATTCCTGTCAAAATAACACCCATGCTTGCACCGATAGTACAGGCAGTATAGAGGAGATTTGTATAACTCCTCCTTACTGCCGCTCCTGTGTGTATTTCCTGAGAGAGACATAAATTAAGTCACATGATGACACAGTGAAGCATGGACACACTGACACACACACACACACACACACACACACACACACCTGCTGACATAGTTTGGTGTTATACTTTGTAGGGCAATTTACCGACACTGTTACCATTTTCCTGCCTATCTTGTCCCCCATCCCCTCTGTCTGGTGCCATATGGAGCCTATGTTTTGTGGCAAGTTACTGGCCCCATGTTGTCCCCTTTAGACGTGGTTGGATGTGTCCTCTGTGGCACTTCACCCTCCTCTTGCCGGTTGTGACTTGGCACCACGCCACAATGACGTGTACTGCAAGTGAGCCCAACCACAGATTTCTCTGCTGTAACCTTCTTTAACCATTTCAATGGCAGTGGGGTGGGCAACACATTGTAAATGATTGTGTTGTGTACCCCTCTGGCAGTGAAAGGGTTACCTTGTACCATCCATCACTGGAAATCCTAGTGGCTGGTGGAACACACCACACCCTGCAAACAACTGGTACTGAATCTTGTGCTAGTGGTGATCATTTTATGAATAGTGGATGGGAATCAGTGTGAATGCACTTCGGAAGAGATTGTGGAGCGGCACAACTTTGAATGTATGGGTGTACTTACACAATATAATTGTTGAGCGGAGTAGGTATTCAAATTTGTCCTTGCCTTTCAGCGGAGGGTGAAATAAGCATTTGATATGATACACATTGAAGCACAGAGTGTGATAACTCTGCTCCTACATATGCGGCTACAACAGGAGGGAGAGGGTGCTGAGAGGTACCACAAGTGTAGTTAATGGGACGTGTGGAGTGAATAGAAGGGGGGAGGCTGAAGATTATGTGGACTTTGGTGCAGATTCACATACAGAGCTGGAGCTATGTTTAATAAGGGCAAAGAAGTGTTATTTACAGCTATAGCAGTGCGTGGATATGTTTAGCATTGAAAGTGTTAATATGTACAGATGCCCGTGTATAATAAAGCTGCACCCATTGTAAGTCCACTGCAGGATGACGGCCTCATCAGCAAGCTGTGGGTATGGACCGTAATCTGGTCCAATGCGGGTTGGCAGATGTTTGACCCTGAGGTTTGATCAGATTCCACAACTGGTGCATAAACGGAGCTATCTCAATATATATATATATATATATATATATATATATATATATATATATATATATGTATAATATTCCAGGATTTGCAGTGAGGCCTGCATTTCCCAGAATACCATAGGTTAAGCACAAGAACGCTGTTAGCATGTTGATTGTGTATCACAGCTTGGTGCTATGCAGAGGAATGTGGTGCAGAAATGTATTTTTAGCTGCTGGTAGGGAGGGTGCTGGGAAGTCCAGCAGTGAGTGGATCCACCGTGGAGCCTAAGCAGAGTGTTACCATGGATATACATTGCTTAGTAGCCGAGAGGGAAGATGAGGCTTCTGATCAGCTGTAGGGAATCCCCAGTCCCCCCAGCCACATCTTAATACTTTGTTTATGAGCTGTAACTAAAAGCACTCACCCATGCCGCTCTGCACTATACAACTGTTTATACCACATCAAGAACTAATGGTCTGTTTAATACAGTGGTGGTCTTCAGCCCGGCAGCAATAGGTGGTCTCTAACTTCATTAACTGTTTAACCCTTTGTGTGCCAGAGGGGGTACGCAGAGCATTCTAAAGCAATGTGTTGCGTACCCCTCTGGCACTCAAAGGGTTAAGGACCCGAGATGTGTGAAATGCGTTGTTCATCCGTTTGGTCCTTAAGGAGACAGAAAATAAACCTGCTTAGACTCACCATCCTTTTGAAACTGAGCAAACTTATCGAGGAGCAATGTCTAAAACTGAAGTAAATGTTTGTAAACTGTAAGGAATGAGTAGTATGTTATTTATTGTGTTTATATAGAAATTTTTTTTTTTTTTACCAGGAAGAATACATTGAGATTTCAAGTATGTCCTGGAGAGTTTACAGTAAAGAGTTACATATTTACATAAATAGAGAAACATTTTATATATATATATATATATATATATATATATATATATATATATATATATATATATATATATACACATAGACATAGACATACATACTAAAATTATATACAATTACGTAATGTTTATTGGTATAAAGAAGAAATTAGTTTTTGTGATTTTAGACTGGGAGAAAATCTGATTTTTTTCGGGCAGGTTATTCCACATTTTTGGAGTTCTGAAGGAGAAGTCAGACTGTCAGGCTTTTTTTTTTGTAGTGTGCAATAGTCAGTGAGTTGTTAGTAGTGGAGGTTATAGTTATTATGGAGATCTGCAGTGATCATACTGCTCAGGTAGTGTGGAATAGTCAGTGAGTTGTTACTAGTGGAGTGGAGGTTATAGTTAGTATGGAGATCTGGAGTGATCATACTGCTCAGGTAGTGTGGAATAGTCAGTGAGTTGTTAGTAGTGGAGGTTATAGTTAGTATGGGGATCTGGAGT
This sequence comes from Rhinophrynus dorsalis, assembly GCA_037306005.1. Classification (NCBI taxonomy): domain Eukaryota; kingdom Metazoa; phylum Chordata; class Amphibia; order Anura; family Rhinophrynidae; genus Rhinophrynus; species Rhinophrynus dorsalis. The sequence goes on from CM074723.1 coordinate 22,515,425, forward strand.
GATCATACTGCTCAGGTAGTGTGGAATAGTCAGTGAGTTGTTAGTAGTGGAGGTTATAGTTAGTATGGGGATCTGGAGTGATCATACTGCTCAGGTAGTGTGGAATAGTCAGTGAGTTGTTAGTAGTAGAGTGGAGGTTATAGTTAGTATGGAGATCTGGAGTGATCACACTGCTCAGGTAGTGTGGAATAGTCAATGAGTTGTTAGCAGTGGAGTGGAGGTTATAGTTAGTATGGAGATCTGGAGCCATCGTACTGCTCAGGTAGTGTGGAATAGTCAGTGAGTTGTTAGTAGTGGAGGTTATAGTTAGTATGGAGATCTGGAGTTATCATACTGCTCAGGTAGTGTGGAATAGTCAGTGAGTTGTTAGTAGTGGAGGTTATAGTTAGTATGGAGATCTGGAGTGATCACACTGCTCAGGTAGTGTGGAATAGTCAGTGAGTTGTTACCAGTGGAAGTTATAGTTAGTATAGAGATCTGGAGTGATCGTACTGATCAAGTAGCGTGGAATAGTCAGTGAGTTGTTAGTAGTGGAAGTTATAGTTAGTATGGAGATCTGGAGTAATCATACTGCTCAGGTAGTGTGGAATAGTCAGTGAGTTATTAGCAGTGGAAGTTATAGTTAGTATAGAGATCTGGAGTGATCGTACTGATCAAGTAGCGTGGAATAGTCAGTGAGTTGTTAGTAGTGGAAGTTATAGTAAGTATGGAGATCTGGAGTGATCATACTGCTCAGGTAGTGTGGAATAGTCAGTGAGTTGTTAGTAGTGGAGCAGAGGTTATAGCTAGTATGGAGATCTGGAGTGATCATACTGCTCAGGTAATGTGGAATAGTCAGTGAGTTGTTAGTAGTGGAAGTTATAGTTAGTATGGAGATCTGGAGTGATCATACTGCTCAGGTAGTGTGGAATAGTCAGTGAGTTGTTAGCAGTGGAGTGGAGGTTATAGTTAGTATGGAGATCTGGAGTGATCATACTGCCCAGGTAGTGTGGAATAGTCAGTGAGTTGTTAGTAGTGGAGTGGAGGTTATAGTTAGTATGGAGATCTGGAGTGATCATACTGCTCAGGTAGTGTGGAATAGTCAGTGAGTTGTTAGCAGTGGAGTGGAGGTTATAGTTAGTGTGGAGATCTGGAGTGATCATACTGCTCAGGTACTGTGGAATAGTCAGTGAGTTATTAGCAGTGGAAGTTATAGTTAGTATAGAGATCTGGAGTGATCGTACTGATCAAGTAGCGTGGAATAGTCAGTGAGTTGTTAGTAGTGGAAGTTATAGTTATTATGGAGATCTGGAGTAATCATACTGCTCAGGTAGTGTGGAATAGTCAGTGAGTTATTAGCAGTGGAAGTTATAGTTAGTATAGAGATCTGGAGTGATCGTACTGATCAAGTAGCGTGGAATAGTCAGTGAGTTGTTAGTAGTGGAAGTTATAGTAAGTATGGAGATCTGGAGTGATCATACTGCTCAGGTAGTGTGGAATAGTCAGTGAGTTGTTAGTAGTGGAGCAGAGGTTATAGTTAGTATGGAGATCTGGAGTGATCACACTGCTCAGGTAGTGTGGAATAGTCAGTGAGTTGTTACCAGTGGAAGTTATAGTTAGTATAGAGATCTGGAGTGATCGTACTGATCAAGTAGCGTGGAATAGTCAGTGAGTTGTTAGTAGTGGAAGTTATAGTTAGTATGGAGATCTGGAGTAATCATACTGCTCAGGTAGTGTGGAATAGTCAGTGAGTTATTAGCAGTGGAAGTTATAGTTAGTATAGAGATCTGGAGTGATCGTACTGATCAAGTAGCGTGGAATAGTCAGTGAGTTGTTAGTAGTGGAAGTTATAGTAAGTATGGAGATCTGGAGTGATCATACTGCTCAGATAGTGTGGAATAGTCAGTGAGTTGTTAGTAGTGGAGCAGAGGTTATAGTTAGTATGGAGATCTGGAGTGATCACACTGCTCAGGTAGTTTGGAATAGTCAGTGAGTTGTTACCAGTGGAAGTTATAGTTAGTATAGAGATCTGGAGTGATCGTACTGATCAAGTAGCGTGGAATAGTCAGTGAGTTGTTAGTAGTGGAAGTTATAGTTAGTATGGAGATCTGGAGTAATCATACTGCTCAGGTAGTGTGGAATAGTCAGTGAGTTATTAGCAGTGGAAGTTATAGTTAGTATAGAGATCTGGAGTGATCGTACTGATTAAGTAGCGTGGAATAGTCAGTGAGTTGTTAGTAGTGGAAGTTATAGTAAGTATGGAGATCTGGAGTGATCATACTGCTCAGGTAGTGTGGAATAGTCAGTGAGTTGTTAGTAGTGGAGCAGAGGTTATAGTTAGTATGGAGATCTGGAGTGATCATACTGCTCAGGTAATGTGGAATAGTCAGTGAGTTGTTACTAGTGGAAGTTATAGTTAGTATGGAGATCTGGAGTGATCATACTGCTCAGGTAGTGTGGAATAGTCAGTGAGTTGTTAGCAGTGGAGTGGAGGTTATAGTTAGTATGGAGATCTGGAGTGATCATACTGCCCAGGTAGTGTGGAATAGTCAGTGAGTTGTTAGTAGTGGAAGTTATAGTTAGTATGGAGATCTGGAGTAATCATACTGCTCAGGTAGTGTGGAATAGTCAGTGAGTTATTAGCAGTGGAAGTTATAGTTAGTATAGAGATCTGGAGTGATCGTACTGATCAAGTAGCGTGGAATAGTCAGTGAGTTGTTAGTAGTGGAAGTTATAGTAAGTATGGAGATCTGGAGTGATCATACTGCTCAGGTAGTGTGGAATAGTCAGTGAGTTGTTAGTAGTGGAGCAGAGGTTATAGTTAGTATGGAGATCTGGAGTGATCACACTGCTCAGGTAGTGTGGAATAGTCAGTGAGTTATTAGCAGTGGAAGTTATAGTTAGTATAGAGATCTGGAGTGATCGTACTGATTAAGTAGCGTGGAATAGTCAGTGAGTTGTTAGTAGTGGAAGTTATAGTAAGTATGGAGATCTGGAGTGATCATACTGCTCAGGTAGTGTGGAATAGTCAGTGAGTTGTTAGTAGTGGAGCAGAGGTTATAGTTAGTATGGAGATCTGGAGTGATCATACTGCTCAGGTAATGTGGAATAGTCAGTGAGTTGTTAGTAGTGGAAGTTATAGTTAGTATGGAGATCTGGAGTGATCATACTGCTCAGGTAGTGTGGAATAGTCAGTGAGTTGTTAGCAGTGGAGTGGAGGTTATAGTTAGTATGGAGATCTGGAGTGATCATACTGCCCAGGTAGTGTGGAATAGTCAGTGAGTTGTTAGTAGTGGAGTGGAGGTTATAGTTAGTATGGAGATCTGGAGTGATCATACTGCTCAGGTAGTGTGGAATAGTCAGTGAGTTGTTAGCAGTGGAGTGGAGGTTATAGTTAGTGTGGAGATCTGGAGTGATCATACTGCTCAGGTAGTGTGGAATAGTCAGTGAGTTGTTAGTAGTGGAGTGGAGGTTATAGTTAGTATGGAGATCTGGAGTGAACATACTGCTCAGGTAGTGTGGAATAGTCAGTGAGTTGTTAGTAGTGGAAGTTATAGTAAGTATGGAGACCTGGAGTGATCATACTGCTCAGGTAGTGTGGAATAGTCAGTGAGTTGTTAGTAGTGGAGCAGAGGTTATAGTTAGTATGGAGATCTGGAGTGATCATACTGCTCAGGTAATGTGGAATAGTCAGTGAGTTGTTAGTAGTGGAAGTTATAGTTAGTATGGAGATCTGGAGTGATCATACTGCTCAGGTAGCGTGGAATAGTCAGTGAGTTGTTAGTAGTGGAGTGGAGGTTATAGTTAGTATGGAGATCTGGAGTGATCATACTGCTCAGGTAGTGTGGAATAGTCAGTGAGTTGTTAGTAGTGGAGTGGAGGTTATAGTTAGTATGGAGATCTGGAGTGATCATACTGCTCAGGTAGTGTGGAATAGTCAGTGAGTTTTTAGCAGTGGAGTGGAGGTTATAGTTAGTATGGAGATCTGGAGTGATCATACTGCTCAGGTAGTGTGGAATAGTCAGTGAGTTGTTAGTAGTGGAGTGGAGGTTATAGTTAGTATGGAGATCTGGAGTGATCATACTGCTCAGGTAGTGTGGAATAGTCAGTGAGTTGTTAGCAGTGGAGGTTATAGTTAGTATGGAGATCTGGAGTGATCATACTCCTCAGGTAGTGTGGAATAGTCAGTGAGTTGTTAGCAGTGGAGGTTATAGTTACTATGGAGATCTGGAGTGATCATACTCCTCAGGTAGTGTGGAATAGTCAGTGAGTTGTTAGCAGTGGAGTGGAAGTTATAGTTAGTATGGAGATCTGGAGTGATCATACTGCTCAGGTAGTGTGGAATAGTAAGTGAGTTGTTAGCAGTGGAGTCGAGGTTATAGTTAGTATGGAGAGCTGGAGTGATCATACTGCTCAGGTAATGTGGAATAGTCAGTGAGTTGTTAGTAGTGGAGGTTATAGTTAGTATGGAGATCTGGAGTGAACATACTGCTCAGGTAGTGTGGAATAGTCAGTGAGTTATTAGTAGCGGAGGTTATAGTTAGTATGGAGATCTGGAGTGATCATACTGCTCAGGTAGTGTGGAATAGTCAGTGAGTTGTTAGTAGTGGAGGTTATAGTTAGTATGGAGATCTGGAGTGATCATACTGCTCAGGTACTGTGGAATAGTCAGTGAGTTGTTAGCAGTGGAGTGGAGGTTATAGTTAGTATGGAGATCTGGAGTGATCATACTGCTCAGGTACTGTGGAATAGTCAGTGAGTTGATAGCAGTGGAGTGGAGGTTATAGTTATATGGAAATCTGGAGTGATCATACTGCTCAGGTAGTGTGGAATAGTCAGTGAGTTGTTAGTAGTGGAGCGGAGGTTATAGTTAGTATGGAGATCTGGAGTGATCATACTGCTCAGGTAGTGTGGAATAGTCAGTGAGTTGTTAGCAGTGGAGTGGAGGTTATAGTTAGTATGGAGAGCTGGAGTGATCATACTGCTCAGGTAATGTGGAATAGTCAGTGAGTTGTTAGTAGTGGATGTTATAGTTAGTATGGAGATCTGGAGTGAACATACTGCTCAGGTAGTGTGGAATAGTCAGTGAGTTGTTAGTAGCGGAGGTTATAGTTAGTATGGAGATCTGGAGTGATCATACTGCTCAGGTAGTGTGGAATAGTCAGTGAGTTGTTAGTAGCGGAGGTTATAGTTAGTATGGAGATCTGGAGTGTTCATACTGCTCAGGTACTGTGGAATAGTCAGTGAGTTGTTAGCAGTGGAGTGGAGGTTATAGTTAGTATGGGGATCTGGAGTGATCATACTGCTCAGGTAGTGTGGAATAGTCAGTGAGTTGTTAGTAGTGGAGGTTATAGTTAGTATGGAGATCTGGACTGATCATACTGCTCAGGTAGTGTGGAATAGTCAGTGAGTTGTTAGTAGCGGAGGTTATAGTTAGTATGGAGATCTGGAGTGATCATACTGCTCAGGTAGTGTGGAATAGTCATTGAGTTGTTAGTAGTGGAGGTTATAGTTAGTATGGAGATCTGGAGTGATCATACTGCTCAGGTAGTGTGGAATAGTCAGTGAGTTGCTAGTAGCGGAGGTTATAGTTAGTATGGAGATCTGGAGTGATCATACTGCTCAGGTAGTGTGGAATAGTCATTGAGTTGTTAGTAGTGGAGGTTATAGTTAGTATGGAGATCTGGAGTGATCATACTGCTCAGGTAGTGTGGAATAGTCAGTGAGTTGTTAGCAGTGAAGTGGAGGTTATAGTTAGTATGGAGAGCTGGAGTGATCATACTGCTCAGGTAGTGTGGAATAGTCAGTGAGTTGTTAGTAGCGGAGGTTATAGTTAGTATGGAGATCTGGAGTGATCATACTGCTCAGGTAGTGTGGAATAGTCAGTGAGTTGTTAGCAGTGGAGAGGAGGTTATAGTTAGTATGGAGATCTGGAGTGATCATGCTGCTCAGGTAGTGTGGAATAGTAAGTGAGTTGTTAGCAGTGGAGTGGAAGTTATAGTTAGTATGGAGATCTGGAGTGAACATACTGCTCAGGTAGTGCGGAATAGTCAGTGAGTTGTTAGTGGTGGAGCGGAGGTTATAGTTAGTATGGAGATCTGGAGTAATCATACTGCTCAGGTAGTGTGGAATAGTCAGTGAGATGTTAGCAGTGGAGCGGAGGTTATAGTTAGTATGGAGATCTGGAGTGAACATACTGCTCAGGTAGTGCGGAGTAGTCAGTGAGTTGTTAGTGGTGGAGTGGAGGTTATAGTTAGTATGGAGATCTGGAGTGATCATACTGCTCAGGTAGTGTGGAATAGTCAGTGAGTTGTTAGCAGTGGAGAGGAGGTTATAGTTAGTATGGAGATCTGGAGTGAACATACTGCTCAGGTAGTGTGGAATAGTCAGTGAGTTGTTAGCAGTGGAGTGGAAGTTATAGTTAGTATGGAGATCTGGAGTGAACATACTGCTCAGGTAGTGTGGAATAGTCAGTGAGTTGTTAGCAGTGGAGTGGAAGTTATAGTTAGTATGGAGATCTGGAGTGAACATACTGCTCAGGTAGTGTGGAATAGTCAGTGAGTTGTTAGTAGTGGAGTGGAAGTTATAGTTAGTATGGAGATCTGGAGTGAACATACTGCTCAGGTAGTGTGGAATAGTCAGTGAGTTGTTAGCAGTGGAGTGGAAGTTATAGTTAGTATGGAGATCTGGAGTGAACATACTGCTCAGGTAGTGTGGAATAGTCAGTGAGTTGTTAGCAGTGGAGTGGAGGTTATAGTTAGTATGGAGATCTGGAGTGATCATCCTGCTCAGGTAGTCCTGTTGCTTTCCCTGTGGATTACGTGGTCTGTGGTGTTATGTGTCTCTCATATGACAAATAAAATTTTTAACGTACAATGAATGACCCATTTAACACTGTAGGATTTGCAATCTACAGAGACTGATTGACGTCACACCATAGAGTCTTCAATATACATGAAATGACCAAATACCACAACTGAGCCTGCAATGTAGAGGCATTAATCCATATGACACCCTACTGCTTGCAGTTTGACCTGAGTGACCTACTTTACACCACAGAGTTTGCAATCTAGAGCGTGACCCTGAATCTTTAATCTACATGAAATGACCAATTTACAGTGTCTGCACAAAGCTTTCAATGTATAGTAATTAACTTAGTGACACTACAGAGCTTCTAATAATTACGGTGTGATGCACAGTGGTTCACTCCTTGTAGTGTGCAAGATATATGATTATCACGTGTTTCACTCAGCTGCTGCAGATTCACATATCATGGTAGAGTTCATATTTGTAAGAATATTGGACACACACACTCTTGCGTGACATTTCTCTGTCGTCAGACTATGGAGAATCCTTCAGCTGTATACTGCTATGAATGTGCCTGCAGATTTAGCTGGGCTGATATATTGAGTACTGAGGCTTCACTCCACCTAATCTAGGAGTAGGCCCACAGTGAAGACAGAAAAAGCAAACCTGCGCTCCTCCATACATATTCTACAGTGCAAAATATATCATATCAGTAGTTAGTACATATGAGGATTTTGTTGCATATTTTGGCCAATGGATGTTAATGCTCACTTATACTGTCAAGGTACCCCTTATAAAGTGAATCCTATCTAAAATTTAACGTAGGTCTGATAAAGACTAATTTAATTGGTAGCAGGAAAGCTATAAAATCCTTAGTTACTGAGGTATGAAGCGAAGGTTGAACTTGATGGACTTGTGTCTTTTTTCAACCTAATTTACTATGTTACTATGTTACTATGTACCCCTGATATATCCTTGTAAGTTAACACATAGGATTTGATTCCTGGCCTATGGGGGTGGGTGGAAAAAACCTATAAAGGGACTGATAGTGTTTTGGACCTCTTGGGCTTCCACCCACTCACTGCAGGCCACCATTATTTTGGAAATAGGTGAATCACAGAAATTGTGAGATTTTAAAGCGGAACTACCACCCCGCCTAAAGTTACCCCCAAAGAATTATCCACCTGGTGACTAGCTGCTCAGTAGTGCTAGTTGCCAGAATTATTGGCTCCTTATAGAGAATTCCTACTGCTCCCGGGACTGACAGCCAGGAAACAGAGCAGACATCTTTGCATAGTGAAGCCTGCGCTGTCAGTCCCATTCTGCTCTTGGAGACGTTGCTATATGGTCCAGGAAGGGACTGACAGAGCAGGCACGCAGACGTCACTATGCAAAGATGTCTACGCTGTTTCCTCTCTGTCGGTCCCGGGAGCAGTAGGCATTCTCTATAATGTGGTAATAATTCTGGCGATTAGTACTATTGAGCAGCTAGTCGCCAGATGGATAATTCTTTGGGGGCAACTTTTGGCGGAGTGGTAGTTCCGTAATAATATTTTAAAGCGGAACTACCACCCCTTCTAAACTTGCCCCAAATAATTACCTATCCGGCGACTAGGTGCTCAGTAGTGCTAGTAGCCAGAATTATTACCTCCTTATAGAGAATTCCTACTGCTCCCGGGACTGACAGTCAGGAAACAGCGCAGATATCTTCCCATAGTGATGTCTGCACGCCTGCGGTGTCAGTCCCTTCTGGTGCCTTGCGGCTCCTAGCAACACCTCATAGAGCTGCCTGGGACTGACAGTGTAGGCACACAGACGTTACTATGCAAAGATGTCTGCGCTGTTTCCTGGCTGTCAGTCCCGGGAGCAGTAGGAATTCTCTATAAGGAGGTAATAATTCTGGCGACTAGTACTATTAAGCAGCTAGTCGCCAGATGGATAATTATTTAGGGGCAAGTTTAGAAGGGGTGGTAGTTCTGCTTTAACTAGATACTAAGTCCCACACTTTTATTACAGGAAACAATCAGATAATCATGTGTTTTTAATGTGTTTTTAAATGTTTTTATTTCAGGTATCCAATCCTACTCGTTCTTGTACAAGAATATATCAGGGGTACTTTAAGTTTTAGATAGCACTTGCTTTATAAGGGGTACCTTGACGGGTAAGCGAGCTTAGACATCCTTTGACCAAAATATGCAACTAAATCCTCATATTTACTAACCTAGTGATATGATGTATGCTCTATACAGGGTGCATTTTAGAAAATTTCTATGGACAGGTTTGCTCTTTTCTGTCTTGGCTTTTTGCGTTAGGCCTAGGCCCATCTTTTGGGGGCTTTGAGAACCCTCTCATTCCTTGCTACTATCTACACGTTATTCACTTTAGTTTTCATTAAAGCGGAACTATCATGCTAATAAGTGCCCCCCCCCATATATTTCTAACCTAGCAATATGCAAAGTCATACTGTCTATATGCCCAATAAGTCCTCGTTATTGGTGAAAAATCACATCTTCAGCAGGCGTCGGGCTGCACAGAGCTTACAAGACAAGCTCTGTGCTCCTGTGCCTTAAGGCACGAAGGAACGTCACCACCAATCCTGGCAGAGAACAGGACAGACAGTGCAGAATCAGAGGTACATTTCCTCCAAGATGTCTGCTCTGTCTGTCCTCTGGTTCCTGCCAAAGATGAGTTTTTTCACCAATAACACTGGCTTATTGAGCTTATAGACAGTAAGACTTTGCAGATCGCTAGGTTAGAAATATATGGGGGGGGCACTCTTATCAGCATGAGAATTCCACTTTAATAATTGTAAAAGATACAGTGAGTTAGAGTTGTGAATTTTTTTCCCCTGTTTTTCTTTGGGTAGGCCCACAGCAGCATGCCCCAACTCTGACTGCAAATCTATTTTCTAAGTACCAAACACCTGTACACATGCAGTACACAGGACTCTTCCACCAGGCTTGCAGACACTGAAATCCATATCTGTACAATGAGGTCCTCTTCACTCTTCCATCTTCCTGTATTCTATGACTATGTCAAGGTCCAGCTATTTGTTCTATCCACACTTGACCCCCACCACTGTCTCATCACACAGATACACATTCATGTGTCTTGGTCTAACAAGCAAAGGTCATTGCTGTTCATGAGATAGAGGAGAGAGCCAGACTTTGAAGCAGCAAGCAGTCACTGGAGACCCACAGCACTAGTTCAGAGGGAAGACCCACAGCACCAGGTCAGAGGGAACAGACAGGGAACCAGTGCAGGAATAAAAAGCAAATCATGTTGTGATTTCCCTGTAACTTGTTAGGTCCCAGAAAATGATTTGGGAATCTCTTTGCACCAAGAAATAAAACACTCTCACAGGACTCGATCAAACTGGAGACCATTGTGTTGGAGTTCTCTCTAGCACTCAATGGGTTAAAAATCCCCATTTAAATCAATAGATCTTTGTGGAATCTTATTTGTCCTTTTTAGTGTACTTGGTTTGTCCTATAATTGTTCTTCTATTTTCTTTAATACTGCTGTATGCACAAAGATAAAAGGGTTAAAGAGATAGTAATGTTTCACAATAAAATCATCTCCAATTAATTGTCATAGTATTTGGGACGTGGAGAGTGTTATTTCAGTACTGTCAGAGTTGTAGTTCAAGAGTAATTGAATGATAAAGTATCCCCCTTCCGCTCCGTTTACTGATGTAACACTGCTCACCTCAGAGCAGCAAGACTGTCCGGATGAATCACAGAGAGGTACAATCTTCAGTGATAATAAGGACAAACCTGAAAAACCTGTCAAGCAGGGCAGGGTTTTCCTTATGATCACAGTAAGAAGATTGTCCCTTGTTGTAATATGTCCATTCAAGAGACCAGATTCCACATCTGAGGGGAGGAGGTTTACACTAGGTAAAAGGGACGGGAGAGGATACTTTATCATTCAATTACTCTTGTACTACAACTCTGACAGTATTGAAATAACACTCTCCAAGGCCTAAATACTATGAAGATTAATTGGAACTGCTTTTATTGTGAAACATTATTATCCCTTTAACCTCCTGAACCATAAGGAACAAGTAAAACCATCCCCAAATTCCCACTGATTCAGTTTTGAATTTTAACCTTTTGAGCACCAGAGAGGTATCCAAAGCATTGCAACTCAATGCGTTGGATACCTCTCTGGCACTCAAAGGGTTAACTGGTTGAATACTATGCTTTGAGACAGCTTTAGCATTCATATGGTTGAAAACTCCCTTTAAATCAATTGGAATTTGGAGGAATATGTCTCCTGCAATGCACAATTTCTTAATTTTTTCCCTTTTTTCCCTCTGCACATAGCCCTAAATCTCAGCCCCTTTATATCTTATTAGCAGCCCAGAGGTGATCATTAACATGTAGTTATCTTATCACCGCTGTTTAATTTAATCTGCCCTCTTACCGCAGAGCAGTCCGATGAGACTAAAGATTCGTGTTGCCCGATCATCCTGGGATTGTGTTCATTAATGCTGTTCAAGGAACACGGCAGAAAGCAAGAACAAAAAATAACCCGCCACCACTGCTCTGGGTTAGTGTATTCCCCAGATTGGAAGCCACAATGTTTTTTCTTTTTGTTCTGCTGGATTATTTTATCGCCCCTTGGGCACTGGGACACAGTGATGGCTTTTCATGCCGTGCTTGTCAGCCTCTGCGCGAATCAATAGGAGTTGAGTAATGTACCGCTCCTTACATAACATATGATGTATAAAATAAAACCTGTGAATGACATGCATGGGCTCCATTGTGGATGAATGCATAGATTGCTGATACCTTAACCAGGGAGATGGCCTCAATAACTTACTTAAAGGGATAGTAATACTTCGTTTTATCTTTATTTTATTTTGTAGGCATTAAAAAAACACAAAGAGCAATATAAGTCTTATCTCTCAAACCTTTATGGTTTGAGAGATATTTACAAGCAAAGTTTCCCCTCCCGCCCCTTTTACCTAGTGTAAGCCATCTCTTCTCAGATGTGGAATGCAGTCCATAGACCAGACCGATAACAGCAGGGGACAATCTTCTTCCTATGAGAACAATGAAAGCCCTGCCCCCCTTGACAAGCTTTTCAGGTTTTTCCCTTATCTTAATTGAAGATTGTCCCTCTCTGCAACCTACCTGGGCACCTCCCTTCTGCTCTGGCTGAGCAGTGTTACATCAGTAAAAGGGGCGGGAGGGGGATACTTTGTCATTGAATTACTCTTGTACTACAACTCTGACAGAATTGAAATAACACTCTCCAAAGTCCAAATACTATGATGATTAATTAGAGCTGCTTTTATTATGAAACATTACTATCCCTTTAAAATAGTAAAAAAAAAAAAAATCCAGAAAGGAGGCAATATTTTTAAGGACTTGCTTGTTCAATTTTCAGCGCTTAGCCCATTCAGCTCCAAAAAAGGTTTGCAACACATTGCAGAGCACTGTTATACAAGTATTCATCAGTGAGTGTGCGAGCGCTCGTGCTTGCGTGCATGTGAGAGGATATGTGGGCGATGGCCTGTGTGTGTGTTTTGTGTATTGTGTTTTGCAAACAGTGTATAGCATTTTACGTATAACCTTTGCTTTTTCATATATAGCATTTTGCACACAGCATGTTCTGTACATTGTTTTGCGTGTAGTGTGTGGCGTATAGGGTACTGCGTGTTGCGTATTTTGCTCTGCATACAGCATTCTGCGTATTGTATATGGTATTTTGCATATAGTATCTTGTGTTTTACCTATAGCAGTAACCAGCCGCATGGTAAAGTCTGTACCTTCTTCGGCATAGACCTGTATACTGTGGCTCCGTCGTCGGCTCTTTAGTAATGCAGAACGCTGGGAGATAACATCATTTCTCAGTGCTCTGCATTATTGAAGAGAAGACCGCGCGGGATCAAAAGCATGCAGTTTGTGCAAAAGGAAGCACAGACTTTTTCTGCCTCTGGACCACCAGGGAGGCAGGAAATGGATACAGGGGGGCAATGTGAAGATGATGGGGGGCAATGTGGAGATGATGGGGCAATGTGGGGGCAAGTTGGAGCTGATGGGGGCAAGTTGGAGCTGATGGGGGCAATGTGAGAGCAATATGGTTATGTGGGGGGTAGTGTGAAGATCTGGAGTGTTGTGTAGGTGTCCAGTGGAGCTGGCCAGTGAGGGGGGGCGGTCCAGATTTCTGTGCCTACAGGCTCCTGAAATGTAAATCCGGCCGTGTTCTTATAGCGCATTTTGCATAGAGCACCTTGGATACTGAGTGTAACGTTTTCCATGTAGCATACTGCATTTTGCATATAGCATTTTGCATTCAGAGTTTTGTTTGTAGCATTTTGCATATTGAATACAGCATGTTGCGTTTTGCATATAACGATTTGCGTATACTGTTTTGAGTATTGCTTTTTGTGTATAGCATATTTCTTAAAGCTTTTTGTGTATTGCCTATAGCATATTGCATACAACGTTTTGTATATTGCTTTTGCATACAAAGTTCAGCTTCTTGCATTTTGCATATAGTATTTTGAATATTGCATACAGCATATTGTGTATACCATATAGTGTATTGTGTGTTTGGGCATTGTGCCTGTGTGTATAATGTGTGTGTATTGTGTGTATATATTGGTAAGTTTGAGAAAGCCCATCTTTGACGGCAAATGGAAAAGGCTTTTAGGTCAAGAAATGTAATCATAACAGGAGATTTCAACTATCCTGAAATTGACCTGATCAATATAACTTCCAGAACAGCAAAGGGGAATTATTTGTTAAGTAGGATTTATGACAATTTTATGTCCCAACTAGTAAATGAGCCAACTAGAAAAGAGGCCTCACTTGACCTAGTGCTCTCAAACAATTCTGACACGATAAACAGTATATAAGTAAAGGAACATTTAGGCAGTAGTGAACAAAAGATGGTATCCTTTGAAATTTGTTATGAGAAACCCAATAGCAACGGTTTAACCAAAACATTACATTTTAAAAAGGCAAATTTTACAAATCTAAAAGCAATATTAAAGGATATTCAGTGGGATATAATCTTCAAAGATAAAAATGCACGAGAATCAAGGAATATACTCGTCAGTAAATACCATTGGGGAATAAGCATACAATGAGGTCTGCAGGTAGTGAGAAATAAGAAGCAGGCTTTTAAAGTTAAATGGGTCAGATTCATCATTTAAAAAATATACAGAATGTAATAAAATATGCAAACAAGCAATTAGGCTAGCTAAAATTGAACATGAAATATTGAAAATGAGAGCAAGAAAAATCCTAAACTATTCTACAAGTATGTTAATAACAAAAAGGTTAAGGTTGATATTGGTCCTCTTAGCGCTGAGACAGGTGAATTGATTAGTGAGGATAAGGCTGACACCCTAAATACATTCTTTGTTTCAGAATATACAAAGGAAGCAACAATGACAGGCTATAGGCAAATAGACAAAACCACTGTATTTCCTTCATCATATACATGACTTACTGAAACTGGAAAATGTTAAGGTGAGTAAAGCATCTGGACCTGATGGTATACACACAAGGGTACTTAAGGAATTTAATTCAGTAATAGCAAGACCATTATACTTAATATTTATTGATTCACTTTGATCAGGCATAGTGCCCTATGATTGGAGGAAAGCTAACATAGTTCCATTGTTCAACAAGAAGGCAAGATCCAAACCAGGAAATTATAGATCTGTAAGTTTGACTTCCTTAGTGGGAAAAGATATTAGAAGGTTTACTAACTAACAGTATTCAGAACATTGTGAAGACAAACAATATTATTAGTAGAAATCAGCATGGTTTCATGAAAAAGAGATCATGTCAGACTAATTTACTTGCATTTTATGAAAGAGTAAGCAGTAATTTGGACAGGGGAATTGCTGTTGATGTAGTAGACTTGGATTTTGCAAAAGAGTAAGCAGTAATTTGGACAGGGGAATTGCTGTTGATGTAGTAGACTTGGATTTTGCAAAAGCCTTTGACACATTGCCTCACAACAGGTTACTGCATAAATTAAAAGGCTTCGGTTTGGGCGGTATTATCTGTACATGGATTGAGAACTGGTTAAATGATAGATGGCAAAGAGTTGTTGTAAATGGAACTTTTTCAAATTGGTCTAAGGTTATAAGTGGGGTGCCGCAGGGTTCAGTCCTGGGACCAATGCTCTTTAATTTGTTTATTAATGATCTAGAAGTGGGAATTGAAAGTAGCATCTCAGTCTTTGCGGATGACACCAAGCTATGTAAGGAAATACATACAGAGCTGGATGTTTTTTCCTTACAGAAGGATTTAGAAAAACTAAGTGAATGGGAAGAAAAGTGGCAGATGACATTTAATGTAGATAAATGTAAGGTTATGCATTTGGGCTGTAGAAACAAACTTGCTACATATACTCTAAATGGGAGACAACTTGGGAAATCCTCATTAGAGAGAGATTTAGGAGTACTGATAGACAATAGTCTTCACAGCAGTGTGCAGAGTCACTCAGCTGCTGCAAGAGCAAATAGAGTACTAGCCTGCATAAGAAGAGGCTCCTTAAGGGGTTAATGGGTTAAGATGACCATGGAGTTTGTGTCTTGTGGTCCTCTAGGAACTGTTATTTGCATCTCCTGGACATGACATTGCAGACTGACTGACAGAGTTGTCTCCTGAACTGAGGAATAAAGGAGAATTCATAAGGGCCATTAGGATTTTCTCACCATAGTATGGTAAGTGCGTGTGTGTGTTTGTGCATGGAGGTGGGGTTATTATGAGGTGTTACTTGTCCTTTAACCCATTAAGGAGCACTAGGGAGTGTTGCTCACCCATCTAATCCCTAACCCGTTGAATGCAGGAGGGGTACCCAACTCATTGCTTTGCAATGCGTTGCGTGCCCCTCTGGCAACCCTTTACGTTGCGTGCCCCTCTTGCACTCAAAGGGTTAAGGTGTTAATCTGTCAGTTTCAATCCCATTCTAAAAAGCTAAACCTGAATCTGTGCTTTGAAGCGCTTCAATAAGCAATATAACAGGATGAGTTGAAGCGTATTTGTGCAACGTGCTGATTGTTTGTTGTGTAAAAGAAAGCACAGACACAGAATGCTCTTCTTGTCACTTATTAGCAGTGTGTACAGTTATACGGAGGTTCATCTTCCTTTGGCAGGTCAGATTATTTCACCTCCTCTTCTGGTGGAAATGTTCTCTTCTCGGATAAAAAGGAATCGGTTGGTGAGAATTGCCAGACTGCATGCGGGTATATGTTTCACCAGTCCTAGGGGCACACAAATCTTATTGGTGATTGTAATAAAAAGTGTGGCTTAGAGGTCGGCAATCTTTGGCTGTCCAGCTATTTTGGATGTCTGTTTGGGCATGATACAAGTTGCTACCTCTAAATGTTGTATTGCTGGAGAGTGCCTACCCCTGGTGTAGAGGGCCACAGCAATCTACCTCCTACCCATTACAGAGGGGACAATTTGCTCCCCAATTATATTATGACATTTGTATTGTTTAATATGTTTAAAATATATGTTGCAGAGTTGTTATTGCTGAGTTAAAAACAAGTATGATGATGCTTATGTGGTATACTTCATTGAAAAGTTATTACAACTTACACTTTTGTTTTTTAATTAAGATTTTTGGCGCAAGACATCCAGTGTTACAATGGTACTGTTGCTGCAGCTGTGTGTGGAAAGTTGTCGTGAGTGACAATAACCCCCATAGGTTCATGTAGCAACAGCACCACCACTGTAACATTGGAATTACTGCACCAAAATATGCAGATTTGAGATTCTACAACTTTTGAATAACTGCTTTGCAACAGTGGGAGTATCACAGTTTTACTCAGCAAGAATACCCTTAAAGGTAATAGTTAAAAAAATTAATTTTAAAAAATTGTGTGTGTATCTCTCTCTCTCTCTCTATATATATATAGATATATATAGAGCACAAACTGAAAAGGTTATGGTGGGGAAAAAAGTGAATGAAAACCCGTTCCACCTGAATTTGGTGGGTGGTAGATATAATGTTAAACAAAAATTTGACACACCAGTTGAGCCATAAGACTTGCTTTTCTCACAGAAATGTCACATTTGCAGTGTTGTTACTACTGCAAGGGATTCTGGGTAGGCATATGCAAATAAGTTTAACAAGGAATCTGAGGCAAAAAGGTGATTCCTTGTTAAACTTATTTGCATATGCCTACCCAGAATCCCTTGCAGTAGTAACAACATTGCAAATGTGACATTTCTGTGGGAAAAGCAAGTTTTATGGCTTGACTGTTGTGTCAAATTTTTGTTTAACATTGTATCTACCACCCACTAGATATATATAGATATACAGTACTGTGCAAAATTTTAGGCAGGTGTGAAAAATGCTGTAAAGTAAGAATGCTTTCAAAGATAGGCATGGTAATAGTTTATATTCATCAGTTAACAAAATGCAAAGTGAGCGAACAGAAGAAAAACCTAAATCAAATCAATATCTGGTATTATCACCCTTTGCCTTCAAAACAGCATCAATTCTTCTAGGTACACTTGCACAAAGTCAGTGATTTTATAGGCATATAGTCAGGTGTATGATTAAAGACGTATACTAAACAGGTGCTAATGATCATCGATTTAATATGTAGGTTGAAACACAATCATTAACTGAAACAGAAACAGCTATGTGGGAGGAACAAAAACTGGATGAGGAACAGGCAAACTCAGCTAGCAAGGTGAGGTTGTTGAAGACAGTTTAATGTCAAAAGTCATATATCATATCAAGACTTAGCACAGCAACAAGACACAAGGTAGTTATACTGCACCAGCAAGGTCTCTCCCAGGCAGAAATTTCAAAGCAGACAGGGGTTTCCAGATGTGCTGTCCAAGCTCTTTTGAAGAAGCACAAAGAAACAGGCATCTCTGAGGACTGTAGATGCAGTGGTCAGCCAAGGAAACTTAGTGCAGCAGATGAAAGACACATCATGCTTACTGCCCTTCGCAATCGGAAGGTATCCAGCAGTGCCATCAACTCAATATTAGCCCTGGTACACTCCTGGTACTGTCCAGAGAAATCTCGTCAGGATTGGCTTTTATGGAAGACTTGTGGCCAAAATCTATACCTCCGACATGGAAACAAGGCCAAGCGACTCAACTGTGCACGAAAACAAAGGAACTGGGGATCCGAAAAATTACAGCAGGTTCTCTGGACTGATGAGTCAAAATATGAAATATTTTGTTTGTTTGTTTTGAAGAGTTTGTTTGCTGAAGAACTGGAGAGTGAGTGTCTGTAGGCAACAGTGAAGCATGGCGGAGGTTCCTTGCAAGTTTGTGGGTGCATTTCTGCAAATGGAGTTGGGGATTTGGTGAAAATGAGTGGTCTCGTCAGTGCTGAGTAGTACAGGCAGATACCCATCTGATTGTCCTCAAATTTATTCTGCAGCATGACAACAACCCCAAACATACAGCCACAGTCATTAAGAACTATCTTCAGTGTAAACAGCAAGGACACCTGGAAGTGATTGTGATCTCAAAATCATGGAGTCTGGGATTACATGAAGAGAGAGAAGCAACTGAGGTGCCTAAATCCATAAAAGGACTGTGATTAGTTCTCCAAGATGTCTGGAACAACCTACCTGCCGAGTTCCTTAACAAACTGTGTACAAGTGTACCTAGAAGAATTGATGATGTTTTGAAGGCAAAATATTGATTTGATTTAGATTTTTCTTCAGTTCACTCACTATGCATTTTGTTAACTGATGAATATAAACTATTAACATGTCGATTTTTGAAAGTATTCCTACTTTACAGCATTTTTTCACACCTGCCTAAGAATTTTGCACAGTACTGTGTGTGTGTGTGTGTATATATATATTTATATCCCTTTGAGTGCCAGAGGGGTACGCAATGCATTGCGTACCCCTCTAGCACTCAAAGGGTTATATATATATATATATATATATATATTTTTTTTTTTTTTTTTTTTTTTTTTTTTTTTTTTCTATTATTTTATCCCCCTTATATTGCACCATACTGTCCTTTCTAGTAGACAATTTATTTGGATATGTTGTTTTTTTTATAATGGAACCAAGGTATTTATGAACATTGAATGCATGCAGGGCTTTATGCAAGCAGGAAAAGAGGATCAGTGTTGGAGAAAACCAACAGCATGATAAGGGAAACAAAGTTCCCATTGATTTAAAGTAACAGTAATCCTTTATTCTGACTTCTGCAAGTGCATAATATGTAGTATCTTATTGCATATACTTATTAGAATTTTTTTTTTCATCTTTTACACTTTTATGTCTGACAGGGAGCTATCTGAATTTTTTTTCAGAAAGCTTTTTGTCAAGAACTTTGAAAGCAGAGAGAGTGCAACAATGGACACAATGTAAAGTAGACAGTGAAACCATGTAGAAAAGCTGTCTCTGCAGCACCAAGAGCATTCATTGCTACAAGGAAACTGCAGCATTGTATCAATATCCCTATTATCGCTGTCAAAGCCATAAAACTCTCTGGATTCTGAAATTCAGAGACATATAAGTGTTAAAAATAGAAAAAACGATGATTAAAAAACTACGAATAAAAATTATAGGAGATTAGACTTTATTCACTTTCAGAATAAGTGAAGTCAAAATAAAAGGCTAATGTTCTTTTAAATGGGAATGGTATCCCGTGGATTATTTGGGAGTTTTGTGTTGCAATGCGTTTTTGAGTTCTCTAGCTATCAAGGGGCTAATTTATTTTTATATCAACAGGAATATTTATTATTTCCCTATGGTGCATGAGTATCCCCACACAACTGTTCCTATTTTCTCTGTTCATATTGCCATTTATTGTCTATATTAGACCTTATGAGACCAGAGAGTGAGAGAAGATTCCAAGTGGTTAAACTGCTGAAGGTTTTGTTGTTTTTTTCGTTATGCTGTAAGGTTGTTGGTCGATTGGGTTATTATTTTTTTCTCCTTAACTTGTTATCACCCGTCTGTGAAGCGTGAAGGAGAGGCGAGCGTAGAAGGAGTGTTAAATCAGCTGGTTTTCGAACATCTGCAGTTGGCTCCTCTCCAGTGGGGTAAGTGATTTCTGTGCGCAGCCACAAGGCTGCGGACCTGGCACAATGTGCATCAAATGGTACGTGCCTTTACAGCCCTTGTCAGCTTTAATCCTTTGAGTGCCAGTGGGGTGTGAGCACGCCTCTGGCACTCAAAGAGTTAACCAGTAGCATATCACTGACGATCCAAACATGCACACGGCCTATTTTTTTTTTCCTAAAATAAAATTCTCTTCAAGTACAAAAAAATTCACCAATATTGCTAAAATGCAATGTGCTGTTATATGAACCAGAATGTTTTATCATTCAAGGAGATCTAACACCTTCAAATAAAAAATACCCATTACCCTTTATGGCTTGACACCTCGCATGACCTTTCTGATTTTCTGTTGTTTTTACTTTGTTCCACTCTTACGTATCATGTCCTCGATTAATGTCCCTATGCTACCCATGTCCTCCAATTTTAGTTCCCATCTCCATGTCTGGATAGGAGAACTGGAATGACAAATACAGAGGTCAGAACCAAAATTGTGAGACAGGAGGAGTGTGGGGGCATCAATTGTGGCTGGACCTCAGCCAGGAAGGATGCTCATTTATTCTTTGAAGCTGGCAGTGAGCAGGAGCAGAAGATTGACAGATAATGTGGGATGAGTTTTGGGGTCAGTGAGCCTGGAAAGCAACAGTCATGGCCATTTCCGTGGAACAAGATAAGCCACGAGAAAACAAGGGAGGCCATGAGGGGTTTCATAACATAACAAGGCAGGGTATTTATTATTTATAAGGGGTAGGCCACCTTTAAAGGGACAGCAATTCCTGAAAATGAAACACTTTAAAGTCGACCAATCACTTTGAATTTTAAGTTTTTACATTTGGAAACTTAATGAAAAACTGCCTATGTGTTACGTTAGCCAAACGACAGCAGATACATAGTGTAGGAGATAATCATACAGTTACTTCTGTATGGTGAGCTGTCTGAGTACATGACTATATGCTAATTTATTCTAATTACACCATTGATGCAGCACAGAGCTTAAGTAGCATTTGAAAATACACTGCAAGAATTTTGAATGAAGATTTCAAATATGAAAACTTAAATTCAAGGTATATATAGTACAAAGGAGGGGTGAGAGCACTCACTCGTCTCTGGATCAATGCCCAGGAGGAAACGTACATAAATGTGAAGAGGGGCAGCACCCGTGGGTAATGTCCCTGTGAGGACCGAAATGTAGACCAGACCTTGCCTATTTTTTGTTCAATAAAGAGTGATATTTTTTTTCAAGTCCCACAGGTGCTACCTCAACTTTTCATTTATATAGATAGATAGATAGATAGATAGATAGATAGATAGATAGATATTAGATAGATAGATAGATAGATATGAGATAGATAGATAGATAGATAGATAGATAGATAGATATGAGATAGATAGATAGATAGATAGATAGATAGATAGATATGAGATAGATAGATAGATAGATAGATAGATAGATATGAGATAGATAGATAGATAGATAGATAGATATGAGATAGATAGATAGATAGATAGATAGATAGATAGACAGTCAGATATGAGATAGATGGAAAGATAGATAGATAGATGGATGGATAGATATATATATGAGATAGATAGATAGATAGATAGATAGATAGATAGATAGATAGATATGAGATAGATAGATAGATAGATAGACAGTCAGATATGAGATAGATGGAAAGATAGATAGCTAGATAGATAGATAGATAGATAGATATGAGATAGATAGATAGATAGATAGATAGATAGATAGATAGATAGATATGAGATAGATATGAGATAGAGAGATATGAGATAGATATGAGATAGATATGCGATAGAGAGATATGAGATAGATAGATAGATAGATAGATAGATAGATAGATAGATAGATATAAGATAGATATTAGATAGATAGATAGATAGATAGATAGATATGATATATAAAATAACCCACATCATTTTTAGGTGTTAGCATTCCATTTAGGAGATGATTTTAAGTATTTACTTGTCCTTTAAAGTGATAGTAATACTTTAATAAAATTATTTTAAATTCTGTAGGTATTAAAAAACTAAATTAATTCCAACCGGTCCTATCTCTCAACCCTCTATGGTTTGAGAGATATAAGCTTTGAAAGTTCCCATTTCCCTCCGATTGTACAACCAGGCACACGTTGTAGACCGTTCAAATGAAGTATTTCTGCCTAACTAGCGTGATCACGGCTGTGCTGAAGAGCCACAGGATGGTCTGTTGAACGGGCTCTCCTTCTCTAACTCTGAAAGCTGATGTAAGTGTAAAGGGAGGAAAATGGGAACTTTCAAAGCTTATGTCTCTCAAACCATAGAGGGTTGAGAGATAGGACCGGTTGGAATTAATTTAGTTTTTTAATACCTACAGAATTCAATATACTTTTATTAATGTATTACTATCACTTTAAGCAAATGGTCGTTGCGTTACAATATTGCTAATGTATGTGCAATTAGTATTAACACCAAAAATGAATTTTGATTATTGACAATTACAAAGCAATAGAATAAAATCTTTTATGGTGACTGTTTCCTTTTATTGAGATGATACAAATTTAAGTTGCCCTCACAGATCCGGATACATTCAGTGAGTTAGACAATACCCGTTTTGATACTTGCTGCTGGAATTGTATTTTGTGTTGTTTTGTTGTTGTTGTTGTTGTTTTCCAGCAGACTTTGGGAAGTAATTTGTCTCTGCACGTTTCCCTTCCTGCTGTGTGTTACACAGCAGAGTGCAGGCTCCTGACCAGGACACAAGTTGTGCAAAGACAAATTGCTTCCCTCCGGCCTGCTGTGGAACAGCACATGAATTATATGATATTTTAACCCCTTCAGGACCAGAAGAGTACACAACACATTGCTGTGCAATTGTGCACCCCAATCTGGTTCACAAGGTGTTAAGTTTTACCACTGTATGGAATTCTTGATAGATAAATCCACATTCATTAAGACATGATGTTTCATTTAAAAGTAACGTCTGTTACTTTAACCATTTGAGTGCCAGAGGGGTACGCAACGCATTGCAAAGCAATGCGTTGCGTACCCCTCTTGCACTCAAAGGGTTAACCCCGTGGATTCTAGGGACATCTCTATCGCATTGCAAAGCAGTGCATACGTGATATCTCTTGCGTTCAAAGGGTTAACGAAGGAGGAAGTAGGAAATAAATATGTTTTTCCTTATTTAACTCACCAATGACATGAGATCTCTGCTAACGTTTGAATATAATTTTCCTGCATATGACAGTGGGGGCTATGCATTAAGACATGTTAAAACGGAGATGACTTCTCCAGTTCCTATGTTATTCTATAGATCCTATGCACTAAGATATAGAAAGAGGGAGAAATCTCATTACATTGACTCCACAGAATAACCTAGGAATTGGAGCAGTGAGAGGTTATCTCCACTTTATCACATCTTTATCACTCCTTAAAGGGATAGTAATACTTTGTTTTAACGTTATTTTATTTTGTAGGCAATAAAAAAACATGAAGAATGATATAAGTCTTATCTCTCAAACCTTTATGGTTTGAGAGATATTCACAAGCAAAGTTTCCTCTCCCACCCCTTTTACCTAGTGTAAGCCATCTCTTCTCAGATGTAGAATCCAGTCCATAGACCAGACAGATAACAGCAGGGGACAATCTTCTTCCTATGAGAACAATGAAAGCCCTGCCCCCATTGACAAGTTTTTCAGGTTTTTCCCTTATCTTAATTGAAGATTGTCCCTCTCTGCAGTCTACCTGGGCACCTCCCTTCTGCTCTGGCTGAACGGGGGGGGTATACTTTGCTTGTGAATATCTCTCAAACCATAAAGGTTTGAGAGATAAGACTTATATCGTTCTTCATGTTTTTTTAATGCCTACAAGATAAAATAAAGATAAAACGAAGTATTACTATCCCTTTAATGCGTCTCCCTCCATATGTTTTCTGGGTTTTCAGTCGTTATATTAGTCTTCGGTTTTATTTGTCATTGTATAGCTGTGCATAGAGATTTTATAATTAGGACCTTTTCTTAACTGTCTATAAAACCTGTTGATTTTGTGGCCTCTACTGCTTTCCATACTGTTATGACTTGATCAACTTCTTATGTAAATTCATTTTTACAGCATAGTACTTCAAAATGCAGTTTATTAATTGATCCCGATGTCTGAATGCCCTTAACCCTTTGAGTGCCAGAGGCACTCAAGGAGTTAATGTTTGAAAATTATTTCAGTGCACATAAAGCAGAAGCAGACTATAAGAAGTGAAAGAACTGTATTTTTGTAACGTTGTTAATATATTTTCTATCTAAATATAAAAATGATTGGTCAGTAGAAAGAAGTGGACGTTTCAATTAAAAATGGGATAGGAGAATCCTTCAAAGCAGAACTACCACCTCACACAATCTTTACCTTCACTAAGTCCCCATCAGGCGACTAGCTGCTTAGTAGCGCTAGTCGCCAGAATAATTACCTTATTTAATAGATTTCTCCTCTCTCCCATGGGTGACAGGCAGGACAGAGCGCGGACATCTTGCCATAGTGACGTCTGCACCCCTGCTCTGTCAGTCCCAGCCGGGACTAGGAGGCGTTGCTAGGAGCCATTTGGCTCCGGCTGGGACTGACAGCGCAGGCACGCAGACATCACTATGGGAAGATGTCCGCGCTCCGTCCTGCCTGTCACCCATGGAAGAGAGGAGAAATCTATTAAATAAGGTAATTATTTTGGCGACTAGCGCTACTCAGCAGCTAGTCCCCAGATCGGGACTTAGTGAACATTGTGTGGGGTGGTAGTTCCGCTTTAAGCCTTTGATTGTCAGAGGTAAACAAACAGATTGCACAGCAATGTGTTGCTCATTCCTTTGGCTCTCAAATGGTTAAAAAAAAATCCAACACTTTCTATAAAAGAGGATGCATTTATTTCCAAAGAACAGGACACGTTTATGATGAATTTCAAGTGAATAATGTAAAAGAAGCTTAATGAGAATTGATGTGTGTATTTTGGTTAGCCGGGATAAGGAGATGGCTGTCACCCAATTGCAGGAATCCTGCAAGAGAGGGAGTGCTGGGGAGCGTCGCTAGAGTGCGTAGCTGGTCGAGCGTGGGCTGCCTATTGACAAGCTTTGCTGCGGCAACGGCCGGTTAAAGATGCCAGCCGCAAGGCTGGATGACTCGTCCCAGAGGAGCTGGAAGCAAGTCCAGGATAGCCCGACAATAAACAGCACAATCTCTCCTGCAGGGGAGAGCGCTGGCTAGGGAACGTTGAGTGGGGTGCGACGCTTGGGTGCGTAGGCCAACAGGTGGCTAAAACTCTCCAGATGAAGGGAAAGGAAACAGACTAGGTAAGTGGACTGTAACAGGCCAGAAGAAACCACTGAATAGACGACGGCAAGCAGGGTCTACGCCGTCTGGCTAGGAGAACCCTCAATCGGCAGACAAAAGGATGGTCAAACTAGCAGGGTCATACACTGAGAAGAACAGGCTGATTCGGCAGGCAAAGGGATGGTCAAACTAGCAGGGTCATACACTGAGAAGAACAGGCTGATTCGGCAGGCAAAGGGATGGTCAAACTAGCAGGGTCATACACTGAGAAGAACAGGAGACTGAGCTAGGCGAGACTAGCACACAGAGAGGCTCAAGGACAGCACAGCAGAAGTGCCTAGGCTTCAGGAACACTATAACAGTGCACCGAAGCCGGGAATCGGCACACAGATATAGGCGTCGCGTGCAACGTCATCCGCACGCGACGCATGGGTTACATGAAAAAGTGCCCGAGACCAGGAAGCCGCCCGCGCATGCGCACAAGGCGGCAGCCGCCGCGGGAGACCGACCGGGCGAAGACCGGAGCAGGGAGTCGGCGGGTAGGTGACACTGCCCCACCCCCAAGGGGCGCCTCCGGAGCTCAAACAGCCCGCCCCGCAGAGCGGGAGCGACGAAAGGCGCGGACCAGGGCCGGAGCGTGCACCTCCGAGGAGGGAACCCAGGACCTTTCTTCGGGACCGTAGCCCTGCCAATTCACCAAATACTGAAGACGACCACGAACCCTGCGGGAGTCCAGGATGGCATCAATGATGTATTCCTCCTGGCCATCCACCGTAACGGGAGCCGGAGGAGAAGGGGCTACTGTAGGCATAGACGAAGGTAGAAATGCCTTGAGCAGGGAAACGTGAAAAACAGGGTGAATGCGAAGACTCCTGGGTAACGCCAATCTATAGGAGACTGGAGAGAGCCTACGCAGGATCCGATAAGGACCCAAGTACCGGGGACCCAGCTTGTCAGAAGGCTGGGCGAGCCGTATGTGTCTGGTAGAGAGCCATACCCGATCGCCGATTCGATAGAGAGGCGCCGGAGTCCGTCGACGATCGGCAGCGATCTTGTGACGCACCTGAGCGGAAAGCAGGGAGGCGCGCAAGGACTGCCAATGGGAGGCAAGAGACTGCACCCTGCTCTCCACCGCGGGTACTAGAGAGGCGTCCGGAGATAGCAAAAGCACTCGGGGGTTGTAACCGAGGGCGGCAAAGAATGGGGAGCAACCCAGGGAGGTATGACGGAGGGAGTTATAGGACAGTTCCGCCAAAGGCAGTAAGGAAACCCAATTGTCCTGCTGGTGGTTGCTGTATGTCCGCAGGAAGTGTTCCAGATTCTGGTTCAGCCTCTCAGTCTGTCCGTTGGTCTGCGGATGATAAGCCGAAGAGTGATGAAGAGTCACACCCAAACGGGAACAAAAGGATCTCCAGAATCTAGACACAAACTGGGTGCCCCTGTCTGAGGGTATGTGCAGGGGAACTCCATGAAGGCGTACAATCTCAGATAGAAAGGTCTCGGCCAGTTCCGGAGCCGACGGTAGTTTGGACAGAGGGACGAAATGCCCCTGCTTAGTAAATCGGTCTATCACGACCAGAATAGTGGTCTTACCTGCAGATAGGGGTAGGTCCACCACGAAGTCCATGGACAAATGGGTCCAAGGAAGAGACGGTACCGGTAGCGGTTGTAACAAGCCCACCGGACGGGTGTGTGGAACCTTCATGCGGGCGCACACTTCGCAAGAGGCTACCAACGAGCTGACGTCCGAACGACAGGTAGGCCACCAGAAGTAGCGCGTGAGCAGATCTAAGGTCCGATCAACCCCTGGATGACTAGCCACGGGGGAGCAATGAGCCCAGGACAACACTTCAGCGCGGTATGGTTCAGGAACAAACAGTTGTGCCGAAGGGACATGAGACCCCAGAACCGAAGAGGACTGAGCCTCACGGATTTTCCGAAGAGTGACGGTGGAAATGGCACTCAAGATCATCGAGGACGGAATGATGGGTCCCGGATCGGAATCTGGGAGAAACACTGCCTCACACTGTCTGGACAAGGCATCGGCCTTTTGGTTCTTAGTCCCAGGGATGTACGTGATAGTATAGTTGAACCGTGAGAAGAAGAGAGACCACCGAGCCTGTCGGGCATTGAGTCGTTTGGCCGTGGCTAGATAGGCAAGATTTCGGTGATCCGTCAGAATAGTAACAGGGTGTGCGGACCCCTCGAGGAGATATCGCCACTCCTGTAGGGCTAACTTCACGGCCAGCAATTCTCTGTTTCCGGTGTCATAGTTACGTTCTGCCGGAGAGAATCGACGTGAAAAGTAGCAACACGGTCGTAAGGTACCAGAAGACCCTATCCGCTGAGACAAAACAGCCCCGGCTGCGGATTCAGAGGCGTCGACCTCCACGGTGAAAGGAGACGCAGGATCTGGATACAAGAGAAGCGGAGCCGAGGTGAAGGCCTGTTTGAGGGTTCGGAAGGCAGTAAGTGCCTCTGAGGGCCATATGCGAGGATCGGAGTGTTTACAAGTCAGGCGTACGATGGGCTGGATGATCCTGGAAAAGTTCCTGATGAACCGCCTGTAATAATTGGAGAAGCCCACGAACCGCTGCACCCCCTTGAGGGTGCGAGGAACCTGCCAGTCCAGGACAGCGCTGACTTTGCTGGGATCCATGGCTATACCTGATGCAGACACTATATATCCCAGAAAAGGGAGAGAAGATTTCTCGAAGCTGCACTTCTCAAGCTTGGCGTACAGGCGATTAGCCCTCAGGCGAGACAAAACGACCCGTACATGCTCTCGATGTTCCGTCAAAGAGGCAGAGTAAATTAGAATGTCATCCAGATATACAATGACGTACTTGAGCAGCAGGTCCCGGAATACGTCGTTCACCAACGCCTGGAATACCGCAGGGGCATTGCATAGGCCAAAAGGCATCACGAGATACTCGTAATGCCCAAAGCGAGTATTGAAGGCGGTCTTCCACTCGTCTCCTTTTCGTATACGTACCAGGTTATAGGCCCCACGTAGATCCAGCTTGGTGAACACAGTGGAGCCTCGGAGCCTGTCTAGGAGTTCAGGAATAAGAGGCAAGGGATAGGTATATCTCCGTGTAATTGCATTGAGACCCCTATAGTCAATGCACGGGCGGAGAGAGCCATCCTTCTTCTTTACGAAAAAGAACCCTGCTCCAGCAGGAGAAGAGGAGGACCGGATGAAACCCCTGGCTAGGTTCTCACGAATGTAGTCCTCGAGGGCCGCAGTTTCAGGCAAGGAAAGTGGATATGTCCGTCCCTTAGGGAGTGAGGAGCCAGGAAGAAGCTCAATGGCGCAATCGTACTCCCGATGTGGGGGGAGAACCTCAGACCTGGTCTTGGAGAAAACATCCAGGAAGGAGCGATAAGGCGTAGGCACCGGGAAAGGCCCCTCCGTGGGTCGGGAATCAAGATCCACAGAAGACAGTGAAAGGACAGAAGAAGCGTTGTGGGTAAACACCAGTGAAGAAGCCGCCCAATCAATCCTGGGATTGTTCATTACCAACCAGGGATGACCCAGGATGACCGGCGTCATGGAGGAATGAATAATATCAAATTCCACGGACTCGACATGAGTGGAAGCGACTCGTAATGTCAAGGGAATGGTCCTGTGGGTAATACGACCAGTACCCAGGGGAGAACCATCGACTACGACAATGCCAACGGACGGAGTTCTAGGAACCAAGGGTATATCGTGCTGCAGGGCAAAGGAGTGATCAAGGAATGAACCGGCCGCACCGGAGTCCACCAAGGCCCTAGTGGAAAGAGACCCGGTGTGCCAGGTAAGGGAGACAGGAACAGTCAGCCGTGGATTCCGCATGGAGGGGTACGACGCATGACTTAGGGGAATCCCCTCCACTCCTCCTAAGTCCTGTCGTTTCCCGGCTTGTTGGGACACAACCGGGCTATGTGTCCCGATCCCCCGCAATACAGGCAGAGTCCTGAAGAACGACGCCTGGCCTTCTCCTCCTCAGGAAGGCGGAAGACACGACCTATTTCCATAGGTTCTGAAGCGGACTCTTGGGTTGCCGTAGGAGGGTTGGGGAACTTGGGCGCTAGGCGCACCATAGAACGTGCCAAAGGGCGTCGTGACCGTTCCCTCTCTTGCCGTCTTTCCTGTATGCGGGTCTCCAGAGATGAGCACAAAGAAATCAGACCCTCAAGGGACTCGGGTATGGGTCGGGTGGTCAGCTCGTCCTTCAGACGATCGGAGAGACCGCGACGGAAGGCTGCTTTCAAGGCCCCATCGCCCCAATCCGTCTCGTACGCCAAGGTGCGGAATTCGATGGCGTACTGTGCAAATGGCTGGTGGCCTTGTTGCAGGTCTAGGAGGGATGCCTCCGCCATAGCTCGTCTTCCAGGAACGTCAAAGACAGACCGAAAAGCAGCCAGGAAGTTGTCACAATCCTGTAGGAGAGGGGATTGACGATCCATAAGCGGAGATACCCAGGCCAAAGCTTGTCCCCGTAGCAAGGAGATAATAAAAGTTACACGAGCCTGATCAGAAGCGAAAGCCTCGGGTTGACTTCTGAAATGAAGGAAGCACTGATTCAGGAACCCGCGCAGGAGCTTGGCATCACCCTCGAACTTGTCCGGGAGGGGTATACGAGTGGGCAGAAAGGCCTGAGCAGCAGGAGGAGAGACAGGCCCAGGGATAGGCGAAGGTGTAGCGGGGCCGGACGCCTCCAAACGAAGCTGCATACGCTGAAGCATGGCCGTTATGGAATCCAATTTCTGGTCCAAGCACTGTATCTTGGAGGAATGCCGGTCCAGGACAGCTGCTTGTTGGAGTACCGCTTGCGAGAGATCCTCTGGATCGATCGACATCGTAGTCAATGGCACTGTTATAACTGTCACCCAATTGCAGGAATCCTGCAAGAGAGGGAGTGCTGGGGAGCGTCGCTAGAGTGCGTAGCTGGTCGAGCGTGGGCTGCCTATTGACAAGCTTTGCTGCGGCAACGGCCGGTTAAAGATGCCAGCCGCAAGGCTGGATGACTCGTCCCAGAGGAGCTGGAAGCAAGTCCAGGATAGCCCGACAATAAACAGCACAATCTCTCCTGCAGGGGAGAGCGCTGGCTAGGGAACGTTGAGTGGGGTGCGACGCTTGGGTGCGTAGGCCAACAGGTGGCTAAAACTCTCCAGATGAAGGGAAAGGAAACAGACTAGGTAAGTGGACTGTAACAGGCCAGAAGAAACCACTGAATAGACGACGGCAAGCAGGGTCTACGCCGTCTGGCTAGGAGAACCCTCAATCGGCAGACAAAAGGATGGTCAAACTAGCAGGGTCATACACTGAGAAGAACAGGCTGATTCGGCAGGCAAAGGGATGGTCAAACTAGCAGGGTCATACACTGAGAAGAACAGGCTGATTCGGCAGGCAAAGGGATGGTCAAACTAGCAGGGTCATACACTGAGAAGAACAGGCTGATTCGGCAGGCAAAGGGATGGTCAAACTAGCAGGGTCATACACTGAGAAGAACAGGAGACTGAGCTAGGCGAGACTAGCACACAGAGAGGCTCAAGGACAGCACAGCAGAAGTGCCTAGGCTTCAGGAACACTATAACAGTGCACCGAAGCCAGGAATCGGCACACAGATATAGGCGTCGCGTGCAACGTCATCCGCACGCGACGCATGGGTTACATGAAAAAGTGCCCGAGACCAGGAAGCCGCCCGCGCATGCGCACAAGGCGGCAGCCGCCGCGGGAGACCGACCGGGCGAAGACCAGAGCAGGGAGTCGGCGGGTAGGTGACAATGGCAGACACCTTCATACCTACTGCAAGTAACTAAGGGCAACTAATTACGGAAAGCATGTAAAGAAATAATACCCAAACCTTATCCCTCAGCTTTTCTATGTCTGAACCAGGACTAAACTTAAAAATTGTTTGGATAAAAATACAATGAATAAATCTCCTGGAACTATATTATATACACCTACTGGTATTTAGGGAGTTAGTTTGCAAATAGTCAGCCTACTGTTTTTAATCTTTAGGAACTAAAGTCTGTCACGCTGCTACAATGTTGTCAGAAATAGCTGTGGTTCTTTTAGGAAACCAAATCTTAGCCTGGTAATTATAATCCTGTAAGCTTGGCACCTACACTGGGGAAGATAATGCATAATTTATTAAGATTCATGAATACTTACTGGACATCATTGTTTTCAATGGAAACAAACAATATCATCTGTGCTTTTCATGAGGGATCGATCAGATGAATAAAATTGTTTTTGCTTTCTGTGAAAAAATAACTTGATTTTTATTGAGTATTAAGAAAGAACAGTACAATATAAGTACAAAATGAATTAACAAGAAGCAGTTGCAAAAAATGTATACAGATATGTGACAATTGATAGTATAATCAATGTGGATATTGATAGGAAAATTGCCATGGATAGGAAAGTGGAAAATCAAATTGAGTGTGAGAATACACAATAGGCATTGGGGCAATTCACTGGGTGCTTATGGGAATGCTGGAGGGAATCCAAGTTGATATGGTGGTAAGTTTAATGGTAAAAGAAGAAAGTAAGGGGTGGTGGGGAATGTGGAAAAAAGAAAAAAAGGGAGAGAGTCTCCAATCTGCTTTGTCCACCAGGGGAAAGTGTATGTGAAGAAAGATATAAAAAAGATGGTACCGTGTTAGCCAGTGGTGTAGATAGGATTCAATGTAGCAAAAAACTCACAAGAGTGGTATAAAGGTGATACATTTTAAAGTGTTAGCAATGTCTAAAAAAACGAGCTTAAAAAGCTGAACTAAATGCAAAAAACCGTATCTCTCAAACCACTATGGTTTAAGAGATACGGGCGTTTGAAGTTTGATTTCTCCTACTGACAGCTGTAAAGCTGTCAGCAGGAGATCCGTGTCATTGGAATGGTCTAAAACGTGTGCCTCTTGAGAGGTGCCGAGATCTCGTTACTTACACGGAATCCCTTCATTGGAATGGTCTAAAACGTGTGCCTAGTGTTCAGACACATGTTTTAGACCATTCCAATGAAGGGATTCCGTGTAAGTAACGAGATCCCGGCACTTCTCAAGCACCACCGTATTGACCGACACAAATCTCCTGCTGATAGCTTTACAGCTGTCAGTAGGAGAAATCAAACTTCAAACGCCCGTATCTCTTAAACCATAGCGGTTTGAGAGATACATTTTTTTTGCATTTAGATCAGCTTTTTAAGCTCGTCTAAATGCAAAAAAAAAAAAAATTTTTAGACACTACTAACACTTTAATGGCTAACTGAGGACATAACAAGTTAACAGGTTAACCCATGCCTGAAGAAGGGACCTTAGTGTCCTGAAAACTTGCACTGGTTACGTCCTCAGTTAGCCATTAAAATGTATCACCTTTATACCACTCTTGTGAGTTTTTTGCTGCACCGAATCGTGAAGAAAGATAAAAAGTGAAGAGGCTCATGTTAGGCTGAGGGATCAGTGTCAAGGGGAAAACAGCAATTAGAGTTAGTTTGTGAGAAAATGGAGAAGTCAACTTTGGACCATAAACGTTCGTATCTGTGTAGACGCTTCCGTAATTCTGCATGTGTCCATTCGAAATGTAACATTGACTGGAGTTTCCAGTCATTGATGGAAGGAATGGGGGTGGATTTCCAATGCAGTGGGATGAGGTGTGTTACAATTAGTGGTCTGGAATTTCGGAATAAAAATAAGGACAAACACACTGCAGTGAAAACTATAAAACTACAGTTTATTAAAACATGCAATAATTAAATAGGTTATAAAATAAACATCCTGCCAGAGTTCACAAGCATATGAGAGACATACCTCTAACAGGTGCTAAAAAGTACAAGAAAACTATTGCCAGAGCGAACTCCACAATACGCAAGATAGGACAGATAAGAAATAACAAAGGGTACTTATCAACGAGAAAGCCTCATAATAAGACACAGGTGCACGGACAGAGGTGAAAATCAAGTCGCCCTCATTCGTCCCAACAACGGCTCTCTGAATCTATTGTGTTGATTACAGGTTAAAAATACAGATGTCTAATACTACGCATGCGTATGTGCTTGGTTACAGAAAGCTGATTAGTGGAGATATCACTGGCTGTCTCTCATAAACACTACGTCATCACCCACCCCTCTGCTGTTGCCAGCCAAACTGCAGATAATTAACCCCCAACTAACCATGAGGAGATCACCAAAAAAAACCCATCGCTTACAAGGTGATAGGTGATTTCTTTGAGTAGAGGCTAAGGGGGAGGAGAGGTGTGCGGTATAAGAAAACATGCAAACAATAGTATCAATCGGTAGGGAGATGGGAAAGCAATCGATTAATGATATATTTTTTTAATCTCATTTTGAAAGGGTGCATATAGGAGCCTACTATATAATTAGCCCAGAGGGATGTAAGGCCATCCCATAGTCCTTAACCCTTGCAATGCCTTCTGTACCCCTCTGGCACTCAAAGGGTTAAAGAGCTAAAAACAAATATCTGATGGGAACTTACTGTATTTGGGCATAGAATTGATTACATGAAGGAATGTGGCCGGAAATGGAACGTTCACCAGCTAAGGAAAAGTTGCAAGTAGAGGTTCTTTAATGGTCTAACTTTATTTATTAATGACCTTAAGGTAGGTGGTGTATTTTTGTGTGCGGATCACGCAAATCTTTCTAAGATTTGGGCAAAATATGTTCCGTTCGTTATTGTGTACTAAATAGCAGATAAGATTCACACAGAAATGCACAGTGCTTCATTTGTAGAACAATAATAGTTCTTGCTGGACAATTATTTGGAGGCAACTGTAGACCAGGGAGGCAGCACCAGTCCTCAAGTGCTGCTGTGTCAGTGCAGGATTTCAGGATATCTCTTCTTGAGCATGGTTTGATCAACCAGTGTCTCATTCACTTTAACAGATCAACCTATAATCAGGCAGGGACATCTTGAAGACCTGCTGTTTGCAGCACTTGTAACATAGTAACATAGTAAATTAGGTTGAAAAAAGACACAAGTCCATCAAGTTCAACCTTCGCCTCATACCCCAGAAACTGAGAATTTGATAGCTTTCCTGCTACCAATTAAATTAGTCTTTATCAGACCTTCCTGATCTACCTACTGATAAACAGTATGACTCTGTATGTTCCCTTTTGAAATAAATGTATCTAATCTTCTCTTAAATGTATCCATTGTATCTGCCATAACCACCTCCCTGGGCAATGAATTCCACAATTTAACAGACCTTACCGTAAAAAAACCCTTCCTCTGCTGAAGTCTAAACCTCCTTTCCTCTAATCTCAAGTGTCCCCTGGTCACCTGATCAGGCCTTAGAATGAATAGCTCACCGCAGAGATCCTTGTATACTTGTACAATGTGATAAGGTCTCCTCCTAGTGGACCAACATTGCCTACTCTGCTGTAGACAAGAGTTTGCAGGAGTGCTCAGTGTCAGGCATTGGCTGCAAAGCCAAAAAGATGCTATCATGTAAAACTGGGTATACATTTCTATAAATAAATATAATTTTACCTAAGACCTCACGTTAACTATGCAGTGCAAGATGTATTTTTTTTCTTTCTTTCCTTATAAATCAATGGTAAGATCGCTACAAAAAAATATAAAGTACAATTTTTTTTATTTGTGTTTATTTATATTTTTATTTAATGTTTGTTTACACTAGAAAAGATACATACAAGGCAATTTG
Organism: Rhinophrynus dorsalis; assembly: GCA_037306005.1. NCBI lineage: Eukaryota > Metazoa > Chordata > Amphibia > Anura > Rhinophrynidae > Rhinophrynus > Rhinophrynus dorsalis. The sequence goes on from CM074723.1 coordinate 22,550,218, forward strand.
ATTTCTATTATTTTATAAATCTTTACTAAGATTTCATCTTGATTATGCTGTATTGTTATATATTTATTTATGTGGTGTTTGTTTACACTAGTAAAAGGATGCATATATATATGGCAATAAGATTCTTATGACTTAATATATATCGGGTCAAAACACAAAACTCTATGGGAATCTTTTCATCAACGAGACTATACACATGGCAAAAGTTCACCCCCCAGAGATTACAGCAAATATGATTTTACTGTCAGCAAAGGAATGGGTTCTTTGCTGTAATTAAAGATATGGAATATATTGTATTCATAATGTTACGTACAAGCAACTCTGGTGAATTTTTCACATACATGAGAACTGTTTGGATCTGCCCCTGTGTGTGTGTGTGTGTCTGGTTTTTAACCCCTTAACTACCCATGACTTACATGTACGTCACGAGGTAGATGTTCCTAAAGGACAAAGGACATACATGTACATCATGGAATTCAGGGCTTCCCATGTGGCTGCACGCCATTCAGGGAGCCCTGAATCCAATCTCTTAAAAAAAAAAAAAAAAATAGTCAGTGGTCCATAAGGGGTTAATTACCAGTTCTCTAGGGACAAAGACTTATTCTCCAGTTTTGGTGAGTTTCCTGGGTAACTCCATTCATTTTCTGTCTCTTCTGCCTACTTTCCACCCTGTTCCTTCCACTTCCTACCCATTCTAACATTAAACCCCACCTTTCTTCCTCTCAATCCTGCCTATCCTATTAAGCACCACCCACTTTAAGACATGAGTCCATCATTTAGACACTTCCATTCCCAGTCCATGAGCCCTCCCTGGCAGCTTCAAGGAAGAAAGTTCTCAGGTATGTCCCTGAACTGAACTGATCTAGAATTACTCTTCTAGTTGTACTGGCTGGGAAATGTGAAAAACTCCAGAAGGGATTGGATTGCTTTAAAAAAAAACAACCAAACAAAAAAAAAAACAAGATATGTTGATTCATGAAGAAATTCAATTGTATTTTTTACTCCGCAAGGAACTCTTCTCCTTTATAGGAACACTAATATCTCCTAATAATTTCCCCCTGATTGCCTTAATGGGAGCCACTTGTCTGGACCACTTTGGGCTTTCACGTCATCTGATTATTCGAGCTAATCCTGTGAGAGTTGCACAGCTTTTGTTGACTTCTAGTTCCTGATCCTTGATTCACCTTTGGACTTCATTTCCGGTTTACCCTAGTACTTGATCCTCCTGCCTGACTGACTTCTTTGTTCCTGACTACAGCCTGCATTCAGACTGCACCTCTGGTTTTCCCCATTACTCGATCTGCCTACCTGATTGACTTCCCGTTTCCTTCCTATGGCCTACATTCTGACTATGAATCCAGTTTCCCCAGTACATGGTCCACCGTCTCATTGACTTCTTGGTTCCTGAATATGGCCAGCATTCTCACTTTGCATCTGGTTTTCACTCAGTCTGCCTGCCTGACTGACTCTGTTCCTGACTACAGTCTGCATTCTAACTATACCTATGGTTTTCTTCTTTAGCAGGTCCCTGCCTATCTTTGTTGTTTCTCTCACCTCTCTGCTATTGAGCTTGTTCCCGCATCATAGAACTTATAACCATAGAACTGATCACCAGTGTCCAGCACCGTGCCAATTCAGAACTGCAATTAATTTGATCAATGGCATCCCACAACATGCATCATCAGACCTGTATTCCAGAGTTCATCTGATCACCAGTGTCCAGGATCGTGCCCTATTAGAACTGGCAGTTCACCTGATCTACAACATTCCACCCTGTGCGTCATTGGACCTTTACACCAGAGTTCATCTGATCATCAATATACAGCACCTTGATAAGTCACAACCAGCAGTTCACCAACTTGATGGATGCATGTCTTTTTTCAGCCTCGTGAACTATGGTACTATGTTACTATGTGCGCTAAGGCATACCTCACCTTGCAACATCATAATGATTTTCAGACCCAAGTACTCGGCATTATCCTGCTCCGTTATTCCCTGATCATGCAGCTCCTGTTCTGCCTCCAGACTGCCTCAGAGTCCTATATCAAGCTACGTCCTACATCTTCCTCTGCAACTGTGCTCATCCTGGTCTGGTCCCAGCCTCTCCATGGCTGTACGTCAGTCACATGTGCTGGCTTGCCGACCAAGATTACAACTGTCCTTAAGGGGAATATACTCCTTGGACTGCGGTATGATTCTTATACAGAAAAGAGGAGCAATTTGGTAGCAAACCACCAGCACTATGGGGAGAAAAAAACTTTTATTGTTTTAAATTAGGCTTTTAAATTCTTAAAGGAGCAGTATTTATTTTTTTATTTTTTTAGCAAAAAATATATGTTATAGGACTTACTCTGCTTCAAGTTGTTTTATTTAAATGTTATAACAGTTCAGCTTATCAGAAAGTGAATTACATTGTGGTTACTTCCTGACAGGAAGTGACTCAGCAGTTTCCATCACATTCTGTGGTGAGCTGTTTGTCAGTGACTCACCTCTCCCCGTAAGTGCAAAAGAATAATTGAATCTGACCAATAGAGAGCATTGTTAATGTAGAAAAAAAAAACAATATTTTAAACTGTAGTAACTCTGGAAAAATGCATCTGTCAGGGAGTACCCTCGTTTTACTCAACTATGTATAAACCTGGGAACTCTCCGGATTTGCCCCGGATACTCAGGTTTTGAGAGTGCATTACCGGGTCTCCGGACTGATTCTCCGAATGTGGGAGTTTCCTTTAAAACCCACTTCTGCCCCTTCCCACCCTGTTCCTCCCACTTTTCCTCCTTCCCCACCCAGTTTCTACCACTTCCCGTCCACTTGTGTGATACCCTGGAAAGCCCCGCCCCTGCACTTGTGGGTAAACCCCTCCCCCTTTTGCCACGATTTGTTATACTCCCCAGTGGCACCAGAGGAGACCCTTCCAGGGACTCCACAAACAAAAGTTCCTAGGTATGTATGTATATTTTAAAACCACCGTTCTTTACATGCTGAGTAAAACATATGTATATATACATTTATTTTCAGGTCCATACAAGACCCCTTTAAATGATAAGCTGTGTCCCAGGAGCTTTGTTGCTCTCTGGTAAACTGCGGGGCTGGATGACCTCGACCTTGAAGATCCTAGTGACCTGCAGGGTTTACTGTATGCTATCAGAAGAATTTATAGCTAATGCAACTCCATTCCCATAGCGCTTGGGGCATAGCTTTAAGTGAGTCTTGTATAGACCCTCTACTGTCCTTATAACTCTTTCAGTGTCAGAGGGGTAACCAGCGCGTTTCAAAGCAATGCTCTGGACTCCCTTCTGGCACTGACCGAGTTAAGCATGTGAGATTTATTACTTCTCTCATTCTCACTGATCCACCTGTGCTTCAAACGATGAATGACCTTAAACGATCAGTAACTTTTTATTTGGGGGAAAAAAAAAAAAAAAATATATATATATATATATATGTATATCAGTAGGTATTTTCCTGCATGACAAAACAAGGGTTCTCGCACACTGCTGACAGTTGGTGTATTCATAGGTTATAACTGATCAAACAAGGTGGAACTAGCACATTCTATGTACAACTGTAGTCAGTGACTCACATCTCACAATAGAACACCAGGTGAACTGCAGGGGAATTATCTGAACACCAGATGGCACTAATTAAGTTAATTAAGTTATACATATATATATATATGCATTTTAAACCACACATATCCATGCATTGGGGTTACTTTTTTATACTCCGCAGGCAAATACCTATAATATATTTTTTTCATAATAAAAGTTTACTACTCTTTTAACACTTCAGGATGTGCTACACATATTACTGGTCCTCAGTGGGTGAAATCTTAGCAAGTTAGTTAAATCCAGTCTCCCCACTACTGATATTGTAGAGTTCATATTTTCAGTCCGTTTCTCAGTCTCTGTGGAAGTTGCTGACGCGGGTGTTTTCACCCATTAAAAGTGAATGAGGTGTGAGGCTGAGCAAATGGAGTGAAGCCTTTGTACATTTAATGCTCATTTTGATGCACGGACAGCCAGAAGCACACAGCACACAGCCCCACCAATATAAGGAACAGCCAGCGCTTATCTTCAAGAACTACCAACAGAGCATGTTTTATAGCTATCTCTGCTTGAGCTCAGTTGGATTAATTAAAGGGACTAATCCACTGACTGGTTCACCTGTGATAACCTGTATAATCTATATCTGGTCTTATAGATTGGAAGTGAAATATGGCGTAAGTGTATGTTTTATTTTTTTTTTAGAAGAAATGTAATCCCTTGCATGCGAGAGACTAAAAATATTTCCTTTATTAAGTGCAGCTGAAAGGAACACTGTCACCTCCCAATAATGACCCCTTCACTTACTTTAACCACCTGGGGGGTGTAACGCAATCGTATGGGCAGAAAATAGATAAATATGGTCATAAAATCTAATGTCCGCTATGAATCCATTCTGTATGGACTGCATCCTTAGATTTACAGTTTGATTAGTGCTGGATATTATGTCTATGCAGATGTACAAAGGCAGGGATTTTTTTTACAGTAAGGGCAGTAAAGTTATGGAATTATTTGCCTCGGGATTCTGTGCTTGCTAATATTGTATATGCTTTCAAAAAGTAATGGATACCTATCTAGCACAGAACATTGCTGAGAATTATGACAGTTGGCTTCAGAGCAGATAGGTTGTTGATCCAGGGAAATATCTGACTGCCATTTGGAGTTAGGAAGGAATTTTTTACCCACGTGTTTTTTTACTTTGTCTGTATCAACAGGTATGATTTTGCATGGGCTGGATTTGATGGATGCATGTCTTTTTTTTTTTTTTTTTTTCCCAGCCTCATCAACTATGTTACTATGCTAGCATGGAGATTTACTAAGGTTCAGTAAGGGTCAGTATAGTGGTACACTGGACTTGGATCCATCTTGTGGAATGCACTAACACAGGGCTGTCCAAGTTTGATCCTCAAAGGCCACCAACAGGCCAGGATGTAAGGATTTCCCTGATTAAGCATTGGTGAATTAATCAGTGGCTCATTCATTTTGATTGGGCACCTGTGCTCAAATAGGAAAATCTCTAAATCCAGGACTGTTGGTAGCTCTTGAGAACCGAACGTGGTCACCTCTACACTAAGATGTCATTACCCTTGTCCCTTTGATTACATCTCAAATAGGCTGACATCGCCATTCGTTCTCCATGCCTTGGCCAGGTTTACAGTCTTGCATTGTCTCCTTCATCACTGGCTCATTTACATATTGGAATTAATCTTATTGAGCCATTTCAATATTCATGAAATAGTTTATATGTTAATGTGGCTATTCGCTCGATACCTGGCAGTGCTGTTGGAGCTCACAGAACTAACTTCACCTTCCTGAGGATGGTGAATTACTGTTCGTTCCACGGCTTTCTATGCAGCTACAGAGGACAGTTTGGCATGTCACAGTGTTCTATAGTTTACTGGGGAGCAGAGACGGCATCAGCATTCCCTTCACCCCAGAGTGGCAGAGGGGACAGCAACACATTGCAGAGCAATGGCACGCAAAGGGTTATAACGTACACAGTCCCGTGCCTGGAGTAGTGGGTCTCCATCGTGCAAGCTGCCTATCATCTGTTACAGGTGAACACCGATCAGCTAAAGGGGATGTATCACCCCTATACAAGTTAGCCTGGATCGTTAGATCATATACCGAATATAATTAAAAGTGCATTAATTTTTTTTTTTAAGCTCCTGTTGGTCTAAAATGAAGTTACACACTGTGCCCTGTACCTACTTCCACATAGACTGTGGTTACCTGCTCTGTAACGGAGGCTTTCTGTATGTAAGCTGGAGCAGTCTCATTGGCCAGATATCGATATCTAGCCAATGAGAGCGCTCCAGCTTACAGGCAGAAAGTCTCCGTCATTGGAGGAGGCTGGATAGAGGGAGGGGAGCAGAGGCAGAGTGACGGACTGCGGTTACAGAGCAGCTAACCACAGTCTATGCAGAAGTAGGTACAGGGCACAGTTCCTAACTTCATTCTATACCAACAGGAGCTTTAAAAAAAAAAAAATGAATGCACTCTTACTTATATTTGGTGTATAATATAATGATCCAGACTAACTTGTATAGGGGTGATACACCCCCTTAACTGATGTAAATGCAAGACTCGGCCTCACTCTGCAAGTTCCACTTTCATTTGACACTCACAAGGTTAATCAAACGGATTTATAGCTTTTGTGAATAGCCACTTGGCTGGTCGTTTTAATGGCAAGGCCAGGCAGGAAGCAACGTAAAGCTTTGCCAGAGGGGTGACATTCAAATTGCTTTTCAATGCATTGCTCACCACTCTGGCACTCAGATGGTTAAGGGAGAGCTGATGCTTTTCTTACTTCTGAGGGCTGAGAATACATTCTCTCTGCTTCCTTCCTTGTCCCCTCCAAAAAAAACAAACCATGACGCGGTATTACCCCACCCTCGTATGCTAATGATCAAAGTCTCGCCCCCTCACCTTGCATATCTAAGCCTTAATGCCAGTGACAAAGTGTGTTATATATTCTCCAGTGTCAAGTGACCACCACACAGCTCTAAATGTACTTCTCCATTAGATTGCCCTTTAGTGCACCCCCCCCCAGTACCTCAAACTCCTCCCACTGAATTGTTCTTATGTCTTAAAATTATGGGGGCCCCAGTGCAGAGTGGATATTGTAAGAAAACACAGGACGTTGATAAATAAAACTCACCACAGAAAACTTATTTGGAAGGGAATTATTCCTAGGAGTAAGTGGCTCTTATTTGATCTACAGGGATAGTAATACTTAAAGGGACACTAATGTTCTATTAAAAACAATATTCTAGTTTTGGTTAAAAAAATTATTTGCAGAAAATCCCCTCTCACTCCCCTTCTCCTGACGTCAGTGCTGTGCTGTGACAGCAGGAGATCTCGGTCCGGGGACCAGTTGGCGGCTCCCCAGCAGAGCAGAAATAGTGATCTTTTTAAAAATAATTACTTCATTGGAAAGGTCTACAAAATGTGCCTGGTTTTCAAGCACACTTTGTAGACCGTTCCAATGAAGTAGCTCTTTTTAAATAACCAAATTCGGCTCTCCTGCAGAGCCTCCTCGTGTCGGCCGACTTGAATCTCCTGCTGTCAGCTTTACAGCTGACAGCAGGAAAAGGGGAACTTTCAATGCGAGTATCTCTCAAACCATAGCAGTTTTGTATGGGACATTACTGTCCCTTTAATATGTAAAAATATATATTGTAGTGTGTATCCCCTTGAGTAAAACAATCCTATTCCTACTGCTGAAAGGTGCTTTATTCAAAAGTTATTGTAGCTCAAACTTGAATTTTTTTAGGTACATTTCACATTGGTCTGAAATTATACAGTGGCGCTGTTGCTACACCATCCTATGGGCAGCTCGAGTCAGTTGACCATTAAAGGGATAGTAATGTCAGAAAAAAAAGTATTAACTATATGGTAGATACAATTAAAAGAGAGTACTTGCACTTATTCCTGTCTCTCAAACCATTATGGTTTGAGAGATATAAGAAAATAAAGTTCTCTGCTCCCTCCCCTTTCTGCTTGATGAGCTGTAAAGCTGTCAGAAGCATATTCTGGTCACTTGATCAGATGTGGCTCTTCAGCAGCACCGATATAACGATATCTAAAGATATATACTTAATTTGGAACGGTCTACAAAGTGTGTCTGGCTTGCAAGCACACTTTGTAGACCGTTCCAACGAAGTCTATTTATTTCTAAATAGCGTGATTTAAGCTCTGCTGGTCAAATGACTGGAATCTGCAGCTGTCAGATAGATTGTATTCTTGAGCAAAACAGCCAGGAAAAGGTAACTTTAGCAAGTTATATCTCTCGAACCATAAAGGTTTGAGAGATAAGACTTACATTGATGTTAATCTTTTTTTAATGTCTACAATATTAAATCAACTTAAAATTAAAGAGGAACTAACACCGCCAACAAACGTTGCCTGTAATAATTCCCTATCTGGTGACTAGCTGCTTAGTAGCGCTAGTAGCCAGAATTATTACCTCTTCATGAAGAAATTTGAAGTGATCCTCGGCTGACAGGCAGGACGGAGCGCGGACATCTTGCCCTAGTGACGTCCGCGCGCCTGCTCTGTCAGTCGCAGACAGCTGTAGGAGGCGTTGCTAGGAGCCATTTCATGGACGTGCAATGCGCTGGACACCCCCTCTGTTGCTCATAGGGTTAAGTTGCTTGCTGGCAGCACATCTAAGGACAAGAGCAGTTTCTTTGTGTATCTGCTAGCGGCCTGTAACAGGTAAATTCATATCCCGGTGTGAGCACCGTTCCTCTCTGTGCCAGCACCGGACAGGTTAAGATGATTAATTAGGTGTGTTTCCCTGGCAAAACTGGCTTTGCAAATAAAAATGCGAGGCAGCATATGCTAGTCATATTCTTCGTCACACATTGTACTCGCAAATAGCTGAACTAGGTAATTAGAGCTGTGACACACCAGCTTGCAGCATATTGTTAAAGCTTGGCTGTAATTGAGCACGGAGTATGGAGAAAAGAAACTAAGAGGCCAAGGGCACATTGGATCGCATCACCTCCCATCAGTCACCTGACCCGTGTGTTTATATATGCAAATGGCATGTTTGTATATGTTATGCGTCTCTGCAGCACGACCGATAAAATCCTCTTTGCGTTGGAGATTTCTGGGATTCCAAGGGTCCAAATCTCCCTTTAGATATAGTAACTCGTGGGTGACCAGCGTCATCCTAGGACACCAGTAAAAATTGCCATTCATTTAAATGGGAATTTTAACCCCTTGAATGCTAGAGTGGAGACCTCTTTTGCATTCAAAGGGTTAAAATCCCCATTTAGCAATAATAAAAGCCTTTAAATATATTAATCACTTAAGGACCCATGACGTGCCAGGACGCTCACGGTTAAACTTGCTTTAAAGACTAATGACAGTCCTGGCACGTCATGGTATTCAGGGGTCTCCGCACATCTGCACCCCAGAATCGATATCGCAAAAAAAAAAAAATTTAAAAAAATCTGTGGTTCTTAACTGCTGGCCGCACGGCTGGTCTTTACTGGATTAAAGGGGCAGTGAACCATTATTATGAAAATATTTCTTTTTCATGGAATTCTCTGATGAGTAAAACAAGGTTACTTCCACTGATGAGTGATTCTTCAGTCAAAAGTTATTACACAGCAAATGTCCATATATTTTTTTTTTTTTTGAGAGTTTGAGTTTAGGATTTTTTGTTTTGTAGCCAGATGGCGCTATTGCTATTTCTGCCAATGAAAAACCTAAGTGTCGCAGACATAATCTTTCTGTAGATGAAAGTAGCAAAAGCGACACCTGGCAGCAAAACATCTTGAGCTCAAGCAATTAGAAGAATGCTGATTAGCTTGTTAATAACTATTAAAAGAAACATCTGTTGGCATTGAGAGTACCATTGTTCTACCCAACAGGAAAAGCCATGTGGCATACATCCTATATAATAATTTGCTAAAAAGATTGTAACGACGCAGTCATGCGCAGTAGAGGCTGCTCCGCGTGCTGCAGTCATGCACAGTACAGACTGCCCGTGACGAAGCTGATACAGAGTGGGGTGCTCCGAAGGAGCGTCCAGCTTTGTATCAGCCGTGGTGCGGGCAGTCTGTACTGTGCATGACTGACCCACGACCGGCTGGCAGTGGCACTGTGACCCGTATAACGGGCTCTTCAACTAGTATTTTCATAATACGGTTTACTGCCCTTATGGGATTTCATACCTATTAAATAGTAAAATATTGGAGGGAAGCATTTTTCTTGAAAAGAGTAATAGTAAGAGAAAAATATATGATTTAAAGTAAAGGGAAGGTAATACTTACTATGCAAATACATATATATATTGTGGGGTTTATTCTCCTCAGTAAAACAAGGGTTCTCCTGTGCTGCGAGATGTTTTAGTCAAATGTTATTTCAGCTCAAACTTGAGGTTTTTTAGGTGCAGTATCACAGTGGCCTAAAACTGTACAGTCTTGCTATTGCTACACCAACCTATGGTCAGTTCTGGTCAACTGACTATAGGATGGTGTAGCAACAGCGTCTTTGTACAGTTTCAGGCCATTGAGATATTGCAACAAAAAAATTCAAGTTTATGCTGCAATAACTTTTGAATAAAACACCTCTCAGCACAGAGAGTACCTTTGTTTTACTCAGGTGGATAAACCCTACAATGTGTATTTATATATATTGCATATTAAGTGTTACTATTATCTTAAAGGTTGGCAGTATCGTGCATAAATACTTCTTTATGGAAAGGGTGATAGATTCATGAAACAGCGTCTCAGCAGAGGTGGTAGGAACTAATACTATTAGGGATACAGAAATAGCTGGAATGGGAAAACCAACAGTCTGGATGGACCAGATGGGTCTTATCTGCCATCAAACTGTATATTTCTATTTTAGTAAACAAGTGGAATTTGGGGAATAACCCCACAGACTTACCTTACGATGGCTAGAAAATCCTTATAACCCCTGTGAATTCTTCTCTTGTGCGTCTGTTCAAGAGACTTCACCTTCAATCAACCCTGGAGGCGGACATAACAGTTCCTGGCAATTTTTTTGAACTGAAGCAGACAGAGGAGATGGGCCTATTTAAAGGGGAACTATCACCCCAAATACAGTCTGCCCCAACAATTAGGCATCTAGCAATATGTTTACGAATAGTAGTAATATCCAGCATAATTTCCGCGTTAGTGAGAAATCCTACTTCTGCCGAGACTGACGGTACAGGCGTACAGATGCCTCTAAAGCGCTGTTGCCTGGCCGTCAGTCTCGGCAGAAATAGGATTTCTCACTAGCGCAGTAATTATGCTGGATAATACTACTATTCTTAAACATATCGCTAGATGCCTAATTGTTGGGGGCAGACTTTATTTGGGGTGATAGTTCCCCTTTAACCCTTTTAGGACCATAAGAGTACACAATTTATTGTGAAGCCATGCTTTCCAGACCCTTTTGGTGTTTAAAGGGATAGTAATACTTCGTTTTATCTTTATTTTATTTTGTAGGCATTAAAAAAACATGAAGAATGATATAAGTCTTATATCTCAAACCTTTATGGTTTGAGAGATATTCACAAGGAAAGTATCCCCCCCGTTCGGCCAGATCAGAGGGGAGGTGCCCTGATAGACTGCAGAGAGGGACAATCTTCAATTAAGATAAGGGAAAAACCTGAAAAACTTGTCAAGGGGGGCAGGGCTTTCATTGTTCTCATAGGAAGAAGATTGTCCCCTGCTGTTATCTGTCTGGTCTATGGACTGCATTCCACATCTGAGAAGAGATGGCTTACACTAGGTAAAAGGGGCGGGAGGGGAAACTTTGCTTGTGAATATCTCTCAAACCATAAAGGTTTGAGAGATAAGACTTATATCGTTCGTCATGTTTTTTTAATGCCTACAAAATAAAATAAAGATAAAACGAAGTATTACTATCCCTTTAAAGGACTATAATTACAGTACCATGAGCACTGAGCAGAATGTGAGGTCCTGTGGACCTGCCAAGAACTGTCATGTCTGCCTCCATAGACCTGGCATCCAGGATTGATTCAAGACAAACACAAGGGGAGAATTCATAAGGGTTATTAGGATTTTGTGGCCATGATAATTTAAGTGGGTGGTTATTAACCTTCTGAGATCCAGAGCGCTGTCCAACGCATTGTGCTGCACGGCATTGTGTTGGTACCCCTTCCAGCACTCAAAGGGTTACTAGGAGATGTTATTCCTCCTTTATCTTCCAAGGTGGATAAAATTAATCCCGGTAATAATAACATCTCTGCCCCAGGACATACTTGAAAATGAGAGACCGTCTCCATGCATCCGTCCTAGCAAAAGACTTCAATATTGTTATGTAACAAGATCTAGAGGGAATGGTGTCAGTTTACACAATAATAATAATAATATCAAAAGTATTTTACCAGGAAGAATACATTGAGATGGTCTCTCGTTTTCAAGGATGTCCTGGGGGTATAGATATTATTACCCCATTTAATGGTACTCTGTTTATCTACCTCGGAAAGATGAAAGGCTCAGTTGACCTTGCTGGGACATAACCTGCGACCTTGAGGTTTGAACAGATTCTACAGCTGCTGCATTAACCAGCTGAACCAATCTTCCTGCACTTGCTACAGGGCAGGTGTAACAGACCTGCCGGAATTAAAGTGTTCACAGAAGCAATAGAGTCTCTGCCCCTCCATATGTACCACATTGATCACTACGCTGTAGCGCATACCCTGGGTTGCTGCCAAGACACTGGCATTGGACACCAACGCCAGTACATTTGTACTGGCAAATTCATAAAAGCTTCGCCAAGTCTCTCTCCACGTGTGTCATTTTAAACATTAAACCTTTGGGTGCAGAGAGGTACCCAACGCATTGAGATACCTCTCTGGCATTCAAAGGGTTAAATTTGACTGTAACTCCGAGTTTCTTGACTAAGATTTTCGCTTGGAATAAAAAAAGAAAAGGAACGACATAGAACCTGCATTTGCGATCAACCCTGCCTCAACTTCAGTGCACTCTCCGCTAGTAATGACATTCTAACTGCCAACGTGATGGTGGAAGCTATTAGCCGCGGTTTGTAATCTTGAACTCCATTATGGAGCTATTATGAATAATTAACTATACAATGAATAAACGTTCAGAAACTCTTTTGCCGTTCCGTGAAATAAATAAGTTTGTTTTAATTTAAAGGGAATGATTCTGCTCTTGTGGAGGTAGAAATTGCTGCCCACGAGGAACAATTGATTGGGGAATTTGCATTTCACATATCAAGTTGTTAGAGCGAGAATTCTTGCAGTCTCTGCTGTAAAGCAGTGTGGCAGATTTGCCTCCAATTAGTGAGAGGGTTAAAGATCTGTCGCTGGCGCTTTTATGAGACTGAAAGAGTTAAAGGGATAGTAATACTTCGTTTTAACTTTATTTTATTTTGTAGGCATTAAAAAAAACATGAAGAATGATATAAGTCTTATCTCTCAAACCTTTATGGTTTGAGAGATATTCACAAGCAAAGTTTCCCCTCCCGCCCTTTTTACCTAGTGTAAGCCATCTCTTCTCAGATGTGGAATGCAGTCCATAAACTGGACAGATAACAGAAGGGGACAATCTTCTTCCTATGAGAACAATGAAAGCCCTGCCCCCCTTGACAAGCTTTTCATGTTTTTCCGTTATCTTAATTGAAGATTGTCCCTCTCTGCAGTCTACCTGGGCACCTCCCTTCTGATCTGGCTGAGCAGTGTTACATCAGTAAAAGGGGCGGGAGGGGGATACTTTGCTTGTGAATATCTCTTAAACCATAAAGGTTTGGGAGATAAGACTTATATCATTATTCATGTTTTTTTAATCCCTACACAATAAAATAAAGTTAAAACGAAGTATTACTATCCCTTTAACATTCAAGGTGCTTGTCAAATATATCTTGATGATCAACCTGTTACTTTGTAGTTGTTGAGGACTTGAAAATATTACATTTGAGGCTTTTATGGAGCTGAGAGTATTAACCCTTTGAGTGCCAGAGGGGTACACAGCGCATTGCTTTGCAATGCGTTGTGTACCTCTCTGGCACTCAAAGGGTTAACTTACAAGCGCATACCAGCCTAATATTAGGATGAGAAACCTGTGGCTTTCCAGATGTTAAGCTGTTAAAAATATTACACTGAAGACATTTATTGAACTGAATGAGTTAACGAGAAGGTAATATCAACCAAATGTCAGAATGTGCAATGCGTGGCTCTCCTGCTATTAGACTATATCCTCAGCTGACCATCAGAGGATAATGGGATTCGTGACAACTACAGCTTTAGGACTGTAGGTTGTATACTCTTAATCTAATAACATACCTCCTAACTTTTCAAATTGACAAAAGAGGGACACTTTTGTTTTAGGTGGTGTAGCAGGATGGGGGAGGAGGCTGGGGGAGGGGAGCATTACCAAGGTTTTTTGGTTATTTCTAGACCTATTGATGCCAATTTGTTTAACTGAATACATTATTTAAAATAAGTATTTTATTTACACAGACTCATTTATAAACACATATAAAGTAGTTCAAACAAACATTAATGTGAGTTATATTGCTGTGGAGCAATGCAAAACACTTCTATATGCCCCACACGGTCTGATCTCCTAAAAAGAGGGACAGAGGGATTTGGGTCTCGAAAAGGGGCTGTCCCTCCTAAAGTGGGATACTTGGGAGGTATGGACCCATAATATCTCCTAAAGAGGAACACTTGTGAAGTATTGACCCTAATATATCCTAAAGATGGACACTTAGGAGGTATGGACCCCTAATATCTCCTAAAGAGGGACACTTGGGAGGTGTAGACCCCTATATCTCCTAAAGGGGGACACTTGGGAGGTGTGGAGCCTGAATATCTCCTAAAGAGGGACACTTGCGAGGTATGGACCCCTAATATCTCCTAAAGAGGGGAGCTTGGGAGGTATGGACCCCCAATATTTCTAAAGAGGAACATTTCGGAGGTACGTACCAGTAATATCTCCTAAATTTTGACTCCTGGGAAGTATGGACCCTAATATCTCCTAAAGATGGACACTTGGGAGGTATATACCTCTAATATCTCCTAAAGAGGGATACTTGGGAAGTATTGACCCTAATATTTCCTAAAGAGGGACACTTGGGAGGTATGAACCCCTAATATCTCCTAAAGAGGGACACGTGGGAGGTATGGACCCCTAATATCTCCTAAAGAGGGACACTTGGGAGGTACGGATGCCCAATACCTCCAAAAAAGGGATACTTGGGAGGTTTGGACCAGTCTCCTAAAGAGGGACACTTGGGAGGTATGGACCAGTAGTATCTCCTAAAGAGGGATACTTGGGAGGTATTGACCCCTATTATCTCCTAAAGAGGGACACTTGGGAGGTATGCTAATACATAGGTGTTTAAAGTTGGGCGTCACACCTCCCATGAGTGTATGTAGGCTCTCAGTATCTTCTTACACACGTAAACATATGATAGAAAGGAAAAGTGTCTCGTAGTTGAAGAAAATGTAGTTTCTTAAAAATACAGTATTGGTGATCATATCCCCGACAACCCTAAATAGCCTCACACACCTGATAAATGCACAGTTTTTGATATTTCACCATTATCTGAATTTCTCCCGGTCCTCTAAATTCAACTAGTTTAGCTTCCTTCTGCCCCGCAAATGCCAACCCCACAGCAGAAAATATTAAGCAAGAGCCGATGACATCACCAGAATAGAAGCAACTGAGAGCAGAGAGTCTCTTTGTTGCCATAGCTACAATATAAAGTTAACTAAATAATAAATATAATAAAGGTAAATCGTTTATCCCACTAAAAGCTGGAATAAATATATATTTCTATGTGGATAAGAGATGAGAACAAAATAAAAACACCAATATTTACTTTTTTCTCATTAAAGGGTAACTTTCACACCAAATAAAGTCCCCCCCAATAATTAGCCATTAGCGATAAGCTTACCAATAGTTCTGTTATCCAGTGTAATTACTGCCTTATTATAAACCCTACTTCTGCTGAGACTGACGGCCAGGCAACAGCGCTTTAGAGGCATCTGTGTGCCTGCCCCATCAGTCCCTTCTGGTACCTAAAGGTACCACGCAGCTCCTCAAAGAGGAGACCGGGACTGATAGGTGCACAGATGTCTGTAAGCACAGATGTCGGCGCTGTTGCCTGGCCGTCAGTCTCGGCAGACCTAGGATTTCTGAGTAATGTGGTAATAAGGCTGGATAATAGTAATAAGTTTAATAGGTTTAACCCCATAACTGACTGGCAGTTAAGGACCATAGGGCAATTTCCCCCTCAATGCATTCAGGGGTCCCCGAATGGGGTGCAGCCACGAGTGGGCCCCTGAATTCTATGACGTACCAGGACCATTATGGGTCATAAATTGAAGTTTTCCAGTGATGTTCATAGCACGTCTTGGGCCCTTAAGGGGTTAAGAGCTTAGCAGAGGGTCCGGATTTAAATCCCACGTATGGAACTTTAGGCACATTTAGCTCCGCCCATGGCCATATGCCCACTTTTCACATGACCCAATCTCCAGTCCTGTCCACTCTTGGCTTATAACGAGAAAGAATGAACAAAAAGCTTTAACCCCTTCATCGCTAGAGAGATCTCCAGTGCGTTGCTCTTCAATTCAATGGCGAGCTCTCTTGCATCCAAGGGGTATATAATGGCCTGTAAAGGGTTATGGAGCTGATGCAGGGAGATTGCTTTCACCACACCTACATTTCAGAATGTGGGCGTGGCCAGCACAGCTTCAAAACTTGGATCCCTAAGCAGTTGCCTTTTCTTCCTAATGAGAAATCTGGCCCTGCTTAGCATTGTGTGAACCTAAGCTTGAGACCTTTTGGTATTCAAGGAGTTAAATGCCATAGTTAAATCAAGGGATACTATGGGAGTTTTTTTCCTGTGCGGCGTGATCCAGATCTGCGCCATTTTTTTCTCCTAGTCCATTAGCCTCAGTGTGTTCTTACTGTACATTACTGCTGTAAGGAATGGTGTTCTGGACATGGGGATTACATCATAATAACCGGTTCCTTCTTCCTTATTACCTCCCAGTAAGCATTATACAAGGCTCTGGGTCTCATACTCAGGAAAAACAAAACAGCAAACGCTTTTACATTTTCTTGCAGATAAGCAAACAAATATATTTTTTGCACATAATCGCAAATATATAATTATAAATGATTACACTACAGAATTTTATCTCCATGATAATAACTAAAGTTCAGTACTTCAAACCTACTAAATAGCAACGGCTGGATGTTATTGTCTTAACCCCTTTGAAGCTGATTTATTAACCCTTAGTGTCAGAGAGGTATCCAACACAATGCGTTAAAGGGATAGTAATGTCAGAAAAAAAGTATTAACTATATGGTAGATACAATTAAAAGAGAGTACTTGCACTTATTTGTATCTCTCAAACTGTTATGGTTTGAGAGATATAGGAAAATAAAGTTCTCCGGTCCCTCCCCTTTCTGCTTGACGAGCTGTAAAGTTGTCAGAAGCAGATTCTGGTCACTTGACCAGATGTGGCTCTTCAGCAGTGCCTATATAATGATATCTAAAGATAAATACTTAATTTGGAACAATCTGCAAAGTGTTCCTGGTTTGCAAGCACACTTTGTAGACCATTCCAATGAAGTATTTATTTCTAAAAAGCGTGATTTCAGCTCTGCTGAAGAGCCTCTGTCTGGTCAAATGATTGGAATCTGCAGCTGTCAGCTAAATGGCAGACTTGAGTAAAACAGCCAGGAAAAGGTCACTTTAGCAAGTTACATTTGTCAAACCATAAAGGTTTGAGAGATAAGACTTACTTTTTTAAAGTCTACAATATTAAATCAACTTTAAGAGTTAATAACTTGCTATTCGGGGGGGGGGGACCAACTGCACCGCAACGGACAGAGAAAAACTGATGTACGTTGAGTTTTAACCTATTGTATACTAGAAACATGTTCAATGAGTTAACCCCTTGAGTGACAGAGGGGTATGCAATGCATTGCAGAGTAGAGCAGTGCATTGCATACCCCTCTGGCACGCAAAGGGTTAAAAATCCCCATTTAAATGAATGGGCATTTTTGATTTGTTCCCTAGGGTGGAGATTATACGCTTCAGAACGTACGCAGTTTTTGTTAACCGCTTGAGTGCCAGAGCGGTGTAATCTGGCACTCAAAGGGTTAAATCTTTTTTTTTTTTTTTTTTTTTTTGGGGGGGGGGAGCACCAGTGGTGAATGCAACGCTCTGCAGAGAAAGCTGCTGCACAACCCATCTGGCATTCCATTGAAAGGGTTCAGCATCACGGCGAAGATCCACTTTATTCTTGTCATCTCACACATTCAAATGCTCATTAGTGTCAGAGATGTGGAATATCATTATTGTAAAACCCATGGGTTGCATTTGGAAGAGCCGATCCCTCAGGTTAACACGTGGGGTTCCTCGACTTTCCCCTAGAGGGTGGTGTCAGTTCCGTTTCACTTGCTGGAAGTGCCTGTCATGTCTTCATTACGTTAAACATGCACAATGCGCCTCTCCTCCATCTGCCACTTGTACTAAAAGAAATGTTTTACTGTCGGTTTTCAAGATACCGCTTTTAATTTATTGATTGTCAATTAGTCTCAGAAGCCAAGGTGGGGTTTCAATTAATAGGTAAATTAAAATGCCTAAGCATTTACAGATCTGTTGCTTTGCTCGAGAGGTTTGCACAATGGAAATTAATCAGCTGATTTTCCTTACGGAAATAGTTGCGTCTCTCAGCTCGTGGATCTCAAGACCAGTGGTTACAATTGTAAAACCACATTGCATGGATTATTGTATACATTTAAAGTGATCTGGTAACCCCCACCCCCAAACAAAAAGGAAAAAAAATGTATATTTTTCATCTACAGTTAAAGCTCTTTATACCAGTGATTGTCAGCATGGGTTCGGGGGATCCCTAGGTTCCCCTAATTTAGATCATGGGGTTTCACTGAATATATGTTGGAAGAGGGAGAAAATTGTGTATCTGACAGTGCATGTGAGTCAGTGACTACTAGTGGATGTGTGGAAGACTGAGTAGTGGAACAATTCTGGGATGCCAGACAGTGGGTTCGCTGTCAAAATGCTGCACACTCTAGTGCGAGTAAATGGCGCCTTCACCATGTCGAGCGGATGAAAAGGGCAACATGAGAATCTTGCCTGCATCAAAAGGGCAAGATTATCATGTAGCACTCATTTCGGTGCCCACATGACTTAATGCACAACATGACTGAGCTCTCCCCCGATATTCCCTCAGGTGCACACTCTCCTCTGAATTATAAGAATCTGGGTGACTCAAGAACAAAGTGTATCTCAGTAAATCCTGTCACAGGCTCTTGTCTGCTCTCACACTGACAGGAAATGATGTCACGACCCCCCACACTGATAGCTCACTGCTCTAACTTTACTGAGAAGTCACAGTTCTCTCCCAGGGATGGTCTTCCTCTAGAACAGGGTGACTGCGGTATAAATGTTTTTTTCTCTGTAGTCCTTGGCATTCATTTTACAGCTGGCTGGGAGATCTTTTTGAGTTCTCAATAAAGTTGGAGCCATCGGCGCAGTGCAGTGAGCTGTCAGTGGGGGGCATGCTGTCGATTCCTGTCAGTGTGTGAGCAGACAGGAGCCTGCAACGAGATTTACCAAGCTACACTCTGTTATTGAGTCACCCAGTTCCTAGGGTTGCCACCTTTTCTTCAAAAAAATACCGGCCATGGCATTCCCTCCATAGACATAACATTGGACAGAAGCCAATTTTTTACCGGCCTGCCAGTAAAATACCGGCTGGGTGGCAACCCTGCCAGTTCCTTGTACTCCACAGGTGAGCATTGGGGGAGAGAGCTCAGTTATGTTGTGCA
This sequence comes from Rhinophrynus dorsalis, assembly GCA_037306005.1. NCBI lineage: Eukaryota > Metazoa > Chordata > Amphibia > Anura > Rhinophrynidae > Rhinophrynus > Rhinophrynus dorsalis. The sequence goes on from CM074723.1 coordinate 22,569,591, forward strand.
TTAAGTCATGTGGGCGCTGATATGGGAGCAACATGAGAATCTCATCCTTTTGATGCGGGAGAGAATCTCTTGTCACCCATTTCATCCCCGCAACATGGTGAATGTGCCATTTACTTACTCGCATTAGAGTGTGCAACATACCCAGACAGTGCATTTGTGGTTCTGTGACTGTTATTGAATGTGTGAATGATTGAATTGGTACAAGGATGAGGTGTCACACATTTTATCTGTGAGTCTGTGACTCTGAATGGACAGTGGAACAAGGCTGGGGTGTCAGGCAGTGTATGTGTGGTTCTTTCACTACTAGTGAACAGTAGAACAAGGCTGGGGTGGTTCTGTAATTACCACTTGATGTGTGGATAACTGAACAGTGGAACAAGGCTGGAGAGTATTTTTGGTTCTGTGATTACCAGTGGATTTGGGGAAGTTTAACAGTGGAACAAGGTTTTGGTATCAGACAGTGCATATGTTGGTCTGTGATTACAAGTGAATCAGTGGAGGATTGAACAGTGGAACAAGGTTTGGGGTATCAGGCAGTACATGTGTGGGTCTGTGACTACCAGCTGATGGCTGAACAATGGAACAAATCTGAGGTGTCAGAAACTGTGTGTGGCTCCCATTGGACAGTGGAATATAGCTGTAGTGTAAGACAGTGTATGTGAGTCTGTGACTGCCAGTAGATATACTGTATAGAAGATTTAAATATTTCATAGAGTACAACTTTATTTTCTGTTAGAATTGTCTTGTAATGAAACCTGCAGCCCAGCTTCCACTAAGTAAAAACGAATAATTATCAGATACAATTACCTGTTATTTGTTGTTTGGATTATTTAGCTTAACTCTTTGACTTCCAGAGGGGTTCATAACACATTGCAATGCAATGCATTGCATACCTCTCTGGCACTCAAAGGGTTAAGTTACTGGAACCAACTAGCATTCAGCAATATTTGGTACTGACACTATGTGAATCTCTAGAGTGTTAGAGCGGTGCCCATCTCTTTGTTAGAAATTCATGCGGAGACACTGTAAAGGTGAAAAATCTATTGATAGTAGGAAATGCCGTGGATGAAATGTTTAATCAGAAACTCAAGTTGATGCCCAGTACATCTGGTAGATTCCTGTTTAGTAAATTGGGTACATAAATCAGCGCTCATGGCCCAGGAGCTGACAGCTTGGCATTCACTCAGATCCCTGGTTCTGCTGTATACAACACACACAAATCTGCACTGCTAAATGACTTCCCTCCAGCAAGCACAATGCCGCAGTCAGGATGAATGGCTCTGTAAAACACAGAGAGCAGACTTTTAAACAATTGCAGCAGAATGATTACAGGTATCCGTTCTAGGGAGGCGCTCTCATCCCGTACCTGAGATCTGTATCTTGTGGGGCACATACTGATCCAGTATAAATCTTAAACTGACGATTTATTTGGGTTTTTGTACTTATCTATTTTGCTAGCTGTGGCAGTGCAGTATAAATTTACCACTTTTGGTTCTTTGAGGAAACTTCATGAACCCATTGTCAGCAATCAAGATATCTAACAGTTAAAGACTCTATAGCACTCCTTCCCAAAAAAAAATAATAATAATTGATAGCTAGACCAAACTGAGATAGATAGATAGATGGATGGATGCAGATAGATAGATAGATAGATAGATGGATGGATGCAGATAGATAGATAGATAGATAGATAGATAGATAGATAGATAGACATGAGATAGATCGATAGATAGTAAGATAAATCTGATAGACGGAAGAAGTGATATATAGAGAGAAATAGACAGGGATATGTAGAGAGAGATCAATACAGACAAGGAGATAGAGTCAGAGACCAATTAGATAGGTAGGTAGACAGACGCACAAACAGACAATTAAATATGATACCTTATATAGATTTGTTCATGGATACAGTGCAGTGGTGGAACGAGAGATACAATGCTGTTTCTGAGAGATACATCATATGCAGTGGAGGATAGAGAATGCAATCGGGAAGAAATATATTGATTAGTTAGATATGAGATAGATGATAGATATGAGATAGATAGATAGATAGGAAATATGAGATAGATAGATAGATAGATATGAGATTGATAGATAGATAGATAGATATGATATGATATGATATAGATAGATATGAGATAGATAGATAGATAGATATGAGATAGATAGATAGATAGATAGATAGATAGATAGATATGAGATAGATAGATACATAGATACATAGATATGAGATAGATAGGAAATATGAGATAGATATGAGATAGATAGATATGAAATAGATAGATATGAAATAGATAGATATGAGATAGAGAGATGGATAGGAAATATGAGAGATAGATAGATAGATAGATAGATAGATAGATAGATAGATAGATAGATAGATAGGAAATATGAAATAGATAGATATGAAATAGATAGATATGAGATAGAGAGATGGATAGGAAATATGAGAGATAGATAGATAGATAGATAGATAGATAGATAGATAGATAGATAGATAGGAGATATGAGATAGATGAGAGATATGAGATATCTATAGATACATAGATATGATATAGATAAACAGATAGATATGAATTGGATAAACATAGATAGATACATAGATATATATGAATTAGATAAACAGATACATAGATAGATATATAGATATGAAACAGATAAACAGATAGCACAATGTCAATGTGAATGTCAAAGGGATTGTGAAAGCAGAGCAGTGTTTTGCATAGCCCTGTGGAGCTCCTTGGGTTAAATGCTACATAGTAGGTCCCTCCCAAGAATAAATACATATGTTTTGTAGTTAGATGAAACAGAGACAGAGCGCAATGGTTGGATTGACCGACAGATAGATATCCAATGTAAGATGAAAGCATAGAATGCAAAAGGAGATAGGTGCATAGAATTCAGTAGGGGAGTGATAGATAGAACACAAAGGAGTATGGATGGATAGACAGGCAGAGAGAGAGAGAAATGGACAGAGAGATAAAGACCAAGAGATGGAAACTGAAATAGATTATACACACACACAATTATGTATTATATATGGATTTGTGGACAAATGGCAGGGCTGTCATTCGGGGGGGGGGGGGGGGACAGGCAGGACTGTTGTCCCAGGCCCTCATCAGAACAAAGACCTGAGTCAGATGTGTAGGGAGGGCTGGCAATCCAACACTCGCAACTGAGAGATGTTTCATTCAAACTTTATTACAACCCAAAATTTATTTTTTAACATCTCTTTATCTTGAAGAATGAGGCCCTTTTTCTTTCTTCTTTTATCAAGGACTACGTGCTCTGAGCTTTGCTCTGCCTTTATCCTAGCTAGGCTTGGAGATCAGGATGTTCTGAGCAGGAAGAAAGTCCGGTAAGAGGGTGCTTCACGGCTCGGTGGTTCCATTTGATTGCAGCTCCATTATACCGTATCACTCAGAATTTGGCCAGAGTTGTAATGAATGGGGAACTTTCTCTTCTGTAATCTAATCAGACTATAGATTTAGCTTTAAAGACAAGTTGTGCTCAATGAACCATGCATTTATCCACAGTCTGAATTCCCTGAGCAGCTAACTAGTTTGCCTCTCGTTGCCTGTGATGTGTTTTTTTTGCATGGTCTTTAAACACACAAGCTGTCAAAATCTTTTTCCCTTTAAATCCTTGCGTTTCCACTAGCGAGATGACATGGCCTGCTACACTTTCTCTTTATGTTTTCTACCCGTCAGTATAATTTCCCTTCTCTCCTAATCTCACCCAATGTATTAGGATCATCTGTGTAAATGGAGAAAGCAGTTTTAGCATTCGGCACGGCTTCTTCAGTAAGTTTCTAAAGGAAAGGTAAATGTCAAAAAAATATGCTTAAAGGAGAACTAATACTTCCTAATAATAACCACCCACTTTTCTACGGCCAGAAAATTCTAATGGCCCATATGAATTTTGCTCTTGTGCCTTTGTTCAATAGATAAAAAGTTTAATCTGTCCTCATGGAGGCGGACATGACAGTTGCTGGCTGTTTTCTTAAAATGGTGCAGGTAAAGTGCATGAGCATACTTAACCCTTTAAGGCCTGAGGGGTGCACAGCACAGTGGTGTAACTATTGGGTGAAGAGGGTGCAGATGCACTCGGGCACAGCATCATAGAGGGTCTACTGCCTCAGCACCAGCATGCGAACCTATTTACTCTGACATACACGTGCCGAATGCCAGCAGCCCAACATTGAGATATTCCCTGTCTCTAGCGCCAGGGCTGTTTTCTTCCATCCAATATATGGGGCTGGCTGAGGCTTGTGGTAATATCACTTCTTCCTGTCCCTTTGGCCTGAACATTTGACTCTGTCACTGACATGATGGCGACAAGTTTAAGTGAGAGATCAGCGGAAAAGATCAAACAACCAGTGCACGTTCCTAAACACTCCACACACTCCGTGTGAGATATCAGTGGGAAAGATCAAACAGAAATGGTTTCTGGATTGGTGGCAGCCACACTTGGGGTGGACTTGCTGCTGCCCCCCCCCCCCGGACAGCCAATGGGATGTGTGGGTTGGGGTGTGACTTGAGTGAAATTCACCTCCTTAGCCAAGCAGACAATGTAATTCGCCACCTGCCTTGTCAACCAAATACAGAGTGCATGTTGGCTTTGCCCCCTGCATCCACAGCCAAGTGTAAATACATTGTTTATCTTCCACTACCTTCCAGCTTCTATTCGTCTCCATCTCCAATCCGATTAATCTCCCCTCCCTTTCATCCCCCCTTTAGCCTTCCCTTTTCCCTTCCACAAAAAAAAAACCAAACGCGCATCAGACCTCTTGGTGGAGCATCAGGACCGCTTCTGATACCCCCAGCTACTAATCTCCCAGACAATTCGGTGGGACATCAATAGGGGCGACATCGGGGAGCAAGAGAGCTCCTCTGATTTCATTCTACCCAGAGCCACCAGGTAGGAGTGGGCGGGATTGGCAAATCCACTCATGTCAATGAGGGGCAGCCTCATTAATGGATGATCTCTTGTATTTTGCTCAGATCTGATCTGAGTAAATAGTTCCTTAGCAAGTTCTTTGTAAATGGTAATAATATCACCCCTTAGATATCACTTCTCTAATGTAATCCAAACCAGTTTGACAAGTCTCTCTACTTAGATCCTCCAATCCGTTTTGTTGCAAGTCCCTTCCAGTTCAATAATCTCTTTTTTTTAAAGGGATAGTAATACTTCATTATTACTATCTCCCATGTTGTAGCCCTTAAAATTCTGAATTCAACGATACCAGCGGCATCTCTCAAACCTTTATGGTCCTGCTATGCACGATTCTCATGTCTCCCTTTTAATCGTGGCTACATGCTGACTGCACGCTGGAGCCGCACGCTATTTTGCATGCAACATTTTAAAAGGATACTGCTAGGAAATATGTGGGAACGTGGGAATAATGGGAGGGACTGGTGTGAACAGACTGGAAATTGGTTGGGGTTAAAGCTGACTTCACCAAGATGCAGAATCAGAATCAGAGACCTGATAATTGAATGTGAAAATGGAGGTCTCCAGGGCAGATCTGGAGAACATCCAGGTATGATGTTAAAGTGGACCTATCACCTTGAATTTTCTTAACATGTTTGATAACTTCATTCAAAACTGTCTATGTGTCATATTAACCAAGTGTCCAACAGATGTCCAGTTTAGGAGATATTTCTGGGAAAAGTGAAAGTGAGAATTTCCTGTTACTGCTCTGAGCTTTATTAGCATATGGAATGTTACTGAAACCTTCATTAGCATATGGAATGTTAGTGAAACCTTCATTAGCTCATGACACGTCACTGAAATGCGTAATTAACATATGAAATGTACCACAATTAGCATACATTAGCATATGGTAACAAGTATGAATATGTCCTTAACTGTACATTTCCTAGTCTTTTCGCTAACGTCACACGGGCAGTTTTTAATGACGTTTTCAGATATGCAAACTTGTATTAAGGGAACCGTTCCACTTTATTGGTTCTTCTGAAATTTGCTCTTGCTCCTTGGTTTAAGAGGTAACCTCTTCAGTCAGTCCTGGATGTAACGCCAATGGAGGAGGACATGACAGTCAATGTTAGTTTTTTCATACTGAAACACGCAGAGTCCATGAGCCTGCTTAACCCTTTAAAGACTAAAGAGGTGTGCGGGCCATCCTTAAAGGGTTAAGAAAATGACCATGTGCAGCGTGTGAAGTTTGTGTCCTCCCCCTCTTGACAGGTTTTTCAGGTTTTTCCTTATGATCACTGAAGATTGTCCCTCTCTGAGATCCATCCAGACAGTCTTGCTGCTCTGAGGTGAGCAGTGTTACATCAGTAAAAGGGGAGGGAAGGGGATATTTTATCTTTCAATTACTCTTGAACTACAACTCTGACAGTATTGAAATAACACTCTCCACGGCCCAAATACTATGAAGATAAATTGGAGCTGCTTTTAGTGTGAAACATTACTATCCCTTTAATAAAGCACAGTGAAATGTGATTTCTACAGCAGACAGTTTAGACTTTCTTTCTTACCAGACCCTCTGTGTTCTCACGGAGAAGGATGAAGGACTCCCGGTGTTCTCTCGGAGCACGATGAAGGACTGTCTGGGGGAAAGGAACAACTAATGGTTTAATAATTGTGCAATTAACAGAGTTAATTATTTATAAGTGACAACGAAGGTTTATTTAAAGATTTCTGTGAGATCCCAGCCGACCGTCCTTTGCCTATAAAATTATTTTACGACTGCAGATACGAGACTGGAATATAGGTTATTTATTATGGACTGTAATGGTTAAAGGGACAGTAACACTTAATATGTAAATATACGTATATATATTTTAGGGTTTATACATCTGACTTAAACAAGGCTACTCCCACTGCTGAGAGGTGTTTTTATTCAAAAGTTATTACTGCTCAAACCTGAATTTTTTAGGTGCAGTATCTCAGTATCCTGAAATTTTACAGTGGCGCTATTGCTACACCATCCTATGGAGGTTTATGGTCAACTGACCAGAGCTGTTCATAGGATGGTGTAGCAACAGCGCCACTGTAACCTTTCATTTCATTGAGATATTGTACCTAAAAATCCATGTTTGAGCTGCAGTAACCTCTCCGCAGTGGGAAAAGCCCTAATATATATAAATATATATAATTTTTTTTTTCTTACATATTAACTGTTACTCTTTAAAGGGGATCTATCACCCCTATACAAGTTGCTCTTAAATGTTAGTTTATTTAGCGAATATTTTGAGTATTTCATTAATTTTTTATTTTAAAATTTCATTTGGGCAAAACAGAAGGAATAAACGCTGCCCTGAACCTCCGCATAGACTGTGGTTACCCTGAAGAATTACCCATCTGGCAACTAGCTGCTCAGTAGTGCTAGTTGCCAGAATTATTACCTGGTTATTGAGAATTCCTACTGCTCCCGGGACTGACAGCCAGGAAACAGCACAGACATCTTTGCATTGTGACGTCTGCTCGCCTGTGCTGTCAGTCCCTGCCGGTACCTTCCGGTACATAGCAACGCCTCCGATACCGATCACTGTAACAGATCCACTGATTATCCACTTGTGATACCGATCACAGTAACGGATCCACTGATTATCCACTTGTGATACCGATCAGTAACGGATCCACTGATTATCCACTTGTGATACCGATCAGTAACGGATCCACTGATTATCCACTTGTAATACCGATCACAGTAACAGATACACTGATTATCCACTTGTGATAAAGCGGCGATATATTGAAATGCTGCATCGTTCTTGTTGCCACCCAAGAACTAACATCGAGTAGACTTTAGTTCTGTCTTGTCCCACAATGGACATTAATTGTTTGAGTACCAGAGGAGTACACACAGCATTTCGTAATCGTCTGGCACTCAGTGGGTTAACAGGCCACGATTTCAAGTTAATGCATATAAAACACTTTGCTTGCTGATGCGTGTAAAGAGAAATCCTAAATGTTTTCACCTGGTATTGGCCATTATGGACCAAGTCGGTAAGACTGCATATTTTATTATATAAGGAAATGGGCCGACTGGATGATTCTTTTCTGTTGTCAAAATCTATGTTTCCGTGTAACCCTAGTTTAGGAGAACTATTGTACCAAATCAACCCAAGAAGCAACACTGAGACTGATTTACTAAGACAAACTGAGTGAGATGCTGGATACGGTATCTCCTCTTTATCACACCTTAGTGTATAACCAACCTCCCCTCCGGACTAATTCTGGAGTAAAACCATTGCACCATAGGGTATTACACACACCTCTCTGGTCCTTAAAAGGTTAAAGTGGAAATTTCACCAAATAAGAACCCCCCCCCCCCAATCAACTGCTTATATACTCAATTTAACAAAGAGGACAGTTTCACCTACTATAGTTTTTCACTGTAGGTGAAGCTGTAAGCCAAATCATGATGCGAGACAAGGGAGAGAAGCAGAACATCATAGTAGATGGAGGAAAGATGGCTAATTTGCCTATCCTATTTCTCTAGCAGTCTGTCTAAATATCTGCCTGAAGGCAGCAGCGACGTGAAGGAGGAACATGGGCAATGAATACACAGTAAAAAGCAACTTCCTGTGCGTAACAGTGAGCTTATCAGTGCAGGAAGTTGCTTTTTCCAGTATATTCATTGCCCGGCTTGCTCCTTCACGTTGATGCTGCCTATAGACTGCTGAAGGAAAAGGGGAAGGTGGTGGGCGGACATACATGCCCACAAGTGGTGCCTCCATGCCGAAACCAACAATGCAAGGAGGATGTATGAATTACATTTTTAATACATACAAACCAAAAAAAAAAAAGGACACACCTTTTTAGCATTCTCTTTGCTTCCATTTTCATATGGGAGCAACATATATAAAGGTGATAGTTCCCCTTTAAAAAGGATGAGAGGCAGTAATAACGACCTCGGTTGTCAGGCAAACTGCAAGCTTTGCAGTTTCCTAAGCCAGAAGCGGGGAGCCCCCTTTAGTGAAGCCCTCATTTCGATTAGTTCGCTGCAGGCAAAAGTAGCACCCTCCTGATCACCAAGAAATGCAATAATATTTCCATAATACAAATCACGGGTCCCTGTGAAGCCCGGCGGCTAGCAGTGGGTTAGAACATCTCTTCAGAGTGTTTGGAGTTTATTGGAAACATACATATTTAATAGCCTTGGAGATAGAGAAATCTGCAGGCAGCCTTAATCCCCCTGGGTCCTTCTTTCATAATGTGTTGAGTAGGGAAGATGCCGTCACTTCAACTTACAGCAGAAAAATACAATAGTCAGGTAGATTGGCAAGCTGTCCAACGTGTTAGTCACCGCATGTGATCAAATGCTCCATTTACATGAAACTCTTTGATGTTACAGACATCTCCAAATCCTTGTGAGGCATCCAAGGGTCTAAACTGGAGGATGGGCAAGATGTTGAGAACTGCAATTCCCATCATCCCTGGCTAATGGGAGCTGTAGTCCACAATAGCCAGAGGGCTTCAGGTTGTCTAACTCTTGTCTAAGCATTACTTCTAGATTGTTTTTAAATGGACAGTAATGTTTCACAAAAACAAAAGCTCCAATTAATGTTCATAGTATTTGGGCCATGGAAAGTGTTATTTAATTACTGTCAGAGTTGTAGTACAAGAGTAATTGAATGATAACGTATCCCCCTCCCGCCCCTTTTACCTAGTGTAAGCCGCCTCCCCTCAAATGTGAAATCTGGTCACTTGACCAGACAGATCACAACAAAGGACAATCTTCTTACTGTGATCATAAGGAAAACCCCGCCCCCCTTGACAGGTTTTTCCTTATGATCACTGAAGATTGTCCTTCTCTGCAATCCATCCGGACAGTCTTGCTGCTCTGAGGTGAGCAGTGTTACGTCAGTAAAAGGGGCGGGAGGGGGATACTTTATCATTCAATTACTCTTGAACTACAACTCTGACAGTAATAAAATAACACTCTCCATGGCCCAAATACTATGAAGATTACACTTTTACCTAGTGTAAGACACCTCCCGTCAGATGTGGAACCTGGTCTCTTGACCGGACAGATCACAGCAAGGGACAATCTTCTTACTGTGATCATAAGGAAAACCCTGCCCCTTGACAGGTTTTTCCATATGATCACTGAAGATTGTCCATCTCTGTGATCCATCCGGACAGTCTTGCTGCTCTGAGTTGAGCAGTAAAAGTTGCAGGAGGGGGATACGTTATCATTCAATTACTATCCCTTTAATATGTTTAAATTTGGCTCTTTGGTGTTCATAAATATCCCTCTGGCTTGTCTGTCTTATGCAGAGAAGAATAAAAAAAAAAGGATTCCCATATGGGGATACAGGAAATGAATAAGCATGTAAGAATAGGTTTCAGTCAATCAGAAAATGTTGCATGATGGTGGGGGATATTATTCTGACTTTGGCACAAAACTTGACGTTCAGTGTAAGTGATACTATGTTGCAAAGATACATAGAAAGAAGAAATTTTCCATTCAGCTCGCTTGTGGGTTTTATTTTGATTGCCTCTGTCAGTATACCATTCGGATACCTGGACTTGTCAGTATGAACATTATTTTAGTGCATTCCTTGGCTACATTGGGAACTTAGCATGTTCCACGTATATGGCATTGCTACTGTCTGAATCGATTCACTGCTAGCTACTGAACTATTTGGCTATTGCTAAAACCAGCTTTCTGTTTTCCCACTTATTTTCTGGCTTGAATTTTCAATATTTAGGGGGGTGTTTATTCCTACTGAGATTGCCTTGATAAAGGCACAAGCGTAGTATTGAAACACTGAGCTATACAATAAATAAACTTTCCTTTGCACCTTTAAAGGGATAGTAATACTTTGTTTTATCTTTATTTTATTTTGTAGGCATTAAAAAACATGAAGAACGATGTAAGTCTTATCTCTCAAACCTTTATGGTTTGAGAGATATTCACAAGCAAAGTTTCCCCTCACTAACCAAAACGGTCAAGTCTCCCATCTAGCTGTCAGCTTTGGAATCCGGTCCGCGGACCGGCCGTGGCTCTACAGCAGAGCCGAGATCGCTAGATATAAGAAGAGCTACTTAATTCGAATAGTCTACAAAGTGTGCCTGGTTTGCAAGAACACTTTTTAAACCCTTCCAATGAAATTGTTATTTTTATATCTTGCGATCTCGGCTCTGTTGAAGAGCCACCGGTTGATCTGCGGACCAAATTCCAAATCTGACAGCTAGATGGCAGACTAGACCGTTTTGGTCAGTGAGGAGAAACTTTGCTTGTGAATATCTCTTAAACCATAAAGGTTTGAGAGATAAGACTTATATCGTTCTTCATGTTTTTTTAATGCCTACAGAATAAAATAAAGATAAAACAAAGTATTACTATCCCTTTAAATAAAAAGTCTTGTGTAGTGCTGCTTATTACAGTTTGCTAATAACCACGAAGGAGTGTGCTCCCCGGCAGCTGAACGTGAGCTTTGTCTGTGAGTGCAGCCACCCACACCAAATAAAAATAAAATAAAATATGAGCTTATAATAACGTTTGAGTGAGAAATCAGGTTTACTCAGCAGAAAATGGTCTGTATATTATTTATTTTCCCATAAATAAACAACAGCTTTTGTTAACCCTCTGAGTACAAGAGAGGTATCCAACGCATTGCAGCGCAATGCGTTGTATACCTGTCTTTTACTCAAAGGGTTAACACTCTGATAGCCAGATGGGTACCCAAAGCATTGCAGATCAATACGATGGATATCCCTCTGGCACACAAAGGGTTACTGGGGTAGACCAACAGAGAATACTTTTAAACCAGAAATCTTTTAGAAATAGTGACCGATATCAAGTTTACAATGATGTTATGTATATGCATTACCTGCCCTCTAATATAGCTTCAAATATTAAACCTTTTTTTTGGGGTTTGGTGGCCAGGTCACCTCAAGGCCTTGTTCTCACTGGCGACATGTCTGTGCATGCCAATCCGCTAGTGAGAACCTCCGATGTCCTGCTTTCCTCCGGCGATCCTGTTGTGCGGGGGCGTGGTGGAGGGATGTGACAAGGCCAGATCACTTGAGAATCAGCCATATATGATTGGCTGACACTGGGCCAGCCAGCTATTGGAGTTTGAGAAGAAGTTGCAGCATGCTGTATTGAGATGCATTTTAGGAGGCTGCTTTTGTCAGTATGAACAGCACAATTAAGCCATTTGTTTTCACAAGGTTGAATTTAAAAACAGCGATAACGGCACTGTGATAAAGTCATCAGGTGGAACGTAGCCTAATTGTAGGCACTAATTACTGCAACGCAGCTTTTCATTTGCAGCAGAGCACTGTTCTGAGTAAATCGGGGTTACTGTGCTCAGCCTGAGACTCTTACGTGTTGTCAAAGTAGGAATACTCAGTGCACTGTCGCTGGAGTGGTCTGTATGGAATATGCTATCTGTATAATTTCTTTGTTGTATTATTTTCCATGCTCCGATCTTGGAGCGGTCAATTTCAGGCCCTATTTTCACTTACAGCGCTGCCGGTAGAGCGCTGTAAGTAAAAAGTACGTGACGTACTATGATCGTCATCAGTCCTTGAGTATTTCAAGGACCGTGACGGTCATAGTACGTCACATGTCGTTAATGGGTTAAACATCAGTATATGTGTTTTTACATTAGTCTGTGTAAATAAAATACTTTGATCTTGTTATAAGTCACTTATTAGGATACACAAGGAGGTGTCAATAGGTCACAAAATAGCCTAAAAATTCTCTATAATGCCCCACCCACCAGCCACAGCCCCAGCAACACCCCCACAAGTGTCCCTCTTTGGCAAATTGAAATGTTGGGAGGTATGCTTTACAACGCTATTACAATAAAACTATAAACGTTATAGCAACAGGACTTGGATCCTTTGCTTTATTTACTTGATAAGCACAATATTAAGGCTTGTATAAACAAAGTATTACTATCCCTTTAATTGATAATGGTTTCCATGGGGAGAACATGGGTGTTATGGCAAAGGTTGTCATTAAGGGATGCATGTCTCTTTTTTCAGCATCAGAAGAGCCAAAGGTTCCCCTAATTTAGATAACTTGTGGAAGGGCAGCTTGCATTCACCAGTTGTTGTCGGACTACAACTATTATCATCTTCAGAGCTGAGAGTGATGGGACTTGTAGTCCAATAACAGCCGGAGGATTGTGTCTGATCTAACCAGACATCCTAATTTCTCATGTCCAGTAGTTTAAAAATAGCAAGTTTCAGCTCAACTTAAGTGAGAAATGATTGCCGTAACTGTCTGTCATTGATACTCTCAGGATCACCATGGAAACTGGGGTGAAAAAAAATGTAGAATTTACTTACCCTGGAAAGACAAACAGATTGAATGCTATTTTTGGATATTATGCAAACGGCAGCCAAAAATGAAAACTCCTCTAATCTCCAAAGAGCTTTCTCTCTTCTCCGCAATCAGCCAGCCTCCCCCTTTTCTGTGGATCGTTTCAATCGTTAAATGGCCCAATTAGATTGTTTCCCATTTTTGTATTCTTATTGTACCTTCATTTAATATAGGCCATTAGACAAGAATTAATTTAACCCCTTACGCAATGCGTTGCACATCCTTCGGGCCCCGAGGGGTTAATCACTGTGTAGGAGAGAAATTAGATGACATTTTTTCAATTTGTGCATTAGAAACAGTCAGTCTTGTTGAATATCAAGTAGCTAGCTCCCTTTTAAAGGATAATTATACCACTGGACGAATTGACTGTTGGTTTAACCCTTGCTTGTCAATGTGTTGGTAACATTTCCAGCACCCAAGGGGTTAAAGTGGACATGACAACATTTGATAAGTTGAGTTCATTTTAAAAGGGAACTACCACCCCGCAAAAACTTTACATTAATTAAGTCTTCATCTGGCGACTAGCTGCTTAGTAGCGCTAGTCGCCAGAAATATTACCTGGTTTAAAAGATTTTCGAGTTTTTCGGAGGCTGACAGTAGCAGGAAGCACGGACATCTTGTCATAGTGACGTCCGTGCGCCTGCGCTCCAAAAGGGACTGACAGCGCAGGCACACGTACGTCCTGCTACTGTCAGCCTCCGAAAAACTCGAAAATCTTTTAAACCAGGTAATATTTCTGGAGACTAGCGCTACTAAGCAGCTAGTCGCCAGATAAAGACTTAATTAATGTAATGTTTTCGCGGGGTGGTAGTTCCCCTTTAACCCCTTAAGGAGTTATGACTGTCATGTGTTTTTTGCCTTAAAGGGATAGTAACACTTCGTTTTTACTTTATTTTATTTTGTAGGCATTAAAAAAACATGAAGAATGATATAAGTCTTATCTCTCAAACCTTTATGGTTTATGAGATATTCACAAGCAAAGTTTCCCCTCCCGCCCCTTTTTCCTAGTTTTTCAGCTTTTTCCCTTATCTTAATTGAAGATTGTCCCTCTCTGCAGTCTACCTGGGCATCTCCCTTCTGATCTGGCTGAACAGGGGGGGATACTTTGTTTGTGAATATCTCTTAAACCATAAAGGTTTGAGAGATAAGACTTATATCATTCTTCATGTTTTTTTAATGCCTACAAAATAAAATAAAGTTAAAACAAAGTATTACTATCCCTTTAAGGACCGATGACGATCATAGCACGTCATGTACATACAGCGCTCCTCAGAGAGGTGTGAAATTGATCGCTCCAAGACTGGAATGGTCTCTCTCAGACCCCAAAGTAGTGAGCTGGTACACACAACAGGTCACATGTACCGGCGTTTCAGAAAGGATCCAACTGGTCTTTAACCCCTTAATGACCGGCGCACGCACGGCCGGCACTTGAGGACCACAGATTTTTTTTTTTTTTTTTTTTTTTTTTTGCATTTCCAGTTCAGGGCTTCAGGAGCGGCGTGCCAGGACCGTCACTGGTCCTTAAGTGTCGGACCGCTTCCTGGTAGGGCAAAGGTCCTTAAGGGTTTAAGGGTAGAAAACTTCCCTGGACTGCTGGTTAAAGAGACTCAAAAACCACCTATAAGTTCTGATAGCTATACAGTACTGAGCCTTGAATTCATCTAAGCAGAGCACACACACACAAGTTTAGGCTACAACAAAATTTATTAGCATATTGTGCCAGGAATTAGCATAAAGCCCCAGACTGTTTCACCAAAGCATAAAGGTTAATTTTTGAGAAAATGTATTTTTCAAGAAAATGGCAAGTACAACGCATAGGCAGATTGTAATTCTCTGTAAACAAACAAATGTTACTTTATGGCGACTTGTCCACTTTAAATAGTATAAAGTGTTATATGTTTTCCTATTCCTCACTAGTAAATAAAAACTCTTCATTATAGCTCATGACGTATCAAGGCCGACATACATATTTATATATAAACTGGTATCGTTATGTTTTTGGAAGCGAGTTGGCGTCTTACTCATTTTTATTCTCTTTCAGTTAAAATAAAGTAAGTCTCAGCAGGAACGCTTCTCCTGGCGTGATGCACCAACGTCACAAGCCTGCAGTTAGGCTTCTTTCTTCAGGAAGCCAATTACAATTTTCTGTAACCCTTTGAATACCAGACGCGTTTCTCATCCCCTCTGGCATTCAGCTGATTTACTACGCAGTCTTGGAGAAAAGCAAAACCAATACAAATTCCCCAAATTCCCATTGATTGAACCCCTTAAGGACCCATGACGGCCATGGCACATCATGGGTCCAACATGTGATAAGGACTCATGACGTGCCAGGACCGCCATGGAATTCAGGGTTCCTCGTGCGGCTACACGCCATTCGGCGTGATTTGGAATTGCAAAAAAAAAAAAAAAAAAAAGGTCCGTGGTCCTTAAGTGCATGCGGCCGGACTTTAAGGGGTTAAACTAATGTTTAACCTTTTGATTGTTAGAGAGATTTGTAATTCTTTGCAAAGCAATGCGTGGGAGATTTCTGGCATTCAAGATCTTAACCCTTTGAGTGCCAGAGGGGAACTTAATGCAATGCGTTGCTTAACCCTCTGGCACTCATTGGGTTAAAGGCTACATATAAAACAATGTGTTCAATAAGGTGCTGTTGGTTTGATGAAGAATTGCTCCAGTTCCTGGTTGTACATCTGCACTTCTCATTGGCATTGAAAGTGCCAGTTCCCAAATTGTGTAAGAGAATTTACATTTGGATAGAAGACGTTACACCAGACGGACGCATCATTCGGCTTTCCAGCTGTTGGAAGAACTAAACAACTCCCATCTTCCCCTAACCAGCCAATGAATGATGGGTGTTGTAGTTCTAAACAGCTGTACCTATTGGGCTAGTGGCCGCACACGTGATCTACCACACAACTGTCGGTGTGACGTCAACCGGAGAGAGCTGAGGGTAGCAAAGACGTGGAGGATGCCAAGAGAAAGGAACGGAGGATTTCTGGCCCCGCGATTGTCCGTGGATCCATTTACTGTTACTTTTGATGAACCTTTGTGAGTAGATCCCCTGAAGGGATATATATATATATTTTTTTAAAGGGACAGTAATGTCCCCAAAAAAATATCCAGTTTTGTAGACTTTAAAAAAGAAAATAAATATGCTCCATACCTGATCTCTCACACCGCTATGGTTTGAGAGATATAGGGATTCAAAGTTCCCCCTCCCTCCCCTTCTCCTGATGTCAGCTGTAAAGCTGACAGCAGGAGAATCGAGTCGTACGACTCGAGGAGGCTCTGCAACAGAGCCGAGATCGCGTTATCTATAAAGAATTCATTCATTGGAAAGGTCTACAAAGTATACCTGGTTTGCAAGCACACTTTGTAGACATTTCCAATGAATTAATTCTTTATAGATAATGAGATCTCGGCTCTGCTGCAGAGCTGCCTGCTGGTCCCCTGACCGGGATCTCCTGCTGTCACCTAGACGCTGACGTCAGGAAAAAGGGAGAGAGGGGCAAACTTTGAATATTTATATCTCTCAAACCGTAGCGGTTTGAGAGATCGGGTATGGAGCATATTGATTATTTTTTTAACTGCTACAAAACCGGACATCTTTTTTTTCGGACATTACTGTCCCTTTAAATTGATTTGTAGATTTTGTAATAAAGTGTTGGATACTGCACTTACAGGGTTCCCTTCTCTTCGCTCTCCTTTCTTTTTTTCTTTATACAGTTTGTATACTGTTTACAAGTTGGCACGCTTGTGGGTTGGCTAGAGCATCGATAAGTGGGGACTCTATATATTTTGAACGGATTCTGTTAAGGACTAAATATGGACTGTGTTTGTTCAAACTTGAGCACTATATAAATATTATATTGTTTTTGGTTTGCCTCCACTTGGGTGAAACTTATTTACAGATAAGATGACCTATATAATTTAAGCTGACCAGACCTCCACTTTAAACCCACACTTTCCTTAAAGAAATAGTAATGTTTCACAAAAACAGCATCTCCAATTAATCTTCATAGTATTTGGGCCATGGAGAGTGTTATTTCATTACTGTCAGAGTTGTAGTTCAAGAGTAATTGAATGATAAAGTTTCCCCTCCCACCCCTTTTACCTAGTGTAAGCCATCTCTTCTCAGATGTGGAATGCAGTCCATAGACCAGACAGATAACAGCAGGGGACAATCTTCTTCCTATGAGAACAATGAAAGCCCTGCCCCCCTTGACAAGTTTTTCAGGTTTTCCCCTTATCTTAATTGAAGATTGTCCCTCTCTGCAATCTACCTGGGCACCTCCCTTCTGATGTGGCTGAACAGTGTTACATCAGTAAAAGGGGCGGGAGGGGGATACTTTCTCATTGAATTACTCTTGAACTACAACTCTGACAGAATTGAAATAACACTCTCCATGGCCCATATACTATGATGATTAATTGGAGCTGCTTTTATTGTGAAACATTACTATCCCTTTAAAGGGATAGTAATGGTTAGGTATGAATGTGACATCAATTCTTCTGTATACTTTTTTATAACCATGTGTACCTTTGTGATCGTGCATAACGTTGCTGTTTTCTTTTTATTCCATATTAAAGCAGCCTCCGTCATCCCCCTTTCCTATACATCACAAATCATCCCCTAAGACCTGCAAACTGGTCTGGACAGATCAAAACGAGCGACAATCTTCTCCCAGTCCCCTTCATCATGGGGACTGGGTTTTCTTTATATTGAGACAAAGAAGATTGTTTCTCGTTGCAATATATCCACTCCGATGACCACATTTCATAACTGAGAGGAGGCTGATTAATGGTAGTAAAAGTGACAGGAGGGGAACATTTTAATATACAATAAAAAGAAAACAGCAACGTTATGCATGATTATGATTACACATTGTTATACAAAGGTACACTACCGTTCAAAAGTTTGGGGTCACTTAGACATTTCCTTGTTTTTGAAAGAAAAGAAAATCTTGTCCATTAAAATAACATCAAATGGATCAGAAATATAGTGTAGACACTGTTAACCCTTAGAGTGCCAGAGGGGTACCCCTCTGGCAGTCAAAGGGTTAATGTTGTAAATGACTGTTGTAGCTGGAAATGGCTGATTTTTAAAGCGGAACTTTCACTTTATTTAAAGTCGCCCTGCAGTAATAGGCAGATAGCGACTAGCTTAATAATAGTTCTCTTACCTCTCAAAACTACACGATTCTAAAGTAATTCTTAAAGGAGCAGTAAACTTTTTTTTTAATGAAAAGACATATTTTACAGAGCATTTCCTGCTGAATAAAACAAGGTCACTCCCATCGCTGTCAGATGTTTTATTCAAAATTTATAACAGTTTAAATAATCAGGAAGTGAATGTACTGTGTTTTCTTCCTGATAGTTCTGACAGGAAGTGAATTTACTGTGTGTTTACTTCCTGATGGTTCTAACTGACAGGAAGTGACTCAGCAGTTTCTATCACATTCTATGGAGGACTGTATGTCTCTGACTTTCCTGACTTCCCTCTCCATTAGAATCTAGCAGGAAATCTAATTAGAATTTGACCACTAGAGGGCACGGCTAATGTAAAAAAAAACATGGGTTTAAACTGTAATAACTCTGGAAATATAAACCTCTCGGCAATTGGAGTACCCTTATTTTACTCAATAGGAAAATCCCTACAATATATATTTTTTAATTAAAAAAAGTTTACTGCTCCTTTAATCTTCGGAGACTTATGGCCAGGTTAGTGCAGTCTGTGCTCCTGCGCCGTCAGTCCCTTCCGGTTACCTTGTGGCACACTGCAATGCTTCTTAATGGAGACCGGGACTGACAGCGCAGGCGTGCAGACAAGATGTCTGCACTGATGTCTGGCTTCCAGTCTCCGAAGATTAAGGATTTCTTTAGAATCGTGTAGTTCTGGGAGGTAAGATAACTATTATTAAGCTAGTCGCCATCTGCTTATTTATTGCAGGGTGACTTTAAATAAGGTGAAAGTTCCGCTTTTATGGAATATCTACATTTGCTGCAAATGGAGGATTCCTCGACTAAAGCAAAGTTTGAAGGACACAATTCAAATTAAAAATCATTATTTCTAACCTTGTCATCGTCTTGACTGTATTTCCTATTCATTTTGCAACTCATTTGATGTATGTTTTTTCCATGGAAAACAAGGTCATTTCTGAAGTGACCCCAAACTTTTGAACGGTAGCGTATGTGGAAGAGTCGATGTTACATTCATACCTAACCATTACCATCTCTTTAAAGGAGCAGTAAAGCTTAAAACTGGTCTAGGTTATCCACATGGAAATACAAATACAAACAGCAAATGCACATTTTCTGTTCTCTGAGGTTTATAATCTAGTCCAGTGACTTTCAATCTTTTTTTTCCTCAATGTACCACTAATGTATTCTGGAAATTTTTGGGACATCCCCCTAAATATGGACAGGTCATTTCTAAAGGTCTGAATGAAGGAAAAATGTATAAGTCAGTGGTTCTCAATCTTTTTGTTCGGGGAACCTCTAACACATAATGTAGAACATTCGGGGCACCCCTAACATATAATCTAGAACTTTCAGGGCACCCCTAACATATTTAATGTACTTTATCAAGGGCATAATGATGGGTACAATACATAATTATACAGTTATTATTAGGTCTTATAATCATAATCACAAAACTAAATCTATTGTGCATAACAATTTCTATATATCTTTATTTAAAAGTCCATTTTTGTCAGTTTTCATAGAAAACATGGGGCACCCTAAGGTGATGGCACCCTGGTTGAGAATCACTGGTATAAGTATATGGCTATTCCTAGGTCTCACAATCAGAATGACAAAGGCAAACCTATAGTGCATAATGTCAGTAAGTATACATCTGAAAGGCAACATTCAAATTTTTTTCAGAAAAGAAAGGAGCATCCTTAGTGAATGCCCGCAGCACACTAATGTGCCATTGCACCCTAGTTGAGGGTCGTTGTGGATTGGAGGGTCTACATGACATGAGTCCTGTCAAAACGGCTAGAGCTTGGTTAGAGTGGGCAGGATTGGAAGAAGGGCATGTGGGGGTTTGTCTTTAAAGGGATAGTAATACTTCGTTTTATCTTTATTTTATTTTGTAGGCATTAAAAAAACATGAAGAACGATATAAGTCTTATCTCTCAAACCTTTATGGTTTGAGAGATATTCACAAGCAAAATTTCCCCTCCCGCCCCTTTTACCTAGTGTAAGCCATCTCTTCTCAGATGTGGAATGCAGTCCATAGACCAGACAGATAACAGAAGGGGACAATCTTCTTCCTATGACAACAATGAAAACCCTGCCTCCCTTGACAAGTTTTTCAGGTTTTTCCCTTATCTTAATTGAAGATTGTCCCTCTCTGCATTCTACCTGGGCACCTCCCTTCTGATCTGGCTGAGCAGTGTTAAATCAGTAAAAGGGGCGGGAGGGGGACACTTTGTCATTGAATTACTCTTGAACTACAACTCTGACAGAATGGAAATCACACTCTCCAAAGTCCAAATACTATGATGATTAATTACAGCTGCTTTTATTATGAAACATTACTATCCCTTTAAAGTGGGTGGAGACTTTGAAGAACAGGTCAGAGGGTGACCGTAACTGGCAGAGAAGTGGGTGGAGTTAAGTGAAACTCACCGAGTCCCGAGAATCAAACTCTGTCCCCGGAACCTGGTAATTAAGTATTAATACCGGAGTTTCCAGATCAGTTCTGGAGAGTTCCCAGGTATAAATAGCAATTTTAGTGGGTGTCTGAGAAATAACAGTGTTGGTTTGTCTGTTACTGGGCTTGAGATAAGATAGCAACAATTTTGAACAGACAAAGCAGTGGGTACAAATCTCAATACATCAATAGCATTATCTCTAAACAAAGGATTAACCAAACTGAGTCTCTATGAGTCAGTCTGCACAGACGTTAAAAACAAATGTTTAGGATTCAGTATTAAGGCTTTAAACCTCTGAGTGCCAGAGTGTTGTAAAACACATTGCAGAGGGTGCCTTTAATCAGAACAAAAAATCCTACTGGCCCCTATGAATCAATTATTTTGGAATTTTTTCCCAATCTGTTCCTCCCACTCCCCGGTCACTTCTTCTCCTTCCCCAGTTTATCCATTATACTTTTTCTTTATTTCTATAAGCTCCTCCCCACTCATGATTAAGCCCCATCCCTTTTGACACAAATCCCATCATTTTTCTCCCCCAGTGACACCACAGGACTCCCCTCTCTGGGGAGTCCACAACAAAAAGTTCCCAGGTAGGTGTGTACCCTGTCCACAAAAACCAGACTCCAGAGCCCCAAACTCCTCCCACTGACATCTTCCTTCCTAAGAGGACTTCAGTTTGGGTCCTGGAGTCCTGCAAAACATCATCGTGTCTGCCTCCATTCGCATTATATACATTACTAATTAACCCTTTGAATGCCAGGAAGACATGCACACATTCCCTCTGGCACACAAAGGGTTAAATATTCATTTTGGAAACTGATTCAGAACGGCCATTAGGATTTTGAGTGTAGGATTCAAATAAGCTGGAATTATTGTTACTAGTTGTTAGTGTCCTGTTAATTGGGGATATTAATGAAAAGCTAACCTTTTGAGTGCTACTGTATTTGGGTGCACAACACGATGCAAGCATCTCCCTGGCACTGGTAGGGTTAATAAAACTGCAGGGCTACTTTGTGTTCGGTGCAGCCCAGCGAGATGCATGGTTCTTCTGGTTCCCCTGCTAGAAGGGATGTCTAGGGAACGTAATGTAATCTGATGTTTGAGACCAAACTTTTTCTCTGCCGTTGGTTTGCAGTGCATTTTGGGAAACAACAGCAGTCAAACCCTCTGTGGTTTGGTCAAAGGGTAATTTATTTTATTGCTTTGTCATTCCCAGTTACCGCATGTAGATGTCACTAATGACCACTGTTTGTTAACCAGTTGTTTAGTCAGAGCTCTGGGTAGGAATACTTAGTGTCTGAGAGAGAGAGAGAATATTGGAATCACTTGGTAACACAGGACACCAGCGTATCAACTGCATTTAACCTAGGAGATACTGGAGTGGTGTCAGCACATTGCAAAGAAATGGTCTATAATAAGGTGATAATTTAAGACACTAAAGTGTCTGGATGTTTATTCCTAACTCACCGGTATTGGTCCAGTAGGGATACTGGGCACAGCAACGCAGTAGGGCAGGGAATATCAGCAGTAAGAATAGTGTTAGCATTACTAGTAGTCACTGACTCACCAGCATAGGTCCTATAGGGGCACTGGGTGCAGTAAGGCAGGGAACAGCAGCAGTATGTAGAGTATATATGTATGTATGTATTTAGAGCAGTACATAACATTACTAGTAGTCACTGACTCACCAGCATTGGTCCAGTAGGGGCACTGGACATAACAACGCAGTAGGGCAGGGAATCGCAGCAGTAAGAAGAGTCTTGGTATTAGTAGTAGTCACTGACTCACAAGTATTTGTCCAATAGGGGCATTGGGCACAGCAGCACAAAGGGCAGGGAACATCAGCAGTAATAATAATGTTAGCACATATACTAACTCACAAACATTAGTACAGTAGGGCCATTGGGTACAGCAACACACAGGGCACGAAACTGCAACAATAAAAGTATTAGCATTACTAGTAGTCACTGACTCACCAGCACTGGTACAGTAGGGGTATTGGACACAGCAATGCAGTAAGGCACGAAACAGCAGCAGCAATAAGTCTTAGCATTACTAGTAGTCACTGACTCACCAGCATTAGTCTAATGGGACAGCAGTGCAGAGAACAGCAGCAAGACAAATAAAAAATGGGGCTTTTTATTTGCCCCAGATGCTGCAGTTGGTTTGCCCCAGAAGTGCTTCACTATGCTTTTAAATATGCCCTTTTAATCTGATACAGAGAATGCTGTTGTTTCAGAGATTAAATATATATTAATATTGTATTTTGAAACATGTATATCGTTGAGCTTTTCCTGCTGGGAGATAATTCCTTCAAGAGTTATAACAGCTCACACTTGTCTTACTTTAATTAAAAAAATTGCAGAAAATACACTAGGTGGTGCTGTTTCATTAGTCCCTATGGAGAATGTTGATGATTTGATAGTAAAAGCTATCCAAGCACTGAAATAGGCATTATTTTGAGATGTTATTTTAACTTATGAATAAAGAATATCTCAACATTGGGGGAGTACCCTGTTTTTTTCTCATCAGAGCAATGAGTTGCACACCCCTCCGACACGCAGTGGTTAGAAGGAGCAGGAAATCTTTATTTTATTTCATGCCTCTGTGGCTATTTTTACTTTGCTTTGCCACTTTTTTATAAAGGATGGAGAGCATGAACGCGTTCAGTCTGTGCCTGTACAATGACCTGGACGCGCATTTGCAAGACAGCTCGCCAGGTCATATGGCGGAATCCACCGTCATCGGAGGAGAACAGAAGAAGACTGACAGAGCTGTACCGCAGCCTGTACAGAACTGATGTCACTGGCTTAACTTTAAAGGGATAGTAATACTTAAAATGTTAAAAAAAATATGTTGTAGGGTTTATCCCCCTGAGTAAAACAAGAGTACTCCCACTGCTGAAAGGTGTTTCATTCAAAAGTTATTAATTTTCAAAGTTGAATTTTTTAGGTGCAATATCACAGTGGCCTGAAATTGTACAGTGGCGCTGTTGCTACATGATCCTATGGACATCTCTGGTCAATTGACCATAAATCTCCATAGGATGGTGTAGCAACAGCGCCACTGTACAATTTCAGGCCACTGTGATATTGCACCTAAAAAATTCAACTTTGAAAATTAATAACTTTTGAATGAAACACCTTTCAGCAGTGGGAGTACTCTTGTTTTACTCAGGGGGATAAACCCTACAACATATTTTTTTTTACATTTTAAGTATTACTATCCCTTTAAAAGCCAATATCTCGGCCAATAAAGAATTATATTTTGGGGAAAAAAAAAACGGATAACAGCTTCAGTACATGGGAACTTTAAGATGAAGACAAGTTTACTAGAGGTGAGATTTCCCTTTAAGGACCGGTGACGGTCCTGGCACATCATGTCCTGTGGGAGTGCTGTAAGCACAAATGGGGTCTGAAATTGATCGCTGCAAGACCGGATTAGATTCTCCCAGACCCCTTCAGCACGCCAGTTCACATCACAGGTCACGTGTGCCGGCGCACCAACAGTGATCAAATCGGTCCTTAGTGGAAGGTCTCTTCCCTGGACCACTGATCGTTAAAGGGTTAAACTTACTAGTTATATATATATTTAATCTCCGGTACGCATAAATAACCCCACTTCTCTTCCACTAGTCAAACTCCCACTTCCCCAGCCATATCATGCTTGCACAAATTTAATTCCACTTGCCAGGATATAACACCAAAGGCCCAAATGGATTCCTGGCCAAAACATAATCCTGTTTTTACAGCTACAAGCGCTCTGCCCCAATACAACCACCACCACCCCTCCTTGCCCTGCCAGAACCCTCCTTTTGCCCAGATAATAATCTCAGAATTAATAATTCATACTCACCTATTTCTAATATTTAGCTTGATGGAAAAAAAAACAACAAAAAAAGCTTTGGTTTGTACCACTTGACTAGTGACCATGATGAACCACACACACTGACCCCCCAGCCTTGTTCAACTACAATGGAAGACATAGAACCACACACTGACCCCCAGCCTTCTCCCACAGTAGCCATAGAGCCACATTTACATTGACCCCCCCACCCTATCCTTATCCCACAGTAGCCATAGAACCACACATGTAGACCCCCTCTTTGTCCCACAATAGCCATAGAACCACTCACATGCAGACCCCCTCCTTGTCCGACAATAGCCATAGAACCACTCACATACAGACCCCACTGCAGTGGTAGCCATATTTCCAGAAGCCTTGTACCACTGCCACTTGTAGCCATAGAATCACACATACTGATCTCCCAGCCTTGTGCCAATGCACTGATAGCCATAGAACCACCGATCCTGACTCCTCAGCATTGAGCCACTGCACTGGTAGCCATAGAACCACACATAATGACCCCCCAGCCTTTTTCCACAGTAGCCATAGAACCACACATTTGGACCTTCATCTTTGTTCCACAGTAGCCACAGAACCATTCACCTAGTGACCCCACTGCAGTGGTAGCCATCCCCCATCAGCCTTGTCCCACTGTCACTTAACCACACACTGACTTTCACCAGTTTCATTAAGCATATGATTTTAAAAGGCTCTTTTTTTTACTGTGGTGCAGTGTCGCTACATGAGATGCCTGACCAGAGCTGCACAAAAGCAGTTGGGGCGGGCTGAATGTCATACTGTATATGGATTGGTTGGTTGGCGAAATGTCCCGCCACTCCCATCAGCCAGTCCAACCCCAGCTGCTTTAGTGCTGCTTTTTTCAGGCCTGGTTCCAATCAGTACATAGAAAAAAGGTTTGGGGTGGCTGTCCGCTAACAGGTTGATGGCTGCATTGGCCACCATGAGCACATTAGTCATGGTGGCCGCACGCAACAATACTGGTGGCCACTGTTGAGAACCACTGATCTACACTAAAAATTCAAACATATCACCTCTTGAGGCAGTGTTACAGGATGATTTTTCTGAAGTTGAAAGATAGTTGGCTAAAAACAAGCTGTTCCTAAATCCTGACAAAACAGTCACAATGATATTTGGTGCAAAGTACAAACTACTTAAAGAGATAGTAATGTTTCATTATAAAGTAAGGTATGATCATTCCTTAAACTTTTTACTAGCACTCTGCACCATTGGCAATGTTCATATCAGTCGAATTGTAGGGGGCCCGGCTTCCCGTTTTCTGATACACAGAAGATTGTCCCTCATTCCGGTCGACTGACTGGACAGACCGTATTTCAGATCTGAGGGAAGAAGATTGCATATGTGAAAAGGGGTGGGAGAGGGAAAATTTATAATATAATTACACAGAATCTAGACCAGTATGAACACTGGCAATTGTGCAAAGTGTTAGTACAAAGTATAAGGAATGATTGTACCTTACTTTATAATGAAACATTGCTATCTCTTTAAACTGTGCAATACTCGTTTAATCATTGTAACAAAGTCCCCGATTGTCCTACAAATATGTTGGTATGTGGCTTGACCCCAACCACACTTTTGCTCTTTATATTGATAAATTAACGTCCAAACTTTATCCTCAAATAGACATTGTATTTAGAAACAAATCCTTTCTAAGTCCCCTGGTAAGAAAACATATTGTTCAGCAGATGCCAATGCCAGTCATAGATTATGGGGATGTAGTGTTTGCTTCTTTCCCACAAATCCATTTTGGCAAACTCTACAGCCTGTATAATTAACTATGTTGCTTTGTCCTGCATTGTAATGACACTACCCATCAGTGTGATGTGTTAAAAAATAACACTCAAATGCAGACGTACCCTTTACCTTTTTGTTTAGCTTATAACCGCTTCTCTAGAAAGCAACCAGAGCAGTATGCTCACTCCAGACCTCCATACTAACTATAACCTCCACTCCACTACTAACAACTCACTGACTATTCCACACTACCTGAGCAGTATGATCGCTCCAGATCTCCATACTAACTATATCCTCCACTGCTAACAACTCACTGACTATTCCACACTACCTGAGCAGTATGATCACTCCAGATCTCCATACCAACTATAACCTCCGTGCCACTGCTAACAACTCACTGACTATTCCACACTACCTGAGCAGTATGATCACTCCAGCTCTCCATACTAACTATAACCTCCACTACCCTGCTAACAACTCACTGACTATTCCACACTACCTGAGCAGTATGATCACTCCAGATCTCCAGACTAACTATAACCTCCACTGCTAACAACTCACTGACTATTCCACACTACCTGAGCAGTATGATCACTCCAGATCTCCATACTAACTATAACCTCCACTCCACTACTAACAACTCACTGACTATTCCACACTACCTGAGCAGAATGATCACTCCAGATCTCCATACTAACTATAACCTCTGCTCCATTACTAACAACTCACTGACTATTCCACACTACCTGAGCAGAATGATCACTCCAGATCTCCATACTAACTATAACCTCTGCTCCATTACTAACAACTCACTGACTATTCCAAACTACCTGAGCAGTATGATCACTCCAGCTCTCCATATTAACTATAACCTCCACTACTAACAACTCACTGACTATTCCACACTACCTGAGCAGTATGATCACTCCAGATCTCTATACTAACTATAACCTCTACTACTAACAACTCACTGACTATTCCACACTACCTGAGCAGTATGATCACTCCAGATCTCCATACTAACTATAACCTCCACTCCACTGCTAACAACTCACTGACTATTCCACACTACCTGAGCAGTATGATCACTCCAGATCTCCACACTAACTATAACCTCCACTACTAACAACTCACTGACTATTCCACACTACCTGAGCAGTATGATCACTCCAGATCTCCATACTAACTATAACCTCCACTACTAACAACTCATTGACTATTCCACACTACCTGAGCAGTATGGTCACTCCAGATCTCTATACTAACTATAACCTCCACTACTAACAACTCACTGACTATTCTACACTACCTGAGCAGTATGATCACTCCAGATCTCTATACTAACTATAACCTCCACTGCTAACAACTCACTGACTGTTCCACACTACCTGAGCAATATGATCACTCCAGATCTCTATACTAACTATAATCTCCACTCCACTACTAACAACTTACTGACTATTCCACACTACCTGAGCAGTATGATCGCTCCAGATCTCCATACTAACTATAACCTCCACTACTAACAACTCACTGACTATTCCACACTACCTGAGCAGTATGATCACTCCAGCTCTCCATACTAACTATAACCTCCACTGCTAACAACTCACTGACTGTTCCACACTACCTGAGCAGTATGATCACTCCAGATCTCCATACTAACTATAACCTCCACTCCACTGCTAACAACTCACTGACTATTCCGCACTACCTGAGCAGTATGATCACTCCAGATCTCCATACTGACTATAACCTCCACTGCTAACAACTCACTGACTATCCCACACTACCTGAGTAGTATGATCACTCCAGCTCTCCACACTAACTATAACCTCCACTGCTAACAACTCACTGACTATTCCAAACTACCTGAGCAGTATGATCACTCCAGCTCTCCATATTAACTATAACCTCCACTACTAACAACTCACTGACTATTCCACACTACCTGAGCAGTATGATCACTCCAGATCTCCATACTAACTATAACCTCCACTACTAACAACTCACTGACTATTCCACACTACCTGAGCAGTATGATCACTCCAGATCGCCATACTAACTATAACCTCCACTCCACTGCTAGCAACTCACTGACTATTCCAAACTACCTGAGCAGTATGATCACTACAGATCTCCATACTAACTATAACCTCCACTACTAACAACTCACTGACTAGTCCACACTACCTGAGCAGTATGATCACTCCAGCTCTCCATACTAACTATAACCTCCACTACCCTGCTAACAACTCACTGACTATTCCACACTACCTGAGCAGTATGATCACTCCAGATCTCCATACTAACTATAACCTCCACTACTAACAACTCATTGACTATTCCACACTACCTGAGCAGTATGATCACTCCAGATCTCCATACTAACTATAACCTCCACTCCACTGCTAACAACTCACTGACTATTCCGCACTACCTGAGCAGTATGATCACTCCAGATCTCCATACTGACTATAACCTCCACTGCTAACAACTTACTGACTATCCCACACTACCTGAGTAGTATGATCACTCCAGCTCTCCACACTAACTATAACCTCCACTGCTAACAACTCACTGACTATTCCAAACTACCTGAGCAGTATGATCACTACAGATCTCCATACTAACTATAACATCCGCTCTACTACTAACAACTCACTGACTATTACACACTACCTGAGCAGTATGATCACTCCAGCTCTCCATACTAACTATAACCTCCACTACTAACAACTCACTGACTATTCCACACTACCTGAGCAGTATGATCACTCCAGATCTCCATACTAACTATAACCTCCACTACTAACAACTCACTGACTATTCCACACTACCTGAGCAGTATGATCACTCCAGATCTCCATACTAACTATAACCTCCACTCCACTGCTAACAACTCACTGACTATTCCAAACTACCTGAGCAGTATGATCACTACAGATCTCCATACTAACTATAACCTCCACTACTAACAACTCACTGACTATTCCACACTACCTGAGCAGTATGATCACTCCAGCTCTCCATACTAACTATAACCTCCACTACCCTGCTAACAACTCACTGACTATTCCACACTACCTGAGCAGTATGATCACTCCAGATCTCCATACTAACTATAACCTCCACTCCACTGCTAACAACTCACTGACTATTCCACACTACCTGAGCAGTATGATCACTCCAGATCTCCACACTAACTATAACCTCCACTACTAACAACTCACTGACTATTCCACACTACCTGAGCAGTATGATCACTCCATATCTCTATACTAACTATAACCTCCACTACTAACAACTCACTGACTATTCCACACTACCTGAGCAGTATGATCACTCCAGATCTCCATACTAACTATAACCTCCACTGCTAATAACTCACTGACTGTTCCACACTACCTGAGCAGTATGATCACTCCAGATCTCCATACTAACTATAACCTCCACTGCTAGCAACTCACTGACTATTCCAAACTACCTGAGCAGTATGATCACTACAGATCTCCATACTAACTATAACCTCCACTACTAACAACTCACTGACTAGTCCACACTACCTGAGCAGTATGATCACTCCAGCTCTCCATACTAACTATAACCTCCACTACCCTGCTAACAACTCACTGACTATTCCACACTACCTGAGCAGTATGATCACTCCAGATCTCCATACTAACTATAACCTCCACTACTAACAACTCATTGACTATTCCACACTACCTGAGCAGTATGATCACTCCAGATCTCCATACTAACTATAACCTCCACTCCACTGCTAACAACTCACTGACTATTCCAAACTACCTGAGCAGTATGATCACTACAGATCTCCATACTAACTATAACCTCCACTGCTAACAACTTACTGACTATCCCACACTACCTGAGTAGTATGATCACTCCAGCTCTCCACACTAACTATAACCTCCACTGCTAACAACTCACTGACTATTCCAAACTACCTGAGCAGTATGATCACTACAGATCTCCATACTAACTATAACATCCGCTCTACTACTAACAACTCACTGACTATTACACACTACCTGAGCAGTATGATCACTCCAGCTCTCCATACTAACTATAACCTCCACTACTAACAACTCACTGACTATTCCACACTACCTGAGCAGTATGATCACTCCAGATCTCCATACTAACTATAACCTCCACTACTAACAACTCACTGACTATTCCACACTACCTGAGCAGTATGATCACTCCAGATCTCCATACTAACTATAACCTCCACTCCACTGCTAACAACTCACTGACTATTCCAAACTACCTGAGCAGTATGATCACTACAGATCTCCATACTAACTATAACCTCCACTACTAACAACTCACTGACTATTCCACACTACCTGAGCAGTATGATCACTCCAGCTCTCCATACTAACTATAACCTCCACTACCCTGCTAACAACTCACTGACTATTCCACACTACCTGAGCAGTATGATCACTCCAGATCTCCATACTAACTATAACCTCCACTCCACTGCTAACAACTCACTGACTATTCCACACTACCTGAGCAGTATGATCACTCCAGATCTCCACACTAACTATAACCTCCACTACTAACAACTCACTGACTATTCCACACTACCTGAGCAGTATGATCACTCCATATCTCTATACTAACTATAACCTCCACTACTAACAACTCACTGACTATTCCACACTACCTGAGCAGTATGATCACTCCAGATCTCCATACTAACTATAACCTCCACTCCACTGCTAACAACTCACTGACTATTCCAAACTACCTGAGCAGTATGATCACTACAGATCTCCATACTAACTATAACCTCCACTACTAACAACTCACTGACTAGTCCACACTACCTGAGCAGTATGATCACTCCAGCTCTCCATACTAACTATAACCTCCACTACCCTGCTAAGTATACAAGAGCGAAGCTGGTCGATCTGCCTTCTCCTTCAAAGGCCTAGAATAACCTCCCCCCCAAAAAAACCCAAAACAAAACAGATCTCACCCAGTCTAAAATCCCTAAAAAATAATTGCTTCTTTATCTCTAAAAACAATATGTAACTGTATATAATTTTGTTTATATGTTTTGTTTATAGCATTATTTTTTCTCTATTTTGTGGAAATCTATAACTTCTTACTATAAAATCTCTCTAGGACATACTTGAAAACAGAGGACCAGAGTGGTCTGCAGCACATTGCCATGAAATATGTTACGTACCACTCTAATCCTCCGGAGGTTAAAGATGGATTGGCCAAGACACCAATAACAATAAACGGTGCAGGGTATAATGACTGTTTATTGACAGCTGGTGCAGAAATACACATAGGCCCTTTTAGGAAGTTGCAGGTGGCTCCCAGTTGTTAGGTGACTGTTTTCCATTCAGTGAACTCCATTCACCCTGGTAATAATAATGTTTTTTTTTTTTCCTTGTGAACTTTACCTGCTGATAAGCTCGTTGATTTATTCTTTATCAGGGTAGCGAGACTGCAAACACTTATCTAAACATCAAACAGAGAAAATGCAGGGCTTGATACGGAGATGTAATTATACCCGCAGAATTATGACGATTACAAATACGATGGGATCGTTTCATGAAAGGTCATTCAAATTTGCATTGCTTTTTTTATATGTAACTTGATTCTCCGTGTTTGAATGTACTTAAAATTAGAAGGGATTAACCCATTGAATTCCAGAGGGGTGTCCAATTCATTCTTCGCCTATTTATTTTTCTCTGTCGTCTAATACAGGTTACTGGTAACTTTGGGTAGGTGATCCACCCCTTTAATTGTAGGGAGGAACAATTCTAGAATTGTATGCAGGGGATGGAGCCTACCTTCCCTCCTTGGATGCAGCTAGCCAACCAGCTCCAGAAAGATTTGTTCCTTGGTGAAGATAACACAGAACAGTTCTGCTGT
This sequence comes from Rhinophrynus dorsalis, assembly GCA_037306005.1. Lineage (NCBI taxonomy): Eukaryota > Metazoa > Chordata > Amphibia > Anura > Rhinophrynidae > Rhinophrynus > Rhinophrynus dorsalis. The sequence continues at coordinate 22,602,123 of CM074723.1, forward strand.
AGTTCTAGAACATTTTTTATTTTTCTGTTAGAAATGGAATACCACCATTAGGCGGATTACCATAACTGACAATGCCCTTAGATGTGACTAGCTTAGTAACCAAGTGCTTTTTGTGGACCTTAAGCCCTGGGGGTAAAATCTTGGGGTCAAGTTCTGTCCTCAGGAGTTTCCCACTGAGGCTTTTTCTTAAAACATGGTAAGCTGAAGACAGAAGATCTGCAGGAAAGGTGAGCAACCCTTTGAGTGCTGCAGGTCCACTTGTCCCACAGTGCCCCTCTGCACAGGGGTTTTCCTTTGGAGTTCGTATTGCACACTCCTGCACTAATTGGGTATATCTGTTGGGTGTTTTGGAGCAGGTTTATGTGGTAATTAACCCTTTAGCTGCTGGTTTTGCATCTTTTTTTGGGGGGATTTCTGACACTTTTCCTACTGGTTCAGTGTTTTTTGTGTATCCTAACATGTTCTAGTGATGTTTCATGCATTATTATTTTACTATTTCAATTTTGTAAAATTTGAGTTACATGCGCTTTACCACATAGGCGCCATTACTCCATTCACTCCTATGGGACGGTACAGCTTGGGACATATCTCTGCAACCGCTTAACCTAGCGACTTCAGAGATAGCTCATTTTTCTTGTCTGCCCTTGTTCTATCATCCAGTTCATGTTTCCAGTGTGTTGGAGGGCTCAGGGGGCTTCAGGCACTGTTTGGGTACTTTCTCTGGGAAAACTACATTTCCCAATGAGCGATTGCTTTGCGCGCTCCTTTCTGATTGGCTCCCGTTGCGGCAGCCATTTTGTGCCATTTCCAGAACGAGTATCCTATGCAAGGCCTGAACTCTCCTTCTCTCCTCTGCTCATTAACCCTTCGCCTGCCAGATAAGTCTATTTTAGTGATTTCTGGGGTGAAACCTTAATCCTACCCACTGTAATTGGGTGATTTCTTATATTCTAAGGTTATTGACACTGTGAGAATGTATATACTGTTGGAGCTTGGGGCCAGATCAAAGACTAAGGATGCTGGGGTCTCTGTATACCCTATTGCACATTGCTCTTCCTGTCATTTAGGGTTACCTAGATAATTCTCAGGTCATTTATGCCCAGCATGTTCTGATGTCCCTGAAAGTCTCCCAGGGACCTCCAGTCATGAGTTAGAGCAAGAGTTCAAGGCTGCTACCAGGGACCTTAGGTCTACATTGCAAGTCTTTCCATCCCAGTTACAGGGGGTCTTCCATTCTTGGCAGACCCCTCCTCTGTCAGTTCTTCCCTGCCAAAACCTCAGGGAGTACCTGATGTATCAGATTCCTTTGAGGAGGAACTGTTTGTGGATTCAGATGTTGAGGAATGTTCTGCTGTGGGCTCCTCTAAATTTTTTGGAGATCCTTTTGAGGCCGATCCTGAGCCCTCGGCTGAAGGCCTGATCAGGGCTGTTTTGCATACCCTTAACATTCCCTTAGTTCAGGAGATTCCTTCTGATCCCTCTGATGTGTTTCAGGAGCCTAAAAAGCCCCTTACTTGCTTTCCACCTAACCCCTCTCTTGACCGCCTTCTGAAGAGTGGAAATCTCCGTACAAGAAATCTTCTGTGTCCAAGAAATTTGCCAAGCTTTATCCCTTCTCTGAGGCAGAGCTTGCTTAGTGGGTTCATCCTCCCACTCTCATCCTCCCAAAGTGGATGCTCCTATCTCCATGCTATCTAAGTCTACTGTCTTGCCAGTTTCTTATGCGTCCGCTTTGGAGGACTGGACTGACAAGAAACTTGAGGTCTCCCTCAAGTCCATTTTTGCCTCTGCTGGGTTCTGCCATGTGTCCAACATTCGCTGCAGCATGGGTAAACCAGGCCATTGTGGTCTGGACTGAACAGCTCACCCTGGCTGTCCGTCAGGGTGCTCCTACTTCGGATATGTTGTACCTTCTTGCCAGTATTTCTGAGGCACAGCACTGTGTTTCTGCTGCCTTATTTGATGCCATCCGTTTAGTGGCTAGGGTTTCCACCATGTCTGTGGTTGCCAGATGGGCTCTTTGGCTCAATATCTGGTCTGCTGACACTGCTTCCAAATAAGCATTGCTCTCCTTACCTTTTCAAGGTACTTCTTTGTTTGGTCCAGATCTTGTTTGGCCCCCACAAGGGGTAAGAGTACACTTCTACCTTTGGTCCCCATCACCATCCATCCAGAGAGCTGGCAGTATCTCAGATTGCTTGCGACAGAGGGCAGTTTCAGTTTTCAGCTCTTCCCTTTGGTCTGTCTACAGCTCCTCAAGTTTTCAACAGTGTCCTGTGAGCTTTAGTGTCCATCCTCCACCAGGACGGCAACAGAGTTACTCCATACATGGATGACCAGCTTCTGAAAGCCCCCACTGTGGAACTTCTTCATCAGCAGGTTCAGCAATGCAGTCACGCTCTCACCCATCACGCGTGTATCATCAACATGGACAAGTCAGATCTTGTCCCATCCCAGCATCTGGTCTTCCTGGGTCTTCTCTTCGACACTCTGAAGAGCATGGTGTTTTTTACAGATGAAGTAGCTCGTCAGATCAACCACAGGGTTTGGCTCAAGATCCAGTTCCAGCCAAGAAACTGTTCTCTCTACTGGGGAAATTCATCTCCACCATAGAAGCAGTCCTGTTTTTCATGGCACACACCAGGGAACCCCAGTGTGTGATCCAGGTGTGCAGGGGTCAGCCGGACCTTCTGAAGATGTCACTGTCCCTCCCTCTTCATGTGGAACTGAGTTTGTCATGATGGCTCAACCTCTCCAACCTGCTGAAAGGCAAGTCCTTCCTGGTATCCTTCTTGACCACGGTGATGACGGATGCCAGCCTCTCCGGCTGGGGAGCAGTCCTGGGTCGCCTGAGTGCTCGGGGTCGGTTGTCTCCGGATTAATCTTTCCTTCCCATCAACGTGTTGGAGCTTCGGGCGATATTTCATGCCCTTCGTCATTGGACATCTCAACTGGAAGACTGTCCAGTCCGGGTACAGTCCAACAACGCCACGGCTGTGGCTTACATTAGAAGCAGGGCGGAAGTAGCCTGAGGCGCCCAAGGAAGCCCAACCTCAGCTGATGGCAGGAGTATATGTCTAGCGTAATGAGGCACAGAATGGAAGGCTCACACTGGAGTGTTGCCCGCGCGACACGGAACGTAACCGAGACCAGGCTGCAGGAATGAATGTACAGTATGCAACACTGCCCGGATGCCAAGCCCAACAGAGACACAAAAGGAGCAGCAGGCAGAATGAATGTACGGTATGCAACACTGCCCGGATGCCAAGCCCAACGGAGACACAAAAGGAGCAGCAGGCAGTCCGGGACAGATAGAAAATGGAGGCCCAATGGGTCGGTGCACAAAGCAGGAACAATAGCCAACCGGAATCGGTATCCAAAGCAGGAACGCCAACCAGTCCAAGTTGGTACACAGAGCAGGAACGTTAGCTGGGCCGGGTCGGTATACAGAGCAGGAATGTCAGACAAACCGGGTCGGTACACAGAGCAGGAATGTTAGCCAGGCCGGGTCGGTACACAGAGCAGGAACGTCAGCCAATCCGGGTCGGTACACAGAGCAGGAACGTCAGCCAATCCAGGTTGGTACACAGAGCAAGAACATCAGCCAGGCCGGGTCGATACACAGAGCAGGAACGTCAGCCAATCTAAGTCAGTACAGAGAGCAAGAACAGAAGCAGCAGAGTAGTCAGGCAGTCCGGGTCATACACTGAGCTCACACGAGAAACTGGAACAAGCGCTGGTACAGAAACACCATGAAAGGGTAACAACGAAATGACAGGACACAGTATTTATGGACAAATAGTGGGCGGGCCAATACCACTGCAACCAGTAGGAGCCAGCTGGGAACAAGACTGACAGAATGTTGCCCGCATAGCACGGGCACCGTGATAACGAGCTAAGGAAGAAGCCTTCTCCCTTTCGGGTCATGGCTCATTCTACTAGATCTATTGGGGCTTCTTGGGCTTATAAGAATCAGGCCTCTGCTGATCAGTTGTGCGAGGCTGCCACTTGGCCGTCTGTGCACACCTTTTCGAAGCAGTACCGTGCTGATGTGCTGGCATAAGCTGAAGCCAGTTTTGGTAGGAAGATCCTGGAGGCAGTCTTGCCTGTCTAGGATCTTCTTCGGTTCTTGGTGCTTCCTTCACTTTTGAGCCCTGTTGGCTCTAGTTCAGTGTGCTGTGTAACAGTTGGAGTGCTGTACCCCTGTTCAGTGTCCATTGACACTCCCTTGTTGTTGAGCTATCTCTGATCTGATGATTCATGTCTGCTCTGGTTGGACATCCCAGAGTTATCAGTAACCTGTATTGGACGAGAGAGAAAAGAGGATTTTAGTCATACCTGTTAAATCCTTTTCTCTTAGTCCATACAGGTTACTGGTCTCCCACCCTGTCAAGGGACCGTGTTTGGCTCTCCTGTGGCAGACCGTGGGGGTCCTTCGGGGTCATGCTCACAGGAGTCTTCTTTCCCTTCCAGTATCTAGTCAATAGTTAATGTCTCAAATCTTTCTGGAGCTGGTTGGCTAGCTGCAGCCAAGGAGGAAAGATAGGCTCCACCCCCTGCATTCAATTCTAGAATTTTTCCTGCCTACAATTAAAAGGGCGGATCGCCTACCCAAAGTTACCAGTAACCGGTATGGACTAAGAGAAAAGGATTTAACAGGTAAGACTAAAATCCTCTTTTTAAACATTTTTATTCCCGTGATATTGAGCCCCTCAGATGTCTGTTTCCAGGGTTCACTTTTAAAAGGTCGCACGCAAAAGAGCGTGCAACCACATAACACATTAAACATGTCACCTTGTTAAAAATGGCAACAAGAGAATCTCTCACTGCTTGACAGAGTGAGATTCTCACGTTGCCTACTGAAAGATCGCATACCATTTGTGTCAAGAAATCAGTTGCCTCTGGATATGCATCGTTGGGTTGCTGTCTGCGTTCTGCTAGTGTGCCAGGCAAATGTATTTCCCAGCAGTTGCAGGTGTGTGTAGAAGCCCCTCATCCATTCTGAATAGGCTGACCATATTTCCTTGAGACAAAAACAGGACGGGGTGTGGGACAGACGGACAGCGGGACTCCATTACTGGGAGTCCAATTGTAGTAAGCTGCAAGCAGCGAGAGCGCGTTTTCTCTTCTCTTACTGGCGGTGTTCTCTCTCTCTCTCTGGCCAAAAAGCCTGCCCCTGAAGTAAATCAAAACTTCCTCTCTTCATCACTCACACTAGTGGTTTTACTGTGGTTACTGTACGCATTGATTACCATAGAGTCTTATGACTCGTCATCATATCACTGCCTAAGAGACTCTATGGTAATTTAACATAGACTGAAGAGTCTTAGACAGTTATGAGTCACTCGAGTCATAAGACTCTGTGGTAATCAATGTGTACGGTAAAACCACAGTAAAACCACTAGTGTGAGGAAAGGAAGTTCCGATTAACTTTATCTTATGAGAAATAAACAAGCCGCATTCAGTTTTTTACAAACAGCTAAAAACTATATACAAGTTATATTAAAAACGGGACAAAATTGACATTTAAATTAAAAAGACTGGACGGTCTGGAAATATGAAAAAAAAAAGGTACTGTCCCATTTAAAACTGTATGTATGGTCAGCCTAGTTCTGAAGCACATACTTGCTAAGATGGTTCCTCCGCACCTATTTAATTTCACACCGCAGCACTCAGCAAGACTGGGACGAGGTTTTATTACAACTCCCATCATCCTTACCCATCTTGCTGATCACTGCAATGGTGCGGGTGTGTGGAGGAGCCCCTCATCATTTACCAACTCCAATCAGTCTCCAGTACTGTTTGTTCTGCATGCAGAGAATGGGAGAGAGAGCCGCTGCAGCGCTTAGCAAGATGGGTAAGGATGATGGGAGTTGTAGTGCAGCCCCATGCCAGTCTTGCTGAGAGCTGCGTTGTGGTTAAAAGGATACTGTTTCCAGAGAGCATTGTGGAGTTTTCTTTGACCCCTCAAGTGCCAGGAAGGATTTGCAATGGAAGTTAGTCCTACGGGGCACTCAGAGGTCTATACGCAATAGGGGGAAACTGTGAAATCCTTGGGGAAACTATCTGTACCCTGAGATCAAATAAACATCCTGTTTGATATAAATGTGGCTTTTAACACAATTAACCTCTTGGCTCAAGGGTTTAAACACCCTTTTTAAACCAATGGCAATTTTTGGTATTTTGATTTGGTTTGCAGTTAGTTTGATTCATAATTATTCCAATTTTTTATGTATATGTCCCAGGGAGTTAAAGTGGAACTTTCACCTATCCACAGTCTACTGTTTGATAGGATTTTTATGATATGATATAATACTGGCTGGCAGTGGGAAGGAGAGCATTGTGGAATGTTAGTATCTGGCCACAGGGAGTGTCATCAGGGAAGGAGAGCAGTGTGGAATGTTACTATCTGGCTTGAAGGAGTGATAGGTGGAATGGAGATCAGCATGGAATGTTAGTATTTGGCTGGCAGGGAGTGGCAGGTGGGAAGGAGAGCAATTTGGAATGTTAGTATTTGGCAGAGAGGAAATGGCAGCAGGAAGGAGGAACTTTATGTGGCTGTCAGGGAGTGGAAGTTGGGGGGAGATCATGTGGTATGTTAGTTTATGGCTTTCATGGAGTGGTAGGAAGGAGAGCAGTGTGGAATGATAGTATCTGGCTGGCATGGAGTGAAAGGTGGGAGGGAGAGCAATGTGGAATGTTAGGATCTGACTGGCAGGGAGTGGTGGCAGGTGGGACGGAGAGCATTGTGGAATGTTACTATTTGAATGGCATACAAGCAAGTACTGTCTAATTTCAATACATTGACAAATTAAGAATATCTCCTAAACTATTGTTTTAAAGGGATAGTAATGTCTGCTAAGTTAAAAAAAAATATGTGGAACAAGTCCCATCTCTCATACCTTTATGGTTTGAGAGATATTCACAAGCAAAGTTTCCCCTCCCGCCCCTTTTACCTAGTGTAAGACTTCTCTTCTCAGATGTGGAATGCAGTTCATAGACCAGACAGATAACAGCAGGGGACAATCTTCTTCCTATGAGAACAATGAAAGCCCTGCCCCCTTAACAAATTTTTCAGTTTTTTCCCTTATCTTAATTGAAGATTGTCCCTCTCTGCAGTCTACCTGGGCACCTCCCTTCTGATTTGGCTGAGCAGTGTTACATCAGTAAAAGGGGCGGGAGGGGGATACTTTGTCATTCAATTACTCTTGAACTACAACTCTGACAGAATTGAAATAACATTCTCCAAAGTCCAAATACTATGATGATTAATTAGAGCTGCTTTTATTATGAAACATTACTATCCCTTTAAATCTACAATATAGCATAAACTAATCAGTTGACATTAGTATCCCTTTAAATTAAAATAGCTAACAAAATATATAGGTGCTTTTCAAAGCTCTTTCAAAATCACCTAAGTTGTTATAAGGTATTTGTCCAAGTCTGATATGTATGTTTTCCTCCAGATAATATTGTAGCGTTGTTACAGCCACTATAATTCTTTGCTTGACGGTATACTAAACTCCCTTTTACCATTGCTCAGTGCTAAAGGCTAAAGCAATGTATCCTGTTATTACATGATTACAATCACCTTGTGTAGTGTCTGCAGTATCTGTGTATGGATCTTAGCGTGCTACAATATGGAATTTATTAGTATTTTATAAATTAATAACTTATAATTGCATCAGTAACAAAAATACACTTCCAATTTGAGTCTGTTTCTTCGATATACCATTTGAGTCATACATATATCAGGTTTTATTGAAAATAAAGCATTCATCATTTTATTTATTGCTTTCCTGGGAATATATTGCTTTTTTTCTTGGGGATAAGCCAGGCAGGAAAATGTAATCATCTTAACACCCAAAGCTGCAGTTTGATTTGCGGAATCCCTCCAGGAAATGAATCTTCTGCAATAAAAAGAAATTCTTATGCGGAATCTGACGTAGCCAGACGTTTCCCAACATGTAAAGTGAATTTGTACTGAATTTGGAAGGACTTTATGTATAAAAGCAAAGGGGAGCAATTCTAGGGTAAACCAGCTACACTATAGAGAACAAATAAACATTTTGGTTTATTTAAATGAGGATTTTAACCCCTTGAAGAGGTCACCAATACAGTGATAAACAATGCAACGGAGACCTTTATAGCATACAAGGGTTAAAATTCAACGGAACATTTGAGAATTATTTGTATGGTCCTCCAAATCTTGTTCCTGACGTTTGGCGGAGCTCAGCTCTCTCTTAGCCAAGCCGGCCTGAGAACTTTAATTTGTGGAGACCCAGGAGGGGCAATAAAGGGGCAGGATTTATCCATGAGTGGGGGCGGGGCTTTTGAGAGCATCACACAAGTTGGAGGAAAAGTGGGAGGAACTGGGTGGGAAGGAGCAGAAGTGGACAGAGTTTTAAAGGGATAGTGATACTTAAAATGTAAAACAAAATATATTGTAGTGTACAAGGGCACTCCCACTGCAGAAAGGTGTTTTATTCAAACTTTAATTTTTTTTAGATGCAGTATCAAAGTGGCCTGAAATTATACAGTGGCACTGTTGCTACACCATCCTATGGAGATTTATGGTCAACTGACCAGTACTGTCCATAGGATGGTGTAGCAACAGTGCCACTGTACAATTTCAGTCCACTGTGATATTGCACCTAAAAAATTCAAGTTTGAACTCTAATAACGTTTGAATAAAACCTCTTGCAGCACTGGGATTAACCTTCTTATACTCAGGAGGATAAACCCTACAACATATTTTTGGTTTACATTTTAAGTATTACTATCCCTTTAAAGAAAACTTCCCACGTCCGGAGAATCAGCCTCTGCCCCGGAGACCCGGTAATGCGCACTCAAAACATGACTCTCCAGGTGGAAATCCGGAAAGTTCCAAGGTATGTCCATTCTATGTCCCCGTCTGACTCCATTCCTAGATGCGGCGGTGGTCTCACTGAACCTCGCCAAATGTATGTATCGTTATCAGAGGGGCTGAGAAACAGACCTTATTTACACAAATTCATACCAGCCTAGCTGCATCTGTGTATTGTTACGTCTATAGTGCCAGTAAGTTTACTATCCCTTTAATATCCCTTAGTGATCCTATATAATAATTCGCTAAAACTTGTGTAATGACGCAGTCGTGCACAGTAGACACTGCCCTTGACAAGGCTGATACAGAGCGGGACTCTCCGAAGGAGCGTCCAGCTCTGTATCAGCCGTGGTGCGGGCAGTCTCTACTGCGCATGACTGCCCCGCGACCGGCTGGCAGTGCCACTGTGGCCCGTGTAACGGGCTCTTCAACTTGAGGTTAAATAAATCTTAAGTTATTATTCTAGAGTAAAACAAGATCGATAGGGGACCAATAAAATTCACCAGATTGCTATTGATTTAAATATGGCTTTTAATCCCTGTAAGGCTAGCGTGACCTCCCAACACACTGCAGAATAATGTACTGAAGACTAGTTTAACTTTTAAAAGGTTACAAACGCGGCTGAAACCAATAGTGATTCTAATTGTACCCTATACTAATTTAAACCTTTGAGTTCCAGAGGAGCATGCAACACATACTGACACTTAAAGGGTTAACATTTAAAAGCTTACACCCTCAACTGGCACTCAAAGGGTTAACATTTAAAAGCTTACACACTCAACTGAAATCAGTGGTGATTTTAATTCTACCCTATGGTGATTTGGGTTTTATACAGGTTTACTGCATTTTCTTTTGTGTGTGTATAATGGCCTGCACTTGAGTAATGAGTTCTTTGGCACCGCAGGAGTCAGATGCATTGTGGGTAGCTCCATCACATGACCCTGCATGTCTCTGCCATATGTCAGGAGCCCCAACTGAATGCCACAGGGCTCAGCATGGTCATTTCTCGACATTAACATTTGTGTAAGGAACAGCTGACTAGAAGTGTCGTGGGAATGCGGAGAGAAGATTCCCGCGTTGGCACAGACTACCAAACGCTGCCAGTGTTACAGTGCAAGTCACCAACATGTACTGCATAGACAATCTTACATCTGCTGCATATGTTTATATGTGTTGTACCCCTGAGCTTTCATAGCCTTACAGTGTATGAACACAGACAGGCCGACGTACGAAGAACAACACAGTAGCAATTCTGGATCAAACCAACTGCACTATAGGGGTAAACTAGAACCTTTCCATTGTTTTAAATGGAAATGTTAACCCCGTGAATGCTAGAGAGTTTTCCAACGCATTGCTTAAGTTCATGTGGGGTTAAAAAGCACAGTGTCCTCTCCCTCTCTTTAACCCCTTAAGTACCATTGACGTGGCAGGACTGTCATGCTGGTCCGGCACTTAAGGACCAGTGACGGTCCTGCCACGTCATGTATTTTACTCACCACGCTCCTGTAGGAGCGCGGTGAGTAATACCGGGGACTGAAGTTGATCGCTCCAAGACCGGAGCGATCTCTTCCAGTGCCCCGTTTGACGTGCCGCCCCACGTGATCAGTCACATGGGAAGGCACATCAAAGTTTCCTATGTGGTCCTTAAGGGACGGCACGCCCCGGGACCGCTGGTCCTTAAGGGGTTAAGAAGCGGAAGTATATTTAACACAAATGGATTAGATCATTTTAATTTTTATCCATATGGTGATTATCCCCTTAAGGACGGCCGATCGCGCATGCGGACGTCACTTAAGGACCACGGACCATTTTTTTAAATTTCCACATCCGGTTCAGGGCTCCGCGAACGGCTTGCAGCCACACGGGGAGCCCCGAATTCCATGACGACAAGTCTTGGGTCCTTAACGCAAATCTACCCATGATGTGCCAGGACCGTCGAGGGTTGTTAAGGGGTTAAAAACACACTAAGGCTACTTGGATATTTCTTACTTTGCTTATGGCTGACTGTTATCAATACTGGCCAAGTATGGAGGAGAATTCACTGTGATAAAGAGGTGATAAAGTGGAGATAACTTCTCCAGTGTTATCTCTTCTCCAATTCCTATGGTTTTCTATGAAGCCAATACACTATACAGCTTTGGAGATCTTAGACAATAGGATCCATAGAATAACACAGGAACTGGAGATGTGATATCACTGGAGAAGTCACCTCGACTTTATCACCTCTTTATCTCCGCATAGTCAATTTCCACATGGTCTTCCTATAACATGTACTACAACAGCAGTAGTTGGGCATCCAGCTGGGGGCATTGTGGGAGTTATAGTCCTCAACAGTGGTTGACTAACAATTGACACCTCCTGCTGTACAGAATACATTTGTCCAGTTGATTAGTTATGCTGATGAACAGCCAATACTTTCTTTCCATTAGTCGCTCTATGAAGATAACATTGGAAAAGCAATTAAAAAGTCTTTCTCTGAGGCTGTGTAATTAAAGACTAACTAGTGCTCTTGAACCACATATGACCTGCTGAGGTCCCCTTGAAGCGATCCTTCAATTTCAGATCTTTTCCTTTCTCTGAAGGAAACAACCCTAACGTATGTCTATTTTCTGTGCATTTCTCCAGATGGAACCCACACTGATTTGCGAAATGCGTGAGATCATCAGCGTTCTCTTTAATTTAGACAGAAATATAATTATAACTAATGCAGGACTAGTCAATTTCTGGACTTGTAGCTGTTGGGAACTACAACTGGTGAGGGTTGATGGGAGCTGTTGTCTCCAACAATAATGTTTACTTCAGAGGTGCAGTAATGTTTTATTATGGAACAGTATATATTTATGGGTTTACCTGCTGAGTAAAACAAGAGAATACTGAGTGCTAGGAGATAATCCATTCTGTAGTTACAACAGGACAGTGGTAAACTAAAATGATACCTTTATAAAGATATGAATTTCACTCTACCAGTCTCCTGCTTTTTCTGATACTAACACGGTACCCCCCTTTTGCATATATTCTGTAGTTAGTACAACTCAAACATCTTATTCATGTCTTTATTGTACTTAAACTATGAGCAACAGTGCCAACTAGTGTCAAGAAGGCATTTTCTTTCTAACGAATAAAATTTGTAGGGACAGCGCTAACTAATACAAAATATACAGAGATGAAATAAACATAGTCATAGGCTAACCCCTTGCTAAACCCCTACCTATTATAAATGAGCATATAATGGCACAAATAGTAATATGATTTTTAATATATAAAACAATATATAAACTTCTAGATGTAATCACAGAATGACACAATATTCTCAATGTCTAAAAATCTAAGAAGTCTTCTAGTGGAGTAAGACTGAAGAATAAGATAATCTCCCAATCTCCTATAAGCGGATGTGCCTCCTGCATTACCTCTCCCATTTGTAGATATAGAATATGGTTCTCCCAACTCCTCGCTCTCCTGAACTTAAGGGGAAGGACTTTAGACCTGCCCATGTATTTGGTGTGGTCTCTCCGGAACCTGTCCAGCTACAGGGGTGCCCCTCCTGCGGCAGCCACTATGGATTTACAACTAGCAGCACTCACCGGGTATAGTCCCGGGGCTGTCGCCAACGATGTACACAGGACTAATGTTAGCGGGCAGAGTGCGGGAGAACTACGATCGGATGCAATCAGCAATCAGTCTCAATTATGCAGGCAGAGGATTTCCTCACGTTCGCAGGTTACAATAAGCTCCAAAGAGCTAATGGCAACAGCAGGCTTCCAAGTATCCTATATAATAAAAAGCTAGAATGTTTGTCCGATGCAGTCATGCACAGTACAGACTGCCAGAACGCACGGAATGCTGGGAGTTCTATGCTGGGAGCACGGAATGCTGGGAGTTCTGTGCTGGGAGGTGTAGGAATGCTGGGAGCACGGAATGCTGGGATTTCTGTGCTGGGAGGTGTAGGAATGCTGGGAGCACAGAATGCTGGAAGGTGTAGGAATGCTGGGAGTTCTGTGCTGGGAGGTGTAGGAATGCTGGGAGCACAGAATGCTGGGAGCACGGAATGCTAGGAGCACAGAATGCTGGGAGTTCTGTGCTGGGAGCATTCTGTGCGTCTCTACAACGCATGACTGCATCGCTTTTACACTAGTTAAATATAATACTCTATTTTTCTTTCTAATGCTCTGATTGGGAGAGTCTTAGATTAAAGCATTTCATACAATGCGATAGCAACAGTCTGACAACAATAGAAAATTGCAATTTATTTAAAAAAAAAAGTTTGCTTTCTAAAATAAAACTTTCCAATGCAGCAATTTCCAGTGTGGAGAAAGTCCTACAATATGTAATTTTCCATCCTGAAACATTCATTCTTCTTTAACCCCTTGGATGTCAAAGACATCTTTCGTTTAAAAAAAAAAAAAAAATGATTGGAGACAACTTTAGCAGTCATTATGACAATCTTAACCCTTTGAGTGCCAGAAGGGTACGCAACGCATTGCTTTGCAATGCGTTGCGTACCCCTTTGACACTCAAAGGGTTAAAGGAGAAGTAATTCCCAATGTACTATTACCAAAAAATTACATTTAACAAGAACATTTGAATGAAACATCACTGGGCAGTGAAATAATCCTTGTTTTACTCAGGAGGAAAGCCCTGTATCAATAGGGTGACCAGACTTAGGCTGACCATACCTCACCTTTAAAAAGGGACACACGTGAAAAATGCATACTACAGGGTTGCTTTGATTTTGGTGCATTCCTGAAATATGCCTATTTCCTATGTGTCCTTTTTTAAAGGTGAGGTATGGTCAGCCTAACCAGACCTCACCTTTAACCAGGGACAAACAGGAAACTGGCATATTTCAGGCCAGCACCGAAATCAAAGCAGCATTTTTCATATGCGTTCTCGTTTAAAGGTGAGGTCTGGTCACCCTGTATATCAAGTAGTTTTTGATATAATACTTTGTACTTTTCCTTTAATTCCTTTGAATTACTCCATAGGATCTCATTTATCTGTTTTTTAGAAGTTCGGAAACCAGCCAGTAATTTCTGCAGATCATTATATCCGTAAATGAAGTACTAAGATGTTAGGGGGTGGAAGGATCCTGACTTATTGCTGCGTTTGGGTGCTGTCCAGGTCTCGGCAATGCCTGCGTCTGCGCGGATTGAGAACAAATTGCAGGAGGGAAATCCAACATCACTTGCATTGTTCCCTGCGAATGCAGCGGTATCCACTGTGTAAATGTTTAGTTTATTGTTTGAAAGAAACCGCTAAGGTTTGCCAGAAAAGAATTAGCAATTAAAGATCTTAATTAACAAAAAAGCAGTGTTAAATCTACAGGAATGGAACAGAATCAAACAGCAATTAGAAGGAGCAAGAGAGGGAAAAGCTGTTATTTACGGAGCCATAAATAAAGTACTGCAGATTTGGCTATTTATGAACCTGCTGCATTGCAGCTGGGATCGGCTCAATACATCATATTTGGAACAATAAACACTGTAACAAAAATGGTGTTTTATTGCAGTGAGGAAAATGGTTTTGATCACATTGACTTAAAGGAACAGTAAACTTTTTTTTACATATATGTCTTTATGTTATACAGTTTTTCTTGCTGAGTAAAACAAGGTCACTCCCAGTGCTGTCAGTTATTTTATTCAAAAGTTATAACAGTTCAATTAACCAGGAAGAGAATTACAGTGTCATTACTTCTTGAAAGTGCTGACAGGAAGTGATTCAGCAGCTAGAGGGCACTGTTTGATAAAAACAATGATAACACAATTGATCAACTGTTGTGTAATCTAGGCCTAAGATGGCCATGTGTTGCACACTACTCAGTTTATTAACCCTTTGAATGCTAGAGGGGTACCACAATGCATTGCGTTAAAGGATTAACCTCTTGAGTACCAGAAGGGTTCTTGACACACATTGGGAGAGATGCAGTAAGGCGAGATAAAGAGGTGATAAAGTGGAGATGACTTCTTCAGTGTTCTAAACTCGCCAAGTCCTGCGTTATTCTATGGAACCAGTGCACTAAGATTTCTCCATGGAATAGAATGGGACCTGGAGAAGTAATATCTCTGGAGGACTCAGCTCCACATTATCACAACATGATGCATACCCCCCATGTCTTATATCAAAGCTTTCAATATGGAAATAAAACTTACTTTGTTGTATATAAATGTAGTAGATTTGATATCACTGAAAAAAAAACAGTTTGCATTTAAAGATTTTTTGAACATTGTCAGACTTCTGATCATATACTACAAGTGGTTTTATTCTGTACTTGAGCAATGCAGAAGACAAAAGGGAGAATGCATAAACAAGATGATTCACATTGTTCTTTCAAATGCGTAAGGATTGTCTTGACCTCAGCACCTTATGTTAGGAACATTTCAAGACATCCAAACAATCTGTTACCTTTTATCACCTACATATATTACAACGTATATTGTTATTTTACAAAGTGGTGTCCTTCATCGATGATATTCACATTCCTGGCTTTTCAAACACCCATTCTGATGTTACTGATACAAATAGGGGTTTGTTTAATAAGCCGATATGTAAGTACATTTACTGAAAACATTTTCTTGTTCTTAATAATAACTGTAGGATTATGAGCTGTTTGTAGTTTTTTTTTTTTTTTTAAAGGGATAGTAATACTTCCAAATTACTAATCCCTATTTTGTAGCCCTTAAATAAAGAAGAAAAATGCCCCCAGTGGCATCTCTCAAACCCTTATGGTCTTCTCTCTCTGGAGGGATCCTCTAGCTCTAGCGGTGGATGCCATTTCCATTCCTTGGTTATTTCCTCTGGTCTACATCTTTCCTCCCCTTCCCATGTTGCACATTGTGTTACAGAAATTGAGACTGGAGTGGTGTCCAGTCATTCTGTTTGCTTCGTACTAGCTTTGACAGGCTTAGTTTCAGGAGCTTCTGGATCTGTCAGTGGCGGAGCCATCCGGATCTTCTTCTTAAGGGTTACCTGTGGAAGGAGGATGTTCACCATCTAGCTTTGACGGCTTGGAATTTGAATCCTCAATATTGAAGATGAAAGGTTTTTCTTCTGTTGTGGTGGCTACTCTATTCAGTGCCCACAAACCTGTTTCTTATAAGGCCTTCCATAGTGTCTGGTCGACCTTTCTATCTTGGTGTGCTGATAGGGACCTTTCTCAGGAATTTGATCTGCCTATGGTCCTGGCTTTCTTGCAGGGAGGTGTGGATAAGGGCCTCCATTTGAGTTCCCTTAAGGTTCAGACTGCTCTCTCTTTTCTTTCAGAAGCACACTGCTACTTATCCTGCTTTTAAGACTCCCGCTTCTCAGTGGGATCTTAACTTGGTTCTGGGCGTCCTCCCTTTGAGTCCTTGGCTACTATTCCTCTACGCCTGCTGACGTGGAAAATGGCCTTTGTCCTGGCGATCGTGTATGTTAGCTGTGTCGAGGAGTTACAGGCTCGGTCTTGCAGACCACCCTTTTTTAGTGTTTCTCAAAGACAAGGAGGTGCTTCTCACTTCACAGGAGTTTCTCCCGAAGGTGGTCTCTGAGAGCCACATTAATCAAGAGATTGTGGCGCCTTCTTTCTGCCCTGACCCTACCTCTGACAGGGAGAGGGATCTCCACTTGTTAGATGTGGTGCGTTGTCTCAAGTTTTATGTACATCACACTGAGTCCATTAGACAGTCTGACGCTCTTTGTCATTCCTGAAGGCCCCAGGGCAGGGAGACCTGCATCCAAAGTGACTATTGTGTCTTGGATCAAGTCCACTATTAGCAAGGCTTACGAGCTAAGGCATAAGCCTATTCCCTTTTGGGTCATGGCTTATTCTACTAGATCTATTGGGGCTTCTTGGGCTTACAAGAATCAGGCCTCCACTGATCAGTTGTGCAAGGCTGCCACTTGGTCATCTGTGCACACCTTCTCGAAGCACTACAGTGTTCATGTACTGGCATCGGCTGATGCCAGTTTTGGGAGGAAGATCCTGGAGGCAGTCTTGCCTGTCTAGGATCTTCTTCGGTTCTTTGGTGCTTCCTTTACTTTTGAGTCCTGTTGGCTCTAATTTAAGCAAAGTTAATGTTTGGGTATACTATTCTTTTCAGTGCCATTTTCAGAAATTCTTGGTTAGAGGTCCAGCTGGTGGTTCCTAGGTACTCATCTGGCTTGGGAATGGCTGGGGCTTGGATTTGGCCTTTCCAACACTTAACGTGACCTTCGTGTCTTCAGACTATCGCCAATTTCCTTTCACGTTGAGGTTCTCCGCATTGTTTTATGCGGAAGTTTAACACATATTGTATTTAAAACAGACAATGCCAGTTTGAACATTACGTCTGATCTGCGCGGCCTACTCCGATTGTTCTATTTCCTCATATGGTAGGAACATTTCCAGCACATTGCTTAGCAATGAGTTTGAGAAGTTTCTAACCTTCCCTTCATGGGATAAATATGGCTTTTAACCCCTTGTATGCTCCAACACATTGCAGAGCATACAAGGGGTAGAGTCTCTATTTAAAAAGAAGGGCTTTTTCATTGTCCCCTCTGGATCAGATTATTTGAACCAAAATTGTTCCACTTTCTTTTATGAATATATCCCTGACTCTCTCTTTCTTGATGTGTCTTACACCAGCAATAAATTACACAGACGTGTCTCGGAAGAGAAGGCAATCAGCTCATTAGCATGTGATTGATAGACAAAACCTGGATTGATCTAGTGGTTCACCATATGCTTGGTGGTTTCCTGCGAGTTTATCTGCAGACGTTTCACTAGTTAATTATATTCTTTCTCTCCACAACTTTGGCAAGTGGAGGAACTGGGCTAGAAGAGTGGTGGAGTATATTATGCTTAAAGAATTGTGTGGTGTGTTTAACCCTTTAAGGACCAGAGGGATGTACAACACGTTACACGGTAGCATTTTGTTTGCTTTTTTGTTTTAAGCTTGAATATCGATCAGTGAACATTCATTTTATTGTTTGTAGATATCTGTTTATATGAGAATGGAAATCACACCATGGCCGAGATGCACCTTTTACTGTTGAAGTGTCGCCCTCTAGTGGGCAACTATCAAAAGGGTGAGATCATAATGTCGCGTGAATGAAAAGGTGTACACAGTTTGAATAACATAGCCAGAAACTTGAAATATATTAAAGAATTTATGTATATCCACTGTGGTGTGCCTTAAGCTGCCCATTATCTCCCTGGTTCAGTCACCAGGGTGATAGAGGGCAGCTTAAGGCACAGCATGGTGAAGTGGCTTGGGACTGCTTTTCTCCACAGAGAAAGTTTCTGGCTATGGTATTCGAACTGTGTACACCTTCTGTTTTTACTTTTTCATTCACTTTGTGACCATTAAACATGCAGCATCAGAATGTCTCCCTTTTGGTGGGTGACATTCTGATGTCTCCTTTTTCATTCAGGCGACATTATGATGTTCGCCAAATAGAGGGCGACATTTCAGTAGGATATCGAGATGCAGTAAGGTTCAATAAGGGCTCAGGATGGAGATGTTGTGTTGGATCTGTGTTGAAGGCACATTGCCAGTATGCACTAATATCTTTGCCATCATATCCCTTTAAATCTGTCACCTACCCACCTTCATCAACATGAATCCGCCGTACCTTCGACAGGTTTACGATTTGTCACTGAACGCCTTGACAATGGCACATTTCCATATGGAAATGCAGGATAATGAGCCATTGTGGTATTCACGTGGGTGTGTATATGTTAATGTGACTGATCTCCATATGCCCTAAACTCTGATAGCTGCTTCTGCTGTCGGATTTCACAGTCCCAACATCACCTACTTGAGTCTGGTGATGTTAGGATCTCCATGTAGCTCTCTATGGAGCAAAGACAGCATCTGCCCTCCCTTAACTGTTTCAGTGTCATAGGAATGTGCATTGCACAACCCTGTGGCACTGAAAAGGGTTCAAGGAAGGATTCTGGTTGTGGTACTGAAGTCAGAGTAGATCTGCTCCGCTCCCCCCAGTGGCCAAGTAAGGGAGTCAAGAGACTTCAGTGTTGTTGGTAATGTGTGAGGCAGGGCATCCCATCCACATCGCCAGTAGTTTGATAACCCTCCATGTTATGATGAGCTTCTACCCCCCTCCCCTTGCATCCCTAATTCTTAGTGCATATAGCATTGTGTGTCTCCATCACCATGGCAACATGTTCGCCACATATCGCTGCAGCATCAAACCATAGTGCATCTCCCCCCATGTGTTCCATTGTCCATGCTGTGAATTACTCCTCCACTGTCTATTCATGGACATAGACATTTCCCTACCTCAGTGATGTTCAAATAAAGACATCAATAAACCTGTAGTTTTGAAAAGACTGTGCAGTGGAGGTAGTGTGTGTGTGTGTGTGTGTGTAGGGGGCCCTCTACACTCTCTTAACAAAATCATCCCCCACCAGTACACACACACACATCTGCTTCAAGTTCTGTTGCAATAGAAATCATAATCCTCTCACACACCCAATCTGTATTGTCACTTCTCTTTGTTTATAAAGTTGTCTATCCCCGGTCTGTTCTGTGTTAGTTAGTCCTGTGGGGAGAGGAAGTAGCAGAGTTTTACTATTGACTCACTATGTCTTCACCGGTCCGTGTTAGTGAGTCTTCTGGTGGAGTGGCAGAAAGTAGCAGAGTTTTACGTTAGGTGTGTGTGTATGTGAGTTGGAGGTAACCGTGCTTGCACTGAGGAGGTGTGTGCACATGTTTGTATGCTCGAAAAAGGGTTAGGCGGGTGTGTGTGCGTACACTGTGTGATTGGGGGATAGCGGTTTCTGTCTTCTGGGAAGGCAGGTGTGTGAGCAATGAGGAGGTAGGAATGGACATGCTTTTGTGTATGAGCATCCCCTGAGGAGGAAGACGTATAGCTGAAGAGGTAGGCTGTCTGTGTGTTCGCTGAGGAGGTAGGTTTGCATGTGTCAGTGTGTGTTTATATCATTGTGTATGTGAATGTATGTGTTGAGGTGAATAACTACGTATACATACAAATTCTATTTTCACATATTTACCAACTTTTTTATTTTTGGATTTTTTTTTTCTTTAAGCATAAAAATGTAGAGCCTTATGTATAAAAGCAAACTGGAGCAATTCTACTGCAAACTAACAGCCCCATAGGGGACAATTAAAATTTTCATTGATTACACTTATTTGCAAACAAGCAGAGAGTCTGCTGGAATCAAAAAACTGCTTCTGTGCTTATAACAAATGTATTTTACAAGCACAGAAACAGTTTTTTGATTCCTACAGACTCTCTGCTTGTTTGCAGATAAGTGTAATACATAAACACAGTTGCTTATAAGCTGTTAAGATGACTCTTTTGCCCAAACACTTGTACCTTTTTCGGTCCCTGACTATTTCGTTGCGTCTACTGGATCTGCTTCTCTTGCAGAAGCGCATCCTACACTTTATGTGGGCGCCCAAATGCCCTCGTCTCCGCTCGTCGCTTCTTTACCAACAATGTTTGGTGGGGGGCCTGTTGGTTCCTCATCTGTGGTCGTATTACAAGGCAGCCCAGTTCGCAAAAGCGGTGACTTTGCACAAGGACATAGCTCCGCCTTGTTGGGTAAACCTGGAACGGTCCACGTTTAAGGTGTATTCCGCAGCTAATCTGCTATGGATTCCGTCCTTGTCCTATGGTTCTGTCCTTTCGGAGCCCAACTTGTCTCATACCTCATTGTTATGGCGCACACCCGGTCTCAGAGATGCTTTGAAATCTCCCGTTTCTTTGCTTTGTTCTTTATTTGGTAACCCAAGCTTTCCCCTGGGTCTATCCTTGGATGCTTTCCGCTGGTGGATTCGCAAGAAGATCACTGAGGTGCAAGATTTACTGTTGTCCTCTAATTTGATGGACTGGAATTCATTTCGAGACAGATATGAAGCCCCTCCGGGGAAATGTTTTCGTTTCTGTCAGGTACTTTAGTTTCTGTCAGTCCTATCTCGGCCAGTCCCCGCCCCCTCTATGTACTCTCTTCGAAGTTCTGTGTTCCTCTTTAATACACTGTAAAGGAGTTTTATCGAAGATATACTCTGATCTGCTGTCTGTTACTTTTCCCCTTACCTCAACTATCGGTCCAAATGGGAGGAAGATTTTAGTGAGGTTTTGGTACCTGACGATTGGAGAGAGATCATTGCTAATACTGCGAGTTTGACCCCATGCATGCTGATTAAAGAGAATAGCTACAAAGTTTTATCTCGGTGGTATCTTTGTCCTTTACGACTGTCCCTCTTCCTCCCCCCTTTGTTTTTGGGAATGTGGTCAGTTCGGTACCTATCGGCACATGTGGTGGGATTGCCCTTCTGTGGCTTCTCTGTGAAAGTATGCTTTTCAACATTTAAGTGTCACACTTGGCATCTCTTTGTCTCCGGACCCCTGGACAGGCCTTTTGAATAGGCCCTACAGGGCATTGCAATTACCAATCTCTTCTCTTAAGCTTATCTAAGTGTCTACAAAGTGTGCTTGCAAACCAGGCATTTGTAGACCTTTCCAATGAAGTAATTCTTTTTAAATAACATGATTTTGGCTCTGCCGCAGAGCCTCCAGGCTGGTCCTTGGACCAGGATCTCCTGCTGTCAGCTACACGCTGACGTCAGGAGAAAAGGAGGGAACTTTGAATGCATATATCTCTCAAACCATAGCGGTTTGAGAGAGAGGATTTGTACCACTGAGTTTATTTTTTTATTGTCTACAAAAGTATAAGAATTTTTTATGGGACATTACTGTCCCTTTAACTACTACTATATATGGTAGTGCAACTGACTATATTTTTCCAGATGCTATGCATGGGAATTGCACCACTTTCACCGAGTACATCAGTCTCAGTGTTGATTATATTCTTGTTTTTTATTTTTGGAAACAGATTCTCTATTTTTTTTTTTTTGTTTTGATCCTTATTTTGCTCCAATATTATACATGAACAAGCTGCTAGTGGGAGACACAGAAAGTATCTCCGCTCAGATGCACAGACACGACATGACCGCGGTGCTGAATGTTTCCTAATGCTCTGCCAACTTATTGCTATTATAAATAACATACATTAGGTTAGGGACACCTTGCAACTGCGAGACGAAAAAATATGTTATTTCCTGTTTAGAGCATGAGGGATTCCAGCGAGACATGGGGTTATATGTGGGTTATATAGCTGTTACTTCTACGTAATTAGGTAAAAAGACTTACGACAAGCCTCAAGTCCTCCTTCACAGTTTGGAGGCTAAACACAGCTCAGTTCTTTTAAAAAATTGAAATTGTCAGTAAATGTTAAATGAATGCATCCATTATGCTGAGTGAATGTGAACGTGTGTGCGTGCGTATGATGGAAAGAAATGGATTCTTGTGTTCAATGTCAGATGGTTGCAGCCACCTACTCCATTTGCACGCAGAGGGCCAAATGCGCCCCATTCATAGGGACAAACAAACGTTCTTATTGATCGAAATGTGTCTTTTAAACTTTTGAACGCTCCTGAGTTGTCTAACAAATTGCTACTCAATTCTGTGACATACCTGAGAACCTTCTTGTCCCAGTCTTGGGGCGACAGTGTCCAAATGACAGGATTTGTGTATTAAATTGGGTAGTGCTTGATTAGGGTGGGTGGGGTTGGGAGGGAGGTGGGGTTTGCACTTAAAGTGGGCGGAGAGTGGAAAGAACAGGGGCGGGGAGCGATCAGATCAGGCACTGAAGTGGGCAGAGTTACAAGGGAACTCACTGAGAATGAGCCACTGGAGTCTCCCCCCCCATCCCATGGTGCTATTGGTTTTCCTAAGAGTTAATTACTCATAGTTGCAGTCCATAATATGGGGTTTATTTAAGCAACTCTGTGGATCCATTTCTGTGGATCTTATGTTCAAAACAAAAGTGGAGTCATTCTGGCATGTGCCAACTGCAGGACAGGGGTCAAAAGAACATTTCCATTGATTTAAATGAGACTTTTAGACTTGAATAGTGGCGCACAGTGTGGATCAACGCATCGGACCCCTCTAACGTTCAAGAAGTTAAAAGCCCCATTTGAATCAAAGGGAATTTGGAGGATTTTCATTTGTTCCTTATGATACAATTGCTTTGCTGCATACATCTCCTCAAGAGCCGGTTGAATTATGCCCCATGGGCAGGAGAGCAACAGTTCTGCACCATAACGACTACCTATAAGGTCTTGTATTTCATACAAAATTCTTCTCTTTTCCTTTAAATCTGTCCCTTCTTCTGCACCCTCTTACATTTCTGCTCTTATCTCCCAGTACACCCCTTCTCGACACCTGCGTTCTTCTCAAGGGTCATTCTGTCTTCTCCCTACTCAACTCGAACCATCTCTCGGCTTCATTTTCACTGGCTGCCCATCGACTTTGGAATGTCCTCCCTAACACCATTCACCAACCACCCACACTCATCACTTTCAGATAAGAGAATGAGGTCTGAGATACCCCAATATGAATAAGAACAGTAATAGGTAAATTAATTCATATATAGAAATTATAATAATAAATATATATCTGTGTGATAAAAATATAGAAATGTGGAGTATAAAATCACACAACCTGATATCAGAATGAACACACCTGAATGTCCACAGAGAATAATGATACGTCTGACAGATAGTAATACTTCGTTTTAACTTTATTTTATTTTGTAGGCATTAAAAAAACATGAAGAACGATATAAGTTTTATCTCTCAAACCTTTATGGTTTAAGAGATATTCACAAGCAAAGTGTCCCCTCCCGTCCCTTTTACCTAGTGTAAGACATCTCTTCTCAGATATGGAATGCAGTCCATAGACCAGACAGATAACAGCAGGGGAAATCTTCTTCCTATGAGAACAATGAAAGCCCTACCCCACTTGTCAAGCTTTTCAGGTTTTTCCCTCATCTTAATTGAAGATTGTCCCTCTCTGCAGTCTACCTGGGCACCTCCCTTCTGATCTGGCTGAGCAGTGTTACATCAGTAAAAGGGGCGGGAGGGGGACACTTTGTAATTGAATTACTCCTGAACTATAACTCTGACAGAACTGAAATAACACTCTCCAAAGTCCAAATACTATGATGATTAATTAGAGCTGTTTTTATTATGAAACATTACTATCCCTTTAAGGACATAAAGTGCTTTCCAAGTCCAATGGCCCACCGGTCACTGAGATCCGTGTAGCTAAGTAGTCTTATAAGCCATCATACACATGAGTAATTGCAGGACAAACGTAGTAGCGCTCTGGACTCCCAGTACTCCATATCATAGACCAGGGCTCACAAATTCCACTCTCCACTAGCCAATGGTGAGTGAAAATTTAGCCCTGGCGAGTAGAAATTTAGCCCTGGTGGGTATGTTATGGTTTGCAGTGGTGAGTAACTTTTCAGGTCTGATTAGTAGCAAAGAACTTCAAATTTTAAGCCCTGTCATAGACCATATGAACAGAAGGAGAGAACGATCTAAGAGTAATATATTTAAAGGGTTAGTAATGTCTTACATAAATAAAAAATAATATTTTAGATAATCCAAAAAGAAAACCATCAATGCCAGTCTGATCTCTTGAGAGATATAACGTTTTAAAGCTCCCCCCTCCCTCTCCTTTCCCTGACGTCAACCTCTAGCTGACAGAAGCCGATCCTGGTCCCCGGACCGGCAGGTGGCTTTTCAGCATAGCCGAAATAACGCTATCTAAAAAGAAATAATTAATTGAAAAGGTCCA
Organism: Rhinophrynus dorsalis; assembly: GCA_037306005.1. Lineage (NCBI taxonomy): Eukaryota > Metazoa > Chordata > Amphibia > Anura > Rhinophrynidae > Rhinophrynus > Rhinophrynus dorsalis. The sequence continues at coordinate 22,626,640 of CM074723.1, forward strand.
TAAAGTGTGCTTGCAAACCAGGCACACTTTGTAGACCGTTCCAGTGAAGTTTTTCTTTTTAGATTGTGCTGTTTCGGCTCTGATGAAGAGCCACCTCAAGTCGGCCAACACAGATCTCTTGCTGTGAATGTTACAGCTGACATCAGTGAGGAGAGAACGTTATATCTCTCAAACCATAAAGGTTTCAGAGATCAGATTGGCATCAATGGATTTCTTTTTGGATTAGCTACAATATTACTTTTTATTTATATAAGACATTACTATCCCTTTATTAGCACAAATAGCACTCACTAGACCCTCAAGGAGTTAACAGCATCTCTTGGCCCCCTGTTAGTCTCGATGCTGCCTTTAGGGTGACCACATTTCCGTTATGCCATTCCGGGACATGTGGTCACCCTACATGCCTACCACATAACTTACCAATATCCGTGAAAACCACACACTCATATTAAGAAATGTGTGAGTAATAACACATACACATATTCCATTCAAAGAATACCGCACAGCAGAATCAGCACCTTACCTCACTGGAGCAGCGCTATATCCGGGGCTCCCGCCCCTCCTATTCTCACAAGCTCAGTAAGAGTTGCTCTACTCTTCCTCCTCCTCTGGCCACTGCTAAAGCCTTTTTGGCTGAGGGACAGAGTGAGTGAGTGACTGTTTGTGCTGCTGTGTGGGTGGCTTGGCTTCATTCCGGGACACTTCATTGTCCCGGTGAGAGATGACCCGGGACGCGGGACATAGGCTTCAAATAAGGGACAGTCCCGGACATTCCGGGACCCGTGGTCACCCTAGCTGCCTTCTCCTACTTGCAGTCCAAACCAGCTGGAATTCCTGCTCATATCCCCTCTGCTAGATACAACACCAAGCTCCGATGATGGCCGGCCAGATGCTGAAAGAGCTGTTCTTATTGCCAGCAAAGATGGTTCATAACTACCACATGCAAACGAGGGTGAGACGAACATCACTTTCACCATCTCCTCAAACCCACCTTCTCAAGGAGGCAACTCAGTAACAACATTCACTTTTTACACACTGACAGTCACTTCAAAATCATTCTGCACTTCCCTTACAAAAGCCTCGTATTGTACGTATCCTTCTCCTCCTACCATCTCTGTATGTTGTCACTATTACTAGTTAGCTCTTCGGAGCTGGGACCCCTTCCAAATGAATGATTCCCTTAGCTACACTTTCCCCCCTGTGAATAATACAATGATGGCACTTTAGCCTGATGCTCTTAACCCTGTCCTGTATACATGTATGGTGCTATATAGAAACACAGAATTTGACAGCAGATAAGAACCACTGGCCCATCTAGTCTGCCTATTCTTCCTACTGTAAAAACCTCAATCCCTATTTGGTCCTTGGTCTTGTCTTATATTCACGATAGATACATACATTATGATAAAAATTCCCCAAATCCTCTTTGATATTGAGACTTTTAAACTGCAGCTCTGAGTCTTTTTTATATATTTTTAAACACACACCGCTATAATTAGTTACTTACAATGTTGTAGTTCAAACGCTATTCCTGCAGAAAGGATCCCCTTCCCGCTCCTTCTGGCCGTCTTCCCTTAGATCTGTAATCTTGTCCTGGGATGGACAGATGCAGCGAGGGACAATCTTAAAGGGATAGTAATACTTCGTTTTATCTTTATGTTATTTTGTAGGCATTAAAAAAACATGAAGAACGATATAAGTCTTATCTCTCAGACCTTTATGGTTTGAGAGATATTCACAAGAAAGTTTCTCCTCCCGCCCCTTTTACCTAGTGTAAGCCATCTCTTCTCAGATGTGGAATGCAGTCCATAGACCAGACAGATAACAGCAGGGGACAATCTTCTTCCTATGAGAACAATGAAAGCCCTGCCCCCCTGGACAAGTTTTTCAGGTTTTTCCCTTATTTTAATTGAAGATTGTCCCTCTCTGCAGTCTACCTGGGCACCTCACTTCTGATCTGGCTGAGCAGTGTTACATCAGTAAAAGGGACGGGAGGGGGATACTTTGTCATTGAATTACTCTTGAACTACAACTCTGACAGAATTGAAATAACACTCTCCAAAGTCCAAATACTATGAAGATTAATTACAGCTGCTTTTATTATGAAACATTACTATCCCTTTAATTTTTTTCTGCAATAAGGAAAGTTACGGCTTTTCAGTCTGTCTTAGCAACCAAATTCTTCTTATATTTTTTTCCTCCACGGTAGTTTTGTATTTTACTCCTCAGCAAATGCACTGTTCATTTCCAGTTAATGGTTATTTCAGGGGAGATGAAAGATGTTACATTAATAATGTAGACGTTAAACATGAATCTGTCAAATAAGCATTGTAAACCACGCTCTTTAGATGTTGCATTCCTCGCCATTCACCGACTAATTTATGAAGCATTTCAAATAAATCTGTTGTAGGTATCTTTTCATGTTGCATGTCTTCATAGAATGAACACCTCCTTATGGTAACCCTTCACTTACTTGACTATATCCAGAAAATCCTAAGGGCCCCTAAGTGCCTTCGTCCAAGAGACAACTTCTTGGGGGAGATGCACTAAAGCGTGATAAAGCAGAGATAACTTTTTCGTGATATCATTTCTCCAGTTCCTATGTTATTCTGCGGGGTCTATGTACCAAGATCTCCAAATTTCTAGAAATCTTAGTGCATTGGCTTCACAGTATAACAGGAATTGGAGAAGTGATAAACTGGAGAAGTCATCATCTCTACTTTATCACCTGATAGTTGCTAGCAGAACCATGGGACCTCAGACTCTGCTCACTGCACATTGTAATCTTAACCCCTTAGGGAACGGCTGGCACTTAAGGACCACGGAAGTTTTTTTTTTTTTTTTTTATGCGATGTAATTCTTCTTCTGGTTGATTCTTTATTCAAGCATTATTCTAAACAAAATTGTATTTTTGGGAGAAGATGGTGCCATGATTTTCATGACCTTTCACTGTTATGATGGTAGTATTATTGCCACTAGGATCCAGGAATGCTTTTGTCAATGACCAGTGATCTTTATCGACATGTTGAGCGACAGCGCCACCATGAAACAAAGTGGGCAAAAAACAGTGCACCCAGAATTAATAAAAAAAAACCAAAGAAACAAAAAAGGATTCCTAAAATATTCAATATACAGCAACTGGTTAGACAGGCAACGAGATTAAATATAAGACAATCAGATTCATTGAAGACTCTCACATTTTGGTTAAAAGAGTTGAAACAAGTAGGTAAACCTTGGACGTCAGAGCAGTTGCCAAAGCTCTGAGAAGCAGATCGTCTGTTTAGTGTGCGTACTCCTTTCAGCAGTAACAGAATAGCTAATACTCCAAGTTCAATGCGTTGCATAACCCTCTGGCACTCAAAGGGTAGTAAGATTTAAATCAATGGGAACGTGGGGATGTACTACTTAATACTCAGGCCTGGGTTTACATGTCAGGTGCCTCTAGGCAAGGGCCACATAGCTCTTCCCATGGCCACACCCCACTCCTCACATAGCTCCACCTACAGTCCAATCCACTGTTCCCTGGCGCACAAATTACCCTTAGCCTACAGTACCTCCAGTAAAGGGTATGTAAAGTGGTTAAAGGACTTTAAGATTCCACTGGCCACACCCACTACTTTGAATGGGGGTGTGGCCAGCATAGCTGAGACTCCGCCCTTCAAAACATGACACTCTAGGCAGTTGCCTACTCTGGCTAATGAGACACCGGCCCTACTTCAGTAGAAAGAGACTATATAAAAAAAATGCCCCTGTTGAGGTCCAGAGTGGTGTGGTTTGTTCACCCCCCTGGTCTTCAAGTGGTTATTTAACCCTGTAAGTGCCAGAGGGTGCACTTCTTTGGTCCTTAAAGGGTTAACTGTATTTTGTTCTAAATGTAAGAACGCCTGATAAATTAAAAAAAAAAAAGAATTTTGGTAAACAGTATCTAGTATATAAATAGTTGAGGTTATAAATAGATTTATATTTGGTCTTTCTGGTGCCTTCTCTCCTTGAGCACCTCGCCCCCCCCACACACACACACAACATTCGCACGCACATTCAGCGCGCTGGAAGACGAATTGAAGTAATGCGTTCTGACAAGCCCTATTCATTTGATCCAGCAGCCTGTGCCCTGATCCACTGTTGCTGTGGAAATGCACAGGCAGAATGATCACTTAGCCTTAATTTGAAGCGATCAGCGCTGTTTATTACCGTCGCCAAATTTATTTTTGTTTGATTATAACGTTTAAGCTCTTTAGTCTTTTGAACGCATTGCAGATTGTTCTGGCATCCAGGGGGTTAATATCCCTGTTTTAATCAGAGGGGGATTTGTGGAATTTTTACTTGTTGCCTATGTGACTATTCACCAGGTATAAGTGACTCTTACAGACCTATATATAGAAAACGTTTTGCCATTTTGAGGCGAACCAAGTGCATATTAAGGGACAAATTAAAATTAAATGAGGCTTTGATTGGTAAATATGCCTCCAATGCTTGGCTTTATAATGTTGGAGACCTTTTAGGTAATTTAACAGAAAGACTTAAAGGGGAACTATCACCCGTATACAAGTTAGCCTAATGATTTACCAAATATAGCGATTAGCTTGAAAACATAGTTTATTTTTTTTATAAAATTCGTGGTATTGCTAAAATGAAAGGTTTAAAAATGATGCCGGAGCTTACTTCCAGACAGACTGAGGGTACGGCTCTCTACCACAGTTTGTCAATTTTCCTCTGCTCCCCTCCCCACGTAGCACCTTGATCTAGCCTCCTCCAATGATGGAGGATTTCTCCTTGTGAAGCTGGAGCTCTCTCATTGGCCAGAGAGTGCTCCAGCTTACAAGCAGAAATCCTCCGTCATTGGAGGAGGCTGCATCCAGACGCTACGTGAGGTGGGGAGCAGAGGACGATTGACAAACTGTGGCGTAGAGCCGTACCCTCAGTCTGCCCGGAAGTAAGCTCCGGCATCATTTTTAAACCTTTAATTTTAGCAATACCACAAACTTTATAAAAAAAATAAATAAGTCACGTTTTCAGGCTAATCGCTATATTTAGTTAATGATGAGCCAAACTTGTATAGGGTTGATAGTTACCCTTTAAAGTGGACTTGTCTCCTTGAATCTTTTTGAATATTTGGAAACTTAATTCAGACTGTCCATGTGTCACGTTAAACACACGTCCAGCAGAGGTAGAGTTTAGGAGATGGTTACGTTTTATTTCTAGGAAAAGTGAAAGTCTCCTTGTGCAGCAAAGTGGAAGGCTACCTAAGCATATGAAAGAACATGGACAATTTCATTAGCATACAGTACCAGCTAGGAATATCTCTTTAACAGTACATTGATGGTCTTTTTTCTAACATAACACACAGGAAATTTTTAATTAAATTTTCAAATATGCAAACTTGCATCTAGGTGACAAGTCTACTTTAAGGTGTCCATACACAGGGCAATTTCATTGTTAAAAATTATCCACTATGGTAAAGAAATCAGATTGACATGTTTATTGCCCTGTGCCCAGTTACATCAGACCAACCAAATTGGTCAGTTTTGCTGGTTGGTCTGCTCTTCAGACCAATCAGCAGAGATATTGCCTGGTACTGTGATACTGGGTTGTCCCATTCTGATCTGCACAGCCCACGCACAGGCAAATAAATAGTCTGAGTGCTGATTTCCTGTATTTGGTCTCTGTACCAAAATCGCCCTCTGTATGGGTACTTTTAATTAGGTAGGCGTCTGTTGTGCCTGAGATATATATAGCTATATAGTTTATTATTGTGCACTTGATCTTTCTTGTAAACTACTGCAAACTGTTTCATTTTATGATATTCTAAAAACACATGAACCATTGAGGTCAGTATATACATGAAACTTCAGGTACAGTGAGCTATATCTGTCTGTCTGTCTGTCTGTCTATAGATAGATATACCTGACTGCTGTATGATGGACTCCTATCTAGGTAAGTGGTTCTGTTACACACAGTAATTATATAGATACGCCTGACTGCTGTATGATGGACTCCTACCTGGGTAAGTGCTTCTGTTACACACAGTAATTATATAGATACACCTGACTGCTGTATGATGGACTCCTACCTAGGTAAGTGCTTCTGTTACACACAGTAATTATATAGATACACCTGACTGCTGTATGATGGACTCCTACCTAGGTAAGTGCTTCTGTTACACACAGTAATTATATACATACACCTGACTGCTGTATGATGGACTCCTACCTAGGTAAGTGCTTCTGTTACACACAGTAATTATATAGATACACCTGACTGCTGTGTAATGGACTCCTACCTAGGTAAGTGCTTCTGTTACACACAGTAATTATATAGATATACCTGACTGCTGTATGATGGACTTCTACCTAGGTAAGTGCTTCTGTTACACACAGTAATTATATAGATACACCTGACTGCTGTATGATGGACTCCTACCTAGGTAAGTGCTTCTGTTACACACAGTAATTATATAGATACCCCTGACTGCTGTATGATGGACTCCTACCTAGGTAAGTGCTTCTGTTACACACAGTAATTATATAGATACACCTGACTGCTGTATGATGGACTCCTACCTAGGTAAGTACTTCTGTTACACACAGTAATTATATAGATATACCTGACTGCTGTATGATGGACTCCTACCTAGGTAAGTGCTTCTGTTACACACAGTAATTATATAGATACACCTGACTGCTGTATGATGGACTCCTACCTAGGTAAGTACTTCTGTTACACACAGTAATTATATAGATATACCTGACTGCTGTATGATGGACTCCTACCTAGGTAAGTGCTTCTGTTACACACAGTAATTATATAGATACACCTGACTGCTGTATGATGGAATCTTACCTAGGTAAGTGCTTCTGTTATACACAGTAATTATACAGATACACCTGACTGCTGTATGATGGACTCCTACCTAGGTAAGTGCTTCTGTTACACACAGTAATTATATAGATACACCTGACTGCTGTATGATGGACTCCTACCTAGGTAAGTGCTTCTGTTACACACAGTAATTATATAGATACACCTGACTGCTGTATGATGGACTCCTACCTAGGTAAGTACTTCTGTTACACACAGTAATTATATAGATATACCTGACTGCTGTATGATGGACTCCTACCTAGGTAAGTGCTTCTGTTACACACAGTAATTATATAGATACACCTGACTGCTGTATGATGGACTCCTACCTAGGTAAGTACTTCTGTTACACACAGTAATTATATAGATATACCTGACTGCTGTATGATGGACTCCTACCTAGGTAAGTGCTTCTGTTACACACAGTAATTATATAGATACACCTGACTGCTGTATGATGGACTCTTACCTAGGTAAGTGCTTCTGTTATACACAGTAATTATACAGATACACCTGACTGCTGTATGATGGACTCCTACCTAGGTAAGTGCTTCTGTTACACACAGTAATTATATAGATACACCTGACTGCTGTATGATGGACTCCTACCTAGGTAAGTGCTTCTGTTACACACAGTAATTATATACATACACCTGACTGCTGTATGATGGACTCCTACCTAGGTAAGTGCTTCTGTTACACACAGTAATTATATAGATACACCTGACTGCTGTATAATGGACTCCTACCTAGGTAAGTGCTTCTGTCACACACAGTAATTATATAGATACACGTGACTGCTGTATGATGGACTCCTACCTAGGTAAGTGCTTCTGTTACACACAGTAATTATATACATACACCTGACTGCTGTATGATGTACTCCTACCTAGGTAAGTCCTTCTGTTACACACAGTAATTATATAGATATACACCTGACTGCTGTATGATGGACTCCTACCTAGGTAAGTGCTTCTGTTACACACAGTAATTATATAGATACAACTGACTGCTGTATGATGGACTCCTACCTAGGTAAGTGCTTCTGTTACACACAGTAATTATATAGATACACCTGACTGCTGTGTGATGGACTCCTATCTAGGTAAGTCCTCCTGTTACACACAGTAATTATACAGATACACCTGACTGCTGTGTAATGGACTTCTACCTAGGTAAGTGCTTCTGTTACACACAGTAATTATATAGATACACCTGACTGCTGTATGATGTACTCCTATCTAGGTAAGTCCTCCTGTTACACACAGTATTATATAGATATACCTGACTGCTGTATGATGGACTCCTACCTGGGTAAACAAAGAACCACTTATTACTAGGATACATTTCCCCTTTAAATATTGAATGTGTATTTCCTTTATAAATCTTGAAATCCATGAGCCACTTTTCAGAGTCTTTATACATCGTGCATGTGAAGCACTGTATTGGACACATCCGTTTTCCCTGGTATTGATCATGGCTGCAGGATGTATCGATCGGAAGCAGCTCAGCCAGATGTATAATTAACGGACCATTCCTTCCTATTTGCTCTACGCTGGGGACTGTAGATCTTGTGACCTTTTTCTTTCTGGCACAGTATTACAGAACTGATATGCTTTTAACTGTACTCTTTCATAATACAGCCATATAACACATTGTTTTTCAGAATATGCTTAGCAGAACGTTTTCTTTTTGAACCCTAAATGCTTGTAAGGTCTTCAGCACATTATAAAGCAATGCAATGGAGACATCTCTTGCATAAAACGGTTTACCTCACTTGTTTTTAAAGTGGAACTGTCACCAGCCAACATTCTCATCACAGTCAGAGCATCCATCTTTATGGGATTTGCCTGAATGTCTGTTTTATGCAAATTAGACAGTACTGGTCAGCAGGTAGGAGGGAGAGCAGTGTAGAATCTTGGTTTCTGGCTGGCAGACAGTGGAATGCGGAGTGGTGTGGAATGTTGGTTTATGGTTGGCAGACAGTGGGAGGGGGAGTAGTGTGGAATCTTGGTTACTGGCTGACAAATAGTGGGGAAGGAGAGCGGTGTGGAATCCTGGTTTCTGGCTGGCACACAGTGGGAGGGAGAGCAGTGTGGAATATCGGTTTCTGGCTGGCAGTCAGTGGGAGGGAGAGCAGTGTGGAATCTTGGTTCTTGGCTGGCACACAGTGGAAGGGAGAGCAGTGTGGAATCTTGGTTTCTGGCTGGCAGTCAGTGGGAGGGAGAGCAGTGTGGAATCTTGGTTTCTGGCTGGCAGTCAGTGGGAGGGAGAGCAGTGTGGAATCTTGGTTTCTGGCTGGCAGTCAGTGGGAGGGAGAGCAGTGTGGATTAATCGTTTCTGGCTGGCACACAGTGGGAGGGAGAGCAGTGTGGAATATCGGTTTCTGTCTGGCAGTCAGTGGGACGGAGAGCAGTGTGGAATTTTGGTTTCTGGCTGGCAGTCAGTGGGAGGGAGAACAGTGTGGAATCATGGTTTCTGGCTTGCAGTCAGTGGGAGGGAGAGCAGTGTGGAATCTTGGTTCCTGGCTGGCAGTCAGTGGGAGGGGGAATAGTGTGGAATCTTGGATACTGGCTGGCACACAGTAGGAGGGAGAGCAGCGTGGAATATTGGTTTCTGGCTGGCAGTCAGTGGGAGGGAGAGCAGTGTGGAATCTTGGTTTTTGGCTGGCAGTCAGTGGGAGGGAGAACAGTGTGGAATCATGGTTTCTGGCTTGCAGTCAGTGGGAGGGAGAGCAGTGTGGAATCTTGGTTCCTGGCTGGCAGTCAGTGGGAGGGGGAATAGTGTGGAATCTTGGATACTGGCTGGCACACAGTAGGAGGGAGAGCAGCGTGGAATATTGGTTTCTGGCTGGCAGTCAGTGGGAGGGAGAGCAGTGTGGAATCTTGGTTTCTGGCTGGCAGACAGTGGGAAGTAGAGCAGTGTGGGATCTTGGTTTCTGGCTGGCAGACAGTGGGAAGGAGAGCAGTGTGGAATCTTGGTTTCTGGCTGGCAGACAGTGGAAGGGAGAGCAGTGTGGAATCTCGGTTTCTGGCTGGCAGTCAGTGGGAGGGAGAGCAGTGTGGAATCTCGGTTTCTGGCTGGCAGGCAGTGGGAGTAGTGTGGAATCTTGGTTACTGGCTGGCAGACAGTGGGGAGGGAGAGAGGTGTGGAATCTTGGTTTCTGGCTGGCACACAGTGGGAGGGAGAGCAGTGTGGAATCATGTTTTCTGGTTGGCAGACAGTGGGAGGGAGAGCAGTGTGGAATCTTGGTTTCTGGCTGGCACACAGTGGGAGGGAGAGCAGTGTGGAATCTTGGTTTCTGGCTGGCAGACAGTGGGAGGGAGAGCAGTGTGGAATCTTGGTTTCTGGCTGGCACACAGTGGGAGGGAGAGCAGTGTGGAATCTTGGTTTCTGACTGGCAGTCAGTGGGAGGGAGAGCAGTGTGGAATCATGGTTTCTGGCTGGCAGTTAGTGGGAGGGAGAGCAGTGTGGAATCTTGGTTTCTGGCTGGCAGACAGGGCAGGTGGGGGGAAGTAGAAGGTGAGAGTAAGAGTATTGTGGAATGTTAGTGTATGGCTTGTATGCCAGTCAGTATTGTGTGATTTGCATAGACAAATAATGCTTAATATCTCATAAACAATTGTTTTCAATACAATGGCTAACATAACATATACAGGGTAGGTGGTTTTGGAAGCTCTTTTAAAATCTCACAAGCATTTGTAAGGTGTTACTTCAATTCCTGTTTTATAATTATTCCATTCACTGTTCCTAATACAAATCATTCTGTTTGTGCTGGAGCCTGAAAATCAAGGGTGAGCAACCTGAGGTTCCCCAGCTGTTCTTACAACTGGGCAGACTGTTGACAATGGGGATTGTAGCTCTGATCAGCCGGAGGGCTTCAGTTTGTCCATCTCTGCTGTAAATCAGTACTTTGTGTACTTGTGTGGCTCTGCAGTGCTGTAGAACTGAGAAAGGAACACCGATCTGTCCTATCAACGCATGCAGGGATGACACTGACTTGTCTCCTGGAACAATAGCTATCCGCAGTAAAGCACAGCATTGTCTGGTTCACAAGGCAGCATGCTGTATAAAGGTCATGTTATAACCGGAGATGTCTCCCGAGTCGTCTCCTTGTATCTCTTTTGTATGTGTTTCCACTTGACCTTTGGTGAGCGATCCGGTACCTGCAGTAAAAAGCTAGTCAGCAGGCTGGGTGCCTGAGAAATGTTTTATATAAAGCAATTGTGAGGCAAACCAACTGTGTACTACAGGGGACAAATAAAAATTCACCAAATTACCATTCATTTTAACCCCTTGAATGGTAAGTCCCACTTAAAGGGATAGTAATACTTCAAAATTACTATCCATTATATTGAAGCCCTTGTAAAACAGAATAAAATGCCACCAGCGGCATCTCTCAAACCTTTATGGTTTGGGAGATAGCCACTTTTAAATTTCGCTCCCCCTGCCTCTCCGCTGACGTCATCGTTTTTGCTGCAGAAGGTAAATCCCTTCTTTGAATCAAGCGGAGGCTCTTCAGCACAGCCAGATCTCGTTATAGAAGAAAAGATCCTTCACTAAAATGGTCTTCTACCAAGCACATGTAGAAGACCGTTTTAGTGAAGGATCTTGTCTTCCATAACGAGATCTCGGCTCTGCTAAAGAGCCTCCGCCGGTCCCGGGACCGGATCTGCCTGCTGAAGCAAAAATGCTGACGTCAGCAGAGAGGCAGGGGGGAGCGAAGTTTAAAAGCGGCTATCTCCTAAACCATAAAGGTTTGAGAGATGCCGCTGGTGGCATTTTATTCCGTTTTACAAGGGCTTCAATATAAGGGATAGTAATTTTGAAGTATTACTATCCCTTTAAATCAACAATTTGCATCCTGCAAAAAAGACATTTTTTTAAAATGAAAAACTATATGTTCTAGAGCTTTTCCTTCTGAGTAAAACAAGGTTACTCCCACCCCTGTGAGTGGGTTTATTCAAAAGTTATAACAGGTCAAAATATCAGGAAGTGAATTACAGTGTGATTACTTTCTGATAGTTATAACTGACAGGAAGTGACTCAGCAGTTTCTATCACATTCTATGGAGAACTGTATGTCACTGACATTCCTCTCCGTTAGAATGTAACAGAATAACTAGAGTCTGGCACTGTTAATGACAGCAATGACAATACCTTTATTTTATGCAACAGGAAAAACCCTACAATATGTTTTTTTCCCCATAATAAACTTTTACTGCTCCTTTCTGGCCTTTAAGTTACACTTCCAGAAGGTAAATATGTGCAATTCTGGAGTAAACCAACTGCAATATAGGGGAGAAATGAAAATTCCCAGTGATATAAACAAGGTTTTAATCACTCTGTAATGCTTTGATGACCTCTTTAGCATAGTAGGGGATTTAAAATTCCCTTTTAAAACAAATGGCATTTTGGAATTTTTTTTTTATTGAAGGAAATTAAACCCTTCATGTGCCCGGACATTCACACTACTCCTAGACTTAACCCCTTAAGGACCGTCCGCGCACGTACGTTGCTGTTACTTAAAGACCACGGAGCATTTTTTTTTGCACGATTAGATTCTAGACTTCCCGAACAGCGTGCAGCTGCGCGGGGAGTCTGGAATTCCATGATGGTCCAGGACCGTCATGGGTCCTTAAGGGTATAACAACCCATGACGGCCCAGGACTGTCATGGGTCCTTAAGGGGTGGACCAACAACGGTCCTGGCACATCACGTACATTTTACTTACATCGCTCTTCCAGGTGAGCTGTAAGTAAAAACGGGGAGTGAAATTGATCACTCCATGACTGGAGCAGTCTCTCTCAGTCCCCAGTGCGGAGTGCCGGTACGCATCACAGTTCACGTGAACCAGCACGTCGGAAACTTCAAAGTGGTCCTTAAGAGAAGGTTACTTCCCGGGACCGTGGACGTTAAGGGGTTAAGTGATACAGAGAACTGACATTCACACAGACGTTAAGAAAAATACACAATCCACGTCTGTCTTGCACAAACAACCAAATAACCTCTGAATTTGAATATTACAGGAGCAATCCCAAACCATTACAAGTAATGAGGAGAAAGCAACACTCCCCCTCTAGGGCATATTGAGGGGAACTAGAGAATCAGTTCTGAAAGGAGAAGGAAAAAAGAAAAGAAGAGCACAGTGAAGAAGAGAAAAGAAGAATACAGTGAAGAAGAGAAAAAAAAAGAGTACAGTGAGGAAGAAGAAAGGAAAGGAAAAACACAATGAAGAAGAGAAAAGAAAAGTACAGTAAAGAAGAGAAAAAAGAAGAGTACAATGAAGAAGAGAAAAGAAAAGTACAGTGAAGAAGAGAAAAGAAAAGAGTACAGTGAAGAAGAGAAAGGAAAGGAAGAACACAATGAAGAAGAGAAAAGAAGAGTACAGTGAAGAAAAGAAAAGAAGAGCGCAGTGAAGAAGAGAAAAGAAAAGAAGACTACAGTGAAGAAGAGAAAAGAAAGGAAGAGCGCAGTGAGAAAAGAAAGGAAGCAAAGGTGTAATAACAAAGGCGCATCACACAGAAATGAACAGCAATGCTAGAGTAAGAGTAGAGAGTAAGGGCAGGGAAAACAGGGAGGTGGCGGGGGGGTCCCCTCATGTACCAACCACAGAGGAGTCAAAATGGCCCACCAAAATACAGCAAGAGGGGACCAAAAAGGAGGTGAGAGAGGTTGGGGGGCCTGTGTGGAGCTGTATCCTTTTAAATTGGCACATTTTAAATAGCGAGCGGCTATATGCCGCCTTAACCATGTCACATAGTTGAAAAGGACGACATGAGAGTCTCGCACTGCTTTTAAGCGCGAGGTTCTCATGTCGCCTCACTAAATGCCGCATACCTCACAAAGCATGATTTGCTGTTATATCTGCTGGAAATATATGTCTGGTCATTGAATGAAGGAGACTTATCATACCTCCAATCTGCACTGAGACACCCCGCTCCTTGTCCCACTGCGCGTCCTGCTAAAAGGACAACTTGTCCCTTGTGTAGGGCCGCTTTCAATGCTATCCACACTGCCCCAAGTGGTTGGAGAGTAAATGGAACAGAGCATGGCTAGCGAAGCCACAAGGAGCCGAGGGTATGCAGACCTCACAAAGCATGATTTGCTGTTGCTGCTGGAAATATCCAACAGCAACAGCAAATCATGCTTTGTTAGGTATGCGACATTTAGTGAATTGACAAGAAAATCTCACGCTTATAGGCAGAGCAAGATTCTCATGTCGCCCTTTTCAACCAGGTGACGTGTTTAATGCGACATGCAGCCGCACTCTATTTAAAATGCGACAATTTAAAAGTGAACCGCGTGGAGCTGGGTTTTTCCATATCTAACATATACCCGGTACAGATTTTCCAATCAGAAAGGGTAGGAGGATCAGCATATTTCCATTTTTTTAGGAATACAGGCCCTAGCCGCTGTGATAAGAAGGATCCATTTCCGGGATAGAAGAAGTGGGATGGGGGGAATGCCTCAGGAAGGATGGAGAGAATGAAAGAATGGCATGGCATTTGGGAATTTTTTATTTGTCCCCTGTGGTGCAGTTGAGTTGCTTCAAAATGTAACATTGTGTGTTCTGTGCGTCCATATTTTTTTTTTTTACTGATTTTAACTAGGTTTTTCTGGGTTTTCTTAAATCAAGTGCATCTATATTTAACCAAATTTCACTTTTCTTTTACATGTTATTTACTTTTTTTTTTTAATCCCATTGAATGCTGGTGAATCTAGTATTCAAGGGGTTAAAGAAACAGCAAATAACAGTGCTGTTTCATGCGTTTAAAGGAGATCTATCACCCCTATACAAGTTAGTCTTAATAGATTATATAGTGAATATGTGTAAAACTGTTTTTGTTTGTTTTTTTTAAACCGCTATTTGGCTAAAATTAAAATAATAAAAGCTGCCCTACACCTACTTCCACATAGACTGTGGTTACCAACTCTGTACCAGCAGTCCGTCACTCTGCCTCTGCTCCCCTCCCTCTATCTAGCCTCCTACAATGACGGAGGCTTTCTGTATGTAAGCTGGAGCAGTTTCATTGGCAGAGATCGATTTCTGGCCAATGAGAGCACTCCAGCTTACAGACAGAAGTCCTCTGTCATTGGAGGAGGCTGGATAGAGGGAGGGGAGCAAATGCAGAGTGAAAGACTGCTGTACAGAATTGGTAATCACAGTCTATCCAGAAGTAGGCACAGGGCAGCATTTATTCCTTCAATTTCTCCCAAATAGCGATGTAAAAAAACAAATGAATAGAGTTTTACACATATCCTGTATAATAATCCGCTAGGATGTTTGTCAGAAGCCGTCATGCGCAGCAGAGACTGCCAGAACGCACGAAATGCTGGGAGTACAGAATGCTGGGAGCACGGAATGTTGGGAGCACGGAATGCTGGTAGCACAGAATGCTGGGACCACAGACTGCTGGGTGCACGGAATGCTGGGACCACAGAATGCTGGGTGCACGGAATGCTGGTAGTATTCTGTGCTTTTGGGCAGTCTCTACAGTACATGTCTGCGTCGACGGCAGGTTAACATCACCCGGGCTTTTACAGTAGTTCCCTATATAATCTATTCAGACTATCTTGTATAGGGTTCATAGATCCCCTTTAAACCTCTGAGTGCCAGAGGGGTACGCAACGCATTGCTTTGCAATGCATTGCATACCCCTCTGTCACTCAAAGGATTAAAAGACTTTCGAATGGTAAAGTCTCCGCTTGGATTATATATATATATTTTTTTACTTTACATATTCTGCCTGTGTGCAATTTGTAAAGTCACATTTTTTAAACATTCTTTTCATCTTCACACCCTTTTTTTTCACCTTTATGTTCCTAACAGTACCCTTCCTGGGCCTGTCTCCAGTGAGCTTTCTGTCCAGGACTGTGAAAGTGCCATAGAGATCGAATGTTTAAAAAAAAAAATAAAAAAAAATAGCCTGCAGCATACAGAGCACTCAGTATTGCAGGGATAGTGTTACATTGTATCCCTGTCCTTCTTTGATGGGTGACTGATCAGAATTGTATCAAAATAAAATTAATAAAAAGCTAGTCAATTTGACTTTACATGATATGCTTTTGCAGAATATATATATAGTCAAATTAAACAGCTACTATCCTTTTAACCTTTTGAGTGCCAGAGGGGTACACAACACATTGCTCTGCAGTGCATTGTGTACCCCTCTGGCACTCAGAGGTTACGTTGGATCAGTGTAAATCAAAGGGGAGGTATGCTTTGAGTTAAAGGGATAGTTATACTTAAAATGTAAAAACAATATATGTTGTAGGGTTTATCCCCCTAAGTAAAACAAGGGTACTCCCACCACTAAGAGAAATTATAACAGCTCAAACTTGAATTTTTTTAGGTGCAATATCACAGTGGCCTGAAAATTTACAGTGGCGCTGTTGCTACACCTATCCTGCTCTGGTCTGTAGACCATAAATCACCCTAGGATGGTGTAGCAACAGCGCCACTGTAAATTTACAGGCCACTGTGATATTGCACCTAGGAAATTCAAGTTTGAGCTGTTATAATTTTTTAATAAAATATCTCAGTGGGAGTACCCTTGTTTTATTCGGGGACATAAACCCTACAACATATAATTTTTTTTACATTTTAAGTATTACTATCCTTTTAAAGGACAGATAATGTGTTCTTTTTGGAGGGAAAATGTGTGCATGTATGTGTGTGACGTTATCGCTTCATCTCGCTGTATCAGAGAGGAGACTGAGGGCCGAGGGAGGCCCACCTGACTCTCTCCACTAATTTACACCATTAGGCACTGTGAATGTTGTAGAGGTGTCCAGTGTAATTGCAAGGCAAGCAGCGCATTGGAACGCTCTGAAAGACTGTGTCAGTGACCTCTCTAGCATTCAGGGAGTTTAAAAAAAAAATAAAAAAAAATGAAATGGCAATTTTACTTGTCCCCTGTAGTGCAATTTTTCAGCACCAGAATTGCTCTAGGTCATCTCTGCACACTATCTTCACTGCATATGTTTTGTAGTCTGCTGTTTTTCAGCACCAGCCCCTGTGGACAGCTCCTCATTGGCTCTCAGTTCCAGGGAATGTCTCAGCAGATCACTGGTGTGTGTGTGTGTGTGTAGATGGGGAGGGAAGGTTACGGAGGCTCGTGTACTAGGGGAAACTGGTGCACTTCTGCCTGCAAATCAAATGTACAAGATGGAACAAATAGAACTTCAGTTCTAAGGTGTTCTGCTGGTGTCTCGCTACATGGTGCTATGGACCACTAGTTCTGTTATGGTGCTGTCCAGAGGAAATGTTTTAAAATATTGACAAGCATGAAACATTGTAACATAGTTGACGAGACTGAAAGAAGACATTCGGCCATCAAGTTCAGCCCATGCGAAGGCAAAAAAACAAACAAACCCTGAAGCCATTTTCAGTTTATCCCCAAGTGGGTAAAAAATTGTCTTCCTGACCAAATGGCAGTCAGATAGTTCTCTGGATCAACATCCTATCTGCTTTGAAGCCATCTGTCATAATTCTCAATATTGTTCTGTGCTAGATAGGCATCCTTTACTTTTTTAAAAGCAGTTGCATTATCTGCAGGTACAGCATCTCTGTCCTCCTTTCCCACCCTCGTGTCCCCGTGTTTAGGAGATCAGACTGTGTGGTGTGTATATAAGTGTATCACCCTGGTGTCCCTGTGTTTAGGAGATCAGACTGTGTGGTGTGTATATAAGTGTATCACCCTGGTGTCCCTGTGTTTAGGAGATCAGACTGTGTGGTGTGTATATAAGTGTATCACCCTGGTATCCCTGTGTTTAGGAGATCAGACTGTGTGGTGTGTATATAAATGTATCACCCTGGTGTCCCTGTGTTTAGGAGATCAGACTGTGTGGTGTGTATATAAGTGTATCACCCTGGTGTCCCTGTGTTTAGGAGATCAGACTGTGTGGTGTGTATATAAGTGTATCTCCCTGGTGTCCCTGTGTTTAGGAGATCAGTCTGTGTGGTGTGTATATAAGTGTATCACCCTGGTGTCCCTGTGTTTAGGACATCAGACTGTGTGGTGTGTATATATAAGTGTATCACCCTGGTGTCCCTGTGTTTAGGAGATCAGACTGCGTAGTGTGTATATAAGTGTATCCCCCTGGTGTCCCTGTGTTTAGGTGATCAGACTGTGTGGTGTGTATATAAGTGTATCACCCTGGTGTCCCCGTGTTTAGGAGATTAGACTGTGCGGTGTGTATTGAAGTGTATCACCCTGGTGTCCCTGTGTTTAGGAGATTAGACTGTGCGGTGTGTATTGAAGTGTATCACCCTGGTGTTGCTGTGTTTAGGAGATCAGACTGTGTGGAGTGTATATAAGTGTATCACCCTGGTGTCCCTGTGTTTAGGAGATCAGATTGTGTGGTGTGTATATTAGTGTATCACATTGCTCCACCGCAATAAAACTCACATTAATGTTTGTTTTAATTTCAGTATATGTGTTTGTATACTAGCGGCCAAAAGTTTTGGGACCCCTCAATTTTTGCTACTTTTAGCTATTGCCATATAACTTGACAAAAACATTAGAAAAACATGTCAGCATTGGGTATTTCTAAAATCAAGACAAATATTATAATCTATTTAGCAGGTTTTTTTAACGTTTGTAGATGTGTAAAAGATTTTTGGTGCCAAAGTTAAAAAAAAGTGCATTTGTTTCATCATATTTTATAAATTGTTTTACAGGAAATTTGATGAAAATAATGGTATCTTTAGAAAGCCCATCTTATGGCAAGAAAAACAGTATATACTATATGTGTGTACATTAAATGAGTAAGAAGAAAATTACTGCTAAACGCAACCACAGTAGAAGTGGACAGAAGGACAATGGCTGTTTTAACACTTCTACTTCATCCATCATGCCTTCAGTTCTGACCAGTTTCCCAGTCCCTGCCGATGAAAAACATCCCCACAGTATGATGCTGCCACCACCATGCTTCACTGTGGGGATGGTGTTCTCGAGGTCATGAGAGGTTCGAACCAGACAGAGTGTTTTCCATGATGGCCAAAAAGCTCAATTTTAGTACCTTCTTCCATATGTTTGGGGAGTCTCCCACATGCCTTTTGGCGAACAGCAAACGTGTTTGC
Source organism: Rhinophrynus dorsalis (assembly GCA_037306005.1). Classification (NCBI taxonomy): domain Eukaryota; kingdom Metazoa; phylum Chordata; class Amphibia; order Anura; family Rhinophrynidae; genus Rhinophrynus; species Rhinophrynus dorsalis. The sequence continues at coordinate 22,645,588 of CM074723.1, forward strand.
TTGTTATTTGTTTAAGCAATGGCTTTCTTCTGGCAACTCTTCCGTGAAGCCCAGCTTTGTGGAATGTACGGATTAAAGAGGTCCCATGGACAGATACTCCAATCTCCGCTGTGGGGCTTTGCAGCTTCTTCAGGGTTATCTTTGGTCTCTTTGTTGCCTCTCTGACCTTGTTTGGTCAGTGAGTTTTGGTGAGCGGCCCTCTCTTGGCAGGTTTGTTGTGGTGCCATATTCTTTCCATTTTTTTAATAATGGATTTAATGGGTCTCCGTGGGATGTTCAACGTTTGGGATATTTTTTTATAAGCCAACCCTGATCTGTACTTCTCCACAACTTTGTCCCTGAACTGTTTGGAGAGCTTGTTGATCTTCATGGTGCCGCTTGCTTGGTGGTGTTGCAGACTCTAGGGCCTTTCAGAACAGGTGTGTATATATATACGGAGATCACATGACAAATCATGTGACCCTTAGATTGCACACAGATGGACTTTTTTTAACTACAGTAATTATGTGACTTCTGAAGGTAATTGGTTGCACCAGATCTTATTTAGAGGCTTCACAGCAAAGGGGGTGAATACATATGCACACACCACTTTTCCATTTTTTAGAATTTTTTAAAACATGTTATTTTCTTCATTTCACTTCACCAGTTTGGACTATTTTGTGTATGTCCGTTACATGAAATCCAAATTAAAATCCATTTTAATTCCAGCTTGTAATGCAACAAAATAGGAAAAATACCAAGAGGGGTGAATACTTTTGCAAGGCACTGTGTGCATATATATATAATATAATTTTTTTTTTTTTTTTAATCATCTGTTGCCAAAAATTACTGTTTAAAAACTGCACTTCCATATAGACTGTGGGTTCAGCTCTGTACCCACAGTCTGTCACTCTTCCTCCGCTCCCCTCCCTCTATCCAGCCTCCTCCAATGACAGAGGCTTCTGTCTGTAAGCTGGAGCGATCTCATTGGCTAGATAGTGATCTCTGCCAATAAGACCGCTCCACCTTACAGACAGAAGCCTCAGTCATCGGAGGAGGTTGGCTAGAGGGAGCGGAGGTATAGTTACAGACCGCGGTACAGAGCTGGACCCGCAGTCTATACGGAAGTGCAGTCTTTAAATGTTCATTTTCGGCAACAGACGATTAAAAAAATATTAATATATACAAAAATTTCACCCAATGGCTAGATAATCTAACGTTTAACCCCTTAAGGACCGGACGTTATGGGACATTTCCGTCCCATAACGACCGCATAGGGGCACTTTGAGGCGCCGGTACACGTGACCTGTCACGTGTATCGGCGCGTCACTATGGGGCTTGAAACAGATCGCTCCGATCTTGGAGCGGTGTATTTCATGCCCTATTTTTACTTACAGCGCTCCCGGTAGAGCGCTGTAAGTAAAAAGTACGTGACGTACCAGGACCGTCAAGGGTCTTTCAAGCAAATTTACCCTTGACGGTCCTGGTACGTCAAGGGTCCCTAAGGGGTTAACAAACATTTGTACTGGGTGATAGATCCCCTTTAAATATAGTACAATCTCTTAGTTTTAATACAAAGAAGATTTGACATTACTAACCCTTTAAGCAATGCACAGCGGCTAAAAAAAGACAGAGTGAAAAAAAAAATATTGTGCTTAACCCTTTGAGTGCCAGAGGCACTGATTGCCCGAGTGGTGTGCAGCTCTATTGGCACCCAAACAGTTAATTTATTTCTATGGTGTACCGTATCATAACCCCTAAATCAGTGCGCTAAACATTCATCCTATCCATAAATTATCTCCATAGTAAAACTCAAAACTCAAGTACTCAAAAGGGTTAATCCTTTAAAGACCTGAGGGGTATGCAACATATTTCTTAGCAATGCTTTGTACACCTTTCCAGTCCTTAAAGGGTTAATACACTGTAATATCTGAAAGAAAGGTAATATTTAAGATACAAAACATTCTAAGGACCCCAGTATGCATTCCCTGAGAAGGGTTAATGTTTCCCCTGAGAAATATCACCAAATCGGGGGTTTCCTCAAATCTTCACTTGTAATGAAGAAATGTGAAAGAAGGACAATAAAGCTGATAAACGAAAATAACTATGTAAATAACAAAATATGCAAAACGCTCCCCAGCTGCGAATCCAAGTAATTGTTTCTGTCTTGACAAATCATCTCCGGTGATTTTCCATCAGACTGAAGCTGCAGAATATTTAGGGAATAAAATGTCTTGGAGCTGAAAATGAAAGATAAATTGCCTGAAATGTGCTGAAATGTCCAAACATTGAAGCCGCAATTGTATTTTTTATTCATAGATATAAAAATAATTGTTTTAAAGGAGAAGTAACCATTTCTAATGAACCTAATAAAAATGGATGTATATAAAATTTACACACACACACACTGTCACACTGTATCGAGAGAGAGGGCTCCTGCTGATTCCCACTTCTGGGAAGTGCTTTATTCAAATGATATTGCAGTTAAAACATTTTTTTATTAACTATGCCACATGTTGGCCACAGTTTCCCTACCTTGTCTCCTGGGGAAGAATGTACCAAAGTGGAGCGTTAGCTATTTTTCTTGAAGGGATTGTAATGTTATACAATAAAAGCAGCTCCAATTAATCTTATAGTATTTGGAGAGTGTTATTATTTCAATACTGTCAGAATTGTAGTTCAAGAGTAATTGAATGATAAAGAATCCCCCTCCCGCCCCTTTTACTGATGTAACACTGCTCACCTCAGATGTGGAATCTGGTCTCTTGACCAGATAGCTCACAGCAAGGGACAATCTTCTTACTGTTACATAACCATGTGCCCCTTGACAGGGAATTGTCCCTCTCTATGATCTATCCGGACAGTCTTGCTGCTCTGACGTGAGCAGTGTTACATCAGTAAAAGGGGTGGGAGGGAGATACTTTATCATTGAATTACTCTTGAACTACAACTCTGACAGTATTGTAATAACACTCTCCATGGCCCAAATACTATGAAGATTAATTAGAGCTGCTGTTTTTATGAAACATTACTATCACTTTAAGCAACATATGTGGTATTTGTAACTGCTCAAGTTGTGATACAAAAACATACAGATTCCTTGATACTGAATATCACTTGCTCCTGAATTAATGGACAGTTATCCAAACATATGAAAACTTATGCTAAACGCTTTGCTGTACTCGCTAATCCTCTTGTTAACTAGACATTTTACCCACATCCACTTCTTGAAATGTATTTGCTAAAAAAGTGCACGTTCACTGATTCATAAAAAAACATACGCAATTCAAAAACATATTGGCGCTAACAATTTTTCCATCACAATTGCATTGTTATTAGCAATTGTGCACATTTCTTGCATTCTGCCCCTGGTGTCCAGACATTTATATTATTGTATTTTAAGGGCGTGGTAAGCCTCAAGCTAGCAGTCTCCATAGAAAGCGATAGTAACAACTCCGCCGCTGAGATAACTTGAAATAAGCAACTTCTTGCCATAGACGTGCCCTTGTTTTTCTGAGCAGGAAAAACTGTACAATATTTTTTTTTCATGGTTGAACTTTAACCCCTTAGCGACAATGGACGTACATGTACGTCCTCTGTGGCTGTCACTTAGTGACAGGGGACGTACATGTACGTCCCGGAAATCCGGATCCCCGCGCGGCTGTACGCCGTTCGGGGACTCCGGATTCCTTTGAAAAAAAAAAAAAAAAAAAATGTTAGATGGGCGTTAAGTGACGGCCGCGTCTGCACGCGGCCGTCACTAAGGGGTTAATGATCCCTTAACGCACAACTATCTCGTCAATATGTCACCCCCAATTCATTGTTATTATCCATGAAGTAATGAAACCAGGCTAATAAAGTTTAAGTTTCTGTGTCATTTGAAATCATGACTTCGTGTTGCACCTACATGAATAGGTGAGTGTAGTCATCTTACCAAAGTGGGATCTTTTCTCCTGTGCTGTCTGTCCCTGTCTCCTGACACCTAGAATCCAGGGCCGGATTTGCCATAAGGCAGAGTAGGCATCTGACTACAGGCGCACCCCACAGAGGGGCACCTGTAACTGAAATCAATTTTTTTTTTCTTTATTCACAGTGCTTGCGCTGTGCACACTGGCAGCAGTAACCAGCCACTTGGTAAGGTCTGTGCCTTCTTCGGCACATACCTGTATGCTGTTGCTCCCTCGTCGGCTCTTTAGTAATGCAGAGCGCTGGGAGATGACATCATCTCCCAGCGCTCTGCATTACTGAAGAGAAGACCGCGCATGAGCAACAGCATACAGGTCTGTGCAGTAGGAGGCACAGACCTTTCCTGCTGCTGGACCACCAGGGAGGTAGGAAACAGATACGGGGGGGGGGGGAAGTGGGGGCAATGTGAAGATGATGTGGGCAGTGTGGAGATGATGGGGGCAATGTGAGGGGAGGTTAGAGCTGATGGGGGGCAAGTTGGAGCTGATGGGGCAAGTTGGAGATGATGGGGGCAATGTAAGTGTAAGTTGGAGCTGATGGGGGCAAGTTGGAGCTGATGGGGGCAATGGAGATGGGGGGCAACTTGGAGCTGATGAAGGCAATATGGAGCTGATGTGGGGCAATATGGTTCTGTGGGGGGTAATGTGGAGATTTGGAGCATTGTGTAGGTGTCCAGTGAAGATGGCCAAGGAGGGGCGCTTCAGCTTTCTGTGCTTACAGGCTCCTGAGATGTAAATCCGGCCCCACTAGAATATAGTGTTTCAAATGTTCTTTGGGGGCACTCATTTCTGCCTTTGCGGAGCTCCCTGACTGCTATTACCATAACAATCTTAACCCTTCACCAATTTTGTTGTACACTTTATCTCTCTGACAGTGAGGTAAATTAATTTCTGAATACAGGGATTTTTCTGTCTACGATAGAGCAATTAGGTACTGTATATTTATACAGTATTGCAAGTCTCCCTGCAATACTGGCTTTTCTACATTGTTTCACCGTGTTTTTTTACATTGTATCTTTTCTCTACATTGTTGCACTCTGTCTACTTTCAAAGCCCCACACAGAACCCATTAAAATATCACTCTGTCACAGACATAAAGGGGTGAAGATGGAAAAAAAATAAAATAAAAATATATAGGCAGAATATGTAATTTCAGAAGAAAGGGTTACTGTTTTTTTTTTAAACGGATAGTAATGTTTCATAATGAAAGCAGCTCCAATTAATCTTCATAGTATTTGGACTTTGGAGAGTGTTATTTCAATTCTGTCAGAGTTGTAGTTCAAGAGTAATTGAATGATAAAGTATCCCACTCCTGTCCCTTTTACTGATGTAACACTGCTGAGCCAGATCAGAAGGGAGGTGCCCAGGTAGACTGCAGAGAGGGACAATCTTCAATTAAGATAAGGGAAAAACCTTAAACAATTGTCAAGGGGGGCAGGGCTTTCATTGTTCTCACAGTAAGAAGATTGTCCCCTGTTGTGATCTGTCTGGTCTATGGACTGGATTCCACATCTGAGAAGAGATGGCTTACACTAGGTAAAAGGGGTGGGAGGGGAAACTTTGCTTGTGAATATCTCTCAAACCATAAAGGTTTGAGAGATAAGACTTATATCGTTCTTCATGTTTTTTTAATGCCTACAAAATAAAATAAGGAAAAAACAAAGTATTACTATCCCTTTAAGGAGTTAACAGAAGAGCAGTAGATACTAATCTCTCTATATATACAACATTAATTGTTGTCTTTACAAAAAGCAGAAGCACAATTTACCACATAGTGTTTGAATAGGGCAGGTAAAAATACATTTAAAAAAGCAAGTTTTGGATAACATTTTTAAAGCAATGTGCTGCTCTGGTCCTTAAGAGGCTAAAGGTATGTAAACCAAATTCATTTTAGGGGTTTGTTTTCATTTGTCTAGATTTGTGTTTAGAGTGGTTTTGGATTGGCCATATCTGATATTTACTTCTTACGCAACTATTTTGAGGGATCGTCTGTGTTTATTTGTATCGCACTTGAGCGTTTACTGCCTAATGATCTCTTACAATGTATCACAAGGTGATTTCCTTTCTCCCATAGGAATCACAAGTATTGATCTTCAATATACTTTGTGTTGCTCTGCAAGTTTTTAATTTTCAAAACCGATTTCAAAGCCCATTTATGCTGGAAGGCTCAATTTTTTATCTGTGTGTATATATATATATATATATATATATATATATATATATATATATATATATATATGACTTCTCACTGTCTTCTATAAAACTCTCTTTTTAAAACTTTAGTTATTTCAAACAAGTGGAACTATCTCTATAGGATTAAGTATCTCTTCTTGTGTGTAACAGAAGCACTTACCTAGGTAGGAGTCCATCACACAGCAGTCAGTTGTATCTATATAATTACTGTGTGTAACAGAAGCACTTACCTAGGTAGGAGTCCATCATACAGCAGTCAGGTGTATCTGTATAATTACTGCGTGTAACAGAAGCACTTACCTAGGTAGGAGTCCATCACACAGCAGTCAGGTGTATCTATATAATTACTGTGTATAACAGAAGCACTTACCTTGGTAGGAGTCCATCTTACAGCAGTCAGGTGTATCTATATAATTACTGTGTGTAACAGAAGGACTTACCTAGATAGGAGTCCATCTTACAGCAGTCAGGTGTATCTATATAATTACTGTGTGTAACTGAAGCACTTACCTAGGTAGGAGTCCATCACACAGCAGTCAGGTGTATCTATATAATTACTGTCTGTAACAGAAGCACTTACCTAGGTAGGAGTCCATCTTACAGCAGTCAGGTGTATATCTATATAATTACTGTGCGTAACAGAAGGACTTACCTAGATAGGAGTCCATCTTACAGCAGTCAGGTGTATCTATATAATTACTATGCGTAACAGAAGGACTTACCTAGGTAGGAGTCCATTGTACAGCAGTCAGGTGTATCTATATGATTACTGTGTGTAACAGAAGGACTTACCTAGGTAGGAGTCCATCGTACAGCAGTCAGGTGTATCTGTATGATTACTGTGTGTAACAGAAGCACTTACCTAGGTAGGAGTCCATCATACAGCAATCAGGTGTATCTATATAATTACTGTGTGTAACAGAAGCACTTACCTAGATAGGAGTCCATCTTACAGCAGTCAGGTGTATCTGTATGATTACTGTGTGTAACAGAAGCACTTACCTAGGTAGGAGTCCATCATACAGCAATCAGGTGTATCTATATAATTATTGTGTGTAACAGAAGCACTTACCTAGGTAGGAGTCCATCGTACAGCAGTCAGGTGTATCTGTATGATTACTGTGTGTAACAGAAGCACTTACCTAGATAGGAGTCCATCGTACAGCAATCAGGTGTATCTATATAATTACTGTGTGTAACAGAAGCACTTACCTAGGTAGGAGTCTGTCATACAGCAGTCATGCATATCTATATAATTACTGTGTGCAATAGGAGGACTTACCTAGGTAGGAGTCCATCACACAGCAGTCAGGTATATCTATATAATTACTGTGTGTAACAGAAGGATTTACCTAGGTAGGAGTCCATCACACAGCAGTCAGGTGTATCTATATAATTACTGTGTGTAACAGAAGCACTTTCCTAGGTAGGAGTCAATCATACAGCAGTCAGGTGCAGCTATATAATTACTGTGTGTAACAGAAGGACTTACCTAGGTAGGAGTCCATCATACAGCAGTCAGGTGTATCTATATAATTACTGTGTGTAACAGAAGCACTTACCTAGGTAGGAGTCCATCATACAGCAGTCAGGTGTATCTATATAATTACTGTGTGTAACAGAAGCACTTACCTAGGTAGGAGTCCATCATATACAGTATATATGCATCAAGTTAAAGAGGAAATAGTGATCCTGTTGCACTATGTGTGTGTGTGTGTGTGTGTGTGTGGGGGGGGGGGGGGAGGGATGTAACATTTTCCTTAGTTTTAAATGGAGTTTTTAAGCTTTTGAATGCTAGTAAGGTCACTAATGTATTTTGGATACCTCTCTGGCATTCCCATTCCCTTGTAAAGGGGAACTATTACCCCAAATAAGGTGTCCAGCCAACAATTACCCATCTAGCGATAAGCTTAAAAATAGTACTATTAGCCGGCATAATGACTGTGTTAGTCACACATCCTACTTCTGCCGAGACTGACGGCAAGGCAACAACGCAGACGTCTTTGCTTACAGACATTTGCGCGTCTGTGCTGTCAGTACTGGCCTCCTCTAGGAGGCGCTGCACTGTACCTTTAGCTACCAGAAGGGACTGATCACGCAGATGCCTCTAAATCACTGTTTCCTGGCCATTAATCTTGGCATAAATAGGATGTGATTAAAAGGCTAGTAATGTCCAAATTTTTTTATACATTTGTAGAGGCTTAAAAAAAGAATCTCATTGCCACAAACTCCATCTCTCAAACCTTTACGGTTTGAGAGATATTGGCAATGAAAGTTCCCCCTTGCCTTCTCCTGATGTCAACGTCTAGCTGACAGCAGGAGATCCCGGTCCGGGGACCAGCCGGCGGCTCTGCAACAGAGCTGAGAGCAGTATGATCATTCTCTACGATGTGTATTTCCAGAGTAATTGAATGATAAAGTATCCCCCTCCCCCCCTTTTACTTAGTGTAAGCCACCTCCCCTCAAATGTGGAATCTGGTCTCTTGACTGGACAGCTCACAGTAAGGAACAATCTTCTTACTGTGATCATAAGGAAAACCCTGCCCCCCTTGAAGGAGGAGGACAGGTTTTTTTTCCTTATGCTCAATGAAGATTGTCCCTTGTACGATCTATCCGGACAGTCTTGCTGTGCAGCTTTACGCTAGGTAAAAGGGGAGGGAGGGGGACAATTTATAACTCAATTACTCTGGAAATACACATCACAGAGAATGATATACCTCTCTACACAGCACAAAAACTATAACGAATAATCGAAGCTGCATTTATTTTGAAACATTATTACTATTCCTTTAAATATGATTTCATCACTCTATATTTCAGCAACACACAAACTGAAATGAACATTCCCATTTAATTCCTGTTGTTGCCCAGAGCTACTTGGCCATTTCTGAACATGGCTGGCCATTATCAGAACTGGCTACATTCCTGACATCGGCTTTGACACCTACACTAAACAGCCCAAAATATCCTTACTTGTGGCTGGAGTTTTACCTATATGGGTTAAATTAGAAATTGCTCCAGAGGTTTTTTTTTTTGCCTTCCTCTGGATCAATAGGGGTGTTTTAGGCATGGGCTGGACTTGATGAACACACGTCTTTTTCCAGCCTCATCAACTATGATACTATGTATGTTATCCAGCATTAGAGCAGGCCTGGCCCCTGTGGGGTTCCTGAATTAAGCACTTTCCAAAGCAGACATTAGATTGGAGCAGGTACACTGTAATAGAATTTAGGAAAAATTGAGAGCACAGGAGGAGCAAAGGGACGCTGATTAAAATGAAAAGGATAGAAAATCTGATTTAGTGAAAATAATTAAACGTACGCAGGAAAAAAAAATAAAAAAGAGATGTGATGTTGGAGAAGGTAGGCGAATTTAAGTTATCTGCCAAATGCTCTTGCCTATAGAGAGGTTTATCAATTAATTTGATGCAGTGAATTAGTCGGAGTTATACTTAGCAGAACAGGGATGATTGCTCATGTGAATTAAATGGAGTCATTTAACCTATTGAGTGCCAGAGAAATATCCAATGCATTTAAATGCATTGGTGTCGCTCAAAGGGTTAAAAATGGTTCTTTTTATTTTATCATTTCCTTGTTTAGAGACAATATTAAAGAAGTAGTAAACTTTTTTTATGAAAACACACATTTTATAGAGCTTTTCCTGCTGAATAAAACAAGGTCACTCCCATCGCTGTCAGATGTTTTATTCAAAATTTATAGTAGTTCAAATTGTCAGGAAGTGAATTTACTGTGTTTACTTCCTGATAGTTCTAACTGACAGGAAGTGAATTTACTGTGTTTACTTCCTGATTGTTCTAACTGACAGGAAGTGACAGGCAGTTTCTATCACATTCTATGGAGAACTGTATGTCTCTCACTTTCCTGACTTTCCTCTCCATTAGAATCTAACAGAAAAACTAATTAGAATTTGACCACTAGAGGGCATTGCTAATATAAAAAAAAGATGGGTTTAAACTGTAATAACTCTGGAAATATAAATCTCTCGGCAGTGGGAGTATCTTTATTTTACTCAATGGGAAAATCCCTATGATATATATTTTTTTAAATAAAAAAGTTTACTGCTGCTTTAATTTCCTTATATAAACCATTAAATAGGTATTGTACCCTAGGAATAAGGATCCTTAATTGAATAGAGTTCATTACCTAGATAGGTGGACTTCATACAGTGAATATCTCTATTTAACTTTTTTGAATTTTATCTGAAATCTCCTGTATATATTCAGTGGTTCCCAGTCTTTATTTGGTCAAGGCACGTGTAAACCTCAGTAATTTTCAGGGCACACCTAATATCTTATATGTAATTTGCTCAGGGCACAATGAAGAGTAAAATATGTTAATATATCATACCTCTCAACTGTCCCTTTTTAGGAGGGACAGTACCTCTTTGAGATCCAAATCCCTCTGTCCCTCTTTCCCACCCAAATGTCCCTCTTTCTAGGAGATCAGACTGTGTGGTGTGTATATAAGTGTATCACATTGCTCCACAGCAATACAGCTCCCATTAAAGTCAGTTTAAACCTCAGTATGTGTTTATAAATTAGTCTGTGTAAATAAAAACTTGTTGTTCTTGCTCTAAATCATTTATTCAGTTACACAAAGATGTGTCAGTAGGTCATGAAATAACCTAAAAATTGTTGGTAATGTCCCCCCTACAACATCCTTTAAAACAAATGTGTCCCTCTTTGGGCATTTGAAATGTTGGGAGGTATGATATATGTTTATTATTAGGTCTCACAATCAGAATGTTATAAAAATGCATATTGTGCATAACAATTTCCATAAATATACATTTGAAACTCAACCTTCACATTTTGCCCAAAGTCTTTATAGGGAAAAAAAGGGGCACCCGAAGTAAGTGTCCACGGCACACTGGTTGAGAACTACCGCCTTACAGCACCAGCAATGAGCTTCAATACACTTGAATGGTCAATAAGGGCCACTATTGTAAAGATGTGAATTCAGCAGATCTTACTTCAGTCTTTAATGGACCTTATTGTCATATTCCCATGATATTAATCTTCAGGCCAATCTTTCCACATATATATAGGGCACTTCAGGTAGGGGTAAAAAGAATCGTATTAAAGGTGGGTACGGTGAAAAGAGCCTCCCTTTGAGCTCTTAATATACATAAGGAACCAAAACAATATCACACACTGGCACCAAGTCCATAGATAAAAACATCAAGCTTTATTGGTAACCATATACATGCCTTTGTAATAATCTCTGTCAGCACTCTCTGTGGTTAATAGAGAGACTTATAAGCTATAGCTGTATGCAGTCAGATGTAGAGAGAAGCATCTCAGGCAGATCCACGCGTTTTGCATTGATAACCCTTACTCGTGATCCACAGAGAGTGTTGACAGAGATTATTGCAAAGGTATGCATATGATTACCAATAATGCTTGTTTTTTTCATCTCTGGACTCATGCGAATTCCTTGGTGGCAGTTCGTGATATTGTTTTGTTTCAATAAGGGCCACTAGTCATTAATAGATTTTAGACTGAAACAACTAGCTGTGAACTGCAACAGAGATTATATAGAAATGAAAAAGTATATAGGTATAACTGCTGTATAAAGGACACCTACCTACTGTAAATAATCAATATATTAACCCCTTAAGGACCGGTGATGTGCCAAGACCATCACTGTTTTTTTTCTCCTGAAGGCCGGTGACGGTCCTGGCACGTCATGTACTTAATACTTATATTGCTCCTGTGGGTGCACTATAAGGACAAACGGGGTCTGAAATTGACCGCTCCAAGACCAGAGAGGTCTCTCTCAGACTCCCACTCGGCTCGCAGGTACACATAACAGGTCACGTGTGTCAGCGCGTCGGCGTACATCAAAGTGGTCCTTAAAGTGATAGTAATACTTAGAATTTATTTTATTTTATATTGTAGCCATGGAAAAAACTATATAAGTATTATCTCTCAAACCTTTATGGTTTGAGAGATATTCGCAAGTAAAGTTTCCCCGAGTGACTTCAGCGCTGTAGGTGACAGATTTGGAATCCGGTCCGCAGAACGACTGCGGCTCTTCAGCAGAGCAAAGATCGCAAGATATAAAAATAACTACTTAATTGGAATAGTGTACAAAGTGTGCCTGGTTTGCAAGCACACTTTGTAGACCCTTCCAATGAAATTGTTATTTTTATATCTTGCGATCTCGGCTCTGCTGAAGAGCCAATGGGTGATCTGCGGACCGGATTCCAAATCTGTCAGCTAGATGGCAGACTTGTCTGAAACATCCAGGGAGGGGGAAACTTTACTTGCCAATATCTCTCAAACCATAAAGGTTTGAGAGATAAGACATATTGTTTTTAATGTTTTTTTCATGGCTACAATATAAAATAAAATTAATTTTAAGTATTACTAACACTCTAAGGGAAGGTAACTTCACAGGACCGCTAGTCCTTAAGGGGTTAAGGACCAGAGGGGAGCACAATGCATTACTTTGCAATGCATAATGAGCCCCTCTGGTGCTTGAAGGGTTTAACAGATTAAGAGCTATTTATTCCTAGGGCATAGCTCCCTTGTAAAAATACTTGTTAACATCACCCTTTGCACACAAAATTGACGCTTACATTAGTAAATTAGGATTTTTGGCCTAGATGTGAATTCATCAATTCCAGTACAGCTCATTTTGCCGATCCCTCTGATCTAAGGCCAAACAGTTATTAACTGAGACAGCAAAGCGCACCAGTTAACGGATGCTGTATATCGTGGCTGTGTTCAGACTGCAGACTCAGCGGCACCCTGGGGCGACAGTTTTACTGGATAAAAGATGAGCACTGATACAAAATGCATTTTTTGGGCTGTGAAGCAATAAAATGTTCGCAATATTTCTGTTCAGCTGTTTATCCTCAATTGGCAGTGATGGAACGCTTATGTAGTGCAGGTAAGGGAACATTAAGGTTGATGTACTAAGGAAAAGTGTAAGTTTGGGGGGCCAACCAAATTGCACCACAGGCAAATAACGGAATTGCAAAAGGCGATCAGTTCTGGAACATAATAACCTCACTGTACGCAATGCGTTGCATACCCCTCTGGCACTCAAAGGGTTAAATGTTGTTGTTTTGTTTGTTTTTTTTTGTTGTTTTTTTTTTGCAACCGCTTCATGTTAGCCAACATTCCAGCAGACGTGCATTATAGGAGATACTGAGACTTTTATTTCTAGAAAAAGTGTGGCACAGAGTTTAAAGTGGATCTATCATATATAGGAAAGTAATGCTCATTAGTTAGAGCATTTAGGGAAAAAGTTAAACATGTTACTCATTTTTGAAAAAAAAACATTATCTGCGTAAAAATTCAAGTTTAAAAGGTGCCCAGCAGCCTACTTCCGCTTGCCGCTACGGCAAGTTGCTTGCCACACAGAGGTTGCTCCCGTCCCACTACCCAGCATCCTCCGATGACGGAGGCTGTCTGTCTCTAAGCTGGAGCAAGCTCATTGGCTAGATATCGATCACTGCCAGTGAGATCGCTCCAGCTTAGAAAAAGAAAGCCTCCGTCATTGGAGGATGCTGGGTAGTGGGACGGGAGAAGAGGCAGTGCTGCAAGACGGAAGTAGGCTGCTGGGCACGTTTTAAACTTGAATTTTTGAGCAGATAACGGGTTTTTTTTTAAAAATGACTAACATATTAAACTTTTTCACTAAATGCTCTATCTAATGAGCATTACATATCTATATGTGATAGATCTGCTTTAATTAACATATGAATCATCACTGAAAAGCTTTATTAGCATACATTAGGATACAGGAACCATGACAGGTGCACTTTAAGAGCTTGTGACAGTAACCAAGGAAACTAGTAAGTATAACATATATAGAATACTAGTTGAACAGCCCGTTACACGGGCCACAGTGCCTCTGGCAGCCGGTTGCGGGTCTCCCGCGCCTCGGCTGATACAAAGCCTCTGGCAGCCGGTCGCGGGGCAGTCACACGCAGTGGAGACTGCCCGCGCTTCGGCTGATACAGAGCTGGACGCTCCTTCGGAGCGCCCAGCTCTGTATCAGCCGCGGCGCGGGCAGTCTCTACTGCGCATGACTACCGCACGCGCAGCAGTGTCTACTGCGCATGTCGGGCGTTACACACAACTTGGCGAATTATTATATAGGATGGCTGAGCGCTTAGGATATTCTGTTTAGAGGTGCTTTAAATACTTTGATTAATCTATTTAAGAGTACGATAAATGTACATTTGTACATGACCACGGTGTAAAACAATAATATACAAACAATATGAGAATTTAATCTATTTTCACATTCAGTATCTTCAACTGTGAGTATATTTCTAATTTTTTTATATATATATTTTCCATATATATTATTTATATATTATAACAATTGTTGGCACAGTCAAAATGCATTGTATCATTGGAATTTAATTCACGAAGAATTATAATGTTTGTAAATTACTGTTTGACACTGTGATTAATATTGTAACACTGTTTAACATTGTGGTCATCTTTCAAAAAATGTATATTTATCGTACTTTTAAATTGATTAATCAAAAGTATTTAAAGTACCTCTAAACAGACTATTCTAAGCGTTTACCCATATTCTCTATATGCATAGTTTCTTCCTTATTTTAAAGCAGGGGGCTTTGAAGCTGCTATATTTTTTGGTTTGTTACTTTTTAGTTTGTCATTCTTTAAAGGAGCAGTAAACTTTTATTTATGAAAACACATATTTTATAGAGCATTTCCTGTTGAATAAAACAAGGTCACTCCCATCGCTGTCAGATGTTTTATTCAAAAATTATAGCAGTTTAAATAAACAGGAAGTGAATTTACTGTGTTTACTTCCTGATAGTTCTGACTGACAGGAAGTGACTCAGCAGTTTCTGTCGCATTCTATGGAGAACTGTATATCTCTGACTTTCCTGACTTTCCTCTCCATTAGAATCTAACAGGAAAACTAATTAGAATTTGACCACTAGAGGGCATTGCTAATGTGAAAAAACGTGCGTTTAAACTGTAATAACTCTGGAAATATAAATCTCTTGGCAGTGGGAGTACCCTTGTTTTACTCAATAGGAAAATCCCTACAATATATATTTTTTCATAAAAAAAGTTTACTGCTCCTTTAATCATGTTGGTTATTTTTTGGACAATACCATTGTGGAGACTAGTACCTCTTGTTCATAGCGCTCTACTATTTTTATTCTTGTACAGTCAGTATAATGTTAATCCACTAGAGATTGTCCTGGAAAGCTGTATTCATCTTACCCACAGAGCTAACAATTAAGCAGCTTATCTAACCGGAACTATTTGTTTTGTTTGTTTACAGCATTGTATTTCGGCTTGTGGTGCTGACGTGCAAATACGTGATCCGCTGTCAGTGACAGAAATGATCACATGCCTGAATTAACCCTTTGAGTGCCAGCAAGGTACACAACGCATCGGCACTCAATAGGTTACTGGGAGCAGTGATCTGGGTCTCATAAACCTTGAGCACTGCCCTAATGTACTTCTCAATCAATCTTGTGAGTGCCAGAGGAGTCTACAATGCTTAGCAAAACAATATGTTGGAAACACAAGTGTCACACACAGGGTTAATGGGATAGTAATACTTCGTTTTAACTTTAATTTATTTTGTAGGCATTAAAAAAAACATGAAGAACGATATGTCTTATCTCTCAAACCTTTATGGTTTGAGAGATATTCACAAGCAAAGTTTCCCCTCCCGCCCCTTTTTCCTAGTGTAAGCCATCTCTTCTCAGATGTGGAATGCAGTCCATAGACCAGACAGATAACAGCAGGGGACAATCTTCTTCCTATGACAACAATGAAAGCCCTGCCCCCCTTGACAAGTTTTTCAGCTTTTTACCTTATCTTAATTGAAGATTGTCCCTCTCTGCAGTCTACCTGGGCACCTCCCTTCTGCTCTGGCTGAGCAGTGTTACATCAGTAAAAGGGACAGGAGTGGGATACTTTATCATTCAATTACTCTTGAACTACAACTCTGACAGAATTGAAATAACATAAAGATAAAACGAAGTATTACTATCCCTTTAAATGCTTGCTCTTTTTTTATATGCAGACAGTGTTGGCGGAGGAAGGGGGGTGTCGCTGATGCCCCATGATCTCATTCTTTGTCTTCCTTCTCTCTCCTCTACTGAAGCCCAAAAAGCCAGAATTCCCTGTAGCTTTAATGAGTGGGTAAGGTAACTCGTAGTGTCATCTATGATGTCAGAGATGATGCAAGAGGGTCTTCCTGGCACTTCAACTAATCTTGGAATTTCGGGGAACACCAGAGTGTGAATGGAGGGAAGGAAGGCTTTGAGTGCCTTCATGTAGCCAGTACTGATAGCTAATCAGGAAAGAAGGCTGTGAGTGCCTCCATGTTACCAGTACTGATAGGTAATCAGTCCCTTATGCCCTCTGATCTCATTCGTTGCCTTCCTTCTTGCTCCTCTACTCAAGCCAGAATTCTCTAACGCTAGAGAGTAAGAGTAAGGCAACTCGTAGTGTCATCTATGATGTCAGAGATGATGCAAGAGGGTCTTCCTGGTCCTTCCAATTAACTTGGAATTTCAGGGAACACCAGAGTATGAATGGAGAGAAAAAAGGCTGTGAGTTCCTTCATGTCACCAGTACCTTATAGCTAATCATGATCACATAGATGATCAGTCCTGCTGTGGGGGGGGCATCAAAAGGACCCTGATGCACCACCAATGAGGTCTGAATTAATTTTTAGAAAATTATAACAATGGAGGGGGGGTGAATGCCAACCTAGTATCTGATACAGGATTGGCCATACTGGCACACATGGTCAACCCAATATCGGAATCAAGCTTGGCACTCTGAGGGCTGAAGTAGAACCGTCCCTTTATAACTAATAAATGATTTTACAAAAACTTTCAAAATGAATCATGTGTTATTTTAGACAATTCTTATGTTACTGTTACTATTACATGGAAAACTGCAGTCAGCGACTCGCCTCTCCCACAGAGAGCTCCTTTGTTTTACTTAACAGGAAAAGATCAAGAAACAATATATATATATATTTCTATATAGGTTTTTTTTTGTTTTGTTTTTTAATTTACTCATCCAGGGAGGGTCACAGATGATATTGAGGTTACAGTGCAGGGATCTCTGATCACAATCCTGGGAGCAGATTCACTAATCGGTGATAAAGAGGTGATAAAGTGGAGATGACTTCACCAGTGATATCGCATCTCCAGTTCCTATGTTATTCTATAGAGCCCATGCACTAAGATTTCTTCATCTTTGGAGATCTTAGTGAATAGGCTAAATAGACTAACATAGGAACTGGAGAAGTGATATCACTGGTGAAGTCATCTCCACTTTATCACCTCTTTATAGGTTTGCCACCCAGCCGGTATTTTACCAGCAGGCCGGTAAAAAAATTGGCTTCTGTCCAATGTTAAGTCTATGGAGGGAATGCCACGGCCGGTATTTTTTTTGAAGAAAAGGTGGCAACCCTACCTCTTTATCACCGCTTAGTGAATCTGCCCCCCCAACCCCCGTTTCAGAACAACAACTTTTTTTTCAAGCTAGGGAAACAGCCCAAATCCAACAGTTGAAATGAATCAGATGGCATGTGTCAGTCTAATGTCAGAGACTTAACATTCACTGGGGCTGGCAGCCTCGTGTTTACTTGGAAAAATCTTCCTGCAAACAAACGTGTATCTTTTATAGTACATCGTTCTGAGAGATGCCCGTGGTGGCAATGGAATCATTTCTGAAATAAAAAAACAGATACCTAACCCGAAAAGTTTAAGGCTGGATTCTGGAAGCTGAGGATGAGCTTTACTGTGGCAAGTCATCTGCACCATTGGCAACAAATGAAAAGGGATTTTAACCCTTCGAATGTGTCGATATGCCATTCATCAAGTTGGCTGTCAGGTGGAGCTTGATGTCCTCATGTCTGTCGCACCCTTCTTGCATGAGGCCTTCCTGAAAGTTCATCGCGATGCCATAACATTGTGCACAATCACAGTATTGCTGGAACTTCTGTACAAAAACATGTGAGGGTAGAACAAAGTGCACAATCACGAGGGCGCATCAGAAGTATGAAAGTAATAAGCGGTTTGCACTGGAGGTGTGCCGTGCCATTCAGACGATCCTCTGTTTGGTCCCAAAATTCTATAAAACAGTGCTTAGTTGTCTTGTCACCTTCTCTGCTAATTGGCATTATCCTGACTACTTGATCCTGGAACAGCTTGGACTCCTCCTGATGGCTGCCCTCCCTCATCTCCTGCTTGGTTAACCAAATTCGGATGCTTTTGATACCTCTCTGCCACTCAAAGGGTTAAGAGCTCGTGTTGCCACCTCTTTAGAGCTCAAACATGCACGAGTACACTACTTCCATGGCCTGACATTTTAGGGTGGTGCTGTTGCAAGAACAATCTACGAAAGGCTGTTGTCGGTGACAAAATTCATCCAGAGGGAGCAGTAGTAACAGCACCACCCTAAAATGGCCTTCCATAGCGGTACTGCACCCAAAAAAATGCAAGTTTGATCTGTAATGACTTTGGAAAGGTTCATCTCCCAGCAGCTGGAAAAACCTTGTTTTACTTTAGACTTTAAGGGCCAGAGTTGTGTGTAAGATGTTTCAAAATGTGTTATTTACTCCTCTAGTTGATAAAGAAGAGCTATCATTACGTAATGGTAACCCTGCACTTTCCTTGCTGTGACCAGAATATCCTCATGGCCCTTACGGATTTTCCCTTAGTATTTTTGTAGATGAAAGTACATCTTCAATCAGTCCTGGAGGTCAGGACCATGGAGGCAGACATGACAGTTGCTGGCGTTTTTTCTTTTTTTTTTCTCAAACTGAAGCAGGCAGAATGCATGAATATACTGAACCATTTAAAGTGGAACTATCACCCCAGATAAAGACCCCCCCAATAATTATTCATATAGTGATAAGCTTAGAGTTAGTCGTATAATCCAGCGGAAGTTCAGCATTATTCATAAATCCTACTTCTTCTGAATCTCCTCTAGGAGGCGCTGCATTGTACCATAAGGTAACAGGAAGTGACTGATGGTACAGGAGCACAGATGCCGCTAAAGCAAATAGTCTGCCTGTCAGTCTCAGAAGAAGTAGGATTTCTTAATAATGCTGTACTTACTTTGGATAATAGTACTATTTCAGTGCTTATCGCTATATGAATTATTATTGTGGGGGACTTTTTTTGGGGTGATAGTTCCACTTTAAGGTCCAGGTACATGTGCAAGGCATTGTGATGCAATACATCCCACACCCCTCTAGTCCTTGAAACATTAAAGGAGCAGTAAACTTTTTTTTATGAAAAAATATATATTGTAGGGATTTTCCTAATGAGTAAAATAAGGTCACTCCCACTGCTGATAGATTTATATTTCCAGAGTTATTACAGTGTAATCCCGTGTTTTTTTTTTTTTTACATTAGTAGTGTCCTCTAGTGGTCAAATTCTAATTAGATTTCCTGTTAGATTCTAATGGAGAGGAAAGTCAGTGACATACAGTTCGCCATAGAATGTGATAGAATCTGCTGAGTCACTTCCTGTCAGTTCGAACTATCAGGAAGTAAACACAGTAACTTCACTTCCTGGTTATTTAAACTGATATAAATTTTGAATAAAACGTCTGACAGCTATGGGAGTGACCTTGTTTTATTCAGCAGGAAATGCTCTGTAAAATATGTTTTTTCATAACAGAAGTGTACTGTTCCTTTAAGATTAACATGTGCATTGAGTTGAGTTGGAGGGTCTGTGGTTCTGCAAGCAACTGTCATGGCCACCTCCATGCACGAGACAACCAAGGCTGATTTGAAGATGATGTCTCTTGAACAGAGGCAGAATTCATAGACACCATTGGAGTTTCCTGTTCGTAGTAAGGTAAGGTAAGAGCTGGGGTTTTGGTTAGAAGGAGGGTACTTCTGCTTTAACCCTTTGAGTGTTAGAGGGGTGTACAATGGCTCATTTACCTTTATGCTTTGATCCACAGGCCCTGTAGACATCAATCTAGGAATAAAACCATACACAATAATTGTGCTCGTTACCAGCCATTCCTAATAATGTGCTCTTTGAAGAGAACAGAGAGAGATGGTCGGCACTGGTTAATGCGTGTGCGTGGAAGTGACACTCTATTTTTAGTTGTGGTTATTATTGCCGGAGCGGAGCTTTTCCCCGTGGATGGCATGTGACACGTTGACTCCCAGTGACAAATTTACAGCGTGCGACTCGTGGCGTTCAGTGACATTTCATTTATTGCCTCTGACTGTAGTTTCCCTGGCCGGGCTGAGAATCACAGACACAAGTGCACTGCGAGATGGACAGGGCGAGATTATGGGTCCGGTGGGGGCCGTTCTCTACAGCACTAAATTACAAGTCTGTCTCGCCTCTAAATCTGGAGCACACGGAAATAAAATAACAGAGATGGGAGGAATGGAACAAGGGTCATTTTAGTTGTGTAAGGGGTTTATTATTATTATTACTATGATTTTTCTCGTGACAGGTTGGCAGCAGGTTGAAGTTCATGTATAAAAGACCAAGGGGATGGGGGGAGAAAATAAATATATGTATGTATGTATATTTATATAGAGAGGTTTACGTGGATGGAAGCACTCACTTATTTAAAGCTTATGCCCAGGTGCACAATCCTTAAATATTAATGTAAAGTTTCAAAAACAAGGCAGCACCAGTGGGACTTGTTAAAGTACAAAAAAAGTAAATTTATTGTCAACGTTTTGGTCCAAACCTGGACTTTTAGCAAGGTCTTGATAAAGGTTCTGGTTTGGACAGAAACATTGACAATAAATTTGCTTCTTTTGCACCTTAATAAGTCCCACTGGTGCTGCCTTGTTTTTAAAACGTTTATATATATATATACATACATATATATACATACACATACACACACAAAAACACACACACTCCAGAATCACTCCAGTTATCTTTAGTACATCATCCTTACTGTCCAGTGATATACCATATAAGGCCCAGGGTCCATTTGTGACCCTCAGACATGTTCGGTGTTGCCATTTGTTCAAAGTGATTTATATTTAACTCTAGTGAGGCAAATGTAAGCTTATAAAAACACACCGTACCGGAGGGGGGAAGAGATTCACTGAGAGGTGAAAAAGATATCACACGTAGAAGACCTTTTAAGTGAATGATTTCTTTTTTTATTACCGCGATCGTGGCTCAGCTGCAGAGCCGCCGGACGATCGTAGGACATACTTCTCCTGCATTCAGCTACAACGCTGACTTCAGGGAAAGGGACGGGAGGGGGGAACTTTGCGAGTGAATATCTCTCAAACCATAAAGGTTTGAGAGATATCACTGGGGGCAAATAATTTATTTTTTTCACTCCTACGATATTGGGATTAGTAATTTTAAAGTATTACTATCCCTTTAAACAATTCTTACATATATATACATATATATTAAACACTGTATTTCTTCAGGAGGGGCTGATTTTATTTTATATAAATATATGTAATCAAAATATTATAGATATACCAGATGATTGTTAATTTTGAAAACATCTCTGTAGGAAGTGAAGCCTGGCTTAAAATGGAGTTGTTACTCTGTAAAAAATAGAGCTTTCAAATTCACCTGTATTTTAGTTATCCATTTTTATTATTTCAGACAAGTAGGTTATGCCATGTTTAGATTTGTTTATTTGTAAGTTTATGTTAATGAGCTCCTGGTAGGAAGTGGCAGTTGGGATAAGGAGCAGTGTGGCAGTGCTTGCCAGATTTGCATAACTGACAAATGAATAAAACTAAATGTGTCCTAAATAATTTTTATTTATTTTTTTTTTTTAAAAGGCCTACATATATATATAGGTGTTTTTTTTTAAGCTCTTTAAAAATCACCTATTTGTTACAGTAGGTGAAATGCTAGAAAGTGGCGCATTAGCTATTTTTTGAAAGCCATAAATTTATGTGCCATTTGCAATTGCTCACGTTTTGATGCTGAATAGCACTTGTTCCTAAATTAATGGCACAGTTGGTCAGACGTATGCACATGATTGCTAATTGCTTTACTGAATTAGGTACAGTCCCTAATCCTCTCACAAAATGGCCTATATTTTAGCCACTCCCACTTTTTAAAATACATTCACTAAAAAAAGTATACACAATTGCCAGTTCATGAAAAACGTGCATAATTCGTTAACATTTTGGAGATAATCATTTTGCCATCAAAATTAAACTGTTAAAGGGATAGTAATGTTTCATTATAAAAGCAGCTCTAATTAATCATCATAGTATCTGGACTTTGGAGAGTGTTATTTCAATTCTGTCAGAGTTGTAGTACAAGAATAATTCAATGATAAAGTATCCCCCTCCCACCCCTTTTACTGATGTAACACTGTTCAGCCAGATCAGAAGGGAGGTGCCCAGGTAGATTGCAGAGAGGGACAATCTTCAATTAAAGGGGATCTATCACCTATTTACAACATCCCCATAATAGTTAGATTATATATCACAAACAATGAAAAGGTATTTATTTTTTTATTTCAAGCTTGCTGTTGTATTAACTTAACTTATAAAGTCTGGGCTTCAGCTACTTCCGTGTAGCCTGCGGTTCACTGCGGTTAAACCACAGCCCGACGCTCTGCCTCTGCTCTCCTCCCTCCTCCGATGACGGCGGCTTCTTTCTGTAAGCTGGAGTGATCTCATTGGCAGAGATCGATATCTAGCCAATGAGATTACTCCTGCTTACAGACAGAAGCCGCTGTCATCGGAGCAGGGAGGAGAGCAGAGGCAGAGCGTCGGGCTGCAGTCTATGCGGAAGAAGCTGCAGCCCAGACTTTATAAGTTAAGTTTATACAACATCAGAGCTATAAATAAAAAAAATAAATACCTTTTCGTTGTTTGTGATATATAATCTAACTATTATGGGGATGTTGTCCATAGGTGATAGTTCCCCTTTAAGATAAGGGAAAAACCTGAAAAACTTATCAAGGGGGGCAGGGCTTTCATTGTTCTCATAGGAAGAAGATTGTCCCCTGCTGTTATCTGTCTGGTCTATGGACTGGATTCCACATCTGAGAAGAGATGGCTTACACTAGGTAAAAGGGGCGGGAGGGGAAACTTTGCTTGTGAATATCTCTCAAACCATAAAGGTTTGAGAGGTAAGACTTCTATCGTTCTTCATGTTTTTTTAATGCCTACAAAATAAAATAAAGATAAAACGAAGTATTACTATCCCTTTAATGTTACCTGATGTAAATTCGGAATGTGAGCCTTCCCCTGCCCCACATGATTTAGTACTCTGGTTAGACTCATGGCCAAACAAGTTCTCTTAGCTTTCTCCAAACACAGAACTATAGTAGAAAATATGTGAACAGGGCAGAGAGACAACAGAAGCTGGAGACTAGGATTCATATTGATTGGATTGTTAATGCCTCCCATCCCAGGTACATCCAGTGGAACGTGGTTTTGAGGTGAGAGAGAGGGCAGAAAGTAATTAGACAATTAGCACCCTGGCCTTTCCCTGCACTAGTGTCCAAGCATGAGGCACAGCACATCACAGTGTGACTAATCCTGTGTGGGTGTGCGAGAGTCAGTGTGTGAGTGAGTGCGTGAACATGCTAGCACACGCATGAATGAGTATGTGAGCATGTAAATACGTGAATGTGTCAGTATGTTAGTTTGTGTCTGCGTGAGTCAACTAGTGAGCGCCACCAGACTAGAACACCAGTGATTAGTGCACACAGGTTCAAGCAGGGCAGTTATGGGTGGGGGGCACTGTCATCCCTAGTGGCGACATTTTGCCGGACAACATTGACAGGGGCGACATTTTGAAGCCACCCTTTTTAAGCGGGCAGCATTTTCATGTCGCCCTTTCGATGGTCAGCATGTTGGTGACGACATTCACTAGGACACCCTCTGCACTTTTTTCCTTTAGTTAGAAATTCTGGATCAAACCAGCTGCATTATAGAGGACAGATACAATTCCCCATTGATGGAAATTGTTTTTTAATCCCTTTGAATGCTAGACTTCTCTCCAACACACTGCCTTTCTAGCATTCAAGAGGTTAAAGGACACATATAAATCAATGAGAATTTAGTGAATTGTATTTCTTTCCTACAGACAAGTTGGTTCGCTTGAGTTCTTTTGAGTAAATCAACCTCTGTTGTCTCCTGGTATAATATTGCACTTTTGCATCCATACGATCAATTTGAGAAGCCATTAAAATGTTACCTTATTTACCTCGGCGTCCTATAAAGTTAATTATTGAAGAAGTTTCTTCCTATTCTAAGGATAGCACGAGGGACCTGTCAGAAAGCCAGAGGCACCAGTATGGGATAATAATTTCTGTGTACTAGCTCGTTCCTGGCAGTGTCCTTGCTACCTAAGAAAAGATAGTGTTCTAATAAGTAGCGACTCCATTCTATTTAAAGCTTCTAATCATGTGGAATTCATGACTTGCAGTGTGTGTACGCTGTTTTCTTTCCTGTATTTGTTAGGCGCCCAATTTATTTTTCGGGTCAGCTAAATCACATCGATTTATTTTGTTATTTTTCTTTTCCAAAGTGTCACCACATCAGACCTCTATTCCCGAAACGGAATCACTCACGTTCATTAATAATAATAATAATAACTAGTATTTATATAGCGCCTTTCTCCCAGTGGGACTCAAAGCGCTGTCAGCGCACGCTCTCGGAATTAACCAAATCGGCAGCTGAAATAATAGGTGTTATTATTACCCAATCAATGGTACTCATTTATCGACCTCGGAAGGATGAAGGGCTGAGTTGGCCCTGCCGGGATTCGAACCTGCAACCCTGAGGTTGAATAGGCTCCATAGTCAGGGAATTTAAGGATAAGTCAACTTTTTTTCAATTAAAAAGAAGTCAGTCTTATGTGTCTTTTCCTGCTGAAGAAAGTAAGGTTACTGCCCAGTGCTGGGAGATGTGTCATTCCAATATTATTAAAGTTTAAACCCCTTGAGTGCCAGAGGGGTACAGAACGCATTGCTCTGCAATGCGTTCTGTATCCCTCTGGCGCTTATAGGGTTAATTACTGGTTGTTGGGTTTTTTTGGGTTTTTTATATTAACAGTGATTTGTAAGGGTAGTAAATTGTTAGATCTCCAGCTTTTGAGAACCACATGTTCCGTCATCCCCAACCAGCCAATGGGATTTGTAGTTCTCAACAGCTGAAGGTCCTTCCGGTAAGTTCCCCTGTTTCAGGGATTTTCCTGTTGGTGTCCTATAGGCTCAGTCCTTCTTTCTTGTCTGGCCTTGGCTTATCCTGCGCTCTCTATTCCCACGTTATCCTCCTCTCTCATCTTGTATCTACCCTCTCACTCTCCTCGAGGAGAAGAAGAAGAAGAGTGAAGATGCTGAGACCACTGTGATTATATCCTCTGAAAAGGGAAAGAAAACCAGAGGCCGTTTTTCCATCTATAGTACATTTCCTCTGTAGAGGACTGAATTAGTGGGAGTCATTCCCAAACAACAGATCCTATTCTGTGAAAGGCACACATGCATGCACCCATTCATCCTGAGGGACACCCACGCACAATGAGGCGCACACACATAATGACACCCACACATCTGGAAGCACACAGACACACACAATGGGACTCACTCATCCGAGGTGCACACACACAAACACACAATAAGACCCACTCATCCACAGGCACACACACAATGGGACTCACTCATCCGAGGTGCACACACACAATAAGACCCACTCATCCACAGGCACACACACACAGTGAGACTCACTCATCCGAGGTGCACACAGACACGCACAAACACACAATAAGGCCCACTCATCCACAGGCGCACACACACAATGAGACCCACTCATCCTGAGACACAATGGGGGGAGATTCACTAAGTGGCGATAAAGAGGTGATAAAGCGGAGATGACTTCTCCAGTGATATCACTTCTCCAGTTCCTATGTTATTCTATGGAGCCAATGCACTAAGATTTCTACAACTTTGGAGATCTTAGTGCATAGGTTCCATAGAATAACATAGGAACTGGAGAAGTGATATCACTGGAGAAGTCATGTCCACTTTATCACCTCTTTAGTGAATCTCCCCCATTGAGACCCACTCATCCCAATGTACACACACACACACACACACGAGACCCACTCATCCCAAGGTACACATGCACACACAACAAGACTCACTCATCACGAGGTATGCACGCACACACACACAAGACTCACTCATCCCGAGGTATACACACACATACACAGGGACCCACTCATCCTGAGGTATACACCCACACAGGGACCCACTCATCCTGAGGTATACACCCACACAGGGACCCACTCATTTCGAGGTATGCACCCACACAGGGACCCACTCATCCCGAGGTATACACCCACACAGGGACCCACTCATCCCGAGGTATACACACACACACACACAAACAGGGACCCATTCGTCCCGAGGTATACACACACACAGGGACCCACTCATCTCGAGGCATACACACACACACAGGGACCCATTCATCCCGAGGTATACACACACACAGGGACCCACTCATCTCGAGGCATACACGCACACACAGGGACCCACTCATCCCAAGGTATACACACACACACACACACAGGGACCCATTCATCCCGAGGCATACACACACACAGGGACCCACTCATCCCGAGGCATACACACACACACAGGGACCCACTCATCCCGAGGTATACACACACACAGGGACCCACTCATCCCGAGGTATACACACACACACACAGGGACCCATTCATCCCGAGGTATACACACACACACACAGGGACCCATTCATCCCGAGGTATACACACACACAGGGACCCACTCATCCCGAGGCATACACACACACAGGGACCCACTCATCCCGAGGTATACACACACACAGGGACCCACTCATCCCGAGGTATACACACACACACACAGGGACCCATTCATCCCGAGGTATACACACACACACACACACAGGGACCCATTCATCCCGAGGTATACACACACACAGGGACCCACTCATCCCGAGGCATACACACACACAGGGACCCACTCATCCCGAGGTATACACACTCACACACAGGGACCCATTCATCCCGAGGCATACACACACACAGGGACCCAGACATCCCGAGGTATACACACACACAGGGACCCAGACATCCCGAGGTATACACCCACACAGGGACCCACTCATCCCGAGGTATACACCCACACAGGGACCCAGACATCCCGAGGTATACACACACACAGGGACCCACTCATCCCGAGGTATACACACTCACAGGGACCCACTCATCCCGAGGCACACATTAGGATTTTCTGCCCGTAGTAAGATAACTGTGTTGTGGGGGGTATTATCTTAGGGTGTTACTTCTTCTCTAACATCAGAGCTGGTTGTTCTCCCCTAGATATTCTGTTTTTCATGTCTGAGTTTCTCAGTTAAATCATCTTCCTTCTTGTTGCATGATCTGTTCACGGCTCGCTGACTCTTCATTGTGCTGGTGCAGGGCCTCCTTCCTGGGACTAACAGGTGCTACAGCCGCTCATTGTGCCAGTTCAGCACGTCTGAGACAGAAGGCCTTATCCTGCCGCACAGCGGGCACACCGCTGCCAGATAGCATTAGTCACACACATTACCTATCATTTGCTTTTTGTGTGGATATTCTAGAATTATATCTTACTCTAAATAGAAATGTTTTCAATAAGGTAACTTTAACTCCTGGAAAGCTGGAGAAGTATCCAAGGCATTGTGGAACATTCAAGGGGTTAATTCAAGGGGTTTCATCTGACTCATCTGTTGCTGAATGACTCCTCTTTTCCCTTGTTCAAATAGCCCTTATTCTCCAGAAATAAACATTGTATCGTCCCTGCTTACTAAAACAATGGAGCTGGGAGATGCCTCCATCAAAAGTTGTCACAGAACGAATGTAAGACCTCTCTAGCAGGCAATGTGTTAAAGATATGTAACCTTTTGAGTGCCAGAGGGGTACGCAATGCATTGCAGAGCAATGCGTTGCATACCCCTCTGGTACTCAAAGGGTTAGTTATGTTGTATGAGTTTTTATATCAAGTTAACCCCTTAACATCCTTTGTGCCGTATTTAATCAGCACCGATGGCCAGGCTTTAAGCCAGCTTTCTGCCTTGTAACATTTCAGCAGGGGACTGGAGCGAGCGATCTCATGACAGACCGGGTCTCCTGCCAGTGTTGAGAACTGCTGGTTTTAACCCATTGCAACACAGATAGTCATATGGGCAGCCACACGGGAGCGCTGTCAGTTGCTCAGGCAGGCTCCCGTACATGTGACCTGGAAGGGGACCATACTGAAAATGACAGGATAGTCCCCTTCTATTTACTGGACGTGGGTTAATTCAGTTCCCAGCGGAGAGACCTCACCAGGGGCTGGGTTCTATTGCAGGTGCTTATTTTATCACTGCAGTTTTCCCCATAGACTTCAACAGGAAAATGTTTGATAAAACAGGAGGTAACATTTACCTCCTGCAATAAAATCTGGCCCCTGGATTCCTCTACCTGCACACAGTAACAGTCTCCAAATCCTATCCAATACTATGAAGCCAATGGCCTAAGAATTCTCCAGTCTCTGAGATCTTAGTGCATTGGCTCCATAGAATAATATAGGAACTGGAGAAGTGATATCACTTGATAGGTCATCTCCTCTTTATCATACCTTAGTGTATAACCTCCCCCCCCAATGTACATTTAAAGGGACAGTTATATATTTTAGTGAGTGTTTTGGGCATATTTCTGTTTATTACCAGGATATAACAAGGATATTGATATATCCAAACACACACACTAGTGAACGCTGCACGGCGTTGCTGTGGGATTCATCCCCTGTGAATCGCGGTAGACACTGTAAGTTGATGATGGTGAATCTCACTGTAGTGTTTTGGTCAGGAGTGTGTGTGTGTGTGTGTGTGTGGGGGGGGGTCTGTCCAGATCACCTCCCCTGTGAATCGCACTGTAGTGATGTTTCCAGAAGCGGCCCTCCTGACAGGTTCGCCCTGCTGGCCATTCCTGTTAAAATCACTGCCCTGTAGAGATTGGCTGGTGTGAGGGCAAACTCCTCGTCCCTGCTTCCATAGGGAGGGGAGGACTGTATAAGAAACAAACACATATATATAGATGTCAATATTCCCTGCGGGCGGCATGCTTCCATTCACAACTCACTTCCTTCAGGACCTACCGGCTCCAGCCAATAGTAATGCCCTGTGAGGATCTGAAGGTCCTCACAGAGCAATACCATAGCCGGAAGGAAGCGGGCAGTGAATGGAAGGATGCTGCCCGCAGGGACATGGGTTATATGTTGCCTGCTAATGGGGAAAATGCGGGCACTTGAATTTTGAAGTAAGTAAATGGTATTTTAGCAGCGGATAGCGCCAGGGGAGGGAAGGAAGGGATCTGGAAGGCTTAATTTTTTTTTCGTAAGAGGGGAAAAGAAGGATGCGTATTATACATAAGCACTCTAGTTATCCCCTAAAATCTTGGGCATAATATACACCTGCATATTATACACAGGTGCGTATTATACCTGAGATTTTACGATATATATATATAATTTTTTTTATTATTTTATTTTTTAAATACAGGAATTATGGGGCACTGGGTCCCTTACACCATTTATATGCAATGAATTCAATCCACAGAATACAGAGATCTCTGGAACAAATTACATAACACAATCTCTATAATGTTTTAGATTTTGTCATCTTGAAGACCTGAAATATGACTAAATCCCTTTTCTGACACAGATACAAAGAAATGGCTGTCCGCGATGGGTCCGTGGAAGGGGCTTCCATGTGATTGAGACATAAATACAGTAAATGGCCTCTGTGCCTGACGTGATGCAATATACAATAGCACCTGAAAGCTTTTCACTTTAGTCCATTAGGATTGCATTACACAACACAACAGGAGCGTTCAATCGCCTCTCGTATCCAACCTCAGAGGGATACACTGTCACCGGAGGGATTATGGTTTTATAAATGTGTTATTTACAGCTGCCATAAACAATTTGGGCAGAAAGCACAAAGGAGTAATTCTGGCATTAATCCAGCTGCATATCAGGGGATAACTAAATATCTTCAAAATCCCATGATGTACCCGGAGCATTGCTACGCAAGGGGCTGGATACCACTTAGGCACTCAAAGGTTTAAATCGCTCTTTTAACCCATATTGCGTTGCAATACTTTCAATACATCTCTGGCACTCATTTGGTTAAACCCCTTGAATGCTAGAGCTAATCAATGGGATTGTTTATTTTTATTTTTTTATTTGTTTTTTGGTTCATTTGTGCTGTTACAGAATTGATTGAGTTTCCCCAAATTGCTCCTATTCTTTTTTTAGTAAGGGCAGTAAAATTGTGTATTCCTTTGCCTCAGCAGAAACGATAGATTGGAGAGACTCCGCTACAGTTCTCAGGACACAATAACAGGTCAGGTTTTAAGGATGAATTCTATTAAGTACAAGTAAATCAATCAAAATGACTGAGCCATGGATTACTTACCCGTGATCAAAAATAACCAAAAAGAAATGTATCAAGCACTTCTATACCAATAATGAAAAAATACAACATAATTTGTTTATTTAAATGCAGCACTAAAATGACCTCTACTGTCCCACTACATCCCCCCCGTCTCAAACCAGCCGTTATCACCAATAAAAAAAAAACAAATACCCAAATAAAAAAGCACAGTAAAATAATAATTTAAAAAATTATGGTACCACCGGAAAATATCAACCCATACATCTCTAGCAGTTTCCCAACCACCACACAGATACACAAAGGACAGATACACATAGCACAGATATTATATGTGTCTAGAAAACAAATGAACACAAAATGTATCCTGACACACAAGACTGTTATATCATAATCCAATACATCCCTGTATGTCAGCAGATATAAATATTACATATTCAGGCATAAGGTATACTCAATATTTTACCAGATATATTGCCTAGTAAACATGACAGTTAAATAAAAATCAATGTAATACATCATCCACTCTGCTTCCTCCAATATTCATGGGGATTGGAGTGGTTAAAACAGATTCCTCCATTTAAGAACACACTGCAAGTTGTAGATCTACATATCAAACCAGCAAGAATGAATGCTATTTTGTACAGTTCCACAAATTGATGACAGTAGTGGACATAAGGCTAGGATGGATGGCCAGATATTCCTAAGGTTTAGACTGGTATATAGGCAGATTATATAATTCAACATATAAAAAAAATGCTTGAAGCAAAGCATCTTCAGGGCTATGAGGCATATATAAATTGCAACATCGATAGGCATCAATTTACCTATCATGTACATTAATATTATCCCCCCAAGGAAAAAACATACAATCCCTCTTCATAATAGACCAATCATTGATACTTCTGGTTAGTGGTAACATCATATAAGTGTTTCAGCATTCCCTTTGTTCTCAAGCCATTGATGTCCAGCTTTCTCTTAGACCTTCACGGCCTCTTATACTACCTTCACCGCTATTCCTTTGCCAGATAAATTATGTTTAAAACCACCAGTGGAATACCACAAGTTCTTATAATTTGAAAAGGAAATGGAAAGGCAGCTATGTAATATTGAAGCATACTGCCAAACAAAAGAGCCTGGGGTTTCCTGAAAACATAAACTGTTGGAATGTCTTGAGGATTGAAAATGATATCAATATTCTGGAAAGAATTCAGAGAAGAGCTACTAAAATGGGGAATGATTTACAGGATAAGAAATATCAGGATAGACTAAAGGATCTGAACATATATAGCTTGGAGGAGAGAAGAGAGCGAGGGCATATGATAGACACATTCAAATACATGAAGGGATTCAACAAAGTGCAGGAGGGACGTGCATTTTAAAGGCGTAAAAATGTTAGGACAAGAGGCCACAGTCTAAAACTAGAGGTTATAGAATGGTTCTTTTCTGACATCAAATTCTGTGTTTCTATGTAACACTGCTGTAGATACTTTCAAAAAAGTACTGGATACGTTTCTAGCTCAGAGCAATACAGACCATTATAACAGTTGGTATCAATGCAGATGCAATGTTGATCCAGGGAGATATTTGACTGCCTTTTGGGGCCAGGAAAGTTTTCTGTTGTAATTGGAAATAGCTTCAAAATGTATTTGTTTTTATATCTTCCTTTTGGATTAACAAAAATAAGGGTGAATTTGATGGACGCATGGCTTTTTTTTTCAGGCTGATCAGCTAAATTATTCTGATTTCTCTGTCGTCCAATAAAGGTTGCTGGTAACTCTGGGTAGGCGATCCAAGCCCAAGGCTTCCAAGCCTTCTTTGGCATGACTCACCGAACCTGGGTCCACACTCTGCTGTGGGTGCTCATCTGCATTACTATCACAGCATTTGGGAGGATTCAGTGACGGACCCATGGGTTTTGCAGGTAGTGATAGAAGGGTACAGGATCCCTTTCTTCTTTCTTCCTCCCTTTCACTTTCTTCCTTCTCATACGCCTCAGGGCGCAAAGAAACGCCGTCTGTTCGATGGCGCTGTTCAGGCTGTTCTGGACAAAGACGTTCTGGAGCCGGTTCCAGTTCAGGACAGAGGTATGGATTTTTACTCAAACCTCTTTGTGGTCTCCAAGACAGACGGTGGTTGTTATTCCATTTTGGATTTAAAGGATCTTAATTCCTTTGTGACCCCAGACTCAGTATCATCAGGAGTATCTACGAACAGTGATTACTGCCATGTCCCCGGGGGAATTCCTTGCATCTCTGGATCTTCAGGATGTGTACTTACACATTGCCATTCATCCAGAGAGCCGGCAGTACCTCCGGTTTGCTTGCAAACGAGGACATTTTCAGTTCTCTGCTCTTCCATTTGGTCTAACGACAGCCCCTCAGGTCTTCAACCGTGTCCTGGGAGCCTTAGTGTCCGTCTTCCACTGAGACGGCATCAGAGTTACTCCATACATGCATGAACTGTTTCTGAAAGCCTCTTCTGAGGAACATCTTCATCAGCAGGTTCAGCAATGCATCACGGGTGGATCATCAACTTGGACAAATCAGATCTTGTTCCATCCCAGCGTCTGGTCTTCCTGGGCCTCCTCTTCGATACCCAGAAGAACATGGTGTTTCTCACGGACGAGGTGGCTCACCAGATCGCCCACAGAGTTTCTGCGATACTGGCTCAAGATCCAGTTCCAGCCATGAAGCTGTCATCTCTCATGGGGAAATTCATTTCCACCATAGAGGCAGTACCGTTTGCCATGGCACACACCAGGGAACTCCAACGGTTTGTGATCCAGGTGTGCTGGGTCAGACGGACCTTCTGAACACATCGGTGTCACTTCCTCTTCATGTGGAACTGAGTTTGTCCTGGTGGCTCAACCTCTCCAATCTGCCGAAGGGCAAGTCCTTCCTAGTTTCCTTCTGGACCACGGCCTCTCCGGATGGGGATCGGTCCTGGGTCGCTTGAATGCACAGGGTCAGTGGTCTCCGGAAGAATCTCTCCTTCGCATCAACGTGTTGGAGCTTCGGGCGATATTTCATTCCCTTCGTCATTGGACATCTCAGCTGGAAGACTGTCCAGTCCGGGTAGAGTCTGACAATGCTACAGCCGTGGCACTTCTCAAGCGCCACCGTGTCAACCAACACGGATCTCCTGCTGACAGCTTTACAGCTGTCAGGAGAAATTAAACTTTAAACGCCTGTATCTCTTAAACCATAGCGGTTTGAGAGATAAATTTTTTTCATTTAGATCAGCTTTTTAAGCTCTTCTAAATGCAAAAAAAGTTTTTTTCAGACATTACTAACACTTTAAAGATTAAGAAGGTTTATGTAAAACTGTCATGTCTGCCTGCATGGATATTTTATCCAGGAATGATTGAAGGTGTTGTCTCTTGAATGGCAACATTCATACAGGCCATTCCCCCTTCGAGTGTCAGAATTGTTAATTCTCCTTTAAGGCCTATTAGTTTTAGGTGCAGTTCCTCTTTAAATGGGAACTATCACCTGTATTAATGTTGCCTTTATTCCAGTGCTCCTTTGCACTGAACATGTAATCTTTATTTTTTGTTTTTGAAGCAGAACTTTTTCCTTTCAGGTTTTCAGGTTATCTCTAAACCTGCTTTTATGTTCTGTGACAGAAAGCTCTCTGTAAACAGATCCAGTGAGTTCATTGTCAGGGACACGAAATAGTAAAAGTTGTTGGCAGTTTGACGTTACATAATATGCACTTGTAGATTCTGTAAAGTCAAACTAAAGGGTAACTATTCCTTTAATTTACTTATTATTTGCTTAAATACATTAACCACTGTCCTTATGTATAATTGATAAAAGCCTGAGTGTGTTAATTTGTCTCTCTTCTCTGCTACACAGACAAAAACACCTGTATGTGTTACCCTACAGAGAGACATGTTAATAATTACACAGTGTAATTGTCAGGCTCTCTATTTAAACATGCTTCGGTTGTTATTGTTATGAGTGTTCCGATGTCCAGATCCGATCCTTTCATTTGTCCTTGATGCACTCAGCATTCTGTTTGCTTTTTCTACCGTCTGGTGCTTCCAGTCCATGTATTTGTCCCACTAAATTACTAAAAAAAGGAATCAGTTTACAGTTTCAATGTGTGAGGTCTGCTCTGGTCATGAAG
This sequence comes from Rhinophrynus dorsalis, assembly GCA_037306005.1. NCBI lineage: Eukaryota > Metazoa > Chordata > Amphibia > Anura > Rhinophrynidae > Rhinophrynus > Rhinophrynus dorsalis. The sequence continues at coordinate 22,680,315 of CM074723.1, forward strand.
TCTTTGAGAAGCTGAAGGACGGGGTTTAGCAAACGTTATCCACAGTAGAAAGCGATGAGCGATCTCCCCCTCGCTTGAACTTGCCTGCAGTGATTCTCACATCGTCTGCGCCTCACATTTGCCTTTGAATGTTTGACGAGGTCCTTTTTTCCCCAGGCCATGTCACACGGCGAGGGTAAACTGGCACACGAGGAAGGTTTATTTAGACCAGAGAAGGGCAACGTGGGACCCTTCAGCTTCTACCAGACCACAGCTTCTATCATCTCCCACCCGCTTGCTTTTAATTCAGAATATAACTTATTACAGGCAACAAAACAGAACACACTCTGAGACCTTTTCATTTTCTTGTAATGTGATTTTTTTTAACCCTTTTGAGTGCCGGAGGGGTACGCAACGCATTGCAGATGGCACTCAAAGGGTTAATACCTTGTAATGTCATCTCTATGCTACCACGTAGCATGATCCCTCAAAGAGATAGTAAACACGCTTTATGAAAACAGCACCACCATAAAATACAATGGCCAAACGGAATGTTAAAATCAGACCCTCTTCTAGTATCATACCTCCCAACATTTCAAATTGCCAAAGAGGGACTCTAGTGTATTAGAGGGCGTGATTGGTAGGCGGGGCATTACCAGGAATTTTTAGGCTATTTCATGACCTATTGTCACCTCCTTGTGTGACCTAATAAATTACTTATAACAAGACCAAAGTTTTTTATTTACACATACTAATTTATAAACACATTTACTGATGTTTAAACAAACAATAATGTGAGTTTTATTGCTGAAAAGCAGTATGATACGCTTATATCTACACCTCACCAGTCTGATCTCCTAAAAAGAGGGGCATCAGGGTGGGAAAGAGGGACAGAGGGATTTGGGTCTAAAAGAGGGACTGTCCCTCCTAAAGAGGGACACTTGGGAGGTATGTAGTATACTGTTTTGATCTATAATAATGTTTCTACCCATGTTTTAATCATCTGATAGTGGCACAGAATACTGAGATATAAAAGTAAACATTTCACAATAAGGCAAGTTTAGATTTTTGTTTTTTTACAGAGAGTTAGAATCTGGTTATATGCTGTAATATCCATTTTTTCTGCATAATCTGTGATTTTATTTTATTTATTAAGATTTGTTTTGGGGCACTTTATGCTAATTCCCTACTGAGTTCTGTTTGAGACCAACGTTATGTGCTATGAGAAATCACCTGGTGTTTGGCCTCAACCTAGATTAATTCATAGGACAGTGTGTGTGTGTGTCCTAATATTGGCCAAGCTCAGAAATTAGCTTGACGTGCCAGACTGTGCAACAAGCAGGTAAAGGTTATGTTCTCACAAAGGAAGTATATTACAAATGCAATGCTTTGGATACCTCTCTATTATCCATTGTACATTCGTGTGGGTGCCAGGCTTGGTCATTTCAGCATAAGGTTAATTCAGGCTCCTTACGTCAGCGAGCCAAAGTGACAGCTCTACCATCAGCTGACTGTGCAGCAGGGACTAATCTGTGGCCTTTTTTTTTATATTATATTTGTGTTTTTTATTTTTTCTCCATTTCGATGAAGACATTTTACTGCCTGAGGCCTCCTAAGCTCCAAAGACACAGCCGTTAAAGTCTGAACTCTGCTGTTCTAATGGGAGCCTTTGAGTGAATGTGCAACACGGACATTTGTTAATACAAATTGAACGTAATAGTGATATAAAGGACATCTGAACAGAACAGCTATCTGCGCCTGATTATCTTTCGGGTCTTGTTACGTCTGTAAAAGAAAAAGTGTCCATGAACGTCGTGAATTCTTCTCTGACAGTTTCTTAAATTAAAAACTTTAATGATTATAGTTATAATAATAACCACCCCAAACACACACACACACACTTACATTAAAGGGATAGTAATGATTCATAATAAAAGCAGCTCTAATTAATCATCATAGTATTTGAGCTTTGGAGAGTTATTTCAATTCTGTCAGAGTTGTAGTTCAAGAGTAATTGAATGACAAAGTATCCCCCTCCCGCCCCTTTTACTGATGTAACACTGCTCAGCCAGATCAGAAGGGAGGTGCCCAGGTAGACTGCAGAGGGGGACAATCTTCAATTAAGATAAGGGAAAAACCTGAATAACTTGTCAAGGGGGGCAGGGCTTTCATTGTTCTCATAGGAAGAAGATTGTCCCCTTCTGTTATCTGTCTGGTCTATGGACTGCATTCCACATCTGAGAAGAGATGGCTTACACTAGGTAAAAGGGGCAGGAGGGGAAACTTTGCTTGTGAATATCTCTCAAACCATAAAGGTTTGAGAGATTAGACTTATATCATTCTTCATGTTTTTTTAATGCCTACAAAATAAAAGAAACATAAAATGAAGTATTACTATCCCCTTTAATCTGTGAATGAAATCCTAATGATCACTTTGATTCGGTTTTGTGTGGGTGAGTTACACAAAATTCATGTTTAATTAGAGCCAGATATCCTGTTAACAGAGTCAGACAATATTAATTATTTCTGAACGCCAAGACCCCAGCAGCAAAGAAATTAAGGCTGCCTACATTGATTGATATCCAGAACTATTAACAGTGTTTCACGTAGAATTGATTTATAATGGTCATTAGGATTTTCTGATCAGATTAAATAATCAGTAATGTTTTATTACAGAGGAAATCATATAGTGTAGGGATTTTCCTGCTGTGTAGATGATTTATTCAAAATTTATAAACATTCAAACTGACAGGAAGTGTTGCAGCTGTTACTCTCACATTCTAAGGGAGACTCATCTCTCCGACAGAATGCAATAACGTCTTAATACCAGGTGAGCTGTCTAGACACCAGATGACACTGTTGGTGTAAAAAAAAAAAAAAAAAAGCAGCAGTTTAAACTGAAATGACTTTGAATAATGTGTCCTGCAGCAGCGGCAGTAACCTTGTTATACTAAACAGGAAACACAATATAACACATATATTTTCATAAAAAGTTTACTTCTTCTTTAAGGTAAGTGGAATTTTTTTTTTTTTGAATAGGTGTTAGTACCTTTAATAGCGGAGTCCAGAAGTGGGCAGCCTTCCAGCTGATGTTGAACTGCAGTTCTCATCACCCTCAGACTTGACAGCTATGGAAACCAAGTTTCACCCAGTCTCTTTCCAGTCACCCTGCAGATCTCTGTGACATGCAGGGCTGGTTGATGTCAAGTGATTATTCACTCGCCGTTATTGGAGAGGAAGCAACATCTCTGTATTTTTCCATTGAAATTCTGTGTCGGTGAAATCGAGAATTGGACTGTAATGGAGAGGGAGAAAATTCCCATAAACAATGATGCAGACTGACCTCACCCAGCCCTGTAGATCAACATGAACAGAGAAGGAATGTGAGAATCCTAATCTATGGGAACTGAGTTCTCGATTAATGTAAAGTTTGTGCACGTTATAGGCAAGTTTAAATAGATACATTTAATGAAACTGAAAGCTGTGTAGGGGACAGGTCCACGTTTAAAAGAGAGGAGGACAGGGAATTTCCTTACTACATCACACATACATAGTATAATAGTTTTTTTGATACATTTAACCCTTTGAGTGCCAGAGGGGTACGCGATGCATGCATTGCGTACCCCTCTGGCACTCAAAGGATTATGGCAGGTTAATGTACGCAAGTCCTTTGAGTTGTGGGTACCAAAGTACTTTACATCCGCTGGTAAAAACTATGAGCAGTTTTGAAGCAAATGAACTTCAACATATCGGAAAATAAATATTCTCATTTATTTAAATGGGGCTTTTAACCTCTTTGATGCTTGAGACTTCTCTGGAATCCTGCGGGTTAATTGTAAGTGCTACTCTTTGCCTTATGAGACCTCTAAGGTCTACATGAAAAGTGGAATTATGTAATTAAAAAAAAAGGCTCGAACCATAACATTTTTGATGCTTCGGTGGGTTTTTGAAGCTTCGGGAATATGGCAGCTGCAAAAGAAAATGAACATAATTGCAGTGTATATAATTATATTTGACAACTTGTTTACCTTACCCATGTAATCCTTAACCCTTTGAGTACCACAGGATACTCAACTCAGTGAAACAGACCATCACCCTCCCTTCTATCACTCAGAAGGTTATAAGTTACAGAAGCTGCGTATTCCCTGATATTTATCCAGGTACAAGTAGAGGAATTCAGGGAACGAAGGGGACAGCACCGGATTTATCAGAGGAAAAAATCCTTTTGCTTTCAGAGGCAGAGATCGATTTCTAGCCAATGAGATCGCTCCAGCTTCAGACAGAAATCCTCAGTCATTGGAGGAGGCTGGATAGAGCGAGGGGAGCAGAGGCAGAGCGATGGACTGTGATACACAGCTGGTAACCGCAGTCTGTCCAGAAGTAGCTGTGGCGCAGATATTATAACTTCAATGTAGAAGAACCGGACCTTTTAAAAAAAAAAAAAAAAAAAAATGAATACACGTTTACTTATATTTGTTCTATAAGCTAACGATTAATGGTAACTTGTATAGGGGTGATATATCCCCTTAAGGAGATATTCAGACTTGGTACCATATGCTAATTGCGTTATTTGTGCTGCGCCAGAGATTTTTCATATGCTCATGAAGCCTTTCAGGGACCTTTAGTAAGCTAATGAAGCGTTTTCAGTGACATTTGTATGCTAATGAAGGCTTTTCAGTGACATTTCATATGCCAATGAAGCCTTTTTAGTGTCGACTCATATTGTAATTAAGGTTTTCAGTGACATGCCAAATGCTAATGAAACACTGTGCTGCACTGGGAGACTTTCACTCTCTCTAGAAATAGAACTGTGAATATCTCCTAAACTATACATCTGCTAGAATTTTGGATAACGTGACACAAGTTTTGACTGACGTTTTCAAATAGGTAAAAAAAAAAAAATAGGTCTACTTTAACTAGAGATGTTTAGTTTATATTAACCCTTTGAGTGCCAGAGGGGTACACAATGCAATGTCTCCACATTGACCCATTGACCCCCAGTGTCCATCTCCTACCTCCCTGGTGGTCCAGCGGTGTGGCAGGAGAGGTCTGTGCCTCCTTCTGCACAGACCTCTTTTAGCAGCTGGAGCTCCCGCGCGGTCCTCTCTCCTGTAATGCAGGTCGCTGGGAGATGATGTCATCTCCAGCGCTCTGCATTACTAGAGTGCCAGGGGGGCAGAGAGGGAGCTCAGCTGCTAATAGAGGTCTGTGCCGAAGAAGGCACAGACCTCAGCTTGTTGCAGAGCCGGGCAGGAGGGTCACAGGGGGAGGCCGGGCCCCTGGAGTGACGGGTCTGCTCGCAGTTGCTACCCCTGTAACCCCTTTGTTATGCCACAGCACTCAAAGGGTTAATTATCTGTAAAACAATCTAAACTTGAGTTAGATAACATGTGCTCTTTAATCTAAATAATCTATAAAGAAATCATTTTGTTCTGCTTCCTCCTGAGGGCAATCTGGTGTCGCTGTCCGATCTGGCAATCTGATGACAAGACAGAAAGTTATCTGATTGGGAGCTGTGCAGAGCAGCGAGCAGGCAATTGCCTGTTGGCTCTCTCTCTCTCTCTGTCCATGCCACCTTTCTACTCTTCCAGATAGATTAATTTTTCAAGACAACTTGTCTTTCTTTTTCCAGAGAGGGAGAGAAGGGGACAGGGCTTCCCAAAATAGTCCAGCCTGTCATATCTATTAACGGTCAGGCATTGATGTCACTGGAGAGGAAAGAGGGTGACGACAATCAAATGTGTACTGGACTCTCTACCCAATTTCCCAATAGGTAGAGTAGACAACTTCCTAGGGCTCCAAATTTTTAGGGTGCGTCTCAGCTCTGCTGGCCACACCCACATTCAGAATTGTGGGTGTGGCCTGTTTCTTACCCTTTATATTCTATTTTTTAACCCCTTGTTTACTAGAGATCTCTCTAGCAATCAAGATGTTTAATCTTTTGTTTTTGTCCTTGCATGTTATAGTCTAAGGGTATTTTCTGTTCCATGAAATAGGGCATTACTAGGGGTGGGGCTGTGTGATGGGGGTGTGACTATGGCCGAAGCTAAGAGTACCTAAAACGCCTTGCCTGGGGGAATCGTGGATGTAAACCCGAGCCTGTATTTACTTCCTCTAGAAAACATTTATTTTTCAAAATAATATCAATGTACCATGTCATAATTGTTTTCACTCTTTGCTATATAGTTGACAAAATCCATTGATATATACTGAACTTCATAAAAAAAAAAAGATCAGTTATGAAGCCACTATATTTTGGGAATAAAAATCATTCCCATAGACTTTAAAGGGACTTTATCACCCCTATACAAGTTGCTCTTAAAGTGGAACTTTCAGATAATAGCCAGTCGCCATGCATTCATTAAATGCATGGTGACTAGCTTGAAAATATATGTCTTACCAAAAAAAAAAAAAAAAATACTTGTGTCTAGAGGAATCCGTCCCGTTTCGGGACTGACGGGCAGGTTAGTGCGGTCTGTGAGCCTGCGCCGTCAGTCCATTCCGGTGACCATATGGTGCAAAGCAGTCTACTCAATGGAGACCGGGACTGACAGCACATGTGCACAGACAAGATGTCTGCGCTCTAGCCTCAGTTCCGGTCTCCAAACGGGACGGATTCCATTAGACACAAGTATTTTTTTTTTTTGTAAGACATACATTTTCAAGCTAGTCGCCATGCATTTAATGAATGCCTGACCACTTGCTATTATCTGAAAGTTCCACTTTAAATGTTAGTTTATATAGCGATTATTTTGAGTATTTCATTAATTTCGTTTTTCAAAACGCTATTTGGGCAAAATAGAAGGAATAAATATTGCACTGACCCTACAGCCACATAGACTGCAGTTACCTGCTCTGTGACCGCAGTCTGTCACTCTGCCTCTGCTTTACTCCCTTAAACTAACATTTAAGATCAACTTGTATAGGGGTGATAGATCCCCTTTAAAGGGGCTTTTAACACCTAAAATGTTAGTGAGATCTCCAGCGTTTTGAGAGGCAATACATTGGAGTCATCACTATCCTAGGAATTAAAGGAACAGTACACATTCCAAATCAGAGTTAGGCAACCTGTGCACTACATTTGTTGGAGACTACAAATTCCATTCTCTCCAAGCAACCCAAAGACTTTAGACTCCAAAGGTTGGAGTACCAACGATCAGTTTCCAGACACTAAAACAAAAAGTGTTGCCCTGAGCAGGCCCGGAGTGGCCTTTGGGTATACTGGGCATTTGCGCGGTGGGCTGGTCGGGGGCTGCTGCTATATAAATAACGAACGAAATCCCGCCGCCCCCCCCCCCCTATGGGCTGCTCAAAAAATAAAAATGGGCTGCTGATCCTTAAATGCCCGGGCCTATTTTTTGTCCCAGTCTGGGCCTGGCCCTGCGCACAGATATGCTCATTGAAAAGTTTTAAAGAATCAGCATAGTTTTTTTGGTTTGTTTTTATATGAAAAAAATATATTTTTCAGATCTTGCCCTGCTTTTCCTATCAACGTTTGCCAGCTGTTTTATTTCACGCTTTATTATGATAGTGGTTGTGTATCGTGAGGTCAGTGGCCCAAATCCAAGACCAAAAATTAATCTGTTTGTCATAGGACAGTGCAGAGCCACCGGATCTCGTAATAGCTGCACTTTCTGTAGTCATGAACCTGCTTCCACTCTTTACCCTGACATCAGCACCTTCTACAGTAGTAAACCTAAACAGTCAGTCAACCATCAGAGCTCCTTTATCATGACAATTGACTCGGTATGAACTGTATAGTGAGCACTGACTAAAACCCGGTCAGTGCTCAGGGCACATTATATCTGCTGAAATGTCTCTGTGTGAGTGATCGTCTGTTGGGTTGTCATGGCAACAGTTCAGTATAGCGTATCAGCACCTCACTCTGGCAGGGTTAAAGGGTGGGAGATGAAATAATAAACTTTTATTAACTTTTAAACAAGTGAGTATTAACTAGTGTGATTGTAGTCAGACACCCTCTTTAAAGGATTAGTAATTTTTTTTTTTTTATGAAAACCTATATGTTATAGAGCTTTTCTGCAGAGTGAAACAAGGGCACTCCCACTGCTGTCAGTTGTTTTATTCAGATGATAATAACCAGGAAGTGAATTTACTGTGCATTTACTTCCTGATAGTTCTGACAGGAAGTGACTCAGCAGTTTCTGTCACATTTTATGGAGAACTGTGTCACTGACTTTCCTCTCCATTAGAATGTAACAGAATAACTAAACGGAGTTTGACCACATGAGGGCACTTCTAATGTAAAAAACCACAGATTTAAACTGTAATAACTCTGAAAATATGCATCTGTCAGTGGGAGTATACTTATTTTACTCAACAGGAAATGTCCTACAATATATATTTTTTCATAAAAATGTTTACTGCTCGTTTAACCCCTTAGTGACCGCGGCTGGCCCTTAATGCCCAACGGACATTTTTTTACATTTTTTTAAAAGAATCCGGAGTCCCCAAACGACGTGCAGCCGCGAGGGGACCCGGATTTCTGAGACGTACATGTACGTCCTCTGTCCACAAGGGACATCCGCTCGGGACGTGCATGTACGTCCTCTGGTGGTAAGGGGTTAATACTTTAGAATGCGTAAAAATAATCATTAGCATTCCTTTAAATCTATTTTATTTTGACTCCATCTGTATCTATGTGCATACCAGGGAACTTTTGAAACAGGGCTACCTGGAGGGTAACCCTGTCAGTGCCGACCTGGGAGGAAAATGAAGCGATTTGCGTCATAAAAGGGGCAGGGCTTAGTCGCGGAGGGGGGGGGCTGGACAAAAAAAAAAAAAAAAAAAACCTGCAAAATGTATCTAAGAGGGCGGGGAGTGGGAGGAACGGAGCACAAGTGGGCAGAGTTTCTATTTAAACTCTGCCCACCCGGTGATCCACACATTGCCCCAGAGACCCGGTAATTCAGTCTGAAATCCGGAGTTTCCGGGGCAAAACCGGAGAGTTCCCAGGTATGTCTATGTGTTTTGTTTTTCATAAAGCAAATCTCTTTTAACCCCTTTTAGGTATCCAACGCATTGCGTTGCAATGCGTTGGATACCTCTCTGGCACTCAAAGGGTTAATCTGCTTATGATTTACACATTGTCCAATGTGTTACTGTACTTCATGTATTTCCTTCAGCCTGACCTTCAGCCACACCTCCCAGCCTTACCTCCTGAGGTGCTGCTGTTACTCACTATATGAATTAGCCGTGACACTAGCCCGATGTCACCTATTCTTCTGATCTCTGGCTTGTCATTGTCATATGTTACACAGATTCATCTGAGAAACACCTGGCGCTCGCTCATACTGAATCACCCCCTTTCATGTTAAACTACATCACTCAACACAGCCTGCAAGAAAAATTATCCAATTAACGGACAAGAATACACACACAAAACGTGTCCTCAGCATATGGGGGCTGAGAACAGAACAGAGGAGGCCACTGTAATAAGATTAGATGCCAGACAAATGTCCCTATTGAACCACAGTAACAAAATTAATCTGTTGGCGTCAGGATTTGGCTCACAGCTAAAAGCTGTTACTTTTTTTTTTAATCTCCTTTTAATAATGCATATTATCTGTGTGTGTCATTGTTTTTATTTTCTGTTGATGTTTATTCCTGACCTACAATTGAGCAAAACTTCACAATTAACCCTATAAGGCCCATATGGGTGTGCAACGGTTCACATTAACCCCTTATGCTCCCATAATACAGATTTTCTGTGATACGTCCCTGCTCGTTGTATTTGAGAGATGATCCAATTGGTCCCCAAGGAGCCATTAATATACAGAAACTTAACCCCTTAAGGACCGGCGGTCCTGGGACATTTCCGTCCCATAATGACCGCATAGGAGCACTTGGACGCGCCGGTACACGTGACCTGTCGCGTGTATCAGCACATCATTATGGGGCCTGATAGAGATCGCTCCGATCTTGGAGCGGTCAATTTCAGGCCCTATTTTTACTTACAGCGCTCCTGGTAGAGCGATGTAAGTAAAAAGTACGTGACGTACCATGACCGTCATCGGTCCTTGAGTAGTTCAAGGACCGTGACGGTCCTGGTACGTCAAGGGTCCTTAAAGGGTTAAAGATATCACTGCATGAAAACACAAAAGACAAGCAGGACTTCTCCCTCTGCTTTCCTGGAACAAGTGGCACCAATTTAAGGACAAAAGAATTAATTAACTGGAGCAGAATATGTAATAGAGAGTATTGGACTCTCTCACCCTCAGAATTTGTCCCTTCACCCTGACACCCAGAGATTTGGGTTAACACCTAGAGATGTTTTTAACAGCTTTTTCTGATGAGTAAAATGAGAGCATCCCCACGGCTGTTGGTTGTTTTATTCAAAAGTTATAACAGTTAAAATTGCCAGTAAGAGAATTGCAGCATGATTACTTCGTAAAAGTTCTAACTGACAGGAAGTGACGCAGCAGCGGCTATCACATTCAGTGGAGAACTGTTTGTCATTGACTCACCTCTTGTATCGACTGCAACAGAATAACTAATTGAAATCTGGCCCCCATACCTGGGAAAGTTCAAAATGAGTTTACCCCCAGATCATTTAAGTAACGTTCTCCAGAACATTGGTTTTACACAATATACCACTGCTTGTTCTAACCCAGAAGTTTTCCAGTCGGTCCACAAGGATTTCTTAACCTTTTGAAGTCACAGAGAGGTATCCAACGCCTTCAGGGTATGCGTTGCATACCCCTCTGGCACTCAAAGGGTTAATGCAGTTGGTTTTGTAGATGTAATTTCGCAGGACAGCTCAGGAATCAGTGCAACCATAGAGTGTGTGTTTTTAAGAAGCGGCCTGCATTTAAAGGGATATCTGGTCAATTTAGCAAACAGGAACTGACGCAGTTGTGGAGTAAACCACTTGCATTACGAGGAAAAATAAACCTTTGCATTGATTTTAATGTTGCTACTACAAGAGTTTGGCATATATGTAATCCTATATAATAATTCGCTAATTCGTGTGTAACGCCGCGACATGCGCAGTAGAGACTGCCCGCGCCGCAGCTCTGTATCAGCCGCGGTGCGGGCAGTCTCCACTGCGCATGACTGCCCCGCGACCCGGTGGCAGTGGCACTGTGGCCCGTGTAATGGGCTGTTCAACTAGTTAACTGATAAAATGACTGCTTTTTATCATCATTTGCCTCCAGAATTGTGCCTCGTTGTTTTTCCTTTAAGCATACAGCCTATTATCTTTTCCTGGGAAGGAAGATTAGAGATTGTGTTCTTGGAAATAGATCTGGAACCGTTAGAGTCGGAGATATAAGTCTCACAGTCCTCCAGAGCCAGTGTAATTCAAGCTGACATATTCACAACATATACAATGTGAGCAAATCCTTCAGAGGAATATTACTCCTGATATCTGGAGACATCGTGCAATGACCCGGCTCCCAACAGGCAGCAATGAACTCGAGTCTGCACAAAGAACGTATTCCTACAATTTGAAATTCAAATACGAGGTCCCTGGAATTTAAATGCAGTCATCTTGTCGGGAACATTTGTATCCGTTTTCCTGAAATAAAGGTTCAACGAAAAGGTTATCAATATTGCTGTGTATACGGTTCAACCAGGGATGGATTTAAATCTCAGGTGCACATAGCCCTTCCCATGTCATCCTGCCCTCAACCCCACCCACTGCTGTATGGCAGAGAACATAGCCTTCGCATGTAACAGAGGCAGGAAACCCTGATCCTCACGTGTTACCAGCAGTGCATGGTTTTCAGGATTTCTCCACTTGTGCAGAGGTGGATTAATTAAAGTCACTGAGACACTAACTGACCCACTGTAGTCAAAATGTATCCCCCTCCCGCCCCTTTTACTGATGTAACACTGCTCACCTCAGAGCAGCATGACTGTCCGTATGGATCACAGAGAGGGACAATCTTCAGTGATCATAAGGTAAAACCTGAAAAGCCTGCCAAGGGGGGCAGGGTTTTCCTTATGATCACAGTAAGAAGATTGTCCCTTGCTGTGATCTGTCCGGTCCAGGGACTAGATTCCACATCTGAGGGGAGGCGGCTTACACTAGGTAAAAGGGGAGGGAGGGGGATACTTTATAATTCAATTTCTTTTGTACCACAACTCTGACAGTATTGAAATAACACTCTCCATGGCTCAAATACTATGAAGATTAATTGGAGCTGCTTTTATTGTGAAACATTACTAACACTTGAAGGCCTCCTCGGCAAACCATATATATATATATATATATATATATATATATATATATATATATATATATAAGGAACACAAACACTCTCTCACTAGCTAACGGCCTTTATCAGGACCTTGATAAAGGCACCACAAGAGAACGGAAATGTCATAGAGTTTTGTACTGTATATAGATATCTTTTGCACAAGTATCAGTGAGCGCATGAACCCATTTTTCCATTTTGTCTATACATCTTTCATGATTCCCAGGCATTATCAGTTGTTCACTGGAGTGCTGGAACGGGGTTGCAGTATATATATTCTCGCTGCTAATAGATGTGTCATTCAAAAGTTATAACAGATTAAACTGTTTATTCATTTTTCCCCCTGTGATCAGACTACTAGGAACAGCTCTATCTAGAGCCCATGCTGCATTTTTTTCCATGATACACACTATGGGGGAGCCAGAGTCTTAGACAATTCACCCATTGTTTTTTCAGCTCCCTGTCTTTCAATGTAACCAATATTTTATGATTACGTGCTCTTTTTTACAGTTCTGATTAACCCCTAGAATGCTAGAGAGGTCTCTAATGCACTGCAAAGCATCCAAAGGATTTACAGTGTACATTTAGTTCCTACAGTCTTTTGCTCAAGCTCCACCAGGAACGCAGAAACAAATACTTTGGAAACAAAGGGAGATGTTATGTGTTCTGTTGGGGTGTAGGCTCCTCAAAACATTAACCCTTTAACTGCCAGCAGAGTGTTCAAGGTATTGCAAAGCAATGATTTGAACACCCATCCGGGACTGAAAGGGTTAAAGGGATAGTAATACTTTGTTTTATCTTTATTTTATTTTGTAGGCATTAAAAAAACACGAAGAATGATATGTCTCATCTCTCAAACCTTTATGGTTTGAGAGATATTCACAAGCAAAGTTTCCCCTCCTGCCCCTTTTACCTAGTGTAATCCATCTCTTCTCAGATGTGGAATGCAGTCCATAGACCAGACACATAACAGAAGGGGACAATCTTCTTCCTATGAGAACAATGAAAGCCCTACCCCCCTTGACAAGTTTTTCAGGTTTTTCCCTTATCTTAATTGAAGATTGTCCCTCTCTGCAATCTACCTGGGCACCTCCCTTCTGATCTGGCTGAACAGTGTTACATCAGTAAAAGGGTCGGGAGGGGGACACTTTGTCATTGAATTACTCTTGTACTACAACTCTGGCAGAATTGAAATAACACTGTCCAAAAAGTCCAAATACTATAATGATTAATTAGAGCTGCTTTTATTATGAAACATTACTATCCCTTTAAGGCTGGGAAGCTGGGGGAGAAAAGTGAGTTTCAGAGATAGGGGGCGACTCTTGAAAAATCTTCACAATAATGAGAAGAGGAGAAGGGAAGATCGTTGGCAGAACATACATGGCAATTCATTTGGAAATTAGGTGATTTGTGGAGGGGTAATACGTTGGTTTACCCTTATCGGTATAATACATTTCAACCATTATCTGTCTGACCAAGTGGCCAACCTGTTTTCATCCACAGAACGGCAGATTGTAGTATTATTTATGTGTTCACTATATGTATCTGAAATCTTTTCTGTGATATGATTATAAATATTTATAGTAAAGTATACACCAGTGTGTACAGTGCAGTGTCTGTATGTTCACTCTTTGCATGCCAGGGAGGTAACAGATACCTCCCTGGCAGGCAAAAGGTTAAAACAGTGGCCTATAGAAAATATACTGTAATTTTTCATTTTTATGGTTTCCAACCCAGCTGATCACTTTTGTGGTTGACTGACAATCCTACTTGACTTGTCATGATTGGATGGTTCAGGGCTTAATATATATGCTTTCATCTACTCTGGATCAGGGCTGTATATTGCACTTTGGTCCCATGTGCCCGACTGTCACTGTCAAACATGCGACAGGAAGCAGTTGCATGACCTACATATTTTAATAACACTGTGGAATATATTATGTCACTCATTGTCCCTTTATCCCCTTTGCAACTTGTATTCTACCAGGCCTGTCATGGCTTAAAGAAGCAGTAAACTTTTTATGAAACCTGTTTTCTCAGTCGTCCAATACAGGTTACTGGTAACTCTGGGTAGGCGATTCTTCCCTTTAAGTAGGCAGGAACAATTCTAGAATTGTATGCAGGGGGTGGAGCCTACCTTCCCTCCTTGGCTGCCGGCTAGCCAACCAGCTCTAGTAAGATTTGTTCCTTGTTGAAGACACAGGCAAGAGAACAGTTCTGCTGTAATTTTAGAATTTTTTTTAAATTTTTCTGTTAGAAATGGAATACCACCATTAGGCAGATTACCATCACTGACAATGCCCTTAGATGTGGCTAGCTCAGTATCCAGGTGCTTTTTGTGGACCTTAAGCCCTGGGGGGAAAATCTTGGCTACAAGTTCTTTCCTCATGAGTTGCCCACTGAGGCTTCTTCTTAATATGTGGTAAACATGTATGTACTAAGAGAAAAGGATTTAACAGGTAAGAGTAAAATCCTCTTATATTGTAGTGCTTTTCCTGTTGAGTAAAACATGGTCACTAGGAAATTTTTGATTCAGAAGTCACTTCAGTTCAAAGTTCAGCTTTCAAGGAAAACATAAGTTTTCCTAGTAGTAACTTTTCAGTAAAGCATCTGTCAACATTGGGAGCACTGTTTATGTACGCAGTGCTGTTCCTATCACTTCCTATGGAGAGCAGTAGTCAGTGACTAAAGCGCTCCCATAGAGTGCCTTATAAAAGAGTAATTTGCATTTTGGACACCAGTTGTGCTGTTGCTAACTGTTGGGGTATAAAAAGTGTACTGCTTCTTTATAGGAACAGCAATCCTTTATTTTGACTGTACTTAATCTGCAAGTGGATACATTAATTTGTACAGTGAGATTACGTATAATTTTTGTAAATTTTTTCACCTGTTGTTTTTACACTTTTATGTCACTGGCAGTAAGCTACCTGGATCTCTCCTTAAACAGGGTTCTTGAGTCAGTAGACCATCAAAGCAGCAATTCAAATACAAGGAATGCGGGAGCACGTAGACCAATCACAAATGAAGAATAGCAGCTTGAATCACATAATACGGGCTGATGTAAAAGCAGACTTTACTATCAAAGTTAAAACAAACAGACAATTCTGGACTGGTAGTGACCGGAACACAAGCGCACTCAAGAGGCAGTTACATAAAACACACCTTACGCGTTTCACGCTATACATCACTTAGTCCAGTAGTTCTCAAGCTTTTTTTGCTCAAGGTACACCTAACACGCAGTGTGGCATTTTCGGGGCACCCCTATCATTTTATGTAATTTGTCAAGGGTATAATGAAGGTTACTAACACATAAATATAGAGTTATTGATAGATCTCACAACTAAAATAAACATACAGTACTGCACATAGTAATATCCTTAAATGTACAGTTGCAAGTCTACATTTCCATTTTTTTCAGAGCTTATAGATAAAATGGGGCACCCTAAGTGGATGTCCGTGGCACACCAAAAGTGCCACGGCACCCTGGTTGAGAAACACTGACTTAGTCAAAGCAGGACAGAGATACATTGTAACACTGTCTCTGCAGCATGGCATTCTTTGTGTGCTATATTTTTGTTTGTTTGTTTTTTTTTACTTTGTATCTCTAGTCCTGCTTTCATATTCCTTGACAGTAAGCTTTCTGAGATTCAGGGGGGGTCACTTTCCGGAACATAAAACTGTATAAAAACAGGTGAAAATAAATTCAATTAAATAAATAACAAAAAGTATAAGCAATTTGGCTGTATGTATTATGTACCTGCAGAAAATGTAAAAGTCAAAATAAAAGCTCATTGTTACTTTAAAGATACGTAACAGCACCTAGTTATACCTTCCCACACTCTTACCTTACTGCGGCAAGACAATCCTAATGGCCCCTATGAAGTTTGCTCAACCAGTCCTGGATGTCAGGTCCATGGAGTCGGACATGACAGTTGTTAGCATTTTTTTTTGTTTTTAAACTGAAGCAGGTAGAGAATATCAACCTACTTAACTCTTTGAGTGCCAGAGGGGTGCCCCTCTGGCAGTCAAAGGTTTAAGGACCAGAGGAGCTGGGCAGTGTACGCTAAACCAATGCATTGCACACACTCTCTGATCTTTAAAGGCTTAACCCTTTTAGTGCGTACCCCTCTGGCAATCAATGGGTTAAGGGTGATGTGCAGTAAGAAGAGTTTGGGGCTCTGTGGTCCTGCTAGTAACTGTCATGGCTGCCTCCATGGAGAAGCATCTTGGACTGACTGAACCAAGTTGCAAGGGCAACATTCCTAGTTACCGTTAGGATTTTCTGGCTATGATACTTTAAATGAGGAGGGAGGGCGCTTCATAGGGTAATAACGTTCAGAATATATGAAAATTTCAATGAGTATCTATATTGGTGCTCACATTTAAAATTGGCTACTGAATATAATTTGTGTAGCTAATACACTTGTGGAGGATATTGCACTGCCTCCACACAGATCATACAGTGCTCCCTCCTCGAAAAATCGGTCACGTAATAACCCCAGTGGACGTAAATCTGAAGTATAAATTCTTTTATCAAATCAACGTGTTTCTGAGCTACATCTGCTCTTTCCTCAGGAGCAGATGTAGCTCAGAAATGCGTGGATTCGATAAAAGATTTTATACTTAAGATTTACGTCTACTGGTGGTTATTACGTGACTGATGGTCAGATAAGGGGCGGCTCGAAATTCTCCTGTAGCGTTTATCTGGAATTGTGTGGGAAACAAACCGCAGGAATCCACACGTGAGTAAGATATTTGGATATCGTTATGAGACATATATGTTAAGAGCGCCCCACCTGTTTACTGATTATTATGAGGTGGTCTCCTTTAAAGTGCATTATACCTGCCATAGCATCTTCAAATATATTAATGAGTTAAAGACGTCTCTAGTATACAAGTGCCTAAATTCATTCAGCGCCCCTTATTCCTAGAAAATTGTTTGCCTGCATACCTTCCAAGTGTCCCTCTTTAGGAGGGTCAGTCCCTCTTGGAGACCCAAATCCCTCTGTCCCTCTTTTCTACCCTTCTGTCCCTCTTTTTAGGAGAACAGAATTAGTGTGTATCACATTGCTCCACAGCAGTAAAACTCACAAAAATGTGTTGTTAATCTTCAGTATATATGTTTATAAATGAATCTGTGTAAATAAAATACCTTGGTCTTGTTCTAAATATTTATCATTTACACAAAGAGATGTCAGTAGGTCAAGAAATAACCTAAAATTTCTTGGTAATGCCCCGCCCATCAGCCGGGCCCCTGAAACACCACATAAAAGAGAAGTGTCCCTCTTTGGCCATTTGAAATGTTGGGAGGTGTGCGCCTGTCAACTACATTGTTCGGGTTGCTGCACTATTTATAAGAAACTTGTGCAAGATTTGTGTTCCAGATACAGGATCGCCTGGAGCTGACATGCAGCTGTGTGTCGTGCTGATGTATTGACCTGATATGATCCATTTTGTCTCTGTCTCTGCAGAACTTTGTTTTCATTTCTGACAACCTTTTAAGATACTCAGTAATATAGATCTACGGTACATAGTTGCTGTGGTAGACATAATGCAAAAAAATAGTGCACTTTGATGCAAAGTGATAGTCCAGTGCGCATCAATTATCATGTAGCTTGTCTGTTCTGATTCATTCTTTTGCATTGTAATGTGCAGTAACCTACAGATAGGTATGTGGCATCAGATGTACTTAGCATGGGTTGTAGTATAACAGGGTGCGCGTAAATGCTTTTCTGGTAGAGTTGGGATCATTTATTATTTCCTTATTGTGCAAAAATAGCATTGATGGGAAAGTCTCACCGGCGTAGCCCTTGGCAGATAACATACGTCCCAAATGTTCCCCTTTGAGACCCAAATCCCTCTGTCCATCTTTTCCACCCTGGTGTCCCTGTGTTTGGGAGATCAGACTGTGTGGTGTGTATATAAGTGTATCACCCTGGTGTCCCTGTGTTTAGGAGATCAGAGTGTGTGGTGTGTATAGAAGTGTATCACCCTGGTGTCCCTGTGTTTAGGAGATCAGAGTGTGTGGTGTGTATAGAAGTGTATCACCCTGGTGTCCCTGTGTTTAGGAGATCAGACTGTGTGGTGTGTATAGAAGTGTATCACCCTGGTGTCCCTGTGTTTAGGAGATCAGACTGTGTGGTGTGTATAGAAGTGTATCACCCTGGTGTCCCTGTGTGTAGGAGATCAGACTGTGTGGCATGTATATAAGTGTATCACCCTGGTGTCCCTGTGTTTAGGAGATCAGACTGTGTGGTGTGTATAGAAGTGTATCACCCTGGTGTCCCTGTGTTTAGGAGATCAGACTGTGTGGTGTGTATATAAGTGTATCACCCTGGTGTCCCTGTGTGTAGGAGATCAGACTGTGTGGCATGTATATAAGTGTATCACCCTGGTGTCCCTGTGTTTAGGAGATCAGACTGTGTGGTGTGTATATAAATGTATTACCCTGGTGTCCCTGTGTTTAGGAGATCAGACTGTGTGGTATGTATATAAGTGTATCACCCTGGTGTCCCTGTGTGTAGGAGATCAGACTGTGTGGTGTGTATATAAGTGTATCACCTTGGTGTCCCTGTGTTTAGGAGATCAGACTGTGTGGTATGTATATAAGTGTATCACCTTGGTGTCCCTGTGTTTAGGAGATCACATTAGTCTGTGTAAATAAAATACTTTGGTCTTGTTCTAAATCATTTATTCAGTTACACAAAGAGGTATCGATAGATCATGAAATAACCTAAAAATTCTCAGGAATATCCCTCATACCAGTCCCAACCCCACCAACACCAACTAAAACAAAAGTGTCCTCCTTTAGCCATTTCAAATGTTGGGAGGTGTGAGATAACCAGGGATATTGTGACAAGAGGCTGTATGGTTGTGTTATGACTTGTTTAGAATTAGATAACTCAAGCATCACATATTATTGATTAGAGACAATCTCTTAACTACTTATTTCTGCTCCGACCCAGTTTTTAACCCCCTTCAAAATGCATTTGCGACCTCTCTAGCATTCAAGGGTTAAAGGAAATCTAAGATGTAATAATGTTATATAGAATTTTAGAATTAACTAGCAATGTGGGACGGCGTTGCCCGTCATGTCATGACCGTTGGGCGCATGTGTGTGAAATGCAGACACACTGAAAAACACAGACATATGCAACACACAGGCAGACACATACCATACATCCCAAGTGTCCCTCTTTAGGAGGGACAGTCCCTCTTTGAGGGCCAAATCCCTCTGTCCCTCTTTCCCACCCTGTTGTCCCTCTTTTTAGGAGGTCAGACTGTGTGCAGGGCCGGCTCCACCTACAGGCGAGGTAGGCGCCGGCCTAGGGCGCACACGTACTGGGGGCGCGGGCATGCAGCAGAGAAGAGCTGCGTCCGCACACACCACGCCGGGAACCACAACACACTCAGGTCTGTGTTGCTACAGCGCTCCCTCATTGGTTCGGATCTTTAGTAATGCAGAGCACGCTGGGAGTCATGATCTCCCGCCACGCTCTGCATTACTGAAGGGAAGACTGCGCGGGAGCTACAGGTATGTGATGGGGGCACGTTGGAGCTGAGGGGGCATACTGGAGCTGCTGGGGCCAAGTTGGAGCGGATGGGGGGCAAAGTGGAGATGATAGGGGCAAGTTGGAGCTGAGGGGGCATAGTGGAGCTGCTGGGGGCAAGTTGGAGCTGATGGGGTAAGTTGGAGCGGATGGAGGTCAAAGTGGAGCTGATGGGGGTAAGTTGGAGCGGATGGGGTTCAAAGTGGAGCTGAAGGGGGGGCAAAGTGGAGCTGAAGGGGGGTCAAAGTGGAGCTGGTGGGGGCAAGTTGGAGCGGATGGGGGGCAAAGTGGAGCTGTTAGTGGCAAGTTGGAGCTGCTGGGGGCATAGTGGAGCTGCTGGGGGGCAAAGTGGAGCCGATGGGGGTAAGTTGGAGCTGATAGGGGCAAGTTGGAGCTGATAGGGGCATAGTGGAACTGAAGGGGGGGCAAAAGTGGAGCTGGTGGGGGCAAGTTAGAGCAGATGGGGAGCAAAGTGGAGCTGATGGGGGCAAGTTGGAGCAGATGGTGGGCAAAGTGGAGTTGATGGTGGCAAGTTGGAGCTGCTGGGGGCATAGTGGAGCTGATGGGGGGCATAGTGGAGCTGGTGGAGAAAAAGTGGAGCTGGTGGGGGGCAAAGTGGAGCTGATGGGGGTAAGTTGGAGTTGATGGGGGCAAAGTGGAGCTGATGGGGCAAATTGGAGCTGATAAGGGGCAAGTTGGAGCTGGTGGGGGGCATCTCTTACAGGCATCTCCAGACCAGGGGCAGACTGGCCCAGGGGGCAGAGAGAGGACAATCATGAAAAGAGGTGGGGTATAAGTAGGCGGGGTATAAAGGGGTGGGACACAAGGGGTGGAGCGAAATGGCCGGCAAAATTAGGTTTTGCCTAGGGTGGCAAAAATCCTTGCACCAGCCCTGACTGTGTGGTGTGTATTACTTTGCTCTACAGCAATAAAGCAATAAACTTCAGTATATGTGTTTATACATTAGTCTGTGCAAATAAAATACTTTGGTCTTGCACTAAATAATTTATTCAGTTACATAAATAACCAGTAATAGGTCATGAAATAACCTAAAAATTCTTACTATTGCCCCTCCCACCAGCCACGCCCCCAACAATATCACCTAAAACTACAGTGTCCCTCTTTGGCCATGTGAAATGTTGGGAGGTATGCACATACACACAGTGAGCGGCAGAGACATGCAAAAGACACGCACACACACAGACACACTGGAGATGGACACACATATGTAACAGAGATGTACACACACAACATATATGAGCAGAAACACATGCGTACATGAGTTGTGTACCCCTCTGGCACTCAAAGGGTTAAGGTATAGAGAGGCATGTGAGAGTTAAATAGCAGTGGGAAGTGTGTTCATACCTGGGAACATTGATTTGTGTAGTCCCTAGAGGTGACTGATGTGGTGCTGATGTGGAGAGACAAATGGGGCAATCTGGGTTAAAAGTGGGAGGGGCTTAACATAAATGTGGAAAAGTGCTAGTAATAGGCTGGGGAAGGAGGAGAAGTGGGAGGGAAATGCAAGTTTACAGTGTGAGGGGTTTGAACACACTCCCTGAGGGGTAAAACTTGATACACAACCCTGTGGCAGTCAGTGGGTTAAGTGTGTACCTGATGGCTGTCTGTCCTGTGTTTTGCATGGCAAATGATGACAGTGAAGAAATAATTGAGCAATGAGGGCCTACCTTAACCCTTTGAGTGCCATTTTGTTCCTCAGTGGCTGTAGTACAGGTCCTGCTGAGACCACTGGGAGTCAGGGTGAGTGACTGTGTGTGTGTGTGTGTGTGTGTCAGCCATATTTATTTCTGGCTTTGTGTGTGTATGTGGTGCTGTGTGAGTGGGTCTTGTGTGTGTGTGAGTGGGGTGTGTGTGTGTGTCTGGTGCTGTGTGAGTGGGGCGTGTGTGTGTGTCTGGTGCTGTGTGAGTGGGGCATGTTTGTTTGTCTGTGGTGTAGGAGCAAGTGGCGGCCATATTGTTTTTTTCTGACTTTGATAGTGGTGGGCGGTCTGCATAGTGGGGGCGGGCCAACTCCCTGCATGACTGAATCACCCAGTAGGAGTAGTAACTCCTGCTTTATGGCTCCCCTGGGTGTGTTTTGGCAGGCACAAAGTCTTCTTTTATATATATATAGACTAAGGTCACACGGGGAATTATGCACTATGATGTGATAAAGGTGAAATACATGTTCCAATCCCTGTGTAATCCTATGGAGTCTAAGCACTAAGATCTCTCCAACTTGGAAAGGAGACTCAATAGGAACTAGAGAGTTTATATCAGTTTCTGAACATTGACACATTCAGTGAATAATGAATGAAGTGAACTTGGCTATGTGATACATATGGAAAGAATTGATAGTTTGAGCTGTAAAATATTGTTGTTCCCAAGTTTGAGAGCTGCTTTGTTTAAAAGACATTACAGCTCAATATAGCCTTCTTTTTAACACTTTGAGTTTACGCTTTGTTATGGCTTGTAGCGAGTGGAAATTTTGAGCCCTGATTGGGAACAATGTTTATTAACACAGCTGGAAGTGCCCTGCTGTGACACACTAATATCTATCTATCTATCTATCTATCTGTCTGTCTGTCTGTCTGTCTGTCTGGAAAGAATTGATAGTTTGAGCTGTAAAATATTGTTGTTCCCAAGTTTGAGAGCTGCTTTGTTTAAAAGACATTACAGCTCAATATAGCCTTCTTTTTAACACTCTGAGTTTATGCTTTGTTATGGCTTGTCCATCAGAGTGGGCACTGCTGTAAGTAATGGACCAGAGCTCAGCAACCCCATTGAATGGAATGGCTACAGTAAATGCTGCATTTTCTTTGAAACCGGAAATGTAAGTTTGCCTAGTAACTTTTCAGTTACACATCTCTCACCATTGGGAGCAGGCCTTAAAAGTTGAAGTCCTTTGCTAGTAGCCAGACCTGAAAAGTTACTCTCCACTGCAACACATAACATACCCACCAGGGCTGAATTTCTACTCGCCAGGTCTAAATTTTCACTCGCCATTGTCTAGTGACGAGTGGAAATTTTGAGCCCTGATTGGGAACAGTGTTTATTAACACGGCTGGAAATGCCCTGCTCTGACACACTAATATGTCTGTCTGTCTATCTGTCTGTCTGTCTGTCTGTCTATCTATCTATCTATCTATCTATCTATCTATCTATCTATCTCATATCTATCTATCTATCTATCTATCTATCTATCTATCTATCTGCCTGCCTATCTATCTATCTATCTATCTATCTATCTGTCTATCTATCTATCTATCTATCTCATATCTATCTATCTATCTATCTATCTATCTATCTATCTATCTGTCTGTCTGTCTGTCTGTCTGTCTGTCTGCCTGTCTGTCTGTCTGTCTCTGTCTATCTATCTATCTATCTATCTATCTATCTATCTATCTATCTATCACAGCTGCAACTATTGTCAATTCACTGCAGGATGAAGGCCTCCGCAGCAAGCCAAGCTGATAGTAAAGACCATAATCTGCAACGATGGAGCAGTGCAAATTGGCAGATAATTAAAGTGTTAGTAATGTCCAAAAATAATTTGTAGAGGGTAAAAAAATAATCACATTGCCACAAACCCCATCTCTCAAACCGCTATGATTTGAGAGATATTGGCTGTCAAAGTTCCCTCCTCCCTCCCCTTCTCTTGATGTCAGCTGTAAAGCTGACAGAAGGAGATCCCTGTAGGCCGACACAATGAGGCTCTTCAGCAGAGCCGAAATCCTGTTATTGCAAAATAATTATTAAATTGGAAAGGTCTACAACATGTGCTTGCAAACCAGACACACTTTGTAGACTTTTACAATGAAGTAATTATTTTACACTAACGTGATTTTGGCTCTGCTGCAGAGCCGCCGGCTGGTCCCCTGACTGGGATGTCCTGCTGTCAGCTAGACACTGATGTCAGGAGAAGGAGAGGGAAGGGAGAACTTTGATTGCGAATATCTCTCAAACCGTAAAGGTTTGAGAGATGGGGTTTGTGGGAATGGGATTATTTTTGTTTAT
This sequence comes from Rhinophrynus dorsalis, assembly GCA_037306005.1. Lineage (NCBI taxonomy): Eukaryota > Metazoa > Chordata > Amphibia > Anura > Rhinophrynidae > Rhinophrynus > Rhinophrynus dorsalis. The sequence continues at coordinate 22,704,079 of CM074723.1, forward strand.
CCTCTACAAGTCTATTAAAAATGATTTTTGGACTTTACTAACACTTTAACCTGCAGCATGTAGTGTTCTCTGGAGGTCTCCCATCCAGGGACTGACCATGCCAGAGTTTGCTGCACTTTGGTGCTTTTAGTCTATATATCTATAGATGGTAAAATCCATGTTAAAAATTGCACTCACTGTTCTTCTTATGGGTTAAAAATGTTCTGGTTTATTCCATCAACGTTTCAGCCCTGTCCTGGGACTTTATCGAGATAAAGCTCAATTCTTTTCTTGGATTTTGCTATTTTATCATTTCTTGGATTAGCACCCAAGCTAGAGACTTAAACATTAAAGTGAGTGCATAGATTGGGGAATTATATATCTACTAGTTTAAATGCCTGTGAATACGGGCCACAGTGCCACCCAGCAACCTCGGGTGGTGCCCGGAGCCGCTCTGCTCAATGCCTGTGCTGCAGTTATGAGCAGTACAGACTGCCCAAACGTGCCGCGGCTGATACGGAGCGGGGGGCTCTCAAGCGGTCCCAGGAAGGTATGCATAGAGAACTCCGGTCTGAATTCGGAGCTCCCTGCTGCATATCAGCTGCGACGCGTTTTGGCAGTCTGTACCTCTCATGACTGCGGAGCGGGCAGTCTCTACTGTGCATGACAGCTTCTGACATACATCCTAGCGAATTATTATATAGGAGGATATCTATCTATCTATCTATCTATCTATCTATCTATCTATCTATCTATCTATCGTATCACACACACACATATATGATTATGAATTTACCATATCTCATATATGGGTGTCTGCCAGAGGGTGTCCAATACCTAAATCTCACATAATTAATACTTTATAATTTGGGTTTTAACCAAATTACTCCATATACTTGGTCTTCAGCAACAAATTATTACTTACATAGAAAATGTTTGAGCGCATTACAGGCGGTTCTAGCATCCGAGGGGTTAGAAAAACAAAACTCAGATATTTCTCTTTATTTCAATTCTTAAAAAAATTGTCAAAAAGCCGTCCCAGGCAGAATGAGTTGACAGCATTGAATGTTATACACAAGGTGCATTCTCCTCACAGGGCTGCTGTTTTTAGAATCTGTGTTATTTTGGGACACCGTTAGGTGCTCTTGGCGAGGAACAGAAAATTGCTTTGGAGAGACAGAGGCGAGATTAAAGAAGCAATGGAGGCTGATTCAGTCAGTCATAAAATCGCACATCAGGGTATACCGCCACAGCGCCGAGCAGAAACTGCACATCAGCCTTGGATGGACAGGAGTTAACACTTTGAATGCCGGAGAGGTATTCAATGCATTGTGTTGCAATTCATTGTATACCTCTCTGGCTTTCAGAGGGTTAAAAGTGTGGTGTTTGTAACCCTTTCAAGACCAGAAACGAGCTATGCATTCCACAGCAGTCTGGTCCTCAAAAGGTTGAAAAGAATTTCCTTTGATTTGGTTTATTTCCAATTTAAAAATTGAATAATATTTGAGATCTGTTAAAGCAGAACTTTCACCCAAGTTAAAGTGCCCCCCAAATAATTATTCATTAAAGGGATAGTAATACCTCGTTTTAACTTTATTTTATTTTGTAGGCATTAAAAAAACATGAAGAACGATATAAGTCTTATCTCTCAAACCTTTATGGTTTAAGAGATATTCACAAGCAAAGTCTCCCCCCCGTTCAGCCAGATCAGAAGGGAGGTGCCCAGGTAGACTGCAGAGAGGGACAATCTTCAATTAAGATAAGGGAAAAACCTGAAAAACTTGTCAAGGGGGGAAGGGCTTTCATTGTTTTTATACAAATGAGATTGTCCCCTTCTGTTATCTGTCTGGTCTTACAACCAGATTCACATCTGAGAAGAGATGGCTTACACTAGGAAAAAGGGGCGGGAGGGGGAAACTTTGCTTGTGAATATCTCTTAAACCAAAAAGGTTTGAGATATAAGACTTATATCGTTCTTCATGTTTTTTTAATGCCTACAAAATAAAATAAAGATAAAATGAAGTATTACTATCCCTTTAAGCATATACATACCAATACTTGTATGATCCTGACTAAGTCCAGCATTACTGAGAAATCCATCTTGTTCGGAGACTGACAGGCAGGCATTAGTGCAGACATCTTGCCTCTTCGGCATCTGTGCTTCTGCTCTGTCCGTCCCAGTCTCCTCCGGTTTGGTGAGGAGGAGTTGCATTGTACCTTAAGGTACAGGAAGTGACTGACGGCACAGGTACACAGATGCCACTACAGCAAGAAGACTGCCTGTCAGTATCTGAACAAGATGGATTTCTCAGTAATGCTGGACTTATTGAGGATCATACAGTTATTGGTATGCATATCTCTGTATGAATAATTACTTGAGGGCACTTTAATCTGAGTGATAGTTCCGCTTTAGCTGTTTAGATGCTGGAATGGTCTCCATCAGGTTGAGGAATACTAACCAATGCTTATTTCTGGCATCTAAGGGGTATAGAGAGAAACAAGATTCAGATGTTAGAAGTCTGGGATTTATACAATTGCCAAAATAAAAATGTACAGTTAAATGCCGATTTTATATGACTTTTAGGCGATTTGACAGAGAGGAAATTTGGAATTTGCCCCAATGAATGGATCTTGTGAAAGACAGTGGTGAATATTTATTATACTGGAGTTATGCAGGAGTAAACCAACTGCACCATACAAATAAAAATTCCTAAACTCCCATGCACTTAAACAGAGCTTTTTAACCCCTTGAATGATAGCATTCAAGAGGTTAAAAGAACAGTTCAGTTTAATGGGAATTTTGGTTTCCTATGGTGCAATTGGTTTAGTCTGAAATAACTCTATTTTGCTTCTATAAATATGGGCCTCTGTCCTTTAATGATTTCTCAGTTTGTGATCTCAGTTCCTGGGAACTTCATCCTCTGAAGCCCCCAGAGCGGGTTCATGTGCCCCGAGCACGGGTTTGTAAATTACGTGATTTATGTCATAATGGGGATGGGGCTTAATCATGTGAACAGGGATTATTGTCATTTTGACAAACAGGGTGGGAAGGAGGAGAAGTGGGCGGGAAGTAGGAGGAACAGGGTGGGAAGGAGTAGTGGGCGGGAAGTGAGAGGAACAGGGTGGGAAGGAGGAGATGTGGGCAGGAAGTGGGAGGAACAGGGTGGGAAGGAGGAGATGTGGGCAGGAAGTGGGAGGAACAGGGTGGGGAAGAGGAGAAGTGGGCAGGAAGTGGGAGGAACAGGGTGGGAAAGAGGAGAGGTGGGCAGGAAGTCGGGGGAATAGGGTGGGAAAGAGAAGTGGGTGGGAAGTGGGAGGAACAGGGTGAGAAGGAGGAAAAGTGGGTGGAACAGGGTGGGAAGTATGAGGAATGGGGTGGGAAGGAGGAGAAGTGGGAGGAAAGTGGGAGGAACAGGGTGGGAAGGAGGAGAACTAGGAAGAATAGGGTGGGAAGGAGGAGAAGTGGGTGGGAAGTGGGCCGAACATGTGGGAAGGAGGAGAAGTGGGCAGGAGGTGGGAGGAACATGTGGGAAGGAGGAGAAGTGGGTGGGAAGTGGGCCGAACATGTGGGAAGGAGGAGAAGTGGGCAGGAGGTGGGAGGAACATGTGGGAAGGAGGAGAAGTGGGTGGAAAGTGGGCCGAACATGTGGGAAGGAGGAGAAGTGGGCAGGAAGTGGGAGGAACAGGGTGGAAAAGAGTAGTGGACGGGAAGTGGGAGGAACAGGGTGGAAAGGAGTAGTGGGCGGGAAGTGGGAGGAACAGGGTGGAAAGGAGTAGTGGGCGGGAAGTGGGAGGAACAGGGTGGAAAGGAGGAGAAACTAACCACTATCTCTGTCCCCAGAGACTTGGTAATTCAGTCTGAAAACCAGAGTTTCCTGAGAGAGTTCCCAGGAATGATCATACAGCAGGTACTTTTTTGGATTTGACCTCTGCTGCAGTCTGTAACTAAACATGGACATTTTATTACCTTGAGAATACTTATATGACCCTTTAGAATCATTGGGTGAGGCTGCCTGTAGTGCTAGCAGACCCAACCCATGATTGTCTGGATGATACCTGTCTAGGTAATTCTTTTCTAATATGTTAAGTGTCAAATTGCCTATACTTTTTCCATTTTTTTTTTATCTTCAACTATTGTTTTTTTACACTTTTATGTTGCTGATAACAAGCTCCCTTTATCTGCTTCCATGAAGCTTTCTGTCCGGGCCTATGAAAGCAGGTATAATGATACAGTGAAGAAAAGATACAATGTAAACAATATCTCATCCAGCACACACAACACCCAGTGCCGCAGGGATCTTGTTACTTTGTATCACTAACCCTGCCTTCACAGTCTCTGTCAAGGACATGAAAAACAAAAACTATAGGCAGCTTCAATATGAATTTGTAAAGTCAAAAATGAGGTTGATTGTCACTGTAAAGAGGCATTTTGGGGGGGGATCTAACCCACCAACAATTAATTCATAGGGATCATTAGGATTTTCTGCCCAGATTAAAGTACAGAGGGGTTATTATTAGAAAGTGTTAGGATCACTTTAAAAAATCCACCCACCAAAATAATTTCACGTTTTGTTAACGTGCAGAAAATCAGCAAGAGGTCAGATAATGAAAATAATTTACAGTTTTACCCTGCATAATAATTTACATTTTCAGTCCTCCCTTTTGATTATACTACTGACCAGCGTGGCAGCTATGTAATGACAGAGGTGTCTATAAGTATTCTGTGATACAGTGTATAATTTCCAAGTGATATATAATTTAATTCATGGCCTGTAATTTAGATACTTTATTATACTGTGTATATAGACACACAGGGCTCGATTCAATTCCCCTCCCATTGACAAAAAATATATTAAAAAAACCCTCCGGCATTTCTTCAAGCACGGTAAGCAGTTCAATTACCTAAGCTATGAAGAAAAAACGGATAAAACCCCCCAACTCGGGTGCTAATTTTGCAGGCATTTTCGCACACTGACACACAAGAAAACTCCTATATATGCTATTCATTGCCATGCGTTGGCAGTGTGACAATCTACACCCAATATTTTTTTTTGTGTGGGAGGGCACAGAGTCCCTTAACGCATTTCAAAAGGGCCAACCCAGGAATTGAACATGAAACAAAAAGGTTTAAAAATCCTACAGCCTAAGCCCAATATCAATACATCCAAAGCAATCCCAAAAATGTGTGAGATGTTAGTAGAATTAACCCTATGCGTGCCAGTAGGGTATAATTACTCCACTGGCACTCACAGGGTTAATCCGACTAAGTTAAATAAGCAGCCCCTGACAATAAACACTTAGGCCCGGATTTGTCAAACTGCGGAGAAGAGCAGCGTATGAAATACACCGCTCTTCACCGCGATCATTGATAGATACCTTCGGGTATTCATCACTAATTTTGCGTGTTTCCCTGCTTTGCGTAAATTGGTCAGTCATGGGGAAAACCCATGCGTACGCGAAAATGTGTATGCAGTGTTCGCTCCATGCATTCAAATAGGATTCGCTAGTGGATAAGTGGTGACCAGATACAAACCGAAAGTTGCTGAATGGGTGAACGGTTAATACACAGAGAAATCCTCTGATTTTCCTGCATATTAACCCTTTGGGTGCCGGAGTGGTATGGAACGCATTGATAAGTAATGCATTCCGTACCACTCTGGCACTCAAAGGGTTAATCCATTCTCACCTTGATGAATCCAGGCCTTACCAGTAATCCTGATGAGCACCCTGGTCAGCTAATGTCCATCTTATTCATTCTTCCTTCCTTCTGTTCTCTCTAATCTCCCTCCTTCTTTCTTCTTATCGTCTTCATTTTCTTTCCAATCTGTATGTAAAACCCCCCCCAAAAAAAAACTGTATGTCAAAAAAAAAACTGTATGTAAAAAAAAAAAACTGTATGTAAAAAAAAACCAAACAAAAAAAACTGTATGTAAAAAAAAAAAAACTGTATGTAAAAAAAAAACCAAACAAAAAAAACTGTATGTAAAAAATAAATAAAATGCCCGAAAGATATGCCTGAATTAGCTCTTTGAGTGCCGGTGCTCAAAGGGTTAAATGCATCTGGCATGTCTGTTCAAAATAATATGCTGCCATTCCGGGTACAATAAAGTTTAAGGCGGAGGATGATGGGAATTGTAGTCCTGAGCAGCTGGAGGGAGCGATGTTGCCCGCCAATGAGCTAGATATCGATTCCTCATAATATCTTAACGAGGCAATTACACGCCCGCCTGCAAAATAAGATTGTACACAGATATCAGTTAAATTACTCATTAGCTTTTGTGTAATCCTGTTGGCTCTCAGGGGAGAAGAGTATTTACTAGTCACACTGGTTGACATTGATTTTTTCTGCTTTTTTATTTACGTGTTAAATTTATGTCAGAATGAGGAGGAATCATGTTGGGGCTTATGAAAGCAACTTATCCTGTTGATGAGACATCTATCAGTCGATTATATGAATGAGTTTGTACATTTAAAGGAGAAGTAAGACCAGATATTCCTCAATATAAACCTCTCCCATAGAATAGCATAGAAACTGGAGAGTTTATCACATGGAGAAGTTATCTCCTCTTTATCACACCTTAGTACATCTCCCTTGTAGTCTATAACTAAAGCTGTCCCATAGAATAACATAGGAACTGGAGAGTTTATATCACTGGAGAAGTTATCTCCTCTTTATCACACCTTAGTACATCTCCCTTGTAGTCTATAACTAAAGCTCTCCCATAGAATAACATAGGAACTGGAGAGTTTATCTCACTGGAGAAGTTATCTCCTCTTTATCACACCTTAGTACATCTCCCCCTGTAGTCTATAACCAAAGATCTCCCATAGACTAACATAGGAACTGGAGAGCTTATCTGATTGGAGAAGTTATCTCCTCTTTATCACATCTTAGTGCATCCAGACAGTTCACCTGATGTAAAGACATTTTAATAGATATAGTAATTTATGGGTATTTAATATATCTGCCATTGGCTGGGTGACCCCTATTTCAGAGGGCCCCACCTTGTCTTTCCAGCAGTTTGTTTTTTTATAATGTGATGAGATGGTCAGGGAGGAGGGAGTCTGTTTGAGGAGGGGGGGTGCACAACACAGAAATGTGGCTGGTTTTTGGCTTTCTCACAGATAGGAAGGAAAGAATAGAAGGACTTCAACTAAACTTAAAATGATGCAACAGTTTGACCTACGACTCTTTAAACTGCTTTGGACAGTTATCCTATTGCATTCTATGGGATAGAGGGGAGTCACTGACTATAGTTCTCCATAGAATGTAATAGTGAAAGCTTCAGTACTTTGTAACAATTGAAACGGCTATAACTTTTGAAAGAATCCTCTCTCAGCAGTGGGTGTCGTCGTACTCAGAAAGAAAAGCCCAACTATATCAAGTATGTGTTCTTCCAATAAAACATTACTGATCCTTTAAACATCTGAGTTACAGAGGGGTATCCAACGCATTGCAATCCTTTGAATAGTCCTCTGACACTCAGAGGGTTAAAGGGATAGTAATGGTTATTTTTAACAAAGTTTAATAGTGTAGATATTGAAAATATAAATGCAATGACCTACCTCCCATCTCTCAAACATGTATAGTTTGAGAGATATAAGCTGCTAAAGTTCCCCCCTCCCGCCCCTTTCACGGACATCAGCTCTTTAGCTGACAGCATGAGATCCTGGTCCCGGGACCGGCTGCCGGCTCTTCAGCAGAGCCAAAATACAGCAATCTAAAAAAAGATATACTTCATTGGAAAGGTCTACAAACTGTGCCTGGTTTGCAAGTACACATTGTAGACCATTGCAATGAAGGATCTCTTTTTCTCTGTTGTCCAATACAGCTTACTGGTAACTGCTTACTGGTAACTTTGGGTAGGCGATCCACCCCTTTAAATAGGCAGGAACAATTCTAGAAGGGAATGCAGGGGGTGGAGCCTACCTTCCCTCCTTGACTGCAGCTAGCCAATCAGCTCCAGTAAGATTTGTTCCTTGGATGAAAATACAGGCAAGAGAACAGTTCTGCTATAGTTTTAGCTAATTTTTTTATTTTTCTGTTAGAAATGGAATACCACCACTAGGAGGATTACCATAACTGACAATAGCTCAGTATCCAGGTGCCTTTTGTGGGCCTTAAGCCCTGGGGGGAAAATCTTGGGTTCAAGTTCTTTCCCCAGGAGTTGCTCACTGAGGCTTCTTCTTGACACATGGTAATCTGAAGACAGAAGATCTGCAGGAAAGGTGAGCAACCCTTTGAGTGCTGCAGGTCCACATGTCCCACAGTGCCCCTCCGCACAGGGGTTTTCCTTTGGAGTTCCTACTGCACACTCCTGCACTCAGTGGGTTTATCTGTATATCTGTTGGGTGGTTTGGAGCAGGTTTCTGTGGTAACTTAACCCTTTATCTGCTGGTTTAGCATCTTTTGGGGAGGTTGTTGGCACTTTCCCTACTGGATTCAGTGTCACTACTGGGTCTAGTGACATGTTTTAGTGATGTTTATTGCAAATTTACTTTTCAGTTACAACTTTGCAATATTTGTGTGATGCCATTTCTCCATTCACTTCTATGGCACTGTACATATCTCTGCAATGGCTCATAGTAGCGACTTCAGAGATGGCTCATTTTGTTTATCTTCCCTTGCTCTATTATCCGGTTAATGTTTGGTGTGTGTTGGGGGGCTCAGGGGGCTTCGGGCACTGTTGGGGTACTTTTTCTGGGAAAACTACATTTCCCATGAGCGTTTTTTTCGCGCGCTTGTTTCTGATTGGCTCCCACCGCGGCAGCCATTTTGTGCTTTTCCTGAACGAGTATCCTACGCAGGGGTTGGACTCTCCTTCTCTTCTCTGCAAATTCTCAGGTCATTTATGCCCAGCATGTTCTGCTGTCCCTGAGTCTCCCCCAGGGACCTCCAGCCATGCATTAGAGCCAGTTTTGGGTGCAAGAGTTCAAGGCTGCTACTAGAGACCTCCGGTCTACATCACAACTTTTTCCATCCCAGTTACAGGGGTCTTCCACTCCTGGCAGACCCCTAATTCTATCAGATCTTCCCTGCCGAAACCGCAGGGAGTACCTGACGTATCAGATTCCTCTGAGGAGGAACTGTTGGTGGATCCGGACGTTGAGGAATGTTCTGCTGTGGGCTCCTCTCAGTTTTTTGGGGAGCCCTTTGAGGCTGAGCCTGATCCCTCGGCTGAGGGCCTGATCAGGGCCGTCTTAACCACCCTAAACATTCCCTTAGTTCAAAAGGTTTCTTCGTATCCCTCTGATGTATTTTAGGAGCCTAAAAGGCCCCATACTTGTTTTCCACCTAACCCCACTCTTGACCGCCTTGTGTCTGATGAGTGGAAGTCTCCAAGCTTTACCCCTTTTCTGAGGCAGTGCTTGCTCAATGGGCAAGCCCAAGGTGGATGCACCTGTTTCCAGGCTATCGACGTTTACTGCCTTGCCAGTTGCTGATGCATCCACTCTGAAAGACTGGAATGAGGCGAAACTTGAGGTCTCCCTCAAGTCCATTTTTGCCACTGCTGGTACTGCCCTGCGTCCAGCGTTTGCTGCAGCATGGGTGAACCGGGCCATTGCGGTCTGGACTGAACAGCTCACCCTTGCTGTTCGTCAGGGTACTCCTTCTTCAGATATGTTGCTGCTTCTTGCCAACATTTCTGAGGCAAAGCACTATGTTTCTGCTGCCTTGTTTGATGCCATCCATTTGGTGGCAAGAGTTTCCACCATGTCTGTGGTTGCCAGACAAGCTCTTTGGCTCAAGGTCTGCTCTGCTGACACTGCTTCTAAGAAAGCTTTGGTCTTGTTGCCTTTTCAAGGCACCTCTTTGTTTGGGCCAGATCTTAAGGATCTTATTAGAGAGTCCACAGGGGGCAAGAGTACCCTTCTGCCTATGGTCCCCAGGAAGAAGATGCCTATTAAGCGTAATTGGCTTTTTCGTTCCTTCCAGACTGAGACACGTCCAGGGAACCAGACGGTTCCCTCGGCTCCGCGTTCCTCATCCAAGCCCAAACAACAATGGAAGGCCAAGGTCTTCTCCAAGCCCAAGGCTTCCAAGCCTTCTTGGGCATGACTCACCAAACCCAGGTCCCCACTCAGCTGTGTGTGGCCGTCTGCGTCACTATCACAGTGTCTGGGAGGATTCAGTGGCGGACCCGTGGCTTTTGCAGGTGGTGTCAGAAGGGTACAGGATCCCTTTCATCTCTCTTCCTCTGTTTTGGTTTTTCCCCTCTCATACGCTCCAGGGCGTAGAGAAAGATGTCTGTTTGATGGGGCTATCCAGGCTTTTCTGGACAAGGATGTTCTGGCACCTGTTACTGTTCAGGACAGAAGTATGGGCTTTTACTCAAACCTCTTTGTGGTCTCAAAGAAGGACGGCATCTGTCATCCCATTTTGGATTTGAAGGATCTCAGTTCCTTTGTGCTCAAGACTCATTATCACCAGGAGTCCCTAAGGATGGTCATTGCTGCTATGTCTATGAATTTCTTGCCTCTGTGGATCTTCAGGACGCGTATCGCCATTCATCCAGAGAGCTGGCAGTATCTCAGATTTGCCTGCGACCAAGGGTACTTTAAGTTTTCTGCTCTTCCCTTTGGTCTGACTACAGCTCCTCAAGTCTTCAATTGTGCCCTGGGAGCCTTAGTATCTGTCCTCCATTGGGATGGCATCAGAGTTACTCCATACATGGACGACCTGCTTCTGAAAGCCCCTTCTGTGGAACTTCTTCATCAGCAAGTTCAGGACTGCATTCATGCACAGACCCATCACCGGTGGATCCTCAACATGGACAAGTCGGATCTTGTCCCATCCCAGCATCTGGTCTTCCTGGGCCTTCTCTTCGACACTCAGCAGATCATGGTGTTTCTCACGGACGAGGTGGCTCACCAGATCACCCACAGGGTCTCCGATGTTCTGGCTCATGATCCAGTTCCAGCCAAGAAGCTGTCCTCTCTAGTGGGGCAGTTCATTTCCACCATAGAAACGGTCCCGTTTGCATTGGCTCACACCAGGGAACTCCAGAGGTTTGTGATCCAGGCATGCAGGGGTCAGCCGGACCTTCTGTAGACGTCAGTGTCCCTCCCTCTTCATGTGTGACTGAGTTTGTCGTGGTGGCTCAACCTCTCCAATCTGCTGAAGGGCAAGTCCTTCCTGGTATTCTACTGGACCACTGTGGCAACGGATGCCAGCCTCTCTGGCTGAGGAGCAGTCCTGGGTCACCTGAGTTCTCAAGGTCGGTGGTCTCCTGAGGAATCTCTCCTTCCCATCAACGTGTTGGAGCTTCGGGCGATATTTCATGCCCTTCGCCACTGGACTCGCCAGCTGGAGGACTGCCCAGTCCGGCCCAGTCTGACAATGTCACAGCAGTGGCCTACATCAACAAGCAGGGCTGAACAAGAAGTCTTGCCGTTTGGTTAGAGGTCAAGACTATTTTGTCCTTGGCAGAAGAACATGTTCCTGCTATATCCGCAGTGCACATTCCCGGCATAGACAATGTCATGGCATTCTTCCTCAGTCGGCACATGGTGGGCAGCGGAGAGGAGGAACTGCACTCAGAGGTGTTCTCCCTCATTGTTCAGAAGTGGGGTCTTCCTTGCATCGACCTGATGGTGACACCTTTTCAAAGCACTACCATGTTGATGTGCTGGCATCGGCTGACGCCAGCTTTGGGAGGAAAATCCTGGAGGCAGTTTTGCCTGTCTAGGATCTTCTTCGTTTCTTTGGTGCTTCCTTCACTTTTGAGCCCTGTTGGCTCTAGTTCAGTGTGCTGTGTTACAGTTCCTCGGGTGTTGTTAACCCTCTTCAGTGTCCATTGACACTTCATTTGTTTTTGTTGGGCTACCTCTGATCTGATGGTTCATATATGCTCTGGTGACTTTGGGGGCCTGGCGCCAGGTCCTTGCCTTACTTCCCGCCTCTGGGAAACTCAATGTTTGGACATCCCAAAGTTACCAGTAACCTGTATTGGACGACAGAGAAAAGAGGATTTTAGTCTTACCTTTTCCATCCTTTTCTCTTAGTCCATACAGGATACTGGTCTTCCACCCTGTCAAGGGACCATGCTTGGCTCTCCTGTGGCAGACCGTGGGGGTCCTTCGGGGTCATGCACACAGGAGTCCTCTTCCCCTTCTACTATCTAGTTAATAGTTAGTGTCTCAAATCTTACTGTAGCTGATTGACTAGCTGCAGCCAAGGAGGGAAGGTAGGCTCCACCCCCTGCATTCACTTCTAGAAGTGTTCCTGCCTACTTAAAGGGGCGTATTGCCTACCCAAAGTTACCAGTAATCAAAGCTACCAGTAACCTGTATGGACTAAGATAGAAGGATTTAACAGGTAAGACTCAAATCCTCTTTTAGATAACGCTATTTCGGCTCTGTTGAAGAGCCGCCAGATGGTCCCAGGACCAGGATCCCTTTCTGTCAGCTAGAGCGCTGACGTCAGTGAAAGGGGGCGGGAGGGGGAAATTTAGCAGCTTATAGCTCTCAAACTATACATGTTTGAGAGATGGGAGGTAGGTCATTGCATTTATATTTTTAATATCTACACTATTAAACTTTGTTAAAAATAATCCTTACTATCCTTTTAACCCTTTGAGTGCCGGAAGGGTACGCAACGCATTGCTTTGCAATGCGTTGATGCGTTAAAGTGAACTGTGATCGGATGTGCGTAAAAAGAAGGACCGGATCAATTCTGTTGTAAAAGAAGTGAGCCATAGAGACAATGCATTGGAGACTTCTACTTCTATGGCATGCAAGGGGTTAAAAGCCTCATTTATTCTTCCACTGTCATGCAGTTAGTTCACCCCCAGAATTGCTTCATGTCGGCCTTTATATATCTGCCTTTAAGTCAGCGGGTCTTGGCTCCGGTCCTTGGGGAACCCCAACAAAATAACCCTCATTGACCTTTTGTATTCCAGAGGGCCATGCACCCCTCTGGCACTCAAAGGGTTAAGCACTGGTAAATCAATCACAGTGACGGAGACACTGATTACTCACCAGGGAACCAGCAGGGAGATCCTGAAAACATGTTTGTGTGCACCGAGAATGACCAATTAGAAACTCTGTTCTATGGGACTTTAAAGAGGAACTACCACCCCAACATCATGTAGTCTCAATCAATGTGTCTTCTGTTGTTAATTTGCGCTGTCTATTTAGTGACAGGCCCAGGGAGAGTTGGCGCATGCTCAGTAGAAGAATTTCGGCAAGATGGCTGCAGTCTGCTTCTTCTCTTCGCTGAGATAACACGTCAGATTTAAGAACATAGACTTAAAGGGATAGTAAACCCCCCCCAACAACTTGATGCAAAAATACAGCAAGCATACAAACATACTGAACGCACTTAGTCCCATCTCTCAAAACGTTATGGTGTGAGAGATGTAAGGCAAGACAGTCCTCCGGTCCCTCCCCCTTCTGCCTGACGAGCTGTAAAGCTGTGAGAGGCAGAATCCGGTCGGCCGACTTTCTGCGGTTCTGCAGGAGTTCTGACATCTAGATATCTCCGTATAATTACTTCATAGGAATGGTCTACAACATGTGCTTGCAAGCCAGGGACACGTTTTAGACCATACCCATGAAGTAATAATACGGAGATATCTAGATGACAGCGCTCCTGCAGAGCCGTCGTCTGGTGCTGGAAGCCGGATCTCATGACGTCCGCTATACAGCGGACGTATGAGAAGGGGGAGGGAGCGGAGGTCTGTCTTTCCTTACATCTCTCAAACCATAACGGTTTGAGAGATGGGACTAAGTGCGTTCATTATGTTTGTATGCTTGCTGTATTTTTGCGTCACGTTGTTGGGGGGGTTACTATCCCTTTAACTCTGGAATGTTTTGACTTGAAATCCAGGTTTAATTAGGGAATATCTACCTTACTTGGTTTTATTGTACAAGCGTGACAGTTCTGCTTTAATAAAAATCGGTGCAATTGCAGTGCTAGTCAGCTTCACCTTAAGGGGCAAATGAAAATGCCCAATGATTTTAACCCCTAGAATGCTAGAGAGGTGTCCAAGGCATTGCAGAGCGATGGGATAGAGAGAGGCCAATTTGCAGTTGGTGCAGTTGATATGCTCCATAATTGATATTCATTCACTTTATGGATAAGAACAAAGCAGCAATTAATGGAGAACTAACACTTGTTAAAGGGGAACTATCTCCCCAACTAAAGTCCACCCCACCTAATTAGGCATCTAACGATAAGCCTAAAGGGATAGTAAAGTCCCCCAAAAAGTATAGCCCAAATGATAGGTACAATAAAAAAAATATGCAGTGCCCTAATTCCTATCTCTCAAACCTCTATGGTTTGAGAGATATAAGAAAATAAAGGTCTCTGCTCCCTCCCCCTGTCTGCCTGACGAGCTGTAAAGCTGTCAGAGGCACAATCAAACACGGCTCTTCAGGAGAGATATCTAACTATGATTACTTCATCGGAATGGTCTACAACGTGTGTTTACAAACCAGGCACACATTGTAGACCATTCAGATGAAGTAATTATAGTTAGATATCTTGATGACAGCGCTCCTGAAGAGCCACCTTCAGGTTCTGGAAGCAGGATCTCATGCCGTCAGCTATACAGCTGATGCATGAGAAGGGGGAGGGAGTGGAGGTCTTTATTTTCTTATATCTCTCAAACCAGAACGGTTTGAGAGATAGGAATTAGGGCATTACGTGTTTTTTTTTTATTATGCTGGTCCGGCACTTAAGGACCAGTGACGGTCCTGGTACGTCACGTACTATTACTCACTGTGCTCCTGCAGGAGCGCGGTGAGTAATACCGGGGACTGAATTTGATCGCTCCAAGACCGGAGCGATCTCTTTCAGTCCCTCAGTTCGGTGTGCCACCCCACGTGATCAGTCACGTGAGGCGGCACGCCGAAATTCCCTATCGGGTCCTTAAAGGACCACTCACCCCGCGACCGCTGGTCGTTAAGGATTTAACAATCAAACTGTTATGTAGAATAAAGACAGAGTTAGTCGGAAACCCTACTTCAGCCGACACTGACGAACAAGCAACAGCGCAGACATCTTTGCTTACAGACATCTGTGCGCCGTCAGTCCTGGCCTCCCATAGGAGGCATTGCATGGTACCTTAAGGTACCGGAAGGGACTGATGGTGCAGGTGCCTCTAGAGTGCTGTTGCCTGGCCGTCAGTGTCGGCTGAGGAAGGATTTCTGACTAACGCGTCTTTATTCTACAGAACAGTTTGATTGTTAAGCTTATCGCTAGATGCCTAATTAGGTGGGGAGGACTTTAGTTGGGGTGATAGTTCCCCTTTAATAATACTCCCCATACACACACACACACTTACCTTACAATGCACAGAAAATCCTAATGACCACTATGAACTTTCGACGTGCCTTGGTTCAAGAGATAATCTCCTCAATCAGTCCCGGAGGCGGACATGACAGTTGCTAGTAGGACCACAGGAAAAAGGCTCTGCCCCCTGCACATGGTAATCATAACCCTTTGAGTGCCAGAAAGGTATGCAACGCATTGCTTTGCAGTGTGTTGCATACCCCTCTGGCACTCAAAGGGTTAAGGACCCGAGGAGTGTGCAGTGCATTGTTTCACAATCATTGTGCACCCCTTTGGTCTGTAAAGAGTTAATTATAATCATGCCTACTTAACCCTTTGAGTGCCAGAGGGGTACGCAACGCATTGCTCTGCAATGCGTTGCATACCCCTCTGGCACTCGAAGGGTTAATACAAAATTACAGTGGCTCTCATGTCCTCCTCCATGGACGATACATCCAGGACTGTTTGAAGATGTGATCTCTTGAACCAAGGCACAAATGTAAAATTCGTAAGGGCCATTAGGATTTTTACGACAATAGTAAGGTAAGTATGAGTCGGAGGGGTTATTATTAGGTGGCATTAGTTATTCTTTTAAACGGTTTCTGCTCTAAAGAGCTTACATTCCAATCCCTGATGCCTGAAATCAGGCATCCAGTTTACTTTCCTGTTACTTTTATATCTGATACCTTCTGAATTTAATAACGGATTCCTTTATTTATTATCCTATACGGCAGTTTTATTTCATTTATTTTTTTTGTGCCGGATCGACGGACTGGAGGCTGCGTAGACCAACGTGGTGATTGAGCGTTTCAGGAATACAGTAGAAAACAATCTGCCCAAACGGAATGAAATGTCGCACAAGTGAAATGTATTTTTTGCAGAGTCTAATTTCCTTGGCTGAGACAAATTATGTATATCAGATCACTTAATGTCCTACAGCCTGCTGCACCGTTCTAGTCACGAAGCATCTTCTGCGTGTTAACAGTTTATTAGGTAAGCCGTGCATTAGTCACACCCAATAAGTACATGTCTAGTACGTTATTCAACATTTGCCCAATTGGGTAAGTTTGATGAGAGACACATGGCATGCTACGGGTGACCCCGACATATGAAAACCTTGGAGACTATCTCAATGAGTCATTTTTCCCTATGTCCATGGGGTTGAGAGCGTTATTATGTTGTAGTCACACAGTCACTTCTAGAAAATTGAACAGTTAAAAATAGAATTTTATCTGTGATGACACCAATAACACTAGCTTTACTCTAGGAGCCTGCCAGGTATTAACTGGGCTCGCCAATGGAGTAGATTAACCTGACAAATATGGGAACATTAATCCTATATTGGACAATAGATACTTGTTTTTCTGATGAACACAGAGGCACATAAGCATTTTGACGTCATTGCCAGCTGAATCGTAATGAATTCAACAAAGCAGGAGTGGACAGCCTGAGTTGTAGTTCAAGAACAGCTCAGGAGCCACAGTTTGGCAAAACCTGAAATATTTTTTTTTTATTTAGAAAAATGTTTTACCAGGAAAAATACACTGAGATTTCACTCGTTTTCAAGTATATCCTGATATATTTTGCAGGGAATTGCAAATCAGAATCCACAATTTCAGCCACATACATAATGTTGTTATGTACATTTAAAGGGATAGTAATGTTTCAAAACATTCAAAAACCTCTCCAATTAAACTTCATTGTATTTAGGCCTTGGAGATTGTTATTTCAGTACTGTCAGAGTTCTAGTTCAAGTAATTGAATGATAAAGTTTCCCCCTCCCACCCCTTTTACCTAGTGTAAGCCTCCTCCCACCAGACA
This sequence comes from Rhinophrynus dorsalis, assembly GCA_037306005.1. Taxonomy (NCBI): domain Eukaryota; kingdom Metazoa; phylum Chordata; class Amphibia; order Anura; family Rhinophrynidae; genus Rhinophrynus; species Rhinophrynus dorsalis. The sequence continues at coordinate 22,721,156 of CM074723.1, forward strand.
GCTCACAGCAAGGGACAATCTTCTTACAGTGAGAACAATGAATACTCTGCCCCACTTGACAGGTTTTTCCTTTATTCTCACTGAAGATTGTCCCTCTCTGTGATCCATCCAGACAGTCTTGCTGCTCTGTGGTGAGCAGTGTTACATCAGTAAAAGGGACGGGAAGGGGATACTTTATCATTCAATTACTCTTGAACTACAACTCTGGCAGTATTGAAATAACACTCTCCATGGCCCAAATACTATGAAGATTAATTGGAGCTGCTTTTATTTTGAAACATTACTATCCCTTTAACATAGATCTGCCTTTGCGATTTAAATATGGCAGTGATACCGTGATCGGTATATATGTGATATAGTTCTACAACTCTATGGTTTCTCTACAGAACCCTTTCACAATCACAGCCCTCATTTTGTACATTTTATAATTATAACAAAAGAATTTACAAATCTGCAGGAGTGGTTAATTTTCTGCACATTCAAGTTAGCTTGTGAAACATGCAACTATACTTAGTGGTATGTACAAGCACATGTTATGACCATAGCATCGTACACAGCCTACCATCATTAAGAGTTTAGTATATGTTGCATTAAAATATGCATAGAGAAAGTAACACCCAGAAAAGCCCACACACTCCCACTTTTCCTTTGGTGCAAGTAACATAATGTAGGAAATTGTGGCGTAGTAAATAGGCATTAATATCTCTACTTCACAATAATACAGAACAGCCATTGAGCTTTGGACAATTCCTTGATTGCCTCCGTCCCATGCAGCTGAGCTGGCACTTTTCCGGATCTGCAGAACTGTGCATGGCTTTTATTGAGTTTTTTTTTATCTTTAGATTGAATTATCTTAGTTGCAGATGTTTCTTATTAATTATGGTTATTCAATAAGCATCAGACAGATGGAATATTTTAAACAAATTAATTGTTTCAAAGAGGGGATTGGCTTGTATTATCTGGATTAAAGACGTTCCTTTTAATTTCATTCTCAGAGCAATTTGCTGTCCCAGTAATAAGGCAGAGCTGGGTATAAACTGGTGCTTTATACAGAAAGGGTTATAGTGAGAATTGTGTATTGAATTGGTTCTCAACATTTTTAACAATTTTATTCTTAATATTTAAGGCAGAATTCCAGAATCTTAATACCATAGTGGATGGATGAAAATTTTCCATATTCCTTTTGATTTAAATAGCCCTTTTTAACCCCTTGAATGCTAGAAAGGTCTTTGAAAGTGTCCATTCTCCCCATTGCTTCATACTGTGTTGGAGATCTCTGCGGCATCAAAGAGGTTAACCCTTTAAGGACCAAAGCACCGCACAACACATTGCAACACCAGTGCTTTACTTTGCAAAGGAATGAACAGTGTGTCTCTCTCTGGTCAAAGTGTTAACTTTTTGAGTGCCAGAGTGGTATTCAATGCATTGCTTTTGCAACGCGATGGATATTCCTTTGGCATGCAAAGGGTTAAAGTAGTTATATTTATTCTGAGAAGGAAACCCCATAATGTAGGGTTTTTTCTTTGGAGTAAAGCAAGAGGACTCCCCCTACTGGGAGATGTGTTGTTTCAAGGTTATTGCAGTCCATACTTGTTTTTGAATATTAGACCTGGGACTTTGCAGTTGCATTTGGACTCAAATTTCTGAGAACGATGGGAGCTGTAGTCCAACAACAGCAGGGTACCTATAACGTGCTGTCCTTGGGGTGAGGGATATGGATCTTTGAGAGTGGTGTCTGGGTCTAGTTTGTAGTTCAGCTGAGCTTGATGGGATTTGTAGTCCAGAAATTGCTGGAGAACCACAGGTTGGGCAAAGCAATTGCTTTGCAGGGGACAAATAAAAAATCATGTTGGTTGAAATGAGGCTTTTAACCCTTTGAATGCTACAGCAGAGATCGGCCAACACATTAGTGAAAGGATCCATTTAGACAAATAGGAATCGGTGCAGGTCGTTGCTCTGCAATTTATTCCTTATTCTTTGTGTGTACGGCTTTAATTGCTGTGAGCTCCTGGAGGCAATAGTTGTGGTTGAATGGTGCTCAAGATCATGCTTATAGGGGCACTAACTCCTCATTAGTAATAACCTCCACTTATTTTAATATGGCCAGAAAATCCTAATAGCCCCTATGAATGTTGACCTTACACCTTGGCTCAAGAGATAACATTTCCAGCTAGCCCTGGATGTCATGTTCATGGAGGTGGACATGACAGTTGCTGGCATTTTTAATTCAAACTAAATATGGCAGAATGCATGAGCCTACTTAACCCTTTAACCCCTTAACAACCACCCAATCCACTTGAGGGTGGCTGTTAAGGACATCTTTTTTCCTTGTTTTGGTGCAATGAATTCTGGGATGGCAGATCGGCATGCAGCCGCAATACCATCCCAGAATTCCATGACGTGCCAAGACCGTCACCGGTCCTTAACGTACCAGGACCGTCACCAGTCCTTAACATGCCAGGACCGTCACCGGTCCTTAACGTACCAGGACCGTCACCGGTCCTTAACGTATAGACCGGCATGACCGTTCTTGCACATCCCTCTGGCTCTTAAAGGATTAAGATTACCCCATGCAGTGAACAGTGGTGCTGCGGTTTTGCCAGCAACTGTCGGACATGACATCCTGGACTGATTTGATCAAAGGCTAAAATCCTAGGGCTATTAGGAATTTCTGGTCCTAGTAAGGCAAGTGGGGAATTATTGTTGGGAGTTGTTCTTCTTAAAGAGCTGTCGATCTTCACTGAGTAAATAATGATCCACAGTGGGACCGGACAGTCCTGGTTCAGTTAATTACGGACGAGTAGAAGTTGGTCTGTAATGGCCATTCCCATCAGTTTCTCATAAAGGCTGCTGTCATCACAACATCTACAGAATTAGACCCTTATTTTCACAGAAGGGACATTTGCTTTTAAAGACACCAAACTCATTTTTGTGCTATTTTGTCACATAAAGAATCGTTCTGAAATGATTTGGCAAAATACAACAAATTAGGCCGTACTACTGAATAGGAGGGACTCTGGTGAATGAGAACCGAGGGTTATAGTTTGAGATTAAAGGGACAGTAATGTTTCTACATAAAGTAAGCTTCAATTATGCATCATAAATTTTCTACTATGCAGAGCTTTATTACAATACTGTTCACTGTCTAGTTCATGTCTAATTATATCACAAAATGCCCCCCTCAGCCCCTTTTTGAATATTTTAACCCTTTGAGTGCCAGAGAGTTACGCAATGCATTGCAAAGCAAGAGTTGCGTACCCCTCTGGCATTCAATGGGTTAAGCCGCCTCCTCTCCAATCTGAAATCCGGTCATCGGCTCAAACAGATCGCAGAGAGGGACAATCTTCTTGCTATCAATATAAGGAAAACCCTGCCCCACCCTTGACAAATGAGGGCAGTTTTTTCCTAATGCTCACAGAAGATTGTCCCTTGTCGCGCTCTATCCAGACTGGCTTGCTGCTCTGAGTATAGGCAGCGTTACGTGAGAAGAGGACACTTTATAATATAATCAGACATGAACTAGACGGTGTACAGTATTGTAATAACGCTCTGCATGGTAGAAAATCTATGATGCATGATCGAAGCTTACTTTATGTAACAACATTACTATCCCTTTAAGTAATAGATGTTTCTGTAAAGATTTGGATGAATACCAGAAAACGTGATAGAAATAATTGTTGAGGCAGATGTGCTAAGAAAAACCTGGGGGATTCTGCTACAAACCAACTGTGATATAGGGAATACTATAATCCCCACTGATTTAAATTGGGCTTTTGCAATGAGTTGGAGACCTATCAAGCTTTCAATGACCTTAAAAAACCCCTGTTAATTCAGTAGGAATATTGGACATTTTTATTTGTCCTCTATGGTACAGCTGGTTTTCCCCAGAATTAATTCAGTTCAAATTAGTACATTAGACTTAACTCTGAGAGTGCTAGATAGATAAACACATTGGTTTGGATTCCTCTCTGAGACTCAACGTGTTTTTAATGTGATGTAACATAGTTGACGTGGCTGAAAAAAGACATGCATCCATCAAGTCCAGCCCATACCAAAAACACCCCTGCTGATCTAGAGGAAGGCAAAAACAAACAGACCCTTAAGCCATTTCCAATTTAGCCCCAAGTGGGTAAAAAAATTCCTTCCTGACTCCAAATGGCAGTCAGATATTTCCCTGGATCATCAACCTATCTGCATTGAAGCCAACTGTCATAATTCTCAATATGGTTCTTTGCTAGATACCAAACAGTTTCTAGAATTCACTCAGATAATGATCCATTTTGGGTCACCTACCTAAAGACATGAGTTCTCAGTGGCATTCGTGAGTGAAGATGACAATATTTGTAGGATTTGGTCAAATAACCATTTAAGGGCCCTTTAAGAAGTCCTTTAAAGGGTTACTGAACCCTTATCTGAGTCGCTGGCCAAAAACCAGTGCTGGATTTCTCAGTGGTAGTGATGTGGGCAGATGGCAACCAGTGCTTGTGGAATTCAGACACAAAATGTATCTTTCTTTGGACAACCTACCAAAAACTGTGATATACATTCTACGTGAGATTGATGCCTTAAGACAATAAACAATATATGTAGAACTTGGTCACCCTCATTTGTGTCACTGATCAAAAAACAGGGTTGGGGAAAGGTGTCAACCAATGTTTGGAAAATGATTCTAGATAATGAACCCTTTGTTGGGTCACCTATCAACAAACATGATTGAATTTCAGAGTAGGACTAATGAGGTAAAACAAACCATGGTTCTAAAATTTGGTTAGTTAATAGACCCTTCTATGGGTTACCAACCAAGAAACCTGATTGAATTTCTGAGTGGGAGTGACCGGGAAAGTTTCCAACAGATAAGAGTCAGAGGTGGGTCTGCTTGATCCTTGTTGCAGGGGATGAGGTGTTTTTAGTCTATAAACATGGAGCTTACTCTCCAGTAAATCAGGGTTACAATCATACCTTAAAGGAGCAGTAAACTTTTTTATTGAAAAAATATAATTTTTATTTCCTATTGAGTAAAATAAGGGTACTCCCACTGCCGAGAGATTTATAATTCCAGAGTTATTACAGTTTAAACCCATTTTTTTTTACATTAGCAGTGCCCGCTAGTGGTCAAATTCTAATTAGTTTTCCTGTTAGATTCTAATGGAGAGGAAAGTCAGAAAAGTCAAAGACAGACAGTTTTCCATAGAATGTGATGGAAACTGCTGAGTCGCTTCCTGTCAGAACTATCAGGAAGTTAACACAGTAAATTCACTTCCTGTCAGTTAGAACTATCAGGAAGTAAACATAGTAAATTCACTTCCTGATTATTTAAACTGCTATAAATTTTGAATAAAACATCTGACAGTGATGGGAATGACCTTGTTTTATTCAGCAGGAAAAGTTCTATAAAATATGTGTTTTCATAAAAAAAAGTTTACTGCTCCTTTAACCACATGCAGACTTTGTGGACTTAACTCTACTGCATCTGTGGACTAGAAAGATATTAGCCTTAGGGAAACTAGTGTATGTGGTACTCCATTGTATAATCCTGCCAGATATCTTAGTACCTTTATAAATAAATACAAATCTTTTGGCTTGTGCTTGAAATTCATCTGATTGTGTGTTACGGCACCATGCAAGGGGATAAGATATAATCTGAACCCATAAATATAATGTCCCAGATCCATTGATTATGGATAAACCAAAGATCTGTAAAGCCGTGTTTAACATGAAATACGCCTCAGAGTGCAGGACTATTAAAAAACAAAAATGTCCCACTGGGGTGATTCTACTTTGCAAAAAAATAATTCTGGTTCCACCTTTACTGCAACTGAGAAAACTCATCATTTCTGTGCTCCCATTCAGAATGTAACATAATAGTGCAATTTACCAGCTAATACATTTCCCGTTTTGTGTATTCTCATTACCACATGGTTATTAACCCAGCAGGAGGCCTAAAGTGAAAATATTTCTTGTTATAAGAACCATGGAAACAAATGCAATTCATGAACTCTTTCCTGACCTGGCCCATGAATTATACATCTCATCTAAAAATAGGTTAAGCTTGCATTTTGTTTTGCTTCTGTTGACTCTAGAATCTTGAGCTTGCATAAAATCAATAAAACAAAGAAACGACACTGAGGAAAACCTCCACTAAAGTGCAGTATAGACAGAAATAGTCCAAATGCCTCATACCTCACATTTGTACTTACTAGACTGCAACATGGAACTGGCTTTCAGGATGTTCCTGAGGAAGTGTTGTAGTCTCTGATTAGCTAAAGGAATCAATTAGCCAGAATTGCAGGACTTCACCCCAAAACCCCATCATCCTAAGGGTTGAAGCCTAACTGTTTGAAAGCCCACAAGGAAGTAAATGGGAATACTTGATATAAATAGAAAGGAGAGACCAGGTGTAGTCAGACAAAGCAAAAGTCTTAATGCCAAAGAGTTGAGATTTTACTTTGTCATGCTAAACACTATTCTTACCCATAATTGAAGAGCAGGTATAGTCAAACACAGCAGAGGAGATTAGACCTAGTCAGTTGTAACCAGAAGTTTAAACCATCAATAGTCAAAAAGAACAGTGGTCTCATTACCCTGGTTCAGAGATTAGATTTACTCAAGCTGAGCAGGAGTTGTATGGTTCAGAGATTAGACTTTCTCAAGCTGAGCAGGAGCCGTATTAACAGGGAACTGAGATTAGATGTACTTAGGCTATGCAGGAGTCTTAACCATAACTGAAGAGCAGAGATAGTCAAATGGAGCAGTGAGGAAAGTAGTCGTATTCAAGATCAAGCCAGGATGGGTGCACAGAAGACAATCAGGAGCACCAGGCATGGAATGTTACATCACTGGAGTGTAAGGCTGAATAATCTGGCAACAGGAAATGCGCAGAACTGGTTTATAAAGGAAGTCAGTATGAAACCAGAAGGTTTTTGGAAGATGCTAGACTACAGAATATCCTAGGGTTAATCAGTAATAACGTTACACTGACAACAGAAGCTGTCCAGCATTCAAGTAAGGAGAGCTGATATGCTTGCAGTTCTAGGTATAAATCCTGATAGGAAGTGACTGTGTGATAGCATAGTGGATAAGGGTTTGTTTTATGCCTAAAAACCTATGTATTTGAGCTATTTTGCCATTGTGCAGACATGGTGTAGTATATAATAAAATACTTCTAGCTGTTAACGCATTGAAAGGCTCATAGAAATAGATTATGGAGGGGTAGATGGTGCTCTATTGATCACTTATTTCAGATTTGCCTCATTGTAATGAGTACATATGTATTATGGACTGTTTTCTTCATGTAGAAGCAGTGATGACCTTTTCTTTTGGGGACTTAAACACTGGAATTTAACCCTTTGTGTGCCAGAGAGGTAACACGTTGCATATCTCTCTGCCGCTCAAAGGGTTAAGAGGCTATTCTTCCAGTGTAGGGATATAAATACGTACCTATGCGCTGGGATGTAAGTTAATCGTTTTATATTCACGGCTTGATTTTTGGACGAGGAGAAGCAACATCTCTTAAAGGGGAACTATCACCTGTTTACATGTTGCTCCCATATGAAAATGGAAGCAAAGAAAATAATAAGTCATATAATGTTTTATTTAATTGCTCTGTATTTAAAAAAAAAAAATGACTTAATACATCCTGCTTACAGCATGCCTGCAGCACGGCAGCACCACTTTTGGGAATGTATGCCCGCCCGCCACCTCCCCCTTTTCTTCCAGCAGTTTGCCTAAACAGCTGCCTGTAGGCAGAATCAACATGAAGGAGCAAGCCGAGCAATGAATACAGAGTAAACAGCAAAGTCCTGTACTGATAAGCACAGGGAGCTGCTTTTACTTTATTTTAATTGCCCGGCTTGCTTCTTCATGTCGCTGCTGCCTGTTTAGATAAACTACTGGAGGAAAAGGGGACGGCAAATGACAGGGAGAGCACTGCTCGTCATCTTAGATGGAGGAAAGACGACTGCGCTCTCCCTCGTCTCGGGTCAACATTTGGCTTACAGTTTCACCTACAGTGAAATACTATAGTAGGTGAATCTGGCCTCTTTAGAAGCAATTGATTTGACTTTTTTTTTGTATTTGGTGACAGTTCCATTTTAATAATAACCCTCCAATTACTTTACGATGGCAAGAAAATCCTAATGTCCCCTATTATCTTTGCACATAACCTCATCAGTTGGTCCTGGATGTCATATCCATGGAGGAAGACATTAGAGATGCTGTCAGTTTTGTTTTTTTTTTAACTGAAAAAAAACACTAGAAAACTAGATTTCTAAAAAAAATGGCTAAAAAAACCAAATAAGTGATTCTGAAAGCGTTTGCTAAATCTCCAAAGTTGTATTCGGGTGACAGGTCCCCTTTAACCACAAGTAGATCAATCACAGTGACTGATCCACTGATTATCCAGCTGTGATCCAGCATGGATTTGATGAAAGACTGACCTGCTGCTGTATCCTCAGGACTCACAGTGAGTCTCCACTACTGAGAGAAGGAAAATGCTCTACACTTGTCTTCATTCTTCCCTCTTTACATTACTTCATTTTCATTCTGAACTTGAGTCTCAGAATTCCTTGTACAGTTTCCTTTTATAGTGTCCATAGATGTTTACTACCATACAAAAACGGATAGCAGGCATGCTGCAAATGGCATGATAACTTATATAACCAGTGGTTATGGCATTCCCGTAACTTACGTTTTGTTGCCATGACAACCTATTACTATGTCAGAGGTCATCTATGTTTCTATAGCGTTAATTCAAAACAATACGTTGGTTATCTTAGATCACATGCAATAGAAAATCAGTGTGTTTCATTTGATTCAAAATGCTTTAGAAACTTAACCCGCTGTATGCTAGGAAGATCCGTTGAAGTCTCTAGCATACAAGGGGTAACAGAATGTACTGGAAAGATGGCATTCAAGATGTGGTAAAGACTGACATCTATAAAGGTGGAAAATGCATTGCTCCATTCAAGTTACAAAAGAAGAGGACTCTTAGAACAATACTAACGCCTACAAATGAAATTGGATTAAAGGAGAAGTAACGCCTCTTAAAGGGATAGTAATACTTCATTTTATCTTTATTTTATTTTGTAGGCATTAAAAAACATGAAGAATGATATGTCTTATCTCTCAAACCTTTATGGTTTGAGAGATATTCACAAGCACAGTTTCCCCTCCCATCCCTTTTACCTAGTGTAAGCCATCTCTTCTCAGATGTGGAATCCAGTCCATAGACAAGACAGATAACAGCAGGGGACAGTCTTCTTCCTATGAGAACAATGAAAGCCCTGCCCCCTTGACAAGTTCTTCAGGTTTTTCCCTTATCTTAATTGAAGAGTGTCCCTCTCTGCAGTCTACCTGGGCACCTCCCTTCTGATCTGGCTGAACAGTGTTACATCAGTAAAAGGGGCGGGAGGGGGAAACTTTATCATTGAATTACACTTGAACTACAACTCTGACAGAATTGAAATAACACTCTCCAAAATCCAAATACTATGATGATTAATTAGAGCTGATTTTATTATGAAACATTACTATCCCTTTAATAATATCCCCTCCATTTACTATACTATGGCCAGAAAATACTAATGCCCTCTATGAACTTTGCACTTGTGCTTTTGTTCAAGAGATAACACCTTCAATCAGTCCTGGATGTCATGTCCTGAGCACCAGAGACCTGTCCAAAAAATTGCACTGGCACTCAAAGGGTTATATAAGCGCAGGCACTTAAGTTTCCTTTCTGCCCTTACTCCATATAACCTCTGTCTCTCTCTTGGGGTCTGTATGTGGTAAACTCTTTAGCTGTGGGGTTATAATGTATGTACACAGTATCTGTGCTTTTTACAGTCCTGATAGGATTGACTGCTGGTTAATGTTAATGAATAAATCTATGAGGAGGGAGTGGTGTCTTGCAGATGGTGTGTCCCTCACACAGTTCACAAAATCATATATCTGCAGTACAGTTCCTGCCCCGGAAAGCTGGGTTTTGCACTTAATGTATTGAAATGTTATTGCTTATTATATTGAAATGTATTCCCTCGGCGCTGTGCTGTGAAATAAATATGTACATATTCCAGGCACCCACTTTCACTAGCTGGTGATTTCTCCTAAGCTGCGCAATCAGCCATTTTTACATCTGAAAAAAAAAAAAATGAACATTGGAACCTCTTAGGACTACGTTCTAAGGCACTGGTTGGCAGTGTGAGGTTCTCCAGCTGTTGCTAGACTACAACTCCCATCATCCCCTCACCAGTAGTCTTGCAGAAGCTGGAGAGCCTCACGTTAACCATCACGGTGGTTGTAGACTTCGCCAGCATTCAAGTGCTTAACCCTTTGAGTGCCAGAGTGGTACTCAACGCACTGCAAAAAAACATAAAATTTGACACCATGTAAGAACCAACTGACCCATCTATTCTGCTTAATTCTCTTTCTAACGATTTAAAGTAGAAGTGACACTTCCTATTAACCCCTTAAAGGGATAGTATTGTCTCGTTTTCATGAAACTGAATCTTGTAGCTATTAAAAACTAAACGCTCCCAGTCCTATCTCTCAGAACTTAATGGTTTGAGAGATAATCACAGATAAAGTTTCCCCCTCCCTCCCCTTTCCTTGACGTCAGCGCTCTAGCTGTGTCACGGAGTGACTGTGAAATAACAACACTGATAAGTACAGATATGGTAAAACAATTGATCTTTATTAGGAATAGCACAATAATAAAATAAATAGCACTTCCCCAACCTTCTCAGGGCCAGATATGAGGACAGTGACTGGACACTTCCTCAACCTTCACAGGACAGGTTAGGACACGGACAGGATCACCTGACTGGAGGCAGATAGAGTACCACTCTGACTGCCATGAAATACTAGTAGTGAGGATGGTAGTAGCTACTAGTGCAGGAGCAGCTGTAAAGCCCCTGGAAACCGAGGTAACTTCCCCTAGAAAGCTAGTGTTACTAGACAGGCAACAGAGACAGACTCTCCCTAGAACGCTAGGGTGACAGGGTAGGCAACAGAGGCAGACTCGGCCTAGAATGCTAGGGTGACTGAGTAGGCAACAGAGGTAGACTCGCCCTAGAACGCTAGGGTGACTGAGTAGGCAACAGAGGCAGACTCTGCCTAGAACACTAGGGTGACTGGGTAGGCAACAGAGGTAGACTCGCCCTAGGATGCTAGGGTGACTGGACAGGCAACAGAGGTGGACTTGCTCTAAAACACTAAGGTAACTGGCACAGTACAGGATGATGGCAACGGAAAGTGAGTGACACGGACTGACGCAACTGAGCACCGCTAGATGGCGGAATCGCCTAGGCACCAAGAGTGCTAGCAGAGGTGGTAGGCTAACGACAGGAGTAGATTGGAGCGGTTAGTCAGCCAGAGCCAGGAGTCAGATCGGAGCGGGTAATCAGTCAGAGCCAGGAGTCAAACCAGAACGGACAATCAGCCAGAGCCAGGTGTCAAACCGGAATGGGTAGTCAGCCAGAGCCAGGAGTCAAACCGGAATGGGTAGTCAGCCAGAGCCAGGAGTCAAACCGGAATGTGTAGTCAGCCAGAGCCAGAAGTCAAACCAGAACGGAGAGCAGTCAGGGATCAAGCAGAGCCGAAGTCAGGCGAAACCAGGAGTCATGCACAGGGATCAAGCATCGGAATCACAAGAGCTATAGCGCACAGGTACACCACGAAAGGGCAAGGTAGTAGCGGCAGGCTGGGGCCTTTAAGGCCTAGCAAGTAGGCGGAAACTGACAATGGCAACAAGCAGTAGCCTATAAGAATAGCGAATGTGTAAGCGCGACAAGCAGGGAGTACAGAATGTTGCCTGCGCATACTGACGATGGAGGCAATGACAGGCACCGTGATAAGCTGACTGCAGGGGAATCCGGTCCTGGAACCATCGGAGGCTCTTCAGCAGAGCCGAAATCGAGAGACATAAAAAGAGTTGCTTCACTGGAACGGTCTACAAAGTGTGCTTGCAAACCAGGGGGGAGTGATTTTCTCTGCAAGGAGTTGTCCCTCCCCTACTTTCACCTCTTCCAAAAACAAACATGCCCTTTCAATCCCTTGCCACTTCTGTGATAATCTCTGTAACGAATTGCAGGGGCCTTCAACACACACAATACATACACATATGCACCATAAACACAGACAACACACATCACACACACACATGCACCACACACACAATACATACACATACATCACACACAATACATGCATGCAATACACGAACAGCACACACACACAATAAACACCCACACACTCAACACACACACACATGCATGCAACATATACACATACAAAAAACACACACACGCAATGAACACATGCACAACACACAAACAATACACAGACTCACAATACACCACACAATACATACACAACACAAAATACATACACATGCACAACACACACAATACACATGCACAACACAAACAGACAATACACACACACACACAAGACTCGCAACACAAGACACACAACGCACATACCCAATACACACACACATGAATAAAACACACGCAATACACAAACACGTGCAACACACACATGCAGCACACACACACACACATGTATAACATACATGCACAAAACAATCTATGATAAACCACATGTGGGCTGCCCCTGGGTGGGCAGCAAGCACAGTCTTCTAGGATATCACACACAGTCCACTGTTCTTAAAAAAAGATTTGCAGGTTTATTTTGATATTGTATCAACCACAATCAGCAGGCATTGTTTTACAAAACAAAATGAAAATACACTCCAAATAAAAACCTAGCTCAATCTGAGCACTAACTTTACTTGTAGCAGATTTCCCTTCTAATTCAAGATCCTAAACTAACAAAAGTAGCACAGGGTTAATCTACCTTTTCTGTCCTGCTTTGTTGCTCTGCTCTGCACTACTTGCTCACAGCAAGTGAGATTGCATTTTATTTTTACAAACTCTGCAGCCTGGGATAGCTAAACCTGCTAATTAGGACAGGTGGAGGAGTAGAGGCTATGTAGGATTCTGGGTCCTAAATACCTTCCCTCTACAATCCTCCCATACACTACACACGCACAATACACATGCATGCAATACACACACAACACATACACGTAATACACAATACACACATGCAACAGATACACACATGCACAATACACAAACACACACAACACACATGCAAATTCAACAACCAAGTCATTAAGAACATTGCCTCTTATCTGGATTCACCTGGTTGTCAGGGGAAAATAGTCCTACATGTAATTCCACAGAATTTTTTTACCCTATTACTACCAGACACGTATCACATTCTATGTTTATTTAGTCATGCGTACAACTGCATGGGCTTTTTGTTTTGTATTTTTTTGAGGGTTTATTTATTTTATTAACTGCACTGGCAAAGCCGTGCCAATATTGCTAGTGTATATATATATATATATATATATATATATATATATACACACGCAGACACACACTTTTGCACCCAGGCAAGTAGCATACCAAGTGTCCCTCTTTAGGAGGGTCAGTAACTCTTTGAGACCCAAATCCCTCTGTCCCTCTTTTTTAGGAGATCAGACTGTGTGATGTGTATATTATATTATCACATTGGTCCACAGCAATAAAATTCACATTAATGTTTGTTTAAACTTCATTATATACATTTAAAAATTAAAAAGCAAGTGTCCCTCTTTGACCATTTGAAATGTTGGGAGGTATGCAATAGTTAATACACAGATTTTGGAGTGTATATATATATATATATTTTTTACGCTTTATTCTCGTAATGCAAGCTAGTCAGACAATCAGTTCAATTGTGTGTGTATATACTATATTGATTATGCTATGAGCTGTTGTGTTCCATTACAGATAATTATCAGTGTTTTTATTAATGGCTTCAATATGGATTTTTAACTTTAGAGCTGTCAAACAGGCATGTGACTTTCCAGCTGCACTTGGACTACATCAATTAGCAATCCACAGATTTCCCCAGCCCTCCTATCATATGATCTTATACTCTACCGCTTTAAAGGGATAGTAATGTTTCACAAAAAAGCAGCTCCAATTAATCTTCATAGTATTTGGGCCATGGAGAGTGTTATTTCAATACTGTCAGAGTTGTAGTTCAAGAGTAATGGAATGATAAAGTACTGCTCTCCCGCCCCTTTTACTGTTGTCACACTGCTCAGCTTAGAGCAGCAAAACTGTCCGGATGGATCACAGAGAGGTACAATCTTCAGTGATCATAAGGGAAAACCTGAAAAACGTGTCAAGGGGGGGCAGGGTTTTCCTTATGATCACAGTAAGAATATTGTCCCTTGCTGTGATCTGTCCGTTCAAGAGACCAGATTCCACATCTGAGGGGAGGTGGCTTACACTAGGTTAAAGGGACGGGAGGGGGATACTTTATCATTCAATTAGTCTTGAACTACAACTCTGACAGTATTGAAGTAACACTCTCCACGGCCCAAATACTATGCAGATGCTTTTATTGTGAAACATTACTATCCCTTTACAGGCAATATACGGAATACAAAAGTTGATCAAACCAGCTGCTCCACTGGGGACGTATAAAAACTCCCCAAATTCCCATTGATGAGAATCAAGCTCCAACACCTTCACAATGTGTTGGATACCCCCTTGGCACACAAACGTTAAACATGCTTAGCACATGAGGGAGAAATGTCTTGGCAGCAAAGTGGTTTAACCCTTTGAGTGCCAGAGAGGCACACATTGCATTGCTTCGCAATGCATTGCGTACCCCTCTGGCACGCAAAGGGTTAACAAATAGAGAGCTGCTTATTCCAAGGGTGTCGTTCCCCCTTTAAGAATTTTGATTCGAGCCTAAGGCAATTCAGTTATCTCTGGACATCACAAAATAGTACTATTTATTGATGGCATCATAAGCAAAAAAAAAAAAAAATCCTGTTATCTTGCACATAAAAACTAACATCAATGGTGTATTGGAGCTTTTGTATCAAGCATTCTCATTCTATCTGATACCAGACTTCATGAGGACTTGCTGATGTGAATGTGTAATGTGCAGTATGCTGTGTATTATTAATGCAGAGACGTACAGGAGAGCAGAACGATCTAGGAGTGCTGAAGAATGCTAATTCACTTGGAAACAAAGTCCAAACTCAATGGTTTTATTTATCAAGCTTAAGACCAATCCATAGGATTCAAATGATAATTCTACAAATCCACATTGATTTAAATGAGAATTTTAACTAGTTGAATGCTAGAATGCGTTGGAGATCTCCCTAGCATTCAACAGGTTAAAAATCTCATTTAGAGGGGAATTTTCAATCCTATACAAGTTTAGCTAATTGCCATCCTCATATAGTGATAAGCTTTATTCGTTGGATGATGTTTTTTTTTAATGCATGATATTCTGAAATTTACATTATTAACCCCTTAGTGACGGGTGCCATCACTTAACGCCCATCTAACATTTTTGTTTTCGAAGAATCCGGAGTCCCCAAACGGCGTGCAGCCGCATGGGGATCCAGATTTCCTGGACGTACGTGTACGTCCTCTGTCACTAAGTGACAACCACAGAGGACGTACATGTACGTCCATTGTCGTAAAGGGGTTAAAGCGGAACTACCACCCCTTAAAACATGGCCCTAAATAATTAACCATCTAGCGACTAGCTGCTCAGTAGTGCTAGTCACCAGAATTATTACCGCGTTAATGAGAATTATCCACTGCTCCCGGACTGACAGGCGGGAAACAGCATAGACATCTTTTCATAGTGACGTCTTCGCGCCTGTGCTGTCAGTACCTTTCGGAGCCGAACGGCTTTTAGCAACGTCTCCCAGAGCCGCCTGGGACTGAGCGCAGGAGCGCAGACATCACTATGGAGAGATGTCTGCAATGTTTCTTGCCTATCAGTCCGGGAGCAGTGTATAATTCTCATTAAAGCAGTAATAATTCTACTGGGTAATTATTTGGGGCCATGTTTGTAAGGGGTGGTAGTTCCGCTTTAAAAATGAGCCTATGCCTGACTTCAGGACAGAGAATGTGGTTACAGCTCTGCACCGCAGCCTGTCAGTCTTCTACTGTTCTCTCCCCAAGTTTTGTGGTGATCCAACCTCCTCGGGTGACGGAGGATTTCTCCATGTAAGCTGGTTGGAACATGACAATACTTGGGTGCAGAGCCGTAACTGTGGTCTCTCCTGAAGTAAGGCCCCGAGCAAGAGCATGCATTTAAAAAAAAGAAAAAAACTACAACCAACAATTAAAGCTTATCACTATATGAGGATGGCAACTAGGTAAACTTATATAGGGGTGATAATTCCTCTTTAAATTAGTGGGGATTTGGTAACGTGTATTTGTCACTTACGGTGTAATTGGTTTGGTCATTTGTGCATACGACAAATGTGCACACCTGTGGATAGTATCATACTGCGGAATAAACTTTGCAATAAGGCTGTAAACTGTGTTATGAAAAAATATGTTGTACCGCTTTTCCTGTCGAGTAAAGCAAGACTATTCTCACTACTGACGATGCTTCGTTCAGAATGGCACATTTCTTTTTTTTTTTTGATCAAATTGTTAGCATCAACTCTTACCTAAGAAGCCAATGTAATGCATTCTATGGAACAGCCTGAGTCACAGACTGCAATTCTCTATAGTAGACTTGTGCGATTCGGTTCGGCTAATTTCAGAATTCGGACGAATGAGGCGTATTCTGCATCATTCGGACCTTCCAAAAGCCAAGGTCCGCCCACACAAAAAAATCAGAATCCGAAACGAACCTAGTCCGAAATTTTGGTGTAAATTTCGGATATTCGGACGGCGCTTTCCCGCCTGAAACCATTACAATGTTGCTACATGCTACTAAAAATAGAGGGCATGGCGCTTTCCCACCTGAAACTATTACAATGTTGTTACATACTTCTAAAAATAGATCTGGTAAAACAGGAGCTTTACAGTTCATGTAAAGTACAGATATTAACCACATAAGGACACAAGCAATTCTGGCATTTTTGCTATGTGTGTGTTCAACCATAATTCCTATCTTTCTCATTTATTGCACAAACACATATTATATACCATTTTTTAAAGAGCAGAAAGGGATTTAATTTGACATGACATGTACATATATAAGTGTGTAGGGGTTTATAAAATACACCTTCCTGTCTCATTAGATATTTAATATTATTATTAATGTATTTTTTTATTTTGATTTGTGTAATTTTAATTTTTTACTGAATATTTTACTTTTTTCTTTAAAATTTGGCCGAATAATTCGGACTATTGCCTAATTTCGTCCGAGTCAAACAGGTCCGGTCCAAAATTCGGATCCTCCGAATGGGAAAAAAAAATTTGTCCAAAATCGAATCGAATAGGACTTGTAGAGTTTATAACACTAGTGAAGAGATTTATACTTTATTATTATTATTATTTTGTTCATCTCTGGCTATCATATCCTTAGGTAGACTTGTGGTTTTTGGAAGTTAACCCCTTAACGACTGGTGACATGCCAGGGCCGTCACCCTTTTTTCCCCTTAAGAATAGATGATGGTCTTGGCACATCATCTGCGGGAGCGCTGTAAGCACTAGCGAGGTCTGAAATTGACAGCTCTAAGACCGGTTCACATTTTAAATGTCACTACAGGGCGCATTCAGCATGTCACCCTGTTTAAAAGGACAGCAACGTATTAAAGCACATTTTAGCCCTTCAAAATAATTCAATAAAATACCTTCTACCTCCTCCTCCTTCCACGGGCCGAACTGCACTCAGGGAGTATTGCTCTTTATGCAGACCTCATATAAGGATGACTCTAAGGAGCACTGATGACATCCCTGCATTCTGCCACCAAGCTTGGGCTCTCTGATCAGTTCTGCCCCCTCCACTCTAACGCTGTTACAGCTGTACACGCTTGCTGATAGTGGCTTGTGTGCACATCATCCTCAGCGGCCACTGGGTACAGATATAGGGACGTCATCAGTGCTCCTCAGGGTTGCCACATAATCATCCTTATGTGAGGTCTGCATAAAGAGTCCCTGAGTGCGGTTCAGCCCGTGGGAGAAGAAGGAGGTAGATCACCGATCACTGCTGTGTATTTTGGTGGGAGCGAGCAGAAGGTATTTCATTGAATCATTTTGAAGGGCTAAAATGTGCTTTAATACATTGATGGCTACATTTCATTCAGCAACATGAGAATCTCTCGCTATCCTGCAGTGCGAGATTCTCATGTCGCCCTTTTAATCAGGGTGACATGATAAATGCGCCCTGTAGTCACAAGCTATTTTGCATGCAACATTTAAAAAGTATACCCTTCAAGACCAGACCGGTCTTTCTCAGACCCCCGACGGGCATGCTGGTACATGTGTGCTGGCACGACAACATAGACCAAAGCTGTCCTTAAAGGAAGGTAACTTCCCGGGACCGCTAGTTCTTAAGGGGTTAAAACAATGACATCATTATTTTATCAGCAAAAAGGTCAGCCCTATGACAAGTGGCAGCCGTTCCAGCCCTTGACAGTAAACTCCTATATTCTAATAAATGTACTTGTGTAGTATTTTCAGACTATTTCACTATATTCCTTTTCTCCCCAGGAATTGTAATAATGTAGTGCATTTTGACAGACAATCATTTCGAGAACTATTTTTGGAGAGAAACACATCCAATAATTATAGTTCTCAAAACGCGTGTGTAATTTAATACTGTTGGTGTGTTAGGAAACTTAGGACTTGTATAAAGAGTAAACGCGGCGTGATTTTGGGGCAGTCCGACTGCACCATTGGGGCCAAATAAAAATCCCCGTTGGTTTAAATGAGCATTTTAACACCATGAATGCTGGACAAGTCTCCAACACTTTGTTTCTTAACCCTTTGAGTTCAATAGGGGTACGGAACGCATTGCAAAACAATACACTGTACATTAGTACATTTATTAGAATAGCAATGCGTTCCGTACCCCTCTGGCCCTCAAAGGGTTAACTGTGTGCTGACCAATCTGGATTGTCTGTTGTCTTGAACACTGATTGGATGTAGGACCGTGTGCAGAAAGGTGAAAGTGGAGCAGTTAAAAATTCCCCAAACTTCCATTGATTGAAATGGGGCTCTTAACCCCTTGAGTGCTGCAGAGGATTCCAACGCATTGTTTCATGACTGTACTGATGGGAAATTTTCAGGCACAGAGAGAGACAGAAAGGTCTGGAAATATAAACATTTATAACCAAGTTTAACACTCTGAACTGTGGCTTGAACAGGGACAAGAAATTTGTGTCACATTATCCAACAAAATAAAAATATTTTTGCTCCCTTTGGATGCTGGGGGGCTGCACGGCTCATTGTAAGCGATGGGTTGTGCACCCTTCTGGTGTTCGGAGGTTAACCCATACAATCCTTAGACCTAGCCTTCGCTGGTCAATTTCACTGGAGCGATAAAAAGGTAATTAATCTAGTCTACTTCATAGAGCTGTAACAGAGCCTAGAGTATCATTTATGGCACACACTGATAAAATATTCTACTAGTGGAATTTGACCCTTTGGGTGCCACAGAAGTATCCAGTGCATTGTATTGCAGTGTGACAGTCAAGGGGTTAGATATTAAAATCATGTGCATGAGTTTTAAAGCGGAACTACCACCAGAAGTAAAGTCGCCCTACAATAGTTATCTTACCACTCACAATGACACGATGATACAGAAATCTTAATCTCCCAAGACCAGAAGCCAGGTATCAGCGCAGACATCTTGTCTGTGCGCCTGCGCTGTCAGTCCCGGTCTCCCTTCAGAAGCATTGCACTGTACCGAAAGGCACCGGAAGGGACTGACGGCGCAGGCGCGCAGACTGCATTATCCTGGCTGTCAGACTTGGAACCTAAGGATTTCTGTAGCATCGTGTCATTGTGAGAGGTAAGAGAACTATTATTAAGCTAGACGCCACCTGTTAATTATTGCAGGGTGACTTTACCTCTGGTGATAGCTCCGCTTTAACCCTTTGAGTGCCAGAGGGGTAAGCAACGCATTGCTTTGCGATGCGTTGCGTACCCCTCTGGCACTCAAAGGGTTAAAGTCATGTATTTCGCTTTCATTCATATTATGCCTTTAGACGAGACCTAGTTGTCTTGAAAGCTTACATCCAAAGCCTCTCAGCCAATAAAGGTATCATTTTGCTACTCTCATGCATTTTCTATGGCTAACACGGTACCAGTCTCTTCCCGGTTGATAAATAGGCTCTATCATTTGCATTTATCGTGTTTTTAGATTCCATACTTATATACTGATTAGAAAATCATTGATAGGGAGCCCCGCCATTAGAGGCTTGATATGCTAAGATGATCTTGAGAGGATCCGTGCCTAGCGTCTCTGCCATATGCAACACTATAGAAAGACCTGGTTTTTGTGGGCTGCCTCAAAATACGCTTCCTAGCGTTACCCCCGCGGCTATCTTCATTCCTCTTCCTGAAAGAGTGCCAGAGCAGCATTGACTCTTCTCCCATTCTTGGGCTGCCAACTCCTGTCCCAGTTACACCTCCTCTCCTCCTCCCCCCTAATTGCTCTTACCCCCAAGCCCCCTCTTTCTCTCTTTTCTTACTGATTGTCTCTCTCTCTTTCTGTGTCCCCCGTTTCCTTTATCTTGCGATTTTCTCCATTTTTGAATCAGTGAGTAACTAATCGCTCCCCACGTCAACGAGTTATAGGTTTTGCCTTCGAAACTTGGGAGCAGACTTCTCTCCCGCTCATGACCACAGATTCCCGCTGACCCATGCTTATTGCATATATACGTTTCACTGTCGTCCAATACAGGTCACTGGTACCATGGGATGTGTAGTCCCCTTTAATAGGCAGGAACAATTATGCAAATAATTTGCAAGGGGCGGAGCCTCCCCTCTTACTTAAGCCACCTTCTGGCCAGAGCCACCCATATTGATTTGTTCCTGGTGTGCTTGCACACCAGGCAGAGAACAGCTATGCTTCTTAGAGTTTTATTATTTTTTATTCAAATATGGAATACCACCATTAGGAGGGTGACCATGGCTGTGAATTGCCCTCTTCAAAGTGGCTGGTGCAGCTTCCAGGGATTTCTGTGGACCTATACCTGAAGAGGGGACAGCTTGTGTTAAGCAGCTCCCCTGTTGGGGAAATTACCTCTGGTTCTTTCCCTCCCTATCATGGTCACCTGAAGACAGAAGTCTGCGAGAAAGGTGAGTCACCCATTGAGTGCTGAAGGTCCACTTGTCCCCACAGTGTCCCTTTGATGGGCTTGTATTTTTAATACACTCCAGCACTCATAGGGTGTTTTTATTGCATTATCACTATTTATGCAATTTCTGTGTTATTCTCTGAGTTTTGGAGCATTGGGTATTCATTTATTTATGTTTCTCATGTATTTCATGCTTGTTTGGGCACTTTTTAATGTTTTACTAAACTTTATTAAAAATGGTGTTCCGCGCCTTTAAGCGCGGCTTTTTCCCGCTCAGCAGCAGAGCTCCTTTACTCTCTATGGGAATTCACAGTTTGGGACATATCTCTGAAACCGCTTGTCACAGCAACTTCAGAGTGGGCTCATTTTAATGCTAGGCTCCTGCTCTATCATCCGGTTGGTGTTTTATTAATGTAGGGGGTTCAGGGGGGCTTCGGGCACTGTTTGGGGTACTTGCATAGGGAAAACTACATTTCCCATGAGCGCTTAGCTCGCGCTTGTTTCTGATTGGCTGTCATGACGGCCGCCATTTTGTGGTACTTTTCCAAGGCGAGTACACTACGCAGGGACCGAGCCTTCTCTCTCCTCACCAGATTAACCCTTCGCTGACCAGATAAGTCCGTTTTTAGACCTTTTCTGGGGTGAAACTTTAATCTTTAACACTTTTCTGGGTGATAGTGTTTTTTGTGGGGTATATTGACGCTGTGAGCATGTCTACTTCACTGGAGCTAGGGGCTAGACCCAAGACTAAGGAGGCTGGGGGGTCTTCTACCCCCATGGCGTTTTGCTCCTCTTGCCACATTGGGCTGGATTGCGATAATGTGGGGGATCTATGCCCTAATTGTACTGATAAAGATAGCAACCCTGGGCTTCCCAGCCACGCTATTGAGCCATCTTGGGTGAGGGAGTTTAAAGCTGCCACTAGGGATCTCAGATCCACGCTTCAACTCTTTCCCTCTCAGGTACAGGGGGCTCTCCAGGTCTGGCAGACCCCCTCTACTATCAGGACCTCCCTGCCTAAGCCACAGGGAGCTCCTGATATCACTGATTCTTCTGAAGAAGAACTTTTACAGGATTCTGATGCTGAGGAACGTACTGTTATTGAATCTAACAGGTCCATTGGGGACCCCTATGAGTGTGACCCTGAAGTTTCGGCTGAGGGTCTGATCAGAGCGGTTCTGAATACGCTCAACCTTCCTCTGACTCAGGAATCCACTTATGATCCTACTGATGTTTTTCAGAAAAAGCCATCTAAACCTGTTGTTTGTTTTCCAACTAACCCTACTCTTGCCCGTCTGGTTTCTGAGGCATGGAAGAATCCTGATAGATCTTCCTCTGTCTCCAAAAAGTTTGCCAAACTTTACCCTTTTCCCGAAGCGGAGCTGGCAAAATGGGTTCATCCTCCCAAGGTGGATGCTCCTGTGTCTAGACTATCCAAATCTACTGCTTTGGCTGTCTCAGATGCCTCTGCCTTGCAGGACTGGACGGATAAGAAATTAGAGCTCTCTCTTAAATCTATTTTTGCCTCTATTGGCACTGCCATGCGCCCCACCTTTGCTGTGGCATGGGTTAATAGGGCTATTGCAGCCTGGACTGAACGACTGACTGAAGCGGTTCGCCAGGATGCGCCTGTATCTGAACAGTTGCAGCTTCTTGCTAATATCACTGAAGCTCAGAACTATGTTGCTGATGCTGCTTTTGATGCTGTGCGCATGATGGCGAGGGCCTCCACTTCTTCTGTGGTGGCTAGACGCGCTCTTTGGCTGAAAATTTGGTCTGCTGATACAGCCTCTAAGAAAGCCTTGCTTTCCTTGCCCTTTCAGGGGAATTTGCTCTTTGGCTCTGAGCTCAAAGAAATGATCAGTGAGGCTACTGGCGGTAAAAGTACTCTTCTACCCTCAGTCTTTAAGAAAAAGTTTCCAGCCAAACGCAATCGGTCCTTTCGTTCCTTTCAGACTGAGACACGCTCCTCGGCCCAAACGGGTCCTCCCACTACGCGCTCCTCCTCCAAGCCCAAACAGTCCTGGAGGCCCAAAGTTGCCTCCAAGGCCAAGACCTCCAAGACTGCTTCGGCATGACTCGCCGAACCCGGGTCCGCATCCGGCTGTAGGCGGTCGTCTCCGCATCTTTCGCCGGACTTGGGAGGAGTCAGTGGCGGACCCATGGGTTCTTCAGGTGGTGTCAGAGGGATACAGGATCCCTTTCTCTTCCCTTCCTCCTTTTCGGTTCCATTTTACTCGTCCTTCTCAGGAACCCTCAAAAAGGCGTCTGTTCGACGACGCTATTCAGGATCTCTTGGACAAAGAGGTCCTGGAGGCGGTTCCGCAGGGGGACACAGGTTCAGGATTTTATTCCAACCTGTTTGTGGTGGCCAAAAAGGACGGAGGAGCCCGTCCCATCTTGGATCTCAAAGATCTCAATGCCTATGTGGTGACTTCCCACTTCCGCCAGGAGTCCCTGCGCTCTGTGATTGCAGCAATGTCTCCAGGGGAGTTCCTTGCCTCCCTGGACCTTCAGGATGCTTATCTTCACATCCCTATTCATCCAGAGAGCAGGAAGTATCTCAGGATTGCCTGCCACAGGGGACACTTTCAATTTACAGCGCTCCCCTTTGGACTGACTACAGCTCCTCAAGTCTTCCAGCGGGTGCTGGGCTCCTTGATAGCGGTGCTCCATCAGGATGGGATCAGAGTGACACCCTACATGGACGATCTCCTACTGAAGGCCTCCTCAGCGGAGCTTCTCCACCAGCAGTTGCAGAGGTGCATGCACACCCTGAACCGTCACGGATGGATCCTGAATCTGGACAAGTCGGACTTGATTCCTTCTCAGAGGCTTCTGTTCCTGGGTCTCCTGTTCGACACTCGCCAATGCATGGTGTTTCTTCCAGAGGACGTGGCTCACCAGATAGCCGTCAGAGTGGCTGGGATTCTGGACATGGACGAAATTCCAGTTCCGAAGTTGTCGTCCTTAGTGGGGAAGTTCATTTCCACGATCGAAGCAGTACCATTTGCCATGGCCACTCCAGGGATCTTCAGAGATTTGTGATCCAGACGTGCAGGAATCATCCAGATCATCAACATCTGTCTGTTTCTCTTCCTCCTCATGTCGAGTCGAGTCTGCACTGGTGGTTAGATCTCTCTCATCTCTTGAAAGGGAAATCCTTTCTAGTTCCTCATTGGACCACGGTCACAACGGATGCCAGCCTTCGGGGCTGGGGTGCAGTCTGGGGTCGCTTCAGTGCTCAGGGGAAATGGGGTCTGGAGGAATCCATGCTCTCCATCAATGTTCTGGAACTTCGAGCTGTCCGGATGGCCCTGAGGCACTGGGAGTCTCAATTGACCGGTCTTCCAGTCAGAGTAGAGTCCGACAACGCCACGGCGGTGGCTTACATCAACAGACAAGGCGGCACAAGAAGCGGTTCCGCCTGGTGGGAAGTCAAGGATATTTTGTCTTGGGCAGAAGATCACGTGCCTGTCATCTCTGCAGTTCATATTCCAGGCGTGGACAACGTCATGGCAGACTTCCTCAGTCGTCACACCGTCGACAGCGGAGAATGGGCTCTTCACCCAGAGGTGTTTCACATGCTCACTCAACGGTGGGGGATGCCAGTGGTGGATCTGATGGCTACCAGACACAACAGGAAGGTTCCGGTGTTTTGCTCCCGTCTGAGGGACTCCCTTGCTCTAGCGGTGGATGCCTTGTCGATCCCTTGGGACTTCTCCCTGGCTTACATCTTCCCCCCTCTTCCTCTATTGATCAGAGTTATTCAGAAGTTGAAGAGAGAACGTTGTCCTGTCATCCTGATTGCTCCAAACTGGCCTCGCCAGTCCTGGTTTCCGGAATTGATGGCCATGTCAGTGAAGGATCCAATCCCACTTCCAGCCCGTCCGGACCTGCTTCTTCAGGGGTATCTGTGGAAAGAGGATGTTCACTCTCTCCGTTTGATGGCATGGCGGTTGAATCCTCGATTCTAGCTAAGAAAGGCTTTTCTCCTTCTGTGGTGTCGACGATGCTCAGTGCTCGTAAGCCTGTGTCTTCCAAGATCTATCATCGCATTTGGTCAACTTTCGTGACATGGTGCTCTGTCAAGCAGTTGTCTCTTGACTTCCATCTTCCCACTGTCCTGGCCTTCTTGCAGGACGGTGTGGACAAGGGGCTCAGTCTGAGTTCCCTCAATGTTCAGACCTCTGCCTTGTCTGTGTTTTTCCAGGAACGGATTGCCATCCTTCCTGATGTGAAAGTCTTCTTCCAAGGTGTGACTCATGTTCGACCTGCCTTCAAGAGTCCTGCTCCCCAGTGGGATCTCAATTTGGTGCTGGGAGTTCTTCAGCGACCACCGTTTGAATCCTTGGCTTCCATTCCATTACGTCTTGTGACTTGGAAGATGGCCTTCCTTTTGGCTATTGTGTCAGTACGCCGGGTGGCAGAGTTGCAGGCTTTGTCTTGTAAACCTCCTTACCTGGTGTTCCACAAGGATAAGGCTGTGCTTCGCACTACCAAGGAATTCTTACCCAAGGTTGTGTCTGAGTTTCACATCAATCAGG
The DNA here is from genome assembly GCA_037306005.1 of Rhinophrynus dorsalis. Lineage (NCBI taxonomy): Eukaryota > Metazoa > Chordata > Amphibia > Anura > Rhinophrynidae > Rhinophrynus > Rhinophrynus dorsalis. Next base: position 22,746,836 of record CM074723.1, read on the forward strand.
AGATTGTGGTTCCCTCTTTCTGCCCTAATCCTTCATCTGACAAGGAAAGAGATCTCCATTTGTTGGATGTGGTGCGCTGCCTCAAGTTTTATGTTCACCGCACCGAATCTATCAGGAAGTCTGACGCTCTATTCGTCATTCCTGAGGGGCCTAGGGCAGGAAGACCGGCTTCCAAAGTTACCATTGCCTCTTGGATTAAGGCTACCATCCGTGAAGCCTATAAGTTGAGGAATAAGCATGTTCCCTTCAGGGTGACTGCCCATTCCACCAGATCTATTGGGGCCTCCTGGGCCTACAAGAATCAAGCTTCTGCTGATCAACTGTGCAGAGCGGCCACTTGGTCCTCTGTGCACACTTTTTCTAAGCACTACCGAGTTGATGTACTGGCATCGGCTGATGCCAGCTTTGGAAGGAAGGTCCTGGAGGCAGTCTTGCCTGTGTAGGTCTTCCGCTCTGTGATCCTTAGTGCTTCCTTACTGTTGAGCCCGGTTGGCTCGTGTTCCGTGTGCTGTGTTAAGTTCAGGGATTGTTCCCTTGGTTGGTGTCCGTTGACACTTACAGTTTGGGCTATGTTATCAACTGGTTAACAGTTCTAGTGACTTGGGCCTTGCGCCTGGTCCTTGCCTTACTTCCCGCCTCTGGATCAGCTCAATGTTTGTACATCCCATGGTACCAGTGACCTGTATTGGACGACAGTGAAAATAGGATTTTAGTCTTACCTGTTAAATCCTTTTCACTTAGTCCATACAGGTCACTGGTCTCCCACCCTGTCAAGGGACCAGTCTTGGCTCTCCTGTGGCATTCAGTGGGAGACCGTTCGGGCATGCTCACAGGAGTCTTTCTTTTTGCTTACCTGGGGTCAGTTTGGGGTCTCAAATCAATATGGGTGGCTCTGGCCAGAAGGTGGCTTAAGTAAGAGGGGAGGCTCCGCCCCTTGCAAATTATTTGCATAATTGTTCCTGCCTATTAAAGGGGACTACACATCCCATGGTACCAGTGACCTGTATGGACTAAGTGAAAAGGATTTAACAGGTAAGACTAAAATCCTATTTTTTCTATGTGCTACATTTACCTAACTTCTTGTATCTGCTTTACGATATAAACCTCGTGTACTATTCCTCTATGGTGAACTTTCTAAATACCTCAATAAATCAGCCTATGATTAAGTGTATTCCTACACGAAACGCGTTAGGCAAGTAGCGTTACTTGACTTGCCACTCATTATCTTCAATTATGTTTTCGTGGTTCTGTACCATTTTTTATTATTCATTCAATAAAAGATATGATTTTTAATCACTTTTGCTGATTGACTGGTATCCATGTTTCACGGATCTGTTGAGCGCTCCCCTCCAGTTGTCTTTACCTCAATAAACTTGTTAAAACATAAAAAAAAATTGATAAATATAGTTCTATGACATCATAACATTTCATCCCCTTGTTTTGCATCCAGCTGTGCCACATATATGAAGTAGTACAGTATTCATTGCACTTTTATATGTCTGTGTTAGCATGCCAGGAACCATTGTTGCTGCGTGTGTGCAGTGAACTTAGCAAGGTGATACACACAGAAAGGTACAAATGAAAATAAGGATACATTTATCAGTATGTTTAACCCCTTGAGCACCAGAATGATGCACAAGGAGTTTAGTGCAATGTATCTTCTCTGTCTGACAAATTCAGGATATATTTACCTGTTTCTTTAAAGAGATAGTAATGTTTCATAATAAAAGCAGCTCTAATTAATCATCATAGTATTTGGACTTTGGAGAGTGTTATTTCAATTCTGTCAGAGTTGTAGTTCAAGAGTAATTCAGTGACAAAGTCTCCCCCTCCCGCCCCTTTTACTGATGTAACACTGCTCAGCCAGATCAGAAGGGAGGTGCCCAGGTAGATTGCAGAGAGGGACAATCTTCAATTAAGATAAGGGAAAAACCTGAAAAACTTATCTGTCTGGTCTATGGACTGCATTCCACATCTGAGAAGAGATGGCTTACACTAGGTAAAAGGGGCGGGAGGGGAAACTTTGCTTGTGAATATCTCTCAAACTATAAAGGTTTGAGAGATAAGACGTATATCATTCTTCATGTTTTTTTAATGCCTACAAAATAAAATAAAGATAAAGCGAAGTATTACTATCCCTTTAATATACAGATTTAGTTTGATGGTGGGAGCGCAGCCCAAATTATTATTCCCTTCCTGCTGGAGAGAAAGGAGACTGTGTCCCTCAAATAGTCAATGCATGAGAGATCTTACTGCAGATGGGTTTGGTTTAAAGGATGTTTATAGCGGCACATCCATAAGTCTGTAGGTTTCTGTGATTAGTCTTGTTATCCTGGTTTTAGTCTAAATGATGAAATGTTGACACATATACAGTAATGTGTAAAAGTGTTAGGCAGGTGTGAAAAATGTAAAGTAAGAATGCTTTCAAAAATAGACATGTTAACAGTTTATTTTTATCAATTAACAAAATGCATAGTGAGTGAACAGAAGAAAAATCTAAATCAAATCAGTATTTGGTGTGTCACCCTTTGCCTTCAAAACAGCATCAATTCTTCTAAGCACACTTGCACAAAGTCAGGGAATTTGTAGGCATACAGTCAGGTGTATGATTAAACAGTTATACCAAATAGGTGCTAATGATCATTAATTTAATATGTAGGTTGAAGCACAATCATTAACCGATACAATAACAGCTGTGTAGGAGGAATAAAACTGGGTGAGGAACAGCCAAACTCTCCCAACAATATGAGGTTGCTGAAGACAGTTTAAAGGGATAGTAATACTTAAATGTAAAAATATGTTGTAGGGTTTATCCCCCTGAGTAAAACAAGGGTACTCCCACTGCTGAAAGGTGTTTTATTCAAAAGTTATTACAGCTCAAAGTTGATTTTATAGGTGCAATATCACAGTGGCCTGAGCTGTCCATAGGATGGTGTAGCAACAGTGCCACTATACAATTTCAGGCCATTGTGATATTGCACCTAAAAAATCAACTTTGAGCTGTAATAACTTTTGCATAAAACACTTTTCAGCAGTGGGAGTACCCTTGTTTTACTCAAGGAGATAAACCCTACAACATATATTTTATTTTTTACATTTTAAGTATTACCTCCTATGCGGAAACATGGAAACAAGGCCAAGCGACTCAACTGTGCATGAAAACACAGGACCTGGGGTGAAGAAAAATAGCAGAAGATGCTCTGGACTGGTGAGTAAAACTTTGAAATATTTGGCTGTAGAAGAAGGCATTTTGTTCACCAAAGGGCTGGAGAGCGGTATAAGAATGAGTGTCTGCAGGCAACAGTGAAGCATGGTGGAGGTTCCTTGCAAATCTTGGGCTGCATTTCTGCAAATGGACTTGGGGATTTGGTCAGAATTAATGGTCTTCTCAATGCTGACAAGTACAGGCAGATACTTAGCCATCATTCAGTACCATCAGGGAGGCATCTGATGGGCCCCAAGTGTATTTTGCAGCATCACAACGACCCCAAACATACAGCCAAAGTCATTAAGGACTATCTTCAGCGTGAAGAAGGACAAGGAGTCCTGGAAGTGATGGTATGGCCCCCAGAGTGCCCTGATCTCAACATCATCTAGTCTCTCTGGGATTACATAAAGACAGAGAAGCATCTGAGGCTACCTAAATCCACAGAAGAACTGTAGCTAGTTCTCCAAGATGTTTGGAACAACCTACCTGCTGAGTTCCATAAAAACTGTGTTCAAGTGTACCTAGAAGAACTGATGCCTTTTTGAAGGTAAAAGGTGGTTAAACCAAATATTGATTTAATTTAGATTTCCCTTCTGTTCACTCACTATGCATTTTGTTAATTGATAAACTAAACAAAATAAAATATTAACATGTCTAATTTTGAAAGCATTCTTACTTTACAGCATTGTTTCACACCTGCCTAAAACTTTTGCACATTAATGTATAAGCTACAATTAAAAATCCTTAAAATCTAGATCCGTCACACATTCTTAGTGCACTTTTTGGGCAAGTTTACAGGAACTATAGACCATTGTTGGTCAACATGAGGCCCTCTAACTTTTGTTGACTGGCCTGGGATGATGGGAATAGAGACGCTCAACAGCTGGAGGGCCTTAGGTTGCACAACCCTGATCCAGATGGTAGTGAATTATGTTATGATCAGTCTTCAGCCTTTCTGCAGTAAGACACCCATTGACGTCCATTGTAACCGAGCATGGGCGAGGGCCTGTGCACATTCTTACGGCTGTGCACTTTGTTCCATGGAGTCTGCTCGATACATAATGGTAATAGGAAATCTCCAGCATTTTTACACAAAGTACCTGCTTGCAGTTGTAATCGTCCGTATATTTGTGTGTTATTGTTTCTGCAGCTTTTTGCAATTTTATCCTGTTTCCTACTATCCTGTTTTGATAATTGATCCAGCAGAAAGCAATTACATGTTCTAATGAAACATTTATGAGCAACGACCCTTTGTTTGAACCTGTCACAGGGTGAAAAATAGTTTACATCTAAATCTTTTCACACTTGAACTCTCACTATGAGGTTAGTTGGGGTTAAGTACCGCACCATAAAGGCAAACCACCACCTTAAAAGCTTTTGTTCTATTTAACAACTGGTTGCCAGTAAAATATAGGTCTGGATTCCATTGTACTTGATAATTTATCAAGGTTTTATTTGTAAATGTATCCATAGATTTCAATAGGAATTTGTTGGGTAAAACTAGTTGATATCATGTTGTATAGATTGTAAGCTCTATCGAGCGAAGTGCTCTGTGTCCAGTGCCGTTTAATGCTGATTATATATATCCTGATACACTCGGTGGCCACTTTGTTAGGTACACCTCTATCCAAATAGGATAGAATAGCCTGACTTCCTTGTGGCATAGGTGCTAGAAAGATTCCGTAGGGATTTTGATCCATGCAGACTCAATTCCATCACAGTGTTCTTGCACGTTTCTCGGCTATACATTCATGGTGTGAGATTCTCATTCCTCATCATCCCAAAGGTGACTACTGGACTGAGATCTGGAGACTGTACAGGCCATTGGAGTAAGCTGAAACAATGGTCACGTCCGTGGAAACAGCTTGAAATGCGGTGTTCTTTGAGATATGACACATTATCGTGTTGGAAATATCCAGTTGGAATTGGGTGGGATATGGCCATAAAGGGATGAACATGGTCAGCAACAATGCAAAGATACATTGTAGTATTCAAATGATGGTCAATTGGTATTTAAAGGGAAATCTCACCTCTAGTAAAGTCCTTGTTATAGGAATCTTGCATGGCCATTAATGTTCAGTCTTTTTTTTTTTTTTAAATGCTGTATTGACGGAGATTTAGGCTTTATACTATAACCGCGTGACATCAGTTCAGGACAGGCTGCGGTACAGCTGTGTACCACAACCTGCCAATCTTCACCTCTTCCCCTTCCCAGTTGTTCCCCGTTACCATCGCCTTCACCGAATGGAGGAATCCATTATGTGAGCTCATTGGCAAGAGAGTGTGCCAGGTCACATACTGAATTCCTCTGTCAGGTTACGGGTAACAGCCGGGGAGGGGAAGATTGACAGGCTGTGGTACAGAGCTGTACCGCAGCCTGTCCTGAACTGATGTCACGCAGTTATTTTATAAAGCCTAAATCTCTGTCAATACAGCATTAAAAAAACAAACAAAACTGGATTGAACTTTAATTGCCATGGAGGACTTTACTGGAGGTGAGAGTTCCCCCTTAACGGCCCAAATGTGTGCCAGAAAAGCATCCCCTACTCCATTAAACCACCAACAACCGTCTGTACCGTTGTAGGCAGGATAGATCCATGGATTCATGTAGTTTACACCAGATTCTAACCCTATCATCTGCATATCGCAGGAGAAATCGTCCAGGCAATGTTTTCCCCTTCTCCGGCCATCCAGTTGTGGTGGTTGTGTCCACTGTAGCCTCATCTTCCTGTTCTTAGTTGACAGCAGTGCAAACTGGTATTGATTTTTGCTGTTGCAGCCCATCTGCTGCAAGATATCATGAGCTGGTCTGTCAGAGATGCCATTCTGCACTCCAGTGTTGTAAAGGGTGTTTATTTGAGAACTAGCGTAAAAGCCTGTGTACAAGGGACAAGGTCCGGGTAATGTTAACCCTTTGAGAGATAGAGGGGTATGCTACGCATTGCTTTGCAGTGCGTTGCATACCCTTCTGGCACTCAAAGGATTAAGAGGCCACTACCTCACTGCTCCATGAGATGCAGCAGTCTCTACTGCGCATGACTGCATCGTGACAAACATCCTAGCAAATTATTACATAGGATTTGTAATCTTACTGCCAGCCATTCGTGTCTGACCTCTCTTATTAACAAGCTGTTTTTCACGTAAAGAACTGCTTCTTGCTGCTTGTTTTTTTATTTTATTGCACCATTCTCTGTAGACTGTTGAGCCTGTCGATGCTTTAAAGTCCAAGGAGGTCAGCTGTTTCTGAGAGGCTAGAACCAACACGTTTGGCACAGACAGTCATAACACGGTCAAAGGCACTGACATCACGTTTCGTACCCAGAGATCACGTTTCGTACCCATTCTAATGTTTGCCTTATTTATGAGTTTCAGACACATGATTTGCTGTTTTGCTATTTGTGTTAACAAGCAGGTGTATCTAACAAACTGGTCACTGAGTGTATATTGTAAACAGTAGTACAGTGTTCTTTTGTCTTACAGTGATAGTAATGTTACTCAAAAAAACAGCTCTGATTAATCTTCATAGTATTTGGACTTTGGAGAGTGTTATTTCATTACTGTCAGAGTTGTAGTTCAAGAGTAATTGAATGATAAAGTATCCCCCTCCCGCCCCTTTTACCGAGTGTAAGCCACCTCCCCTCAGATGTGAAATCTGGTCTCTCTCTGCGATCCATCCTGTCAGTCTTGCTGCTCTGAGGTGAGCAGTTTTACATCCATAAAAGGGGCGGGAGGGGGATACTTTATCATTCAATTACTCTTGTACTACAACTCTGACAGTATTGAAATAACACTCTCCATGGCCCAAATACTATGGAGATTAATCAGAGCTGCTTTTATTGTGAAAACTTTACTATCCCTTTAATTATTGTATTATCATGCAGAATCTGTTGGCACTTTATAAATAAAGGATAATAGTAATAATACTTATCAACTGCAATATAGTCTAAGCCATAGTTTGCAAAAAAACAAAAAAAAAGAAAGGTTGATATAGCTAAATTAAGTATAATGTTATTCCTTGAGTTTACCACTTTGATGCTATAGACATCTCCTTCGATTTGCAATCTAACTATTGTTCAGTACAATTTTATTGAGCCGGCCGCACACTCCACGATAACCAATATGGACATTTTGTTTAATCAGATTACCCATTAGCATTGCACAGTGAACCTGATGTATTAAGATGAACTGCTGTACACTTCGTTTCACGTCTGGTGGACATGTACTGTAATTTAGACCTGCTGGTAGGCCATTGTCGCCTTTATTGATTCTTCCTTGGGCACGTCTCTATCCCTAGACCCTCTTTTATGCCTTTTCCTCTGCGAAGCCCCTTCACAACCTTTTCTTCCGAAAGATAAAGCCTCACTTATTCGTTCCTTGTTATCTAGCTAAATCCCTAATTCCAATGCATTGGAAATCCACAACAGCACCTTCTGTGTCTGATTGTCTTACTAAAATCACCTTTCACCAGAGGATGGAGCACTCTCATGCTATATCCATGACTCTTTAGACTCCTACACTGCAAAATGGGCTCCATGGCTCTCTTCCCACGTGCTTCGTCCAGTGGTGTGCTTATCAGCCCCAGTCGTTGACAGCACTTCTTTTGACTAGCAGCTTTATCCAATTGATACTTTGGTTATTTATTCTTCACTTGAGCTTCAACCTCACTCCAGATTTGCCACTCTTCCCCTCCCTCCCCCCTCCTCTCTGTCCCACTTCTCCCCCCCGCCCTTTTTTTACTTATCACAGAAACTCCATTATGACCTGACTGATTGGTATATCCACCTAGGACTCACTGAACCCTAGGGAACATACCTCGTACTTTACTATGCTTTTCTATGTTGTTATAACTCATGTCTCCTTCCCCACCATGGATTGTGGTACTCTTACACTATTTTGGCCATTATAATGATAAACACACACATCCTGTATGCTCAATCTTTTCATGGAGTATGTCCGTTATGATGTCCATTCGATGTTTAAAGGGATAGTAATGCTTCTTAATAAAAGCAGCTCTAATTAATCTTCATAGTATTTAGGCCTTGGAGAGTGTTATTTCAATTCTGTCAGAGTTGTAGTTCAAGAGTAATTCAATGACAAAGTATCCCCCTCCCGCCCCTTTTACTGATGTAACACTACTCAGCCAGAGCAGAAGGGAGGTGCCCAGGTAGACTGCAGAGAGGGACAATCTTCAGTTAAGATAAGGGAAAAACCAGAAAAACTTGTCAAGGGGGGCAGGGCTTTCATTGTTCTCATAGGAAGAAGATTGTCCCCTGCTGTTATCTGTCTGGTCTATGGACTGGATTCCACATCTGAGAAGAGATGGCTTACACTAGGTAAAAGGGGCGGTAGGGGAAACTTTACTTGTGAATATCTCTCAAACCATAAAGGTTCATGTTTTTTAATGCCTACAAAATAAAATAAAGATAAAACAAAGTATTACTATCCCTTTAATTTCACAGATGTTATATATTACGGTTTCCAAACATATGTATTAACTTATGTATTGCTTTCTGCTCTCATGTGCATTTCCTCTTTGATATAATCACTATGTTTGCCACATTATTTGTACTAAAATTTTTTCTTCAATAAACTTAAAAAAAAAAAAAAGATGAACTGCTGTAGTTCTGAAGTAACCCAAACTGCACCACTTGGGGCAAATAATAGTGCCCAATGCAATGCATTGTGCAACCTCTCTAGCATTCCAGAAGTTGAAAGAGCAGTAAACTTTTTTTTTTATGAAAAAATATATAGTATAGGCCATTTCCTGTTTATTAAAATAATGGTACTCCCACTTCCAAGATATGCATATTTCCAGTTATTACAGTTTAAACTTGTGTTTTTATTTTACATTAGCAGTACCCTCTAGTGGTCAAATTTCCATTATTCTGTTAAATTCTAATGGAGAAGAAAGTCAGTGACATACAGTTCTCCACAGAATGTGATGGAAACTGCTGAGTCACTTCCTGTCAGAACAGTCCGAAAACAGTGAATGCACTTCCTGATTATTTATTAACTTTTATAACTTTTAAATAAAACAACTGATAGCAGTGGTCGTACCCTTGTTTTATTCAGCAGTAAAAGCTCTATAACATACAGGTTTTCATTAAAAAAGTTTACTGCTTCTTTAAACCCCCACAGGCCACCATGCAGACCTTCCCTGCTGCATCCCTGTGTAAATATTAGATGGATCATACTAGACTTTGGTTCATTCACACGAGATGACAGTCGACCACATGAAAGCACCATAGAATTGTGTCTTTTTTTTCCGACCTTCAGGCAGAGGTGTAATTGCAGGGGGTGCATAGGCTGCCGAGCACCGGGGAACAGCATCCAAGGGGGCCTCATCTAAGGACCAGTTAAGGTGACCACATATCAGTTTATATCAGGGACACTTATGAAAGCTTCACCCTTCTGTTCTGCACAGGAATCAATATAACCCTGCAGTGTGCGATTCGTATGCGTTCCTGATTGAAAGGAATATGTGGTCGCTTTAGGGCTAATAGGTTATAGTAATGCTTCTATGAATATATTTTTGTGATAGTGGCCCAAAACATTTTTGCATTGGGGCCCTCCAATGACCGGTTACACCACTGCCTTCGGACTCTTCCTCTAACCTGTTTTGGGAATTACATATTTATTTCTTGGTATGCTTTCCCCCCCTCTTTTGGAAGATATCCAGCAAATTATCACAATACATTTTACGGCTCAACAAAAGTTTAATATAGCTGCGCTTGGTGCTTTAGCTCATTCATTAAACGAGAAGTGAATCTCATTTGTTAATCGATAACTGTAAGAGCAGCCAGACAATTAAAGGTTTAGCCCAGCAGGGTTCTCTTGTTGGTTTTTTTTTTTTTTGGAAACAAATACAGCAGGAATATAATTATCGTTAACTGCTTATCTCCTTTGCTTTGGGAATTGTGATATAAGAAGAGTTTCTTATGTGCTCGTTGCTGTAGAACGGTCGTTATTATGGTAATAAGCATAAATCAGAGGGGCGGGGGTACTCCTAGAGTAACCAACTTCACCAGAGGAGACAGATGCAAATTTCCATTAATTTAAATTGTTTTTAACCCTTGACTGCCAGAGAGGCCCGCAACGCATTGCGAGGAAACCTCTAATATTCAAGTGGATAAAATTAAAGGTATAGCAATACTTCTATTAAAATGGAGGTCTGAGTCTTGTTTATTATTTTTTTAACATGTAGCACTATATTTCATTGCTTACGGTTTTGTAGTTCAAGCGCTACTCAATCTGAGAGGATCCCTCTCCCGCCCCTTTCCCTGCATCACACTACCTCTCAGTCTGGTCTGGATGGAGCGCGGCGAGGGACAATCTTCACTAAGCAAAAGGAAACTCCTGCCTTCTTTCGTCAAGAGGACAGTGTTTTCCTTGTACTTACTGACTGAAGACTGTCCCTCGCTGCATCCGATCAGTCCCACAACCGGATTCCAGATCTGATGGGAGGCGGCCAGAAGAGACAGGAGGGGGATCCTTTCCGATTGAATAGCGCTTGGACTGCAAAACTGTAAGTAATGAAATATAGCGCTACCTGTTAAAAAAAAAAAAAAAAGAAGACTTGGACCTCAACTTTAATACAAGTATTACTATCCCTTTAAGGAGTAAACAAATGGGAATTTGGAGATTTTTATTTGCCCCTAAGGCGATGTTAGTTTGAACAGTGAACTAGTCCAGGCTCACTGGGTCATACATTTAATGCAAAGCGGAGAAATTATGGGGCAAACCACAACAGCGCTGTGCGAAAAATAAAAATTACATAAATTGCCATTAATTTAAATAATATTTTTAAAAGCCCTTTTAAATCACTGGGAATTTATATTTTCCACCTGCGGTGCTGTTGGTTTAAAATCAAGATATTCTATACAATGCTCAAGCCTCAGATGAGTCTTTTAAGATCCACAGTCCAACATCCTATATAATAATTCACTAAGATGTTTGTCACGATGCAGACATGCTCAGTACAAACTGCCCGCGTTGGCCAGTCTCTACTGCACATGATTGCATCGCGTGAGTGAGGTGACGCAAGACTGCATCGCGTGGAGTAGTGAGGTAGCGGACGATCATTACCTGGACCTTGGCCCATGCACACGGGCTTTTACACTAGTAGCTCATAAAGAGTGTCCGTTAGTAACCAATGTCCATATCCCAAAGCTCAATCCAGTAAGACAAGCTGCTCCCACTGTAATATACAAAAGGAAGCAGTAGAGCAAAAACGGGAAATCCGATCTAAGTGCAGAAGCAACTTTTATTCTCTTGAAATATATTAAAATACAACAACCCGCTTCAGGGTGTCTACTGACAAAATCACCATCTCTGTTCAAGCATCGGTATTTACTGATTCGTAGTCGTAGGGTCTTTCATTCCACTGCACTTCTCTTTGCATCTTCCACACTTTAGCACAGCCTGTCTCCCATAGATGATGTCACTCTCATGGGACAGCAGAGCTCTGTGTTCACAGCCTCAGTCCGGTGCCCAACAAAAGATACTCCCACACTGTCAAAAGTAGCAATCATTTTTGGAAATCACTGCTACATCCTTTTAAAAAAAAAACACCCTAAGACAAGTGTAAGTAGCCTTTGACTCTTCAGCATTTGGGGTCTACAACTATCATCATCCATCATTTGGAGATTTTGTCAACTCCCATTATCCCCATCTAGTCTGCAGAGAGTGCCAGGTGGGAAGGAGAATGTTGTGGAATGTTAGTATCTGGCTGGTAGCAAGTGGGAGACAGGTGTAACTGTGTGGAATGTTAGTATCTAGACAGCAGGAAAAGATAGGTGGGAAGGAGAATGTTGTGGAATGTTAGTATCTGGCTGGTAGCAAGTGGGAGACATGTGTAACAGTGTGGAATGTTAGTATCTAGACAGCAGGAAATGATAGGTGGGAAGGAGAATGTTGTGGAATGTTAGTATCTGGCTGGTAGCAAGTGGGAGACCGGTGTAACAGTGTGGAATGTTAGTATCTAGACAGCAGAAAATGACAGTTGGGAAGGAGAAGTGTGATAGTATTTGGCTGCAGGGAGTGGCAGGTAGAAGGGAGGGCAGTGTGGAATATTAGTATAACTCTGTCTGGTACTGGCAGGTGAGAGGGAGAGCAGTGTAGAATTTTAGTATCATCTAGTCAGCAGGTAATGGCAGATGAGAGGGAGAACATGTGGAATGTTAGTATCTAGCCAGCAGAGAACAGCAGGTGGGAAGGAGAGAAGTATGGAATGTTAGTATCAGCTAGCCAACAGTGAACGGCAGGTGGAAAGGAGTGCAGTGCGGAATGTTATTATCTAGCCAGCAGAGAACAGCATTTGGGAAGGAGAGCAGTGTGGAATGTTACTATCTAACCTCTAGGGGATTGTAAGGGGGTAGGAGAGTAGTCTCTATTTTTAGTGGCTAGCCAGCAGGGAATGACAGGTGGGAAGGAGAGCAGCGTAGGATGTTAGTATATAGCCAGCAGGAAATGGCAGGTGGGAAGGAGAGCAGCATGGAATGTCAGTATCTAGCCAGCAGGGAATGGCAGGTGGGAAGGAGAGCAGCATGGAATGTTAGTATCTAGCCAGCAGAGAATGTCAGGTAGGAGGGAGAGTGCTGTGGAATGCTAGTATCTAGCTGGCACGTTGTTGGAGGTGGGAGGGAGGCTGGTGTGGAACATTAATGTTACTGGTATGGAGAGGCAGGTGGGAGCTATGCTTTGCAATGCATTGTATACCCCTCTGGCACTCAGAGGGTTAAACAAGACAAATAGACTGTGCAAGCTGGTTTAAGGTCAGAGTTTCTGGTGTAGCTTAGTAAAATGGAGTTGTGCAGACGTAGGATTATAATCCATTCCAGCTCCTGTTTTTTGCACAGCATCATATTGATGAAACGTGACCTAATAAATACACTTACCTGTTTTTCATTCCAGTGAGATGGATTTCTTCATATTGTAAATTATAAAACCCTAACATACCCAAATGGTTAAAAGGGGAGGTAAAATAATTAGAAATCATTAACAATAAATGATTGAAAACATTAAACTACAGGTACATCCATAAACAAACACAAGCAAATGAGAATTACAAAGACATATAGTGCAGACAATAGGGCAGCTGGTGTTGGCCAGACAGTACTTACCCAATCAAACATGTGAAAGTTTAGGTGCGTTGGCTGTGTGGTATCTGGTGCACAGCCACTGAGCACAGACTAAAACAGCGCCTCCTAATGTCGTAGCTGTGGAAATGTTAAATCCACTAAACTTCCCGACAGCCTTCAGTGCCCATACTCGTCAATACACTCGCATACCTGGGAACTTTTTATTGTTGACTGCCCGGAGGGGAGTTATGTAGTGCCGCAGGGGGAGAGAAATGACGCGCTTCACCTAAACAAGGGGGTGGGGCTTAATTTTGGAGGGCGTGGCTTAAAGAATGTAGCAAAAATATATATATCTTTCTGTTGCTTGATGGATGGTTGGACAGAAGCCATACGTACAGTTTATTATAAAAGTTGAAGCTACTATTGATATTTATACTGTCAGACTCTATTCTTTCCTCCTAGTAGTTCCAAAAAACAACTTGAAATAATCATTAGCTACCTCAGATCCATGCCATGTGCCCCAGTCTAAAGAGGTGTTCTCCGCAGGCTCCAGATAAGTGTCAGAACTGTAAGTTCAGTTTTACTGTACTAGTATGAATGGCTTCTGCCTTTCGGTATATGTAGATCTGTGGAGTCCAGTGCAGTGGGACAAGGCTGGAGGGTCATTGTGTGTGGATCTATGCCTACCAGTGTAGTGGGACAATGCTGGGGATCATTGTGTGTGGATCTATGCCTACCAGTGCAGTGGGACAAGGCTGGGGATCATTGTGTGTGGATCTGTGCCTACCAGTGCAGTGAGACAATGCTGGGGATCATTGTGTGTGGATCTATGCCTACCAGTGTAGTGAGACAAGGCTGGGGATCATTGTGTGTGGATCTATGCCTACCAGTGTAGTGGGACAATGCTGGGGATCATTGTGTGTGGATCTATGCCTACCAGTGCAGTGGAACAATGCTGGGGATCATTGTGTGTGGATCTATGCCTACCAGTGCAGTGGGACAAGGCTGGGGATCATTGTGTGTGGATCTATGCCTACCAGTGCAGTGGGACAATGCTGGGGATCATTGTGTGTGGATCTATGCCTACCAGTGTAGTGGGACAAGGCTGGGGATCATTGTGTGTGGATCTATGCCTACCAGTGTAGTGGGACAATGCTGGGGATCATTGTGTGTGGATCTATGCCTACCAGTGTAGTGGGACAATGCTGGGGATCATTGTGTGTGGATCTATGCCTACCAGTGCAGTGGAACAATGCTGGGGATCATTGTGTGTGGATCTATGCCTACCAGTGCAGTGGGACAAGGCTGGGGATCATTGTGTGTGGATCTATGCCTACCAGTGTAGTGGGACAATGCTGGGGATCATTGTGTGTGGATCTATGCCTACCAGTGTAGTGGGACAATGCTGGGGATCATTGTGTGTGGATCTGTGCCTACCAGTGCAGTGGGACAAGGCTGGGGATCATTGTGTGTGGATCTATGCCTACCAGTGTAGTGGGACAATGCTGGGGATCATTGTGTGTGGATCTATGCCTACCAGTGCAGTGAGACAATGCTGGGGATCATTGTGTGTGGATCTATGCCTACCAGTGCAGTGAGACAATGCTGGGGATCATTGTGTGTGGATCTATGCCTACCAGTGCAGTGGAACAATGCTGGGGATCATTGTGTGTGGATCTGTGGCTACCAGTGTAGTGAGACAATGCTGGGGATCATTGTGTGTGGATCTATGGCTACCAGTGCAGTGAGACAATGCTGGGGATCATTGTGTGTGGATCTATGCCTACCAGTGTAGTGAGACAATGCTGGGGGTCATTGTGTGTGGATCTATGCCTACCAGTGTAGTGGGACAAGGCTGGGGATCATTGTGTGTGGATCTATGCCTACCAGAGTAGTGAGACAATGCTGGGGACCATTGTGTGTGGTTCTATGGCTACCAGTGTAGTGGGACAAGGCTGGGGATCATTGTGTGTGGTTCTATGGCTACCAGTGCAGTGGGACAATGCTGGGGATCATTGTGTGTGGTTCTATGGCTACCAGTGTAGTGGGACAATGCTGGGGATCATTGTGTGTGGTTCTATGGCTACCAGTGTAGTGGGACAAGGCTGGGGATCATTGTGTGTGGATCTATGCCTACCAGTGCAGTGGGACAAGGCTGGAGGGTCATTGTGTGTGGATCTATGCCTATCAGTGTAGTGGGACAATACTGGGGGTCATTGTGTGTGGTTCTATGCCTACCAGTGTAGTGGGACAATGCTGGGGATCATTGTGTGTGGATCTGTGCCTACCAGTGTAGTGGGACAATGCTGGGGATCATTGTGTGTGGATCTATGCCTACCAGTGTAGTGGGACAATACTGGGGGTCATTGTGTGTGGATCTATGCCTACCAGTGTAGTGGGACAATACTGGGGGTCATTGTGTGTGGTTCTATGCCTACCAGTGTAGTGGGACAATGCTGGGGATCATTGTGTGTGGTTCTATGGCTACCAGTGTAGTGGGACAAGGCTGGGGATCATTGTGTGTGGATCTATGGCTACCAGTGTAGTGAGACAATGCTGGGGATCATTGTGTGTGGATCTATGCCTACCAGTGCAGTGAGACAATGCTGGGGATCATTGTGTGTGGATCTATGCCTACCAGTGTAGTGAGACAATACTGGGGATCATTGTGTGTGGATCTGTGCCTACCAGTGTAGTGGGACAATGCTGGGGATCACTGTGTGTGGTTCTATGGCTACCAGTGTAGTGGGACAATGCTGGGGATCATTGTGTGTGGTTCTATGGCTACCAGTGTAGTGGGACAAGGCTGGGGATCATTGTGTGTGGATCTATGGCTACCAGTGTAGTGGGACAAGGCTGGGGATCATTGTGTGTGGATCTATGCCTACCAGTGTAGTGAGACAAGGCTGGGGATCATTGTGTGTGGATCTGTGCCTACCAGTGTAGTGGGACAATGCTGGGGATCATTGTGTGTGGATCTATGCCTACCAGTGCAGTGAGACAATGCTGGGGATCATTGTGTGTGGTTCTATGGCTACCAGTGTAGTGGGACAATGCTGGGGATCATTGTGTGTGGTTCTATGCCTACCAGTGCAGTGGGACAATACTGGGGATCATTGTGTGTGGATCTATGCCTACCAGTGTAGTGGGACAATGCTGGGGATCATTGTGTGTGGATCTATGCCTACCAGTGCAGTGGGACAATGCTGGGGATCATTGTGTGTGGATCTGTGCCTACCAGTGTAGTGGGACAATGCTGGGGATCATTGTGTGTGGTTCTATGGCTACCAGTGTAGTGAGACAATGCTGGGGATCATTGTGTGTGGATCTATGCCTACCAGTGCAGTGGGACAATGCTGGGGATCATTGTGTGTGGATCTGTGCCTACCAGTGCAGTGAGACAATGCTGGGGATCATTGTGTGTGGATCTATGCCTACCAGTGTAGTGAGACAATACTGGGGATCATTGTGTGTGGATCTATGCCTACCAGTGTAGTGGGACAATGCTGGGGATCATTGTGTGTGGTTCTATGGCTACCAGTGTAGTGGGACAAGGCTGGGGATCATTGTGTGTGGTTCTATGGCTACCAGTGTAGTGGGACAAGGCTGGGGATCATTGTGTGTGGATCTATGGCTACCAGTGTAGTGAGACAAGGCTGGGGATCATTGTGTGTGGATCTGTGCCTACCAGTGTAGTGGGACAATGCTGGGGATCATTGTGTGTGGATCTATGGCTACCAGTGTAGTGGGACAAGGCTGGGGATCATTGTGTGTGGATCTATGGCTACCAGTGTAGTGGAACAATGCTGGGGATCATTGTGTGTGGATCTGTGCCTACCAGTGTAGTGAGACAATGCTGGGGGTCATTGTGTGTGGATCTGTGCCTACCAGTGTAGTGGGACAATGCTGGGGATCATTGTGTGTGGATCTGTGCCTACCAGTGTAGTGGGACAATGCTGGGGATCATTGTGTGTGGATCTATGCCTACCAGTGTAGTGGGACAATGCTGGGGATCATTGTGTGTGGATCTGTGCCTACCAGTGTAGTGGGACAAGGCTGGGGATCATTGTGTGTGGATCTGTGGCTACCAGTGTAGTGGGACAATGCTGGGGATCATTGTGTGTGGATCTATGGCTACCAGTGTAGTGAGACAATGCTGGGGGTCATTGTGTGTGGATCTGTGCCTACCAGTGTAGTGGGACAATGCTGGGGATCATTGTGTGTGGATCTGTGCCTACCAGTGTAGTGGGACAATGCTGGGGATCATTGTGTGTGGATCTATGCCTACCAGTGTAGTGGGACAATGCTGGGGGTCATTGTGTGTGGATCTATGCCTACCAGTGCAGTGAGACAATGCTGGGGATCATTGTGTGTGGATCTATGCCTACCAGTGTAGTGGGACAATGCTGGGGATCATTGTGTGTGGATCTGTGCCTACCAGTGTAGTGGGACAATGCTGGGGATCATTGTGTGTGGATCTGTGCCTACCAGTGTAGTGGGACAATGCTGGGGGTCATTGTGTGTGGATCTGTGCCTACCAGTGTAGTGAGACAATGCTGGGGATCATTGTGTGTGGATCTATGCCTACCAGTGTAGTGGGACAAGGCTGGGGATCATTGTGTGTGGATCTGTGGCTACCAGTGTAGTGGGACAAGGCTGGGGATCATTGTGTGTGGATCTATGCCTACCAGTGTAGTGGGACAAGGCTGGGGATCATTGTGTGTGGATCTGTGGCTACCAGTGTAGTGGGACAATGCTGGGGATCATTGTGTGTGGATCTATGCCTACCAGTGTAGTGGGACAAGGCTGGGGATCATTGTGTGTGGATCTGTGCCTACCAGTGTAGTGGGACAATGCTGGGGATCATTGTGTGTGGATCTATGCCTACCAGTGTAGTGAGACAATGCTGGGGGTCATTGTGTGTGGATCTGTGCCTACCAGTGTAGTGGGACAATGCTGGGGATCATTGTGTGTGGATCTGTGCCTACCAGTGTAGTGGGACAATGCTGGGGATCATTGTGTGTGGATCTATGCCTACCAGTGCAGTGGGACAATGCTGGGGATCATTGTGCGTGGATCTATGGCTACCAGTGTAGTGAGACAATGCTGGGGATCATTGTGTGTGGATCTATGCCTACCAGTGTAGTGGGACAAGGCTGGGGATCATTGTGCGTGGATCTATGCCTACCAGTGCAGTGGGACAATGCTGGGGATCATTGTGTGTGGATCTATGCCTACCAGTGCAGTGGGACAATGCTGGGGATCATTGTGTGTGGATCTATGCCTACCAGTGTAGTGGGACAAGGCTGGGGATCATTGTGTGTGGATCTGTGGCTACCAGTGTAGTGGGACAAGGCTGGGGATCATTGTGTGTGGATCTATGCCTACCAGTGCAGTGGGACAATGCTGGGGATCATTGTGTGTGGATCTATGCCTACCAGTGTAGTGGGACAAGGCTGGGGATCATTGTGTGTGGATCTGTGGCTACCAGTGTAGTGGGACAAGGCTGGGGATCATTGTGTGTGGATCTATGCCTACCAGTGTAGTGGGACAAGGCTGGGGATCATTGTGTGTGGATCTGTGGCTACCAGTGTAGTGGGACAAGGCTGGGGATCATTGTGTGTGGATCTATGCCTACCAGTGCAGTGGGACAATGCTGGGGATCATTGTGTGTGGATCTATGCCTACCAGTGTAGTGGGACAAGGCTGGGGATCATTGTGTGTGGATCTGTGGCTACCAGTGTAGTGGGACAAGGCTGGGGATCATTGTGTGTGGATCTATGCCTACCAGTGTAGTGGGACAAGGCTGGGGATCATTGTGTGTGGATCTGTGGCTACCAGTGTAGTGAGACAATGCTGGGGATCATTGTGTGTGGATCTATGCCTACCAGTGCAGTGGGACAAGGCTGGGGATCATTGTGTGTGGATCTATGCCTACCAGTGTAGTGGGACAAGGCTGGGGATCATTGTGTGTGGATCTGTGGCTACCAGTGTAGTGGGACAAGGCTGGGGATCATTGTGTGTGGATCTATGCCTACCAGTGTAGTGGGACAAGGCTGGGGATCATTGTGTGTGGATCTGTGGCTACCAGTGTAGTGAGACAATGCTGGGGATCATTGTGTGTGGATCTATGCCTACCAGTGCAGTGGGACAATGCTGGGGATCATTGTGTGTGGATCTATGCCTACCAGTGTAGTGGGACAAGGCTGGGGATCATTGTGTGTGGATCTGTGGCTACCAGTGTAGTGGGACAAGGCTGGGGATCATTGTGTGTGGATCTATGCCTACCAGTGTAGTGGGACAAGGCTGGGGATCATTGTGTGTGGATCTGTGGCTACCAGTGCAGTGAGACAATGCTGGGGATCATTGTGTGTGGATCTATGCCTACCAGTGTAGTGGGACAATGCTGGGGATCATTGTGTGTGGATCTATGCCTACCAGTGTAGTGAGACAATGCTGGGGATCATTGTGTGTGGATCTATGCCTACCAGTGTAGTGGGACAATGCTGGGGATCATTGTGCGTGGATCTATGCCTACCAGTGTAGTGGGACAAGGCTGGGGATCATTGTGTGTGGATCTGTGCCTACCAGTGTAGTGGGACAATGCTGGGGATCATTGTGTGTGGATCTATGCCTACCAGTGTAGTGGGACAAGGCTGGGGATCATTGTGTGTGGATCTATGCCTACCAGTGTAGTGGGACAAGGCTGGGGATCATTGTGTGTGGATCTATGCCTACCAGTGTAGTGGGACAATGCTGGGGATCATTGTGCGTGGATCTATGGCTACCAGTGTAGTGAGACAATGCTGGGGATCATTGTGTGTGGATCTATGCCTACCAGTGTAGTGGGACAAGGCTGGGGATCATTGTGCGTGGATCTATGGCTACCAGTGTAGTGAGACAATGCTGGGGATCATTGTGTGTGGATCTATGCCTACCAGTGCAGTGGGACAAGGCTGGGGATCATTGTGTGTGGATCTATGCCTACCAGTGTAGTGAGACAATGCTGGGGGTCATTGTGTGTGGATCTATGCCTACCAGTGTAGTGAGACAATACTGGGGGGTCAGTTGGTGTGGTTACATGGTAGCAGTGTAGTGGGACAATACTGGGGATCATTGTGTGTGGATCTGTGCCTACCAGTGCAGTGGGACAATGCTGGGGATCATTGTGTGTGGATCTGTGCCTACCAGTGTAGTGAGACAATACTGGGGATCATTGTGCGTGGATCTATGCCTACCAGTGCAGTGGGACAATGCTGGGGATCATTGTGCGTGGTTCTATGGCTACCAGTGTAGTGAGACAATACTGGGGGGTCAGTTGGTGTGGTTACATGGTAGCAGTGTAGTGAGGCAAGACTGGGGATCAGTTGGCATGGTTATATGGTACCAGCGCAGTGGAAGAACATTTCAGTCTTGATAAAGGTTCTCTGGGGCCGAAACATTGACCTCAATAAAAATATTTTTTGCCATAATGAAAAGTTCTACTGGTGTTGACCCTAAGTGATATTATCTGTCTTTGGGGTTGTGCACTTTATAACGAATAGAGACAGAGTGCTTCCACCCCCGTCTACTATACATATATAATATACTTGTCTTTTAACCCTTTGAATGCCGTAGAGGTAGCCAAAGCATTCCAATGCAACGTGTTGGATTCCTCTCTGACACACAAAGGGTTAAAATGTCACTGAGAAGTGTAACCATTCAGAACGATACAGAAATCTAATTGCATGATCATCCTGTCAGCTGACCGTGAACCTGTTGAGCTCTGGAATCGTGAGGCGTACTTTGCGGTCTAGCCCTCAATGGGTTAATGTTTTTCTCATGCCGTCTCAGGGAATGCCAATGAGAATACGTTGTGATTCATGCTACAGTGCATGGTGACTCAGCCACTCCTGTAATTCACTCTAATCTCAGGATAATTTACTTAAATAAAAATATTGATTCTTTCCTAAAGCGGTCTGTCTAGTTTTTGGCAGAGTCTCAAACCTGTTGTTGATTAACCCCTTGGGTGAAAGAACGACTTCCAAACGAATTGCTTTTGAGAATTTGATGCTCGTTTTGAGAGACTTCGAAATTACTTTTCTTAGGGTCTTCAAAGGCCAGATTTTGTATTTAAAATGAGGTTAATTGGGAATGATCGCTATAAAATGAATAGCTCTTAAAGGGATAGTAATGTTTCACAATAAAAGCATCTCATAATCTTCATAGTATTTGGGCCGTGGAGAGTGTTATTTCAGTACTGTCAGAGTTGTAGTTCAAGAGTAACTGAATGATAAAGTATCCTCCTCCCGCCCCTTTTACCTAGTGTAAGCTACCTCCCCTCAGATGTGGAATCTGGTCACTTGACCGGACAGGTCACAGCAAGGGACAATCTTCTTACTGTGATCATAAGGAAACCCTGCCCCTTTGACAGGTTTTTCCGTTATGCTCACTGAAGATTGTCCCTCTCTGAGATCCATCCGGACAGTCTTGCTGCTCTGAGATGAGCAGTGTTACATCAGTAAAAGGGGTGGGAGGGGGATACTTTAGCATTCAATTACTGTTGAACTACAACTCTGACAGTACTGAAATAACACTCTCCATGGCCCAAATACTATGAAGATTAATTTTTTGTGAACTATTACTATCCCTTTGAAACGAGAACAAACATTTCCTAATACTTACTTTGTACTTCCCTTAGACTGGGCAAAAAATCCTTATTTCCCTAATGAAATTCCCTGCCTTTCCCCCTTATGAATTTCTGAACTGTCGTACCCTGTGTTTTTATGGCACTTCTAGCGTTCAGTAGAGAATCTTAACCCCTCTGGAACCTCCTCATTACTTTGATCCACGCTAAACTCGATTAGTCTGAATGCTGCCTGCGTTTTCCTTTCTTGTTACTAGCTAAAGTTACTGCTAATAGATTTTAAGCCTCATTTAAACTTCATCTTTTTGAATAAGGAAAAAGTATTGTGTAAATGTGTTTAGACTCAGCCATTGATTTCATTCTAACCAGCAGCAGGTAGAAGAAGTCTTGTTCGTTTTACAGATTTATTTGAGTCTGACTTTGAGATAAAAGGCCAGTCACATTAAAGGGATAGTATTGCTTCAAATAATGTTTAGCTCAGAACCATACCTCCCAAGTGTCCCTCTTTAGGAGGGACAGTCCCTCTTTTAGACCCAAATCCCTCTGTCTGTCAGACTGTGTGGTGTGTATATAAGTGTATCATCCTGGTGTCCCTGTGTTTAGGAGATCAGACTGTGTGGTGTGTATATAAGTGTATCACCCTGGTGTCCCTGTGTTTAGGAGATCAGACTGTGTGGTGTGTGTATAGAAGTGTATCACCCTGGTGTCCCTGTGTTTAGGAGATCAGACTGTGTGGTGTGTATATAAGTATATCACCCTGGTGTCCCTGTGTTTAGGAGATCAGACTGTGTGGTGTGTATATAAATGTATCACCCTGGTGTCCCTGTGTTTAGGAGATCATACTGTGTGGTGTGTATATAAGTATATCACCCTGGTGTCCCTGTGTTTAGGAGATCAGACTGTGTGGTGTGTATAGAAGTGTATCACCCTGGTGTCCCTGTGTTTAGGAGATCAGACTGTGTGGTGTGTATATAAGTATATCACCCTGGTGTCCCTGTGTTTAGGAGATCAGACTGTGCGGTGTGTATATAAGTGTATCACCCTGGTGTCCCTGTGTTTAGGAGATCAGACTGTATGGTGTGTATAGAAGCGTATCACCCTGGTGTCCCTGTGTTTAGGAGATCAGACTGTGTGGTGTGTATATAAGTGTATCACCCTGGTGTCCCTGTGTTTAGGAGATCAGACTGTGTGGTGTGTATATAAGTGTATCACCCTGGTGTCCCTGTGTTTAGGAGATCAGACTGTGTGGTGTGTATATAAATGTATCACTCTGGTGTCCCTGTGTTCAAGAGATCAGACTGTGTGGTGTGTATCTAAGTGTATCACCCTGGTGTCCCTGTGTTTAGGAGATCAGACTGTGTGGTGTGTATATAAATGTATCACCCTGGTGTCCCTGTGTTCAGGAGATCAGACTGTGTGGTGTGTATAGAAGAGTATCACCCTGGTGTCCCTGTGTTTAGGAGATCAGACTGTGTGGTGTGTATATAAGTGTATCACCCTGGTGTCCCTGTGTTTAGCAGATCAGACTGTGTGGTGTGTATATAAGTGTATCACCCTGGTGTCCCTGTGTTTAGGAGATCAGATTGTGTGGTGTGTATATAAGTGTATCATCCTGGTGTCCCTGCGTTTAGGAGATCAGACTGTGTGGTGTGTATAGAAGTGTATCACCCTGGTGTCCCTGCGTTTAGGAGATCAGACTGTGTGGTGTGTACAGAAGTGTATCACCCTGGTGTCCCTGTGTTTAGAAGATCAGACTGTGTGGTGTGTACATAAGGGTATCGCCCTGGTGTCCCTGTGTTTAGGAGATCAGACTGTGTGGTGTGTATATAAGTGTATCACCCTGGTGTCCCTGTGTTTAGGAGATCAGACTGTGTGGTGTGTATAGAAGTGTATCACCCTGATGTCCCTGTGTTTAGGAGATCAGACTGTCCCTGTGTTTAGGAGATCCACAGCCATAAAACACACATTCATGTTTGTTTAAACATCAGTATATGTGTTTATAAATTAGTATGTGTAAGTAAAATACTTCGCTCTTCTTATAAGTCATTTATTAGATTACACAAGAAGGTGTCAATAGGCCATGAAATAGCCTAAAAATTAATCGGTAATGCCCCTCCCACCAGCCACACCCCTAACAACACACCCTAAAACACAAGTGTCCCTCTTTGGCAATTTGAAATGTTGGGAGGTGTGCAGAACATTGAGCATATGTAATTGAAGTGGTGCACAATGTTCCTACAGTGTAATAATATTTTGAAGTCGATCCCTCCTGCCCCTTTACCTGATAGCAATCCACCTCACCATAAATCTGGAAACCGATCATGGGACGGTGCGGCTCACAAGAGACAATCTACCTTTGTTCAGTATAAGGAAAACCCGGCTATTCTTGATGAAGAAGGGCAGGTTTTTTTTATAATACTGCACGAAGATTGTCCTTTGCTGTGATCCGCTGTCGGATCTGGGACAACCCAATGTTTAGGTTAATGTAGATGAAATGATGTGCGTGCTACGGTGCTGCCATGCGAGGTTTGCTGACATTAAAGTCCAATGCTGGGGGAGTGTATCTACTGACATGCACTACCGCCATCACACACTGTAGTCCATACCCTTAGGGGCAGCCACTGGCATTAGACGTTAGACTGGCATTGGCCTCATTTAAAGGGATAGTAATGTTTCATAATAAAAGCAGCTCTAATTAATCATCATAGTATTTGGACTTTGGAGAGTGTTGTTTCAATTCTGTCAGAGTTGTAGTTCAAGAGTAATTCAATGACAAAGTATCCCCCTCCCGCCCCTTTTACTGATGTAACACTGCTCAGCCAGATCAGAAGGGAGGTGCCCAGGTAGACTGCAGAGAGGGACAATCTTCAATTAAAATAAGGGAAAAAGCTGAAAAACTTGTCAAGGGGGGCAGGGCTTTCATTGTTCTCATAGGAAGAAGATTGTCCCCTGCTGTTATCTGTCTGGTCTATGGACTGGATTCCACATCTGAGAAGAGATGGCTTACACTAGGTAAAAGGGGCGGGAGGGGAAACTGCTTGTGAATATCTCTCAAACCATAAAGGTTTGAGAGATAAGACTTATATCGTTCTTCATGTTTTTTTAATGCCTACAAAATAAAATAAAGATAAAACGAAGTATTACTATCCCTTTAACTCAGTTTATTACTGGCTACAAGATGGGGGATAGTTATTTTTAAGCATTACTATCCCTTTAATGCAGTAATTATACTTGAAAATAAAACTAATTGTGTGCATATCGCTAATGTAATTATCATTTGCGGCGTTGTGTTATTGTAGTGAACGTTATGCTTTAATCCACTATAGGGCAGTTGGGTTTTCTCCGCAACTGATCCATTTCTTCCTAGTGCATCAGTAATTAATGTAAAGATGTTTGTCTTCCTAGGAATGTCCGATGCCTAAATTATCCGTAAAGATCGCATGAAAATAAAACAATCACGTGCAGGTCCCTTTCTGTATTTATGAGTTGTGTCTGGTTACAAGTATCTCGCAATAACGTCAAGTGTTTAGGGCAATTAATAAAAAAGATTGTTCCAATAATGCAATTACTTTCTGCTGATTTCTGCATGCTGGCTGAGGAATCAATAAGCATTTAGATTTTCACAGTATGGATTCAATTAATATGTGCTGAAGGAGCACAAGCCTTCTTACCCTGCTCTTTATTCATGTGTTGTGCGATCTTTATAGCATGTATAAGGATGCTATGTTTAACCCTTTGAATGCCAGACCTCCGGCATCCAACAGGTTACATGTGCAGCACAAAAGAAACAAGCATTTCCATGACAAAACCAAATCCTTGAATAAAAAACATTGAATCTTTACTGTAGCATAAGTGTAAAAAGTCTTACAGTACCTCTAGAGTCTTCTGGCCTTGACGGGATAGTAATGTTTCACAATAAAAGCAGCTGCATTTAATCTTCATAGTGTTTGGGCCATGGAGAGTGTTATTTCAATACTGTCAGAGTTGTAGTTCAAGAGTAATCGAATGATAAAGTATCCCCTTCCAGCCCCTTTTACTGATGTAACACTGCTCACCTCAGAGCAGCAAGACTGTCCGGATGGATCGCAGAGAGGGACAATCTTCATTGATCATAAGGGAAAAATCCTGTCAAGGGGGCAGGGTTTTCCTTATAAGACCAAGAACAACCCTGAGCTCCTGCATACCAATGTGCAAATGTGTGCCCTGGTTTAGGCATATATAATAATTGTGTCTATATGTGTGTCCTAACTTAGGTATATATACTAAACTATTGATAATTATGAGAATTTAGTCCGTCATTTGGCCAAAGAATGTAAGCTTGCCAACCCAGTCAAGGTATCTCAAGTTCTGTCAAGTACCTTCTCTAATGCACCTTTAATTCCTATCTAAAATTAAAATAAATTAAAATTGTAAGATTGATAAAGCTGATAAAGATGTATTAAGGAAATGCGTACCTGGTTGTGTAACATAGTGTATGTAATTAAAAACAAGAGGACAAGCTACTAATTTAGAAGGTGTAAGAGAGGACTTGCCTGATATAAAACTTCTGGGCCTACAGGATGTTGATACCGGAAAAGAGGATTGTGGGTCCTTCGATACCAGTTATAAGCCTGCGTTTACCAACCCCACAGGCCAAATAAGGGTTTTCCTTATGATCACAGTAAGAAGATTGTCCCTTGCTGTGACCTGTCTGGTCAAGAGACCAGATTCCACATCTGAGGGTAGGTGGCTTACACTAGGTAAAAGGGACGGGAGGGGGATACTTTATCATTCAATTACTCTTGAACTACAACTCTGACAGTATTGAAATAACAGTCTCAATGGCCCAAATACTATGAAGATTTAATATCTTTAATATCTCTGTATGTAGAGACTTACAGTTATGCAGTAGCAAACCAGTAGATGTAGAGAAATAGTATCCCACTGATCAACGCGTTTCCTACTCTTATTCATGAACAGCAATGCATCGCGTACCCCTAGGGTTACCCCCTTTGAGTGCCAGAGGACTGCTCAACAGATTGCTTTGCAATGCGTTGTGTATGCTCTGGCACTCAGAGGGTTAAAGGAGAGGTTACACTGCCTAATTATATTCCCAGGGCCAGGATGCAAAAGCATTTACATAGCAAACTATTGAAATATTTTCTGTTTTCTGCATTCAACACTGGTCTAGGCCCTGCTGCACTAATGGCAGTTCATCCCCTGGATAAACCCCCAAATCTTAATGGCCCCCAATGAATTTTGCCTTTGAATAGGAAACATCTTCAGGCAGTCCTGGATGTCGTGTCCATGGAGGCGGACATGACAGTCGTTAGCAGGACCACAGGACCTCAAACTTTAATCAGTGCACACTGTAATATTAGTCATACACAATGAGTTGTGCACCCTCTGTTACTTAAAGGGTTAAAGGGATAGTAACGCTTAATATGCAAAAATATATTGTTTATCCTCCATGAGTAAAACAAGGGCACTCCCAGTGTCATGAGGTGTTTTATTCAAAAGTTATTCCAGTTCAAACTTGAATTTTGTAGGTTTAATATCTCAATGGCCTGAAATTGTACAGTGGTGCCGTTGCGATGGAGGTTTATGGTCAATTGACCAGAGCTGTCCATACAGCTCCACTGTACAATTTCAGGTCATTAAGGTACTGCATCTAAAAAAAAAAAAAAAAAAAAAAAAAAGTTTGAGCTGTAATAACTTTTGAATAAAACACCTTTCAGCAGTAAGAATGCCCTTGTTTTACTCAGGAGGATAAACTCTACAAAATACTTGTATTTGAATGTTAAGTGTTACTATCCCTTTACGTAGGGTCACACATTCTGCCTTCTTCAGTTGGAGAAACTGTCAGCACGTGGCATTATATGCAATTTACACTGCATGCCAGCATCTGTACACATTCTCTATTTATTATCTGAGGGCTACAGTCTAGTCTTACATATGCTGTGGGGGAGCCGACATTCCTGCCTTGTCCCATTGATTGTCCAGGATTATCTGATTACAAGAACAGCGGGCACTAATTTCACTCGCTTGATTTTGCTCTTATCTCTCAACGTAAACAGCATGAACAACGTTAACCCTTTTGAAAGCCAAATAGGGATACAACACATTGCAACACAATGCACTGGTGGAGGGGTTAAACAAATGTTCCCTGAACAGGACAGCTTTCGTAGGCATTAAACAGCAAATTTAGGGTTAAATATTAGGCATGTAACATGAATAATATGTTTTTTTTTTGTTTGTTTGTTTGTTTTTTCCATTTACTAGCTGTAAAAACATGATATTTAAAGTTTCATCAACCCATTATGGTTTTTTTTGGTGTCAGTGTTGCTTTAACCCTTTGGGTGCCAGAGAGTTATCCAATGCATTGCAACATGTGTTGGCTATATCTCTGGCTCTCAATGGGTTAACATACCTGTGCTCAAGGTGGAGAATCCTCAATTTCTGACTCGTTAATGATCCTTGAGGGAATGTGATGATGATCACTGCTCTATAGTGTACATGGGCATGTTGGAATGTTGATGTGAATAAACTTCTTTTAATCCCCGGCACGGTGACGGTGGAGGGAAAAGCAGCGGCAGAGCGGCACGTTCCGGGGATCACCACAATACCGCCACTGTCCCCCTGTCAAATGACGATCTTCAGCCTAGCAACTGGTCAGTCATGTTGGTCCTCTAACTAGGTCAAATGTATGATATCAGGAAAAGCTGACAGAGGGGGATTTTAAAAATGAAATGACTGTAACTCTTTGATACTTTACAATTCAGTGCATTTTTCATCAGTACTAGCTCTTTAATGCAGGTTTCCCTTTCATAGCTAATAGTTCTCCCATATATTCCAGTTTACATAGGATTTAAATATAGAGAAGTAATTACATTTAAGGAAAAGTTCTGTTGCAGTCTAGTTTTCTTAAGCAAGCACATAGTTTAAAGGGATAGTAATATTTCATTTTATCTTTATTTTATTTTGTAGGCATTAAAAAAACCATGAGGAACGATATAAGTCTTATCACTCAAACCTTTATGGTTTGAGAGATAGTCACAAGCAAAGTTTCCCCTCCCGCCCCTTTTAACTAGTGTAAGCCATCTCTTCTCAGATGTGGAATGCAGTCCATAGACCAGACAGATAACAGCAGGGGACAGTCTTCTTCCTATGAGAACAATGAAATCCTGGCCCCCCTTGACAAGTTTTTCAGGTTTTTCCCTTATCTTAATTGAAGATTGTCCCTCTCTACAGTCTACCTGGGCACCTCCCTTCTGATCTGACTGAACAGTGTTACATCAGTAAAAGGGGTGGGAGGGGGATACTTTGTCGTTGAATTATTCTTGAACTACAACTCTGACAGAATTGAAATAACACTCTCCAAAGTCCAACGATTATGATGATTAATTGGAGCTGCTTTTATTATGAAACATTACTATCCCTTTAAAGTCTTTAGAAATGTTATTATTGATTGCCAGCATAAGCATATGCTATCTTGAATAACGGTTAAATGCAAACCATTTTCCATCTGCGTATATCTATTTAAACACATACAGCAGCAAAAAGATGGATATAGAACCCAAAATTGCCCAGTTTATACATTTCTCTAATGTGCAATGTAATTTAACTGTCTTCTGATTTGCTTTGTAGCCACCTACCAGCTTTTAGTCTCGTTAATGGTATCAGAATTAATGATGAGTTCATTGTGTTTGTGTTTTATTTTTTTTTTTTGCTTCAATTAGTTAAATGGTTTTAGAGATTTAGTATTTAGGGAGTCATTAACTTCAGCAGAGCTGTGTTGTTTGACCAGTGTAAGACCATCTGCATAAGTGCTTCACTCCTCCACATGCCACTTTCATCAATCATCTAAATTCTGTGAAGACTAATATTCCGATTGAGGAGAGGACACAGAAAGGCAACAAATCATCTTTATGCAACTGCAGCAGTGGCAGCCATTGGTGTGGCCTTCTCGTTTTGAGGTTGATTGTTGTGTAAACACCATTGGATGATGTTAGTAGACACAGCAGTACAGTGGCCCAGCGGCTTCCTAGATGTCCCCTTGGAGTGTGCTTTCCATTTTGAATGGATTTCGCAATGCCATTCTCTGGACCTGGTGATCCTTCCAACCTGTGGTCCTGCATTGGGAGCCATTATCTTGCTGATGAGTGCTTTGATGAGTGCTTTGAGTTAACATGTCTCCTGCATACAAACATGAGAATCTCACACTACATGACAGTGCAAGATTCTCATGTCGCTTATTAAAAGGCTGCATCAAAGACTTCCCGGCAGTAGCGCGTAACCCTTTGCACCAACCTGTATCTTAATGATTCTGAGCCAGTTTAACCCTATGAATGCCAGACGAATAACTGTGGAGACTTGAAGCTTCTTGGATTCGCTGTGCTCTCTCCCATCATGCTGCCCCGGCAATTTAACTACTGTGAAACAGGCTGAGTAAAGCGCCAGGGCAGCATGATGGGATAGAGCACAACAAATCCAATTAGCGTCAAGTCTTCACAGTTATTCACCTGACATTCATAGGGTTAAACTGGCTCGGAATCATTAAGATACAGGTTGGTGCAAAGGGTTACACGTTACTGCCGAAGAGTATCTAATGTGACCTTTTAGTAAGCAACATGAGAATCTTGCTCTGTCATGCAGTGTGAGATTCTCATGTTGACATTTGTATGCAGGTGACATGTTAACTCTGTCATCCTTTTAAAAGGATACCAAATAAAGTCTCCCCCCAACAATTAGCATCTAGCGATAAGCTTAACATTATTGCCACGTTACTCAGCAATCCTACTTGTGCCTGACTGACTGATGGCCAGGCAACAGAGCAGACATCTTTGCTCACAGACATCTGCATTCCTGCGCTGTGAGTCCCGGCCTCCTGTAGGAGGCGCTGCATGGTATCTTTAGGTACCAGAAGGGACTGACGGTGCAGGCGCGCAGATGCCTATAAAGCATTGTTGCCTGGCCGTCAGTCTCGGCACAAGTAGGATTTCTGAGTAACGCGGTAATTTTGCTGGCTGATAGCACTATTGTTAAGCATATATCGCTAGATGGCTAATTGTTAGGGGGAGACTTTATGTGGGGTGATAGTTCCCCTTTAACCCGACAAGCATGGGCAGTACCACCTACCACCATTTGCTGGCTCTGTTCCTCTTGTGTTTGGCAATTTCTGATATTCTGATCCTTATCATACTCCAGACATATCATGAAACATCCCACAGCTTAAAATGCTGTTTTATATGCCTTCACAGCTAACAAATGGTCTATCCATCCTACAGTCTTCATTTATATATATCCTGTTATTTCTGTGACCAATTGACACAGATCTGTAATAATGTATAGATAGCCAATTGTTCGGTTTAATAATAATAATAATAAATAATAATTTATTGACACTCCATTGCTTGGTGCATAGTTCTACATCTCCTCCATATTGTTACAATGTCAGTATTAAGCAGCGTATTAAAAAAGCAATACGTTTTCTTTAAGGCTAATACATCTCTGAAAATACACAGGATAAGATCAATTTATATTTGTGGATCTTAGGAGAAATGTGATTTAAATCATGAACTATTAAACCTTGCAGCCCAGGAAGTCAGGTCTGTATCTAGCATGGCTCCTGACAGTTAAATAAATGAAGCCAAGTCATCAGATAAATCATCTGGGGTTTATATTTCCTTCTTAGAGCAGTTCCAATATAAAATGGCAATCACAGCTCATTATACCTGCTGATCAATAGCGCCACAACATACAGATGTTTCCCCTGGATAATTGGTAGCTTCAGCCAAAATGGAATCAGACTGGTTTACTACAAGGAGCTGACTTTCTTCAGTTCCATCCCAGGGAACTCTCAGGATTTGCCCCTAAATGTCAGGGTAAAGGACATTTTCGGGGTGAAAGAGTCCAGGTTTTTCTGCTGTGAGATCTTCACCAACATCCTCCTGGTTTACTATCAAAATTAGTGTTATTTCCAACAGAAAGGCAGTGGGAGAAATCATGTTTGTGTATGTGAATGCATGTGTGTATATATATGTGTGTGTGTGTGTGTGTATATATGCGTGTGTTAGTTTATATGTATATATGTGTGTGTGTGTGTATATGTGTGTGTGTGTCTGTATGTATGTATGTGTGTGCGTGTCTGCGTCTGTATATGAGTGTGTATGTGTGTGTGTGTGTGTATATGCGTGTCTATATATGTGTGTGTGTGTCTGCATGTGTGTCTGTCTATGTGTTTGTATATATGTGTGTGTGTATGTATGTGTGTCTGTATGTATTTGTGTCTGTGTATGTGTTTATGAGTGCCTGTGTGTGTATGTATGTGTGTCTGTGTATGTGTGTATGAGTGTCTGTGTGTGTGTGTATGTGTGTCTGCGTCTGTATGTGTGTGCTTGTGTGTGTCTGTATGTATGTGTCTCTGTCTGTGTATGTGTGTATGATTGTATGTGTGTCTGTGTGTGTATGTATGTGTGTGTCTGTATGAGTGGTATTTCTTACTTGTACAAAAAGGTAGATGGAGAATTCCTGAGTGTCGTGCGTTTACAAGAAGTGGTCTGAAGTCATACAGAAAGGTAGGGGAAGACGTACTTGTCTTAGCAGGACAGAGGTAGACGTTCTGCTTATCTGTGTGTGCAAAACAGGTTTATCTTTTCGCTGTACAGAAAGGCAGAAAAGTCCTGACTATCTATGTCTGTACAAGCTATGAGATCTGTAAGTTGTACAGAAAGGTAGAGGGAGAAGTCCTACTTGTCTATGTGTGTACAAGCTATGAGATCTGTAAGTTGTACAGAAAGGCAGAGGGAGAAGTCTGCTTGTCTGTGTGGTTTGTCCAGGCACTGATCAGAGCCAGCAGACATGATGGGAGTGTTTGTCAACAATAAAGCGCAGCCTTTGCCTCCAGGCGTACACGTAGTACAAGGGAGAGTACTATATGACCCCAATAGCTTTTTAGATCTGCTGCTATGAGACTTTCATGTTTAGAGCAGGGGTAGGCATCTTTTGGCTTTGCCGCTGTTGGAGACTCCCATCATCCCCAGCTAGCCGACGGCTGGTTGATGGGAGTTGCAGTCTCTAGCAGCTAGAGAGCCATGGGTTACCTATCCATGTTTTCGGCTTCGTTCACATTGACATTTTTGTTGCAGCTACAACTGTCACAGAACAGGCGTCATTGGTTTCTGGGGGTAATTCACATCGGTGTCACGGTTGCAGTCATTTTCAGTGGCAGCCTTGTGTTACTGCAACTGAGCCGGCCTTGTAAACAGGCTTTGTTCACTTGTGTGGCTTGGATGTGCTAAATTTTAGCATATGCCAAACCACGATTGCAGACTTACCTCCATTTTCCTATGTTCTCCCAGTGATTATTTCATGTGGGGTAGTGGAGGAGGTATGTCACAAAGTCAGCGTATGTGGGCACCTGCAATATGTTATTGGTTGATGTGTGTGTGGGTTGGCAGTCCATGGCAGATACAAATGGCATTGCATCCTCCAGAATCACTTGTGTGACAGATCTGTGTGTCGGCCCATAAGCCTCTGCGTAGATCAGCATGCTGGAACCTGAATGTTCCTGCTGTATAAATGCATCTAAGCTGCAGCATGCTGCAATGTATGTCAGTCTTCAAGGTGGAAATCTTGCATTGAACATCACCATTGACACCTAGCTGTTTCACATGGGTACTTATAGCATAACTTTATTATTGTTGCTCTAAAGTCTCCCATGTAAACATAGCAGAGCAGATATACCAGCATTGCATCTGGCACAAGGCACCGGGGCACGCAAGTAAACAGGGCCCCACTGGTACCTATGGCTATGGAAGTGTAATTCATGTCCACCTTAGGCTGCAGCTGTACTGTTCAGTGCACTGAATCCTTGTGTGTTAAATTGGGAACCTGGTGGAGCAGCAAATATAAACAGGTACCAGTCAGGTCTTGTATGAGCCACTCTGTACTGGGAACCCTATAGAGAGGTCAAGGCACAGGGAGGAAGAGCATAGAGATGAGGACTGGGTGTGAAGGGGGTGCATTGGGAATTACCAGGGACAATCCCTTCTTCTGGATCCTGCTGTCCCTGGTTCTGGATCTTGATGTTCCTCATCACTGATTTGCTGTCTCTGGTTCTGGATCTGGATGTTGCGTTGCACACCGATTTGGTCCTTAAGGTGTTAACAGAAGAACTTACCTAGGCAGGTATCATTCATACAGCAGTCAGTTATATCTTTTACTGATTTTTGTATTTTGACTCTGCTGTAATCTACAACTTCATGGGTACAGTTTACTACCTTGGGAATGTCTGCATGATTCTTTACAGTTATGTGCGAGGCAGAGAGAGAGAGAAATGCCCGTGAGTCTTACAAGCCGGGTAAACATTCTCAAGATAGTAAAATGTCTCCATGCATTTATAGATTACTGTAGCGTTCATATGCAAAAAACAGTAAATCGATAAAACTGAGTGCCCTATGAGTGATGTCTTTCTTTTACCCAAATTGAGACACTTAATCCAAGGGAAAAGTTCACCTTTTAACAGTTTGAAGACCAAGGAGGTATCCAGTGATTGCAATGAACTGAAAACCTCTCTGGTACTCAAAGGGTCCAGATTTTACATCAGAGTGAACGAAGACGTTCCGTACTTCTCAGACATCATCTGTTGCTCCGTTCTCTGTGTTACTTTTTGATTAGAGCCAGTCACTGTGTGTGTGTGTCAGCATTATTCCTCTCAGTTCCAGGTTGTGTTTCTTAAGGGCATTGTGGAGCGGTGGCGGACAAACGATACATTTTTAATGTTTTCAGTAAACAGCTTCAGATTTACAGCTGTGGGTTTGGAACGGAGCATGTGAACATAGCAGAGCAGGCATACCAGCACTGCAGCTGGCACAAGGCACCGGGGCACGCAAGTAAACAGGGCCCCACTGGTACCTATGGCTATGGAAGTGTAATTCATGTCTACCTTAGGCTGCAGCTGTACTGTTCAGTGCGCTGAATCCTTGTGTGTTAAATTGAGAACCTGGTGGAGCAGCAAATATAAACAGGTACCAGTCAGGTCTTCTATGAGCCACTCTACCAGGAACCCTATAGAGAGGTCAAGGCACAGGGAGGAAGGAGCATAGAGATAAGGACTGGGTGTGGAGGGGGTGCATTGGGAATTACCAGTGACAATCCCTTCTTCTGGATCCTGCTGTCCCTTGTTCTGGATCTTGATGTGCCTCATCACTGATTTGCTGTCCCTGGTTCTGGATCTGGATGTTGCGTTGCACACCGCTTTGGTCCTTAAGAGATTAACAGGAGAACTTACCTAGGCAGGTATCATTCATACAGCAGTCAGTTATATCTTTTACTGATTTTTGTATTTCGACTCTGCTGTAATCTACAACTTCATGGGTACGGTTTACTACCTTGGGAATGTCTGCATGATTCTTTAGAGCTATGTGTGAGGCAGAGAGAGAGAGAGAAATGCCCATGAGTCTTACGAGCCATGTAAACATTCTCAAGATAGTAAAATGTCTCCATGCATTTATAGATTACTGTAGCGTTCATATGCAAAAACCAGTAAATCGATAAAACTGAGTGCCCTATGAGTGATGTCCTTCTTTTACACAAATTGAGACACTTAATCCAGTGGTTCTCAACTCCGGTCCTCGGGACCCACTAACAGGCCAGGATTTGATGATTTCCTTGTTAGAGCACAGGTTAGTTAATCAATGAGAATGAGCCTCTGATCACCACACCTGTGCTCTAGCAGTGAAATCCTGGCCTGTTAGTGGGTCCCGAGGACCGGAGTTGAGAACCACTGACTTAATCCAAGGGAAAAGTTCCCCTTTTAACACTTTGAAGGACAGAGAGGTATCCAGTGATTGCAATGAACTGAAAACCTCTCTGGTACTCAGAGAGTCCAGATTTTAAATCAAAGAGAAGGAAGATGTTCCGTACTTCTCAGATATCGCCTGTTTCTTCATTCTCTGTGTTACTTTTTGATTAGAGCCAGTCACTGTGTGTGTGTGTCAGCATTATTCCTCTCAGTTCCTGGTTGTGTTTCTTAAGGGCATTGTGGAGCGGTGGCAGACAAACGATACATTTTTAATGTTTTCAGTAAACAGCTTCACATTTTCAGCTGTGGGATCGGAACGGAGCCAGTGACGGAATGTATATTTCTGTCACTACTTTTAAATGTCACTGTGTGCTTTGTCTGGCAGAGATTAAGCACGTTCCGGTAGAAGTAATGATGGTTTGCCAACGCTCCTTCACTGTACCGTTCTCAGAGAATGTAAGGGCCCAAGTGGATCAGAGATTGAATTAGACAAAGTAACTGAGGGGTTGCAAGTAGGGTTGCCACCTTTTCCTCAAAAAAAAAAAAATAAAAAATACCAGGCATAGTTGTTTGTCTGTAAGGGAGGAGCTGCAAAAGGGAGGAGCTGCAAAAGGGAGGAGCCACAAAAGGGAGGAGCCACAAAAGGGGCAGAACCACTCATTGTTGCATGACCCTACAAAATCGAAAATCACAACAAA
The DNA here is from genome assembly GCA_037306005.1 of Rhinophrynus dorsalis. Taxonomy (NCBI): domain Eukaryota; kingdom Metazoa; phylum Chordata; class Amphibia; order Anura; family Rhinophrynidae; genus Rhinophrynus; species Rhinophrynus dorsalis. The sequence goes on from CM074723.1 coordinate 22,783,230, forward strand.
GTATTTTTACCTGTATATTTTCATACTAATATCTATAAAGCGGTTTGGTGGCCATTTTCTCGCAGTCATATGCTGGAGTCACAAATCTTCACATTCGGTGCCTGGGATGTAAATTTGCCCCTGTGACCAAAAATGAACTACCTCTGTATAATCCTTAGAATGCAGCTCTGCACTATCAGCACCTGCAGATCAGCTTGAGAGCCAACGGGTCAGAGAAGGGAACTCTCTCATTAATAAAACAACAGCACTCTCTCTTCTGGGAGATGCTTTACTCAAAAGCTATTACAATTCAAACCGTCACAATTCTTTCTGGAAAACTGAAGCCAGCGGCTCACCATTGCCACTGATTACAGAATTTTGACACCAGGTGGCACTGCACGCTAACAGGTTAGTGATTAACCCTTTGAGTGCCTGAGGGGTGCGTAACACATTGTTCTACTAGTACCCTTGTTCTTCTAAGCAAAAACAAACCCTACAGCAGGGGTGGTCAATTGTTGAACCACCTCCTATTGGAGTCTTCAATTGCCATCATCCCCAACCATCCAGCCGCTGGTTGAGGATGATAGGAGTTGTAGTTGAACAACTGGTGATCCAACAATAAACCATTGACTGGTGATCCAACAATTAACTAGGGGCCACCCCATGAGACTAGAGGAAAGGATGTTTCAACTTCAGCAGAGGAAGGGGTATTTTTTTTACAGTAAGGTCTGTTAAATTATGGAATTCCTTGCCCAAGGATGTGGTAATGGCAGATATAATTGATACTTTTAAGAGAATGTTAAATACATTCCTTCCAAATAGAGAACATACACGGTTATACAGTGTATTAGTAGGCAAATCAGGAAGGTCTGATAAAGACTTAGGTATGCAGGAAATGTTATATAATTCTCATGTCTCTGGGTTATGAGGCAAAGGTTGAACTTGATGGACTTGTGTCTTTTTTCAACCTGATTTACTATGTTGCTTCCCCTGCTGTACAGGATAAACCCTACAGCATGTTTTTGTTTACATTTTAAGTATTACTATCCCTTTAACACCTTGAATACATTGCTTTCTCAATTCACATTTTTACTGATCCTTGACAATCAAAGACTTTGCCAACGCGTTTCACTGGGTGATTGTTAATGTATAAGGGGAACTGAAGACCTGTACATGACCTCACTGTTGGAACTGTATTTTGTTGGTGTTACTGTTTTATTCCTTCCACTGTTGCCTGCATAGACATTAATCCTCCACTTACTGCAGTGTTTGTTTTCAAGACCAGGGATGGTTTGAATAATGCATGGCAGCCTTTATCTCTTGATTAGATGATATTAGCTTCTATGAATGACTGATGATCAGTCCAACAGCGTCGTTGTTTGTTTTAACCAATGCTCCTTCCACTCTTTGTTTTGTGGAACTGAAAAGCGGCACTTAAATATAGTAAAATATGTTTTAATTAATCTGTCCTTGCAGCTCTGCTTTGATACAACATGAAGCCTAGCAGTGATTTCCAGCACTTTAACAATCTTACATTAACCAGACTGGAAATTGAATTAATACTGAAAAACCATGTTCTGGTGCTCAGAATTTTCATTTCTTTTCTGTTTAGAGTCTCACTGACGCTACTACGTTGATTTGCACTTGCTAAAGGAGAAGTTTACCTCATTAACCCCTTATTGGCCCTTGACGTGCCAGGACCGTAATGCCGGTTTCCGGCACTTAATGAATTATGGGGTTGCCGCATGTCTACATGCAGCTTGGTGTCCCCCGGAATCCATTGAGCAAAATGGGCTGGATCGGGCGGTCAGTAAAGGTTCTTTATTCATCAAACTTTTTAAACCTTTAACCCTTTGAGTGCTTTGCATACCCCACTGCCACTCAACTTGTCTTGAAAGCTTGCATCCAAAGCCACTTAGTTTGCCAATAAAGGTATCATTTTTACTCTACTACTCTCCTTCCTGCATTACCTCTGTTATACGTGAACCAATGTAGAGCCTCCTAATGTGTTCTTGAGGCTCTGTGCACCAGAGGGCGACAGTGCTGGAACCACACAGCATGTCCACAGAAGCAGACAGCTCCTCTGATTGCCGGGATCCCTATCTGGGAGATGATCCACTGCAGGTTTACCCTGGATGTGTGAATATTTCTAGCTAAACCAGTAGAAGAGAGACAGCTTACATGTGACCATGTCATTTGCAGAGGAAATGCTTTGTAGCGGGAGGTTTAGCGGTGCTCTGTTTCTGCCATGCGGATCCCCTAGGATACATTAGGGAGCTCTACGATGGTTCATTTAGTGAGGTAGTAGGGTACCTTGTATATATTAGTTTTAATGTTCGTGATAAATGCAACTATACTCTTAGAATAAATGGCTCTAAGGACAGAATTCATCAAGTGGCCGTAAGAGCAGCAAATCAGATACTGTACGCTGCTTTTTGCCACAATCATTGATGGATACCATCGAGTAATTATAAGTATCATTGTATTTCCCAGCTTTACATGTGTGAATCAAATGCGATAAAAGTAAATCTGGCCATAGAGTATGCATGTCAGTGTTTGTGTGGAGCGTAAATCTCTGTGGGATGCACCAACCAGAAGCTGACGGATATAATAGCGAATTTATTTGGCTCTCGCACATTGAGGAATAAGCCATAGTTACATTCTGTCTGACCATTGCGAATTGGTGAATGGCTGAATGTGCAAGGAATTAGTTACCTAATGAATTCCGCATTTAATGTGTAATAGGTAATCACTAAGCATGGTTAATCTGGGTACTCAGTGGTTGAATGCATAAATGCTGTATACAATATTGTTTTTTCTTATAGAAATGTAATTTGTAGAATGTTACATTGCTTTTTTATTTATGTTTAGCAAGGACATATTCACTAGACTAAGTGTATTATCATTACAAACATTCAAGGCCATGAAATGTCTGTCGGCCTTCTCATATCTTGTGTATACATAACACCTCCTCCCTATTCCGGAATGTGCTAGTGGAAACCTTTTTTATGGTACTTCACGCTAAAATGGGATTTAACCATGATTGTGCCTTACTATTCTTGTGCACAATGTGCTAATCATACAGTTAAAGTTCTGGTATAACCAAAGATTATCCACAGACTTCAGAAACAAGAGCAGAAGTCTGATAAAGTGCACTGTTAATTTAGCCTATGTAAAAGATAGAAGTGACAGGCTGCCTCGTAACATACTAACTGCTATGTGCCAGCTGTTACTATCACATCCTATATAGATCTGTAGTCAGTGACTCACCTCTCCCATACAATGTAACATAATAACTGTCACGTGCTAGAGCTGTTACTATCACATTCTATATGGAACTGTAGTCAGTGACCCACCTCTCCCATAGAATGTAACATAATAACTGTCATGTGCTAAACCTGTTACTGTCACATTCTATATAGAATGTAGTCAGTGACTCACCTCTCACATAGAATGTAACATAATAACTGTCATGTGCTAGAGATGTTACTATCACATTATATATAGAACTGTAGTCAGTGACTCACCTCTCCCATAGAATGTAACATAATAATTGTCATGTGCCAGAACTGTTACTATCACATTCTACAGAGAACTTTAGTCAGTGACTCATTTCTCCCATAGAATGTAACATACTAACTGCCATGTGCCAGAGCTGTTACTGCGCACCCTATATAGAACTGAAGTCAGTGACTCACCTCTCCCATACAATGTAACATAATAACTGTCACGTGCTGGAGCTATTACTATCACATTCCATGTAGAACTGTAGTCAGTGACTCACCTCTACCATAGAATGCAATAAAACACCGCCTGAGTACCAATTTAATGCTCCGTATGTCAGGTGGCACATTTCTAACCATCTCTATGTAAAAACGTGTTCTAATGTTACTGCATCTGAGCCAACCACACCCTTGTTCTGGCAATGAGCATGCTAATGCATGAGAGGACAATGCATTCTGGGATTTTCCTTTTTAATGGAATCTGTTGAGCTTAGAAAACTGCAAGCCTGCAAAACTGAGATAATTTCTGTCATTTGTATCAATACTTGTTTCTATTATATGTCTCTGATCTTTCATCTTGGCAGATTTCCAGACTGTCAGTGTAACACCTGCTGCTATAATGATAACAGACTAGAGCAGGGATGGGAACTTGTGGCTCTCCAGCTGTTGTTAGAATTCAACTCCCACCATCCTCAGGCTGAAAAAGAGATGGGCACAGACTGAAAGAGGGCGAGAGGGAGACCAATACAGACAGACAGGCTGGAAGAGAAAGAGACAGAAAACAGAAGAGAGAGGGATAGACTGAGAGACAGACAGGAATAGAGGGACAGACTTAAAGAGATACATGGATAGACTGGAAACGCGTCAAGAAAGGCAAGATTATGTGAGTTCTTAACAGGAAAATTGTACTCTCCATCTGTTGTGGTTCAGCAACTCCCATTATCATCGCCATCCAACAGTGGGCTGAGAATGATGGGAGTTGGAGTCAAACATCAACCGCTGTTGTTTACCCGGGACCTTATGCTAAAGATGGGTGTTGTTCCTGACTTACCATCCTCTGCAGATACCTTTTGGTATTCTGGAAGCAGTGACACTAATAGCCTTTAACTGTGGGGTTCCATTTCTGCACAGTAGGCAAAAGCTCAATAAACCAATATTTTAAACGCTGTCTATTAATGGAGACCCTGGGGACGGAAGGCAGAGTTTGTACAAATTGAAGCTCTTGTATTTATACTACAAAGCATGTTGTCTGCTGTATCAGTTTCTAGGAGTGAGTGGGTGGCAGGTAGCTTTCCCGTCCTCCTCCTCCATTCCTGTATGTCTCAGCAACCCATTTTATGTATAGCCTCTGACAGAGTCTTTTAAATTTGCTATCTTGGTATTTTATTTAGAAACTAGTGTAAAAGCCCGTGTACACGGGCCAAGGTGATGCTAGCCCTTTGAGTGCCAGAGGGTACGCATTGCATTTCTTTGCAATGCGTTGTGTACCCCTCTGGCACTCAAAGGGTTAAGAGGCCAGTCCTGCTCTGCGTCCTGCCACCGAGGCAGTCATGCACTGTAGAGACTGCCCGAAAGCACAGAATGCTCCCAGCACAAAACTCCCAGCATTCCTACACCTCCCAGCATTCCTACACCTCCCAGCATTCTGTGCTCCCAGGATTCTATGCGTTCGAGCAGTCACTACTGCACACGACAGCTTCTGACAAACATCCTAGCAAATTATTATATAGGAGGATGTGTGCCTGATAAACATGTCTAATTTTTCAGCAAGTCTTACTCAGTATGCTATTTGTGTAATAATGTCATGATTTTTGTTTATATTTTGTAGATGAGTGATATAAGTTATACTTACTAGTCACAGACCATATTCATTTCCAGCCCTGTTCATATAATTAGACTGTTGCACATTTTGGTGGTTGCATTAGTTAGCTAATGCTGCACTTTTAGGGTCAGTTACTTTTTAATACGGAAAGCATATATAGTAGGTCTTTTCATGCTGAGAGATAACGTCATTTAAACTATCGGAGTGGTGTAGCTGTTGCTATCATATACTATGGATTCCATCCAGTGACCTCCCTCTAGGGTGACCACAGAATTATGCAGGACAGTGCTGGATTTTAAATGTGTGTCCCATGTCCCCTTCTGGGACAATACACAGTCCTGGAATGAAGACTTCAGAGCACAGAGTTCTAAACAGAAGAACTGCCCATTGCCTGTTGTGACAGGAAGTGATGCCTCTGGTGGACTACAAGAAAATGACTTCTAGACAGAGCTTTAAACACTAGAGAGAGAGAATGGAGCATTGATCCTGCAGTGCCATTTTGCTGCAGTTAAATGCTGATCTAAGGCTATTAATGTGATGTCCACTTTCTTGTAGCCCACCACAATCATTGCTTTCACAGCAATCTGTGGGCAGTTCTCCCTCTTGTGGTTAGAACTCAGTGGTGCAGCAGAGAGAGCAGCTTGAGCACTGATGTCTAGTGATGTATAGTAACACCCCCACATAGCTGCACTACAGCCACTGCTCTCGCCTCCGCAGTGTCCCTGAATGGCAGAATGGAAATGTGATCACCTTACCTCCCTCTCCAAACAAAGGCAATAGTATTACTGGCTGGACACAGGGGGTAGATGCACTATGGCAGTGATTCGCAACCAGGGTACCCCCCCTACTTTTCCATAAAGACTTTGACAAAATATGTATGTTGACTTTAAGGAAATGTATTTTTATATAAATTGATATTCTCAATGTGTGTGTTTTTTTATGATTCTGATTGTGAGAGCTTAGAATAATTATATTGATATACTTATAACCTTTATTACCCCCTTGGCAAATGACAAGTATTATTTAAGGGGTTTCCCCCGAAAATACCAGATTGTGTGTTTAGGGGTGGCTTGAGGTGTGATAAATAGGAGATAACGGCACCAGTCTGATCAGCTGTCTAGTTCCTGTGTTATTCTGTGGAACCTATGCACTAACTAACATGGCAACTGGGGAGATTTTATTGTATAGGCTCCATTGCAGTGGCGTAACAATAGGGGTCCGGCCTCCCCCTGCGAACACCCCGCCCGGCACCTGCAACAAGCTGAGGTCTGTGCCTTCTTCGGCACAGACCTCTAGCTGCTGAGCTCCCTCTTTGGCACTCTAGTAATGCAGAGCGATGGGAGATGACATCATCTCCCATTGGTCTGCATTACTGAAGAGAGGACCGCGCTGGAGCTCCAGCTGTATAGAGGTCTGTGCAGAAGGAGGCACAGACCTCTACTGCCACACCACCGGACCGCCAGGGAGGTAGGAGATGGACACTGAGGGGTCAGCAGGGGAAAATGTGGAGATGGAGATTGTGAGCAATGTGGAGGCAATGTGAAGATTGGGGGCAATATGAAGATTGGGGAGAATGTGGAGGCAATGTGGAAATTGGGGGCAATGTGGAGGCATCGGAGGAGGTGGGAACGAGGTGCTACTGGGGAGAAGAAGAGGCGGGGATTGACAGGCCTCGGTATAGAGCTGTACAGCAGCCTGTCTACTGAAGTCACCAACTTATTTTTAAAAGGTAAAATCTCAAGCTATACCGCATTACATTGAAAAAAGAACAAAAACCAAAAAAAAACAAAAAACTGATTAAAGATTAAAGGGTACTGTCATCCCAACTAAAGTCCACCCCATCTAATTAGGAACCAGGCAATAAGCTTAATAATCAAACTGTTATGTAGAATAAAAATGCGTTAGTCAAAAATCCTACCTCAGCCGACACTGATGGACAGGCAACAGTGCTGTAGAGGCACCTCACGTCTGTGCCATCAGTCCCGGTCTCCTCTAGGAGGCGTTGCTGTATGGGACTGATGGCACAGGTGCGCAGGTGCCTCTAGAGCGCTGTTGCCTGGCCGTCAGTGTCGACTGAGGAAGGATTTCTGACTAACGCGTCTTTATTCTGCATAACAGTTTGATTGTTAAACCTATCACTAGATGCCTAATTAGGTGGGGAGGACTTTAGTTGGGGTGATAGTTCCCCTTTAACCGGGATATCACTTTATGATGATAAATATTTTAACAGAGGTGAGAGTTCCCCTTTAATGAGATTAACCCCTTGCTTTGCAATACATTTAAGACCTCTTCCACACCCACAGGGTTAATCAGGAAACAAAGTAAAACTACATGGAACACTGCCATAACTTGCTATAAGCCGCTAATCGTGGTTTTACGTCTCTCTCTCCCTACTGAAGTGGCTCTGTGATCAAGGCAGTATGCTATTTTTAAAATTGGTAAATCCATCTCTAATTTTTGCAGCTGAGTCTTTTATCAGTCACAGCGTCTCCACTTTCCGGGAGTTTTCTAATAAGCATCTTCTCCGAGACTCAGCCTTACTGAATTAGAAAGAGCTTATAAGTAAATTTGCCGGCAGAGCACACAAGATAACAGGTCAGATGTGGGGAATTCTCACTTGATGAGAAGTGCATCGTTTATCATAAGGATTCAGGGGTATCTCCTGCATTTATCTTTTGCTTCCGTCTTCCAGGAACTCCTTGGCCTTTCACCATCATGTGGGGATGAGTGATGTTCTGGATTGTGCCATATAAAGCGTGAATGATGAACACGGCTTGAATCCACTTATCCACGTAGAGCTAATGAAAATGGAAATACTCTAGCCCAGCTGATGACTGGGAAGCTCCTCTCAGCTCCCCTTAGAGACAGTCGAATGATGACATTCAGATAGCAGAAGAAGTGAGCGATTCCAAAGAGATTCTCAGTCTTCCTTGTCAGTAATTTAGCAGAGCTGTCAGGGGGGACTGCAATGTATTGATTGGGAAAGAGAGCTTGGTAAATATAGCCTGATTAGTGGAACAAGTCAAGGGCCAGGACGCAAGAGTAACATGATTCATATCTGTCATGGTCCTTCTCAGGCCCTAGAAGTCTGCCTACTGCACTGTAACGTGAAATTGACCTTTCTGTGGTTTTTATCTAGGTATAGACACTTTCCATAGATAAACAGCCACTTGAGAAGGGGAAGTTTAAACTTGAGACAGGTGGTGTTAAAGTGATAATAATGTTTCACAAAAAATCAGCTCTGATTAATCTTCATAGTATTTGGGCCATGGAGAGTGTTATTTGAATACGGTCAGACTTGTAGTACAAGAGTAATTGAATGATAAAGTATCCCCCTCCCACCCTTTTACGTAGTGTAAGCCACCTCCCCTCAGATGTAGAATCTGGTCTCTTGACCAGACAGATCACAACAAGGGACAATCTTCTTACTGTGATCATAAGGAAAACCCTTTTTTGTGAAACATTACTATGCCTTTAAAGGGACACTCACAGCTCCCCAGATCTGGGGTGGGAGGGAGGCAGAAGAATTGTATTAAAGCACATGTGATGTCCTTTAACACTGTGAATTTAGTGGTTCTCAACCAAGGTGCAGTGGCATTTTGGTGTGCCATGGACACCAACTTAATGTGCCATGCATTTTCTATGAAATCTTTGATGAAAATGTTGAAGTTGAGCTTCTAAACAATATTTATAGAAGTTATTATTTGATGCAATTGTAACCGTGAGACAACTATACATTTTTTTTTCTTTCAGAAATGACATATAAAATGCTTAGGGTGCACTGGAATTCCTGATCATCTGTTAGGTGTCCCATGAGGGGTAAAAGATTGAGAAGTGTTGATATATACCAGAGCTTTCCAAACTGTGTGTCGCAACACATAAGTGTGTCGGCTGCAGTGTGTAGGTGTGTCACGTGAACATAACGAGAATCCTCTGACTCTATGTGAACTTGCATGCATTTTTACACAGCAAAGGTGCCGATTAGTATGGTGCACTAGTATATTCCCCTTCCGTCGTATCTGTGTATGCACACCGTGGTCGAGGGATCATATAGGTACTGCGCATGCGCAGTATGCATAATCGGGCCGAAATAGGTGATTCCACGTCACTTCTGGTGATTCAGCCACACCTGAAGTGACACGTTTGAGAAATTCCATGGGTCCAGTTTTTGGATAGAACACCTTCTTGACTGCTGCTCGATTGCCACTCAACGATGACACTGAAATGTGGAAACTTAAAAATGCTTGGTGATGAAATGCGAGTGTCTTTATCTAAAATTCCACTGAATATTCAAAAACTATGTTCATCCCATCAACCTCATAGATCTAATTAAAATGGTAAGAAGTAGTTATTGGCGTTATTCACATTTTTTAAATTCTTACACATATTTACATATTGTTACTCATAAATGACAACAGTCTTGGAAATATATGTTGTTATCTTACAAATCATATATTTTTAAAAATATAAGTGAAAGGTTTTCATGAAATATGTTGTGTCCCCATACATTTCGCTATTACAACTTTTGTATGTTTCCCTTACAATGTATGTGTCTCTATCTCTTATAAGGGGTTAGTTTAACCTCTGGTTTGCTAGAAAACCTGAATTAATGTGTCACAAAATGATGCATGTCTAAAAAGTGTGTCACCAACATGAAAAGTTTGGAGAGCTCTGATATATACCCTAAATTTGACTAAGAGAAGATCTTATCACAATGTACAAGTATTTGTAGGGTCAATACAAGGATTTTTTTTGTGACCTTTTCATTCCAAGACCTGATCAAATATCCAGGGGCCACCCCTTGAGTCTAGAGGAAAGGAGGTTTCAACTTCAGCAGAGGAAAAGGTTTTTTACAGTAAGGTCTGTTAATTCCTTGCCCAAAGATGTGGTTATGGCAGATACAATGGATACATTTAAGAGACAATTAGATACATTTATTTCAAGAGGGAACATACAGGTTATACTGTATATTAGTAGACAAAACAGGAAGGTTTGATACAGACTAACTTATTTGGCAGCAAGAAAGCTATGTAATTCTCATTTCTCTGGGTTACGAGGCAAAGATTTAATTTGATAGACTTGTGTCTGTTTTCGACCTAATTTACTATGTCACTAAAATTTACTATGTAAAGCTTTTACTTTTTAAATGAACTAGCCTTCAATTATTTTTTTGCAGCATTTTTAGATCTTAGTGGGAGTATGCAGTACTGTGGGATCCCCCCTCCTTTTGCCTCTTGGTCCCTCCCTCCTTTTGCCTCATGATCCCCCTTCCATTTGCCTCATGATCCCCCCCTCTTGACCCCCCTCTGCCTCTTTCATCCAGTCTTGATTCCCCCTTTTGCCAAGTTGCCTCTCTTTACCCCTCTTGATCTTCCTTTAGCCATTCTCCCCCTCTTGATCCCCCCTCTTTGCCTCTTTCCCCCTCTTGCCCTAATCCACCCTTGACTCTTGCCTTTATCCCCCTGTTACCTCTTTCTCCCCATCTTGCCTCTCTCTCCCCTTTCCCTTTCCTGATTCCCCCCTTTTGCCTCTCTACCCCTCTTGATCCCCCTCCTTTTGCCTTTTTCTCCCCTCCCCCATTTTCCCCTCTCTTGATCCCCCCTTTGCCTCTTTCTCCCCCTTATTGACTCTTAATCCCTCTTTTGCTTCTCTCTCTCCCCTTCTTGACCCCAACCATTTGCCTCTTTCTCCCCCTCCTGATCCCCCCTCCTTTTGCCTCTTGGTCCCCCCTCCTTTCTCCTCCTGATCCTTCCTCCTTTTGCCTCTTTTTCTCCCTCTTGGCCCCCCTCTGCCTCTTTCACCCACTCTTGATCCCCCTTTTACCTTTCTCACCCTCTTACCTCTATATAACCCCTCTTGATCCCCCTTTTGCCTCTGCCTTTCTCCCTGTTTTGATCTCCCCCTCTTGCCTGTGACTATGTCTTGCGTCTGCTGTTTCTGCTCCCGGCCTCCCGGTCAGCTCTCCCTGTCTCCGCAGACCACACTAGTACTTAAGTTAGGAGCGGCCAGCCTACCCAGTGTGCAGACACAGTGCTCTTCACGGTACGTCTGACATCACTGGGTCTAGACCTGGCCTGCCTCCACTCACTAGACACGGCCGGTGGTTCGTCAAATCTCACAGCCGCCTGTTACCTTGTGGCAGCGGATAATTGGCTTGCAAAGTTGGCACATTTATTTAAGCAGCCCCGGCTGGCCCCCAGGGAAGCCCAGTGCAGGCGGCATACCGGGAATTTTCCCGGTATCCCGGTAGGCCAGTCCGGCGCTGCATAGGTGAGAAATTGGTAGTTCAGCCATTTTGATTTCAGTGTCTTTGCTTAAACCCTTAATATTCGGCAGTCCTGGGGTTGGACCATTCTTCAGGACCACATAGTAATCATTCGGTGAGCCAGCACATTTGTAACACCCCACCGAATGAGAGGCTGACTCTGACCGCTCCTATCTTGGAGCAGTCAGTTTCAGATTCCCGTAGTGATCAAAGCGCTTCCACAGGAGTAATGTGATCGCAAAACTCATGAAGTGTCTGGACTGCACAGACATCAGCGACATGTCAGGACCATCAGCGGTCCTTAAGGGGTTAATTAGAGATATTATGGAAACCTAACCTGTTGGTGTACCCTGAGTACTACAGAGCAGATAATCATTGTTTTACATGCTATTAGCTGGTACAGCCTGGTCAGTGGATTGAACCTTCTATAATTATATCTGTGACTGTTACAACATGCACTTTTATATAATAGAAACTTCCATCTTATCATTATGGGTTCATTTAACCCTTTCAGTGCCAGAGGGCTACCCCTGCGGCACTGAAGGGGTTAACCGTGACACAGTCCGTCCTTGGACTTCCAGCCATAGGCAATTACAAGGGGGATGATGGCAGTTGTTTCCCAGCAACAGCTGAAGTTACAACCATGGACTACCTCTATTTTAACCCTTTGAGTGCAGGTAGGCTGTGATGTTTACAATCTGTTTGACATTGAAATGCTTAACGGTATGAGTTTCAAGTCAGGGATTGCGACACATTGTTGACAATGCGTCGCGCAGCAGGCGTCTGGCTCCCAAAAGTTTGACTACCAGCACCCATACGGCAGTTAAAGGGTTAATAGTCTTCTACACTTATTCAGTTCTCCTCCTTTGATTCTTAGATGGAAGATGCTAATAAATTGTGTTAGTGGCCTTGCTGGAGCTCAAAGGTTAACCCTTTGAATGCCAGAGGTGGTACGCAACGCATTGCTCTGTAATGCGTTGCGTACCCCTCTGGCACTCAAAGGGTTAAGCAAGGGAAAAGGGGGTCAACATGAGGCCCTCCAGATGCTGTCAAACTGCACTTCCTGTCCTCTGGTGGAGGATGATGGGAGTTGTGGTCCAAGAACAGCCAAATGGCTTCATGTTGGGTAAACCCCAGTGTCAGACAACTTGTTCAGTTCCTTGCCTCGCAATGCATTGACACCCCATTGGCATTCCGAAGGTTAAATAAATGCCGGCAAACACGTTAAAATGAATGAGTTCTGCATTACTAGCAAGGCAGAACAATATTTTTCCTTCCAAATCACCCCCTGGAGGGACCGGAGGCGCTCAGCAGATACGTGGCATTAAAATCTAAAGGAAGATTTTGCAATCCACGGCACACTTATCATTCAGAGGTAATTGCCCCTGTGCCATTTGCGCAGGCTGATGGATGATGCTCTCCGCCATATGAAAATACTTGCATACTTCATCAAAAGTAATGTGTCTGAGCAAGGCCTTGGGAATTCCGCTCACTTAGCATATCCTAACTAATGGCGCATCATCCTTCTTCTAATCCATTTGTACCTCGCTATCGCAGCCTGCACACCAACTGTATGTTGAATGTGCGTTAACCCCTTGACTGCTTTTCAGACCTCTCTCTAAGCGTTAAAGGGGAATAACACTCTTGAAAAAGTGTAAATCAATTAACTTAAGTGGCTGTTATCATGCATTGGTTTCCTCGTCAGCAGATCTGCGTCCCTTGAGGCACACTTGTGGAGGAAGCTAGGGCTGGACAGCCATGAGAGGACACGGCAAAGAAAAGAGACCACCAATGCCCCCCCCCCCCCAATGTTGCATTGAGCAGGACAGATTACTGTAGTTTGCCAGGCAGGTCCCTGTAGGCCCTCTGTAGCTGAAAGACTTCCAGGTTGCATTCCGGAGGGGGGGGGGGTCCGTATTCTGACCACCTGGATGGATGATAGGAATTTTTTAGGCCTGATGGTGTTTTATGAAGTGCTCCCATAGGGCAGACATAGTCACATGATCTATTTGTCCTTATATTGTAACATAGCTGACGAGATTTAAGTAAGACATACGTCCTTCAGCTTTGCAATGTGATAGAGAGCTCTCTAGCATTCAAGGGGTTAAATACTCCATTTAACAATTTGATTGCCACAGGGGTGTGCAACACATTTCAGCACTGATGTCCTCGGCACACCAAAGAGCCACAGTTCAGAGAGTTGTGAACCACTGCCTTCATCAATGGGCTTCTATAGAGAGGATGGAAATCTCCCATAAGCTCAGAGTGAGGTGCAGGTCATGCAGGGGTAACAAAGAAGGAACTGGTAAGTTTTAAAGGGATAGTAATGTCTCTTTAAAAGTCTTTCACAGAGTCTTCTGCACTAAAAGTAACAGATTGCGCTATGTCTAAGATCTGACTTTTGTGTATTGCAAAAGTTATGAATTGATAAAGATCCCCGTCTCCTCCTGGCCACGTCACGCAGAAGATGCAGTCGGGTCCGGACGGATACAGGGAGGGACAAACTTCAGTAAGCAAAGAAAATCCTGCCTCCTTTGTCAAGGTGGGGCAGGATTTTCCTTATACTTACTGACGTTTGTCCCTCACTGAGTCCGTCTGGTCACAGGACCAGATTTCAGATTTAGTGGAAGGGGGCCAGAAAGGGGCGGGAGGGGGATCTTTATCGCTTCATAACTTTTAAACTACATAAAAGTAAGGTCTTATACATAGCGCAATCTGTTACTTTTAATATACAGAAGACGCGGAAATATTTGTGCACATCAACACAGAGGTAGAAAGATTTGACTGGTTGTCTACTTTCCAAAACGGTATGCCTTGTCTACCTTGTTATTACCATATTAGTCATACCTCCCAAGTGTCCCTCTTTGAGACCCAAATCCCTCTGTCCCTCTTTTCTACTCTTTTGTCCCTCTTTTTAGGATATCAGAATGAGTGGTGTGTATCATATTGCTCCACAGCAAAAAAACTCACATAAATGTGTTGTTAATCTTCAATATATGTGTTTATAAATGAATCTGTGTAATAAAAATACTTTGGTCTTGTTCTAAATCCTTAATCAGTTGCACAAAGTGGTGCAGAAACTTTTGTGCATACTAGGCTAGGTTTAAAAAGACAAATGACTCCTCATTTGATGCTGAGGGTTATCTTGTTTCCAAAATGGTATGCTTTGTCCACCTTTAATTCATTTCTATAGTTCTTACAACCATTTTAGAACAAGCAAGTTGTGGTGGAAAAACTGTAAGAAAATTGTAAGATTGTAGTTGGTGTAGTTTTGAGCTTCTGGTACCCCCTAAAGTATGTCAACCCGTACCACTGTTAAATCCTTTTCTCTTAGTCCATACAGGTTACTGGTCTCCCACACTGTCAAGAGACCGTGCTTGGCTCTCCTGTGGCAGACCGTGGGGGTCCTTCGGGGTCATGCTCACAGGAGTCTTCTTCCCTTCCACTATCTAGTCATAGTTAGTGTCTCAAATCTTTCTGGAGCTGATTAACTAGCTGCAGCCAAGGAGGGAAGCTAGGCCCCACCCCCTTCAGTCATTTCTAGAATTGTTCCTGCCTACTTAAAGGGGTGGATCGCCTACCCAAAGTTACCAGTAACCTGTATGGACTAAGAGAAAAGGATTTAACAGTTAAGACTAAAATCCTGTTATATATATATGTGTGTGTGTATGTCTGTGTATGTGTGTAAATTTGTGTGTGTTGTCTGTGTATATGTGTGTGTGTGTCTGTGTATATTCGTGTGTATGGTGTGCGTTTGTATGTGTGTGTGTGTCTGTGTATATGTGTTTGTTTGTATGTGTGTGTGTCTGTATATATGTGTGCGTTTGTATGTGTGTGTGTCTGTGTATAGGTGTGCGTTAGTGTGTGTCTGTGTATCGATCAGTGTGTGAATCCATGGTCCTCCTGCCACAGTTGCACAGTAGCAGAGCCGCTCTGCGTGTTCCATTTGCCCACTGTTAGTCTCTGCGTCTCCATATTTGGTTGTGATAAACAGAAATGTGTTGTTTGCATTTCCATTGTACCTCTTTATTGGTCTGTGAAACTGGTATTGTGTGAGGTATAAAAACCACCTCCCCTGTGTCTTTGTTTTGCAAACATTGTTGTAATGAAGCATTCTTGCACTGTGCCAAATAAGCAAATATTACTTGTTACATGCTTCCCCGTGAATGTGTTTACTGATAACTATCAGCTGGTATCTACAATGTAATTTACATTTACCGCATATCACAAGCTTCCCCATGACGGTGTCCTTATACCGTGTACTGTCCTGCCACATTGTGTACTAGGTATAGGGACAAAGCAGAGCAATTGCACTTTAAGGGAAAAATAAAACTGGCCAAAATTACCATTACCACTTATCCCCCCCACACACACCACTTTTTTTCCCCTTATTCCCCTCAAAACCTCCCTTTCGCCACCTCAGTAACCTCCTCCCGCGCGGCACAATTTGCAGAAATATGTCAATTTTGTTTGCTTCAGAAGTTGTGTTAAAGCGATAGTAATGTCTGCAATAAAGCAGATGACCTAGCCTTCTCTATTGTAAATCTAACACATTGCTCTATGTTTGACAACTTACTGTAATTTAGTTCAAAAGGTATTAAATGTAGAAAGAGCCCCCTCCTGGCCGCGTCACGCTTCCTCTTACTGTGGTCTGTGTGGAGAGTGTTGAGGGACGATTTTCAGTAAGCAAAGGAAAATCCTTTGTCAAAGGGGGCAGGATTTTCCTTTTATCTACTCATTGAAGTTTGCCCCTCTTTACATCCGTCCGATCCCAGGACCAGATTGCAGATTCAGTGGGAGGCAGCCAGAAGGGGCGGGAGGGGGGTCTTTCTACCTTAATATCTTTTGAACTACATCAAAGTAAGTTGTTATTCATAGCGCAATGTGTTTTTACACTAGAGAACACTTGAAGATCTGTTTTAGTGCAAACATTACTATCCCTTTAAAGGGATAGTAATACTTCGTTTTATTTTTATTTTATTTTGTAGGCATTAAAAAAACATGAAGAACGATATAAGTCTTATCTCTCAAACCTTTATGGTTTGAGGGATATTCACAAGCAAAGTTTCCCCTCCCGCCCCTTTTACCTAGTGTAAACAGTCTCTTCTCAGATGTGGAATCCTGTCCATAGACCAGACAGATAACAGCAGGGGACAATCTTCTTCCTATGAGAATAATGAAAGCCCTGCCCCCCTTGACAAGTTTTTCAGGTTTTTCCCTTATCTTAACAGAAGATTGTCCCTCTCTGCAGTCTACCTGGGCACCTCCCTTCTGATCTGGCTGAGCAGTGTTACATCAGTAAAAGGGACGGGAGGGGGATACTTTGTCATTGATTTACTCTTGTACTACAAGTCTGACAGAATTGAAATAACACTCTCCAAAGTCCAAATACTATGATGATTAATTAGAGCTGCTTTTATTATGAAACATTACTATCCCTTTAACTTGTTTTTCACTTAGAAAATCAACAAAATATTATTTGGCCATGGTTGTCCAAACCTTTGCATATGTTCATACCTGGGAACTCTCCGGTTTTGCCCCGGAGACTCCGGATTTCAAACTGAATTACCAGGTCTCCGGGGCAATGTGTGAATCACCGGGTGGGCAGAGTTTAAGTAGAAACTCTGCCCACTTGTGCTCCATCCTGCCCGGTTCCTCCTACTCCCCACCCTCTTACCTTCATTTTCAAGGTATTTTTTGTCCCACCCCCTGCGACTAAGCCCCGCCCCTTTTATGACGCAAAACGCGTCATTTTCGGCTACCCTCTGGGTAGCCCTGCATGAAAAGTTCCCAGGTATGCATATGACCTTGTCTGTTTCTCAGTATCTATCTATCTATCTATCTATCTATCTATCTATCAATCTATATCATATCTATCTATCTATCTATCTAATCATTTTCTCTGTGGTTAGAGATAGTTGTTCAACTCTCCCCCCCCCAAGAGTTTAACTCTTTGAGTGCCAGAGGGGTACGCAACACATTGCTTTGCAATGCGTTGCGTACCCCTCTGGCACTCAAAGGGTTAACATAATTAGAAGCATGTCAGTGTTTTCAAAATACAGATGTAGTGTTCCTTAAGTGCCCTCTTGCCAATTTAATCCACCTTGATATGATAAACAACTGGGCATCTCTGTTTAGTGAAAGCCGCAAGTTCTAGATAAGAGAGGAAAATCCTTGATCGTAAGGAATGTTACATCTGTATGTATAAAACACTTTTGAATGCAGAACAAAACCAATCCTAATTTAGATTCTTCTTTTATACAATCTGTGTACATGTATAAAAGATGCAAACATCTACATAATTTATTATCTTTCCAGCCTGAGCAAGAAAACAGCGCAGCCCATTTGGTCTATTTATCAAACACACACATATGCAGTATGTGTGAGTGTAGAATTTCTACTAGATTTTATCTTTTTTTTACCTGCCGCTGATGCAAAAGGCAAGAAAATATGATCGTCAATTGATACCCAACGGAATCTGTCAGTGGCTGACAACTTTAAACCCCCCTCCTCCTCTTCTGGAATACAGTCCCCGTCATGTTGAGGTTCTGAGGTTGCCAAACCCTGGCATAGCCATACCTCCCAACATTTCAAATGTCCAAAGAGGGACACTTCTGATTTAGGTGGTGTTTCTGGGGGCGTGGTTGGTAGGCGGTTCATTTCCAAGACTTTTTAGGTTACTTCTTGACCTATCTGCACCTCATTGTACAACTGATTAATGATTTAGAACAAGACTAAAGTATTTTATTACACAGATTCATTAATAAACATATATATATTGAAGATTAACAACACATTTATGTGAGTTGTATTGCTGTGGAGCAATGCGATACACACCTCTAATTCTGATGTCCTAAAAAGAGGGACAAAAGGGTAGAAAAGAAGGACAGAGGGATTTGGGTCTCAAAGAGGGACACTTGGGAGGTATGCATATCTGATACACTGCTCCTACCCACCACTCATTGAATCCCTGCTATAGCCAGTGGTTCTCCAGATGTATTCCGTGGAACCCCAGGGTTCCCTGTTGAGGCAAAGGGGGTTCAATGAAACACATATATGTATTTTTTAATTTGTTTTGTTATATTGAGGCCTTTTTTCTTTACTAAATCAGCAGTTTGCTTCAATATGCATAAGAGTGAGGACAGATGAATGTTGCACTGTTGGGTTACCCCTCCTTTATTTTGTTATATGTGTAATGGCAGAACTCGCTGTATGCTGGACCGGTCAGGAAGCATTGTGTTGGAGACCTCCCGGCATATACGGGGTTAACGGTTTGGACCATCGGCTTGCACAGAGGCAGAATTATTAAGAACCATTGTCTTATGTCACTTATTACTACATTCTCCCCAATTTAATATATAACCCCTTGCGTTCAAGAAGGATATGGAACTCATTGCAGCGCAAAGCATTGCAACAGCCCTCTAACTCTTAACCCTTTGAGTGCCAGAGGGGTATGCAATGTGCGTGTATTTGTTGGCCTTATTCATAAAGTTAACAAGAGGCAATTATGGAGCAAACCAGCTGCACCATAAAGGGTGGGCGGGCTTAACCCCTTCCCGACAACTGACTTACCAGGTATGTCCCGCAAAAACTGTCACTTAGTGACAGAGGACGTACCTGGTAAGTCACGGAATTCCGGGTCTCCGTGTGGATGCACGCCATTCGGGGACTCCGGAATAATTTCTGAAGAAAAAAAAAAAAAAAAGTACCACGGGCGTTAAGGTGACAACCGCGTATGCAAGCAGCTGTCACCAAGGGGTTAATATTATATTCACCCTTTGAGTGCCAGAGGGGTACGCAATGCGTTGCGTGCCCCTTTGGCACTCAAAGAGTTTATTTAAATGAGTCTTTTACCCCACTGAATGTGGGTTAAAACACCCATTTAAATCATTTGGAATGTTGGTAGTTTTTTCCCCTATGATGTAGTTGGTTTGCTCCACAGCTGCTCATCTGTAGCTTGATGTTATTATAAGGCCTAGTGTTTGGAAAGTACTAGTTTTTCTTAACGCTGCAAGAATGGCTAAATAAACGGACATGCATCAAAAAATGTCTTGGGACTGTCCCTTTAATGCCTTTTGAGTTCCAGCAAGCTGCTCTTGCACAGAAAGGGTTACCTGCACATCAGATCAGGAGGAAAGGGGCAATGCCCCCTCCCTCACATACACTTCATACCGATCTGCATCTCAAATACTGTATTTCTACATAAATGAGTCAAACAGGATATTAATAATAGCCTTGTCACAAGCCGTGCCATTAGATGGAGATGCCTTTTGGCAACAGGGAAAACTGTCACTTTTACTATACAATTCACAATCCAATGGGTGTATAAATATTGCACAGGAGAGTCAAGATGACACAAGAGCAAAAAGAATGTCCATATTTTCCTGCAATTTCTCATGTGCCCCCGAGGGGATAGAAAACACAGCATGGAGAGGAAATCGTCCACATACAGCGAGTATTTCACGGATATCTCTCAGTAACGTTACCCAGGTACACATATAGCAAATGTTATTAGTACGTTTTTTTTCATTGATTTCCCTCAAAATCTCAAAAGTAGGTCATTGTTTTATGTGGCAAAAGGGGTAGCAACCTGGAGGCCACTTCTCCAGAAGGGACATTAGTAAATTGTAGACAGTTCATAGAAGTGCCACCAAATGGTTCACGGTCTTCATGACAGTGGGGACTAGTATAGACTCAAAGAACTTAAAGGGATAGTAATACTTCATTTTATCTTTACTTTATTTTGTAGGCATTAAAAACATGAAGAACGATATAAGTCTTATCTCTCAAACCTTTATGGTTTGAGAGAGATTTACAAGCAAAGTTTCCCCTCCCGCCCCTTTTACCTAGTGTAAGCCATCTCTTCTCAGATGTGGAATGCAGTCCATAGACCAGACAGATAACAACATGGGAAAATCTTCTTCCTATGAGAACAATGAAAGCCCTGCCCCTCTTGACAAGTTTTTCAGGTTTTTCCCTTATCTTAAATGAAGATTGTCCCTCTCTGCAGTCTACCTGGGCACCTCCCTTCTGATCTGGCTGAGCAGTGTTACATCAGTAAAAGGGGAGGGAGGGGGATACTTTGTCATTGAATTACTCTTGAACTAGAACTCTGACAGAATTGAAATAACACTCTCCAAAGTCCAAATACTATGATGATTAATTAGAGCTGCTTTTATTATGAAACATTACTATCCCTTTAAGGGACTCTCATTTCCCTGTACCCTAGATGTTACGGGGTTAAAGATGGTGAAAATAAAGTATTACTATTCCTTTAAGAGGTGTTACTGTCCCTTTAAACAGATCAACGAACAACGGATGGCTTAAATTAACTGGTAAATTGAGTTCTCTCTGAAGTGAGCTGGTGTCAGACTCTATTATCATTGTCTTTTGTTTATGAAATCTAAACATCTCTCTACAAAATGCAGGTGTAAATGCCAACATTATGACCTGCAAGTATAGTATGATACAAATGGTGAGTGGTCCTGCAGGAAACCCGGAGTTCACGTGGGCCGACCATAAGACACATTCCTTCACCATCCAAATCGGAATGTAGGAGATGAAAAGAACACGGGAGACAACAATGGTGTAGAGGACAGCTACAATTCTGCCACCCGTGAGATAGAGCCCAAAAGTGTTTCACCTTTACACAGTAAACAATATCAGTCTGAGTGAGATTAGCCGCAGCAAAAGAGAGCCCCGCCCATGATTCTTAAGGGACATGAAGTTAACCCTCCAACTTAAGGACAGAGGAGTGTGCAATGCATTTAGAAGCAATGCAGTGAATTACCGTCTGGTCTTTAAAGGGTTAATCTGGTCAGAAAATCTTAATAGCCAGTATGAATCTGTTCTGTGTGGATTGGTGCCCAAATATTATCCTTAAAGGAGTAGTAAACTTTTTTTATGAAAAAATATATATTTTAGGGATTTTCCTATTGAGTAAAATAAGGGTACTCACACTGCGGAGAGATTTATATTTCCAGAGTTATTACAGTTTAAACCCATGCTTTTTTTTTACATTAGCAGTGTCCTCTAGTGGTCAAATTCTAATTACATTTTCCTGTTAGATTCTAATGGAGAGAAAAGTCAGAGACATACAGTTCTCCATAGAATGTGATAGAAACTGCTGAGTCACTTCCTGTCAGTTAGAACTATTAGGAAGTAAACACAGTAAATTCACTTCCTGTCAGTTAGAACTATCAGGAAGTAAACACAGTAATTCACTTCCTGATTATTTAAACTGCTATACATTTTGAATAAAACATCTGATAGCGATGGGAGTGACCTTGTTTTATTCAGCAGGAAATGTTCTATAAAATATGTGCTTTCATAAAAAAAAGTTTACTGCTCCTTTTAGTTGTACTGACTAGTATGTATATCGAAGTAATTACTTCACTCCAACATTCCATACCTCTCTCTACTTATAGAATCGATTTCTGACTGAGGTAACTGGTGTGTGTGTGGGGGGTAATAACGATGGTTAATGTGTCATGTGGTTGCACGCTTTTTTGTGTGCTGCCTTTTTAAAGGATACCCAGTACACGACATGAGAATCTCGCTCTGTCCTGTAATGCGATATTCTCAAGTTGCCATTTTTATCATGGTGACATAGTTAATGTGTCATGTGGTTGCACACTGTTTTGCATGCGACCTTTTAAAAGGATGCCCAATATGCGACATGAGAATCTCGTGCTGTCATGCAATGCTAGATTCTCATGTCACCATTTTTATCATGGCGAAATAGTTAATGTGTCATATGATTTCACGCCCTTAGTATTCCTTTTAAAACCAACCAGTGTTGTCTGCAAATTCTTCATCCACGTTTCTAGTAAAATAAAATGGTGAACAATATTTCTTTATTCATATTCAACAGATTTTTGTTTTAAAGAGATTGTTAAAATGTGAGTATGTTTTTCTGCTCCTAGAAGTACTAAAATATTCATTTTAACCGTCTCATAAAAAATGTCTTTTTTTATTTTTTATAATAGACCACAGCATTAAACATTTATGACAGATTAGTACAGTCTGACTGCAGATATTGTTCACGCAGAGAAATGTGTTTCCAGACTTCAAAATTTTTTTCAGAGACTAGCATAAAAGCCCATGTACACGTTAACCATTTGAGTGCCAGTGGCGTACCCCTCTGGCACTCAAAGGGTTAAGAGGTCTCTACCTCACTGCTCCACGCAATGCAATCATGCGCGGTAGAGACTGCCTGAATGCAGGAAGTCTCTACTGTGCATGACTGCGTCGTGACAAACATCCTAGAGAATTATATAGGATGGGGAAGTTATCAGTACTTATTGAACCATTTCAAAACTATAGCATGCTCCTTAGAAAATAGACCTGTAAGGACCAAAACAGTTCACAATGCACTGCAAAACAATACGTTGCGCAATCCCCTGGTCCATACGTGCTTAAAGGAGGAGTAAAGTTTTTTTTTATGAAAAAACATATATTGTAGGGCATTTCCTGTTGAGAAACATAAGGTTGCTCCCACTTCTGACAGATCCATATTTCCAGAGTTATTATAATTTAAACCTGTGTTCTTTTACATTAGCAGTGCCCTCTAGTGATCAAATTCGAATTAGTTCCCCTGTTATATTCTAATTGAGAGGAAAGTCGGTGACTTACAGTTCTGCATAGAATGTGATAGAAACTGCTGAGTCACTTCCTGTCTGAACTATCAGGAAGTAAACACACTTCTGATTGTTTGAACTTTTGAATAAAACAACGGATAGCAATGGGAGTGACCGTGTTTTACTCAGCAGGAAAAGCTCTATAACATATACATTTACATAAAAAAAGTTTACAGTTCCTTTAAAGGAACACTAATGTTCAATAAATAATTTTTCTTGTTTTGTAGGGTTAAAAAATAAATTATGTGGCAGAAATCCCATCTTCCAAATGTTTATGGTTTGAGAGATATTTGCATCTAAAGTTCCCACTATTCTGATGTCAGCTGTAAAGCTGACAGGAGGGGATTCGAGTCGGCCGACACCAGGGGGCTCTGTAGCAGAGCCGAAACTGTGGTATTTAAAAAGAACTACTTAGTTGGAGTAGTCTACAAAGTGTGCTTTCAAACCAGGCACACTTTGTAGACTGTTCCAATGAAATAATTATTTTTCAATATCGCTATTTCAATTCTGTTGCAGAGCCGCTGGCTGGTCCCAGGACCAGGATCTCCTGCTGTCAGCAGAGCGTTGATGTCGGGGAAAGGGGAAAGAGGGGGGAACTTTACAGGCGAATATCTCTCAAACCATAAAGGTTTGAGAGATAGGATTTGTGCCACATGATTTATTTTTTAAAGCAAGAAAAATGCTTTATTGGACATTAGTGTCCCTTTAATGTAACTTCTTTAGACCAGAATATTAAAAAGAGCCATGTCAAGTTTGAAATCTTGAAATGTAATAATTAAAAAAAAAAATAAGTAAAGAAATGTTCAACAGAGTCCATTTTTTAGATTTAACCGCCCAGTATTTGTCCTTAAATACTGGGTCCTGTCACTTCGCTGTTGCCCTTTCATGGTGTTTCTGTACCAGCGCTTGTTCCAGTTTCTCGTGTGATCTCAGTGTATGACCCGGACTGCCTGACTACTCTGCTACTTCTGTTCCTGCTCTGTGTACTGACTCGGATTGGCTGACGTTCCTGCTCTGTGTACCGACCCGGCCTATCTGACGTTCCTGCTCCGTGTACCGACCCGGTTTGGCTGACGTTCCTGCTCTGTATACTGACCCGGCCTGGCTGACTTTCCTGCTCTGTGTACCAACTCGGATTGGCTGACGTTCCTGCTCTGTGTACCAACCCGGATTGGCTGACGTTCCTGCTCTGTGTACCGACCCGGCCTATCTGACGTTCCTGCTCCGTGTACCGACCCGGTTTGGCTGACGTTCCTGCTCTGTATACTGACCCGGCCTGGCTGACTTTCCTGCTCTGTGTACCAACTCGGACTGGCTGGCGTTCCTGCTTTGGATACCGATTCCGGTTGGCTGTTGTTCCTGCTCTGTGTTCCGACCCATTGGGCCTCCGTTTTCTTTCTGTCCCGGACTGCCTACTGCTCCTTTTGTGTCTCAGTTGGGCTTGGCATCCTGGCAGTGTTGCATACCGTACATTCATTCCTACAGCCTGGTGTCGGTTACGTTCCGTGTTGCGCGGGTGACACTCCGGTGTGAGCATTCCATTCTGTGCCTCATTACGCTACACCTATACTCCTGCCATCAGCTGAGGTTGGGCTTCCTTGGGCGCCTCAGGTTATTTCCACCTCGGCAGTCAACATTGGTCTGGGCGTTCTCCAGCGGTTGTTGGCATTGTAGTCTCCGTTGGGCAACCTCTGGGCATACAGTCTGTCCTCCGCTACTGCTATGGCAGTCTATAAGTTTACTAAGGGCCTTCGCTTATTCCTGTGGCATTACTCGGTGTTTATACTCTCCTTCCCAAGTGAGAGTCTTAAGGGCCTCGCGCTGATAGGGCCTGTCAGTCTTCCTGGCCTATCAGTAACCCGTTCACTGCTGCCTTGTCTGAGAATCACACGTATTACCTGACCTGTGTCAGTATACTGTTATTATTGTCTGTACAATTGCTGGACCCGTGTGGGTATTTACTTCTGTAAACTGTCCTGTGACTATATTGTATATATATTACTGGACCTGTGAGGGTTATTGCCATTTTAAATTGTTCAATAAAACTGTGTTTTTACCTAACTTACTGACTCTGAGTGTCAAACAAACTGTAACAATAGCATGTATGACAAACTATGTATATATGGTCTGGCACTGTATAGTATACAGTGTGTGTATAAGGACTGGCACTATACTGTATAGGAGGGACAGTCCCTGTTTGACACCCAAATCCCTCTGCTCCTCTATTTAGGAGATCACACAGTGTGGTGTATATACCAGTGTATCAGATTGCTCCACATCAGTAAAACCAACAGTAATATGGGTATAAACTGCTGTATATATCTGTTAAATTAGTCTGTGTAAAAAAAATACTTTCTTCTTCTTCTAAATCATTCATTTACAGAAATAGTAAATTAACCCTTAGAGTGCCACGGGGGTACGAAACGCATTGCAAAGCAATGCATTTCGTAACCCTCTGGCACTCAAAGGGTTAACCATTTCAGTGCCAGAGGGGATGCAATGCATTGCTTACCCCCTGGTACTCAAAGGGTTAAAAATGCTCTACAATGGTCTGGCGCTGTATAGCAGTGGTTCTCAACCTGTGCTCTCAGTGGCTATTAACAGGCCAGGATTTTAGAATTTCCTTTTAAGAGCACAGGTGAGTTAATCAATACAACTGAGCCTCTGATCAACACACTTGTGTTCTAGCAGGGAAATGACTAAGTCCTGGCCTGTTAGTGGCCACCGAGGGCACAGGCTGAGAACCTCTGCTGTATAGTATACAGAGTGCATGTGTCTGTGTATAAGGACTGGCACTATACAATATAGGAGGGGCAGTCCCTGTTTGACACCCAAATCCCTCTGCTCCTCTTTTTAGGAGATCACACTGTGCGGTGTATATACCAGTGTATCAGATTGCTCCACATCAATAAAACCCACAGTAATGTAGGTGTAAACTTCTGTAAATGTCTGTTAAATTAGTCTGTGTAAAAAAATACTTTCATCTTCTTATAAATCATTCACTTACAGAAATAGTAACTTAACCATTTCAATGCCAGAGGGGATGCAATGCATTGCTTACCCCCTGGCACTCAAAGGGTTAAAAATTCTCTACAATATACCACCAGCCACGCCCCCAGTAACACCACCGAAAACACAAGTGTCCCTCTTTGGCCATTTGAAATGTTGAGAGGTATGTTGCTTACACTGCTCACACTGTATGTATGTATGTTCTGATTTGCAGCTGTGTGTCACTGTTTGTGTATGTCAGTGCGTGTATGTGTGTGTGTGTTGCATGCTTCTCTATCACTGTGTGTCCCCCTGTATATGTGTGTGTTTGCACATGTGTCTGTGTATCACTGTGTGTACCTTTCTGACACGTACACCCTACGCCATATTTCACTATCATAACATTTATTAAAAAAACAAAACATTCCCTGCATAACATGATGGGCAACGCCGTCCCCAAACGAGGGACTGAAAGAGATCTCTCCGGTCTTGAAGAGATCAACTTCAGTCCCCGGTAGTACTCACCGTGCTCCTGCAGGAGAGCGGTGAGTAAAAGTATGTGACGTACCAGGACCGTCACTGGTCCTTAAGTGCCGGACCAGCGTGGTGGTACGGGTATGTCAGTGGTCCTTAAGGGGTTAAATTGACATGCCTTTATCAAGATTACACCATACAATTCTTGATTTACATAGTTACATAGTAATTTAGGTTGAAAAAAGACTTGCGTCCATCCAGTTCAACCCTTTTCCTATTCCTGTTTACCATCGCTGACCCAAAAGAAGGCATCTGACTCCAAATGGCAATCAGACTTCTCCCTGGATCAACAAGCCCTAACTAAATATTAATCCCAATACTAACGTGCATAGCCCTCTATATTATGCTCTTTTAAATAAGTATCCAGGCCCCTTTTAAAGGCATCTAATGTATTTGATAGCACCACCTCCTCCGGAAGTGAATTCCATACCTTTATTGTCCTTACTGTAAAGAAACCCCTCCGCTGTTGTAGATTAAATCTCCTTTCCTCAAGTCTAAGCGGGTGGCCCCTTGTCCTGTGTACTGTTCTGTTAATGAACAGGTCTTTTGAAAGCCCTTTATATGGACCTTGAACATATTTATATAGTGTTATCATATCCCCTCTAAGACGCCGTTTCTCTAGTGTGTACAAGTTTAACTTTTCTAGCCTCTCTTCATAACTAAAACTTTCCATTCCCCTTACTAGTTTTGTAGCCCTCCTCTGCACTCTCTCTAGTTCCATAATGTCCTTCTTCTGAACACCCAGGTGATTACCTACATCTTAAACAGTGAGTGCACTCCTTTATATATGTATGTATGTGACATAGATATATTTTCTGTATTAAGCGGTATTTTACCTTTAGGTTTTCAGATACGTATATTTGGATTAAAGGTGGCACTTTCACTTTAAAGGGATAATAATGTTTCACAATAAAAGCAGCTCCAATTAATCTTCATAGTATTTGGGCCATGGAGAGTGTTATTTCACTACTGTCAGAGTTGTAGTTCAAGAGTAATTGAATGATAAAGTATCCCCCTCCCACCCCTTTTACCTAGTGTAAGCTCCTCCCCTCAGATGTGGAATCTGGTCTCTTGACTGGACATATCACAGCAAGGGACAATCTTCTTACTGTGAACATAAGGAAAACCCTGCCCCCATGGACAGGTTTTTCCTTATGATCACTGAAGATTGTCCCTCTCTGCGATCCATCCAGACAGTCTTGCTGCTCTGAGGTGAGCAGTGTTACATCAGTAAAAGGGCAGGCGGGGGATACTTTATCATTCAAATTACTCTTGAACTACAACTCTGACAGTATTGAGATAACACTCTCCATGGCCCAAATGCTATGATGATTAATTGGAGCTGCTTTTATTGTGAAACATTAATATAACTTTAACCTTATGAGGATGAGAGGTGTGTGCAATGCTTTGCTTTGGTTACTAAGATATTTACCTATTTTATAACCTGTAGCTGTTGTGAGAGTATTGCATATTAGGAACAACAAAATAAAGTTTTAGCTAAAAATAAGAAATTGGTGCCTAGATGTGTGGTGGCAAGACCTCTGTGGTTGGTTTGACCTCCCCAAACAAAAGGGCTTTCTTTGATCTTTCATACACACACACACAAGTGATTTTGGAACACGTCATCTGTAGGAATGGATGTATAGTTCAGTTTTTCGTGCTCGGGATCTCAATTTCTTTTGTCCCAGCAAAGTGTCAGGCGCGGTGAGATAGATTGTGGTACACAATTATATCAAGGTCCTGCCCGTGGCAATGTGTTCAGTATACTGTGCAGTCTCTCTGCTTTGCTTCAGAGAACATGACTCCCATAAGAATGTGTTTTAAGGTTCTAAAAACGTGTTACATGTTTCTACAATATATCCCAAAGCAGTGAAGTGATAAACAGTATCTCAGTGCCAAAGTGCTGCACTGTTTCTTTGGGCCAGTGCGTTAGAAACCTCTCTAGCATTCCGTGGGTTAAAGGGCCCATTTAAAAGGCCAGTAAAGGGTCAGAACAAGTTTGTTTTAGGTGAAAGGATAGCTCATGCAAGCGTTGCTCACACCTCTTGTTTAACCCTTTGAGTGCCAAAGTAGTACGCAACGCATTACTTTGCAATGCGTTGCATACCCCTCTGGCACGCAATGTGTTAAGGTTCTGCGTTCAAATGAACAGTGGGGTCATTCTAGACTGAACCAAGCACACCACAGGGAATTCATAAACCTTTTCAATGATTTAAAAAGGATATTTTAACCCTTTAGCATTGCTTTGCAATGCTTTGTGTACCCCTCTGGCACTTAAAGGGGTTAATTCCTGGAATGCTATGATGTCTGCGTTGGCGACCTCACTAATACTCATGGAGGTAAAAACCCCATTTACGTTTTTGCATAAAAAGGAAATTGGAGCAATTCTGGAGCAAACCAAGTGTGTTACAGGGGAGAAATAAAACTTCCTATTGATTTAAGAGTCGTTTAACCCATTAGTTGCATTGCATACCCCTCTGGCACCCAAATGGTTAAACTCTGAGCGTTCCCAGGTTTCAGTAGGCTATCATTTAGGATCTGTTTCAGGTTCGATAGATCCTTCATTTTCTTTCCTGGCTGTTTGAGAGGAAAACATCCATATTTATGTGTTAATGTGTGCGCCCAGAACAGCTTTACACCTCACTGACCATCCAATTAAACTGGTTTCATTCTGTAAAACTGGGGCTGATAGGAAGGCCCACTTAAAAAAGGAGGCTTCTGTCAAATGCCAGGTATGCACATTCATTAAAATACATGTTTATACTCCTTAGATTTAGGCTGCGGAGTAGCCTTATTTCATTCATGGGAACATCAGAGTCCCAAGCCTGTGCAGGTCCAGTTATGTCTGGGGTGGGGATGTCCAATTGTCCACATAAAGTGGCAGTGCCGGATTGAAGTGGGCAGGACTGGGAGGAACAGAGGAGAAGTTTGCCCTTAAAATGGGAGGATAGTGAGGAGAACATAGCGGTAAGTGACCGGAACTGGTAGCGAATTGGGCGGAGTTACAAGGGAACTCACTGAGCCCTGAGAATCGGCCTCTTTCCCCAGTGACCTGGTAATTAAAGAAACAGTAAACTTTTTTTCATGAAAACCTACATGTTATAGAGCTTTTCCTGCCGAGTAAAACAAGGTCACCCCCATTGCTGTCAGTTGTTTTATTCAAATGTTATAACCGTTCAATAACCAGGAAGTGAATTTACTGTGTTTACTTCCTGATCATTCTGACAGGAAGTGACTCAGCAGTTTCTATCACATTATGTGGAGAACTGTATGTCACTGACTTTCCTCTCCATTAGAATTTAACAGAATAATCTAATTGGAATTTGACCACTAGAGGGCACTGCTAAAAACACAGGTTTAAACTGTAATAACTCTAGAAATATGCATTGAGTAACCTTATTTTACTCAATATGAAATGCCATACAATATCTATTTTTTCATAAAACAAGTTCACTGCTCCTTTAAGCATTAACCCTTTCAGTTCCAGATACAATGCGTTGCGTACCCCTCTGGCACTGAAAGAGTCTCCCTGTCAGATAGGGTTTACAGGTATTCTTGTCTCCATACAACTGATTCACTGCTGCGTTGTACTTGCTGACAGCTATATCAATCTAGACTCATTTACAGGAAACACCTCCGCGCCTGGAAACGTTTATGCACTTTTAAGTGTAAATTTTAGAAAGCTGTTAAATGAGTGTTTGTTTTTTCAGTGTACGAGAATGTGTTAGATTCTTAAAGTTAGACTATTGGTCCTTATCACCACTTTTTTAACCTCTTAGATGACAGAGATGTCCCCAATGCATCCTTATGTAATAATTCGCTAGGATGTTTGTCAGAAGCCGTCATGCACAGTAGAGACTGCCCGAACACACAGAATGCTGGGAACACGGAATGCTGGGAGTTCTGTGCTGGGAGCATGGAATGCTGGGAGTTCTGTGCTGGGATCATTCTGTGCATTTGCGCAGTCTCTACAGTGCATGACTGCGTCGGCGGCAGGACGCAATGTGTTGCGTTCCCTTCTGGCACTCAAAGGGTTAACATCACCCGGACCTTGGCCCGTGTACACATGCTTTTACACTAGTTGTGAAGTAATGTTTTAACCCTGTAACTACTGCCCAATCTGCAGGAGGGCGGCCGTTAAGGACCATGCACTTTTTTTTTTCTTGCACTGGATTCTGGGATCGACGAGTGACGTGCAGCCACGAGGCGACCCCAGAATTCCGTGACTTGTCAAGACCGTCATCGGTCCTTAAGTACAGGGCTGCCATGACGGTCCTGGCAAGTCATTAGTCCTTAAGGCATCCAAGGGGTTAAATTGAACAAAAAAAGGCAAGAACAATGACGTTTTGCTGGTATTTATTTTTTTTTAAAATCCATTCTTAAAGAGGAACTACCACCACTAAACAACTTGAGCTCAAATAATTCCCCATCTGGCGACTAGCTTCTCAGTAGCGCTAGTCACCAGAATTATTACCTTGTTAAATAGAATTTTCCATTGTTCCCGAGCTGACCGGCAGGACGGAGAGCAGACATCTTTCCATAGTGACGTCTGTGCGCCTGCGCTGTCAGTCCCAGCCGGCTCTAGGAGGAGTTGCTAGAAGCTGTTCGGCTCCAAAAGGGACTGATAGCGCAGGCATGCAGACATCACTATGGGAAGATGTCTGCGCTCCATCCTGCCTGTCAGCCCAGGAAGAATGGATAATCCTATTTAACAAGGTAATAATTCTGGCGATTAGCGCTAATAAGCAGCTAGTCGCCAGATGAGGAATTATTAGAGCTCAAGTTGTTTAGTGGTGGTAGTTCCGCTTTAATCCTTTCAATATCGGAAGAGCGAACAATGCATTGCAGGGAATTATACATTCCTTTATATAAGTTAAAGGGGCAGTAAATCTTTTCATGAAAATAGTTTAATCACAAGGCTTTTTATGCTGAGTAAAACATCAATACTTTTACTGCTGGGAGATGCTTCAGTCAAAGTTATTTCAGAGCAAACTTGCATTTTATTTGAATGTTTAAAGGATTGGTAATACTTCGTTTTATCTTTATTTTATTTTGTAGGCATTAAAAAAACAGGAAGAACGATATAAGTCTTATCTCTCAAACCTTTATGGTTCGAGAGATATTCACAAGCAAAGTTTCCCCTCCTGCCCCTTTTACCTAGTGTAAGCCATCTCTTCTCAGATGTGGAATCCAGTTCATAGACCAGACAGATAACAGCAGGGGACAATCTTCTTCCTATGAAAACAATGAAAGCCCTGCCCCCCTTGACAAGTTTTTCAGGTTTTTCCCTTATCTTAATTGAAGATTGTTCCTCTCTGCAGTCTACCTGGGCACCTCCCTTCTGCCCTGGCTGAGCAGTGTTACATCAGTAAAAGGTGGGGGGAGGGGGATACTTTGTCATTAAATTATTCTTGAACTACAACTCTGACAGAATTGAAATAACACTCTCCAAAGTCCAAATACTATGATGATTAATTAGAGCTGCTTTTATTATGAAACATTACTATCCCTTTAAGTTAAAGGCTTGTTTGTTTTTTGCAGCTAGGTGGCACTGCTGCTGTTACTGCCTGTGAGTGTGAGAGATACAAGCTTTCCATAGATGAGTATAACAATAGCTCCACCTCGCATAAAAACATCTTGAAGACCAGCTTTTGATCTAGACTGATAGCTGTGAGTGATCAACTGGGGCAACCATACTGGGAATGTCACTCCCCTGCTGGGCTGGAATCTGCTCCCCAAACTTGTTCATCTTCCTTACTGGTAGCCATAGAATCACAAATACACTGTCTGCTTCCCCATTTTTGTTTGACTGATATCCACAGAACCACACATGCACTTTCTTGACACTCTGGCCTTGTTCCACGGGTAGCCACAGTACTTTATATTCACTTTTTGACACACCAACTTTGTCCCACCGGTAGCCACAGAACAACATATGCTTCACATGCACTTTCTGACACCTCAGCCTTGTTGTGCTATCCCAGTAGTAGCAACATAAGCACATGTGCACTGAATGACACACCATCCTTGTTCCACTAGTAGCCATTGTTGTAGATTTTTTTCCTCAGACATTCCATGGGGTTGAATGTCTTAGTATTTTTGATGTGATTGAAGAGTAAAAAGTATGTGCTTTTTCCTATAGCACCAATTTCTGTAAATAGTTGTGCACATTAGCTCACAGTACGTGCAGAAAGGCAATTGAACACTCATTTGAAGCAGCTACCGTAGTTATCTTACTTTATAAAACGGTTTGCTTTGTCTACATTTTCTTTATTTCTGTAGTTTTTACAGCCTTTTTAGTACAGGCAACTCACATTAGAAAAATGTTTGAAAAATGGGAGATTGTAGTTGGTGCATTTTGTGTTTTTGGCACCCCCTAAAGTAAGTCAACCAATACAAGTGGGGTACCATTTTTTTTTGGTGTGTGCACTAGATACAGAATACAGTAGGAAATTCCATAGTGTTGAAAGATTTTAGCAGCTTTGTAGTGACATAAGAGCACAAAGTGTGTGTTGCTTTCTGTAGCACCACTTTCTTGAAATCATTGTTCACACTAGCCTTGGGGTAAAAAGTCAAGTAACACGTCATTTGATGTGACTGGTTGTCTATAGTCTGAAACAGTGTGCCTTGTATACCATTTCTTCATATATTTAATTGTTATTACAATCTTAGTGCATATAGGGAACTTCAAAAAAGAAAAGTGGCAGGTTTAGGCTAGTGCTCCTGGCACACCATACACTATGTCAGACCATAAAAATGTGTTTTGTCTTGGGCTGTTAGCAGGTATAGAATACGGCACGAAATTCCACGGTTTTCAAAGATTTTAGCATCTTTAGAACTGTGGAAACGTAATTTTTTTTCCTATAACTCCACCTTAAAATACTTTCGCACGCAAGCCATGGGGTAGGAAGACAAAATAAAAAACAAACCCTCGTATTTAATGTGGGTGAGTGTCTACTTTCCAAAATACCTTTACTTCATTAGTGATATCAAAATTAATTTTATTTTTTTGTATTTATGAGAACATAGCTAATGACAAGATGCAAAATTTACTTTACGTGAAGAACTGTGAAAAAGTTGAATTTGTTTTTCTTATATAACCAGAAAGTTACCAACGGGGACGCCTACCTAAACAGCAACATCAATGGAACACAAATATACCAAATTCAACACAGAAATAGATGTTATGGGGATACTGTCATTTACCAAATTTAAAGAACTGCCATCTCTTACTAACCAATCTCTCCCCAACTTACATTACTATGACCATAAAATCCTAATGGCCCTTTTAAATGTTGCCATTGTTTCTTTGTTCGATAGAAAATGCCTTCAAAATTCCCGGATGTCATGTCCATGGAAGTGGCCATGACAGTTGCTGACTGTTTCTTCAAACCAAAGCTTGCAGTGTGCCTGAGCCTACCACAAATGTGTATAGATAGATTCAGCTCCTGCACTGCACTAATGTTTTATACATCCCTCTTCCACAACCCTCTTCACACAATCCTGAGTTTTGACACTCAAAGATACACAATACCACTGGGCCCTGGGCTGCTGCTCTTTGCTTTTTATTAATCTGTTGAATGCCAAAGGTGTGCACAATGCATTCAACAGCTTAATGGGATAGTAATATCCCTCTATTTCAATGCTATCAGTCTTGTAGTTCAGGGCTCAAAATTTCCACTTGCCACTAGCCAATGGTGAGTGAAAATTCAACCCTGGTGAGTAGAAATTCAGTCCTGGTGGGTATGTTATGGCTTGCAGTGGTGAATAACTTTTCAGGTCTGGCTAGTAGCAAAGGACTTCAACTTTTAAGCCCTGTTGTAGTTCATCAGCAATTAAAATAAAGTATCCCCCTCCCGCCCCTTTTAGCTGCCACCCATCAGTTGTGGAATTTGGTCCTGTGACCAGACAGATCACAGAGAGGGACAATCTTTATGCAGTAAGTAAAAGGAAAGCCATGCTCCCCTTGATGAAGGAGGTTAGGATTTTCCTTGTGCTTATGAAGATTGTCCCTCACTGCGCTCCACCCTGACCAGCTTGGAGAGCAGCGTGTCATAAGTAAAAAGGGCAGGAGGGGGATACTTGCTCATTCAATTTCTGCAGAACTACAAGACTGAAAATATTCAACTACAGCACTTTATGGGACAAATGGTATGACAAAGAATCAGAGCTGCATTTTGTTTGAGGCATTACTATCCCTTTAAAACAGCCCCAACCCATCCTAAGAAGACTTACGAGTGTTGATTTTCCTCCACGGTTTTTGCACTTCTCCTGAATGGTGTAACCGGTCAGGTGCATGACATCTGTCCAGACCGCGTCCTCCTCCCTCTCCTAGACATATTATTTTTCCTATAATTACCATTTCCTGTCTAGAGGACACCCCACAGCCAAGACGTAAAGACGCTGACATTGAGAATGGATTCAATTAGCCCACAAAATGTGTTGTAAATACGCTTTTGTATCCAGTAATCATTGTCTCATAATCTCTTCACAGTGGGGATCTTTCATCTCATTACAGTAAGATCGTTAGTCTTCATTACTATTTACATTGCAGTACCTTGTCTTCCAAATTACACTCGGCGTCCATCGGTATAAAGAAAATAAAAAAATATGGTTCTAATAATATTGGGAGAAACAGAGCAGGAATTACTGAATAGAATACAGATTATTTGGGGTTTTATTACAATTATGTAAAGTAATTAGTGGAATTAAGCAGAGCATATTGTGCTATTGAGACCATATGTTGCATCAGTGTGGAAATGGTAGCAATCAGGCTTGTATCATCTAAGGACATTTCTCTAGAAATATAGATGCATTTAATGCACACTCAATGGTCCTTTTGCCTTTCACCTGTGAAGCATTGTACGAAAGCAGAATAGAAATAGCTTGTTCTTGTTTATTGGTGGCCTTGATGTACTATGACATTTGTATCAATATCCTTTTAAATCAAGTGGGCTTATGCAAAGGTGTCTTTTCTTAAAGGGATAGTAATACTTCGTTTTATCTTTATTTTATTTTGTAGGTATTAAAAAAACATGAAGAACGATATAAGTCTTATCTCTCAAACCTTTATGGTTTATGAGATATTCACAAGCAAAGTTTCCCCCTCCCGCCCCTTTTACCTAGTGTAAGTCATCTCTTCTCAGATGTGGATCAGGTTGTATGACCAGACAGATAACAGAAGGGGACAATCTTCTTCCTATGAGAACAATGAAATCCCTGCCCCCCCTTGACAAGCTTTTCAGGTTTTTCCCTTATCTTAATTGAAGATTGTCCCTCTCTGCAGTCTACCTGGGCACCTCCCTTCTGATCTGGCTGAGCAGTGTTACATCAGTAAAAGGGATGGGAGTAGGATACTTTGCTTGTGAATATCTCTTAAACCATAAAGGTTTGAGCGATAAGACTTATATCATTCTTCATGTTTTTTTAATGCCTACAAAATAAAATAAAGTTAAAACGAAGTATTACTATCCTTTTAAAGGGATAGTAATGTTTCATAATAAAAGCAGCTCTAATTAATCATCATAGTATTTGGACTTTGGAGAGTGTTATTTCAGTTCTGTCAGAGTTGTAGTACAAGAGTAATTCAATGAGAAAGTGTCTCCCTCCCGCCCCTTTTACTGATGTAACACTGCTCAGCCAGATCAGAAGGGAGGTGCCCAGGTAGACTGCGGAGAGGGACAATCTTCAATTAAGATAAGGGAAAAACCTGAAAAACTTGTCAAGGGGGGCAGGGCTTTCATTGTTCTCATAGGAAGAAAATTGTCCCCTGCTGTTATCTGTCTGGTCTATGGACTGCATTCCACATCTGAGAAGAGATGACTTACACTAGGTAAAAGAGGCGGGAGGGGAAACTTTGCTTGTGAATATCTCTCAAACCATAAAGATTTGAGAGATAAGACTTATATCATTCTTTGTGTTTTTTTAATGCCTACAAAATAAAATAAAGTTAAAATGAAGTATTACTGTCCCTTTAAAAAATGATACCAGCTAGTCTCATGTTTTCATGGTGTATTGCCCTGCTGGTGGCATGTAATGTTGTTCTGCACTGCTAGTGGCATATAATCATACTTGGGAACTCTCTGGATTTGCCCCGGAGACTCCGGTTTTGGCACTGCTTTACCAGGTCTCCGGGGCAGAAGCTGAGTCCTCCGGATGTTCGTAGTTTCTATTGAAACTCTACCCACTTCCTCTTTTTCCCCCGGTGTAGCTCCTTCCGCCCACCCTTCTTTTAAGCCCTCTTACGGCACTTGCGTTAAGACCCGCCCCTTTTTGACGAGATACGCGTCATTCTTCAAACCACCCATGGCAGCAGAGGACTCCCCTCCGGGGAGACAACAATAAAAAGTTCCCAGGTATGCCTATAATGGTGTATTGCCCTGCTGGTGGCATGTAATGTTGTTCTGCACAGCTAGTGGCATATAATGGTGTATTGCCCTGCTGGTGACATGCAAACCTTCCAAGTGACTCTCTTTAGGAGGGACAGTTCCTCTTTTAGACCCAAATCCCTCTGTCCCTCTTTCCCACCCTGTTGTCCCTCTTTTTAAGAGATCAGACTGTGTATATAAGAGTATCACATTGCTCTACAGCAATAAAACTCACAATAATGTTTGTTTAAACGTCAGTATATGTGTTTATAATTTAGTATGTGTAAATAAATCACTGTGATCTTGTTATAAGCCATTTATTAGGTTACACAAGGAAGTGTCAATAGGTCATTAAATAGCCTAAAAATTCTCATTCATGCCCCACTCACCAGCCACGCCCCCAGCCACTCCCCCTAAAACACAAGTGTCCCTCTTTGGCAATTTGAAATGTTGGGAGGTATGGACATGTACTGGTGTATTATCCTGTTCTTGGCATGTTAAGGTGTATTTATGTGCTGGTGAGATGTAACCTGGTATTGCTCTGCTGGGATCTGTAATGTTGTATTGCTTTCTTGGTGGCATTTAATTGAGTATTGCTCTGCATGTAAATGTATTTTATGCTGGGGTGACATGTAATGGTGTATTGCTCTGATAGTGGCATGTAGAAGGTGTATTTCTCGGCTGTGACACATAATGGAGTATTACTATATCCCTTTGAATGCCAGAGGGGTACAGAATGCAATGCTTTGCAATGCGTTCCATACCCCTCTGGCACTCAGTAATGGCATGTAAAGGTGTCATTTCTTTGCTGGTGATATGTTATATTGTACCTTCATATCATGTAGATCTCTGCTGGTAGCATATAATGGTGTATTGCCTTTTTGTGGCATTTATTGGTGTATTGTTCTGCTACTGGAATGTAAAAAGTGTATTTATAAGCTGTTGATGTAATAATCCATTGCCCTTATTGTGACATGTAATCATATATTGCTCTGCTAGTTGCTTGTAAATGTGTGTTTCTCTGCTGGTGACATGAAATGTTGTATTGCCCTTTTTGTTGAACATAATAGTGCATTGCTCTGCTAGTCCCATGTAAAACTGTACTTATCTGTTGTTGGCATGAACATGTGTATTGTGCTGCTGATTGCATGTAATGGTGTTATTGGTCTATCTGTGACATATAGTGATGTATTCCATAGTGTAAATCTTGATTATGAAGAAATTGTATATAGGAGAGAACATATACATTCTCAAAGGGGCCTAGATTGTATAAGATTAATCTAGTCTACCAAAATACACGTTCATTTTTCTTGATAAAGATTTGGATACATTTAGATTTCATGGTGGAAAAATAGACCAGTGAATATTGCCAGTGTGTTGCACTGTTTAGCTCCCATAAATATTAAGGACAGGAGTTAGGAATAGCTATCATTTTTCATTTCAGATGGGCTTGGGCTGGGTCCTTCCAGATTCTTAGGTTACTAGCGGAGTCTATAAAAAGCTTACTTACAGTAGGTCGTAAATTGTTTAATTTGGGATGTGTTCCCTGTGTCTTTGTAACCTCTGAACCATAAACATTGCATTCTTAGGTACAATTTCAGTTATCTCACAAGGAGCAGATACTGTCTGATTAAAACTTTGTAGGAAAGCTCATCTAAAGATCATGATAGATAAGTTTTCCAATGTAAACCTAAAATATAGCCTTATCTTGTTTGGTAATTAAACTATAAACTCATGAGATAAGACCACTAGCCATAGACCTAGATTTACAGGATACAAACTACAGGTGACCTGTGGGGAAGCTTTTATTGTCTTTTGTTAGTTTCTCTCTAGTTGAAGAAAGTTCTATTGTCAGTCTTGTTCATTTTCTTAAAGGGACAGTAATACTTCGTTTCATCTTTATTTTATTTTGTAGGCATTAAAAAAAACATGAAGAACGATATAAGTCTTATCTCTCAAACCTTTATGGTTGGAGAGATATTCACAAGCAAAGTTTCCCCCTCCCGCCCCTTTTACCTAGTGTAAGCCTTCTCTTCTCAGATTAGAATCCAGTCCATAGACCAGACAGATAACAGCAGGGGACAATCTTCTTCCTATGAGAACAATGAAAGCCCTGTCCCCTTGACAAGTTTTTCAGGTTTTTCCTTTATCTTAATTGAAGATTGTCCCTCTCTGCAGTCTACCTGGGCACCTCCCTTCTGATCTGGATGAGCAGTGTTACATCAGTAAAAGGGGCAGGAGGGGGATACTTTGTCATTGAATTACTCTTGTACTACAACTCTGACAGAATTGAAATAACACTCTCCAAAGTCCAAATACTATGAGGATTAATTAGAGCTGCTTTTATTATGAAACATTACCTTTAAACAGTTGCAAAGGAAACTTGCCTTCTATTCCTCTAATACGCTCTGTCACTTTCTGTATTTTTCTTTTCTCCATCTTCCTCTTTTCATCTCACTCTTATGGTCGCATTCTCTCTACTACTTTATAATTACAACTTTTGCTATCACTTAATTCCTCTCCATATTACTCTCACTCATCTCTCACACTTTCTCTCTATTCCTCCTCCTCCATTACTTTCTCTCTCTGTCTATTCCACTATCACTTGCTCTGTCTTTTTCTCTATCATTATCTTTCTATGGCAACCATCACTTTCACTCTCTGTTCCTCTCTCTTTCTCTCTATTCCTCTATCACTTCATCTCTCTATTCTTCTATCTCTTCGCCCCTCTATTACTTCATCTCTCTATTCCTCTATCACTTCATCTCTCTATTCCTCTATCACTTCATCTCTCTATTCCTCTATCACTTCATCTCTCTATTCCTCTATCTCTTCATCCCTCTATTACTTCATCTCTCTATTCCTCTATCACTTCATCTCTCTATTACTTCATCTCTCTATTCCTCTATCACTTCATCTCTCTATTCCTCTATCACTTCATCTCTCTATTCCTCTATCTCTTCATCCCTCTATTACTTCATCTCTCTATTCCTCTATCACTTCATCTCTCTATTACTTCATCTCTCTATTCCTCTATCACTTCATCTCTCTATTCCTCTATCACTTCATCTCTCTATTCCTCTATCACTTCATCCCTCTATTACTTCATCTCTCTATTCCTCTATCTCTTCATCCCTCTATTACTTCATCTCTCTATTCCTCTATCTCTTCATCCCTCTATTACTTCATCTCTCTATTCCTCTATCTCTTCATCCCTCTATTACTTCATCTCTCTATTCCTCTATCTCTTCATCCCTCTATTACTTCATCTCTCTATTACTTAATCTCTCTATTCCTGTATCACTTCATCTCTCTATTACTTCATCTCTCTATTCCTGTATCATTTCATCTCTCTATCACTTCATCTCTCTATTCCTGTATCACTTCATCTCTCTATTACTTCATCTCTCTATTCCTGTATCACTTCATCCTTCTATTACTTAATCTCTCTATTCCTCTATCTCTTCATCCCTCTATTACTCTATCACTTCATCTCTCTATCACTTCATCTCTCTATTACTTCATCTCTCTATTCCTGTATCACTTCATCTCTCTATTACTTCATCTCTCTATTCCTGTATCATTTCATCTCTCTATTACTTCATCTCTCTATTCCTGTATCATTTCATCTCTCTATTACTTCATCTCTCTATTCCTCTATCTCTTCATCCTTCTATTACTCTATCACTTCATCTCTCTATTCCTCTACCACTTCATCCCTCTATCACTTCATCTCTCTATTCCTCTACCACTTCATCCCTCTATCACTTCATCTCTCTATTCCTCTACCACTTCATCCCTCTATCACTTCATCTCTATTACTACATCTCTTCATCCCACTATCACTTCATCTCTCTATTACTTCATCTCTT
The DNA here is from genome assembly GCA_037306005.1 of Rhinophrynus dorsalis. NCBI lineage: Eukaryota > Metazoa > Chordata > Amphibia > Anura > Rhinophrynidae > Rhinophrynus > Rhinophrynus dorsalis. The sequence goes on from CM074723.1 coordinate 22,824,199, forward strand.
CATCCCCCTATCACTTCATCTCTCTATTACTTCATCTCTCTATTCCTCTATCACTTCATCTCTCTATTACTTCATCTCTCTATTCCTCTATCTCTTCATCCCTCTATCACTTCATCTCTCTATTACTTCATCTCTTCATCCCCCTATCACTTCATCTCTCCATTACTTCATCTCTCTATTACTTCATCTCTCTATTCCTCTATCACTTCATCTCTCTATTCCTCTATCTCTTCATCCCTCTATCACTTCATCTCTATTACTACATCTCTTCATCCCACTATCACTTCATCTCTCTATTACTTCATCTCTTCATCCCCCTATCACTTCATCTCTCTATTACTTCATCTCTCTATTCCTCTATCACTTCATCTCTCTATTACTTCATCTCTCTATTCCTCTATCTCTTCATCCCTCTATCACTTCATCTCTCTATTACTTCATCTCTTCATCCCCCTATCACTTCATCTCTCTATTACTTCATCTCTCTATTACTTCATCTCTCTATTCCTCTATCTCTTCATCCCTCTATCACTTCATCTCTCTATTCCTCTATCTCTTCATCTCTCTATTACTTCATCTCTCTATTCCTCTATCTCTTCATCCCTCTATCACTTCATCTCTCTATTACTTCATCTCTCTATTCCTCTATCTCTTCATCTCTATTACTCTATCACTTCATCTCTCTGTTCCTCTATCACTTCATCTCTCTATCCTTCTATCACTTCATCTCTCTATTCCTCTATCACTTCATCTCTCTATTCCTCTATCACTTCATCTCTCTATCACTTCATCTCTCTTTTCCTCTATCACTTCATCTCTCTATTCCTCTATCTCTTCATCCCTCTATCACTTCATCTCTCTATTCCTCTATCACTTCATCTCTCTATTCCTCTATCACTTCATCTCTCTGTTCCTCTATCACTTCATCTCTCTATTCCTGTATCTCTTCATCCCTCTATTCCTGTATCACTTCATCTCTCTATTACTTCATCTCTCTGTTCCTCTATCACTTCATCTCTCTATTCCTGTATCACTTCATCTCTCTATTACTTCATCTCTCTATTCCTCTATCACTTCATCTCTCTATTCCTCTATTTCTTCATCTCTCTATTCCTCTATCACTTCATCTCTCTATTCCTGTATCACTTCATCTCTCTATTACTTCATCTCTCTATTCCTCTATCACTTCATCTGTCTATTACTTCATCTCTCTATTCCTCTATCTCTTCATCTCTCTATTCCTGTATCACTTCATCTCTCTATTACTTCATCTCTCTATTCCTCTATCACTTCATCTCTCTATTACTTCATCTCTCTATTCCTCTATCTCTTCATCTCTCTATTCCTCTATCACTTCATCTCTCTATTCCTGTATCACTTCATCTCTCTATCACTTCATCTCTCTATTCCTGTATCACTTCATCTCTCTATCTCTTCATCTCTCTATTCCTCTATCACTTCATCTCTCTATTCCTGTATCACTTCATCTCTCTATTACTTCATCTCTCTATTCCTCTATCACTTCATCTCTCTATTACTTCATCTCTCTATTACTTCATCTCTCTATTCTTCTATCACTTCATATCTCTATCTCTTCATCTCTCTATTCCTGTATCACTTCATCTCTCTATTCCTCTATCTCTTCATCTCTCTATTCCTCTATCTCTTCATCTCTCTATTCCCGTATTACTTCATCTCTCTATTACTTCATCTCTCTATCCCTCTATCACTTCATCTCTCTGTTCCTCTATCACTTCATCTCTCTATCCCTCTATCACTTCATCTTTCTATTCCTCTATCACTTCATCTGTCTATTCCTGTATCACTTCATCTCTGTATCCCTCTATAACTTCATCTCTCTATCACTTCATCTCTCTATCCCTCTATCACTTCATCTCTCTATTCCTCTATCACTTTTTAGTCCTCTGACATTCTGTATTTCTCTATCCCTCATTCTCTCCCCCTCTATTCCCTTCTCTCTCATTCTCTTTTTACTGTATCCCCATCAGTTTCATCAGTCCCCCTCAAGGTAAAGGAAATAAAGTGGGGACCTTCTCAGATTTGGGGGTGATTTTGAGCAGAAATAGGGACTAAAGCCGATCTCATTTACTGGTCTACGGAGATGAAATGCCGTTGGATCTAAGGACTATATTCAGCTAACTAAAAAGGAATGATGGGGCACAGCAGCTAGGAGATAAAAATCCCTTCGGTTTAACCAACCTCTCTAACACTGAATGGATTTATATATTTGGAAATTCTAATTTGCTCCCTATTGTCTAGTTGGTTTGCTCTGGAACCGCTCACTCTTAGCTCTCTAAATATGACCCTACATGTGATTTTCTTGCTCAGTGAGAAAGGTAACAGGCCTCTAAGAAGGTTAATAGACTTTTTGAAGAGGTACATGATTTAGAAAAATGCAAGCCATTCAGCTGTGTCCGCGGCTGGTTGTTGAATAAATAACGGTTCTGCTAAAGCTTTTTTTTGTTTTTCTCCTGAGTTAACCCTTTGAGTACCAGCGAGTAACCCAATACCACTCTGACACTCGAACAGTTAAAACATCAAGAAAACGATCAATGAAACAAGGAGACAGAGAGGAGAGGGTGAAACAATGACATTTTATGAGAGTTATTTGTCAAGTCGTCATTATTATAAAGGCATAGGGTGTCGGACATGAAGAATTAACTTTTTTTTTTTTTTTTTTTTTTTTTTTTTTTTTTTGAAAGCCATAACTTTAGAGTTGTTAGTGACTGGTTTGATGCAAGAAAAATGACAAATGCCTTAATATTGAATAGCACGCTCTTTTAAGTTAACGGCACGTTTAGCCAGACCCGTGAAAACGAGTGCCAGTTGGTTTGCTGAATTGGGATCAGTCGCTAATCCTGTCTTGTAATGGAGGACATTTTAGCGACACCCGCTTGTTTAAAACACGATCGGTAAAGAAAAAAAATTCTCAAATTTATTAGAAAATGCACAATTCAGTAACGTTTTGTCCTTAATCATCTCTCCATCAAAACTACATTAGAAATAGCACATGCACCACGCCATTCATAGAGCCGTATTCTGAGGGCTAAAGAGGTGCATTTCTGGAGCAAACCGGCTGTGCCGTAGGGGACCAATGAACATTTGCATTGATTTAATTGGGCTTTTTAACCCTTTGCATGCCAGGTGGGTGTGCAACGCATTGCAAAGCAATGCATTGCATACCCCTATGGCTCTCAAAGGGTTAACCACCAGGGCTGGTGCAAGGATTTTTGCCACCCTAGGCAAAACCTAATTTTGCCTCCCATTTGGCGCCGTCTCTTGTGTCCCACCCCTTTATATCCTGCCTACTTATACCCCACCACTTTTCATGATTGTCCTCTCTCTGCCCCCTGGGCCAGTCTGCCCCTGGTCTGGAGATGCCTGTAAGAGATACCCCCCACCAGCTCCAACTTTCCCCCCAGCTCCACTTTGCCTCCTATCGGCTCCACCTTGTCCCCATCAGCTCCAACTTGCCCCCATCACCTCCAGCTTGCCCCCCATCATATACCTGTAGCTGCTGGAGCTCCCGCGCAGTCTTCTCTTCAGTAATGCAGAGCGTTCCAGGAGATCATGACTCCCAGCGCGCTCTGCATTACTAAAGAGCCGACTGTGATGAGGGAGCGCAGTAGCGTCACAGACCTGACTGTGTTGCGGTTCCTGGCGTGGTGTGTGCGGGCGAAGCTCTTCTCTGCTGCATGCCCATACCCCCAGTGCATGTGCGCCCTAGGCCGGCGCCTACCTCGCCTATAGGTGGAGCCGGCCCTGTTAACCACTAGAGAGATCTCCAGCTCATTGAGTCTCCTCAGTTAAATCAGCGGAACTTATAGAAATGTACGTTTCACCCCTATGGTGCAGTTGGTTTGCCCCAGAATGGCTCATCTTTAGCTGCTTTTATGACTTCTTTTTATTGCGTTTTTTTCTGGATAATCTCAGTATATAAACAAAGAAAGTGGAGCAATTCCAGGGAAAACCAAACCAAATAAACATTTTGCAAATTCCTACTGTGTAAAATAGTACCTTTAACCCTACGATTTCTAATGCAATGGGAGTTTTTATTTGTTCCTAATTGTGCAATTGGATTACATCAAGAATTTCTCCTGTTTACTTGTGGAATATGACCCGGCCTTGCTCCTAGCGGTGTCCAGTTGGGTGGTGAGGAAGGCACTTATTGTGGCATGTTGCATCTGAGGACGTGACAGTGGCTTTTAAAGGAACAGCAAGTAGTTATTATGAAAACATTGTAATGTACGGCTTTTACATCTGAGTAAAACTAGGGTGTTCCCAACTGGCCCGCAGTAGGTGCAAGGCAGGAGGAAAAGCCTAAAGGGCCATATGCCACAAGAAAACAAAAACAGGATAAATTCTGCAGATAAACCAGTTGGACGGTTTGGATCAAATGAAAATTCTCCTTGCGTTAGAAATCAAAGGGTTTAAAGGGATAGTAATACTTAAAATGTAAAAAAAAAATATGTTGTAGGGTTTATCCCCCTGAGTAAAACAAGAGTACTCCCACTGCTGACAGGTATATCATTCAAAAGTTATTAATTTTCAAAGTTGAATTTTTTAGGTGCAATATCACAGTGGCCTGAAATTGTACAGTGGCGCTGTTGCTACACGATCCTATGGCCAGCTCTGGTCCCGGGACCATAAATCTCCATAGGATGGTGTAGCAACAGCGCCACTGTACAATATCAGGCCACTGTGATATTGCACCTAAAAATATCAACTCTGAAAATTAATAACTTTTGAATGAAACACCTTTCAGCAGTGGGAGTACTCTTCTTTTGCTCAGGGGGATAAACACTACAACATATATTTTTTTACATTTTAAGTATTACTATCCCTTTAAGGAACAACCATCTGAAACTTTTTTTTATATTAAACTGTTAGGAAAAATGCCACCTGTCCAGACCCTTTTTCTTTTGCATTCTGTGGAACTGAACATCAGGCAATAACACCTCTACCTAGTTGAGATAGTTTGAACTGCAATAACTTTTGGATGAAGCATCTTCTAGCGGAGGGCTCTGCCTTCTTTTACTCAGTAAAGCATTACTGATCCTTTAAAGGTTTTTAAGTCAAGATGGTAAGTAAATGCGTTGCAAAGTTTTGGATAACTCTTTGGCACACTAAGGGTTAACCACTTGGATGTTCGCTAGGATTTGAACTCAGCACATTGCATTGAAGACCTCTCTTACTAAGGGCTAAAGAGGCAATCTCCATTTGGTTTCCTTGAAATATTATTTTTATTAGTTTTATAAAACCGCTCCACTTCACACATCTAATTGTGTTTTTCCTGGAAAACCATCGGTCACCCCTCAGACAGAACATGTTAAACAGAAGCAGCCACTCAGTGCCATATTCTCTCTCTGAAACGCGGTTCACTGTCACACTGCACGTTAAGTGGATGCGCTGCACTTGTTTAGTCCCTTAATTTGATTGTTCTTCTGCGTAGAGAGCAGCAGTAATAGCGGAGATCTTCACTGTAACGCTCACAAGCCAGCTGTGGTTTTCTCAAAGACATGAGATGCTGAGATATGGAAGTTTCATTTTTTCCTAATCTCTCTGTTTATGCTGCCAGCAGTGTTTGTTTGCTATTATATATATCTTACAACTAGAAATGGCTTTCCGTGGCTTAACAGATAAAGATCTAAAAATATCAGGAGGGTGACATGGTATACATTAGTGGGATTTTTTTAGTGGTCCTAAACAAACAAACAAATATGTAAATGCACTAGCAAAATGGGCATTATTATCTTTATATTCAGTTATGCAAAGTGTCATTTTTGGATGCAGCATTTTCCAAAACACACATCCTTCACATATCATGAGCAAAGTGTGGCACACACCTTTCTTATATATAATGTATGTTTAAATAATACACAAAAGAAAAAACAGATGGCAGAAACCATGGATGTTTTTAGTGAAAAAACAGGGCACTTTACTATGGTCAACATTTTGGTCCTGTTGGGACCTTTATCAAGAACCAATCTCGGTATCAAATGCATCTGAATGCTGGTTGGTGTTGGCAACGAGACTGAATTATTACCATGTAATTGTAGCTGTTATTTTTTTTTAATTATTTTATTTTAAAGGAGAACTAACACCATTTAATAATGGCCAGAAAATTCTAATACAAATTGAATTTGACCTTTGTGTCTTGTTTCAAGATATGATGCCTTCAGTCAGTGCTGGATATCATGACATTGAGGCAGAGAGGACAAGTTCTGGCAGTTTTTTTGTTTCCCCAGACTGAAGCAGTCAGAGAAGGCAGGAGTCTACTAATGGACTAGAAGGGGCGGGGGGTAGCAACTCAATAGAAAAGTAAACCTAAGAAGCATACTCTAAGTAAAACAATGACCATGTGTTCCTGCCTACTGTGGTACCATGCTTCATTCGCTCAGGTGTTAAAAATTACCCAGCGGCATGGCTGATCCCTTGGTATCTTCTAAAGACGAGGGAGAAGAAGCCTCTACTTCAGGTTTCATGCGTTATAGGAGGTGACAGTGACGTCTCAAACCCCCATAGAACCAGAGTGATTCTAAAGAACCGAAATCCTGTGGTATTGGTCTCGCATCTGCGTCTGGGTATGTATTAACCCCTTAGCTGGTGGAGTATGTTAGCGGTAGTTAGTAGCACATGACCACTGTTTTAGTTAGTGGAGGTTTCAAGTTTTACTTTACAGTTTTGACAGTTAAAGGGATAGTAATACTTTGTTTTATCTTTATTTTATTTTGTAGGCATTAAAAAAACATGAAGAACGATATAAGTCTTATCTCTCAAACCTTTATGGTTTGAGAAATATTCACAAGCAAAGTTTCCCCTCCCGCCCCTTTTACCTAGTGTAAGCCATCTCTTCTCAGATGTGGAATGCAGTCCATAGACCAGACAGATAACAGCAGGGGACAATCTTCTTCCTATGAGAACAATGAAAGCCCTGCCCCGCTAGACAAGTTTTTCAGGTTTTTCCCTTATCTTAATTGAAGATTGTCCCTCTCTGCAGTCTACCTGGGCACCTCCCTTCTGCTCTGGCTGAACAGTGTTACATCAGTAAAAGGGGCGGGAGGGGGATACTTTGTCATTGAATTACTCTTGTACTACAACTCTAACAGAATTGAAATAACACTCTCCAAAGTCCAAATACTATGATGATTAATTAGAGCTGCTTTTATTATGAACCATTACTATCCCTTTAAGATTACGAAGTGCAGAGTTTGTGGTCCTGTTAGTAGCTGTTATTTCCCGCTCTATGGATATCATATCCAGGGCTTACTGAGGATGTCATGTCTTGATCAAAGGCACCAGGACAAAGTTCTTAGGGTCAGCTAGGAATTTCTGTCCATAGTAAGGTAAGTGGTTTGGTTATTATTCACATGTATTACTTCTCTTTAATATACAGAGAAAACTTGGTTATAGAGGGTTTATATGACAGATCTTACAGGAGACAAAAGTTTGAAACGTTTGTGTTCCACATTTCCACTTGTGATGGGGGTTATACCTTTCTTCCAAGATAATAATATAAGGTATAGTTATTCCCTACTTTAAGTACAAGTACCCCAAACCTCAAAGTTATATCTTGTATAATGGTCTCACACTCTTATCTGTGATCACAACAGAAAGGGCTGAGAGTGATAAAATAACGCATGACAATATTTATTATATCTTAGATATCAGTTACTGTTATAGTAAAACATAGCATAACATATTACAGTTACAGATTCCAAGATCTAAGCAGATTATATATATGGTAATAATACTTACAATAATAAGATGTTACATACTATTCATGAATCAGTCTTGATTCCTAGTATCTCTCTTTGTTCAATACTAAATTAATTGGGTCACCCTTGGTCTTATATAGCTTTTACTAAAGATGACTCCTCTAGTAATCACCTTGGAACTTATCAAGTAGATGCAATCATTGGACTTGGAACTTGTCAAGTAGATCGAATCATTGAACTTTGAACTGTTCAAGTAGATCCAATCGTTGGACTTGGATCTTGTCACGTAGATCCAATCATTAGACTTGAACTGGTCAAGTAGATCCAATCAGTGGACTTGGAACCTTTCAAGTAGATCCAGTCATTGGACTTGGAACCTGTCAAGTAGAACCAGTCACTGGACTTGGAACTTGTTAACTAGATCCAGTCATTGGACGTGGAACTTGTCAAGTAGACCTAATCATTGGGCTTAAATTGGTCAATGTTACAGATTACCTTGGTTCCAGCACCGCAGCTTCAGGCGACGCTCAAAATAGTGCTTCGGCATCAGCAGATGTCAATGCCGCACGGATGTCGCCGGAATGACGCATGGTTGGACACATCAGAGCTAGATGCATCATCTGCAGACTCGAGGCTTCAAGCATACAGCAGGCCTCTGTTTTATGTGTTTGCTTCCTGTAGTCTCCTCCTACCTTCTTCCTCCCTCTAAGCTGCTTCTCCTACATATTTCCTGAGGAGGGGTTTAAAGGACAGACTGAGTCCTGACTCAGTTGCCCTTGCGTTGTTGTACAATACATTTCTGTTTCCCTTGGGCTGTGTGTATGACCTGGCTAGTGTGACCTGTGGCTCTGTCTGACTACTCTTTTGCCTGCTTCCATTGTGTAGTGGACACCCAATCTGGTGCGGACCTGTGGCTCTGGCTGACTACCGGAACTGTGTATGTCCCGGCCTGTCTATCTATCCATTCTGTTGTTGACCTGTGGCTCTGCCTGACCATTCTCCTTGTGTTTTCCGATTTGGCTTAGACATCCTTTCTGGTGTAAACCTGTGGCTCTGGCTGACTACCCGCTCCGTGTATGACCTGGCTTGTCTGACTACCCACTCTGGTGTTGACCTGGGGCTCTGTCCACTGCGCATCCAGCATACCAACGCTTCAGTGGATATCCTATCTGGTGCAAACCTGTGGCTCTGGCTGACTACTCGCTCCGTGTATGACCCGGCTTGTCTGACTATCCTTTCTGGTGCTGACTAGGGTCAATTTCCCAGTAATGTTGATCTCATGTAATTCTGCCATGTTATGCTGGTATTTCTAACTTTAATTAAATGCTTCAGCTCCATGACTTATCTTATCTGTAGTCTTGTATATAAAAAAATATATGTTCTTGAGGATTTTGTTTCAATACACTCAGTGCCCTAAAATTGTATTTGAGGAGTGGGTGATCATTTCAGTTTGGCACCGGGAGCCACATTGCCTAGACATGGCCCAGGCATTGATGATTAGTGCAGCTGTTTACATTCCAGAATCTTCCAATCCTGTGTTTCTGAGGCCATGTGGGAAGAAACCCAGTGTTTAGTATTCAGTGAAGCTTCCTGGTACATTGCAGTTTACTAAATATACTGCAGAATTGTACTGATAAATCTCTGCGTTCTCTAGTCAGTTGCTTTTCTCTGTTCCGGAAACCAAAATTCTCTTTGATGTTGATGCATGGTGTTTGACATCTCTGTATTATTTGGACGAGTGCTTTGTAGATGTGTTGGTCCCAGCGAGGGCAAGGTTCTTTTGTAAGTTATGATATATTTTTTAGGTCAGCTGCATCAAACTGCATTATTTAAAGGGATAGTAATGTTTCACAAAAAAAGCAGCTTCAATTAATCTTCATAGTATTTGGGCCGTGGAGAGCGTTATTTCACTACTGTCAGAGTTGTAATTCAAGAGTAATTGAATGATAAAGTATCTCCCTCCCTCCCCTTTTACCTAGTGTAAGCCACCTCCCCTCAGATGTGGAATCTGGTCTCTTGACCGGGCAGCTCACAACAAGGGACAATCTTCTTACTGTGATCATAAGGAAAACCCTGTCCCCCTTGACAGGTTTTTCCTTATAGTTACTGAAGATTGTCCCTCTCTGAGATCCATCTGGTCTTGCTGCGCTGAGGTGAGCAGTGTTACATCAGTAAAAGGGGCGGGAGGGGGATACTTTATCATTCAATTACTCTTGAACTACAACTCTGACAGTATTGAAATAACCCTCTCCATGGCCCAAAAACTATGAAGATTAATCAGAGCTGCTTTTATTTTGAAACATTACTATCCCTTTAAGGGCTAAAACTATGCAGATAGTACTATGTACTTGCAAGCCTTGTCATTAGCTTAATATTTAATGTATAGTCTGAGCCTATATATATATATGTATATATAACCAGCATGTTGCTATGCAAAATGGGTTAAAGGGACCATATAACTTGAAAATGACATTGAAGATTTGTTATTGTATTAGCCATTTTTATTCTGAGAACTAGTTTTTCAGTAATTTAGATGTATAGATGATGCTAAGTAAAACATACCATGCAGCCACGTGTGGCCATGCAGCTGCTGTGTTAGCCTTTCATTACCTCCCCCTACTCACCTACACTGTTCAACAAAACATTGACAACTGCCCCTAGCACTGAAATGGTTAATATCAGTGAGGGGGAGGTAATGTAGGGCTAGAAGAGGAATTTCCTGCATGCCGCGTCTTAATTAACATAATCCATACCGCTGAACAACTCCGTTATCTTTCTAAATTAAAAAATGGCTAGTGCAGCAAATAGGGGATTTTGAAATCTCTTTCAAAATCACAAAATGTCCCTTTAAATAATAACCCATCTAGGAACATTCTTTGATTGGAACACCAGGGAAGGGAATGAGAGAGAGAGACAAGAACACGAGATAAAGGCATGAGAGAGAGAGAGAGGGAGACATTAGAACAATAAATAGTATTGAAAGAGAGACTGAAGCCAGGTTTTGGAGTGAGAATGGGAGAGAGACAGACAAGGGAGACGTATGAGAGACACAGGAACACAAGGGAGAAGAATGATAGACAGGAACACAGGGACAGGAATGAGAGCGGTAGGAATGCAAGGGAGAGTAATAATAGAAACAGGAACACAAGGGAGAGGAATGATAGAGACAGGAACACAAGGGTGAGGAATGATAGAGACAGGAACACAGGGGAGATGAATGAGGCACACAGGAATACAAGGGAGAGGAATGAGACACACAGGAACAAAAGGGAGAGGAATGAGAAAGATGGGAACACAAGATAAAGGAATGAGAGAGGGAGGAATCAGAGAAACAGAAACACAAGGGAGAGGAGTGAGAGAGATGGGAACACAAGAGAGAGGAATGAGAGAGACAGAAACACAAGGGAGTGGAATGAGACACACAGGAACACAAGAGAGACGAGTGAGAGAGATGGGAACACAATATAAATGAATGAGAGAGATGGGAACACAAGTCAGAGTAATGAGTGACAGGAACACAAATGGAGAGGAGTGATAGAGGGAGGAACACAAGGGAGAGGAGTGAGGGAGAGAGAGAGACAGTAACACAAAGTAGAGATATGAGAGAGACAAGGAGTACAAGATAAAGAAATAAGAGAGACAGGAACACAAGTGACAGAAATGAGAGAGAAAGTGACAAGATGTACAAGGGAAAAGAATAAGAGAGACAGGAACACAAGGGAGAGGAATGAGAGATTCAAAAACAAAAGTGAGAGGAATGAAAGAGAAACAGAAAAACAGGTGTGATGAATGAGACAAGCGCAAGGAGGATGAATGAGAGAGATGGGACCACAAGGGAGATGTCAGGACCACAAGGGAGAGGAATAAGAGAGTCAGGAACACAAGAGAGAGGAACGAGAGTCAGGAACACAATGAAGATGAATGAGACAGATGGGATCACAAAGGATAAGAACAAGAGAGACGAGAGGCCACGAGTTTTGTCTGTTTTTTACAGAATATCCCTATATTTTAGTACAGTGAATACAGCTTCTGCTCTTTACCACTGGACATCTTTTCCCTGCAATGTCTAATGTGGAAACTTCAAATATTTAATTACCGATCATGTCATTAAATGTCCAATTCCCACCGCTCAGCAGAAGCTGCTGCACTCGGAAGAACACGACGCGTTTTACTTAGTAATGAAGGAGATGGGAAGAGCTCTGAGGTTTGATTTTTTTTTCTTTTTGGTGTGAGTGAGGAACACGAAATGAGGTCTCCTCTAATGTCGCACACTGAGCTGGGAACAAGACAGGCAGGATTTATTTCTGAGAAGCCAGAGGGAAATAGCACTCAAGACACATATATTATTCTTTTTAGTATCCGTATTACTAGAGGAAAACCGTAATCCTGTGGATATTTAACTACTTGAATACGAGACACAGTAACGCGGTTGGCTTCTCAGTGTTAGTCTTCAGGATGTCCCAACTTAATCACGGGTGGGTAATAGCATCGAAGTCACTGTCATGGATATATCTGTGCTTAATTAGGGATATCCTTATCCCTTTAAATGCCAGAAAGGTATCCAACACATTGAGTTGCAATGCGTTGGATACCTCTCTTGCACTCAAAGTGTTAACCCTTTGAGTACCAGGGAGGTATCTAGTGCATTGCATCAGACGCCTTTCCGGCACCCAAAGGGTTAAATACGGCCTGCTGATGTACAATGTGGGGCCGGGGTTGGGAATCGATGGAATAGTGTATTCATTTTTTAACTCTCTGAGTGTCAGATAGGTATCCAATGCATTGCAATATGTCGGATACCTATCTGGCATTCAGAGCATTAAAAGGAAACTATGGGGCATACTCAGTAAGCAGGCCAACTGCAGCATTGAGGGCAAATACAACTACTTATACACTAATACCCCCCATACACCACCCAGTTCCTCCTTCTTCCTGCCTACATCTCCTTCTTTCCCACCCAGTTCCTCCCTCTTCCCGCCCACTTCTCCTTCTTCCCGCCCACTTCTCCTTCTTCCCTACCCAGTTTCTCCCTCTTCCTGCCCACTCCTCTTCCTTCCCCCACCCTGTTCCTCCCATTTCCTGCCCACTTTAGTGATACCCCTGGAAAGCACCACCCCCACTTGCAGGTAAACCCCTCCCTCTTTTTTCAGCGATTCGTGGCAATTATACAAGCAGGACTTCTCCATCTGCCTTTCTGGTGGAAATATCACTAATCTGGACTTTAAATGAGCAGTGAATTGATGTAAATCATATAGAAGGAAACACTGACGTCTCTCACTCTGATAATTTGTCCCTTCACCTTGAGATTTGGTTCAAAATCCTGAGTCTCAGGGTCAAACCATGTGAGTTTGTGTGTGTGTGTGTGTGTGTGTGTGTGTACACACACACACACACAATGTAGAATGACTTCCATTTGTTGTGTGTGTGTGTGTATACACACACACACACACAATGTAGAATGACTTCCATTTGTTGTGTGTATGTGTGTGTGTGTACACACACACAATGTAGAATGACTTCCATTTGTTGTGTGTGTGTGTGTGTGTATACACACACACACACAATGTAGAATGACTTCCATTTGTAGAATGACTTCCATTTGTTGTGTGTGTGTGTGTTTACACACAATGTAGAAGGACTTCCATTTGTTGTGTGTGTGTGTGTGTGTACACAATGTAGAATTACTTCCATTTGTCACTGCCAGATAACCAATGAAGTATTGATTTGTTTTGGGAGTCTTCGTCTACAGAATGAAGGATTTCACTCAACAAGCCGAACAGCCATTGGAAATGCACATGAGCTGTTAACCTGCCCGGTTCCATTGTGTATCAGTGCAGTCAGCTACACTGCGCAGTTAGGGATAATTTTGGGACATAAAGCACATAGGAAGCAAACATAATGAACTTTTGATCTTTCCCCAGTCTTTATTTTATTACTGTGTGTTTGACAGATGCAGTCTGATGTGTCTTTTTATGCCTGTTTTACAGTATAAATATAGTAGTTTATAAAAGTGATTAATTGGTCTTAATGCACTAGTGTCGGCAGTAGAAAACTTAGCGCTGTATACACAAAAGAAGAGGGCAATTTGGGAGCTTTCCCAACTGCACCATAGGGGACAAGTAAAAGTACCCGTTGATTTAAATTACACTTTCATTTAACCCCTTGATTGCTTCACAATGCTTTGGAGACCTCTCTAGCATTCAATTGGTTAAAAGCCTAATTTAAATAAATGAAAATAGTTCCTTCTCATCTGTAGTAAAAGTTGGTCGGCCTCAGAATTGCATAAAGATTTAAAGGGATAATAATGTTTCACAAAAACAGCATGGACCATGGAGAGTGTTATTTCAATACTGTCAGAGTTGAAATACAAGAGTAATTGAATGATAAAGTATCCCCCTCCCGCCCCTTTTACCTAGTGTAAAACACCTCCCCTCAGATGTGGAATCTGGTCTCTTGACCGGGCAGATCACAGCAAGGGACAATCTTCTTACTGAGAGAACAATGAAAGCCCTGTCCCCATTGACAGGTTTTTCAGGTTTTTCCCTTATCTTAATTGAAGATTGTCCCTCTCTGCGATCCAGTTGGACACCACCCTGCTGCTCTGAGCTGAGCAGTGTTACATCAGTAAAAGGGGCTGGAGGGGGATACTCTTGAACTACAACTGTGGCAGTATTGAAATAACACTCTCCATGGCCCAAATATTATGAAGGTTTAATTGGAGCTGCTTCTATTATGAAACATTACTATCCCTTTAAATATCCCACAGTTTGTACATTTTTCATCCAATTTGTTTTTTTTTTCCCTTCATTAAATTTGATCACCAGAGGGTGCTGTCACTATCACGTACTAGTCAGTGACTCCAACTCTCCCATAGAATGTATTATTAAAATAATAAATTGCTTTTTGTCAACTGATTGGAACTGTGATCCCATTTGAATGAAAAATCTCCCAGCAATTGGAGTTCTCAATTTACATTGGCGGATTAACCCTATACTTTTTTTTCATAAAAAAAAGGTTACTCTTGCAATATAGCATTTGAACGTGATGCAATGATTAACATATTTCTAAGTTAGAACTGAATTCCATCGAAGATGGTTACTGTTATCGGTAGTTGTAGAACACAGATCTTTATCGATGTCTATGAGGAGATTTGTAAATTAAGCCAGTGATAAAGTTATCAGATCAGTGGGATCCAGGAATTGGATAACCTGCCTTTACAATATTTAAAACAAATAATCCATAAAAAAAATAACAATTAGATTATTTACAAATCTTCAATGCATCTTATTTATCTGTGGACTGAAGATTATCCATAACCGACGTTGTCATTGATTTCTTCTAATGCGAATACTTTTCAGTACTGAAAAATCGTATTTAGAAGTATGTTATAGATATCAAATACATCTAAATAATAGTTATCAGTTGAAAACTCCGGCATTCTACATGATCTAGTAATAAAATCACAAATCTAACACCTTAATATTCACTTATAACAGAAAAAAACATATGAATACACAATATCTAATCCGATGATTAAAATGAGTCATAAGAAAGTGAAAGTTGTTTCAATGTTTAAAGAGTGATCTGGCAATCTGTGCAGGATCAATAATGTCAACACGGTATATTTTTGATTTTTCACATATAGGTTTTAAATTAGAAGTTTTATATACACATGTATATTTCTAATCTCTCTATTTGAGACAAGAATCTCATATAATTATAGCAAATTATATATATATATATATATATATATATATATATATACACAGTTTTGTGAGATGCACTCGCTGTGAAATTATACAGAACCTTGGTGCTAATCAATGAAAAAGATACATGCGGTTCAAGAAGAGACGGCACGAGTGCCATGTCTTCTTGAACTATATATATATAAATATTTTGACAGGTATATAAATAAAACTGTATCTAACAGCATCTTGGTTGGCCTATGTGACAAAGATAAAAACATGTGCACCTGCTTTGTTGCTCTCTATGGTTGTCCAAGAATAGTGAAGTTAATTAAAATGATCTCTCACAGCCAAAGGTTCATGGGAACAGCTATGGGCTTTATTTGTCCATGACATAAGTAAGGCAGCAGTCAGTCGGATCTTAAGCTGTATATTCCCTGTAGACATGGTGATCTATACCCAGCTTCTTTTGTCAGTCCAAAGAAAAACATGACAGCACACAGAGTTCACAAGAATTGCTTTGAAACTTGTGAGAAGAGATAGAAGGAGCATCTTCACTAACCAATGCAATTTCAGTCTAACTTCTTTGATTCCTATAGAACTTGGCTCCCCTCCTCTGGACACAAAGGTCACATTTTCAAGATGTCTCTATATGAGCACATGGAGGTCTATCGGGATGACTGATTCAATAATAAACCCACCCTACACTGAAGCATTAATATTAGTGTTCACTAAGGAAAGGGGCAGCAATTTACTATTGTACTGAATATTTTCATATTGAAAATGAGTCAATAATGACATTAAATGTGCTAGGCTGTATAGATGTAGCATTGCACTCAGACTGGGATTGTATATATGAACTAGTTGATGAGCCCGTTACACGGGCCACAGTGCCACAGCCAGCAGGTCGCTGGGCATTCATGCACAGTAGAGACTGCCCACACCGCGGCTGAAACAGTGCCTGCCGGTCGCGGTGCATTCATGCTCAGTAGAGACTGTCCGCGCTGCAGCTGATACAGGGGCAGCCGGTCACGGTGCAGTCATGCTCAGTAGAGACTGCCCACGCAGCGGCTGATACGGTGGCAGCCGGTCGCGGTGCAGTCATGCTCATTAGAGACTGCCCGCGCCGCGGCTGAACTCGTCACAGGCAGTCTCTACTGCAGCACACCTCAGCCTCTAGTGCGCATGACTGCATCGTTACAAACTTTGTAGCGAATTATTATATAGGATGCTTATGCTCCAAAATGTATCCTTAATGGGCCTGACTAGGTACTGCGTACATGGGGGGCACCCACTGAACCACTGCAGTAATTAGACTTGCTGCAGAGATTTTCACAGGACTAGACTAGGGGGCTTTGTCCTATGCCCATTTCTTTGAAATTCGCTACCCAATTCACTGTGCACAGCCTATCTCCACTCCACTGCCACCGCACACATAAAATACAGACATACACCCAATTGCCAGATGCCTTAATGCAGGAAACAAATGAAAAGTATTAAATATACTGCTGAGTTGCACTGAGTCCTATTCAGTGCTAAACTGGCACGTACACATATAATAGCTACATGTAATCATTTGTATACATCTTTGTGTATTCAGATCTATCAAGGGACAGATTCACTTTTGTAAGAATACACAGACTGGGCTAGGCTGTTATGAATTCTTATGAATGGGGATAGGTTTCTTTTTTTTATGATAGTATTTTTCCTTGAAGGATACATTGAAACTGGCTCTCTTTTTCAAGTATGTCATGGTTACTCATCTACGTCCAGAAGGGTGAAAGGATGAGTTGACCTTGCCGAGACTTGAACCTTTGACCCTGAGATTTTAACAGATTCTACAGATGATGGTATCCTTTTGAAATATCTCACAGTTTTGTGCGCAGACGTAAAGGGCGCACTATGCATGTTGTGGGGATGAAAAGAGAGACATGAGAATCTCGCCCGCGTGTGAGCTCCAGTGCCCGCATGATTCTCATAACTGCTCCTTATTACTGCTGTGGCTGTGCTGTGACTCTGTATTATGTATCAATGAGCCTCCTTTCTCTCCATCCTGCTTTCGATCGGCTGTATATGCAAAGACACAGGCGCGCAATTCAACCCTGCGGTACCTGCACGTATTGAAACAGTAAAGTTAAGTACTGTGGGGGTGAATTGCGCGCCTGTGCTTTTGCATATACAGCCAATCAAAAAGAGGATGGAGCGAAGAGAGGCTCACTGATACATAGCATAGTGTAATACAAAACATGTACCAGAGTGCATTGCACATTGAGCCGACAGATAAAGCTACAGCAGTAGTCAGGAACAGTTAGGAGAATGATGCGGGCACAGGTGCTCAGATGCGGGTGCGACATGAGAATCCCCCCCTTTGATGCCTGTGAGCTTCTTATGTCATCCTTTTCATCCACATGACATGCTTAAAGGGATAGTAATACTTTGTTTTATCTTTATTTTATTTTGTAGGCATTAAAAAAACATGAAGAATGATATAAGTCTTATCTCTCAAACCTTTACGGTTTGAGAGCTATTTACAAGCAAAGTTTTCCCCTCCCGCCCCTTTTACCTAGTGTAAGCCATCTCATCTCTTAGGTGTGGAATCCAGTCCATAGACCAGACAGATAACAGCAGGGGACAATCTTCTTCCTATGAGAACAATGAAAGCCCTGCCCCCCTTGACAAGCTTTTCAGGTTTTTCCCTTATCTTAATTGAAGATCGTCCCTCTATGCAGTCTACCTGGGCACCTCCCTTCTGATCTGGCTGAGCAGTGTTACATCAGTAAAAGGGGCGGGAGGGGGATACTTTATCATTCAATTACTCTTGTACTACAACTCTGACAGAATTGAAATAACACTCTCCAAAGTCCAAATACTATGATGATTAATTAGAGCTGCTTTTATTATTTAATTCTCCCTTTACTTCCATGCATAACACTGTGCCACAACCACAGCTGATGCATTAACCAACAGGCATTCTTAGCCTTAGCCGGGGGAACAGAATGGAGCTCTGTGCAGTTCCCCAGATCCACTCATAAAAACGCACACACGGCTTGGCTAAGTGAGAGCTGAGGTGTGTGTTAGACCTGAGAGGAGACCCCCAAATGGCAGGAATGATGTTTGGGGAATCCAACTGATAAAAGTTATACAACATACAATGAATTGGATACCTAAATGGCATTCAGAGGGTTAAATGAATGGGCATGTGCATTTCTCACCTATGGAGAACTTGTTTTGCTCCAGAATTGCACCACTTTTTAGGAATTAAAGTTTGCGTACGCATGTAAATGAAACGATCTCTCTTGTCTGAATAGAGATACAGCACCACATTCGTTTCATCTCTAGAAAAAGGATTCACCTAAGACTGTACAACGCGAGGTGACAGCCGTAAAGATTTCCTCTGTAGCTGATAGCCCTATTACCTCTGCCAGAATTTTATTCCCATTCACAATCATACGCTCAAGATTACATCTTATAGCATATTTAATGTAGTTCTGTAGGCCGGTAAGGAAAAAGCAACCCATCTGTAATTCCCTGTCGCTCGCTGCAAGCATCTCCAGACTGCTTTCGCAGAATGTCTTTTTGTACACGCTCACTTAAAGGGGAACTATATCTTTTATATTCCTCTATATTCTTTGAAAAGAATGAATTACCTAGGCTTATATGTGTATGTGTATATATATATATATATATATATATATATATATATATATATATATACACACACTAGTTGAAGAGCCCGTTACACGGGCCACAGTGCCACTGGCAGCCGGTCGCGGGGCAGTCATGTGCAGTAGAGACTGCCCGCACCACAGCTGATACAGAGCTAAATGACTGAAGCGCGGACAGTCTCTACTGAGCATGACTGCAGCACGCTCAGCAGTCTGTACTGCGTATGATGCGTTGTTACACACGTTTTAGCAAATTATTATATAGGATATATATATATATATATATATATATATATATATATATATATATATAAAACAAATGCAGATCGGTGGCACTCACTGTTGAAAGTCACATTAATGCCCGGGTGCAGATCAAACGAAGAGTTAAATCCAGAGTTTTAAAGTAATAGACCGCACTCTCAGGAACTTGAAGCGAAGAAATCAAATGGTTACAATAAACACCATTTGATTTCTTCGCTTCAAGTTCCTGAGAGTGCGGTCTATTACTTTAAAACTCTCTTTCTCTCTCTCTCTCTCTCTCTCTCTATATATATATATATATATATATATATATATATATATATATAATATATATACACTACTTTTAAAGCCTGTGTACACAGGCCTACAATGGAGGAGCTTTAGTCATTCTCAGTACAGACCTCCAGCGCCACGGCTGATACAGAGCGGGGGTGCTCCGAATTTAGACCGTAGTCCTCTTTGCGCACCTTCCGGTCTGAATTCAGAGCACTCCGCCCCTTATCAGCCGCGGCACGAGCAGTCTGTACTGCGCATGACTGCAGCGAGTGCAGCCGTCTCTGCTGCTCATGATGGCTTCTGACAAACATCCTTAGCGAATTATAATATAGGATAATATATATATATACTGAGGATGCTGGGAGCCCACAAATGGATCAGTTAAATAAGAGTTATGCAACCTTTGTCTTTTTGCTTAACCGGATGTTGGATTGTCGGTGATTTAGCAAGTTGCTGCCTGTAAGAGCTGGAGAACTGTAGTTTGCCTACCCCTTAGTTAGATTAAGTTTGTAGACCACCCCATTTTCCGTTTAACCCTTTGAGTGCCAGAGGGCACTGAAAGGGTTGAGCAGCCGGCACTAAAAGGGTTAAGCAGCCATGTCCCACTCCAGAAAAGAATGCTACCATCTTGGTTCTGCCAAGAAAAAGAACAAACGTTTGATTTGCATTCTGGGTACATCGCATGCCAGTAAGGCAGCCTCAGGCTGGCTGAATACCAGTCATCTTTGACAGAATTGCTGTATCATTTTAAACATTAAACGTTGCCTCGTCAGTTTGAGTCATCTTTCAGACTGGAAGCAGTTGTTTTGTTTTCTTTTATTCTAAGGCCAAAGTTAGACAGAAGCTAAATCAATTAAACAAATGTACTGTCAAGTATTGATGTGTCCTATCTCTACCTCTGTGTGTGGGATCTTCTCTCCATTGTGCTATGTAGGATGCTGGTGGATCAGTTGGCTGAGAGGTGTCCAGTTCAGCCTTGCTATAGCTACAGCTGTGAGCTTGGGGTGGTAGAAGAAAGTAATGTGCCATGGAACATGTATTACAGGTACGGCTGAAACATGGTACTCGAACCAGAAGTATGTAGATGGGGGTGAGGGGTTCCATGCCTGTCTTGAAGGGCCGTGTTCAGGTCAGGATTTAGGGATATCTCTTTTTGAGCACAAGTGGGTTATTCTAAAAGAATATGCCACTGATTTTACTGGCCTGTGTGCGTGCAACAGAGCAGCGGTAGTGTTGTTATTATTAATACCCTTTATTTATATAGAG
The DNA here is from genome assembly GCA_037306005.1 of Rhinophrynus dorsalis. Classification (NCBI taxonomy): domain Eukaryota; kingdom Metazoa; phylum Chordata; class Amphibia; order Anura; family Rhinophrynidae; genus Rhinophrynus; species Rhinophrynus dorsalis. Next base: position 22,845,091 of record CM074723.1, read on the forward strand.
TCAACTTATTGCACGGTGCTGGACGTTAGACACATAGTGTCCAGCTAATGGAAAGCAGGCAAGGGAGCCGTTGTAGTGTTAGACACAGAGGTGTGCCCAGCCAATGGGCAGCAGACAAGGGAGCAACATTAATGGTAATTGTAGAAACAGAGTTGTGTCCAGCCAATGGGCTGCAGGCAAGGGAGCAGCATTAATGGAAATGGTAGAAACAGAGTTGTGTCCAGCCAATGGGTGGCAGGCAAGGGAGCAGCATTAATGATAATGGTAGAAACAGAGTTGTGTCCAGCCAATGGGCGGCAGGCAAGGGAGCAGCATTAATGGAAATGGTAGAAACAGAGTTGTGTCCAGCCAATGGGTGGCAGGCAAGGGAGCAGTATTAATAGTAATGGTAGAAACCGAGTTGTGTCCAGCCAATGGGAGGCAGGCAAGGGAGCAGTATTAATGGTAATGGTAGAAACAGAGGTGTGTCCAGCCAATGGGTGGCAGGCAAGGGAGCAGTATTAATGGTAATGGTAGAAACAGAGTTGTGTCTAGCCAATGGGAGGCAGGCAAGGGAGCAGTATTAATGGTAATGGTAGAAACAGAGTTGTGTACAGCCAATGGGAAGCAGACAAGGGAGAAGGGGTCGTGTTAGACACAGAGGTGTTCCCAGCCAATGGAGAGGCTGCATCTTTAACCACTTGAGGATCAGAGGGGTGTGCATTGAATTGTGAAGTAATTTGTTTGCGTGTGCGTCATGTGTAATGTATGCGGAATATTATGGGTGAAGGCGAAAGATATGCAGCATAGGTTACAATCTTAACCCTCTGAGTGCCAGAGGGGAACGCTATGCGTTCTGTACCCCTCTGGCTCTCAAAGGGTTAATACACAAGATAAAAAGGGCAATTCTGGGGCAAATCAACTTCATCAGGGAGGATAAAGAAAAACTAATTGTTTTAAATGATGCTTTAGACGCTTCCAGCGCAGCTGGCAACCTCGCTAACGTTAGTGGGGTTAACTCCTTGAGTGCCAGATGGGTGTACAGCTGCACAGCTCATACGATTACTGTGAGATTATAACCCACTGCTCTTCTATTCAGAAAGGCTGATTCCTTATCACAGCCCCATTAACAGACAATAAAACCCCATCACTTCTGAGACACCCATCAAGACTACTGTTGTAACAGAAGAGCCCTGGGGAAAAAAACAGAAATGCGTACCTCCACAGGGAGTATATAAGACTAGATTACAGGCCTCAAAAACAAATGGAGAATTTTTAAAGATGCCAATGTGGAATACAAGGTACTTATACATTTAGGTGTTAGTTTCCCTTTAATTTGAGGTAGGGAATTTTTAGGTGTGTTATTTCTCCTGTGAAGCTTCCCATCCACAACAAACCCTTGGTTCTACGAGCACAACTTTGATTGCTTCTGGGATTTTTTTTTGCTATTTGCAGCATCCGACTTGCAGTTTACAGCCCTACTAAATCCTAGCTATAAACACCCAAACACAGTTGTCATCAGAGAGGGATCTGCTAAGCACATGCCTCTCACTGATCTGACATCTTCCCCCCAAGGAGTACGCGGCGCACACTGTGTTACAGCCGACTCAGTTCTGCCTCTCGCGGGAGAGAGAGAGCTAGAGCTTCATGTTAATGTGTTTGTCTCTTCCCAACGGAAAGCCGTAAGACAGACACTGTGATAGGAAATTTCTGTTTGGCAACTAAGGATTTCCTAAGCGATGTGATAATAGTTCTGCTATATGTGTGAATAGATAAGCAGCCCTATGGCTCTAGCCTAACCACAGGGAATTGTGGGTTTTCTTTCTCTTGTTTAAACCCCTCGCATATTAGAGATGTCTCCACTGCATTTTCTAGCTATGCGATGGAGATATTGCCAGCATCACACAGGTTAAATAAGTCTTGGAGCTGTTTCTATGTTTCTAGCTACCTGCTAGCAAATCTAGACAGTGGTTAAAAAGACAGTTATATATATATATATATATATATATATATATATTTATTTATTTAGCATCTTCATCTGTTTGTTTACACTTTTATGTCCTTAACAGGAAGCTCACCGAATCTCCATTTCCAGCGAAGCGCTGCGCTGATTCTGCGCCATTGAACCACTTTCCCTGTTTCTACAGTCCCTGACAGAAAGCTTTAGCCCTTTGGGGGCCAGAGGGGTATTCAATGCATTGATCCGAAATGCGTTGCATACTCCGAAGGGGTTAAGGAAAGTGATTCCAATGACCTTCCTGCCAGAGACATACGTGTAAAAAAAAAAAAAAAAAAAAAAATCCTGAAAAATAAAGTAAAAAAGAATAAGCAATTTGAGTTTACATATTATGTACTTGCAGCATATGTGGTCAAAAAGACAGTTGACAGTCACTTAAGAAATTATTTGAAGTGGAGTCATTTGTTTCTTCTTTCTATTGTACTCCAAAAAAATTGATATATTTTTTTTTCAGTAAACTGCAATTTTATGTTGTGGCCACTAGAGGATGCAGTTCCTATGTTATTCTATGGAACCTATGCACTAAGATCTCCTAACCTTAAGAAATGTTCGTGAATTGGTTCCATAGAATAACATAGGAACTGGAGAAGTGATATCACTGGAGAAGTCCTCTCAACTGTCATGCCTTAGTGAATAACCCCCATTGTGCAGCACAGTGCTTAATTAGCATATGAAATATAACTTAAAACCTTAATTAGCATGTGTAACATCACTGAAAAGGCTTCATTAGCATTTGGAACATCACAGAAAGACCCAATTGGCATACAAAATGTAACTGGTACAGCACAGGTGCCAGGCAGTTTTTTTTCAGATATGCAGACTTGTTTAAATGTGACAGGTTCACTTTAAGAGCTTGTTGTGTTTTGTAGACTAAGGGTCTATTTGATAAGACAACAGTGGTAGCGGTGGGGTCGTTTGAGGAGCGGGGCTTGGGCCCATGTGATATGTAACTTAAAGGGATAGTAATACTTGAAAATAATTGTATTTTATATTGTAGCCCTAAAAAAAACATGAAAAATGATATAAGTCTTATCTCCCAAACCTTTATGGTTTGGGAGATATTGTAAAATATAGTAAAATGCTCTTTTCCTGGCTGTTTCAGCCAAGTCTGCCATCTAGTGGACGGATTTGGAATTCGGTCCACAGAGCAACCGGCAGCTCTTTAGCAGTGCCGAGATCACGATCTTTGAAAAGAACTACTTAATTGGAACTATCTACAAAGTGTGCCTGGCTTGAAAGCACATTTTGTAGACCATTCCAATTAAGAAATTCTTTTTAAAGATGGTGATCTCAGCACTTCTGGAGAGGCACAGCCGGTCCTGGGACCGGATTTCAAATCTGAAGGGTGGAGCAATGACGTCACTCCAGGGGAAACTTTACTTCTGAATATCTCATTTTTTTTATATCATTTTTCAAGTTTTTTTTAAGGGCTACAATATAAAAAAAACTTATTTTCAAGTATTCCTATCCCTTTAAGCACCATTTTCAAATTAGTAAAGCTTTATGCTCTCAGTTAAGAAAAAATCGGCAGTGGCATAACTGAACTCGGTACAGATCTACTTTATCAAATTATGGGCCATAATCAGGAAGCTTCCCAGGTGGAATTATAGAGCAGACCAACTGCACCCCTTAATGGGATAGTAATACTTAAAATGTAAAAATGTTTTAGGGTTTATCCCCCTGAGTAAAACATGGATACTCCCACTGCTGAGAGATATTTTATTAAAAAATGATAACAGCTCAAACTTGCATTTTTTAGGTGCAATATCACAGTTGCCTGAAAATGTACAGTGGTGCTGTTGCTACACCATCGTATGGACTGCTCTGGTCTGTAGACCATAAATCTCCATAGGATGGTGTAGCAACAGCGTCACTGTAAAGGTTCAGGCCACTGTGATATTGCACCTAAAAAATTCAACTTTGAGCTGTTACAATTTTTTAATAAAATATCTTTCAGCGGTGGGAGTACCCTTGTTTTATTCGGGGACATAAACCCTACAATATAGATTTTTTTACATCTTAAGTACTACTATCCCTTTCACCCCTTAACGACCCTTGACGGTCATAGTACGTCAAGGGTCGATCTGACTGAACGACCCATGACATACTATGACTGTCATGGGATTCCGGGCTCCCCCCGCGGCTGCACGTCGTTCGGGGAGTCCGGAACCGGAAGAGCAAAAAAAAAAATCCTCCGTGGTCCTTAAAGGAATAGTAATGGTTAATTTTAAGTTGATTTAATATTGTAGACATTAAAAAAAAATTAACATCAGTGTAAGTCTTATCTCTCAAACCTTTATGGTTTGAGAGATATAACTTGCTAAAGTTACCTTTTTCTGGCTGTTTTACTCAAGTCTGCCATCTAGCTGACAGCTGCAGATTCCAGTCATTTGACCAGACAGAGGCTCTTCAGCAGAGCTGAAATCACACTATTAAGAAATAAATACTTAATTGGAACGGTCTTCAAAGTATGCCTGCAAGCCAGGCACACTTTGTAGACCATTCCAAATTAAGTATTTATCTTTAGATATCGTTATATCAGCGCTGCTGAAGAGCCACATCTGGTCAAGTGACCAGAATCTGCTTCTGACAGCTTTACAGCTCGTCAAGCAGAAAGGGGAGGGACCAGAGAACTTTATTTTCCTATATCTCTCAAACCATAACGGTTTGAGAGATACAAATAAGTGCAAGTACTCTCTTTTAATTGTATATATCATATAGTTAATATTTTTTTTCTGACATTACTATCCCTTTAACTGACTGCGCCGATTGGCTGGTTATTAAGGGGTTAAGGACCCAGGACATGCCAGGACAGTCATGGGAAAACTTCCCTAAACAACAGTGATGGTCCTGGTACGTCATGGATTTCAGGGCTCGCTGCACCCTGTTCAGGGAGCCCTGAATCCAATCCTGCAACATAAAAAATGCTCCGTGGTCCTTAACTGTTAAATAAGGGTTTAATAAATGCCATAGAGAGAAAAAAAAAACCAAACTGTAGTTAATGGGAATTGGTATTTGTACATATATAGTGCAGTACGTGTGCACCACAGTTGGTCTTCTTTATGATCCTGCCCCCATGTTTATGATATGTTACAATAAATGGGTGTCCCTGGACAATGATTATCGCTATGCACAAAATGTGGCACCCCATTTACAGTACGAACGGCGCATCTGACTAATAATCCTACAGACATTTCTTTCTTCCTCCTAGTTTCAGTTAAATAACTGAAATCATGCACCATGGCTCCAAGCCTGATAAAATATTTAAAGTTGAAATATAAAATTGCAGTAATAAATCCGGCGGGATCGTCCCTTTTCATCCCGCGCGCCTTCACATCTCAGTTTGACTGAGCAAACTACTAGTTATTAAACAGCCATAAAAGAGAAGCGGCGTCAGGGTGAGGGGAACATTACACACAATAGCTTACAGGAATGTTTAATGAAAATGTAAGCAAATTTATGTCTCAGCCTGTTGCAAGTGCTTTTTATTGCTTGATAAATAAGGCATAATTGTAAATAGTTGTTTAACCCCTTTGAGTGCCAGAGAGGGATCCAACGCATGCGTTGGATCTCTCTCTCTGGCTCTCAAAGGGTTAACTAATTGCTTGCCAGAGCAATGTTCATCTGGCCTGCGGCAGTTTAAGAAAAGGTTATCTCCTTAGACGTTAGATGCAATGCGTTATATAGCCTTCTGGCACATAAAGGGTTAAGACAAATTTACAATCTGTAAAGTCAAAATCCCTGATCTAGTATTATTTTGTTTTTTAATCATCAGCCATCACCGCCTGCCATACTTTCCACTCACAGTTATATTAGAAATACCCCCAGTATGTGTGGGCTCTGCCTAGATTAATTCATAGCACAGTATATATTAATATTGGCCTAGCACATAAACTAATTTGCATAAAATGCCAGACAGTGCCACCAGGAAATAAAGGTTCATTTTACAATAATTCATACCTCTCAAGTGTCCCTATTTAGTCAGGACAATCTTTCATTGAGACACAAATCCCTCTTTCCCATCCTAATGTCCCTCTTTAGGAGATATTAGGGGTCCGTACCTCCCAAGTGTCCCTCTTTAGGAGATATTAGGGGTACATACCTCCCACTGGTCCCTCGTTAGGAGATATTAGGGGTCCACACCACCCAAGGATCCCTCTTTAGGAGATATTAGAGGTCCATACCACCCAAGTGTCTCTCTTTAGGAGATATTAGGGGTCCATACCTCCCAAGTATCCATCTTTAGGAGATATTAGGGGTCCATACCTCCCACGTGTCCCTCTGTAGGAGAAATTAAGGTCCATACCTCCCAAGTGTCCCTCTTTAGGAGATATTAGGGGTCCATACCTCCCAAGTGTCCCTCTTTAGGAGATATTAGTGTCCCATATCTACCAAGTGTCCCTCTTTAGGAGATATTAGGGGTCTATAAATCCCAAGTGTCCCTCTTTAGGAGATATTAGGGCTCCATACCTCCCAAGTGTCCCTCTTTAGGAGATATTAGTGTCCCATATCTACCAAGTGTCCCTCTTTAGGAGATATTAGTGTCCCATATCTACCAAATGTCCCTCTTTAGGAGATATTAGGGGTCTGTACCTCCCAAGTGTCCCTCTTTAGGAGATATTAGGGCTCCATACCTCCCAAGTGTCCCTCTTTAGGAGATATTAGTGTCCCATATCTACCAAGTGTCCCTCTTTAGGAGATATTAGGGGTCTATACCTCCCAAGTGTCCCTCTTTAGGAGATATTATGGTCCATACCTCCCAAGTGTCTGTCTTTAGGAGATATTAAGGGTCCATACCTCCCAAGTGTCCCTATTTAGGAAATAATAGGTGTCTATACCTTCTAAGGGGTCCTTACCTCTCAGGTGTCCCTCTTTAGGAGATATTAGGGGTCCTTACCTCTCAGTTGTCTCTCTGTAGGAGCTATTACGGGTCCTTAATTCCCAAATGGTGAGTACATCATTTAGGCAATTTATACTTCTCTTTCAAATGAACTTACTGTACCAAAAGGTGACAAGTTAATTTTAAAGTGACTGAGCCACTGATCGATCAGTTTGTCATATACAGACTGCAGGTACTAAAGAGCTCTCTAGGCCTTTGACTCAGTGTGCAGTAACTCCTAGTAATTGCCTGTGCATTGGCAAACATTTTTATCTTTCCAGCTGTTTAGAAACAATGCAGATAAATAATATGTGCTATTTTCTGCTGTTTATTTTGTTTTGTTTTGTGTGTAACTTTAAAATACTGCGCCGGGAACAATATGTAATCGCCGTACAGCTGCTTAGCGCCTCCTGCATTCTCTTTGTTGAGACACCACTAAAAGTTTTATATCACAATTGGCTTAACCCTTTGAGTGCCAAAGAGGTACGCAATGCATTGTACATTAATGATTTGCGAACCCCCCCCCCCTCTGGGTTAAAGGGGAATTAACCCGGCACTTGCGTGCACCTCCGTACACGCTGCTATTATTAATTACCAGCCACTTTCGCAAGTGCCGGGTCATGGGATCCCTGCAGCAGCGATCCCATGTACCGGCATTGTGAAAGAATGAAAACTCTAGTGTCTCTTCTCAGCCATCTGTCCCTTGCTATCAAAGTAAGGGACAGAGAAGCAGAGAGGAGATACCTAGTGGACAAATAAAATGCAGCAGCTGGGGGTATTAACCCCTTCACTGCTGTGCTAGAGGCTGGCTAAATGCAGGTCCATTTTTTACCTGCTAAAATAAACACTTTATTTTAACAAAAATTTTATTTAAAAAAAAAAAAATCTCAGCAACAAAAATTGGGAGTGTGATTGTTGTGTAGCCATGTAATACATTTATACACACCGCCAAATGTCATCAATAAAAAAGTGGGAAAAAGGGACATGGGGTTTTTTCCACCAAGGGGGGACAGTGACCACTTAAATCTGCCCATTTTGTAGGTATGACTGACCGGTCATACATTTCATGCAGTGCCCATAAAAATTTCACCCATTGCACCCAAATGATCCCAAGAGAAAAAAAAAGACTTTTTTTTACATTTTTTTTTTACCGTTTTCTTTAATTTTACTAAAATAAATGGTGGGCTATCCATATAAGTATGGTATCAAAAGAAAGCCCTATTTGTGCGTAAAAAAACGGTATATAATTTTCATGGGTAAAATAAAGTACTTAGAGGGAAAACACTGTTGAACAAAGACAGTCAAAAAGGTCAGAATTGCTCCGGTCCTTAAGTGAAATCCACCTCAGATTTTCCTGGTCCTTAAGGCGTTAAATTGTAACAGGAAATGGCCTTCTAACTAAAGGTGGTTATCTAACGGCTATGAGAACTGAGTACCCATAGCAATGCATTGTTAAGGTAAGCAACGTGATTGTGTATCGTTCCTTTAATATTAATTTATTCAAATGGTCTGCGATTTAGCAGCATTTGGGCTTTTACTTTGCATTTTTATTAAGATTTAGCGTTTTGATCTGTGGTCAGAGTCCCAACCCTGTCACTATATATATATATATATATATATTAAAATGTGTATGTGTGCACATGTATGTATATATATCGAGAGAGACACTAAAAGTGTCTATTACACACTTATTGGTGGTGTTCACAAGTTTCATATGCAAATTCGAGGCTGGCATATCCCATTGAAGCCAATAAGTTGGCAAGTTCACACATCAGCTCATGTGTAGGTACCTATGTAAAGAGGCCTTTCTGCAGGACAATAAACATACTTGGGGATCTCCTTGTTCTCAGTCCCTGGAGTACAAAGAAGGGCTGGTGGGGTAGGTGTGTCCAAATGATGTGATTTGTCTTTTGATGTAGGTGGGACCTAATCAGGTAGGTGGAACTGGGAGGAGGGAAGGGATGGTCTACCCCGACAATAGTAGGGAAGTGAGCTTAATTGTGGTGTAGATGCAGGCAGGGTTTACCAGGGAACCTCTGTCCCTAGAAACCTGGTGATTACCTGGAAAACAGAATCTGGATCAAGTGTCATAAATGCACATATAATTATGAATGATCACATGCATAGAGCTGTGGAAATTGGAATATTGGATACACGTTTCCAGCTCCTTAACCCTTAAATTGCAATGCGCTGCACACTCCTCTGGTCTTTTACCACTTAATTGCTAAGGTTGTGGCTAGTAAAGTCATCAGTGGATGCCCAAAAAACTACTAAGGATATTGACAGCTGCGTCCTTCAGACAGTAAAAGTGATGGGGTTTAGTATGGGGTCAGTGACCTATCTGGTCTTTGGTCCCTGGTAGGAGCCATTCGATGGTAGAACCCATTATGTTAATGAAGTCATCACACTTGTACATGATGTCATTTATGCAACTTCCCACGTCACCGGATGACCAAATAGTTTTTTATACAGCAGAGCAGGATGTGGCTCTTTAAAGGAGTAGTAAACTTTTATTTATGAAAACACATATTTTATAGAGCATTTCCTGCTGAATAAAACAAGGTCACTCCCACTGCTGTCAGATGTTTTATTCAAACATTATAGCAGTTTAAATAATCAGGAAGTGAATTTACTTTGTTTACTTCCTGGAAGTTCTAACTGACAGGAAGTGAATTTACTGTGTTTACTTCCTGATAATTCTAACTGACAGGAAATGAATTTACTGTGTTTACTTCCTGATAGTTCTGACAGGAAGTGAATTTACTGTGTGTTTACTTCTTGATAGGTCTAACTGACAGGAAATGACAGGCAGTTTCTATCACATTCTATGGAGAACTGTATGTCTCTGACTTTTCTGACTTTCCTCTCCATTTGGATCTAACAGGAAATCTAATTAGAATTTGACCACTAGAGGGCACTGCTAATGTAAAAAAACATGGGTTTAAACTGTAATAACTCTAGAAATATAAATCTTTCCTCAGTGGGAGTACCCTTATTTTACTCAATAGGAAAATCCCTACAATATATATTTTTTCATAAAAAAAGTTTACTGCTCCTTTAAGAGACTAGATCTATGCCACCCAACCAGGTCAAATTGCCCTTGTATGAAAGAGTGCGATCCCCTCTTTCAAATGGAAATACACTTGTATATAATAATGCTGGATGAAGTCCTGATCAACCAACACATTATAACTGTGATGATGGTGGAGGAGCAAGGAAGGGCTTTTATAAGCTCCACCCTTGCCTTCCGCCCCCCACTCCTTCTTCCAAACAAGGGAAGTCTTTATGTAAATCATGGATCCCCTGTCCCATCTCTTCTTCCTGTAGAAAAATTTTTTTTTTTTTTTTTTTTTAAAGAAGGGAGTCTTCTCTTTCATTCACGGGTATCCGTTATCCATTTTAGTCCCAGGGGGGTGAGCAGTGCATTGATTCACAAAATATTTTTTACCCCATCTGGCATTCAAAGGGTTAATAAAGCTCATGTTAGGTGATCTAGTGATCACTCAACCTTCTGTAATTGTTGAACGGATGGCCGGGACCCAGATCTAACACAGACCTGCACATGCCTTCGCCGCTTCAAAAGTACATGTATATTAAATAAAAATGAAAAAAGAAAACAAAAACACGACAACAAATTGTGTTAGACATGGTTTTGTGCTTCTGGTAACAACGACAGTATGTCAGTTCATACAAATATGATATACTTTATCTCGGGTTGGCAGTAGCTACTGAGTGCAGTATGAAACTCTATGGTTTTCAAAGATATCAGTATCTTTGAAGTGGGGGAAATGTAAAAAAAAGTACTATTTTTCCTATATTGCCAGTTTCTGGAAACATTTTTGTGCACTAGTCACTGGGTAAAGGGGCAAACTACCAAATCACCTTAAATGGACCCCCTCTTCTGATCCTTAACCCTATGGGTGCCAGGAAGGTGCGCAATGCAATGCATTACACACCCCTCTGTGGGTTAAAGGTAACTTATGAATAATTGCAGTTGTTTTGACATAAGAAATGGCAGAGGCCTCTATAGCATATGGTTGCATGAGTCAATGCAAGTTGTAATAGGGGATCATAAATCATACATCTGCAGGATACGTGGAGCGCAGTTCCATTGCCTTACAGTTCTGTATCATTTTTAGATGTTAAAAATATTTTAAACAGATGCCTTACATCTCAGTTATGTGACAGTGTGAGATACACAGCCTGTCTGTTGAATCGCTTCAAATAACCTGCTTGAATTTAACCCTTAAAGCGCCACAGAGGGTTTTGAGAGCGTTTTGTGGAATAATTTCAAATAATCCACTGGGGACTGACCCTTTGAGGTATCCTAGGGGTGGACCACATAGTATTTTGTAGTATGGGTAAAGCGATATGTGAAGTAGGCACACTCACAGAAAGGATCTCTGGGTGGATGCAGAGGATTCCCAAACCATTGGTCTATTCTGTATATTATTTTGTGTAATTGTTTCCTGTAATCTGCTGGAGAGTAACCTTTTGTGTGCTGGGGACGTGTCCGATGCATTGAGTTGTTTTAAGTGTAATCTGCTAGAGGACAACTCTTTGTGTGCCAGAAGGATTGCCCAACACATTTAGCTGAATGGCTTCAAATGATCCACCCTAGGTTAACCCTTTGAATGACAGAGAACCTGTCCAATGCATTTCAGTGAATTTCAGTTTCAAGTAACCCAGAGGAGGTTAACTCTTTCTATGCAGGCTTCCATCACATTTCAGTGAATCCTTTAAAAATGATTTGCTGCAGGTTAACCCTTTTATTGCCGGAGGGGGCATCAAAAGCGTTTTATGGAATTGTCCAAATAATCCACTGGGGGATAACTTTTTCAGTGCTGGAGGGTTGTCTACACATTTCTTCATTTCGTACACACTGGATGCCTCTTCGTCACTCAGGTTGTTAACAATGGAGTACACTTGAAAGCTAGCCATTTTGAACTCCTGCACCGAAACCTACTTTATAGTGGAAATCGTCTCTTTCAGGCGTCACTTTAAAACACTTTCTTTTTTATCAGAGCCCAGTATGTACTCACAATCGCCCCTTTGTTAAGTGGCTGAGCAACAGAGCTCTGTAGACTGCCGCTACCTTCTTTTTTAACAAATGATGGCTGGATTAACTTTATTCTGTGACCAAATAGCTTCAGCATACGGTCAGAGGTTTAAAATGACCTTACGTCTAAATGTTAAAGGGACAGTTACTCTAAGTATGAAAGCATATGGATTTGTATGAATAAAGTCAATGTGTGGGTGTGGGTGTCGGTTGTGGAGGTATTTTTATTTTTTTATCCTCTAAGTGTCAGAGACATAGTGGGATAATTCATGGACAAGATTGTGCCCCCATTCCTAGTATATATGTATAATACACACTGGCGTTGCCGGGAGGTGTAACACACGCAGTATTATACATCCCAGTCTGTCAGTCCTATCTTTTATTCATATATTCAGAATTTCTTACTCTCTCTTTTGCTCTTGATCTCTTATGTCTCACAATTGTTGTCTTAAGGTCACTACCTCTGTTTTTCTGTTAATTTCTCTTTCTTCTGTAAACTTTCTCTCTCTCTCTCTCTTTCGCATGTGTTCATTCTCTTTTTAACCCCTTAAGGTCCGGCACGCACACGCGAGGCCGACACTTGAGGACCGTGGGGCATTTTGTTTTTTAATTGCTTCCGGTTCAGGGCTTCCAGAGCGGCCGCGCCGGGAGCCCTGAACTCCATGCCGTGCCAGGACCGTCATTGGTCCTTAAGTGCCGGACCTCCGTGACGGTCCTGGCACGGTAAAGTTTGCGAAGGGGTTAATGTGTTCTTTCTTGCATGCCTTCTGTTGCATGCTCTGTCTTGCTTTCTTTCATTGCCTGTTTCTGTGTATCTCTCTCTCCCAAATGACAAATGATTTAGGTAAATTAGAAGAACGGACAAGAGTGTGGCAGCTTCAGTTTAATGTTGATAAATGTAAAATGATGCACTTGGGACATAGAAATCCAAAGGAAAAATATACCATTAAGGGTACTGTACTGTCAGAGACAACAGAGGAAAGGGATTTGGGAGTAATTATTTCTAATGACTTAAAGGTAGGCAGGCAATGTAATAAAGAAATGGGGAATGCAATCAGGGTGCTGGGTTGTATAGCTAGGGGCATTAGCAGCAGAAAAAGGGAAGTGGTCATGCCACTGTACAGATATCTAGTTAGACCTCACCTAGAGTATTGTGTACAGTACTGGAGACCCCATCTCCAGAAGGATATAGACACTCTAGAGAAAATTCAGAGAATGGCTACTAAAATGGTGACTGGTCTACAGGAAAAGAAATATCAGGATAGACTAAAGGATCTGAACATGTATAGCTTGGAGGAGAGAAGAGAGAGAGCATATAATAGACACATTCACATACATGAAGGGATTCAACAAAGTGCAGGAGGGAAGCACATTTCAAAGGTGTAAAAATATTGGGACAAGAGGCCATAGTCTAAACCTAGAGGGATACAGGTTTAGACATAATGTAGGAAAGTTTGACTTCACTGAGAGGGTAGTAGATAAGTGGAACAAACTACCAGCAGAAGTGGTAGGAGTTAATACATTGACACAATTAAAGCATGAATGGGATAGGCCTAAGACAAGACCAAGGACCAAATAAGGATTGAGCTTTTTACAGTAGGAAAATGGGAAGACTAGATGAGCCGAATGGTTCTTATCTGCTGTAAAATTCTATGTTTCTCTCTCTGTCTATCTGTCTGTGTCTCTCTAGCTGAAGACTGTGAGAATTCAAATACAATTGCTCGAGAGACACATTTACCAGTTCCTGTTTTATTCTGTTTAACTACATATGCAGGTGTTACATTAACAGACAGGGGCATCTGTGGACTGTTACAACTGGAGAGCCACATGTTACCCAGTCCTGGTCTAATCTATGTAATTAGAGTTGCAAATGTCCTACTAATAGTTTGAGACACCTATGAAGTATTACAGCTGGAGAGACATATGTTGCTCCATCCTGGTTCAGTCTATGTACTTAGAGCTGTAAGAGTTCCACTAACAGTCCGAGACATCTGTGATGTTGAAACATTGTATCTTTGCATTCTGGGCATCAAGCCAAGCTCCAGAACATTTGTAATAAGGATATGTAGTTTTTTACTGCAGGAAATAGAGTAGATCCTATGATCTCAAGAAGACAAATACCAGAAGGAATTTACTCTGACTCCAACCTACTGCCATGTCCCTGCCAGTGAGCTCCTTGGAAAATAAAAGTGGGCCCTCACCCAGGTCGTGCCAGTCCCAGGTTTTACAGCATGCTTTGTTTAGTTTAGTGTTGTTTCTGAGCTCTGATGCTGACTTTTTCAGGGAAGTTGCAAGTTATGGTGCATTTGTGACATTTAATGGGGCAATGGTCGCACCTTTTTGTTCTTCATTGCCTGTTTGATGGTACCCTCTGTTATCACGTATACATCCGTCTGTGGGTCTGATTGGGGTGCAGGGTTATGAATCGCTGTATTATGAGAGCATATATTTAAAGTTTTCTTTTGGTGCTTTATTAGTGTTTATGTAGTTTATAGTTTATATGAATGAGCTGTAATCATGTGATATTGTCCCAGAAATCACAGTCTTAGATGGGTCATGTGGGGATGGTGTATTTATTAGAATGTTGTCCTAGGATAGTTCCGTGTTTTTCTTATTTGGATTGGTGGTTTGAAACATACCCATGCACCATGATATAAGAGGGGAATTTAAAGTTTTGACAGACATTGTGTATGGTTAAGAGTGAAATATACACATGAAATGTGTCGGGTGTCTGGAAGAGGTGGTTCCCCGTGTAATGTGAGTCTTCTCTTTTGATTGTTTCCATAAATTTTTATGTGATACTCCACTAACAAAATTGATGTTTTAATCTATCAAATATTATGGATCGCTGTCTGCCTTGGAAGAGTGAATGATTCTCGTATTAATTTGCTGATGTGAGCTCAGACATTGCGTCCAAGATGGGCTTAACAGGGTTGTGTTTCAGTCCACTTTCAATATACACCATTTGATTTATAGACACACTAGTATGAAAGCCCATATACACGGGCTAAAGTGCACCTAGCTGCCCCAGAGCCGGGAGCAGAGACATGATGTGAGCCGTCTGGACCGGGGCAGTGTGTTCGGCGAATCTCTACTGTGCATGACTGCAGTCATGTGCAGTAGAGACTCGCCAAACGCGCTGATCCTTAGCGGGGAGCTCCAGACGGCTCACATCGAAGCTCCCTGTGTGCAAAACCACACATGCACTGTAGACTCTCTTCTACGCATGTGCGGTTACGGCTCACAGTGAGCGACGCATACTACCACTTTATGTTATAGGATTAACCTCACAAACCTGAGACAACTATTATCTCTTTTTGCATAGTGAGCTCTTTGTATCTCTTTCATGGGAGCTCTCTGGCAGGGACAGCAAAAGCAATCATAGCGGTAAAATATAATATTACTCTCTCCATCGGAAAGTATTGGAGGAAGAGAGCTAAGAAGCTTGACTTCTCCATTACAGTCTATTATACTCAGCAAACATAGCACTCAGGACACTACATTCTGTATAGCTTTCATCAATGGTGGTATTAGCATCAGGCAGATGAAAGTTTACACAAATAGCTTAGATCTTTGGGTGCAAGAAACATAACCAACACATTGTAACGCAATACATTGGATACCTCTCTGGCACTCAAAGAATTAAAGGGATAGTAATACATAATTTCATGTTTATTTAGTATTGTAGGCATTAAAAAAATATTAAAGGGATCGTAATACTTTATTATTACTATCCCCCATATTGTAGGTATTTGTAAAATAATTTAATAGCCTCCAGGTTCATCTCTCAAACCTTTATGGTTTGAGAGATAACCAAAGGCAAAGTCCCCCCCCCTCCCCCTTCCCAGAAGTCATCGTTGTACTGACTGCAGGGGAAGTCTGTCATACGACAGGCTTGTGGCTCTGTAGCTGAGCCGAGATCACATTAGTGACAAAGAATTATTTCACTGAAACTGTCTTCTACATGTGCTTGGTTTGTGCTTGGTTTGCAAGCACATGTAGAAGACTGTTTCAGTGAAGTAATTCTTTGTCACTAACGCGATCGCGGCTCTGCTGCAGAGCCACATGATGAAAGTCAGACCGGATATCCCTGCAGTCAGCACAACGCTGACTTCAGGGAAGAGGGAGGGAGGGGTAGCTTTGCCTTTGGTTACCTCTCAAACCATAAAGGTTTGAGAGAAGAACCTGGGGGCTATTAAATTATTTTGGAAATACCTACAATATGGGGGATGGTAATAATAAAGTATTACTATCCCTTTAAGCCCTATGTAAGTCTTATCTCTCAAACCTTTATGGTTTGAGAGATATTCACAACTAAAGTTCCCTCTTCCTGGCTGTTTTAGTCAAGTTTGCCATCTAGCTGACAGACAGCAGAGCCGAGATCACGATCCTTAAAAATAACTACTTCATTGGAACGGTCTACAAAGTTTACTTGCAAACCACCGGACAGTCTGCAGACCTGAATCCAAGTCTTTCAGCTAGAGCTGACGGAGGGGGGAACTTTACTTGCGAATATCTCTCAAACCATACAGGTTTGAGAGATAAGACTTGCATCGTTCTTAATAATTTTTTAATCCCTACAATACTAAATAAACATGAAATTACGTATTACTATCCCTTTAAGATGGCAAAAATAAATAAATAAGACTTTACTTATTATTTTATTTGCAGAATATGTAAAGACGAACATTTCAGTGGGAAATGGTTTCAAGAGCTGAACATGTGTCTTCTGTCAATTTCTTTGTGTTACAAACTGACATCTCTGAAAGTGTCCGAACCCCTCAGCACAGGATCTAATGCTCAACATGAAAATACACAGGCTCTTGTCAGACCACGGAAAAGATCACACCGGCCTGTGTCATTTTCTTCAGAAAAACGAATTACCAACTGAGCTGCAGAGTACAGATTGTACAGATATGTAAACACTGCACCTTGTATAATCCATTAATCTCTATTCACGTCACTACACTAATTTCAAGGAAAAGCCCTTTGGCGGACAGCAGCTGACATAGTGTAGAGTTTCTGATACTGTCTCAATGCACTGTCATTCTAGCATCAGGAGATCTTTAACCCTTTGGATTGTAGGGATGTCTACAAGGGGTATCTAGCATCCAAAGACATATTTAACAGTATTATTGATCAAGCACATATAGAAATGAGTTAAAAGAGCAGTAAATTCAAAGCAATGCATTGCGTACCTCTCTGGCACTCAAAGGGTTAACATTACCCGGACCTTGGCCCATGGACAAGGGCTTTTGCACTGGTTTAGAAATAAATACTTAATTGGAACCGTCTACAAAGTGTGCCTGGATTGCATGCACACTTTGTAGACCATTCCAATGAAGTATTTATTTCTAAATATCGAGATTTCGGCTCTGCTGAAGAGCCGCTGGCCGGTCCCGGGACCGGAATCTCCTGTGGTCAGCTAGATGGCAGACTTGTCTGAAACAGCCTGGAGGGGGGCACTTTAGCTGGTTATATCTCTCAAACCATAAACGTTTGAGAGATAAGACTTACATCAATTTAATTATTTTTTTAATGCCTACAATATTAAAGAAACATAAACTTAAACATTACTATCCCTTTAAATCAGGGAAATCCCTAAATCCTGGACCGTTTGTGGCCCTTGAGGACTGAACTTGGACAGCCCTGCCCCTGAGTAAAACAACGGTACTCCCACTGCTGAAAGGTGTTTTTATTCAAAAGTTATTACAGTTCAAAAATTATTTTTTTAGGAGCAGTATCACAGTGGCCTGAAATTGTACGCTGGTGCTGTTGCTACACAATCCTATGGACAGCTGTGGTCAGTTGGCCATAAATCTCCAGGACATTAACCGCATATTTTAACATATCAACACAACAGAATCTTGTCTCAAAAAAAGAGTAAATCCAGATAAATGATAACCGTAGACATGTGTGCATCCTATCAAGTAATTAAACCATTTTGCATATATCTGCATATCATATAATTTTTTTTTATTATCCTTTATTTATATAGCGCCAAGTATTCCGCAAGTACTTTACAATAGGGGATAAACATACAGGTACATTAACCCCTTAAGGACCATTGCCGTGCCAGGACCATCACGGCGGTCCGGCACTTAAGGACCAATGACGGTCCTGGCACGGCATGGAGTTCAGGGCTCCCGGCGCGGCTGCACGCCGCTCCGGAAGCCCTGAACCGGAAGAGAGAATAAAAAAAAAAAATGGCCCGTGGTCCGCAAGTGCCGGCCGCACGGGATCTCGCTGGTCCTTAAGGGGTTAAACAGTACAAATTGAACAAAGAAAACAAGAGGATTAGAGGGCCCTGCTTGTGTGAGCTTACAGTCTAGAGGATCCTACAACATCCTCTTATAATAGCTGGTGTACTTAATATTCCTTTTAATACTCATGTGCTTCTACTTTAAGGGCAGCTGCCAACTAATAGTACGAACAGGCCTGCAGATGTACTGATGAAGCATGGATTGCATTGTGTGCCCCAGAGTATCAGACAGCAGTATGGGCGTCTGATAGCCGACCATCAGCGCTTCCCTGTTGATTCTGAAGTGGTCTCAGAACTGTGAGATTTCCATTCTCATAGCTCAGCGCCACATCATACCTGACCCGGCGGACCTCACAGACCACTACTGCTGGGTTTTCTAACTCAGCTGTAGTATTCTATGAGGCTGTGAGTTCAACTGTGCAAATTTTGTGGGACACAAACTTCCCAGTTGTGTTCCAGCCCCCTGTCAGCTGTTGGGCCAATGTTCTGAGCCCCCGACCAGCCAGCATGAAACCACTTGGGAGCTGTACAGTGCGGCAACCTAGGAACGGACATTGTTCGAAAGAAAACTGCAGTCATTCTGGATCAAACCATATACAGTATACCACAATACAATACAATGTTTAAAGGGGAACTACCACCCGACAAAATCTTTAGCTTCACTAAGTCCCCATCTGGTGACTAGCTGCTTAGTAGCGCTAGTCGCCAGAATAATTACCTTATTTAATAGATTTCTCCTCTCTCCCATGGGTGACAGTCAGGGCGGAGAGCGGACATCTTTCCATTGTCAGTCCCAGCCGGAGCCAAATGGCTCCTAGCAATGCCTCCTAGACCCGGCTGGGACTGACAGCGCAGACACGTGGACGTCACAATGGCAAGATGTCCGCTCTCCATCCTGCCTGTCACCCATGGAAGAGAGGAGAAATCTATTAAATAAGGTAATTATTCTGGCGCTACTAAGCAGCTAGTCGCCAGATGGGGACTTAGTGAAGCTAAAGATTGTGTCGGGTTGTAGATCTGCTTTAACCCTTTGAATACCAGAGTACCTTGGCAAAATATAATTGAATTTTAACCTATAGAGGTCTCCAATGCATCTTGATGCATTCAGAGAGTAAATGTATAGCTTGTTGCATTATAGCACTAAACAGCTCTCCTGTCTAAAAAACAATTGTAACCCATTGGAAGCCAGAAAGTTCTCCCAATGCATTCTGGAGCAAATACATGCAATGGGTTAAATGGTAAAGAGGAACTATCACCTAAAACCAAAGTTTTACTATGCGTTTTGATGTTTAACCCGACATTATTGCTGTGTGTGTGTGTGTGTGTATTCTTCAAGTTGCCTGGTAGTGGAGATATTTGCCCTGCAAAATCGGGCACTTCCGTGTTCTGCGGTACTCCATGACGTCTCAGGACTTCACAGCTGACCAGGGAGCACGTTCACGCTGCCCTTTTGAAGCTGGATTTCTGTGATGTAGCGTTACAGCAAACTCCGTTTACTATCAGAGGCTTAACTAGAAGCCACCGGGCCCTGGTGCAAGAATTGCCATGGGTCCCCCGACCACATTGGCCCCCTCGTCCACATTGCCCCCCAATCTCCACATTGCCCCTTCATCTCCACATTGCCCCCCCTTCATCTCCACATTGCCCCTTCCACAATGCCCCCCTTCATCTCCACATTGCGCCTTCCACAATGCCCCCTTCATCTCCACATTGCCCCTTCCACAATTCCCCCATCTCCACTTCATCTCCACATTGCTCCTTCATCCCCACATTGCCCCTTCCACAATGCCCCCTTCATCTCCACAACACCCCTTCCACAATGCCCCCATCTCCACATTGCCCCTTCAGCTCCACATTTCCCCTTCATCTCCACAATGCCCCTTCCACAATACCCCTGGCCCTACCTCCAGTCCCTGGTGGTCTAGCGGCGTGGCTTGACAGATCTGTGCCTGCTTCGGCACAGATCTCTAGAACTGAAGCTCCCGCGCACCGCTCTAGTAATGCAGAGGCTGGGAGATGATGTCATCTCCCAGCGCTCTGTATTACTAGAGCGGCGAGCCAAGTGGGAGATCAGCTAATTGACTTCTGCAGTCAAGGGGGTCGCAGGGGGCGGCCGGGCCCCTGGAGTGATGGTCCTGGTCGCAGGTGCGACCCCTATTGTTATGCTACTATTTACAATGCTACTGAGGTTGCAGCCTGTAATACATCTATATACAACCTCAGTTACATTGTAAACGGAGTTTACTGTAACACTGTATCAAAGAAATACAGCTTAGAAGGGCAGCGTGAACATGCTCCCTGGGGCAGCTGGGAAGTCCTGAGATGGTACAGGGTACTGTAGAATGCGGAAGTGCCCGATTTTGCAGGGCAAATATCTCCACTACCCGGCAACTTGAAGAACACACACACAAAGCACTAATGTCAGGTTAAACATTAAAACGCATAGTAAAACTTTGGTTTTATGCGATAGTTCCGCTTTAAACAAAATGGCTAGCCACACAGACTGTTCCTTGAAGCTGCCGTAAAACATATAACAGAGTATCAAAGGCAATTTTTTCTGGGAAGAATCTTTTTTTGGAGACAGTAAGTGCCGGATCTCAGCCCAGGGACTCTAATTTTGTACTTGCTGTAGTGTCGCTACAACTTCAAAGAGATCGCTGAAAGAAAGGATTCTGTCCCGAAAATAGAATTTGAATTCAAAACTCCAGTGAATCACTAAGTTAACAGAATATACCCAGAAAAAGTGAAATAAATCTATCCTTCTAGTTCCCTCTGTAATAGCGTGGACACTGGTATAGCACCCAAAATATTATAATGGAAGGAAATAAATTGAATGGAATTAAAGTAGGCCAACATCCCAAAACAAGTCTAGTTTGTACAGAGAATTAATATCTGACACTGTTTTACTAGCTATTGTACCGTAAAATAAGTAGTTTTTGAGAAGTAAATATTTATATTTTGGTGACACCGTTTATACTAATTCCATGCATAGTATGTTAATTATTTGTGTTTTAGACCAAACCTACACTGCTATTAGAAATGACCATCATACTGTCCTGCAATTTAGTTTTGCGATTATCGAGAAAACCCCCTCACAAGTTTAACTCCTTAACGGCCACCTGATCCGGCCCACGGGCTGCCGTTAAGGGCCAAGGAGCTTTTTTCTTTTTTTTTGTTGCCCAATGAATCCGGGATGGCAGAGTGGCGTGCAGCGCGCTACCATCCCAGAATTCTGGCACATCAAAATTCATTAAGGGGTTAAGCTTTTGAGTGCCAGAGGGGTGAAGAACGCATTGGAAAAGCAATGCGTTGCTCACCCCTCTGGCTCTCGAAAGGTTAAAGGTGAACTACCACCCCGCAAAAACTTCATCGTAATTAAGTCTTCATCTGGCGACTAGCTGCTTAGTAGCGCTAGTCGCCAGAAATATTACCTGGTTTACAAGATTTTCTACTTTTTCGTAGGCTGACAGGAGCAGGAAGCACGGATATCTTGCCATTGTGACGTCCGTGCGCCTGCGCTGTCAGTCCCTTTTGGAGCCATCCGGCTGGCGGACTGACAGCGCAGGCGCACAGACGTCACTATGGCAAGATATCCGTGCTTCCTGCTCCTGTCAGCCTACGAAAAAGTAGAAAATCTTGTAAACCAGGTAATATTTCTGGCGACTAGCGCTACTAAGCAGCTAGTCGCCAGATGAAGACTTAATTAAGATGAAGTTTTTGCGGGGTGGTAGTTCCCCTTTAACTAAAAGCTTTTTCATTACTTCTAAGTCAGATTGGCAGAATTATTTGCCAATACTGAGTGATTCATTTATCAACTTTGCAGAGATGTTGAAAATGTTTCTCAGTTAACCCCTTGAATTTTAGAGGTCTTAAACTTATTACGAAGCAGTGCTTTAGAATTCAAAGGGTTAACATGTAGCAGTACTCAGTGTAACAGTACTATCCATTGCAGCTAAAATAGGTTCAAATTCTCTGTGACCCTATACTTTTATGGTGCCCCGAAGCATTACGAGTCATCGGGGTACGTGAAACAATGTCGGACATACATACGAAATTCCCTGGAGTACAACTTAGTATGTCTATATACAAGAATACAAGGCAGGTCGATAATTTCTCTTTACATACAAAGGGAAAACAATTAAGGCTGTTTTTCAGCACACAAAACATAATTTAACATCAGACACTCGTAAGCATAAATGGTTTGTGGTTCCCAGTAGACTTGGTTAAAATGTTGAGCGATGATTGTAGACATAAATATAACATTTTACGGTGCTGTCATTTTCGTTTTGACTTGGTTTTTTTTCCTCCAAACACATTATTGCATTTCATCAGCAGTTTGTCGACAAATTCAAACCTTGGAAAAAACAGGAGCAAATGTGAATTTATTTTATGACTGTTTGGTTTTAGGACCCCCCATTAGAAGATAAATATAATACAAATTATTGTTGGTTTTTGGACAAATATAGATTTAGTAATATAGTTTATGGCAGGATTTCAATTTATGGTATTTTCAGTTCCTGAGCTTCTAAGAAATAACTTCTATAATTAAAAAAAAAAAAAAAAAAAAAAAAAAAATAATTAAGGGTTCTTTAATCCATGCCTAAACCACCAAGGGGCACTAATAGAGTGCATTTTGAGATTTGTAGTCCTGCTTTACTAGGCACCTCTGTATTTCCTTCTACCTCTGGAGCTAGTACAATTGCCACTACAATTGACACATTTGTATCATAACAATGTAACGTTCGCTAGTCCCCACACTGCCAGTATAACTCCTGCCGCTGTAATTAGCAGACCAAATCAGGAATGGAAACATGTGGCTCTCCAGTGTTTGTTGCATTTATTCTCCCACCATCCTCAGGCTGAGATTTTGAGAGACACAGAGTTGCCCATTATTACATGCTTTTTAATTATATGTAGAAAGTTAGCTGGAAGTTAGCGGAAGATCACATGTGATATGCTACAAAAATTAAACTAGAACTTTTCTATGTGTTTTTTCATCCAGCTTTAATAAAGGAGGAGTTTGGAAAGGGAATTACTGAGGTATGGAGGTCTTTTCACTGCCTTCCACCTTATAAAAATGCTTTTTGTGGACTACTTAATCCCTGGGATGCTTGAGGATTCCAAAAGCGTAGTCAAGCAGTGCATCAAAGGCCTTTATAGCATCCGAGGGGTTAAACAATGAAACTATGAGCTGGATAATGTCTGTTGAAAGCTGTAGAAAGCGTTAAGGCTGAGTTACTCTGCGTGTGGGTATGCGTTTGTGTGTGTGTGTGTTTATATATATAAACCATGCCCCACCATGAGGTCTAACCTTTAATAAAATGTGGGTTACATATGAGTTAAAAATCACATTTAAATCAATGTCAGTTTGTTTGCTCTAGTTAATACATCATCCTCAGTATTTATGAAGCTGCTGAAGGTGTAAGCACTTAGCATTTGGCATCCTTGGTATGAGTTTACAACATTTTGGGAAGCTAAAAGTAAGCTATAGGTTATGTGAATCTCCTATAAGACTGAATATTCACCTTAGCACTAACTGGATATGGGAGAGGTCTGCAACGTGCAGCCAACTACCTTGTACTTTGCCTAGGACCTAACTGTCACTTAACCCTTTGAGTAGCAGAGAGGTATCTGTGTTGGATAACTCTGGCACTCAAAGGGTTAAGCCTTTGAATGCCAGAGGGGTATGCAAATACTTTGCAAGCCCTCCTGGCACTCAAATGGTTAATAGAACACTAACACATCCTGATAATAAACCTCTACTTAGCGTAATCTGGGCAGAAAATCCTAATGGCCACTATGATTCACTACAAATTACTTCCAATGATGAAATTTTTATGAAGATTTGAAAGGGAGGAGTTTGGGATCCTAGAGGCCTGCCAGGAAGAATTAAGTCTGTCTCCAAAGACATTATATGCAGTACTAATTAAAGGAGCAGTAAACTTTTTTTTTATGAAAACACATATTTTATAGAGCTTTTCCTGCTGAATAAAACAAGGTCACTCCCAGTGCTGTCAGATGTTTTATTCAAAATTTATAACAGTTTAAATAATCAGGAAGTGAATTTACTGTGTTTACTTCCTGATAGTTCTGACAGGAAGTGACTTTACTGTGTTTACTTCCTGATAGTTCTAACTGACAGGAAGTGACTCAGCAGTTTCTATCATATTCTATGGAGAACTGTATGTCTCTGACTTTTCTGGCTTTCCTCTCCATTAGAATCTAACAGGAAATCTAATGAGAATTTAACCACTAGAGGTCACTGCTAATGTAAAAAAACATGGGTTTAAACTGTAGTAACTCTGGAAATATGAATCTCTCGGCAGTGGGAGTAGTACCCTTTTTTTACTCAATAGGAAAATCCCTACAATATATATTTTTTCATAAAAAAAAGTTTACTGCTCCTTTAACACACCTGGGAGCTTTCTGGATCTGCCACAGAGACTCTGGTTTTTCAATTTTACAGGGTCCCCTGATAACTCCTCCCACTTCCTGCCCACTCTCTACCCGGTCCCGCCTACTTCCCTGCCCATTTCAAGGGAAACTCTGGTTTTCCACTGCTTAGTCCCACCCACATCAATTTAGCCCCACCCACATCATGCAGCAAAACGCATCATTTAGTCAATCCCATCTCCATCCCTCACTGATACTCCGCAAAGCTGGACCTTCAAGGTTCCCAGGTATATTAATTAAATATTAATTATGGGGAACCAATCCAGGCAGAAGTTTTATTAACGGACATTAAGGTCTTGTGCACAGATTAACTCTTTAAGGACCAGAGGGGTGTGCAACACATTTCAAATCAATACGTTGCACACCGTTGTGGTCCTTAAAGGGTTAAGGTAAGTTGGTTGTTATTAATAGATGTTGGCGTTCTTTTAAAACTGCCCAGCCATCTCCGTCTTTCGTAAGTAATTTAAGTAATTGCAGTGCAGTATTAATGGAAGTCACTGCTATCATTTGGTTCCCTCTAGGATCAATAAATAATGTTGCATTGTAGTTCTATAAACCTTCATATACTGAATTCTCTCCTGACTTGGGATAAATCTTTTATATACAACAGCGACCCAAAGGAAAATAGTTATTGTTTTCACTACAATTCATTTCCGCCATTGTACTAATAGTCTATGGCAGTGATGAGCATATAGTGGCATAGGTACTCACCTGGGAACGTCTTCCCCTTCAGCCCCTGGAGAGGGCTCATTTGCTGCAGACCAAGGGGATGTTAATGAAGCGATTTGCGTCATAAAGGGGGTGTACTTAATTGGGTGTGTAGGGCTTACTTGTCTTTGGTCATAAAGTGGACTGGAAGTGGATGGGAAGTGGTCAGAACAGGATGAGAAAGAGGAGAATTGGGCAGGAAGTGGGAAGAACTGGGTGGGAAGGAGAAGAAGTCAGAGGAACAGGGTGGGAAGGTGGAGAAGTGGGAGGGAAGTAGGCAGAATAGGGTGGGTGGGGAGTGGGAAGAACAGGGTGGGAAGAAGAATTGGGCAGGATGTGGGAAGAACTGGGTGGGAAGGAGAAGAACTCAGAGGAACAGGGTGGGAAGGAAGAGAAGTGGGAGGGAAGTAGGCAGAACAGGGTGGGAAGGAGGAGAAGTGGGTAGGAAGTGGGAGGAACACTGTGGCAAGGAGGAGAAGTGGGAGGAACAGGATGGGAAGGAGTGGAAATGGAAGAAACAGGGTGGAAAGGAGGAGAAGTGAGAGGAACAGGGTGGGAAAGAGGGAACTGGGTGGGAAGTGGGAAGAACAGACTGAGACAGAGAGAAGTGGGTGGAAAGAGGGAGGAACAGGGTGGGAAGGAGGAGAACTGGGACTAACAGGGTGGGAAGGATGAGAAGTGGGTGGGAAGTGGGAGAAACAAGGTGAGAAGGAGGAGAAGTAGATGGAAAGTGGGAGGAACAGGGTAAGAAAGAGTAGAAGTGGGTGGGAAGTGGGAGGAACAGGGTGAGACGGAGGAGAAGTAGGTGGGAAGTGGGAGGAACAGGGAGTGGAGGAGGAGAAGTGGGAGGAATGGGGTGGGAAGGAGGAGAAGTGGGAGGAACAGGGTGGGAAGGAGAATAAACTCACTACCTCCATAGACACTGTCCCCGGAGAGCTGGTAATTCAGTCTGAAAACCACAGTCCCTGGGGCAGATCCGGATAGTTCTCAGGTGTACCATTTTATAATAAGAAATGTCGTACAGTTCTGGTGCAAATCAACAGCAGCTTAGATTTAGCTCTTTAAGGAACAGAGGCAATGCATTGCACCCCCCCCCTCTGGTCCTTAACCCTTT
This sequence comes from Rhinophrynus dorsalis, assembly GCA_037306005.1. NCBI lineage: Eukaryota > Metazoa > Chordata > Amphibia > Anura > Rhinophrynidae > Rhinophrynus > Rhinophrynus dorsalis. Next base: position 22,871,562 of record CM074723.1, read on the forward strand.
GAGTGCCAGGGAGTTTGCAGTGCATTGCACACCCCTCTAGTATTTAGAGGGTTAATTATCAAGTTAATGTAGAGCTGCTGAACCCTTAAAGATAAAGTAAACCCTGTGCAGACGCATTGTTTCTACTGGGGCTAGAGATGTCAGGTGCAGCTCCCATTGCGCTAGTCTCCGCTAAAAGATAGGCATTTGTCGAAGGTATCCAAGAAAGGGTTAAACAAGAGAACTAATTAGGTTGGATATCTTCACATAAATAGATAAATAATAATATAATTTTGAGAACTTTACACAATACTAGGTACTGACACGCTACTTCACAGTAGAGAATTGATTAAATAATCGATTACGCATATTTGTGCAAAAATATATATAATTTAAGTAAATACTATATATATATATATATATATATATATATATATATATCTTGTAAGTAACAATGACATAAATGAGTGAATACTAATTTCAATAGATACACAGTAACTCAAAACACAATTATCACCATTAGGATTACCAGCAATTGAAGGGTTAACCACACATAGGTATGTTCAAAGGTATTAACTTACAATAATTGAACCCAGCAGCATAGAAAAGGATAATTGATCCTTACAATTAATTAAAATACAGTTAGCAGCATCATATATGAATACTTCTGCCCCAGAAACGGTATAAACTATGCTAATTGAGGTTTAAGGTATATTGTCAGGTGAGTAAGCTTTAATATTAAGCCTGGTCCTCTGACAAGTCTCCTTGTACCATATGCAATAGCAAAATTTAGAGAAACTAACTGGAATAAAATCCCAGATTTAGATCACTATAATTTAATTATTTCAAATATTGCATACCTTCTGAATAAAACATATCAATTGCAATTAATATAGTCAATAATAGATTATACCAAAAATATACTTAAAATCAATCCAATAATAAATGTCTAGACAGTATACCAAACTTCATGCAACGTTTATCATAAATATGACCATAGCAATCCTATGTAAAACCTATAGGGTATTCCAAGGGTTAATCCACTTAGTAATATTGGATGCCACACCCAAGATGGCGACTTCTTTTGTCTAGTGAGAGGTTTAAATACACTTCTCACTGTGCAAAAGTTTAGACCCAAAAACATACACAAAGAAATCCAAAGAAACACCTCAAAATGAATAGACAAATAGCAGTTGAAGGGTTAATAAACAAATTCAAAGAATTCCCCCAGATCAAATATTAGCTATAATAAGCTTTCTAGAAACACAATATATTCTAGAAATATCAACGATTATATTAACTAATTTATAAACAAGGATATATAGGTCTCACTGCTATCAACTCTATTACATTTATCTGGCAAAATATTACAATTTACCAATTAATTAATGAATTCTGCTTAATTCAGAATTACTACAGCCGATATAGCTTATAATTGGTCACAATTGGGTGGCCAGTCAGATTAATACAAATTATGTTTCTTCAAATATAGAAGAAATCTATATTTGATTCTGAATTTTGCAGAATTAAAATAAGGAAAGATACCGTTACCAGTATCTCTTTAACAGCCAGCCAGGTACAGAACAGGAAATCAAGAGCCAGGAAACCAAGAGGAAAAAGCCCCCTCTCTCTCAAAACTTACATATTTATAATGTAAAATTACCCTTATCAGAATCTCCTCTGACTGGATAAAGAGCAATCTCATTATGCCGTGACATCATCAGTAGTATCTAATTGGACAGTATAATTCCAAATTTTACTATGCTGTCACAAATATATTATGATAAAAATTCCAATCACTAGTAATAATGCTATGCAATTTCAAGATTGTGCCCTTACTCCACATTAAAATTTGCACCTAAAATGACACCTTGTCTGTGTTTTCTCAAAAACCAGGAATTTGGGGCGTTATCATACGTCACATAAACATGTTATCCTACCAGACTTTCACATATGGGAGTATATCTTCCTTTAGACTTGGTGTCTAGCAAAGAGTCGTGTATCCCCATAAAAATGACATTCAGTTATTTTTACCCCCTACTTTGAAGCAAAGGGTCATTGTCTTAAAGAGATAGTAATACTTAAGTATTACTAATCCCTATAGTAAAGCACTACTAAAAAAAAGTATTGCCCCCAGTGTCATCTCTCAAACTTTTATGGTTTGAGAGATGAACGCTTCTAAAGTTGCCCTCTCCCTCCCCCTTCCTCAAAGTCAGCTTTGTAGCTGACTGAAGAGAAATCCGGTCATAGATCATCAGATGGCTCTGCAGCAGAGCCGCGATCGCGTTAACTAAAAAAAAAAAACTTCACTAAAACGGTCTTCTACATGTGCTTGCAAATCAAGCACAAACCAAGCACACGCAGAAGACCATTTCAGTGAAAGTTTTCTTTTTTAGTAACGCGATCAAGCTGTGCTGGAGAGCCGCCTGAAAGTTGTACGACTCTCTTCCCTGCAGTCAGCTAGAATGCTGACTACGGGGAAGGGGGAGCGAGAGGGCAACTTTAGAAGCTTTCATCTCTCAAACCATAAAGGTTTGAGAGATGACACTGGGGGAAATACCTTTTTTTTTTTAGTAGGGCTTTACTACAGGGATTAGTAATACTTAAGTATTACAATCCCTTTAACATGAGATCATTTACACACATTTAGGATAGAAAAAGGATTTTTATCCTTTTATCCATACTGGTTTTAAAATTTTAACTCTCTACTCTCCACCAGGACAGAGTCTCTGACACGTTGGTTACCGATTCTGCCCCAGCCTTTACTGTACAGCACTGGATTGGCCTTGTAATGGGGTAAGAATTACCCACTGAGCTACAACTTAGCAATATTCAGGGACGCGTGGCCAAACTTTTAGGAAGAGTAGGGTTTTAAGTTTTATTTTTATCATTAAATTCATCATAGGTTGCCAAAGCATTGTTATACCTCTATAGCTTTTAAAGGGATAGTAATGGCTGATTTTAACATAATGTAACATTGTAGATATTATATAAATAGATTTACTGATGCAAGTTCGGTCTCTCAAACATGTCTGTCTAGAAGCCATTTTCTTGTAGCCCAGCAGAGGCATCACTTTGTGTCAGAGTAGGCAATGGGAAGTTGTATTCCTAGTGTTTAGATTCTTTATTCAGGGACTTTGTATTGTTTCTGATGGGGCTGCCCGGGACATGGGACACACATATACATTCCGGGACGGTCCCTGACAATCAGGGACATGTGGTCACCCTAGTGGTGCAGCTTGTACCACGGGCACCGACAAACTATACTTTCACTGTCGTCCAATACAGGTCACTGGTACTCTGGGAGGCGTAAGTCCCCTTTAATAGGCAGGAACAACTATGCAAATGATTTGCAAGGGGCGGAGCCTCCCCTCTTACTTAAGCCACCTTCTGGCCAGAGCCACTTTAGATTAATTTGTTCCTGGTGTGCTTGCACACCAGGTAGAGAACATCTATGCATCTTAGTGTTTTATTATTTTTTATTCAAATATGGAATACCACCATTAGGAGGCTGACCATGGCTGTGAATTGCCCTCTTTAAAGTGGCTGGTGCAGCTTCCAGGGATTTTCTGTGGACCTTATGCCCTGAAGAGGGGACAGCTTGTGTTAAGCAGCTCCCCTGCTGGGGAATTTACCTTTGGTTCTTTCCCACCTTATCATGGTCACCTGAAGACAGAAGTCCTGCAGGAAAGGTGAGTCACCCATTGAGTGCTGAAGGTCCACTTGTCCCCACAGTGTCCCTTTGATGGGCTTGTATTTGGGAGTTTTAATACACTCCAGCACTCATAGGGTGTTTCTATTGCATTATTACTGTTTTATGCAATTTCTGTGGTATTCTCTGGGTTTTGGAGCTTTGGGTATTCATTTATTTATGTTTCTCATGTGTTTCATGCTTGTTTGGGCACTTTTTAATGTTTTCCTAAACTTTATTAAAAATGGTGTTCCGCGCCTTTAAGCGCGGCTTTTTCCCGCTCAGACGCAAGGGCTCCTTTACTCTCTATGAGAATTCACAGTGTGGGACATATCTCTGGAACCGCTTGTCACAGCAACTTCAGAGAGGGCTCATTTTAATGCTAGGCTCCTGCCCTATCATCCGGAATGTGTTTTATTTATGTGGGGTGTTCTGGGGGGCTTTGGGCACTGTTTGGGGTACTTGTAAGGGAAAACTACATTTCCCATGAGCGCTTGGTTCGCGCTCGTTTCTGATTGGCTGTCATGACGGCCGCCATTTTGTGGTACTTTTCCTAGGCGAGTACACTACGCAGGGACCGAGCCTTCTCTCTCCTCAACAGATTAACCCTTCGCTGGCCAGATAAGTCCGATTTTAGACGTTTCTGGGGTGAAACTTTAATCATTTACACTTTTTCTGGGTGATAGTGTCATTAGTGGGGTATATTGACGCTGTGAGCATGTCTACTTCACTGGAGCTAGGGGCTAGACCCAAGTCTAAGGAGGATGGGGGGTCTGCTACCCCCATGGCGTTTTGCTCCTCTTGTCACATTGGGCTGGCTAGCGATAATGTGGGGGATCTATGCCCTAATTGTACTGGTCAAGATAGCAACCCTGGGCTTCCCAGCCACGCTATTGAGCCATCTTGGGTGAGGGAGTTTAAAGCTGCCACTAGGGATCTCAGATCCACGCTTCAACTCTTTCCCTCTCAGATTCAGGGGGCTCTCCAGGTCTGGCAGACCCCCTCTACCATCAGGACCTCCCTGCCTAAGCCACAGGGAGCTCCTGATGTCACTGATTCTTCTGAAGAAGAACTCTTACAGGATTCTGATGCTGAGGAACGTACTGTTATTGAATCTAACAGGTCCATTGGGGACCCCTATGAGTGTGACCCCGAAGTTTCGGCTGAGGGTCTGATCAGAGCGGTTCTGAATACGCTCAACCTTCCTCTGACTCAGGAATCCACTTATGATCCTACTGATGTTTTTCAGAAAAAGCCATCTAAGCCAGTTGTTTGTTTTCCAACTAACCCTACTCTTGCCCGTCTGGTTTCTGAGGCATGGAAGAATCCTGATAGATCTTCCTCTGTCTCCAAAAAGTTTGCTAAACTTTACCCTTTTCCTGAGGCTGAGCTGGCAAAATGGGTTCATCCTCCCAAGGTGGATGCTCCTGTTTCTAGACTATCCAAATCTACCGCTTTGGCTGTCTCAGATGCCTCTGCCCTGCAGGATTGGACGGATAAAAAGCTAGAGCTTTCTCTTAAATCTATTTTTGCCTCCATTGGCACTGCCATGCGCCCAACCTTTGCTGTGGCATGGGTTAATAGAGCCATTGCGGCCTGGACTGAGCGACTGACTGAAGCAGTTCGCCAGGATGCGCCAGTATCAGAACAGTTGCAGCTACTTGCTAATATCACTGAAGCTCAGAACTATGTTGCTGACGCTGCTTTTGATGCTGTGCGCATGATGGCGAGGGCCTCCACTTCTTCTGTGGTGGCTAGACGCGCTCTTTGGCTGAAAATTTGGTCTGCTGATACAGCCTCTAAGAAAGCCTTGCTTTCCTTGCCCTTTCAGGGGAATTTGCTTTTTGGGTCTGAACTCAAAGAAATGATCAGTGAGGCTACTGGCGGTAAAAGTACTCTTCTACCCTCAGTCTTTAAGAAAAAGTTTCCAGCCAAACGCAATCGGTCCTTTAGGTCCTTTCAGACTGAGACACGCTCCTCGGCCCAAACGGGTCCTCCCACTACGCGCTCCTCCTCCAAGCCCAAACAGTCCTGGAAGCCCAAAGTTGCCCCCAAGGCCAAGACCTCCAAGACTGCTTCGGCATGACTCGCCGAACCCGGGTCCGCATCCGGCTGTAGGCGGTCGTCTCCGCATCTTTCGCCGGACTTGGGAGGAGTCAGTGGCGGACCCATGGGTTCTTCAGGTGGTGTCAGAGGGATACAGGATCCCTTTCTCTTCCCTTCCTCCTTTTCGGTTCCATTTTACTCGTCCTTCTCAGGAACCCACAAAAAGGCGTCTGTTCGACGACGCTACTCAGGATCTCTTGGACAAAGAGGTCCTGGAGGCGGTTCCTCAAGGGGACACAGGTTCAGGATTTTATTCCAACCTGTTTGTGGTAGCCAAAAAGGACGGAGGAGCTCGTCCCATTTTGGATCTCAAAGATCTCAATGCCTATGTGGTGACTTCCCACTTCCGCCAGGAGTCCCTGCGCTCTGTGATTGCAGCAATGTCTCCAGGGGAGTTTCTTGCCTCCCTGGACCTTCAGGATGCTTATCTTCACATCCCTATTCATCCAGAGAGCAGGCGGTATCTCAGGATTGCCTGCCACAGGGGACACTTTCAGTTTGCAGCGCTCCCCTTTGGGCTGACTTCAGCCCCTCAGGTCTTCCAGAGGGTGTTGGGCTCCTTGATAGCGGTGCTCCATCAGGATGGGATCAGAGTGACCCCCTACATGGACGATCTCCTACTGAAGGCCTCCTCAGCGGAGCTTCTCCATCAGCAATTACAGATGTGCATGCACACCCTGAACCGTCATGGCTGGATCCTGAATCTGGACAAGTCGGACTTGGTTCCATCTCAGAGGCTTCTGTTTCTGGGTCTCCTGTTCGATACTCGCCAATGCATGGTGTTTCTTCCAGAGGACGTGGCTCACCAGATAGCCGTCAGAGTGGCTGGGATTCTGGACATGGACGAAATTCCAGTACCGAAGTTGTCGTCCTTAGTGGGGAAGTTCATTTCCACGATCGAAGCAGTACCATTTGCCATGGCCCACTCCAGGGATCTTCAGAGATTTGTGATCCAGACGTGCAAGAATCATCCAGATCATCAACATCTGTCTGTTTCTCTTCCTCCTCATGTCGAGTCGAGTCTGCACTGGTGGTTAGATCTCTCTCATCTCCTGAAAGGGAGATCCTTTCTAGTTCCTCATTGGACCACAGTCACTACGGATGCCAGCCTTCGGGGCTGGGGTGCAGTCTGGGGTCGCTTCAGTGCTCAGGGGAAATGGGGTCTGGAGGAATCCATGCTCTCCATCAATGTTCTGGAACTTCGAGCTGTCCGGCTAGCCCTGAGGCACTGGGAGTCTCAATTGAACGGTCTCCTGGTGGGAGGTCAAGGATATTTTGTCTTGGGCAGAAGATCACGTGCCTGTCATCTCTGCAGTTCATATTCCAGGCGTGGACAACGTCATGGCAGACTTCCTCAGTCGTCACACCGTCGACAGCGGAGAATGGGCTCTTCACCCAGAGGTGTTTCACATGCTCACTCAACGGTGGGGGATGCCTGTGGTGGATCTGATGGCTACCAGACACAACAGGAAGGTTCCGGTGTTTTGCTCCCGGTTGAGGGACTCCCTTGCTCTAGCAGTGGATGCCTTGTCGATCCCTTGGGACTTCCCCCTGGCTTACATCTTCCCTCCTCTTCCTCTATTGGTCAGAGTTATCCAGAAGTTGAAGAGAGAACGTTGTCCTGTCATCCTGATCGCTCCAAACTGGCCTTGCCAGTCCTGGTATCCGGAGTTGATGGCCATGTCAGTGACGGATCCGATCCCGCTTCCTGCCCGTCCGGACCTACTTCTTCAGGGGTATCTGTGGAAGGAGGATGTTCACTCTCTCCATTTGATGGCATGGCGGTTGAATCCTCGATTCTAGCAAAGAAAGGATTTTCTCCTTCTGTGGTGTCGACTATGCTCAGTGCTCGTAAGCCTGTGTCTTCCAAGATCTATCATCGCATGTGGTCAACTTTTGTGACATGGTGTTCTGATAAGAAGTTATCCCTTGAATTCCATCTTCCCACTGTCCTGGCCTTCTTGCAGGACGGTGTGGATAAGGGGCTCAGTCTGAGTTCCCTCAAAGTTCAGACTTCTGCCTTGTCTGTGTTTTTCCAGGAAAGGATTGCTATCCTTCCTGATGTGAAAGTTTTCTTCCAAGGTGTGACTCATGTTCGACCTGCCTTCAAGAGTCCTGCTCCCCAGTGGGACCTCAATTTGGTGCTGGGAGTTCTCCAGCGACCACCGTTTGAATCCTTGGCTTCCATTCCATTACGTCTTGTGACTTGGAAGATGGCCTTCCTTTTGGCTGTTGTGTCAGTGCGCCGGGTAGCAGAGTTACAGGCCTTGTCTTGTAAACCTCCTTACCTGGTGTTCCACAAGGATAAGGCTGTGCTTCACACTACCAAGGAATTCTTACCCAAGGTTGTGTCCGAGTTTCACATCAATCAGGAGATTGTGGTTCCCTCTTTCTGCCCTAATCCTTCATCTGACAAGGAAAGAGATCTCCATCTGTTGGATGTGGTGTGTTGCCTCAAGTTTTATGTTCATCGCACCGAGTCTATCAGGAAGTCTGACGCTCTATTCGTCATTCCTGAGGGGCCTAGGGCAGGGAGACCGGCTTCCAAAGTTACCATTGCCTCTTGGATTAAGGCTACCATCCGTGAAGCCTATAAGTTGAGGAATAAGCATGTTCCCTTCCGGGTGACTGCCCATTCCACCAGATCTATTGGGGCCTCTTGGGCCTACAAGAATCAAGCTTCTGCTGATCAACTGTGCAGAGCGGCCACTTGGTCCTCTGTGCACACTTTTTCTAAGCACTATCGAGTTGATGTACTGGCTTCGGCTGATGCCAGTTTTGGAAGGAAGGTCCTGGAGGCAGTCTTGCCTGTGTAGGTCTTCCGCTCTGTGATCCTTAGTGCTTCCTTACTGTTGAGCCCGGTTGGCTCTGGTTCCGTGTGCTGTGTTAGTTCAGGGATTTTTCCCTTGGTTGGTGTCCGTTGACACTTACAGTTTGGGCTATGTTATTAACTGGTCATAGCAGTTCTAGTGACTTGGGCCTTGCGCCTGGTCCTTGCCTTACTTCCCGCCTCTGGATCAGCTCAATGTTTGTACATCCCAGAGTACCAGTGACCTGTATTGGACGACAGTGAAAATAGGATTTTAGTCTTACCTGTTAAATCCTTTTCACTTAGTCCATACAGGTCACTGGTCTCCCACCCTGTCAAGGGACCAGTCTTGGCTCTCCTGTGGCATCCAGTGGGAGACCGTTCGGGCATGCTCACAGGAGTCTTTCTTTTTGCTTACCTGAGGTCAGTTTTAGGGTCTCAAATCAATCTAAAGTGGCTCTGGCCAGAAGGTGGCTTAAGTAAGAGGGGAGGCTCCGCCCCTTGCAAATCATTTGCATAGTTGTTCCTGCCTATTAAAGGGGACTTACGCCTCCCAGAGTACCAGTGACCTGTATGGACTAAGTGAAAAGGATTTAACAGGTAAGACTAAAATCCTATTTTTCAAAGGCTATAACTCTAAAAGTACATTGATTAAAAAAACATATCAACTGATAGGCAGTTTTAAAATCTGATTTAAATGGAAGCAAGTTTGTTAGAGGTGAAAAATCCACTTTAAAGTGGAACTTTCAGTTCATACTTATTCGCCATGCATTCATTAAATGCATGGCCACTAGCTTTGAAATAGATGTCTTACCGTTAAAGTGTTAGTAATGTCCAAAAAAAAGTTTTTTTTGCATATAGAAGAGCTTTAAAAAGCTGAGCTATATGCAAAAAAATGTATCTCTCAAACCGCTATGGTTTAAGAGATACGGGCGTTTAAAGTTTGATTTCTCCTACTGACAGCTGTAAAGCTGTCAGCAGGAGATCCGTGTTGGTCGACACGGTGGCGCTTGAGAAGTGCAGGGATCTCGTTACTTACAAGAATCCCCTCATTGGAATGGTCTAATACGTGTGCTTGAGTAGCTCCCAGGACTTATGGAAAACACTCTTGATCTTGTAGCACATACACCAGGCAGGGTCAACGCATCAGAGTTTATTAAAATAAACATAAAGGCTTGTAACGCTAACTCGTTTCACGGTTTTACACACCTCTTATTCAAAGCAAATAAAAAGCCTATATTGCATACAGAATTGAGAGATGAGTCTACCAGAACACTTTGTAGACCGTTCACATGAAGATTCTCTTTCTGCACAATGTTGTTCTGGCTCTGCAGAAGAGCCGTCCGGTCCGAGGACCAGATTACAAGTTTGTCAGCTAGAGTGCTAACGCCAATAAAAGGGGCGGGAGGGGGGAACTTTGCAAGGATATTTCTCCCAAAGTATACAACGTATAAAAAGAAATCTTGGATCCTTTATTTATTTAAAGGGATAGTAATACTTGAAAATAATTTTATTTTATATTGCAGCCCTTAAAAAAAACATGAAAAATGATATAAGTCTTTTCTTCCAAACCTTTATGGTTTGGGAGATATTTACATGTAAAATATAGTAAAGTTCTCTTTTCCTGGCTGTTTCAGCCAAGTCTGACATCTAGTGGACAGATTTGGAATTCGGTCCACAGAGCAACCAGCAGCTCTTTAGCAGTGCCGAGATCACAATCTTTGAAAGGAACTACTTAATTGGAACTATCTACAAAGTGTGCCTGGCTTGAAAGCACACTTTGTAGACCATTCCAATTAAGAAATTCTTTTTAAAGATGGTGATCTGGAGAGGCACAGCCGGTCCCGGTACCGGATTCCAAATCTGAAGGGTGGAGCAATGACATCACTCCAGGGGAAACTTTACTTCTGAATATCTCCCAAACCATAAAGGTTTGGGAGATAAGACTTATATCATTTTTCATGTTTTTTTAAGAGCTACAATATAAAATTAACTTATTTTCAAGTATTACTATCCCTTTAAGAAGAGCGCTATTAAGCAGTGTTTATGGAAAATATTACTATCCCTTTAAGGTGACAGGTCCACTTTAAGTGCATGTAGCATGATAAATTTATTTTGCTTCGCAATGCGTTGGAGATGTTTGTAGCATCCAAGATGTTCAATCAGACAGTGACTGCATTCTGCTGAGATAGCATTTGTTCAGTTCAGAATTTATTGGATTTCTGTGATCCGGAGTCCCTGGGCGATGACCAGTGTATTCCAGTCTGTACCGAATTGATACGCTATGCATATAGTACAGATGGATAGCTTTGTGTGTTTCACTTCTTGACCTCTGAACACAAGCCGAGATGGAAAATGATAAAAAGGCAATTAAATAGCAATATACAATGCTCCATAGCAATAAAAAAGGATTTCCTTTCAATAGTCTCTTGGTCACCTTGACTTAAAAATATGAAAAAGAGAGAATTCCTTGTCATTTTCTCCCTTGTATTTATTTTAATTCATTTGCAGCGAGTTTGGCAATGAAATGCGTTGGAAATATCTCACGCACCAGTATCTTAAAGGACTTTTTTTTAATGCTTTTTAACCCATGTGCTACAAGTTTGATTTTGGAGCATTTCACACCAGTAACTTAAAGGACTTTTTAATTTATTGTAACCCAGGTGCTGCAGGTTTGGCAGTGAAACGCGTTGGAGTCATCTCAGGCACCAGTAACTTAAAGGACATTTTAATGGAAAATATATGTTATTTGACTGTTGTGTAAAACAACACTACTCCAACTCCTGGGATATTTTTTTATCTGAAACTTTTTTTTTTTTTTAACATTACTGTGCATTTTTTTTGTGTTCCTAGATGTTGCTTTTCTTAGTAATTACTGTGGAGAACATTAGTCTATGACTCAAGCTTCCCCATAGAGTGCATTATAAGAGATTTACAGATTGCCTTTTTTAACACTGTAGGCGCTTGTGATATAAATTAATACATTTCAACCATAGCCACATCAAATCAAAATATGACATTTCTAAACATACAACATTCCCAAAATTACATTCAAATCTACACATCTCTGATCTACATGATGTTATAGGATAAGATATTAACATAATCATATCAAAAATATATTTAAATCAATGGTACTTTGGGGATATCTTTTTGTATAGTAATGTGGGAGGTTATTATTCGGTGGTGTTATTTCTCCTTTAAATGAGTGAGAATTTGGGGAGTTTTTGCACTCTTACTTTCCACACATTGCCCCATGTCTTGTTGTGTTGCAGGGAAGTGGAGAATTCTTCCTACAGGAAATAAAATCAATGCAGATAGGGTGTTGATCGAATGACATATATGACTGTCTCTTGGCATCAGGAAGGATTAACCAATTTTTTTTTTTTGCCAACTTGGGGATATCATTGAAAATGGCTTCAATAGGGTTTATGTTTTAGCTTTCCTCTGGATCAACAAGGGTGATATGACAAAAGTCGAACCTCATCAACTATGTTAATATTTAACGTGTTTAATTTCTAATCTTATATATGTAGCTGACCCTACGCGTACCTCTTATCTACATACAAATACACAAGCTTCGCACATTAAAACGCATGTTTCTTTTGCTAATCGAGATGGTAATCACATGCGGTCAGTAAACACTGCCAGGGTCATTGACATCTCTACTTTAACCCTTTGAGTGCCAGAAGAGTGCCGAACGCATTGCGAAGCAATGCCTTGGACACCCCTTTGGCATTCAAAGGGTTAAAACATGTGTTGGGCCGTTTTCAGAGCATGATGATACCTAAAAGAAGGATGTTTAGGACGCTTCAACATCTCTAGTGTGCTTAAGATCTCTGGTTGATAGAAGGTTAATGTTCGTGATTAATTCCAGTTCATTTGATTATAAGCCATGTAGAGGTAGGACTGCCTAAACGGCTACTGGTGTATTTACACAGCCACTGACACCTTGTAAATCATCTACCTGCCTGTACGTGCGGAGTGGTGCATTGTTCCTCACCGTATCTTGACAGGTGCTGCTAGGTGGTTGTCTAACAAACTATTAATGCTTTTTTTCTATGTATATATATTTTTTTCTGTTTTGTTTCTGGTTTTTTCTTTAACCCTTTAAGGACTGGGAAAATCTGAGGTCATTTTTAACTTAAAGGGATAGTAATGTTTCATAATAAAAGCAGCTCTAATTAATTATCATATTATTTGGACTTTGGAGAGTGTTATTTCAGTTCTGTCAGAGTTGTAGTTCAAGAGTAATTCAGTGACAAAGTGTCCCGCTCCTGCACCTTTTACTGATGTAACACTGCTCAGCCAGATCAGAAGGGAAGTGCCCAGGTAGATTGCAGAGAGGGACAATCTTCAATTAAGAAAAGGGAAAAACCTGAAAAACTTGTCAAGGGGGGCAGGGCTTTCATTGTTCTCATAGGAAGAAGATTGTCCACTGCTGTTATCTGTCTGGTCTATGGACTGGATTCCACATCTGAGAAGAGATGGCTTACACTAGGAAAAAGGGGCGGGAGGGGAAACTTTGCTTGTGAATATCTCTCAAACCATAAAGGTTTGAGAGATAAAACATATATCGTTCTTCTTGTTTTTTTAATGCCTACAAAATAAAATAAAGATAAAACGAAGTATTACTATCCCTTTAAGGACTGGAGCAATTCTGACCTTTTTGACTATGTCTTTGTTCAACAGTGTTTTCCCTCTAAGTCTTTTATTCCATCCACATGAATTATATACTGTTTTTTAAGGACAAGTAGGGATTTCTTTGGATAACCCACCATTTATTTTATTAAAATTAAAAAAATGAAAAAAAAAAAAACACCATTTTTGTGTTTTCTCTTGGGATCTATTGGGCACAAAGGGTTAAATTTTTATGGACACTGCATGAAAGGTATGACCGATCAGTCATACCTACAAAACGCACAGTTTAAAGTGGCTACTGTCCCTCCTGGGTAAAAATCCCCAGGTCCCTTTTTCCCACCCTACTTTGTCACTTTTTTATCCCTGACATTTGGTGTTGTGCTCCACAACAATCACACTCCCAGTTTTGTTTAATGAGATTTTTTTTTTTAATAAAATATTTTTTTGTAAAAAAAAAAAAAAAGAAGAAGAAAAGTGTATCATTGCAGGTCAGAAATTGACCTGCATTTAGCCAGCCTCCAGCACCAGCAGTGAAGGGGTTAATACCCCCAGCTGCTGTATTTTCTTGTTCCACTAGGTGTCTCCTCTCTGCTTCTCTCTCCCTTACTTTGATAGCAAGGGAGACAGAGGCAGAGGAGAGACGTAGAGGCAGCATGCTTTGCATACTGCCTCTATCACTCAGAATGCCGGTATATGTGGTTGCTGCTACGGCGATCACATGAACCGGCACAAGCAAGAAGGACTGAGACTGAACACCCCGGTCTCTGAGTATTCAGTCTCAGCCTGGAATTAATGATAGCAGCGTGCATGGAGGCACACTGCTATCATTTAAGCCATGACGGTCCAGGACCATAATGGGTCCTTAAGTGTATAACAACCCATGACGGTCCAGGACCGTCATGGGTCCTTAAAAGGTTAAATTGCAGCAAATACACAGTGTGGATCTTGTCAGTTGATGGAGGTTTGGGGGGTTCGTAGGAAGGGCAGAAAAATGACCTGAAAGGAGGATGACTTAATTAAAGTTTGGATTACGTTTGGAACAAACCAACAGCACAATAGGGGACATAAAAATTCCTATTAATTTAAAGGGGGCTTCGCAATCTGTTGGAGACCTCTCTAACATTCAAGGGGTTAAAATCTGCATTTAAATGAATTCAAATTTTGGGAATATTTATTGGTTCCCTATGGTAAAGTTGGTTTGCCCCAGAATTACTCTTGATATAGATGCCTTATTGAGTTGGTTTTTTATGTAAGGTAAACAGTTTTCTTTAATTTTTAACTTTTCATAGTTGGAACTTTTTGACGACTTCTCTGTAGTCTGTGCGTAGAAATGTCAGACTCCCTAGCGCTCCCTGTTGGTTGAACTTTGATATACTATGCATGTGCTATTTTAATGTAAAGATTCAAGGAAATAGCATCTAAAGTTCAGTTTTACTCCCTTAGGGAGCAGTGATGATATACCAACGTCACACAGTTTGGTTCTTTGAAGACCAATGATGGTCTTGTCACATCATGGGTTAATGATCACAGTACCCTGAGGCTGCGAGGAGGCTGTAACTGGCTGCTCCAGTACCTGGGTAATAAATTGCCACCGCTCCCCAGTCGGTTGGCATGTGATTGCTGCTGCCGCAATCACATATACCAGTAGAGCCACATTAGTGTAATGAGAGCGAGGACTGGGGTGCATTGCTTAGGTAGGTTGGTGGTCACCAGTGTATCCATGCTGCAAGGAGGGTCGTGACTAAAGGTACTGGCTTCACAGCCACATGACAGGAGGAATACGCTGATGTACCATGTAGTGGTGAAGTTTGTTCTTCCCTAGGATGATAGGATTGGTTCTGCAAACCTTAAGAAACTAAAGTCACTAATAGTAGACTTGGCTGGCTCATGTAGAAACAGAAACTTGCGTGATACTTGCACCAGTAGTCAGATGAATGATAGACAGTACACTGCTGGCAGGAAGGACCAGTCTGAGGAGGGAAGCTTGCATTATAGCGGTAATAGTACTGTGCTGGCTGGAATCTTTCATGATAGTGGTAATAGTACTCTGCTGGCTGGAAGCTTGCATTATAGCGGTAATAGTACTCTGCTGGCTGGAAGCTTGCATGATAGCTGTAATAGTACTCTGCTGGCTGGAAGCTTGTATGATAGTTGTAATAGTACTCTGCTGGCTGGAAGCTTGCGTTATAGTGGTAATAGTACTCTGCTGGCTGGAAGCTTGCATGATAGTTGTAATAGTACTCTGCTGGTGGAAGCTTGCATGATAGCTGTAATAGAATGCTGTTGACTGGAAGAACCGCTCTAAGAGCTTGCTTGCATCTGAGCCAGAAAAGGAGAAGTTGAGGCAGAGTCAGGATGAAGTGGGATTGAGAAGATAGTAGGAGCAAGCAACTGAGCTGATAGGAATGAGACTGAAACAGGAATCGAGTGGAAGCCGAGGTCAGCACCAGAGAGGCAGTAGGAGTAAGCATCTGAGCCGTCGACGGAGCTACAGAGGCAGGGTCAGGTGGAAGCCGAGATCCATACCAGGAAGTCATTAGGAGCAAGCTACTGAGCCATTGAGGGCGCTACAGAGGCAGGGTCAGGTGGAAGCCGAGATCCATACTGGGAAGTCATTAGGAGCAAGCTACTGAGCCATTGAGGGTGCTATCTAGGTAGGGTCAGATGGAAACTAAGATCGATATCAGGGAGTCAGTAACAGGAACAATGCAGAAAAATAGTCAAAAGTCAGCCGAGTATACAGGAACAAGGTAAATTAAAGAAACACCAGCCAAGCTTGATTAACAGACAAATCTCCCAGGAAAAAGGACACTTTGAAATCCGTGCTCTGACCAATAGGATGGTGAGCTCGGTGGCGCCCAGGAAGAGGCACGGAATCCAGGAAGGATATGATGACAGAGGCAATGTGAGTAAACATTACTTTTGTCACTGTGATCATGAGGAAGAGAGACGCAGAGAACAGAGCTAAGAAAAAGAAAATTGACCAAAGAGGGGGAAACTTTTATTTAATGCGCTAGTGCTGGGGAGGCAGCCATCAATTCCCCCATTTATACAAGATAATATTTTGTTTGCTTTTGTTAATGCTGTTTGACATGGATCACTGTTGCCAACTTAGTTTGTCCCAGAATAGTTTTGTTTTCCATTTATGCATATAAATTTCCATGGCAGATATGAACCTATTGGCTCTACTGTTCAGCAAAAACCCACTTATACCAATATAGCCAAGGTTTTTGAAGCGACTCTTTCAAGCATCACATAGTTTATCTTGATTTAATTAAAGAAGATTGTACTTCATCCAAGTGTTCAGTGCAGTCGTACATCAAGAGGAACAGAAGCCTTTATGATGATCGAGCATAATAAGATGATAGATTGGAGAATTAGAAGTGCGCTGCTTTTTTCCGTGCAGCAGAACTGTTTTTCCCCATTCTTTGCAGGTAAATGTTTCTATATTAGGAAAATTGCTATTAATGTAATCCTTTTGGGTTAATTAAGGAAATGATTCCAAGCTTTTTCATTTCAGAATGAAGTGGTATAATTATATTGTTAAATTAAAATATTATAAACGAGCAGTACAGAAGAACATGCAGAATGGAAAATGAATAATTATTTTAAAACACAGAGAGACTGTTCTATAGCTCAGAAAATGCAAAACAAATCCAAAAGGACTTCAGCACTTTTTTTTACTGTTGATTTAAATGGGGATTTCAACCCCTTGAACCTAGAATCCAGGTGTCAGTGAGGATAAGGGGAATTGTATTGTCCCTGTCGTGCAGTTTGTTTGGTCCAGAATTGATCCACTTTTGTGTTTTCTGAAAATGGTTCTTAAATGAACAGTAAACCCAAGAACCAAATCCAAGTTAAAGAGTAATACTTCATTTTATCTTTATTTTATTTTGTAGGCATTAAAAAAACATGAAGAATGATATAAGTCTTATCTCTCAAATCTTTATGGTTTGAGAGATGTTCACAAGCAACGTTTCCCCTCCCGCCCCTTTTACCTAGTGTAAGCCATCTCTTCTCAGATGTGGAATCCAGTCCATAGACCAGACAGATAACAGCAGGGGACAATCTTCTTCCTATGAGAACAATGAAAGCCCTGCCCCCCATGACAAGTTTTTCAGGTTTTTCCCTTATCTTAATTGAAGATTGTCCCTCTCTGCAGTCTACCTGGGCACCTCCCTTCTGCTCTGGTTGAGCAGTGTTACATCAGTAAAAGGGGCGGGAGGGGAATACTTTGTCATTGAATTACTCTTGAACTACAACTCTGACAGAATTGAAATAACACTCTCCAAAGTCCAAATACTATGATGATTAATTAGAGCTGCCCTTGTTATGAAACATTGCTATCCCTTTAAAGGTCTGGCCATGTGTCCCTGAGTACTACTACAATCCCTGGTAGTTTAGGGGTTAACACTCCCTAAGCAGCACACCCACTCCAATGCAGATTCTTGCAGGGTAGGGTATAAGCTTTACAAAGTTAACCCTTACGAGATAAAAAGGGAAGAGCACTAGAATCTTAAATAATAATGAATATTTATTATAAACAAATATACATAAGCTGTAAAGAGGGTACCCTCATAAAAAATACATGTCACTTTTTCAAGGTATAGTCTTCTTCACTCCCTTACCGATCTGTGACCGGCTTGTATGAAGGGCTGAGAAAGACAAATGTCTGAACTTCTCAAACCCCGTAGCACTAGGGCGATTGTGAAAAGTCACTTTAGCATTCGCGTTAAAAGCCCCATTAGAACCCATAGAAATTTTAAATGATACCATATGGTATCTTGGTTTGCACCAGAATTACTTCCCTTTTCTTACTGTATACGGTCTACTGACATAAAGCATGTCTTCTTATTTGATTACTTTACATCTTGTGCCTTTGATGTTACATAGTAACATAGTAGATAAGGCTGAAAAAAAAAGACGTGACCATCAAGTCCAGCCCATGCCCAAAATACCCCTGTTCATCCAGAGGAAGGCAAAAAAGCCCTCTGGAGCCATTTCCAATCTAGCTCCAAGTGTCTGTGTGTGTGGGGGGGGGGGGGGATGTATTCCTTCCTAATTCCAATTGGTAGGCAAATAGTTCCCCGGCTCAATATCCTATCTGCTTTGAAGCCATCTGCCATAATTTTCAATAGTGTTCTGTGCTAGATATGCATCCATTGCTTTTTGAATGCAGCTGCATTATCTGCAAGCACAACATCCCAAGTGCCTTTCCTCTTGTCTTAACGGGTGACCTCTTGTTCTTAGCTCAGCTCTTTGCGTAAATAATTTGTTGGATAGTTCTTTGTATTGACCTTGAATGTATTTGTAAATAGTAATCATATCACCCCTTAGACGTCTCTTCTCTAATGTAAACAAACCCAGTTTGGCTAGTCTCTTTATAACTCAGATCCTCCAATCCCTTTACCAGTTTTGTTGCACTTCTCTGCACCTTTTCCAGTTCAGTAATGTCTTTTTTAAGTTGTACCCCATATTCTAGATGAGGCCTAACCAAGGATTTATACAGAGGTAGGATAATATTAGCATCCCTTGCTTCTACACCTCTTTTTATGCAGGCTAGTACCCTATCTGCTCTTGCAGCAGCTGAGTGACTCTGCACACTGCTGTGAAGTCTACCGTCTATCAGTACTCCTAAATCTTTCTCTAATGAGGATTCCCCAAGTTGTTTCCCATTTAGAGTATACGTAACATGTTTGTTTCTACATCCCAAATGCATAACCTTACATTTATCTACATGAAATGACATTTGCCACTTTACTGCCCATTCACTTAGTTTATCTAAATCCTTCTGCAGAGAAAAAACATCCATCTCTGTATGAATTTCCTTACATAGTTTAGTGTCATCAGCAAAGATTGAGATGCTACTTTCAATTCCCATTTCTAGATCATTAATAAACAAATTAAAAGGCATTGGTCACAGGACTGAACCCTGCGGCACCCCACTTATAACCTTAGACCAATTTTAAAAAGTTCCATTTACAACAACTCTCTGCCATCTATCATTTAACCAGTTCTCAATCCATGTACAGATAACACCTCCCAAATCAAAGCTTTTTAATTTATGCAGTAACCTGTTGTGAGGCACTGTATCAAAGGCTTTTGCAAAATCCGAGTATACTACATGAACAGCAATTCTCCTGTCCAAATTACTACTTACTCTTTCATAAAATGCAAGTAAATTAGTCTGACATGATCTATTCTTCATGAAACCATGCTGATTCCTACTAATGATATTGTTCGTCTTCACATAGTTCTGAATACTGTCAGTTAATAACTATTCTTGTATCTTACCCACTATGGAAGTCAAGCTCACAGGTCTATAATTTCCTGGTTTGGATCTTGCTCCCTTTTTAAACAGTGGAACTACATCCGCTTTCCTCCAATCACAGGGCACTATGCCTGGTGAAAGTTAATCAATAAATATTAAGTATAATGATTTTGCTATTACTGAACTAAGTTTTGCTATTACTGAACTAAGTTCCTTAAGTACCCTTGGGTGTATACCGTCCCATCCAGGTGCTTTATTCACTATAACCTTTTCCAGTCTCTTTTGGAACTTGTCCTCAGTAAGCCATGTAGATAATGGAGGAAATTCCGTGGTTCTGTCAGCTTGCCCATAGCCTGTCACTGCTGCCTCCTTTGTATATACTGAACCAAAGAATGTATTTAGGGTGTCAGCCATAGCTTTATCCTCACTAATCAATTCACCTGTCTCAGTCCTAAGAGGACCAATATCAACCTTAACTTTTTTGTTATTAACATACCTGTAGAGTTGTTTATGGTTTTTCTTGCTCTCATTTTCTATTTTAGCTAGCTTAATTGCTTGTTTGCAGATTTTATTACATTCCTTATATTATTTAAATGATGCATCTGACCCGTTTGACTTCAACACTTCAAAAGCCTGCTTTTTATTTCTCATTTCCCTGCTAACCACATTATTAAGCCACATTGGTTTCGCTTTACTCCTCTTGTGCTTATTCCCTAATGGTATATATTGACGTGTATATTTGCCTAAGAGCATTTTAAATACATTCCATGATTCTTGTGCATTTTTATCTTTGAAAATTATATCCCACTGGATATCCTTTAATACTTCTTTTAACTTTGTAAAATTAGCCTTTTTAAAATTGAATGTTTTGGTTACACCCTTGCTATTGGGTTTTTCATAACAAACTTCAAAGGATACAATATTGTGGTCACTGCTGCCTAAATGTTCCCTTACATGTACATTGTTTATCATGTCAGAATAGTTTGAGAGCACTAGGTCAAGCAAGGCCTCTTTTCTAGTTGGCTCCTCTACTAGTTGGGACATAAAATTTCATTTATCATACTTAGAAAAATATTTCCCTTTGTTGTGGCGGAAGTGATATTGCTCCAGTCAATTTCAGGATAGTTGAAATCTCCCATTATAATTACCTTTGCTGACCTAGAAGCCTTTTCCATTTGCAGTAAAAGTTGGGCTTCCTCCATCTCCCCAACATTAGGTGACTTGTAGCAAATCCCCACTAATATCTTTTTATTATGTGTGCCCCCAGTGTGTATTTCAACTCTTATAACGACAGTCAGTAGGGTGGATGGGTCCTTTAGATCTCCTAGCTGTTAACATCAGCCTACCCAAGTGTAAAGAAACCAGAAAAATGTATTTGTGCCCCAGCTATAGCTCAAAAATCCCCCAAAATATTATAGTAAGTGTCAACTGTCAAAGTGTGCAAAATGGGTAGGAATTAATCAAACGAGAACAAAAACGAAAACCTGTATTCTATCATTGCTGTATACTAGGATTGCTGTAGTTTATACCATGGTATTGGCTGATATAGGATAGTGGGAGAGACAGAGAAATAAAATATAACTTACTTAAAATAAAAAATCATTTAATAGCAAAAAATAAAAAAGTAATAAGTAAAATGATCGACTCATCAGCCAGTCAATAAATAAGCTGCTTATGATAGATGTCCTAAATATAGTATAGTAACTACTGCAGCGTCAATCATCTTGCCAGGAATCATGCATACGGTATACTAAGGGAATGCAAACCAAACCAAACTAAATAATGTTGACCAAACATTATGCATGCGTCATGCATCTATATAGAGTGATGAGGGCCACCAATGAAAAATCAATACTGTCTGTACACTCTCCCACTTATAAATAAACTTCCAGCATCTAGCTTCTGCCACTTCCAAAAATTCTTTATGGGACTACAGAATAGCAAGATATATTAATCCTTTAAAGGGATAGTAATACTTTATTATTACTATCCCCCATATTGTAGCTATTTACAAAAGAATTTAATAGCCCCCAGGTTCATCTCTCAAACCTTTATGGTATGAGAGATAACTGAAGGCAAAGTTCCCCCTCTCTCCCCTTCCCTGAAGTCAGCATTGTACTGACTGCAGGGTTATCCGGTCTGACTTTCATCATGCGGCTCTGCAGCAGAGCCGAGATCGCATTAGTGGCAAAGAATTATTTCACTGAAACGGTCTTACAAGTGCTTGCAAACCAAGCACATGTAGAAGACCGTTTCAGTGAAATAATTCTTTGTCACTAACGCGATCTCGGCTCTGCTGCAGAGCCGCATGATGAAAGTCAGACCAGGTATCCCTGCAGTCAGCACAACGCTGACTTCAGGGAAGGGGGAGGGGGGGTGAACTTTGCCTTCGGTTATCTATCATACAATAAAGGTTTGAGAGATGAACCTGGGGGCTATTACATTATTTTACAAATACCTACAATATGGGGGATAGTAATAAAAAAGTATTACTATCCCTTTAAGGACTCCGCAATGTGTTTGGCACCCCTCTGTTAAAGAGGGATAAAGTGGACCTCATACCTTAAAGGGACAGTAATGTCCCATAAAAAATTATGCTAGTTTTGTAGAGGTTTAAAAAATAAGTTTTTTGGCACAAATCCTGTCTCTCAGACCGCTATGGTTTGAGAGATATTCGCTTGTAAAATTTCTCTTTTCCTGATGTCATCCAATTCCGCCATCTCCGTCAAAGTGAAAAAGCCTTTTTAAAAGTGGGTGTGGTTTAATCTACTGTCATATTGTAAGGTATTTTCAGAAAAAAATATTCGTTTCAACGTCACTTTTTTGTCTGATTAACGTCATTTTTTCCCGAATAAATGAAAAAGGTCTGAACTTGAAGAAGACAAATTAAAGTGAGAAGCAATTTATCTTTTCAAAGACAAAAAAATGTCTTTGATTCTTTGAAAATTTTCGTATCAAAGACAATTTTTAAACGCAATGTTCATCAAGATCTTACCGTCATTTTTAATTCTTTAGATCCATTTTCAAACGTGACGGATGTTGTCCTTCTTTTACCACCAGCTCATGATCCATCAATTGTTTTAATTATAACGACTTTTTGAACATCTCACCATAAGTATCTCGAAAAAAAACATCTCTTGAAATTGAAAATGGCTAAAAAAAAAAATATACAGGTGATTTTGAATGCTATTTCCAAAATAGTTCTTGTTTCAATGCGACAGTTCCACCTTAGTAGCTGCGGTTATCTCCTTGATATGGAAGGAAAAGAAAAAAATGACTAAATAAACATGTTCACCTTGTTAATCTCTATTTAATTTCCGTACATGTTGCAATAAAAAAAAAGAAATCATTAGCACTTGTGTCATTCATATAAAAACAGCACATGGCATAATTAATACACCTCAATGAACTCCTGCCTGTGTGCTTGTACAGACGATCAATTCTAGAAGGTAATCAAGCATCTCTCTTGCCCTCTCCCCCTGATATTTATGGACCTAAAAATTTATGATCTATAAATCATAATTAACCCCTTTGGCGCTAGAAACATTGCCATGCATTGCAAAGTAATGCGATGGAGGCTAGGGTAACCACATGTCGTGGATTTTAAATGTACGTTCCTTGTCCCGGGCAGCCCTCTTCTGGGACAATGCAAAGTCCCAGAATGTCACAGTTGGCAGTGGGCAGTGCTATCTCTAATGTTTATATTCTTTATTAAGGGACTTTGTATTGTCAATGATGGGGGCTGCCTGGGCCATGGGACACACACATAAATTCCGGGACTTTTCCTGACAATCAGGGACTTGTGGTCACCCTAGTGGAGACGTGTCTAGCACCCATTTGGTTACAATAAGTTTAGATTTCATATGTATTTTCACCATTGTAATATTTTACACTCCATATTTGGGCCTGCAAACATTAAACCCTTAACACTTGAAGGACTAAGGACGTATGTATATGTCATGGAATTCAGGGGGCCCTGCTCGGGGGGACCTCTGATTCCATTAAAAAAAAAAAAATGCCCTGCACCTTGTCCTTAACGCCCAAGGACGTATATGTACGTCCCGAGCAGATGTCCCTTAAAGGGATAGTAATACTTCGTTTTAACTTTATTTTATTTTGTAGGCATTAAAAAAACATGAAGAATGATATAAGTCTTATCTCTCAAACCTTTATGGTTTATGAGATATTCACAAGCAAAGTTTCCCCTCCCGCCCCTTTTACCTAGTGTAAGCCATCTCTTCTCAAATGTGGAATGCAGTTCATAGACTAGACAGATAACAGAAGGGGACAATCTTCTTCCTATGAGAACAATGAAAGCCCTGCCCCCCTTGACAAGCTTTTCAGGTTTTTCCCTTATCTTAATTGAAGATTGTCCCTCTCTGCAGTCTACCTGGGCATCTCCCTTCTGATCTGGTTGAACAGGGAAGGGATACTTTGTTTGTGAATATCTCTTAAACCATAAAGGTTTCAGAGATAAGACTTATATCACTCTTCATGGTTTTTTAATGCCTACAAAATAAAATAAAGTTAAAACGAAGTATTACTACCCCTTTAAAGGGATAGTAATACTTCAAAATTACTACCCTTATATTGAAGCCCTTTAAAAACTGAATTAAATGCCAAGAGCGGAATCTCTCAGACCTTTATGGTTTGTGAGATAGCCACTTTTAAACTTCGCTCTCCCCTGATGTCAGCGTTCTTGCTGCAGCAGGGGAATCCGTTCATTGAATCAAGAGGAGGCTCTTCAGCACAGCCAGATCTCGTTATAGAAGAAACGATCCTTCACTAAAACGGTCTTCTACATGTGCTTGGTAACCAAGCACACGTAGAAGACTGTTTTAGTGAAGGATCTTGTCTTCCATAACGAGATCTCGGCTCTGCTGAAGAGCCTCCGCCGGTCCCGGGACCGGATTTCCCTGCTGCAGCAAGAACGATGATGTCAGGGGAGAGCGAAGTTTAAAAGTGGCTATCTCGCAAACCATAAAGGTCTGAGAGATGCAGCTGGTGGCATTTAATTCAGTTTTTAAAGGGCTTCAATATAAGGGATAGTAATTTTGAAGTATTACTATCCCTTTAAGGACAGAGGACGTACATGTACGTCCTCGGATACTGGGTCCCCTGCACGCTGTTCGGGGACTCCGGAATCTTTTCAAAGCAGGAAAAAAACGCACCACGGGTGTTAAGAGCCAGCCACATGTGGACTTGGCCGGTCACTAAGGGGTTAAGGAGTAGATGGTTGTGCAATTCATTGCTGCGTCCGGGAGGCACCATATTTTTTTTTACGTGAGAGAATTTGAGTCATAGACTTCAGCTCTCTCTAATAATAATAATATTAGAAAACTAAAGTTTAACCCTTTGAATGCCAGAGGGGTGCACAACGCATTGCTCTGGCGCTCAAATCCTAATGGAAAAAAATTAGCTGTAGTAACTTTCAAGTGAAATACCTTCCAAAAACAGAGGTACCCTTGTTGTATTCAGCAGGAAAATCTGTATAGCAAGCAGCAATCCTCCAGCTGTTTTGTGTCTCATTTCCCATCATCCCCAGCCAGCCGTTTGTCCATTCCTGCCCCCTATAACCTATATATTTGTTATAAAAATAGTTCACTGCTCCTTTAAAAGTCTTGATACCTTTATTGGCTAACTAAAAGATTTATAATGCAAGCTTTCAAGACCTTAGGTCTCTTCCTCAGGCATGTTAAACATGCCTGTGGAAGAGACCTAAGGTCTTGAAAGCTTGCATTCTAAATCTGCTTAGTTAGCCAATAAAGGTATCAAAAACTATATTTGACTCCTGTATTTCTACGGCTAACGCGGTACCAACTCTAACCTTTAAAGATCAGCATACATGCCCTGTTCCTCTGCACTGTGATGTATACACAACTCATTCATAAAATCCATCCCATTATCTTTAGAATCTGCCTGTAAGGAAAGGGATTCTGGTTAAAGCGCCAACAAGGGTCAAGATAGGTGACCAGTCGCCTCGTTATCTATAATCCTTGTTTATAGTTATTGACTTCCCTGCCCACCTGCACTTATTAGATTACATCCTGTTCAGCTCATGTCAATGCCAACCAATACGCATTCTCACTGTACCTATTACTTAGAGTGATTTGTAACTTGAGGGACACTTATATTTTTTCCATTCTGTACACATCTAGGTCAACAAGCACGTTCCTCCTTTTCTCAAGCATATAAATTGTGCTTTTAGTGACTTGGAAAATGCAGGTTCTGAACAACACAGCCAGTCCGTTACAGCATTATTCATCAGCATGCCAAGCGACCGTGCATCCCAGTAGCGCCTAGGAGGAAAATGAACATTAACATTGATTTAAATTGGACTGTTAATCCTTTAAATGAAAGGTCTACAATGCATTTCAGACCTCTGCAGTATTCAATGGGTTAAAAGCTGTTCTTCCCACCTACCACTCCCTGCCAGTCAGATACTAACATTCCACACTGCTCTCCCTCCCACCTGCCGCTTCCTGCCAGTCAGATACTAACATTCCACACTGCTCTCCCTCCCACCTGCCGCTCCCTGCCAGCCAGATACTAACATTCCACACTGCTCTCCATCCCACCTACCACTCCCTGCCAGCCAGACACTAACATTCCACACTACTCTCCATCCCACCTACCACTCCCTGTCAGCCAGATACTAACATTCCACACTGCTCTCCATCCCACCTACCACTCCTTGCCAGCCAGATACTAACATTCCTCACTGCTCTCCATCCCACCTACCGCTCCCTGCCAGCCAGATACTAACATTCCACACTGCTCTCCATCCCACCTACCGCTCCCTGCCAGCCAGATACTAACATTCCTCACTGCTCTCCCTCCCACCTACCGCTCCCTGCCAGCCAGATACTAACATTCCACACTGCTCTCCATCCCACCTACCACTCCCTGCCAGCCAGATACTAACATTCCACACTGCTCTCCATCCCACCTACCACTCCCTGCCAGCCAGATACTAACATTCCACACTGCTCTCCATCCCACCTCCCACTCCCTGCCAGCCAGATACTAACATTCCTCACTGCTCTCCCTCCCACCTACCGCTCCCTGCCAGCCAGATACTAACATTCCACACTGCTCTCCATCCCACCTACCACTCCCTGCCAGCCAGATACTAACATTCCACACTGCTCTCCATCCCACCTACCACTCCCTGCCAGCCAGATACTAACATTCCTCACTGCTCTCCCTCCCACCTACCGCTCCCTGCCAGCCAGATACTAACATTCCACACTACTCTCCATCCCACCTGCCACTCCCTGTCAGCCAGATACTAACATTCCACACTGCTCTCCATCCCACCTACCGCTCCCTGCCAGCCAGATACTAACATTCCACACTGCTCTCCATCCCACCTACCGCTCCCTGCCAGCCAGATACTAACATTCCTCACTGCTCTCCCTCCCACCTACCGCTCCCTGCCAGCCAGATACTAACATTCCACACTGCTCTCCATCCCACCTACCACTCCCTGCCAGCCAGATACTAACATTCCACACTGCTCTCCATCCCACCTACACTCCCTGCCAGCCAGATACTAACATTCCACACTGATCTCCATCCCACCTACCACTCCCTGCCAGCCAGATACTAACATTCCTCACTGCTCTCCCTCCCACCTACCGCTCCCTGCCAGCCAGATACTAACATTCCACACTGCTCTCCATCCCACCTACCACTCCCTGCCAGCCACATACTAACATTCCACACTGCTCTCCCTCCCACTTGCCACTCCCTGCCAGCCACATACTAACATTCCTCACTGCTCTCCCTCCCACTTGCCACTCCCTGCCAGCCACATACTAACATTCCTCACTGCTCTCCCTCCCACTTGCCACTCCCTGCCAGCCACATACTAACATTCCTCACTGCTCTCCCTCCCACCTGCCACCCACATACTAACATTCCTCACTGCTCTCCCTCCCACTTACCTCTCCCTGTCAGCCAGATACTAACATTCCACACTGCTCTCCCTCCCACCTGCCACTCCCTGCCAGCCACATACTAACATTCCACACTGCTCTCCCTCCCACCTACCGCTCCCTGCCAGCCAAATACTAACATTCCACACTGCTCTCCCTCCCACCTACCGCTCCCTGCCACCCACATACTAACATTCCACACTGCTCTCCCTCCCACCTGCCACTCCCTGCCAGCCAGATACTAACATTCCACACTGCTCTAGCATTCAATAGGTTGAGAGTTCCATTTAAAGCAACGTTAACATCAAAAATAGGGTGATAGAAGTAGAACTTTAAATATCACCTGTGTACAGGTAGTATATATAAAAATTAATTATTACTATGTTATATTTTTTAAATATAATCCTAAACTGGATTTGTAATGCATGTGTAGGAGTAGGACCCATCACCTTGAATGTTTTTTTGACATATACGTCCAGAGCTGTTTCAGCTCTGCTGAAGAGCCGCTGGCCGGTTCCGGGACCAGGATCTCATGCTGTTAGCTAGATTGCTGACGTCTGTGAAAGGGGAGGGAGGGGGGGACTTTAGATGCTTATATCTCTCAAACTACAGAAGATTGATAGACCAAACTAACCTCAATTAATTTATTTTTTTAATATCTACAATATCACACTTGGTTAAAAACAGCCATTACTGTCCCTTTAATCGATTGTGATTACTGCCCACTGCTCATGTACCCAGAAAGGCTGTTATGTTACCTTGGCCAATTCAAAGGTAATTCTGGGAAATCAATGGGTCCCGTGGAAGAATCAGGGATGTCTGCTCCCTCAGATTATATGTAAGATTGGATTTTAGGCCTCAAAAAGAAAAATAAACAATTTTATTGATTCTGCTTGAAGCACAAGGTAGTTAAATGCATATAACCCCGGTTTGTTTTTAGATGCTTGTGTTCCTTTAACCCTTTGAGTGCCAGTATCCATTGTGTTGCAAAGCGTTGAATATCTCTCTAGCACTCAAAAGGTTAAATTATTGGGGATTTGTGGAATTCAATAAAGTAATTCAGTAAGCGGAGATTCTCAGCTCTGTTCCTAGGACACAGTGTCAGGTCAGGGGTTAAAGGGATAGTAATACTTAATATGTTAAAAAAAGACTAAGATGTAGGGTTTAAAACAAGGTCAGACCTGAGTCCTCTCTGCACACTGGAAGACTGCAGCGCCGCCAGTGTTGGCCTGTGTACACTGGCTTTAAAACTAGTATCCATATATATGATGAATAGAAAGGTAATTACAAAAATGATCTTCTTAAAAAAAAAAAAAAAAAAAAACATAAAAATAATAAAAATAGAGAATATAACAGTATAGATCAAGAGTATTTTATAACCTTATATGTAAACAGTGGATGGGACTGCGAGTGGGGGTCTAGTGAACAGTGGGAGGGTTGTCCATGTGCAAAGATAAGGAGTGCCTTGACTTTGGGGCATCTGGTTTATAAATGCAAGTGTCCAAAGGGAAATGAAAATGAATGCATTGAAGACCACTCCAGAATTCAAGTAGCTAAAAAGTCTGATTTAAATAATTGGGTCATTTCATATTCACTTATGGTGCATCTGGTTTAACCATTATTGGTCCTCCTTAGCTTTATGCAGAAAACCCCGTAGTTCTTCATTATGTAATTTTATTTCTTGTCTACTTCAACACAGTCTATAACTGAGGTGATTTATTGTGAACTAGTATGAAGGTGTTTTCAATGTGAACAATTTATGTTGATCTCTCTGCTCATTAGATTCCATATTTGTAATGTTCTTCCAGCAGTCGGATCGACATACAGATGTAGCGGCTATTATTTTAACAAATGACAAACAAAGGCATGATAGAATTAATGTGATGCCTGAGGCTTGCTTTTTATTGACAACCATTTATTTTGGGTGCCTGCTAGCCTTTTACAATTCATCAAATGATACAATAATGCAGGAATATATCTGTAAAGCGTATACCCTTTATCATAAACGATACCTTTAGGAATAGTTGGCTTTTAATTTGTTTAACAGAAGGATTTTCCTAGGTTATAATCAATAATGCAGTAGTGAGATTAAAAAAAAAAAACACGTATATCAAAACAGCGCAATCTGGGAATAATGATAAACGGGTATACCGCCAGTGAAAACAAAACACTTTGACTTCTGACACAATGCAAACTAAAAATGACTGCTAGCTTTATGGATATCAGACGCATTTCGCGTTGCCTTGGGGATTGATCATTATTATGTGCAAAAGAGAGAGGCGTACAGTAATATGTGTGGGGATGGGGGTGCAAAAGAGATGGAAAGAATATGAGACAGAAAAGGTGTGTAAATGAGAATGAAAGGACACTGGGGTGGGGGTGTGTATAATTCTGTGACAGATACACACCACATTTTTAAAGCACCATTTTGATGGCAGCGACATTTTCATACTGAACTGCTGCACATTACTGCACTATATAAAATCAGACGCCTTGTTTCTTGCAGAGCGGAATTACTTAACATGTGACTTTGTCTCCATACAGATGTGTTGGTTGATGGAAAGCCATGTGACTGTGATGTCATCGCAGACTGTAAAGTAGGGGATCCCATTCATCTGGAAGTAAAGCTGACGAACTGCAGTAAGAAAACTGTGGGCCCCTTTGCCCTCACGGTAATCCCATACCAAGATTACCAGAACGGAGTCCATAACTACGAGCTTCAAGACATTGTCACCTTCGTGGGATCCAACACCTTCTACATTGGTTCTGTAAGTGTAGTTCTAACTATCCTTATAATTCACCCTTTGGGTGCCAGAGGAGTACCCAAAGCATTGCGAAGAAATCACGCTAGCATTCAAAGGGTTAAATATATAAGAACGTGAATTAGATTTATGTAGATATGTAGCGTGTCAACTGTCCTGGATTTAAAGTGAACCTTTCGCCAAGACAAGTTTAACTGGATAGTAATATTTAATTTTGAGTTTCCTTAATATTGTAGGCATTAAAATAATTACATCGATGTAAGTCTTATCCCTCAAACCTTTATGGTTTCAGAGATATAACTGGTTAAAGTTCCCTCCTCCAGGCTGTTTCAGAGAAGTCAGCGCTCTAGCTGACAGCAACAGATTCCGGTCATTTGACCGGACGACAGCTCTTCAGCAAAACCAAAACTGTGCTATTTAGAAATAAATACTTCACTGGAACAGTCTACAAAGTGTGCTTGCAAGCCATGCACACTTTGTAGTCCGTTCCAGTGGAGTATTTATTTCTCTGCCCTTGCTCTGATATACGGTCAATGTTCTGGGCATGTTGGGGAGCTCAGGGGGCTTTAGGCACTGTTGAGGTACATTTTTCAGTGAAACTACAATTCCGATGAGCCCTTGCTATGCTTGCTCGTTTCTGATTGGCTCCTGCCACTGCAGCCATTTTGTGCCTTCGCTGATCGAGTATCCTAGGCAGGGCTTAGACTCTCCTTCTCTCCTCAACAGTTTAACCCTTCGCCTACCAGTCTAATTTAGCGTTTCTGGGGTGATTTTATTTATAATACACACTATTTTGTGGGTGTTTCTGATACTTTGACTGTTTGACGCTGTGAGAATGTCTATGTCACGGTTTGTTAAGACTCTCAGACGTAAGGTTTAGGTAAAAACATAACTTTATTGAAAAGTTAAGGCAATCCCATAGGGTTTTCATACACATACAAACAATACATAGAAGCAAATGACCATATGAGTAGGTTCTACCGGCCTTGCCAATAATACCGGGCAAGGCAACCCAGGGGACTCAAACGAAGTAACAGTAGCAGGCTCTACCGGCCTTGCCAATACCGGGTAAGGCAACCGTGAGATGGTAACGTACCGGTTCTACCGGCCTCACCAATACCGGGCAAGGCAGCCTGAGGGAATACTATGAGTAGGCTTTACCTGCCCTGCCAATACCGGGTAAGGCAACCTAAGGAAGGCAACGTAAATAGGTTCTACCGGCCTTACCAATACCGGGCAGGGCAGCCCAAGAGAGGAGACCCTCCTTAGACCAGCTGACTGTCAGGTGACAATGACAGTAGGATGGATAAGAAGGAACTAGGTCAAGCCGTCTCACTCAAGCAGAAGTCTCATGCCAGAGAACTACAGGACAACTGCAATAGGGACTGGACAGCAACTCGGACCTCCTCGTACCTGACAACAGTCAGGGAGTAAACCAGCATCCGCACACTGGGACCAACTGACAGAAATGTGAACCGTAAGGCGTACTGGAGTAAACCAACAGAAGTAATGGTCACAAGGTTATATGGAGTAAACCAGCGTCCGCACGCTGGAACCAACAGTAGTATGAGCCACCAGGTTTAATGGAGTAAACCAGCGTCCGCACGCTGGAACCAACAGTAGTATAGGCCACTAGGTTCAACGGAGTAAACCAGCGTCCGCACGCTGGAACCAACAGTAGTATAGGCCACAAGGTTATATGGAGTAAACCAGCGTCCGCAGCTGGAAACAACAGTAGTAGGAGCCACCAGGTTGAATGGAGTAAACCGGTGTCCGCACGCTGGAACCAACAGTAGTATAAACCACCAGGTTAAGTGGAGTAAACCAGCGTCCGCACGCTGGAACCAACAGTAGTATAAGCCACCAGGTTATATGGAGTAAACCAGCGTCTGCACGCTGGAACCAACAGTATTATAAGCCACCAGGTATAATGGAGTAAACCAGTGTCCGCACGCTGGAACCAACAGTAGTATAAACCACCAGGTTAAGTGGAGTAAACCAGCGTCCGCACGCTGGAACCAACAGTAGTATAAGCCACCAGGTTATATGGAGTAAACCAGCGTCCGCACGCTGGAACCAACAGTATTATAAGCCACCAGGTATAATGGAGTAAACCAGCGTCCGCACGCTGGGACCAACAGTAGGATGCGCCACCAGGTTAAATGGAGTAAACCAGCGTCCGCACGCTGGAACCAACAGTATTATAAGCCACCAGGTTTAATGGAGTAAACCAGCATCCGCACGCTGGGACCAACAGTAGGATGCGCCACCAGGTTTAATGGAGTAAACCAGCGTCCGCACGCTGGGACCAACAGTAGGATGCGCCACCAGGGTTAATGGAGTAAACCAGCGTCCACACGCTGGGACTGACAGTAGTAATATCGCCGGAGCGAAATGAGAGCAATGTCGCCTCAGCGACTGCAGACAGGGAACCACTGAGACCAGGCAGAGGATCAACCGGAACGAGACCGCTGAAGCGACCGGAACAACAGCAACCACGGAGACAACCGGAACCGACTGGAACGACAAGCAGGCAGGTACACAGGAACAGGTAGACTCAGGAACTCTGGAACACTGGAACTCAGGCCCAATCAGCATGCCAGGCAGGAAAGAAAAGATGCTGTCAGAGACACCACGAAAGGGAAACTAAAGGGTGCCCAGGCTGAGTTTAAAAAGGCAATGTGAGGCGGGCTAACTGCAGACAGCCAATAGGAGCCCCCTACAGGTGATAGACACTGAACTGCAGCAATCACGGGCACCGTGATAGTCTATTGCGTTAGACCTTGGGGCTAGGCCTAAGACTAAGGATACTGGGTCGTCTGTGTACCCCATTGCTCATTGCTCCTCTTGTCACTCAGGGTTACCTAGAGAATACTCAGTTCATGTTTGCCGAGCATGCGCTGCTGCCCCTGAATCCCCTGCAGGGACCTCCAGCCATGCACTAGAGCCAGTTTGGATGCAAGAGTTTAAGGCTACTACCAGGGACCTCCAGTCCACCTTACAACTCCTTTCATCCACCTTGCAGGGGGTCTTCTACTAGTGGCAGGCCCCCACCCCATCAGATCTTCCCTGCCTAAACCGCCGGGTGTACCTGATGTGTCTGATTCCTCTCCAGAAGAATTATTGGTGGACTCTGATGATGAAGACTGCACTGCTGTCCCTTCCTCTCAGTTTTTTGGGGATCCCTTTGAGGCTAATCCTGTCCCCTCAGCTGAGGGCCTGATCAGGGCTGTGTTGAACACCCTGAACATTCCCTTGATGCAGGAGGTTTCTTCTGATCCCTACGATGTGTTCCAGGAGCCTGTTAGGCCCAATACTTGTTTTCCGCCTAACCCACCCTTGACCGCTTGGTATCTGAGGAGTGAAAGTTTCCAGACAGGAAACAGTCTGTCTCTAGGAACTTTGCTAAGCTTTATTCGTTCTCTGAAGCAGCCCTAGCTCACTGGGTTCATCCTGCCCCTGTCTCCAGGCTTTCTAAGTCCACTGCCGTGCCTGTGGCTGATGCATGTGCTCTGAAAGACTGTATTGACAAGAAGCTTGTGACTGTTTTTGCGACGGCTGGTTCTGCCCTTCTCCCTGCTTTTGCTGTGGCTGTTTGGACTGAACAGCTCACTTAAGCTGTCCGTCAGGGGGCTCCTACTGCTGACATGTTGTGGCTTCTTGCCAACATCTTTGAGGCTCAGCATAATGTTTCTGCTGACCTGTTTGACATTGTTCGTATGGTAGCCAGGGCATCAACTATGTCTGTGGTAGCCAGACATGCTCTTTGGCTTAAGATCTGGTCTGCTGACACTGCCTCCAAGAGAGCTCTCCTGTCCTTGCCCTTTCAGGGCACCTCACTGTTTGGGCCTGATCTCAAGGATCTGATTAGTGAAGCCACTGGAGGGAAGAGTACTCACCTGCCAGTGGTCCAGAGGAAGAAGGAGCCTGTCAAAAGGAATCAGCTTTTTTGTCCCTTTCAGGCTAACTCTCACCAGGTGACCCAGGCGGTGCCTCAGGCTCCGCATTCTTCATCCATGCCTAAGCAGCAATGGAGGCCTAAGTCCTCTGCTAAGCCTAAGGCTTCCAAACCTCCTTCTGCATGACTCGCCGAATCCAGGTCCCCACCCGCAGGTAGGTGGCCACTTATGCCAGTACCTTTCGGCTTGGGAGGCCTCTGTGGCAGACCCGTGGGTTTTGCAGGTGGTGGCTACGGGGTACAGGATCCCATTCACCTCCATTCCTCCTTCTTGGACCTTCTCTTCTCACTCTCTCTCACTCTCTCTCGCCGCCTTTTTGGGGGAGCCATCCAGGCCCTTCTGGACAAGGGGTCTTGGAACCTGTTCCCCCTCAGATGGATGCCGTCCCATTTTGGATTTGAAGGATCTCAACTTCTTTGTGGTCAGGTCCCAGTATCGCCAGGAGTCACTACACATGGTGTTCACTGCCATGTCCCCTGGGGAATTTCTGGCCTCGCTGGATCTTCAGGATGCTTATTTGTACATCACCATTCATCCACAGAGTTGGCAATATCTTCGCTTTGGCTGCGACTGAGGGCATTTCCAGTTTTCAGCCCTCCCCTTTGGCCTGACCATGGCTCCTCAAGTCTTCAACAGAGTCCTGGGAGCATTGATTTCCATCCTTCCTCGGGACAGCAGCAGTTTCCCCATACATGGACGACCTCTTTCTGAAGGCATCTTCTCCGGAACTCCTTCATCAGCAGGTGCAGGATTGCATTCATGCTCTGTCCCATCACGGGGGGAATCTTCAATCTGGACAAGTCGGACCTTGTTCTTTCACAGAGGATGGTGTTTCTGGGCCTCCTTTTCGACACCCAGAGAGGGATGGTGTTTCTCACGGATGAAGTGGCTCATCAGATAGCACTGAAGGTCCTGCCTCAGGATCCGGTTCCAGCCAAGAAGTTGTCATCCCTGGTGGGGAATTTCATTTCCACCATAGAAGAGGTTCCATTTGCCATGGCTCATACCAGGGAACTTCAGAGGTTTCTAATCCTGGTATGCAGGGGTCGACCGGATCTCCTGGAGAGGTCCCTATCTCTCCCTCTTCACGTGGAGCTGAGCCTCTCATGGTGGCTCAACCTGAACAATCTCCTA
The DNA here is from genome assembly GCA_037306005.1 of Rhinophrynus dorsalis. Classification (NCBI taxonomy): domain Eukaryota; kingdom Metazoa; phylum Chordata; class Amphibia; order Anura; family Rhinophrynidae; genus Rhinophrynus; species Rhinophrynus dorsalis. The sequence continues at coordinate 22,906,854 of CM074723.1, forward strand.
AAAGGCAGTACCTTCCTGGTGCCATTCTGGACAACAATGATGACAGATGCCAGCCTCTCCAGAAGGGGAGCGGTCATGGGGCACTTGAATGCTCAGGGCCGGTAGTCCCAGGAAGAATCTCTCCTTCCCATCAATGTCCTGGAGCTTTGGGGGTGATATTTCATGCCCTGCAACACTGGACACATCAGCTGGAGGATTGCCTGGTCAGGTTACAGTTGGACAACGCCACAGTGGTAGCCTACATCAACAAGCAAGGCGGCACAAGAAGTCTCGCAGCTTGGCTAGAGGTCAAGGCTATTTTGTCCTGGGCAGAGGAGCATGTCCCTGCCATTTCCACAGTTTATATTCCTGATGTAGACAACATTCTGGCAGATTTCCTTAGTCGACACACAGTGGACAGCGGAGAATGGGAACTGCATCAAAAGTGTTCGGCCTCATTGTCCAGTTGTGGGGTCTTCCGTGCATCGACCTGGTGGCAACAAGACACAGCAGGAAGGTTCCAACGTTCTTCTCTCACTGGGTGAATCCCCTGGCTCTAGAAGTGGATGCCTTGTCGATCCCATTTAATTTCCCTCTAGCATTCATCTTTCCTCCCATTCCCCTGTTGCACAGGGTGATATGGAAACTGCGACTGGAGCGCTGCCCAGTCATTCTGATTGCTGCTTACTGGCCTCGGCAGGCTTGGTTTCTGGAGCTTCTGGATCTCTCGGTGGTGGAACCTCTTCGGCTTCCCTCCCGTCCGGATCTTCTTCTACAGGGTTACCTGTGGAAGGAGGATGTTCATCCTCTGGCTTTGACGGCATGGAGATTGAATCCTCAATTTTGAAGAAGAAGGGATTTTCTTCTGGTGTGGTGACTACTATGCTTAGTGCCCGTAAGCCGGTTCCCTCTAAGGCCTACCATCAAGTTTGGTCTACCTTTCTATCTTGGTGTGTGATAGGGACCTGTCTCAGGATTTTGATCTTCCTACCATCCTTTCCTTCCTCCAGGATGGTGTGGATAAGGGTCTCAATATGAGTTCTCTTAAGGTTCAGACTTCTGCTCTCTCTGTTTTCTTTCAGAGGCGCCTTGCTATTCTCCCTGATGTCAAAGTTTTCTTCCAAGGCATTGCTCATACCTGTCCTGTGTTTAAGACTCCCTCTCCTCAGTGGGACCTTAACTTTGTTTTTGGCATCCTTCAGTGCCCTCCCTTTGAGTCATTGTCCACTATTCCTCTCTGTCTGCTGATGTGAAAGATGGCTTTCTCCTGGCTATTGTATCTGTTCACCATGTTGTGGAACTGCATGCCCTGTCTTGTAGGCTGCCCTTTTTGGTGTTTCACAAGGACAAGGCGGTGCGTCGCACTTCGCAGGAGTTTATCCCAAAGGTGGTGTCTGAGTTCCACATTAATCAGGAGATTGTGGTTCCTTCTTTCAGCCCTAACCCTACTTCTGACAAATAGAAGGTTCTTCACCTGTTGGATGTTGTGCCTTGTCTCAAGTTCTATGTGCATCGCACTGAGCCATTGAGGCAGTCTCACACTCTTTTTATTATTCCTGAGGGTTCCAGTGCAGAGAAGCCTGCTTCCAAGGTAACTATTGTTTCTTGGATCAAGTCCTCTATTTGTAAGGCTTACAAACTTGGGAAGAAGCCTGCTCCCTTTCGGGTCACGGCTCATTCTACGAGGCCTATTGGGGCATCTTGGGCCTACAAAAATCAGGCTTCTGCTGATCAGTTGCGCAAGTCGGCCACTTGGTCGTCTGTGCATACCTTTTCCAAACACTCTTGTCGATGTGCTGGCATCGGCTGATGCCAGTTTTGGGAGGAAGATCCTGGAGGCAACCTTCCTGTCTAGGATCTCCTCCTTCTCTTCAGTACTCTTTCACTTTTGAGCCCTGTTGGTTCTAGTTCAGTGTGCTGTGTAACAGTTCTGTTTTTACCCCTGTTCGGTGTCCGTGGACACACTGCGGTTATTGTTGAGCTATTCATGATCCGTTGGTTCATTGGTGCTCTGGTGAATTTGGGGGCCAGCGCCTTGTCCTTGCCTTTCTTCCCACCCTGGGGAACTGGAAATGGTTGGACATCCCAAAGTTGCCAGTAACCTGTATTGGACGACAAAGAAAAGAGGATTTTAGTCTTACCTGTTAAATCCTTTTCTCTTAGTCCATACAGGTTACTGGTCTCCCACCCTGTCAGCGGACCATGCTTGGCTCTCCTGTGGCAGAACATGGGGGTCCTTTCGGATTCATGCTCACAGGAGTCTTCCTTTACCTCCGTACTACCTAGTCAATAGTTAGTTTTCAAATCTTATTGGAAGGGGATTGGCTAGCTGCAAGCTAAGGAGAGGAGGTAGGCTCCACCCAGCAGTCACTTCTCAGAATTGTTCCTGCCTACTTAAAGGGGTTGATCGCCTACCCAAAGTTACCAGTAACCTGTATGGACTAAGAGAAAAGGATTTAACAGGTAAGGCTAAAATCCTCTTATATATTGTCCTAGTCAATAGTTTCTGTGAAATTAACCTTTTTGTTTTGATGACACAGTGTGGGAGTTAATGCTTATTCCCTGAACAGTATAGCAATTAGTTTTGTTCCATGCTGTTAGAAACGTTCGCCGTTTGTGTGCTGTATCATGATTCATTCCTAGCACAGCGTGTAGTAATATTGGTCACGCACATAAACTAATTAGCATAATGTTCCAGATTGTGCCACCATCAACAAAAACATTGCCAACAAATGCCTTGTCGGTAATACCTTTAAACCAGCGTAGCTCTGATTGATCCTTCTATAAAGTGGATCACGTAATGCTTTATTTTAATGTCCTCCATGTTGTAGTCCAGTAGAGATTCTCTAGTAAAGGATTCACGTCCCTCCCCTTTCGCCTGCGTCCCTCTGCTTCTTTCAGACGTCCAGGCAACGCACACGGAGGGACAATTTTCACTAAGGGGGGAAGGGTTTCCCTTATGCTTAGTGAATGAAGATTGTCCCTCTGTGCGCATTGTCCGCTTCCACGACCGGATTCCACATCTAAGGGGAGGTGGCTTGCTGGCAGTAAAAGGGGCAGGACCGGAATCCTATACCAGTGAATTTCTATTGAACTAGAACACAGAGAACATTAAAATGGAGCGTTCTACGATCCTCTTTATAGGAGGATCAATGGGAGCTGCGTTGATTTAAAGACATTACTATTCCTCTAACCCTTTGAGTGCCAGAGGGGCACGCAACGCATTGCAGAGCAATGCGTTGCGTACCCCTCTGGCACTCAAAGGGTTAAAATTGACTAAATGTATCTTAGGATGAGAGGTTTACCTACAACCAATGAAAAGACATTTATTTCAAGGGTATCTTTGTTTTTTTATATATATGTATTATAAAACTGTATCATTTTAATTAGTTCCCATTTCTTGCACCATGAACTGTTATGTTGATATTTTCTTTGTCTTTCAGGTTCAGCCAACAGAGAATTCGGTCTGCTTTGGCTCCCTGCTGTTCCTCTACACCGGCGATTTCTACCTGGACATCAAATTTCAAGATGACAATTCAGGCAGAGAGCTTCCTTTGTCTTGGTTTTGCCTCCCGAGTGTTCATATCCGTGCAATAGATACCATTAATGAGACACCGTTTTGAATATAGTCTGTGTTTTTTCCTTTCTGGAAGATGAATACTGTAACTAAAGGTCTTATGATCAGATGAAAACTAATTCTGGTGTAAACTAAAGGGGACATTTTCTCCAAATTCCCAATTACTTAAACATGGCATTCAAACGGTTAAATGCCCCATTTAAATCCGGAGGAATTTTAAGAATTGATATTTCCTTCATATGATGCAGGTGGTTTGCACTAGAATTGCTAGTTTTCTTTTTCTTTTTTTTTTCGCTCTCTCTCGAGCATCAGGACTTAACCGTTTGAGCCCCAGAGCACTCAAAGGGTTAAATATTCATATTTCCCGTACTTTATTACTCCAGATGAATGTTTTTATCCCGCAGTCCTGAAATCTCATTTCCCTAAATGTTCTGACGTCTTAATAATAAAACTGTATTGTTCGATCGTCTTCTCTAAGCTGGGGAAAAAAAATAAAAATAATTGATTTAGTGATGAAATATGTTTTTTGTGATCATTTTTGGTGAACATTTTATAAAACACAGGGGGCTATTTGTTTAGAGTAATTCTAGGTTAAAACCACAGAGCAAGAGTGATAAAACGTTTTGTCGCCAGGAACGTCTCCGGCTAATTTCTTCACATCAAAGAGGTTAAACTTTGTATTTAAATCAACAGCAATTTTTTTTTATTTGTTCTCAGTAATGCAGTTAAAATTATAGTAATGTTTCAAAATAATTACTCCAAACCTATATCAATATACTTTAACACACCAACTCCTGGATTCAAAATTCAAGAGACCTTTAGGTCAAGTGCATCATTGTTTCTTTCAAGTAATCACTTGTAACATTCTTAAAGACATTGACAATAGTTCAGCTTAGAAGATACAAATATATTTCATCTCTCCAGCCGACTGAAACATCCACTAGGTACCTCTTCTTAGGTATGAGTCTGTGGACTGGAACTAGGGTGACCACATTTCCATTTTGCCATTCCAGGACATGTGGTCACCCTAGTCCCGTGGCTGAGACTCCTGCTGTCGCTGACCATCTTACTGAGGCTGACATATTTCCTCAGCCGCGGGTCTCACTTGCAGCACCAGCATACCTGCTCCACCCCAGCTGTCTCACATGTACCAGTCCTGCCAGCCAATGAAATGTATTTACTATATGGTCTTTATTGGCTGGCTCAGCCAGCCAATGAGGACCATATAGCAAATACATTTCATTGGCTGGCTGGACTGGCGCGTGTTGCTCAATTCCGGGACTCTTTGTTGTCCCGGTGGGGGGTGACCCGGGACGCGGGACACAGACCCCCAATAAGGGGACAGTCCTGGGCATTCTGGGACATGTGGTCACCCTAACCGGAACGCCTCCGGTTCACCATTTTTACAGTCGTGGGTATCTTTATCTCTTATCTTCTCTGATGTGAAGAGAATAATCTACAAAACAACTACTATCGGAACATACAAGAGGTCTGGAGTCCAGGAGCAATATATAAAAAGATATTTATTATTAAAAATGTGTTCATATAAACATCCGTATTATCATTCTCTACGATGTATAGTTCCAGAGTAATTGAATTATAAAGTGTCCCCCTCCCACCCCTTTTACCTATGTAAAGCTGCACAGCAAGATCGTCCGGATGGATCACAGCAAGGGACAATCTTCTGTGAGCATAAGGAAAAACCTGCCCTCCTCTTTCAAGGGAACCGGGTTTTTCTTATGCTCACAGTAAGAAGATAGTACCTTGCTGCGAGCTGTCTGGTCCACATTTGAGGGAAGGAGGCTTACAGTATGTAAAAGGGGTGGGAGGCAGACACTTTATAATTCAATTACTCTGGAACTACACATCATAGAGAATGACAATAAAATTTTCTTTGCTGCTGAGGGTGGCAGCAAAGAAGGATTATAGCATAATATGAAGCCTCTGTGCTTGCTATAAAATTGGAACTGCATTTATTTTGAAACATTACTATCTCTTTAAGGTGACTGCATATCCCAGGGTGGGAGGGAGGAGAAGTTGGCGGAAAGTGGGAGGAACAGGGTGGGAAGGAGGAGAAGTGGACAGAACAGGGTGGGAAGCAGGAGAAGTGGGAGGAACAGGGTGGGAAGGAGTTGAAGTTGGCTGGAAGTGGTAGGAATAGATGGGAAGGAGGAGAAGTGGCCAGGAAATGGGAGGAACAGGGAGGGAAGGAGGAGAAGTTGGCTGGAAGTGGTAGAAACAGGTGTAAAGGAGGAAAAGTGGGTGGGAAGTGAGAGGAACAGGGTGGGAAGGAGGAGAAGTGGCTAGGAAGTGGGAGGAACAGGGTGGGAAGGAGGAGAAGTTGGCTGGAGGTGGTAGGAACAGGTGGGAAGGAGGAGAAGTGGTAGGAACAGGGTGGGAAGGAGGAGAAGGTGGAGAAGTTGGTTGGAAGTGGCAGGAACAGGTGGGAAGGAGGAGAAGTGGGAGGAAGGAGGAGAAGTTGGCTGGAAGTGGTATGAACAGGTAAGGAGGAGAAGATGGCTGGAAGTGGTAGGAACAGGTGGGAAGGAGGATAAGTTTGCTGGAAGTGATAGGAACAGGGGGGAAGGAGGAGAAGTTGGCTGGAAGTGGTAGGAACAGGTGGGAAGGAGGAGAAGTGGGTAGGAAGTGGGAGCAACAGGGTGGGAAGGAGGAGAAGTGGGTAGGACGTGGGAGCAACAGGGTGGGAAGGAGGAGAAGTTGGCTGGAAGTGGCAGTAACAGGTGAGAAGGAGGAGAAGTGGGAGGAACAGGGTGGGAAGGAGGAGAAGTTGGGTGGAAGTGGCAGGAACAGATGAGAAGGAGGAGAAGTGGGAGGAACAGGGTGGGAAAGAGGAGACGTTGGTTGGTACGAACAGGTAAGGAGGAGAAGTGGGCAGGAAGTGGGAGGAACAGGGTGGGAAGGAGGAGAAGTGGGCGGGAAGTAGATGGAACATGGTGGGACAGTGAAGAAGTGGGTGGGAAGTGGTAGGAACAGGGTGGGAAGGAGTAGAAGTGGGCGGGAAGTGGCAGGAACAGGGTGGGAACAAGGAGAAGCGGGAGGAACAGGGTGAGAAGGAGAAGTGATAGGAGCAGGGTGGGAAGGAGGAGAAGTGAGAGGAACAGGGTGGGAAGGAGGAGACATGGAAGGAACAGGATGAGAAGGAGAAGTTGTAGGAACAGGGTGGGAAGGAGGAGACATGGAAGGAACAGGGTGGAAAGAAGGAGAAGTTGTAGGAACAGGGTGGGAAGGAGATGAAGTGGTAGGAACATAGTGGGAAGGAGTAGAAGTGGGCAGAGTTTCACAGGAGAATCAGCCTCTGTCCCCAGAGACCTGGTAATTAACGCTAAGATCCCGAGCCTCCGGGGCAGATCCCAGGTATGCCTCTACTGGAAGGCTGTTCCATGATTCTATCAACCTTTTGTGTAAAGTAATACTTCCACACATTACTTTTGAGTTTTTCACCCTCTAACCTTATATAATGATTTTGTTTCCTCATGTCCCTCTATATCTGAGTAATACTTATGACAATCTCAGCAGGATTTCAACAGACAAGATGACACAGGAAGGGCGTTCTCAACTGAACCGCCACAAATTGCCAATGAGTGAATAAAGTAATCAATCTTTTATTAGGCCTATGGCTAAGACATTTTTTTTTCTTGAAATGTGTTTTCCCCTCTCCATTTGGTGTATGTCCTCCATACCAGTTATTGCTTTTATTGATAATAATAACAGTGGATTATTGTATTCAGGGCTCAAAATTTCCAGTCGCCACTAGCCAATGGCGAGTGAAAATTTAGCCGTGGCGAGTAGAAATTCATCCCTGGTGGGTATGTTATGGCTTGCAGTGGCGACTGACTTTTCAGGTCTGGCTAGTTGCAAAGGACTTCACATTTTAAGCCCTGTTGTATTAACTGACTGACAAGCTAGTTCTGGCAGTTCCGTTGAGCCCTCTATTCCGGTGTCATCTTGTAAGAATTTTGATGTCATAATGGGATGCAATAGTTGATGCAAAAGTCAAGCTGTGCATTACCGTTATTATATTGGGATTTTAGTTGCTTTTTTAGTAATTATCTTTAATTTAGGGGGAAAGCAGACAATCTATCTTGAATGAATGGGCATTTTAATCCTTTGAGTGCAATGCATTGGATATGTCTAAGATAGTAACATCCAGAGCTCAAAATATCCACTCGCCACTAGCCAATGGCGAGTGAAAATTTAGCCCTGGTGAGTATGTTATGTCTTGCAGTGGCGAGTAACTTTTCATGTCTGGCTAGTAGCAAAGGACTTAAAATTATAAGTCCTGGTAACATCAATATATATAATTTGCTAGGATGCGTCTCTCCCTGTGTATGTAACACGCACATGCGCAGTAAAGACTGCCCGAGCGAAGCAGTCATGCGCAGTAGAGACTGGCCGAACGTGTCGGCCTCTATTCGGAGCGGGGCACTCCAAGCGGCCCATCGCCTGTCTCCATTCCTGGCTCTGGCAGCAGCCAAGGCCACTGGGTGGCACATTGGCCGGTGTATATGGGCATTTATACTAGTAGTTTATAAGGCTGAAAAAAGACACGCATCCATCAAGTCCAGCCCATGACAAAAATCATATTCCATTATGATTATATTTCCTGACCTAGACACCTTTTCCATTTGCAGTAAAAGTTGGGCTTCCTCCAACTCCCCAATATTAGGTGGCTTATAGCAAATCCCTTTTAAAGGGATAGTAATGTTTCATAATAAAAGCAGCTCTAATTAATCATCATAGTATTTGGACTTTGGAGAGTGTTATTTCAATTCTGTCAGAGTTGTAGTTCAAGAGTAATTCAATGATAAAGTATCCCCCTCCCGCCCCTTTTACTGATGTAACACTGTTCAGCCAGATCAGAAGGGAGGTGCCCAGGTAGACTGCAGAGAGGGACAATCTTCAATTAAGATAAGGGAAAAACCTGAAAAAGTTGTCAAGGGGGGCAGGGATTTCATTGTTTTCATAGGAAGAAGATTGACCCCTGCTGTTATCTGTCTGGTCTATGGACTGCATTCCACATCTGAGAAGAGATGGCTTACACTAAGTAAAAGGGGCAGGAGGGGAATCTTTGCTTGTGAATATCTCTCAAACCATAAAGGTTTGAGAGATAAGACTTATATCGTTCTTCATTTTTTTTAATGCCTACAAAATAAAATAAAGATAAAACGAAGTATTATTATCCCTTTAACATCTTTTTATTATGTGGTCCCCCAATATGTATTTCAACCCACAGGGCATCTACATTTTCATTGTGCCCTTCATTTATATCTTCCCTGGCACTCAAAGGGTAAAAGCCTGCTGTCTCTTCTTGCTATAAAAAAAGACTAAACTGGTGTAGACAGGTGACAGATTACACACAGCAGGCCCCCCCGACAGAGAGAGGAACTTCATTGTATTTTTCCATTGAAAGTTGCAAAGCTCCAACTGCAAAATCCATCAGTTTCCTGAAAAAACTGTCAGCCCTGTGACTCTAAGAACTCGCGTATAACTATGTCTTTATTACTGGGATAGTCACAACTCACAGTATAACAGAGAAACCAACGCCAGAGAGTGAACATATGTACTTAAAGGGATAGTAATACTTACGATGTAAAGAAATGTGTTGTAGGGTTTATGTCCCCGAATAAAACAAGGGTACTCCCACTGCTGAGAGATATTTTATTAAAAAATTATAACAGCTCAAACTTGAATTTTTTAGGTGCAATATCACAGTGGCCTGAAAATTTACAGTGGTGCTGTTGCTACACCATCCTATGGAGATTTATGGTCTACAGATCAGAGCAGTCCATAGGATGGTATAGCAACAGTGCCACTGTACATTTTCAGGCCACTGTGGTATTGCACCTAAAAAATTCAAGCTTGAGCTGATATAATTTTTTAATAAAATATCTCTCAGAAGTTGGAGTACCCTTGTTTTACTCAACAACATATATTTTTTTTACATTTGAAGTAAAGTATTACTATCCCTTTAACATGTTTAATTCTTCAGTGTACTGCATCCATGGGCTTATAAGAAAATTGTACCACAAACATAATTGTTGTGTGTCTGTTGGTACACAGACAATAGCCTCCCATAGATGACATGTAACAGCGCCACCTGGCTGCAAAACATATTGAACTCAAGCTATCAGAAAAAATGTCAAGTTAATGTTTTAATATCTTTTGAAAAAATCCTGTCCATGCATCAGGAGTACTTGTTTTACTCTATAAGAAAACTCGACTATAAATAAATAAATAAATATATATATATATTTGTTTTTAATTAGGGTGTACGGCCCCTTTAAATGAGATGTAACAGTAATAAGAACCCATTAGTGTCCATACTATGGGCATAAAATCCTAATGACCCCTAAAAATGTTACTGTTGTGCCTTGTTTAACCCCTTAACCACAGGCTTTTTTTTCTGTGATCCAGTTCCATGCTTCCCGCACGGCGTGCAGCTTCGCTGGGAGCCCTGAAATCCATGACGGTCCTGTCAAGTCATGTGTCCTTATGGCTCGCCAACCCATGACATGCCAGGACTTTCATGGGTCCTTAACGACCGGGGAATCCGGACGCAGCTTAACGACCATGGAGCAATTTTTTTTTATTGCTCCGTTGCATTCCGGACTCTCCGAACGACGTGCAGCCGCGGGGGGAGCCCGGAAATTGATGACGGTCATAGTACGTCATCGGTCGTTAAGTCAAATCGACCCTTGACGTACTATGACCGTCAAGGGTCGTTAAGGTGTTAAAGCAGAACTACCACCCCTTACAAACATGGCCCTAAATAATTCCCCATCTGGCGACTAGCTGATCGGTAGCGCTAGGCACCAGAATTATTACCGCGTTAATGAGAATTATACACTTCTCCCGGACTGACAGGCAGGACAGAATGCAGACATATTTCCATAGTGACATCCTCGCGTCTACGCCGTCAGTCCCTTTTGGAACCAAACGGCTCCTGGCAACGCCTCCTTGAGTAAGCTGGGACTGACAGAGCAGGCGTGCAGACATCACTATGGAAAGATGTCTGCCTGTCAGTCCGGGAGAAGTGTATAATTCTCATTAATGCGGTAATAATTCTGGCAACTAGCGCTACTGAGCAGCTAGTCGCCAGATGGGGAATTATTTGGGGCCATTTTTGTAAGGGGTGACAGTTCTGCTTTAAGGGGTCAAAAGATAACGTCTTCAATCAGACCTGGATTTTTTGTTCTTGGAGGCCGACATGACAGTTGGCTTTTATTTTTTTTTAAACTCTGAAAAGCAGAGTGTAGGAGCCTGTTTAAACCTTTAAGGACCAGGGAGGTGCCCGAAACATTGTGCTGCATATCCCTCTGGCCTTTAAAGTGTTACGGTTATCATTAGCAGTGGGCCAGATTGGGAGTCCTATGGTCCTCTTAGCAACTGTCATGTCGTCCTCCATGGGAGTGACATCCAAACATGACTGAAGATGTTATCTCTAGAACAAAGGCACAAGGGCAACATTCATGGGGGCCATTAAGATTTTCTGGCCACTGTAAGGCAATTGGGGGGCTTTATTGTAATTTGGTGCTACTTCTCCTTAAAAATGGAACTTAACCCGTTAAGGACTAGTGACGGCTCTGGCACGTCATGACTTTTTTGGATCACAGCATGCCTACAAGGTGATCACTGGGAGAGCCTAAAACTGACTACCCCAAGATCATTTTCATATTATATATATATAAATAATAAATAGAAAAGAGCAGGTGGGCACTCCATAACTATATATAAAGAAGCCTAGGAACTTGCCCTGTGCTGCTTTATAAAAATTGTATACTGGATTGTAGATGAAAAATCTCATCAAACAGCAAGTGCCCTCCAGGGTCTAAATGTGAATATTTATTTCAACAGATCAAGAGAAACGTTGATCTGTTGAAATAAATATTGACATATAGACCCTAGAGTGCGCTTGCTGTTTGATGAGATTTTTCATCTACAATCCAATATATATATATCTCCTATATAATAATTCGCTAAAACGTGTGTAATGACAAAGTCATGCTCAGTAGAGACTGCTGCACGTGCTGCAATCAGGCTCAGTAGAGACTGTCCGCACCGCAGCGGATACAGAACTGGACGCTCCGGTCGTGTGAAAAAGAAAGTACACCCTCTTTGAATTCTATGCTTTTACATATCGGGACATAATAATAATCATCTGTTCCTTAGCAGGTCTAGTATTTGGGTAAATACAACCTCAGATGAACAACAACACACGACATATTACACTGTGTCATGATTTATTTAACAAACATAAAGTCAAAATGGAGAAGCCACGTGTAAAAAAACTAAGTACACCCTTACTGCTTCCATAGGAATTAAGATGCTAAGTAGCAGACAGGTGCTGCTAATCAAATGCCCTTGATTAATTGATCATCAGCAAGTGTGACCACCTCTATAAAAGCCGAGGTTTTAGCAGTTTCTGGTCTGGAGCATTCAGGTGTGTGTTACCACAATGCCAAGGAGGAAAGACATCAGCAATGATCTTAGAGAAGCAATTGTTGCCGCTCATCAATCTGGGAAGGGTTATAAGGGCATTTCCATACATTTTAAAGTCCATCATCATTCTAAAGTGAGAAAGATTATTCAGAAGTGGAAAACATTCAAGACAGTTGTCAATCTTCCCAGGAGTGGACGTCCCAGCAAATTCACCCCAAGGTCAGACCGACAATGCTCAGAGAAATTGCAAAAAACTCAAGAGTAACTTCTCAGACTCTACAGGCCTCAGTTAGCATGTTAAATGTTAAAGTTCATGATAGTACCAGTAGAAAAAGACTGAACAGATATGGTTTGTTTGGTAGGGTTGCCAGAAGAAAGTCTCTTCTCTCTAAAAAGAACATGGCAGCAAAGCTTAGGTTTGCAAAATTGCATGTGAACAAACCACAACACTTCTGGAACAATGTCCTTTGAACAGATGAGACCAAAGTGGAGATGTTTGGTCATAATGCACAGCACCACGTTTGGAAAAAACCAAACACAGCATATCAGCACAAACATGTCATACCAACTGTCAAGCACGGTGATAGGAGGGGTGATGATTTGGTCTTGTTTTTCAGCCACAGGGCCTGAGAACCAACCATGAACCAAAGTCAAATGTGAGGCCATCTATCTGACAGCTAAAGCTTGGCTGAAATTGGGTCATGCAACAGGACAATGATTCCAAATTTGATGGTACACAGTGGCAACAAAAGTCACAGGACTGACATTGTTGGAGGATTGCTGAGGAGGCCTTCATCCTGAAGTTGATAGACAATGGCTGGTATATGTATTACTGTTTTTCTTTGCATTTAAACACTGCTGTAGTCTGTAACTGAACAGGGACATATGTTTGATGCGAAATGGAGGACACATCCCATTATAATCATGACAGAGGCTCCTCCTCTAGGGCCAATGTAATTCAGACTGATAGTCATACCTGGGAACTTTTCCATGTAGACTCCTCGGAGAGGGGAGTCCTGTGGTGCAGCTGGGGAAGACAATTTGTGTCAAAAGGGGCTGGGGCTTTATTGTGAGAGCGGGTTGAGACTTAAAAAAACATAAAAATCTTGGAGGAATAGGCTGAGGCAGGAGGTGAAGAAGACAGGGAGTGGGAGGAACGCAATGGGAGGGAGCGGATGTGGGCAGAGTTTTAGTAAAACCTCCCCACAGCCAGAGAATCAGCCAAAACCGGAGAGTTCCCAGCTATGGATATAGTCTATTGCTTATAGTTTGGAGGTGAAAACTAAACACAGATCTAATATGGTGCCGCTCAAATACAGGCAACAGCAGATACTATGTAAAATTCTACAAATAGCTATAACTGAATTGGTAGTTTGATGTGTGGCTGTTGATTTTGAGGAACATTTTTATTCCAAACATTAAAAATGAGAAGAGTTTAGGGGTAGTTTATGTCTGGACCTCCAGTTGCTGGAGAATACAATTCCTGTTGTCTGGCTGGAACAGTGGGAGTTGCAGCCTCCATAACCTGAAGGTCCAAAGTGTGACCACTCCTGCTCTAAAGGGAGATTTTACAAGCATATTGAACCCCTCAATGTCCAGGGGTGGCATGCTCTGGAGGACCAGGGTTTTTTTTACACTGAACTGAACTGTGATCACAGTGTGGTGTGTATCCCCGCTCCGATCACAAACTTTCATGATGTGCCAGGACCGCCGCTGGTCCTTATTGCCCAGACAGCCGTGATGGTCCTGGCACATCATCGGCCATTAAGGGGTTAAAAATATGTATGTCCCAGTGTGTCCTGAAACAGTAGTGTATCATTGTACAGGGTACAACTGCCTTCTGCAGATAGCCATGGAGTCAGCATATTGTATTTTGAAAGATGTTGGATCCATGTCGCTCCACCCCTTGCATCACTGATGCAGTGCGAGTGAACATGAAAAATGACCTTATACTTTATCTAAAATCCTCTCACTAAGGCTCTGCTAAGCAGGGGACAATGTGAAAGCAGGAGTTGAGGAGGAGGTTTGATTAAAAACAAACTGAGGCATGTTCGCTACTCACTTGCACTGAGGAGATACATTTACATTTCCTGGGCATGCCCTTAGTGATCATGCATCCCCACATCAATATATTGTACAAAATCTACAGCAGTGTTTTAACTAGTGCAGCCTTGATTTACTGTTACATATTCCACATATAAATCAATAGAGACAGAACCACATGTACACTGTCTGACACTTCAGCCTTGTTCAACTGCCCACTGGTCATCACAGAACCACATGTACACTGTCTGACACCTCAGCCTTGTTCAGCTGCCCACTGGTCATCACAGAACCACAGGTAGACTGTCTGACACTTCAGCCTTGTTCAGCTGCCCACTGGTCATCACAGAACCACACGTAGACTGTCTGACACCTCAGCCTTGTTCAGCTGCCCACTGGTCATCACAGAACCACACGTAGACTGTCTGACACCTCAGCCTTGTTCAGTTGCCCACTGGTCATCACCGAACCACATGTACACTGTCTCACACCTCAGCCTTGTTCAGCTGCCCACTGGTCATCACAGAACCACATGTACACTGTCTCACACCTCAGCCTTGTTCAACTGCACTGGTCATCACAAAACCACACGTACACTGTCTCACACCTCAGCCTTGTTCTACAGTCCACAGGTCAGCACAGAACCACACGTAGACTGTCTGACACTTCAGCCTTGTTCAGCTGCCACTGGTCATCACAGAACCACATGTACACTGTCTGACACTTTAGCTTTTTTCTGTTGTTCACTGGTCATCACAGAACTACTTGTACACTGTCTGAAACTTTAGCTTTGTTCTATTGTCCACTGGTAGTTACAGAACCACTTCTACACTGTCTTCTGCCTCAGCCTTGTTTCATTATTGCCCACTGGTAGTCACAACCCCCCCCCCCACACACACACACACACTGTGTGACACCTCACCTGTGTTCCTGGTCAACCTTCCACACATCCACTAGTTGTCTTTGAATCATGCATGCACTGTCTGACACCCCAGCGTTGTTCTACTGTTCAATATTCCATACATCCTCTGGTTGTCATCAGATCATGCATGCACTGTCTGACACCCCAGCATTGTTCTACTGTTAAATATTCCACACATCCTCTGGTTGTCATAGGATCATACATACACTGTCTGACACCACAGCCTTATCCTACTGTTCAATCTTCCCCAAATCTACTGCTAGTCACAAACCCACATATACACTGTCTAATAACCCAGCGTTGTTACACTTTTATATCTTCCACAAATCCACTGGTTGCAGTAGAATCATACATGCACTGTGTGACACCCCAGCCTTAACCCACTTTTCAGTCTTCCTCAAATCTACTGCTAGTCTCAAACTCACATAAATGCTGTCTGATAACCCAGCATTGTTCCACTTTTCTAAATTCCACACATCCACTGGCTGTCACAGAATAACACAAACATTGTCTGACACTTTAACCTTGTTCCACTGTTCAGTCTTCCCCATGTCCACTAATATTCACAGAGCCACACATAACATACATTGTCTGACACTGCATCCTCGTTACTTGCCTTTGCTCCGTGGAACCCCTTGCACTTCATGGAACCCAGTTCAAGAATCGCTTCTCTTGCCATACTATGCAAGACTTGCAGCCAAAAGAAAAATAAAAGTATTTTCATGAGAGTTTCCCTTTAAACTCCCCCATACACAGCATGACTTGTCCTGTAATGACCTCATTAGCGATGCACTTTGTAATAAATACAATAGTTATGTATCTGACAGCTCTCCACAGGGTAGCTGTGCTCTGATAGATCAATATATTAATAATCCATGTGCAGGAATAAAATGCTACAGAAGTCCAAAGGTTGCGAGAATGGATGGGATGGAAAACGTTATCATTAAAATGTCACTCTCTCTCGTTTTTTAATTCCCAATGCTTGTTTTTACTTTGCAATAATCTATGTGTACCGTAGAGTAATAAAACAATATATCCTGTTCTGCTGTCAGTCACTGACCCATATATTCTATATTTGGAAAGTAAATGTGACATTTTTTTATGTCAACTTCACTAACAGCTAAAAAGCATTGTTGCTTAACCCTTTATAAGTTACTATAAGTTATAGTAATGTTTCATAATAAAAGCAGCTCTAATTAATCATCATAGTATTTGGGCCATGGAGAGTGTTATTTCAATTCTGTCAGAGTTGTAGTGCAAGAGTAATTGAATGATAAAGTATCCCCCTCACACCCCTTTTACTGATGTAACACTGCTCACCTCAGATCAGCAAGACTGTCTGGATGGATCACAGAGAAGCACAATCTTCAGTGATCATAAGGAAAACCTGAAAAACCTGTCAAGGGGGCAGGGTTTTCCTTATGGTCACAGTAAGAAGATTGTCCCTTGCTGTTATCTGTCCAGTCAAGAGACCAGATTCCACATCTGAGGTGAGCAGTGTTACACTAGGTAAAAGGGGCAGGAGGGGGATACTTTATCACTCAATTACTCTTGAACTACAACTCTGACAGTATTGACATAACACTCTCCACATCCCAAATACTATGAAGATTAATTGGAGCTGCTGTTTTTGTGACACATTATATCACAGTCTCCCTTAGAGGCTAAGTTTTCTTGTTCATCCTACCTCTGTATGGCCACCAGCCGGCATGGCTTCCAGTCAGTTTCTCAGGTAACAGGCACTAGCACGGACGCCTGTTTATGGGCCCATTCTGGGTGGCATAATTAGGTCTCGCCTCCTTCTGCTCCTTTTTAAACCTCCTTGGGCCTGGGAGTCATTGCCCTTAAGTGGTGTTCCTACTTGTTACTCTTTGCTCTCTGTTGTGACCCTTGTTTGCCTGAGAATCTCGCTCTGTGTAGGACCCCTGCTTGTCTGACTACCCACATCGGTTCTGACCTGTGGCTCTGTATGACCCCGGCTTGCCTGACCAGTGGCCCTGGCTTTTACCCGCTCAGTGTAGCCTCCAGTTGCTTTCCATGTGGGCCTGGTTACTGTCGCTCCTTGTAGTCCTTGGCATGCCTGACCAGGGGCCCTGGCTACTTGTAACGGTTTGTTCAACACTCAGACACAGAGGGTTAGGATAAAACACAGTTTTATTAAAACAAACACAATGAGAATTACCCTTGTCGGGCTATAGCGTAATTTAGCAGAATAGACAGGTGCAATACAGGACTTAGACTTATGCCTACACAGGCCCAGTATAATAGTAATTGAGAGAGTTCATATAATGTCACAGGTCAGGCATGACAGGGTGAATGCCCAGCACAGCATGGGTAAAAGTCCCAATAGATATAATCAGTCTCTGATGTGGTGAGTTCTCAGTAATGCCCAGTATGAAGGAATAACAGCGATAAGGAGACTGTAGTGCTAGAATGGAGACAGAGCACTATAAATCTGCCGGAACAGAGCTGAGACTTATACCCCCTGCCGTAGCAGTAAACGGAGGCCACACAATACTCTGCAAGAGCTGTACGGAATAGAGCCGAGGGCACCCTGCCGGTGCAGTAACGGAGGCAACAGTACTCTGCACAAGCTGAACGGAATAGAGCCAAGGGCACCCTGCCAGTGCAGTAATGGAGGCAACAGTATTCTGCAAGAGCTGAACAGAAATGCAGCCAATGGCACACTGCCACAACAGTAACGGAGGCCACAGTAAGCTCTGCAAGAGTTAACGGAAGGCTCAGCAATCGGTACATTTCCTTAGCAGTAACGGAGGCAACAGTAGCTCTGCAAGAGTTAACGGAAGGCTCAGCAATAGGTATACTGCCGTAGCAGTAACGGAGGCAACAGTAGCTCTGCAAGAGTTAACGGGATGCTCAGCAATAGGTACACTGTCGGAGCAGTACCGGAGGCAACAGTAGCTCTGCAAGAGTTAACGGAGGCAGCACGGACACACTGTCTGGTAGGCCCAGACAAGCGGAAGTCAGAAAGTCGCCCAAGCGACACAACGAAGCAGGAACTGGAGAGCCGGGCCGGATCACGGAGCAGGAACGTCAGACAAGCCGGTTAGGTCACGGAGCAGGAAGTCAGCCAGGCTGGGTTGAATCACGGAGCAGGAACGTCAGACAAGCCGGGTCGGGTCACGGAGAAGGAAGTCAGCCAGGCTGGGTCAGATCACGGAGCAGGAACGTCAGACAAGCCAGGTCAGGTCACGGAGCAGCAATGTCAGCCAGGCCGGGTCGGATCACGGAGCAGGAACCAGAAGCAGAGTAGTCAGACGGGCCAAGTCGGTACACAGGAACACAGCAACTCAAGTCAGCACTGGTACAGGAACACCACGAAAGGGCACCAGACAGGTGCCAGAGCCCGGTATAAAAAGGCCATACTGGGCGGGCCAAACATAGCTCAGCCAATAAGAGCGCAACACACAGAGACTGACAGAAAGCACGGGCACCGTGATACTACTACCTGCTCAGTGTAGCCTCCAGTTGCCTTCCCTGAGGGGCTGGTTACTTTTTCTCCTTGTAGTCCTTGCTTTGCCTGACCAGTGGCCCTGGCTCCTACTCGCTCAGCATAGTCTCCGGTTGCCGGATCAATGTATGTGTGGTTCTATGGCTACTGAGGGAAAGGATGCAGGATGTTTGTATATGTGTGTGTGTGTGTGTGTATGTATGTGTACATGTGTGTATATGTATATATGCATATATGTGTGTATATATAAATGTGTTTATGTATGTGTATGTGCGTGTATGTGAATATGTATATAAATATGTATATATATATGTGTATGTGTGTATGTATATATCTACCTATATGGGCATAAGTTGTATATAGGCCTGCTGCCCATACTGGATTGTTGTAGCATTCTTAATATGTACAATCTTTTTTTAACTCTCTCCCCTCCCATACCATCTTCTGTATTTTCCTTCTTTCTCCCCCCCCCCCACACTCTGCCTTGTACAGGGTATTTATGACCCTCTGTAAGAAGAGTGTGGATTTTCTCTTGGTCCCTGTCCTATCAGCAGTCCCGCTGTGTTAACCCCAGCAAACAACACAGCTTTGAATTCAATGTATTAACTGTATTAACTGTGAATTCTGTGTCCTTGTGCTCAGAAATGCTTTAGACTTGAGAAAGGGAGTTTATCCCAAAAGCTTGTTAGTCCATTAAAACAGGTATTACAAGATATTAATTTTGTTTGTTATTTTACATCAACATCACTCAACATCACTGGACTAATATGGCTACAATCTTAACTATATATATATATATTTTTTTTTTTTAATGATTTTTTTTCTACAATAAAACTTTAATGATCTATTAATAGAAGAACATCTTTTTGTAGACAATTACTATAATTTATATTCAGTGGAAGTTAGAGATATCTGCACATTGTGAACCAATGCATTTGAGAGTTTTCTAGCATACATTGGTTTAAATTCGAATTTTTTCACTGCAAAGGTCAAATCAAATAAATAATAGGAATTCTTTTGGTTGGGTGATCATTTTGGTTCATTATAATGAAGACACTGACCTATATGTATTTGGACCTTGTATATAAATAAATAGGAATACATACATTGAAACCCACCAATTAATTTTAATCTAACCATTTGAGTGCCAAAGAGCTATCCAAACCATCACAAGGTGATGCATTGGATATCTCTCTGGCACTCAGAGGGTTAATACGGCAAACATCCACTTATCCAAATATAGCATATCATTTTCAGTCTCTTAATGCTTTGTAACATGTTGTGTGTAAACCACAGTCTAATACAATGAATTATTCATTGAAATATAAATTACTGTAGTTTCAATATCCTAGTAGAAGTATTTTTAGTCTTATTAAATTATTGGTATCCAAGCAAATACAATGTATTTCAATTAAAATATTACTATAGAGCTTGTCCTAATGAGTAAAAAGATGGAAAGATGACTGTTGGGAGATGCTTGATTTAAAAGTTATTATAGAGCAAATGTACATTTTGTTTTCAGTTCAGTTTTGTGCGGCCTTTTCATTTAGGGTGGCGCTGTTACTAATGCTGTCTATGGAGTGTTTGTGTAACACTTATTGTTTATGGAATGTGTACGTCACAGGTACAATGTCTTCTTAGCTGACAAAAGCAACAGCGCCCCCATGACATGGAACGGCCACAAATAATGTAAAAGCCAAAGTGAATTGTTTTCACTGCTGTAAAGTCTGAATGAAGCATTTCCTAGCAGTGAGAGTGTGCCAGTGTTTTACTCAGCAGGAAAGATGTATCCAGTCTGCAGGATATTTGAATTTCATAATACGTTTTTACTACTTCTTTAATTTGACACAATTTTGATACCTTTCCATGGTTATTCTGTGAACAGAGATACTGAAATACAACATGATGTTTCATATTACAGAAAACTGTAACAGACACACCCATAAATATACACTCACAAACATAGACACACAAACATAGACACACAAACATAGACACACACTCTGAGAAACACAGACACACACATATGCATACACACACAGACAAAGGTACACACATATGCTTAGAAACACAGACACACAGACTCGTACTCACATGGATGGACACTCGAACACAGACATACATACACTCTCAAACAGACAGACACGCACACAACAACATACGAACACAGACACACGCACAGACATACACAAACAGACACACATGCACACATGCATGCATACACATACACAGACACACATACACTCACAAACAGAGGAACACACACACACACACACAAACACGGGCACAGATTAATATTCACATGCATGAACCCAAAACACATAAACATACACACACACATATACAAACACTCACAGACACACAAAAACATAGGCACCTAGACACATTCAAAGACACACACACAGACACACACACACACAAACATAGGCACGCACATAGGAATACAGACGCACACAAACATAAGCACACAGACACACACACACAAACATACGCACAGACACACACTCTCACTCACAAAGACTCACAGGCACACACTCGCACTCACACACACAAACATAGGCACCTATACACACACACAAGTACACATAGACAAACAGGCACAGGTTGTGCTTGAACCCAATATATGCCACTGTGTGTGCCCTGCACTGGAACTGAAAGGTTAAGAGGCTATTCCGATGTTCACGTCCTGTTATAGAGAACAGAATCCCCTCTTACTCGTATGCAACAATCTCATTACTGGGAAATCACAAAAACAAAGTAAGATCGGAATCGTAAATAACAAACGTCCTGCATATGTCATTAGACTAGGAATATTGTTACTTTTTTAATTAAAATGTTCTCCGTTAGGCCAACACATTTTTATTCTTGTTTATTGTGTGTGTTGATACATTGAACTCACAAAGCGCTTTCTTGTTGATCTTTCCTGTTAGTGCAATAAAAGAGATGATATTCAGAAACATGTTATGTTCCTATCAATTGTTTATGTCCATCAATATCCTATTAAACACACTTGTCTGCAAGAAAGCAATTAAAATCCCACAACTGTGCGCCTGATGGAAAGAACAATATTGAATAAACATTTGCAAAAAAATGATTTTGTTTGGTTTGTTCCCTGATTTAGTTAACCTTTTGAGCGCCGGCAAGGTATACGAAGCATTGCGTTGCAATGCTTCTAACCCTTTCATGGTCTCTGGCACTGAAAGGATTAACACCTCTCTGGATCTCAGAGGGTTAATGGAGAGCTAACACCACTAATAATAATCCCCCTACGTACGACCAGAAAACCCTAATGGCCCAAACTGATGTTGCCTTTTGTAACTTTGTTCAAGCGATAACATCTTTAACCAGTACTGTATGTCGTGTTAATGGATGCGGCCATGACAGTCGCTTCAGGTGGTGAATGAATGGGAAGTTTGATGGTATACGTTTTACCCCCTACAGTGCAGATGGTTTTCCCTGGAATTTAGCCACATTGTCTTTACACATAAGGTTCTATGTTACCTAGCAATAATTTTGAGATTTCCATCAAAGATCACCTGATCCTTAAAGGGATATTAACGTTTCACAATAAACGGAGCTCTGATTAATCTTCATAGTATTTGGGCCATGGAGAGCGTTATATCAGTACTGTCAGAGTTCTAGTTCAAGAGTAATTGAATGATAAAGTATTCCCCTCCCGCCCCTTTTACCTAGTGTAACACTGCTCACCTCAGAGCAGCAAGACTGTCCGGGTGGATCGCAGAGAGGGACAATCTTCAGTGATCATAAGGAAAAACCTGAAAAACTTATCAAGGGGGCAGGGCTTCCTTATGATCACAGTAAGAAGATTGTCCCTTGCTGTGATCTGTCCAATCCCAGGACCAGATTCCTCATCTGAAGGGAGGTGGCTTACACTAGGTAAAATGGGTGGGAGGGGGATACGTTATCATTCAATTACTCTTGACCTACAACTCTGACAGTATTGAAATAACACTCATCATGGCCCAAATACTTTGAAGATTAATTGGAGCTGCTTTTATTGTGAAACATTACTATCCCTTTAACTCATTGATTGCCACCGACATCTCCAGTGCACTGCTTTGAAATACAAAGGAGACATTTCTAACATCCAATGGTTCAAAGTGGACCAGTCAACCTAAGCTAAAGGGAATCCATTTTCACCCCTTGAGGACCAGAGGTGTGTAACGCATTGTTGGGAGAACTGGTCCTCCAGGTTAATGAGAACTAAAAACTGCCAATATGTTGTATTAGGTGTTTGTTTGTAAGATAGTTTTTTGATAAATTAACTTTTATGTGTCAATGGCACGTTAGTTTTTTTGCTGGACCAATATTAAATGTATCTAGGTAGAGCCCACACACTGGGGACATTACAATTTACAAGAGCAATCTAACATAAACCAGAATTGCACTGTTACAATGTTCCAGAGACCCACACATACATTGTCTGATATCCCAGCCTTGTTCCACTGTAATACTAATAGCCACAGACCCACACATACGTGTCTGACTTACCAGCCTTGTTCCACTGTAATACTAGTTACCACAGATCCACATATACGTGTCTGACTCCCCAGCCTTGTTCCACTGTAATACTCATAAACACAAACCCACACATACACTGTCTGACTCCCCAGCCTTGTTCCACTGTGATACTCATAGCCACAGACCCATGCATACATTATCTGATATCCCAGCCTTGTTTCACTGTAATACTCGTAACCACAGACCCACACATACACTGTCTGACACCCCAGCCTTGTTCCACTCTAATACTAGTAGCCACAGACCCACACATACACTGTCTGACACCCCAGCCTTGTTCCACTGTAATACTTGTAGCCACAGATCCACACATACGTGTCTGACTCCCCGGTCTTGTTCTACTGTAATGCTAGTAGCCATAGACCCATGCATACATTGTCTGATATCCCAGCCTTGTTCCACTGTAATACTCTAATCACAGACCCACACATACACTGTCTGACACCCCAGCCTTGTTCCACTCTAATACTAGTAGCCACAGACCCACACATATACTGTCTGATATCCCAGCCTTGTTCCACTGTAATACTAATAGCCACAGACCCACACATACGTGTCTGACTTACCAGCCTTGTTCCACTGTAATACTAGTTACCACAGATCCACATATACGTGTCTGACTCCCCAGCCTTGTTCCACTGTAATACTCATAAACACAAACCCACACATACACTGTCTGACTCCCCAGCCTTGTTCCACTGTGATACTCATAGCCACAGACCCATGCATACATTATCTGATATCCCAGCCTTGTTTCACTGTAATACTCGTAACCACAGACCCACACATACACTGTCTGACACCCCAGCCTTGTTCCACTCTAATACTAGTAGCCACAGACCCACACATACACTGTCTGACACCCCAGCCTTGTTCCACTGTAATACTTGTAGCCACAGATCCACACATACGTGTCTGACTCCCCGGTCTTGTTCTACTGTAATGCTAGTAGCCATAGACCCATGCATACATTGTCTGATATCCCAGCCTTGTTCCACTGTAATACTCTAATCACAGACCCACACATACACTGTCTGACACCCCAGCCTTGTTCCACTCTAATACTAGTAGCCACAGACCCATGCATACATTGTCTGATATCCCAGCCTTGTTTCACTGTAATACTCGTAACCACAGACCCACACATACACTGTCTGACACCCCAGCCTTGTTCCACTCTAATACTAGTAGCCACAGACCCACACATACACTGTCTGACACCCCAGCCTTGTTCCACTGTAATACTTGTAGCCACAGATCCACACATACGTGTCTGACTCCCCGGTCTTGTTCTACTGTAATGCTAGTAGCCACAGACCCATGCATACATTGTCTGAAATCCCAGCCTTGTTCCACTGTAATACTCATAATCACAGACCCACACATATACTGTCTGACACCCCAGCCTTGTTCCACTGAAATGCTCATAGCCAGAGACGCAGACATACATTTTCTGATATCCAAGCCTTGTTCCACTGTAATACTCGTAGTCACAGAACCACACATACGTGTCTGACTCCCCATCCTTGTTCCACTGTAATACTCACAACCACAGACCCAGACATACACTGTCTGACACCCCAGCCTTGTTCCACTGCAATGCTCATAGCCAGAGACGCAGACATACATTGTATGATATCCAAGCCTTGTTTCACTGTAATACTCGTAGTCACTGAACCACACCATATTTCATTTTATTTCATTATTCTACTCTTTTTTTTATTCTGCAAGAACCTTTTCCTACAGAAGTAATTTGAGGTAATTAAAAAGTATGTTCGACACAAAGCCAACGGATCAGCACCACCTCAAAGGAGAAACATTTAACTTTCATCTCAAAGCAACATTCCAAGATTATATGTTTATTCCTGTGTTATTATTTTATCATCATCATTTGTGTAGGTGAAGTGAAGGCATTTGTAGGCTAACAATTTCTGTAATCAACACAAGGAATTTACTGAAACATTTTTGAAGATTTGAATGGAAACCCTTAAAGGTTTTCTTGCTACGCAAAGCATTGTTTTCTTCTAGTATCTAGATGACAGCCAGGTAATAAAATATAGAAAAGGGGAAATGTAACCTATTTACAGGTAAGTTTAGCTCTGTCATGATTGAGTGGTCTGACTAGTAATTGAACCTGCAAGTCAGAGGAGGGTGTTATAGAACAGTCAAGTGTCCCTGGGCTCTGAGTCCTGGTCAACAAAGGTAAGAGCTGCTTGAGTGTGAAGTGTTGTCTGGGATCTGGACTGGTTACAAAGCAAGTTCAATCAGATGTCAACAGGCTGGAGCAAACATCCTAGATCTAGGAGGAGTTGTGGGCTGGTGGCATACAATAGAGATGGTCTATGAAGTAGCACAGGCCCAAGTGAGCACCAGAACAACAGGTAAGGAAGGAAAGAGACTTTTGGGAGTTGGACCTTATATGCTTTCAGTGATCATGAGAGGTGATGTTCCACAAGGATCAGTCTTGAGAAACATGATCTTATATGTAAGAGATATTTCCAACACGTTGTGAAACAAATCATTGGAGATGTCTCTAGCACAGGGGCGGACTGACCATTAGGGCATTCGGTCACGGACCGAGGGCCCGCGACCGAGGGGGGGCCCGCCACCACCAGGGGCGGACTGACCATTAGGGCATTCGGTCACGGACCGAGGGCCCGCGACCGAGGGGGGGCCGCCACCACCAATTACACAGTGTTAACGCAATGCCTGTAAGGGCCCTATTTAATGCAGCCGCCAGCCGCACTGTGCTCTGCGAGGCACTGAGGCCTCAGTAATATACTGCCGTCCTGTCATCATGCGGCAGCGTAATAAGTTATGCAATCCATCCAGCGCTGCAATCTACATTGCCCCCAACACAAGATCGGAAGATCTTATCCACCGGCTCTGTGCTAACTCCTCACTGCCAGAGTCCAGACTCACAGCTTGAGTTGTCTGGCAGCAAGCGCATCGGCTTCTCTGAGCGGCATGGGCATTGATGTCATCACGGCCCGCAGGGGCGCGTGATGATGCGGGGGACTATGGACTCAGTCAGCAGCAGAGTACGCCACATGACAGCATGAGAGCCCGCTGGAGCCAAGGAGGATGGTGGGCCACAGCCTTCTTCTAACTCTCACTGGCTGCCGGCCCTCAACTGGTGGCTATATAATTTTGTATTTATTTTTTATTTTTTTTTTTTTTTTCATTTTTTGGGCCTGGGCTGCCATCAATGTGGGACTGGACAGAAGAAGGTAAATGTGGCTGGAGAGATCCTACTGTGCGGTGAGCAGTGCAAGTTACAACCCATGGGTAGAGGGAAAGGAAAATCATACAGAAGGTAGCTGGCTGCGTGGCTTCTGTACACAGCGGAGGGGCAGTGAGTGGTGCCAGGAGGAGAGCACAAGGTAATAATATGGCCATATGAAATCTGTTAATCTATACCTATGTGTATGTATCTGTGTGAGTGTGTGTGCTAGTGTATGCATCTGTGTGAATGTGTGTGCTAGTGTATGCATCTGTGTGAGTGTGTGAATGTGTGTGCTAGTGTATGCATCTGTGTGAGTGTGTGAATGTGTGTGCTAGTGTATGCATCTGTGTGCGTGCCAGGGTGTGAATGTGTTTGCTAGTGCATGCATGAGTGTACTGGTGTGTGAATATGTGTACTATGTGTGCCAGTGTGTGAATGTGTGTTAGTGTGTACCAGTGTGTGAATGTGTGTTAGTGTATGCATGTATGTGCCCGTATGTGAAAGTGTGTGCTTATGATGTCATGGGGAGGGGCCAGTGATGTCATAGGGCAGGGGGCCCAAACCTCTTTTTGGACCAGGGGCCCTGGGTCCTGTCAGTCCGCCCCTGCTCTAGCATCTAAAGTGGAATAAAGTATGAGCCGATATAAGCCACAGACAAAATTAATATGAATATAATTGAACCCAGAATCACCCATGCATTGCAGGGGTTGCTTATGAGAACTTGCTGGGTTTAATCTTAAAGAAACATGAACACTTCCTAATTATAACCCCTCACTTAACTTACTATATCCAATAAATCCTAAAGGTCACCATGAATGTGTCCCTTGGTCCTTGGTTCAAAATATAACCTCCTCAATCTGTCATGGATGTCCTGTGCATGGAGGTAGACCTGACTCTTGTTGGTAGCACTCCATATTCCCAAGCTCTGTCCTCTAGAGCTTCCTTTTTTGTTTTACCACACAGAAGCAGGTTATAGTTTACATTTAGTATAGAAATGGTACAATAAATGCAGAGATTAAGTGCTTATATAGAAAATCATAACACCAGATGAGTATACATTAGGATAAAAGATATCTGCCCTGTAGAACTTACAATCTTAGTATAGGATGGGTGACATACACATACAAGCAGGTAGAGGAGGTACAGTTTTTGATATATGAGATAATGTTTCTTATTACAATAGTGCTACATTTAAGAGGTCCTGTTTTAGTTGAATTTGAAGTTGCTGAGGGTCGAGGCTTGGTGAATGCTGGGTGGTAGGGCGTTCCAGACGTAGGGAGCAGAGAGGGAAAAAGCCCTCAGTCTCAATACAGCGATAGTAGTTAAAGGGGCAGAGAGTCATCTACCATGTGTAGTGTATAGTGGACGTGCAGGAATATGGTGGGATATCAAAGATTAAATATAAGGTGGGAACAAGTGATGGAGAGCCTTGAAGGTAATGAGGAAAAATTTTAAGGTAATAGGCTACTTTATGGGAAGCCATGACAGTTATTTTAAAAGTTTAGGGTTGAGTACTGTTCTGGAGGAGAGGAAGAGTATTCTGGTGGCTGAACTGATTGGAGAGGAGCAATATGGATAGCAGGCAGACCAATAAGTAAGGAGGACACAAACCCATAGATGTGATTGCTGCAGCTGGTGGAAATTGGGTCTTGGAATCTCATGGACATTAAATTCAGGACTGATTGTAGATGTTATCTTTTGAACCAGGTGCAAGGGTGAAATTCATAGAGGCCATTAGGATTTTCTAGTGTTAGTAAAGTAATGGAATTAGGAGATGTTCCTTTAACACTGACTGTGAAGAAGAGCTACGGGAAAAGATCCGTTAATTTTTTTCAGATGTTCTATTCTTACCCCATTGTGGCAGTTCAAAAGAGAAGGATGTGTTGGTGACCTCTCTAGCATTCAAGGGGTTAAAAGCACAATTTAAATCAATGGGAATTTGGCGATATGTAATATCCCCCATGTGGTGTAGTTGGTTTTCTCTAGAATGAGCCCTCATTTATTTTGTGAAAAAGGCCCTTAATCCAAAATCTATAGAAAACAAATCTAGAGTGAGCTACGCAACCTAAAATCGTCCAGACACCGCTAACCACACTCCCCCATTTGGTGCAGTTGGTTTGCTCCAGAACTGCTCATTAAAATTTTCATTCATTTAAACTGGGACTTTTTAACTCTTTGAATGCTAACGAGGTCTCTAAAGCATTGCTTCACGATTCAAAGGGTAAAAAACCACCATTTAAAATCAATTGAAATGTTGGTATCCTTTTGAAATGTCGCATGCTTAAGAGCGTGCAACCTTTTAACTAATTTGCCACGTCGCCATGATCAATCACGCACTACATGACAGCTCCAGATTGTCATGTCACCTACTTAATGGTCGCATACACGGAATTCAAACTGCCTGCTTTGAGGATTCTTATTTACAGGAAAAGTATTATCTGTTGCACACGGAGGCGTTGCAGCTAAAAGTGTCTCTTACTTAAAATGTAGTAGCAGCTGGAACGCCTCCGTGTGCTATAGATAATACTTTTCCTGTAATAAGAATCCTCAAAGTAGGCAGTTTGAATTCCGTGTATGCGACCATTAAGTAGGCAACATGACAATCTTGCTCTGTCATGCAGTGCAAGATTGTCATGTCGCCATTTTGATCATGGCGATGTGGTGAATTAGTTAAAAGGTTGCACGCTCTTTCACATGCAACAATTCAAAAGTGAACCAGCAGATTTGGACAAATGGCAATTCCCCAAATCCCTATTGATTCTCTCGTTCTCTATGGTCTGTATTCAGGAAGGTGAATGAAGTATAATTCTGGGGTAAACCGGTTGCATGTTAGCAGAGAGACGAATAGTAGTTAGGTCTGCAACACATTGCGTTTCATTTGATAGAATTAATGGAAATGTGAGGAATTTTCTTGTCCCATGTTGTGTATTTGCTTTGTGTGTTACAAAATATTTTTTCATATTCGTGCAACTTTTTTCTTTTATTCAATACATGTGCTATTATTTTAACTATCATTATTTGTACCACCTCAATAATTAATAAAAATATGTGTGATACTTGGTGCCTAAGCTGTTAACATGGCATTTGAGAGTTTTATTAAAAGAAGCAGTTAATCAGCAGTTGTGTAATCCATGACATTGATGATGATTTTCATTTACAATTTTAATACTTAATGAAAATTCATGTCAGTTCCTTTAAGGTTTCGATTTGCAATGTGCCACATTTTACTCCCTCCATCGATGAGAAAATTACATCACCCATTAAGAGATGAGACTTGTGGGATATATAAACTGGCAGCTTACTGTTCAGTCCACTGCTGGGTTGCCAACACTGCTTGATTTTGATGAACTCCATGAGACTTCACATTGCATATTGTGAAATTCATTGATGCGTCAAGTTGTGTAGTAGTATTATCATGTTGTTCGTGAAAATTCTACTGCATGTTCATGGAACACAAAGATATGATCTCATAGACTAGTGGTTCTCAAACCTGCTCTATTCAATAAGCGGAAGAGGTGATTTTTTGAGGAAACCAACTTTATCACAGCTGAGAAATGAAAATGTCAAGGGATTTAAAATTCCACTTAAAGGACATTCCAGTAAGCTCTTTTTGACTTCCATGTTCCATTTAATACCCCTTTATGTCTATTCCCTATGGTACAGCTCTGTGGAATAGGTTGGTGCTGTATAAATAAAGAATAATTATATTAATAATCCATCACTCTTTCAGTAAAAGTGTGTTTGAATACATTCTTAGACATCCTCCCTCCATTTTAGGTCATGTTCTCTTGTTCTTGTATTTATAGTAACATAGTAAATTAGGTTGAATAAAGACGCAAGTCCATCAAGTTCAACCTTCTCCTCATACCCCAGTAATTTTATAGCTTTCCTGGTACCAAATAAGTTAGTCTTTATCAGACCTTCCTGATCTGCCTACTGATAAACAGTATAACTCTGTATGTTCCCTTTGGAAAGAAATGTATCTAATCTTCTCTTGAATGTATCCATTGTATCTGCCATAATCACCTCCTTGGGCAAAGAATTCCACAATTTAACAGACCTTACTGTAAAAAAACCCTTCCTCTGCTGAAGTCTAAACCTCCTTTCCTCTAATCTCAAGGGGTGTCCCCTGGTCATCTGATCAGGCCTTGGAATAAATAGCTCACCGCAGAGATCCTTGTATGGACCTCTCATATATTTGTACAATGTGATAAGGTCTCCTCTTAGTCGTCTTTTCTCTAGAGTAAATAAACCAAGTCGTTCCTCATACGTCAAGTCCTCCATTCTCTTAATTAATTTTGTTTCTCTTTGCTGTACCCTCTCTAGTTCTAGTATATCCTTTTTCAGAACTGGTGCCCAAAACTGCACTGCATACTCAAGGTGAGGTCTTACCAATGATTTGTATAATGGCAAAATAATGTTATGCACTCTTGCTTCAATACCTCTTTTTATGCATCGTATTCTGAAAAATGGTTCTCTCCTGTGTTTTATTAAAACTGCTGCCTGGGTGACATCTTTGACTCTTTCCTCTCATTCATTCTATACATATAGTTGGTC
The DNA here is from genome assembly GCA_037306005.1 of Rhinophrynus dorsalis. Taxonomy (NCBI): domain Eukaryota; kingdom Metazoa; phylum Chordata; class Amphibia; order Anura; family Rhinophrynidae; genus Rhinophrynus; species Rhinophrynus dorsalis. Next base: position 22,937,632 of record CM074723.1, read on the forward strand.
CAATATCCTGTCACTTTCTTCTACAGAAAATCTCCAAAAAGCAATCTTGCCTCACAAAAATGTGACCAAGACACTAGTTCATGCTCTCAACAACTCACACATTGACTACTGCAACCTCCTATTAACTAGTCTCCACCTCCAGAACCTGGCACCAATATAATCGCTCCTGAATGTTGTTGCCAGGTGCATTCATTTTACTAACCACACTGCTTCTGCTGCCCCACTCTGCCAAGCTCTGCACTGGTTCCCAATAGGATCAGATATAAAATACTAAACAATAACACATTAAATCACCCTTTATTCTCTGACAACAATCTCCCACTCTTCTCCCTCATAACCTCCTCTCACTCATGCCTCCAAGACTTTTCAAGATCTGCCCCCAACCTATGGAACTCAATACCTCACACTCTGACGCTCACCCACCTTTTCAAGCTCTCTAACTCATGTCTTTACAGGTGCCTACCTCTAGCCGTATAACATCTTCCTTATTCTGTCTTGCTTTATCTCTCAACTGTATCCCAGCAATATTTAACTGACTTTATAACTCTACCTCTGCCCCTCTACTGCCTCCAGTTTGTAAGCTGTCATGTGCAGAACCATCTCTTCATTTGCTTTAGTTTGTACATGTATGTTACATTTTGTTTGTAACAGTATATTGACAATTAATAAATAAAATAACAATAATAATAACTATAATTAATAATAATCCCCTAATTTTTTTTAAGGTTTCAATCATATCACCCCTCTCCCTTTTATCTTCCACGTCCAGCCATTTATCTTCCATGTCCAATACATTTTAAGGTCCTGTGTTAGACCATGTAACCTTTTAGTAGTCCTATTTTGAAGAGTGTGAAATGTATTGTCCTTTTGTTGATTTGGTCTAATGTTGCACTTGGTGAGGACTTAGTAGCAGTCTATAAAGAAGCATTACTATTTCTCTTATAAGAGTTCCTTTGTACTTTGAGTGCAAGAAGCCTGGACTGTCTCAATGGGTGGGATAGAACTGATGGACATCTAACATTTTCCTCTGTAATGACACAAGAGAATAAAAATTACATTGACAACTCCTGCATGTTCAGAATAGCCTCAAAGAGATAGAGGGAATAAAAGGGACTCCACACTTAAGGTAATATTTAATGGGATAGTAATACTTCATTTTATCTTTATTTTATTTTGTAGGCATTAAAAAACATGAAGAACGATATAAGTCTTATCTCTCAAACCTTTATGGTTTGAGAGATATTCTCAAGCAAAGTTTCCCCTCCCACCCCTTTTACCTAGTGTAAGACATCTCTTCTCAGATGTGGAATCCAGTCCATAGACCAGATAGATAACAGCAGGGGACAATCTTCTTCCTATGAGAACAATTAAATCCCTGCCCCCCTTGACAAGTTTTTCAGGTTTTTTCCCTTATCTTAATTGAAGATTGTCCCTCTCTGCTATCTACCTGAGCACCTCCCTTCTGCTCTGGCTGAGCAGTGTTACATCAGTAAAAGGGGCGGGAGGGGGAGACTTTGCCACTGAATTACTTTTGAACTACAACTCTGACAGTATTGATATAACACTCTCCAGTCCAAATACTATGATGATTAATTAGAGACACTTTTATTATGAAACATTACTATCCCTTTAACCCACAAATTGCTAGGAACATATTGAGAAATGTGTTCAGATTCTTCGATGAACAAATACCATCATACCCTGAACGTTAGCATTTAAAGCCCTTGAGCAAACCCAGCCTCCCTCTGGAGTTCACCGCACTTTGAGACATCAGACCTTTGGTGGTTGTATAGATGTTCTGGAAGGCAAGCACCAATAAAAAAGTATGCTAAAACACCACAATTTATTATCCTAAAACAAAAACATAAACTAGTCTATAAAAGTGATATGCAGGTTCATACAATTCTAAATGCTTCTACCTATGTACATTTGTTGTTACTGAGTTTTCTCATCCATCTTCACACAATGCAGAGTTTTCACACCTGTTCACATGGAACAAACTGTATTGTGTGCCCCAGATCATCAGCAAGTGTGGGTAGCCCTTTTACCCCTACTGTCTTTGGGCAACCTACTTTTTTCCTACTGTTTAATCAACCAGTTTTGTTTGGCTTTGATTGTTGAGACTCTTGGGCCAGAATTTATGAAAGTGTGGGAAAAGTAGAGTATACTCTGCTCGTCACAGTGATCACTTATAGATAACTTTGGATATTAATCAACTATAATAAGTATTTCCTTGCCTTGTGTATGTAAGGCAAGGTAACATAAGAAAAATATGGCATAAATGCCTCCATTACATTGATACACAGGCACACACATATGACTGCAATGTATGGATGTCGTTTCTATGGGATCTGCTAGCCTGAACCTGATGGGTTTATGTGACGTGAGTCCTGGTACTAAAGGTCAGTACCACTGTCACTTCTCTGCTTCTGCTGCACCGACATCCCAATGTCCATCATTCATTCAGCATAACCCCTCCAAAAACCAGACAGGACCAGTTTGGAGGGTAAAATGTAGAACTGTTTATTGAACCACTCTTTGGGCTTATATACCCAGTTAATCACAAGAACCAGACAAAGCATACAAAAGACTGAGACATATGGCAAATACACAGTACAACGGGTCAGACATGATTAGGTTATCTAGACAAAGGATGTAACAAGGGATAAACACTGGGACAAAAGGTTGAGGGGCTCGAATGCACATTTCTAAACAATGGCCAGGGGGTTGAAGCATCTTTGAATATTCCGCTTCAACCCCTGACCAATCTGGTGCTCAGAATTGGCTGACCAATCCTGGCTGTGCTAGTCATGGCTGTGTTGGCCAATCAGACCCTGTGGGCGGGCAGCGGACTGACCAATCCCTGGGTGGCCTACTTTCCCCCATGTTAACTCTATGGGGGACCTTTAAACCTGTCACCCAGGGCTTCGGCAAATCCGGAAGCTGGCTACTTTTCTCATGTTGTCAATGACGGCTTGTCATAGTTCTGCCGGCCGTCCTCGGCCCCGTGAATTTCACTCCATTGCAGGAAAGATTATCTGTCCAGGACATGGGACGTTTCCCAGTCCTATTTCGCATGCAGAAGTGTCACTGTTGCAATGACCCCACTCCCCTGAACATCGTATCAATCCGGCACACGTAACATTTTGAATGATGGATTTACAGCTCTTGCTGGATAGCTTTAACAGTTATTTCCCCCATATGCAGGGTGATTGTCCCCCTTTTGAGTGCTAGAGCCCTCTCTTCCCCGAGTCCCTGTCACTAGGGCAGCCCCTGCTCTTGGAATCTTTCTTCTCAACAATCCTCCTAGCAAAGACTGCTATGCTATTTGCTTTGCTATGCTGAATTTGGTACTGTGTGCACCTGTTCCTGAACTCTGCCATATCAACCACCACAAGCCAGCTAAGGTCATCTTAAGTCCCTGATACCATGTTTATTCTACTAGCCAACTGTATCCCTTAATCGTCTTAATGGTTGCAATCTCTAACCAAACTTTTCAGACTGTGAAATACCTGAAAGGGGTTCTAAATTAAGGGATACTAGACTAACAAATATGAAATTATATAAAGTAATTCAGGCACATCTCATAACCTTAGTTGGCATGCAGAAGACTCAGCCAGCAGTGCAGAATACAGCATTCGGGTCCTTTGGGCCTTGTCCTTTCTAATAGACCTTTAAATACTTTTTCTGGACTTGGCAAAGAATCGTAATTCCCACCCTCGCTCTGATCAACAAATCTTCCTCTCCCCTGAAACCACACTTGGTTTGAAATTGGCAGCTTGTGCTTTGGAATCTCAGGATGGGGGGTGGGCAAAATGGTAACCAAATGTTAACTGAATATAGGGCAAGGAGAGACTGACCAAAAAGCAAACAGGAACACCCCTATCCTACAAATGAAATATCCACTACCCTCTTCCTTGTCTCCTGGCCCCGCTGTCAGCACACTTGTCCTCTGTGTATCTTATCAATACATCCATTAAAGTGATAATTCCTGCTATGTCATCACCGACCACAAGAATAGAAACCTGATTGACCAAGGGACCTGGTGAAGTGATGACACAAACAGATAGTATGGTATGAATGGGTTTAAGCCTCTTTATTAGGTACTAGATAAAATGCTCACTGTCTTTGAAAATAACAGAGAGCCACATAAACACATGACTTTTACGTTTAAGTTTATTATAACATAATCCATTCATAAAGTTTCCAATGTACCTGGAAAATAGTTTAACCCTACATAGGTCATGTTGCACAGTTCAGGTTCTATATCTAGAAGCCATCTCCACTCATCATGTGTGGGAATTGTCCCCAAACAGGACTATTTGTGGTTGAGACAGGACAAACCCTAATGAAAAGGATGACTTCTCATTGGTCCAGTGTGAACAACAAAGGAGAGACCCCGGTAGGTCAACAGTTTTGCAGAACTGATCACAGCATTAAAGATCTCAAAGTGACTATACTGACGAAGTATCCCGCTTTGAGACCCAAATCCCACTGTCCCTTTCCCTCTTCCCCACGCTGGTGTCCTTCTTTTTAAGAGATTAGCCTGAGTGGGTTGTATATTAGTGTATGACATTACTCCACAGCAATAAAACTCATACTAATGTTTGTGTAAACCTCAGGATATGTGTTTATAAATTAGTCTGTGATTGTAAATTAAATACTTTGGACTTGTTCTTTCTAAGCCCATTCACATTAAAGGGGAAATGATAAAACAGTACATATAAATTGACGATATATAAGGATAAGAAAAGAGAGGGGTGCTTCCTAGTGCAATAGCCTTCAACAATTACACCTTCACCCCATGGTACGCACAATATACACAACCACTATAAGTGGTCAGCAGAACGGATGAGGGACTTCAGACTGACCCCACTCTGTCCACCTTCAGTGGATGATAGATAGAGGATATAGGAATTCCATTTCCCCACTGTTGTCACCAAACACAGATGCCTGTCATAGTTTGTGTTCATGTTTTTGTATTTTATATTTTTTGTCCTTGACAAATAAATTGTTATACCCTTAAGGACCACGTTGATGACATTCAAAGAGCTGGCACACCTTACTGATCATGTGTAGCAGAGCCCTGAACAGGGGTCTGATAGTGACCACTCCAGTCTTGGAGTGGTCAATTTCAGACCCCGCTAGTGCTCACAGCGCTCCAGCAGGAACACTGTGAGCACAAAATATGTGACGTGCCAGGACTGGTTTCCTTCCCGTGATGGTCCTGACATGTCTCTGGTCCTTGAGGGGTTATAGATTTTATATATTAGTGGATCCACATTTTTATTCATCACACGAGGAATTTTAGCCGTAGTAGGGTGGCTTTTGCTATCCTGCTGGCTTTTACCGGTTGTTCCAATAACCGTCTATCTATAAGAAGACTTATGAGCACATGGCTGATTCATATCTACATTAGAATATATGCTGGTGGTTTGGCTCGTTCTGGCCTGTTGTTGGTGTATAAGGATGACACTTTGATCCTGATGTGTAGTGGATTCCAGACAATGACAGAATGATGAGACGAAATCAGTTAGATGATGGATGAAAAGTCTGTTAGTGAATGGAGTAACGATGTTAGTAGTTTAGTTGGAGGGAATCGTATGACAGATACAAGAGCCGGGTGTACAAACTTTCCTATTCATTCTCTGTGCTGCTGATGTGCTGCTGATGATAGCCCAGAGTCCACTCGCGCAGCGGAGCATACCTAAAAGAGAAAAAGAGAACAGCGCACAAGAGATCTAAGTGCAGCGTATAGGAGAATAGATGAATACATGAATATAATAGAATAATACCTTAAACGAATAAAATAGCAATAAAAATAAAAGTAAAAGGATATAATAAATAAAATAGGAGATTTAGAGCTGGTTAGGTACATACAGAGTCCAGGCCATATAGATCTCAGACCTCACTGAGACATCTGGTGCAGGTACTAGTGTGGAATCATAAAGACAGTGAAATACTATCGGTAGAGGCAATAATATGGCTAGCTGACTGATGAGGAGATGGGGTAAATGAACTTCTCAAAGCAATATGTTCCTCCACCCAATTCTAATTACAGGACACATTCTTGCCAGACAGCATATCAGTTCAGATGATGCATTCTGCTCAGTGGATAGCTCATCAACAATATATATGAACAGAGAAGTCCTTGAATGAATATGTTTATTTATATAGCACCATAAGTGTACACAGCGCTTTACAATTTATGGGCTTAGGGCTTATCCACACTGTTACATTTCACCGTCCTCAGTTATCCTCCTGGATGGCTTGAGCATTCTCCCAGTTGCATAAAGAAGTACTGTTCCTAACAGTAAACTCCCTGGATCTCTGCTTCCAAAGAACCTTCTGGCTCTTCACCACACACCCACTTGAACAATGGTCATTCTCTTCCTCACCTACCCCCCCCCACCATACTATGATACTTCCTTCTCTCTCTTACCTACCCCCCATACTGTGACACCTCCTGCCCTCACCTACCCCCATACTGTGACACCTACCTCCCTCACCTACCCCCCCATACTGTGACACCTCCCTCTCCTACCTACCCCCCATACTGTGACACCTCCTGCCCTCACCTACCCCCATACTGTTACACCTCCCTCCCTCACCTACTCCCAAACTGTGACACCTCCCTCTATTACCTACCCCCCATACCGTGACACCTCCTGCCCTCACCTACCCCCCATACCGTGACACCTCCTGCCCTCACCTACCCCCATACCGTGACACCTCCTGCCCTCACCTACCCCCATACTGTGACACCTCCTGCCCTCACCTACTCCCATACTGTGACACCTCCCTCTCCTACCTACCCCCCATACTGTGACACCTCCCTCACCTACCCCCATACTGTTACACCTCCTGCCCTCACCTACCCCCATACTGTTACACCTCCTGCCCTCACCTACTCCCAAACTGTGACACCTCCCTCTATTACCTACCCCCATACTGTGACACCTCCTTCCCTCACCTACCCCCCATACCGTGACACCTCCCTCTCCTACCTACCCCTCATACTGTGACACCTCCTGCCCTCACCTACCCCCATACTGTGACACCTCCTGCCCTCACCTACTCCCATACTGTTACACCTCCCTCTCCTACCTACCCCCCATACTGTGACACCTCCCTCACCTACCCCCCCATACTGTGACACCTCCCTCACCAACCCCCCAGTACTGTGACACCTCCCTCCCTCACTCACTCTCCATGGTGTGGCTCTCCTTTCTCGCTCACCCTCCACACTGTGGCATCTCCATCCTTCATCCACCATCCATGCTGAAGCTCACCCCCCTCACCCAGCTTTTTTTGGGGGGGACTAGCCCCTCCCACTTCCTCGGTAAGTAGATCCCTGCACACACACGTTTTTCCAATTAGGGGAGGTATAATATCTCCTTTATTTCCCTCACTAGGGTTTTGCTCACAGCAGGTGTAAGACTTTATCACTGCTTTTTTATTGCATTATAATACATACATGTTCACTTCAGATTACAGATAGATATGTACTTGCCCAGTCTGAGGTGTCTTGCCATTGGATGGCAAACTATAGGCCACATACATGTAATTACTCACTGTTATAGGCGATTTATTGTTAAAAATTAGGATCTGATGTGAAAACCCTGTCTCATTTGTTTGCCAGTGGAACAAATCTGGGATGGTAGACAGTGCAGTGCTGTTCTATGGCTAGCAGTGGAAGAAGCGAGGTCTGGTGTAGTATGGTTCTGTGACTACCAGTGAACAAGGCTGGTTGTCTGACAGTGTAGTATGGTTCTATGACTACCAATGGAACAAGGCTGGTTGTCAGGCAGTGTAGTATGGTTCTGTGGCTACCAGAGGGGCAAGGCTAGGCGTACAGGTAGTGTAGTATGGTTCTGTGTCTACCAGTGAACAAGGCTGGTTGTTAGACAGTGTAGTATGGTTCTATGACTACCAATGGAACAAGGCTGGTTGTCAGGCAGTGTAGTATGGTTCTTTGTCTACCAGAGGGGCAAGGCTAGGCGTACAGGTAGTGTAGTATGGTTCTGTGTCTACCAGCTGGGTTGCCAGACAGTGTAGGTTGGTACTGAAGATACCAGTGAACAAGGCTGGGGTGGCAGACAGTGTAGTATGGTATTGTAGCTTACAGTGGAACAAGGATGGGCTAGCAAAAAGTGTTATGTGGTTCTGGCCTGGGGGCCAGCCCCCCCCCCCTGCGGATCAGGGATTCCACGCATAGGGAACCGCCTTTTTCATATTGCCAGTCCCCTCTCCGGTCTAAGTCACCCTGTGCTTATTGGGGGCACAGGGTGAATGGGAACACCCTGTGTGGTCTGCCAAGGCCAGACCCAACAGACTAATCAGCCCTGGCAGCTTGGTTGGGTTACATGAAAAAACACCTCCTTCAAAGGACAAAATTCATGTTGCCTGAGACGGCCAGCAGGACTATCATGAAAGCCATCCTGCTGTGGAATGTAGGCTGGCTCCTGATTGGCCAAAGCCCTGGGTGCCATGTTTAAAGGTCCCCCATAAACTTAACATGGGGAAAGTAGGCGTCCCAGGAATTGGCCGGTCAGCCACATGCCCATAAAGTCTGATAGGCTAAAGGCGGGTGAGACACCAGAGGCCAGGATTGGCCACATTATCCTCGGCCCTGGATTGGCTGGGGTTTGAAGGTGGCTGAATCAAATTATGTAAAAGATGCTTTGACACAAAGGACACTGTTGTGAATGAGTATTCTGGCCCACTGTATCCAGCTCCAGCCCTTTGTTCTAATGTTTACCCACCGCCCCTCACTATTGTCAGTTAATGCACTCATGTCTGGCCCCATTGCCCTATGTGCCCACCTTCCCATTGGCCCTTGTGTAGCTCTGGTGTCCCACACATTGTTCCCTGACCCCACTGTTCTGTATATAAGTCTGCTGGTTTGTGCAATAAAGAGTTCTTATTACCCTGACACTAGTCTTGCCTGGTGATTGGGGATCTAATGGTGGAGGTTTTTCCTGTTCCAGAATAGAGGAAGCAACGACTGACAGAGACACCCAGGCGGGGTGTCAGCTGGTACCGTCACATTCCAACATTGCTAGGCGATGCTTCTTTCAAACTGTATTGCAGCTCAAACGTTTTCTTTTTATATTCTACTTGTTAGCAACAGCACAAACTAGTATCAAGATGGCGTTTTTCTTCTATTGTTTTCTTGAGTCATAGAATAACATTTTCCAAAGAAAGTGACAGAAATTGTGATACCTGGAGGCCACAATAGAACTTTTCATTAATTATAAAACAAATATAAAAAAATATGATCTCCAATTATTTTTTAATAACGCATCTCCAATCAGTGGGATCCATCTTATCCCAATAGTATATATATTTTTCCTAGTGAAACTTTGCTAATTCTTCAAACCACTTTCTTATGTATTTCCATTGTTAGTGAAATTGGTGGATTTTCCCTTGCTTGGCAGCACGCTCCATGAACCTTCACATGTTTTATTAGCCAAATGAAATAAACACGTTGTGTGCCCCTTGTGAGCTGCTGCTGTTTATCATTCGGTGGTATTGCGTCACCCGCCTGGTAATGGATGTTATCTGTCATGTTGTTAATAGCATAATTATTCAAATGAAAAAAAGAAAACATCAGTTGCTGTCAAAATTGTGATGTGACACACACACATTCTCTGGAAACATCTTTGAATGGAAAAATACACGTGTGTGTGTGTGTGTTGTATAATTGGAAATCTGGAATATATATTTATTGTTTTCCCTAAGATAATATTATACTTTTCCTTTTGTGAACCGAATACTCTAAATGAATTTAGCAAGACCCTTTTGTACCATTAAGGACTCTCTGGTTCTTAAAGAGTAAATTGGTGAAATGGGAGCCCCATAGTCAAAGAGAAACACCTACTTGTCACACCATACAGCTGGATTAGTCAATTGTCTTTCTGTAAACTGTTGGGGACTATGACTCCTGTCATCTCGGGAGCTCAGAGCAAAAAATGGGACATTTTACAACAAAGGCTTAATGTTTATAATGCTGATACGGCCAGTGATAATACTAGCAGTTTAAGCTTAATTCCTATTGGCTGTATTGACGGGTGTGATATCATAGCAGTCGTTAGTTATCTGTATGAAAGTAACAGCACCATGTCTGGGGAGGTGATGGCCACTGAGGACCAGAACACCAGGGGAGGGCTGGCAACTTGTGGCCCTGGAGAGCAAATATGATCAAGCGGCCCATTTCTGCTATAGTTTGAATGCACTGTCCCAGCCCACCCCCGTTTGTTAACTTTAAAAGTGGCATTAATATTGTGAAGTAAAGTGATACCACGTAGCTCACAGCTGAACTGGGCTAAACTACTGATACTATACAGGTTACATTGTAAGTAAAGCTACACTAGTGATACCATAGAGTTTAAAGGGAATGGGTTATGTTATTAGTGTAGCTTCATTTGGATTGTAGCTTTGTGTTGTATCATTTGTGTAGCTCAGTTTCAATTGTAAGCTCTGTGGTATCGCTAGTGTAGTTCCATTTATAGCCACAAGATGGAGATTAAGTGAAACAGTGGTCCACTGGCCTAGACATATGGCAGGCTCAGTTGGTAATTACAACCCTGCCCCCAGGCCAGCCCTCCCCTGCAGAACACTGAGGTCTGTGAGTTTACATTACTGCTATCAGAGGTGGGAGTAGCAGTGATTAGGACTTATCCTAACATTCCGCTAGTGCACACCCAGTATAGCTGAACTCCTGTGTTAACTGAGTGGTACATACAGCTGAGATCACAACCTATATTGGCCCATACACACGTTTCACTTGTTCTACTGAAAGATGGAGCAGATGGGAAAACATCAATAAAATGTTCAGGATCATTATGTTCATGGTGGGTGTCTTTATGACAAGAGATGAGTCCTGACTTGTTAATAATATAGGAGATAAAAAGAGTTACATGAAAATGTGCAATTACAATATTCAGAGAAACACAGTCCCGGAAATCTCTGTTACATATAGGATATATGGTCCTAAACCAATTCCCAGGATGATGGAAGCTATAGTCCAACTACAGTTTAAAGGGATAGTAATACTTTGTTTTATCTTTATTTTATTTTGTAGGCATTAAAAAAACATGAAGAACGATATGTCTTATCTCTCAAACCTTTATGGTTTGAGAGATATTCACAAGCAAAGTTTCCCCTCCCCGCCCCTTTTACCTAATGTAAGCCATCTCTTCTCAGATGTGGAATCCAGTCCATAGACCAGACAGATAACAGAAGGGGACAATCTTCTTCCTATGAGAACAACGAAATCCCTGCCCCCCCTTAACAAGTTTTTCAGGTTTTTCCCTTATCTTAATTGAAGATTGTCCTTCTCTGCAGTCTACCTGGGCACCTCCCTTCTGATCTGGCTGAGCAGTGTTACATCAGTAAAAGGGGCGGGAGGGGGATACTTTGTCATTCAATTGAACTACAACTCTGATGGTATTGAAATAACACTCTCCATGGCCCAAATCTATGATGATTAATTAGAGCTGCTTTTATTATGAAACATAACTATCCCTTTAACAGTAACATTTTTACCAACCCCATAATGGGGGCTACCATCGTTCCAATGTATCCCTGGAGTGTACAGTCAGTACTAAAGGCTACCAGATAAATCAGTGGTTCCTACCCATTTCCCCAGGCCATTTCACTGTCTGAGAACATGAAAGTGAATCAGAATGATTGAGCCTCTTATTCACTGATGTGCTCAAACAGAAAAATCCTCAAGTCCTGCCCTGGAATGGTCCCTGAGCACTAAGCCTGAGAACCACTGGTGTATAAGCTCAGCTCCACATCCCGTTAATCCTGGCAGCATACTGCAAGGAACCACTGGTGTATATTCACCTCCACATCCCGTTATTACTGGCTGCATATGGCAGGACTACATTGGAACCACTGGTGTATACTCACCACCACATCCCTTATTACTGGCTGCATATGGTAGGACTACATTGGAACCACTGGTGTATGTTCTCACCACCACATCCCTTTATTACTGGCTACATATGGCAGGACTACATTGGAACCACTGGTGTATACTCACCTCCACATCCCTTTATTACTGGCTGCATATGGCAGGACTACATTGGAACCACTGGTATATACTCACCACCACATCCCTTTATTACTGGCTGCATATGGCAGGACTACACTGGAACCACTGGTGTATACTCACCACCACATCCCTTTATTACTGGCTGCATATGGCAGGACTACATTGGAATCACTGGTGTATACTCACCACCACATCCCTTTATTACTGGCTGCATATGGCAGGACTACATTGGAATCACTGGTGTATACTCACCACCACATCCCTTTATTACTGGCTGCATATGGCAGGACTACATTGGAACCACTGGTATATACTCACCACCACATCCCTTTATTACTGGCTGCATATGGCAGGACTACATTGGAACCACTGGTGTATACTCACCTCCACATCCCTTTATTACTGGCTGCATATGGCAGGACTACATTGGAACCACTGGTGTATGTTCTCACCTCCACATCCCTTTATTACTGGCTGCATATGGCAGGACTACATTGGAACCACTGGTATATACTCACCTCCACATCCCTTTATTACTGGCTGCATATGGCAGGACTACATTGGAACCACTGGTGTATACTCACCACCACATCCCTTTATTACTGGCTGCATATGGCAGGACTACATTGGAACCACTGGTGTATACTCACCTCCACATCCCTTTATTACTGGCTGCATATGGCAGGACTACATTGGAACCACTGGTGTATACTCACCTCCACATCACTTTATTACTGGCTGCATATGGCAGGACTACATTGGAACCACTGGTGTATACTCACCACCACATCCCTTTATTACTGGCTGCATATGGCAGGACTACATTGGAACCACTGGTGTATACTCACCACCACATCCCTTTATTACTGGCTGCATATGGCAGGACTACATTGGAACCACTGGTGTATACTCACCTCCACATCCCTTTATTACTGGCTGCATATGGTAGGACTACATTGGAACCACTGGTGTATACTCACCTCCACATCACTTTATTACTGGCTGCATATGGCAGGACTACATTGGAACCACTGGTGTATACTCACCTCCACATCCCTTTATTACTGGCTGCATATGGTAGGACTACATTGGAACCACTGGTGTATACTCACCTCCACATCACTTTATTACTGGCTGCATATGGCAGGACTACATTGGAACCACTGGTGTATGTTCTCACCTCCACATCCCTTTATTACTGGCTGCATATGGCAGGACTACACTGGAACCACTGGTGTATACTCACCTCCACATCCCTTTATTACTGGATGCATATGGCAGGACTACATTGGAACCACTGATGTATGTGCTCACCACCACATCCCTTTAATCCTGCATGTATGCATCAGGACTACATTGAAACCACTGGTATATACTCACCACCACATCCCTTATTACTGGCCGCATATGGCAGGACTACATTGAAACCACTGGTATATACTCACCACCACATCCCTTATTACTGGCTGCATATGGTAGGACTACATTGGAACCACTGGTGTATGTTCTCACCACCATATCCCTTTATTACTGGCTGCATATGGCAGGACTATATTGGAACCACTGGTGTATACTCACCTCCACATCCCTTTATTACTGGCTGCATATGGCAGGACTACATTGGAACCACTGGTGTATACTCACCACCACATCCCTTATTACTGGCCGCATATGGTAGGACTACATTGGAACCACTGGTGTATACTCACCTCCACATCCCTTTATTACTGGCCGCATATGGTAGGACTACATTAGAACCACTGGTGTATACTCACCACCACATCCCTTTATTACTGGATGTATACGGCAGGACTACATTGGAACCACTGGTATATACTCACCACCACATCCCTTTATTACTGGCTGCATATGGCAGGACTACATTGGAACCACTGGTGTATACTCACCACCACATCCCTTTATTACTGGCTGCATATGGCAGGGCTACATTGGAACCACTGGTATATACTCACCACCACATCCCTTTATTACTGGCTGCATATGGCAGGACTACATTGGAATCACTGGTATATACTCACCTCCACATCCCTTTATTACTGGCTGCATATGGTAGTGCTACATTGGAACCACTGGTGTATACTCACCTCCACATCCCTTTATTACTGGCTGCATATGGTAGGACTACATTGGAACCACTGGTATATACTCACCACCACATCCCTTTATTACTGGCTGCATATGGCAGGACTACATTGGAACCACTGGTGTATACTCACCACCACATCCCTTTATTACTGGCTGCATATGGCAGGACTACATTGGAACCACTGGTATATACTCACCACCACATCCCTTTATTACTGGCTGCATATGGCAGGACTACATTGGAACCACTGGTATATACTCACCACCACATCCCTTTATTACTGGCTGCATATGGCAGGGCTACATTGGAACCACTGGTATATACTCACCACCACATCCCTTTATTACTGGCTGCATATGGTAGGACTACATTGGAACCACTGGTATATACTCACCACCACATCCCTTTATTACTGGCTGCATATGGTAGGACTACATTGGAACCACTGGTGTATACTCACCACCACATCCCTTTATTACTGGCTGCATATGGCAGGACTACATTGGAACCACTGGTATATACTCACCACCACATCCCTTTATTACTGGCTGCATATGGCAGGACTACATTGGAACCACTGGTATATACTCACCACCACATCCCTTTATTACTGGCTGCATATGGCAGGGCTACATTGGAACCACTGGTATATACTCACCACCACATCCCTTTATTACTGGATGTATACGGCAGGACTACATTGGAACCACTGGTGTATACTCACCACCACATCCCTTTATTACTGGCTGCATATGGCAGGACTACATTGGAACCACTGGTATATACTCACCACCCCATCCCTTTATTACTGGCTGCATATGGCAGGACTACATTGGAACCACTGGTGTATACTCACCACCACATCCCTTTATTACTGGCTGCATATGGCAGGACTACATTGGAACCACTGGTATATACTCACCACCACATCCCTTTATTACTGGCCGCATATGGCAGGACTACATTGGAACCACTGGTATATACTCACCACCACATCCCTTTATTACTGGCCGCATATGGCAGGACTATATTGGAACCACTGGTGTATACTCACCACCACATCCCTTATTACTGGCCGCATATGGTAGGACTACATTGGAACCACTGGTGTATACTCACCTCCACATCCCTTTATTACTGGCTGCATATGGCAGGACTACATTGGAACCACTGGTGTATACTCACCACCACATCCCTTTATTACTGGCTGCATATGGTAGGACTACACTGGAACCTCTGGTATATACTCACCACCACATCCCTTTATTACTGGCTGCATATGGCAGGACTACACTGGAACCACTGGTATATACTCACCTCCACATCCCTTTATTACTGGCTGCATTTGGCAGGACTACATTGGAACCACTGGTGTATACTCACCACCACATCCCTTTATTACTGGCTGCATATGGCAGGACTACATTGGAACCACTGGTATATACTCACCTCCACATCCCTTTATTACTGGCTGCATATGGTAGGACTACATTGGAACCACTGGTATATACTCACCTCCACATCCCTTTATTACTGGCTGCATATGGTAGGACTACATTGGAACCACTGGTGTATGTTCTCACCTCCACATCCCTTTATTACTGGCTGCATGTGGCAGGACTACATTGGAACCACTGGTATATACTCACCTCCACATCCCTTTATTACTGGCTGCATATGGCAGGACTACATTGGAACCACTGGTGTATACTCACCTCCACTTCCCTTATTACTGGCTGCATATGGCAGGACTACATTGGAACCACTGGTGTATACTCACCACCACATCCCTTTATTACTGGCTGCATATGGCAGGACTACATTGGAACCACTAGTATATACTCATCTCCACATCCCTTTATTACTGGCTGCATATGGCAGGACTACATTGGAACCACTGGTATATACTCACCTCCACATCCCTTTATTACAGGCTGCATTTGGCAGGACTACATTGGAATCACTGGTGTATACTCACCTCCACATCCCTTTATTACTGGCTGCATATGGCAGGACTACATTGGAACCACTGGTGTATACTCACCTCCACTTCCCTTATTACTGGCTGCATATGGCAGGACTACATTGGAACCACTGGTGTATACTCACCACCACATCCCTTTATTACTGGCTGCATATGGCAGGACTACATTGGAACCACTGGTATATACTCATCTCCACATCCCTTTATTACTGGCTGCATATGGTAGGACTACATTGGAACCACTGGTGTATGTTCTCACCACCACATCCCTTTATTACTGGCTGCATATGGCAGGACTACATTGGAACCACTGGTATATACTCACCACCACATCCCTTTATTACTGGCTGCATATGGCAGGACTACATTGGAACCACTGGTGTATACTCACCACCACATCCCTTTATTACTGGCTGCATATGGCAGGACTACATTGGAACCACTGGTATATACTCACCACCACATCCCTTTATTACTGGCTGCATATGGCAGGACTACATTGGAACCACTGGTGTATACTCACCTCCACATCCCTTTATTTCTGTCTGCATATGGCAGGACTACACTGGAACCACTGGTGTATACTCACCACCACATCCCTTTATTACTGGCTGCATATGGTAGGACTACACTGGAACCTCTGGTATATACTCACCACCACATCCCTTTATTACTGGCTGCATATGGCAGGACTACACTGGAACCACTGGTGTATACTCACCACCACATCCCTTTATTACTGGCTGCATATGGCAGGACTACATTGGAACCACTGGTGTATACTCACTTCCACATCCCTTTATTACTGGCTGCATATGGTAGGACTACATTGGAACCACTGGTATATACTCACCACCACATCCCTTTATTACTGGCTGCATATGGCAGGACTACATTGGATCCACTGGTGTATGTTCTCACCACCACATCCCTTTATTACTGGCTGCATATGGTAGGACTACACTGGAACCACTGGTGTATACTCACCTCCACATCCCTTTATTACTGGCTGCATATGGCAGGACTACATTGGAACCACTGGTATATACTCACCACCACATCCCTTTATTACTGGCTGCATATGGCAGGACTACATTGGATCCACTGGTGTATACTCACCACCACATCCCTTATTACTGGCCGCATATGGCAGGACTACATTGGATCCACTGGTATATACTCACCACCACATCCCTTATTACTGGCTGCATGTGGCAGGACTACATTGGAATCACTGGTATATACTCACCTCCACATCCCTTTATTACTGGCTGCATATGGTAGGACTACATTGGAATCACTGGTATATACTCACCTCCACATCCCTTATTACTGGCTGCATATGGCAGGACTACATTGGAACCACTGGTATATACTCACCTCCACATCCCTTTATTACTGGCTGCATATGGCAGGACTACATTGGAACCACTGGTATATACTCACCTCCACATCCCTTTATTACTGGCTGCATATGGCAGGACTACATTGGAACCACTGGTATATACTCACCACCACATCCCTTTATTACTGGCTGCATATGGCAGGACTACATTGGAACCACTGGTATATACTCACCTCCACATCCCTTTATTACTGGCCGCATACGGCAGGACTACATTGGAACCACTGGTATATACTCACCACCACATCCCTTATTACTGGCTGCATATGGCAGGACTACATTGGAATCACTGGTATATACTCACCACCACATCCCTTTATTACTGGCTGCATATGGCAGGACTACATTGGAACCACTGGTATATACTCACCACCACATCCCTTATTACTGGCTGCATATGGCAGGACTACATTGGAACCACTGGTATATACTCACCACCACATCCCTTTATTACTGGCTGCATATGGCAGGACTACATTGGAATCACTGGTATATACTCACCTCCACATCCCTTTATTACTGGCTGCATATGGCAGGACTACATTGGAACCACTGGTGTATACTCACCACCACATCCCTTATTACTGGCTGCATATGGTAGGACTACATTGGAATCACTGGTGTATACTCACCACCACATCCCTTATTACTGGCTGCATATGGTAGGACTACATTGGAACCACTGGTGTATACTCACCTCCACATCCCTTTATTACTGGCTGCATATGGCAGGACTACATTGGAACCACTGGTATATACTCACCACCACATCCCTTTATTACTGGCTGCATATGGCAGGACTACATTGGAACCACTGGTGTATACTCACCACCACATCCCTTATTACTGGCTGCATATGGTAGGACTACATTGGAATCACTGGTGTATACTCACCACCACATCCCTTTATTACTGGCTGCATATGGCAGGACTACATTGGAATCACTGGTGTATACTCACCACCACATCCCTTTATTACTGGCTGCATATGGCAGGACTACACTGGAACCACTGGTGTATACTCACCTCCACATCCCTTTATTACTGGCTGCATATGGCAGGGCTACATTGGAACCACTGGTGTATGTTCTCACCTCCACATCCCTTTAATCCTGGCTGCATATGGTAGGACTACGTTGGAACCACTGGTATATACTCACCTCCACATCCCTTTATTACTGGCTGCATATGGCAGGACTACATTGGAACCACTGGTGTATGTTCTCACCTCCACATCCCTTTAATCCTGGCTGCATATGGTAGGACTACATTGGAACCACTGGTGTATACTCACCTCCACATCCCTTTATTACTGGCTGCATATGGCAGGACTACACTGGAACCACTGGTGTATACTCACCACCACATCCCTTTATTACTGGCTGCATATGGTAGGACTACATTGGAATCACTGGTGTATACTCACCTCCACATCCCTTTATTACTGGCTGCATATGGCAGGACTACATTGGAACCACTGGTGTATACTCACCTCCACATCCCTTTATTACTGGCTGCATATGGTAGGACTACATTGGAATCACTGGTGTATACTCACCTCCACATCCCTTTATTACTGGCTGCATATGGCAGGACTACATTGGAACCACTGGTGTATACTCACCTCCACATCCCTTTATTACTGGCTGCATATGGCAGGACTACATTGGAATCACTGGTGTATACTCACCTCCACATCCCTTTATTACTGGCTGCATATGGCAGGACTACATTGGAACCACTGGTGTATACTCACCTCCACATCCCTTTATTACTGGCTGCATATGGCAGGACTACATTGGAACCACTGGTGTATACTCACCTCCACATCCCTTTATTACTGGCTGCATATGGCAGGACTACATTGGAACCACTGGTGTATACTCACCTCCACATCCCTTTATTACTGGCTGCATATGGCAGGACTACATTGGAACCACTGGTGTATGTTCTCACCTCCACATCCCTTTATTACTGGCTGCATATGGTAGGACTACATTGGAACCACTGGTGTATACTCACCACCACATCCCTTTATTACTGGCTGCATATGGCAGGACTACATTGGAACCACTGGTGTATACTCACCTCCACATCCCTTTATTACTGGATGCATATGGCAGGACTACATTGGAACCACTGGTGTATACTCACCACCACATCCCTTTATTACTGGCTGCATATGGCAGGACTACACTGGAACCACTGGTGTATACTCACCACCACATCCCTTTATTACTGGCTGCATATGGCAGGACTACATTGGAACCACTGGTGTATACTCACCACCACATCCCTTTATTACTGGCTGCATATGGCAGGACTACATTGGAACCACTGGTATATACTCACCTCCACATCCCTTTATTACTGGCTGCATATGGTAGGACTACATTGGAACCACTGGTGTATACTCACCTCCACATCCCTTTATTACTGGCTGCATATGGCAGGACTACATTGGAACCACTGGTGTATGTTCTCACCACCACATCCCTTTATTACTGGCTGCATATGGTAGGACTACATTGGAACCACTGGTGTATACTCACCTCCACATCCCTTATTACTGGCTGCATATGGTAGGACTACATTGGAACCACTGGTATATACTCATCTCCACATCCCTTTATTACTGGCTGCATATGGCAGGACTACATTGAAATCACTGGTGTATGTTCTCACCACCACATCCCTTATTACTGGCTGCATATGGCAGGACTACATTGGAATCACTGCAGTACTAGTATGATTGGCAGCATTTTGTTCTTTAGCTGGGGTTGTACTACAGCTTCCATCATCCTCAGCCAGTCCTAACTTAATAGCTGGTTGGCTATGAGGGATGGAAATTGTGCAACAACAGATATAGATTAGTGTCTGTCCCCTCCTGCTCTGTTGTCGAAACAGGTCTTATGTTGCTCTCCATCATGCAACTTCTAGAAACAGCCAATGATCTTGAAACCTAAATCCAATCGTAACATTAATAAATGAAAGTGACAGTAATGTTTCAGTTTAACCTAAACTACGATTGTTCCTTATGATGTGTACTATTGCGCTTCGATGTTGGCAATGTTGATATCTCTCTATTTTCTCTGAAATTATATTATAAAATATCCCTCTCCTGCTCTTTTTACCTATGCCAGTCTTCTGTCTTCAGAGCTGAAAATGGATTGCGAAGAGGGACAATCTTCTGTCAGTATAAGGAAAAAACTGACCTTAAGGAGGGCAAGGTTTTCCTCATACTGAGAGAAGGAAGATTGTCCCTTGTTGTGATCTGTCCGGTCTGATGACCGGATTTCAGATCTGAGGGGAGACGGCTTACAATAAAGAAAAGGGGTGGGAGGGGACAATCTATAATATAATATCTTATAAAATAGAGAGATATCAACATTGCCTACTTCGCAGAACAGTATTATACACTATAAGGAACGACCATAGCTTACGTTATATTGTAATATTACTAACCTTGGGTGAGAGATTTATAAGACTGGAGTTATAAAGAAAGTGTCTGTAAAATTATCTCAAAGTGACAAAGTATATGGATAAACATTTAGCCACATTTTTGATAAGAGCTAACTCCAGTCAGTCGACTTTTTTTGAAATGTGGAGTAGAAATGGTCTTGTCAAAATAAGAATTGTGTCACAACAGATTTATAGAGAAATTCACTTTTAACTGCAGGTACGATCTGTTAATGGGAATATCCTATATAATAATTCGCTGGGATGTTTGTCACGATGCAGTCATGCGCAGTAGAGACTGCCCACGTTCGGGCAGTCTCAACTGTGCATGATTGCATTGTGTGAGTGAGGCGATTCAAAACTGCATTGCATGGAGCCCTGAGGTAGCAGCCTCTTAACCCTTTGAGTGCCAGAGGGGCTTTGCAATGCATTGCGTACCCCTCAGGCACTCAAAGGGTTAACATTACCCCGAGCTTTCACACTAGTATTGTTATATTTATGTATGAGAAAAAATATCCTCAGTTGTGAATTTTCTGCAAATTTTCTCAGAATATTCTTAGAAATATTTATAAACTTGACTTTTTCTGTTTTTAAGTATGCCCTTTTGTGAATTTTAGTGATGATTCTTAAACATACAATAAGAAGGTTTTTTCTCTGTCGTCCAATACACGTTACTGGTAACTTTGGGTAGGCAATCTGCCCCTTTAAGTAGGCAGGAACAATTCTAGAAGTGAATGCAGGGGGTGGAGCTTACCTTCCCTCCTTGGCTGCAGCTAGCCAATCACCCCCATTAAGATTTGTTCCTTGGTGAAGACACAGTTTTAGCTAATATTTTATTTTTCTGTTAGAAATGGAATACCACCATTAGGCGGATTACCATAACTGACAATGCCCTTAGATGTGTATGGCTCAGTATCCAGGTGCTTTTGTGGACCTTAAGCCTTGGGTGGAAAATCTTGGGTTCAAGTTCTTTCTCCAGGAGTTGCCCACTGAGGCTTCTTCTTAATACATGGTAATCTGAAGAAAGAAGATCTGCAGGAAAGGTGAGCAACCCTTTGAGTGCTGCAGGTCCACATGTCCCACAGTGCCCCTCTGTACAGGGGTTTTCCTTTGGAGTT
The DNA here is from genome assembly GCA_037306005.1 of Rhinophrynus dorsalis. Lineage (NCBI taxonomy): Eukaryota > Metazoa > Chordata > Amphibia > Anura > Rhinophrynidae > Rhinophrynus > Rhinophrynus dorsalis. Next base: position 22,959,772 of record CM074723.1, read on the forward strand.
CCTACTGCACACTCCTGCACTCACTGGGTTTATCTGTATATCTGTTGGGTGTTTTGGAGCAGGTTTCTGTGGTAACTTAACACTTTAGCTGCTGGGGGGTTTGGAACTTTCCCTACTGGGTTCAGTGTTTATTAGGTCTAGTGACATGTTTTAGTAATGTCTAGTGCACATTTACTTCTCAGTTTTCAAAATGTGTGTGCGAGCTTTTACCGCATAGACGCCATTGCTCCATTCACTTCTATGGGACTGTACAGTTTGGGACATATCTCTGCAACTCCTCATCGTAGTGACTTCAGACATGGCTCATTTTGTTTGTCTGCCCTTGCTCTATTATACAGTTAATGTTTGGTGTGTGTTGGGGGGCTCAGGGGGCTTTGGGCACTGTTGGGGTACTTTTTCTGGGAAAACTACATTTCCCATGAGCACTTGCTTTGCTCGCTCGTTTCTGATGGGCTCCCTCAGCGGCAGCCATTTCGTGCCTTTTCCAGAATGAGTGTCCTATGCAGGGCTTGGACTCTCCTTCTCTCCTCTGCAGATTAACCCTTTGCCTGCCAGATAAGTGTATTTTAGCGATTTCTGGGGTGAAATTTTAGTCTTGCACACTGTATTTGGGTGATTCCTTATACTTTAAACATTTTGACACTGTGAGAATGTCTAATCTGTTAGACCTTGGGCCAGGCCTAAGACTAAGGACGCTGGGATCTCTGTGTCCCCTATTGCGCATTGTTCCTCATGTCATTCAGGGTTACCTAGAGAATTCTCAGGTCATTTATGCCCAGCATGTTCTGATGTCCCTGAGTCTCTCCCAGGTACCTCCAGCCATACATTAGAGCCAGTTTGGGTGCAAGAGTTCAAGGCTGCTACTAGAGACCTCCGGTCTACATTGCAACTCTTTCCATCCCAGTTACAGGGGGTCTTCCACTCCTGGCAGACCCCTACTTCCGTCAGATCTGTCGAAATAAGCCATTCCATTATCAAAATTTGCACCAATCTGATATGTCAAAAAATATAATAATTATACGTTTAGCTTTATAAATTGTCTCCATATCAATTCATTCACTGAGGACTTTTTTTTTAACTTTTTTTCATTCAAGGTTCTGAGTCGGCTCTTTGAAGGGCCTATAAAGGACTCAAGTCACAAAAAAACTGGGTCTTAGCTTTCCTGCGATAACTTGAGTCCCTTATTGGATCTTCATGGCTAACGCAGACATTTGGATTGATAATTATGGTGTTTTCATCATTTTCTATGGGTGAAAACACCTCTTAACTCTATCACACGACGGCTCTATTTTTTGCCGGTATTTTTTCACAGCACTGGCATTTGAATTGCTTACTGTGCTTCACAAAAATGCCATCGGCATAAAAAAAAGCTGTGTCCAACATTTGGATCGAGTCCTTACCTTAATCACTAAAACTGCCTTTATTTTTGGCGGGATTAGCAAAAGTGTTTATAAATCCATTACCCCAGTAGTCTATAACTAGAGTTCTTCCACAGAATAACATAGGAACTAGAGAGTTTATCTCATTGGAGAAGTTATCTCCTCTTTATCACACCTTAGTACATCTCTCCCTGTAGTCTATAACTAAATCTCTCCCATATAATAACATAGGAACTGGAGAGTTTATCTCACTGGAGAAGTTATCTCCTCTTTATCACACCTTAGTACATCTCCCCTGTAGTCTATAACTAAAGATCTCCCATAGAATAACATAGGAACTGGAGAGTTTATCTCACTGGAGAAGTTATCACCTCTTTATCACACCTTAGTACATCTCCCCCTGTTGTTAGGTGAGTAAGATATGGATACTCACTATCTGGATGCAGGAACCCTGTAGCAGGATAGTCGCTCTTACTGGAACAGCACACTGGGAGAGGGCCTGGAGAGAGAGAACACAGGCTCCTCCCCAGTGTGAACTGCGAGCACGAGTAACAAAGTCCAGGAATCAGGCCAAGGGTCAAGGAGCCAGAAGTCAGCGGAGTCCAGGAGACAAGCCAAGGGTAAAGGAGCCAGAGGTCAGCGGAATCCAGGAGTCAAGCCAAGGGTCAAGGAGCCAGAGGTCAGCGGAGTCCAGGAGTCAAGCCAAGGGTCAAGGAGCCAGAGGTCAGCGGAGTCCAGGAGTCAAGCCAAGGGTCAAGGAGCCAGAGGTCAGCGGAATCCAGGAGTCAAGCCAAGGGTCAAGGAGCCAGAGATCAGCGGAGTCTAGGAGTCAAGCCAAGGGTCAAGGAGCCAGAGGTCAGCAGAGTCCAGGAATCAAGCCAAGGGTCAAGGAGCCAGGAATCAAAAATGAAGCAGGAGTACAGGAAGCAACTGAACGCCAGGGAAGCCACAGTAACACTGAGCACCATGTGCAGGGTGCTCAGGGTTTATATAGGCTGAGGAGGAGTGGCAATTGAAGTGGGGCGGAGCCGGACGCCGCGTTGCCATGGCAACGCCCGGGAAATATTAGCCCTTTGTTTGAGACGCGCACACGAGGGAGGGTGAGTGTGTGCGCGTCTGACAGGGCTGCCCGTCAATCTGAAGCGGACGCCGGTCCGCGAGGAAGCAGTGGGGACCCGGCGTGGCGGCCGACATGGTGCTTGGGCACTGCGGGAAGCAGGCGGCCGACATGAAGCTTGGGCACTGTGGGAGGTAAGACCGGGTCGCCGACGGGCGGCCTGACAGTACCCCCCCCTGAAGTGCGACCTCCGGGCGGGAAATGGTGCGGGCCGATGAGGGTACTGTTTATGGAAGGATCGGATGCATACAGGGGCATGGACCTGTGAAGCTGGTTCCCAAGAACGTTCCTCGGGGCCGTACCCCTTCCAGTGGATGAGGTACTCAAGTCTGCCTCTGCGGCGTCTGGAATCAAGTACTCGAAGAACCACGAACTCCTCTTCGCCATTTACCATGACTGGAGCTGGTGCGACAGGTAGGCGTCCTGGGAAGGTGTTGGCTATGTAAGGTTTTAGCAAGGACACATGAAAAACAGGATGGATGTGATAGGCGTCTGGCAACTGGAGTTGAACCGCCACTGGGTTGATGACCTTTTGGATGGAGAAAGGTCCAACATATTTGGGACCCAATTTTTTGGTGGGACAGGAAAGCCGGATGTTCCTTGTGGACAGCCACACCTTGTCGCCCACCTGATAGACCGGAGCGGCAGAGCGATGGCGGTTGGCCTGATTTCTGTAACTCTCCTGGGCTTTCAAGAGGGTTTGTTGGAGGGTCCGGAACTGTTTTACGAGACGGGAAAGGCGCTCAGAAGCCTCTGGTACAGATAAGTCAGAAGGTAGCCCAGGAAAGGAGGATGGGTGGAATCCATAATTGGCAAAGAAGGGAGACATGCGAATGGATCTTTGGGTTTGATTGTTGTATGCAAACTCAGCGGTGGGTAGAAATTGGAGCCAATCATCTTGCAGGTAAGTAGTGTAACATCGGAGGTAGTGCTCAAGCACTTGATTCACTCTTTCTGTTTGTCCATTGGTCTGAGGATGGAAAGCGGTAGACAATGAGGGCTGAATCTGCAAATTTTCACAGAAGGATTTCCAGAACCGTGCCGTGAACTGGACTCCTCGATCGGTAGTAATGCTCTTGGGCAGACCATGGAGCCGGAATATCGAGGACAGAAATAGAGAAGCGGTGGTACTGGCAGAAGGGATCCCAATAACTGGTACAAAATGAGCCATCTTGGTAAATCTGTCGATGACCACCATGATGGTATCGTGTTTGCAGGAAGGAGGAAGATCGACTATAAAGTCCATTGAGATGTCGGCCCAAGGCATAGCGGGTACTGGTAGGGGCCGCAACAGACCGGCTGGTGCAATGCGGGGTACTTTAGTTTGAGCACAGACTGTGCAAGATCGCACAAACTGAGTGGCATCTTGTTGGAGAGTTGGCCACCAGAAATGTCTTAGGAGGAGATCTAGAGTCTTTTTGATTCCTCCATGACCAGCTAGGCGGGAATCATGACATCTCTGCAATACAGATAGTCGAGCAGGCTCGGGCACAAAGATCTTTCCTCTGTACAACAGGAAGTGATTAGATCGTTGAATTGGTGGTGTAGTCTCTGGGTAAAGGGAGTTGATGGAGCTGGAGCGGATGTGTTCCATAATATCAGCTGAAGTAGTTATGAATACGGTTGAAGGTAGAATAGTGTCTACTACCTTGGGTTCGTTGTCACGGGTAACTGGGAGTCGGGAAAGGGCATCAGCCTTGGTGTTTCTGGTACCCGGTCTGTATGTAATGTGCAGGTTGAAACGGGTAAAGAATAGTGCCCACCTGGCTTGTCGAGGGCACAGACGACGAGCTGCACGGAGGTATTCAAGATTACGATGGTCGGTGTAGACTGTAACCAGATGAGAAGAGCCTTCGAGGAGGTGCCGCCATTCTTCCAGGGCTTGTTTAATCGCCAGGAGCTCTTTGTCACCGATGCCGTAGTTCTCCTCCGCCGGAGACAATTTGCGGGAGTAAAAGGCTACCGGATGCAATTGCCCTGTCTCTGGGTGGCGTTGGGAGAGGATGGCTCCTAGAGCAAAGTCAGATGCGTCTACCTCGACAAAGAAAGGGAGTGAGGTGTGGGGTTGAACAAGGATTGGAGCAGAAGTGAATCTCTTCTTGAGTTGGTCAAATGCTGCTTGGGCTTCAGGTGTCCATAGAAACTGTGGTGTTTGTCGCGTCAGCGCAGTGATCGGAGAGATGATGCGGGAGAAATTGCGGATGAACTTCCGATAATAGTTAGCGAAGCCTATAAATCGCTGGACTGCCTTCTTGTCTGTGGGTACAGGCCACTCGAGTACTGCTGACACCTTCTTTGGGTCCATAACAACTTTCCCAGGTGTTAGGATGAAGCCAAGGAAAGTCACGGTAGTGGTCTCAAACAAACATTTCTCCAACTTGGCATATAGCTGGTGATCACGAAGGCGCTGCAGAACCTTCTTTACATGCTCACGGTGTTCAGTGATGGATGATGAAAATATTAAAATATCGTCCAAGTATACTACTACAAAGGAATCCAGGAAATCACGAAATACATCATTCAAAAAATGCTGAAAGGTGGCTGGGGCGTTACAGAGTCCAAATGGCATCACCAGGTACTCAAAATGGCCGTACCTACTCCGGAAGGCGGTCTTCCATTCGTCCCCCTTTCTGATGCGGACGAGGTTGTAGGCCCCACGGAGGTCTAACTTGGTGAAGACAGTTGCATCCTTAATACGGTCTAGAAGTTCGGGTATCAAGGGGAGTGGATAACGGTTCTTTATAGTGATTCGATTTAAGTCTCTATAATCGACACATGGTCGAAGACCCCCGTCCTTTTTACCCACAAAGAAGATACCAGCCCCGGCTGGCGATGTTGACGGGCGGATGAATCCCTTTTCCAGATTTTCTTTGATGTAGGCTTTTAGATGGTGCAGTTCTGGCTCGGATAGAGGGAAGATCCTCCCAAAGGGTATAGGAGCTCCGGGTAGAAGATCGATGGGACAATCGTACTCTCTCCTGGGAGGCAACTGGTCTGCTTTTCTTTTATCAAAGATATCTAAGAATTCGTGATATGGCTTAGGAACTGTAGTAGGTTCTGAAGTCTGGTCTTGCGTAAGGAGTAAGGTTGAAGGAGTATCCAGGCAATAATGTTGACAGTAACTAGATGAAAATGACAGCGTGCCCTTGCCCCAGTTGATGTCAGGATTATGTAGTCGTAGCCAAGGTAGTCCAAGGATCACGGGGAATAATGGGGATGCCACCAAATTGAAACTTATCTTCTCTGAGTGACGACTGCCCAAAGTCATCTGGAGAGGCAGGGTTTCCTGCGTAATGGGTCCGGAAGGCAGAGAGGATCCATCAACAACCTGTATGTAGACTGGAGAGGGCTTGACTTGTGTGGGTACTCGGAGTTGTCTAGCGAGCTCCTGGTCCATGAAACAGCAGCTGGCACCAGAGTCAATGATGGCGAGGACAGAGATGTCGTCACTGGTCCACTGCAACAACAGAGAAACGGAAAGGTGAGGAGAGCCACCAACAGGAGCTGAACTAAGACACACCTCTGAATCAGAAGTCTTACCCCTTGGGTCACGTGGTCTGCGGGGGCAGGAACGAATCATATGACCGGGTTGGCCACAGTAGAGACATAAACTGTTTGCACGTCTGTGTGCTTTCTCAGCCTCTGAAAGGGGTCCTCGAGCAAGTCCGATCTGCATTGGTTCCTCGGAAGAAGAAGAGGAGGTAGGAGCACAGGAGGGTGGTAGAGGTTGGCGTCTTGGAGGAGGAGCAAGTTGGGTTGACCGCTCCAGTCTTCTCTCCCGTAATCTGCGATCAATCCTGATGACTAAATGACAGAGTTCTTCAAGAGAAGGCGGGATACCCACACGGGCCAGTTCATCCTTCAGGGCATTGGACAAGCCGAGACGAAATTGATCCACCAGGGCAGGCTCGTTCCATTCGCTCTCGATGGCCAAAGAGCGGAATTCAGTGACATACTCCTCTACTGGCCTTTGGCCCTGCCGTAGGGCCCTCATGGCGATATGGGCAGAGGAGGCCCGGAGAGGATCATCAAACAGAAGGTCCATGGCATGGAGGAACGAATGCCAGGAAGTCAATGCGGGATCATTAGTGTGTAGCAACTGATGAGCCCAGGTCTGGGGCTCTCCGGACAGCAATGAGATCACAGTTCGTATTTTAATGAAGTCAGAGGCATAAGTCCTTGGTTGAAGAGAAAACATGACCTGACAGGCTGTGATGAAGGTCTTATACTTCGCACGGTCCCCAGAATAGCGTTCTGGGAGAGGAATTCTGGGTTCAGGAGTGTACGTCCTGTCCGAGGGGGGTACCCCTACAGGTGGCATCGCTGGAGCGGAAGCGCCTGAAGAAGCGGAGCTGGTCTGCAGGTCATGTAATTGATGCTGCAGATGAGTCTGACCGGCCTGGAGGTCCTGCATGGTTTGCGTGAGAGCGGCAATTTGTTGGGAGAGGGCGGTGATAGCGTCCGCGACTCCTGCGGGTTCCATATAGGCTCAGTGTTTCTGTTAGGTGAGTAAGATATGGATACTCACTATCTGGATGCAGGAACCCTGTAGCAGGATAGTCGCTCTTACTGGAACAGCACACTGGGAGAGGGCCTGGAGAGAGAGAACACAGGCTCCTCCCCAGTGTGAACTGCGAGCACGAGTAACAAAGTCCAGGAATCAGGCCAAGGGTCAAGGAGCCAGAAGTCAGCGGAGTCCAGGAGACAAGCCAAGGGTAAAGGAGCCAGAGGTCAGCGGAATCCAGGAGTCAAGCCAAGGGTCAAGGAGCCAGAGGTCAGCGGAGTCCAGGAGTCAAGCCAAGGGTCAAGGAGCCAGAGGTCAGCGGAGTCCAGGAGTCAATCCAAGGGTCAAGGAGCCAGAGGTCAGCGGAATCCAGGAGTCAAGCCAAGGGTCAAGGAGCCAGAGATCAGCGGAGTCTAGGAGTCAAGCCAAGGGTCAAGGAGCCAGAGGTCAGCAGAGTCCAGGAATCAAGCCAAGGGTCAAGGAGCCAGGAATCAAAAATGAAGCAGGAGTACAGGAAGCAACTGAACGCCAGGGAAGCCACAGTAACACTGAGCACCATGTGCAGGGTGCTCAGGGTTTATATAGGCTGAGGAGGAGTGGCAATTGAAGTGGGGCGGAGCCGGACGCCGCGTTGCCATGGCAACGCCCGGGAAATATTAGCCCTTTGTTTGAGACGCGCACACGAGGGAGGGTGAGTGTGTGCGCGTCTGACAGGGCTGCCCGTCAATCTGAAGCGGACGCCGGTCCGCGAGGAAGCAGTGGGGACCCGGCGTGGCGGCCGACATGGTGCTTGGGCACTGCGGGAAGCAGGCGGCCGACATGAAGCTTGGGCACTGTGGGAGGTAAGACCGGGTCGCCGACGGGCGGCCTGACACCTGTAGTCTATAACTAAATCTCTCCCATAGAATAACATAGGAACTAGAGAGTTTATCTCACTGGAGAAGTTATCACCTCTTTATCACACCTTAGTACATCTCCCCCTGTAGTCTATAACTAAATCTCTCCCATAGAATAACATAGGAACTAGAGAGTTTATCTCACTGGAGAAGTTATCTCCTCTTTATCACACCTTAGTACATCTCCCCTGTAGTCTATAACTAAAGATATCCCATAGAATAACATAGGAACTGGAATATTTATCTCACTGGAGACGTTATCTCCTCTTTATCACTCCTTAGTACATCTCCCCTGTAGTCTATAGCTAAAGCTCTCCCATAGAATAACATAGGAACTGCAGAGTTTATCACACTGGAGAAGTTATCTCCTCTTTATCACATCTTAGTACATCTCCCCTGTAGTCTATAACTAAATCTCTCCCATAGAATAACATAGGAACTGGAGTGTTTATCTCACTGGAGAAGTTATCTCCTCTTTATCACACCTTAGTACATCTCCCCCCTGTAGTCTAAAACTAAAGCTCTCCTATAGAATAACATAGGAACTGGAGACTTTATCTCACTGGAGAAGTTATCTCCTCTTTATCACACCTTAGTACATCTCTCCTGTAGTCTATAACTAAAGCTCTCCCATAGAATAACATAGGGACTGGAGAGTTTATCTCACTGGAGAAGTTATCTCCTCTTTATCACACCTTAGTACATCTCTCCTGTAGTCTATAACTAAAGATCTCCCATAGAATAACATAGGAACTGGAGAGTTTATCTCACTGGAGAAGTTATCTCCTCTTTATCACACCTTAATACATCTCCCCTGTAGTCTATAACTAAATATATCCCATAGAATAACATAGGAACTGGAGAGTTTATCACACTGGAGAAGTTATCTCCTCTTTATCACACCTTAGTACATCTCCCCTGTAGTCTATAACTAAAGATCTCCCATAGAATAATATAGGAACTGGAGAGTTTATCTCACTGGAGAAGTTATCCCCTCTTTATCACACCTTAGTACATCTCCTCTGTAGTCTATAAATATATCCCATAGAATAACATAGGAACTGGAGAGTTTATCTCACTGGAGAAGTTATCTCCTCTTTATCACACCTTAGTACATCTCCCCTGTAGTCTATAACTAAAGATCTCCCATAGAATAACATAGGAACTGGAGAGTTTATCACACTGGAGAAGTTATCTCCTCTTTATCACACCTTAGTACATCTCCCCCTGTAGTCTATAACTAAATATATCCCATAGAATAACATAGGAACTGGAGAGTTTATCACACTGCAGAAGTTATCTCCTCTTTATCATACCTTAGTACATCTCCCCCTGTAGTCTATAACTAAATATATCCCATAGAATAACATAGGAACTGGAGAGTTTATCACACTGGAGAAGTTATCTCCTCTTTATCACACCTTAGTACATCTCCCCCTGTAGTCTATAACTAAATCTCTCCCATAGAATAACATAGGAACTGGAGAGTTTATCTCACTGGAGAAGTTATCTCCTCTTTATCACACCTTAGTACATCTGCCCTGTAGTCTATAACTAAATATCTCCCATAGAATAACATAGGAACTGGAGAGTTTATCTCACTGGAGAAGTTATCTCCTCTTTATCACACCTTAGTACATCTCACCCTGCAGTCTATAACTAAATATCTCCCATAGAATAACATAGGAACTGGAGAGTTTATCTCACTGGAGAAGTTATCTCCTCTTTATCATACCTTAGTACATCTCCCCTGTAGTCTATAACTAAAGATCTCCCATAGAATAACATAGGAACTGGAGAGTTTATCACACTGGAGAAGTTATCTCCTCTTTATCACACCTTAGTACATCTCCCCTGTAGTCTATAACTAAAGATCTCCCATAGAATAACATAGGAACTGGAGAGTTTATCACACTGGAGAAGTTATCTCCTCTTTATCACACCTTAGTACATCTCCCCCTGTAGTCTATAACTAAATATATCCCATAGAATAACATAGGAACTGGAGAGTTTATCACACTGCAGAAGTTATCTCCTCTTTATCATACCTTAGTACATCTCCCCCTGTAGTCTATAACTAAATATATCCCATAGAATAACATAGGAACTGGAGAGTTTATCACACTGGAGAAGTTATCTCCTCTTTATCACACCTTAGTACATCTCCCCCTGTAGTCTATAACTAAATCTCTCCCATAGAATAACATAGGAACTGGAGAGTTTATCTCACTGGAGAAGTTATCTCCTCTTTATCACACCTTAGTACATCTGCCCTGTAGTCTATAACTAAATATCTCCCATAGAATAACATAGGAACTGGAGAGTTTATCTCACTGGAGAAGTTATCTCCTCTTTATCACACCTTAGTACATCTCACCCTGCAGTCTATAACTAAATATCTCCCATAGAATAACATAGGAACTGGAGAGTTTATCTCACTGGAGAAGTTATCTCCTCTTTATCATACCTTAGTACATCTCCCCCTGTAGTCTATAACTAAATATATCCCATAGAATAACATAGGAACTGGAGAGTTTATCACACTGGAGAAGTTATCTCCTCTTTATCACACCTTAGTACATCTCCCCTGTAGTCTATAACTAAATATCTCCCATAGAATAACATAGGGACTGGAGAGTTTATCTCACTGGAGAAGTTATCTCCTCTTTATCACACCTTAGTACATCTCCCCTGTAGTCTATAACTAAATATCTCCCATAGAATAACATAGGAACTGGAGAGTTTATCTCACTGGAGAAGTTATCTCCTTTATCAAATGCTCTGTGCATACCCCTCTGGCACTCAAAAGGGTTAATACTGAATAATGAGGTTTTGTGGAATACAGTAGTCTGATGATTTTCTGTAATTCTTTTTTTGTTGCTGTACTTGAATTGAACAGAAGAAGCACTTATTGCAGATCAATTTCCAACTAATGGAATGACAAGTTTCCCTCGCCTTCCCGGTCTGTATTTACTTTTTGCTGTTTTTCTCGATCTATTTTTCACGTTTGTGTTCTCGCTGAGAACTTCATCTTTCGGTTTCTGTTAGACTCACATTGATGGGTTTGTATCTCCAAGGATTGAGTCAACTCAATAAAAAAGCATAATGACAACCATAGGTAATCATTAATTTGGTCATAATTTATTTATAATTGTTATAGGATATCCGTTCCACTGGGACTCATTACGCAGCTGCTTCAATCATAACCTATCCTAAGAGATGCATAAATAAATATATACATTAGTCACTGCCTGGAGGTTTACCATTTTAGGCCGTGTTATCATGTAGTACAGTGGTTCTCAATCTTTTTTTGCTTGGGGCACCCCTAACACGTAATCTTGAACATTCGTGGCACCCATAACATATTTAAAGGGATAGTAATACTTCATTTTAACTTTATTTTATTTTGTAGACATTAAAAACCATAAAGAACGATATAAGTCTTATCTCTCAAACCTTTATGGTTTATGAGATATTCACAAGCAAAGTTTCCCCTCCTGCCCCTTTTACCTAGTGTAAGACATCTCTTCTCAGATGTGGAATCCAGTCCATAGACCAGACAGATAACAGAAGGGGACAATCTTCTTCCTATGAGAACAATGAAATCCCTGCCCCCCTTGACAAGTTTTTCAGGTTTTTCCCTTATCTTAATTGAAGATTGTCCCTCTCTGCAGTCTACCTGGTCACCTCCCTTCTGCTCTGGCTGAACAGTGTTACATCAGTAAAAGGGGCGGGAGGGGGATACTTTATCATTGAATTACTCTTGAACTACAACTCTGACAGAATTGAAATAACACGCTCCATGGCCCAAATACTATGAAGATTAATTAGAGCTGCTTTTATTATGAAACATTACTATCCCTTTAATGTACTTTATCAAGGGCATATTGAAGGGTACAATACATACGTATACAGTACTATTAGGTTTTATAATCAGAATACCATAACTAAACATATTGTACATAACAATTTCTATAATTCTTTATTTAAAAATCCATTTTTGTTAGTCTTTATAGAAAACACAGGGCACCCTAAGTTGATGCCTGTGGCACACCAAAGTCCCACGGCACCCTGGCTGAGAATCACTGATGCAGTGGAATAAAACATCACAGCAGATGGATTTGTGTTATGACTTCAAAACATTGATAGATAATGCTAATGTTATTTTTTTTTAATTCACTGATTTACCCTAGTGCTACCTCCCTCTCACACCAACATTCCCCTTTAATCTCTCATTAGAGGGATAGTAATGTTTCACAAAAACAGCAGCTCCAATTACTCTACATAGTATTTGGGCCATGGAGAGTGTTATTTCAATACTGTCAGAGTTGTAGTTCAAGAGTAATTGAATGATAAAGTATCCCCCTCCCTCCCCTTTTACCTAGTGTAAGCCGCCTCCCCTCAGATGTGGAATCTGGTCACTTGACCAGACAGATCACAGCAAGAGACAATCTTCTTACTGTGATCATAGGGAAAACCCTTGACAGGTTTTTCAAGTTTTTCCTTATGATCACTGAAGATTGTCCCTCTCTGAGATCCATCTGGTCTTGATGCTCTGAGCTGAGCAGTGTTATATCAGTAAAAGGGGTGGGAGGGGGATACTTTTTCATTCAATTACTCTTGAACTACAGTTCTGACAGTATTGAAATAACACTTGCCATGGCCCAAATACTATGAAGATTAATTGGAGCTGCTTTTATTGTGAAACATTACTATCCCTTTAATGCAGTTGACCTTAACCCTTTAACAACCAGCCGCATGCAGTCACTAAAGGACCACGGAGAATTATTTTTTTTTTTTTGATTCGGAGTCGGATTCTGTACAGGCGCGGGGGGAGCCCGGAATTCCATGACGGTCATAGTATGCCATGGGTCGTTAACTCAGATCTACCCATGATGTACTATGACCGTCAAGGGTTGTTAAGGGGTTAAAGGGACAGTCCCACCTTATAGTGACTTTACATATCCTGCATGTGATTAATAAGTGAAGTCAGATTATCTATACTTTTTATTTATTTATTCTTTGCATTTTCACCTATTTTTTTTTTTTACAATTTTATGTCCCTGACTTGGTGCTATTTACATAGAGCTTTCTGTGCGGGACTGTGAAAAGCAGAGAGAGTGCAAAAATGTAAAAAAGATACAATCTATAAAATACAATGAATCCATGTAGAAAAACCTCCTCTATAGCATAATAGATCAATCAGTATTATTGAGAGACTGAAACACTGTATAAATAGCTCTGCTATCACTGTCATGATTGTTCCTTTTTGTCGCTATTGTGCTCACCTGTTCTTCTGAGTCTCCGCCCATCCCCTCTCCTATTGGCTCTCTTCAGCTTTATCTACCTGCCTTCCTGACAGCACTGAGCCAGCATTTCTGCTTGAGACTGGTAGAGTACAAGTGATACCTTTATTGGTTAACTAAATGGCTCTTGGATACAAGCTTTCAAGACATTTTAGGTCTCTTCATCAGGCTTACTTAGAATGAAGGCTGACAGGTTATATAGTCATGCAAATTGTTTTTACATTTAAATTCCATTGACAGTTACTGTCAGCAGAACTTAAATGTAAAAACTATTTGCATGAGAATTTAACTTGTCATGTATTTTGCATTCAGGCTTCATTCTAAATAGAGTAGAGAAAGCAAAAGAAAATACAACAATGTAGAAGTCCTTCTAAGCCTAATATCTTTTTGATGTGTAAGGCCTTCACCAACAGCCTGTGCTTTGTGGATGTTACTCACTTGCATGAGTATGTTATATTTGCCAATTGCTAATTTTACTTACCGTAAAATCTCAGATATAATACGTACCTGTGTATAATACGCAGGTGCATATTATACCAAAGATTTTAGGGGAAAACAAGAGTGCTTATGTATAATACGCACCCTTGATTCCCCCTTGCTAAAATTTTTTTTTAAGGCCTCCCTCCCTCACCCGGGCCAAAACCACTGCCAAACCAAGACTTACTTGGTTCAAATTTAGCTCCCCACTGAAGTCTGTATCTCTTGAATTGTTGGAGGGAAAAAAATAAAGCTTGCCAGTGGGCGGCATCCTTCCATTTGCTGCCTGCTTCCTTCAGTGAGCTTTCAGGACCTTCTGCCTCCAGCCAATAGGATGGAGGTCTGCACCAGGTTGTATGTCTGTGGACAGCAGGCAGCACAGTGGAGGCAAACAGACAGAGCCACAGGTCAGCACCAGCTAAGATAGCCAGACAAGCCGGGTCATACACAGAGCGGGTAGTCAGCCAGAGCCACAGGTCTGCACCAGATAGGATGTCCAGAGGAATAAGGCAACACTGGGAGGATAGTTGGACAGAGCCACAGGTCAGCACCAGAATGGATTAGTCTGACAAGCCAGGTCATACACGGAGAGGGTAGTCAGCCAGAGCCACAGGTCTGCACCAGATAAGATGTCCAGAGGAATAAGGCAACACTGGGAGGATAGTTGGACAGAGCCCCAGGTCAGCACCAGAATGGATTAGTCAGACAAGCCAGGTCATACACGGAGAGGGTAGTCAGCCAGAGCCACAGGTCTGCACCAGATAAGATGTCCAGAGGAATAAGGCAACACTGGGAGGATAGTTGGACAGAGCCCCTGGTCAGCTCCAGAATGGATTAGTCAGACAAGCCAGGTCATACACGGATTGGGTAGTCAGCCAGAACCACAGGTCTGCACCAGATAGGATGTCCAGAGGAATAAGACAACACTGGGAGGATAGTTGGACAGAGCCCCAGGTCAGCACCAGAATGGATTAGTCAGACAAGCCAGGTCATACACGGAGAAGGTAGTCAGCCAGAGCCACAGGTCTGCACCAGATAGGATGTCCAGAAGAATAAGGCAACACTGGGAGGATAGTTGGACAGAGCCCCAGGTCAGCACCAGAATGGATTAGTCAGACAAGCCAGATCATACACGGATACAGGAGCAACAGAAATAATGACTGCACTGAACACCAACGTAAGGGTAATGATACACAGGCCCAGAGAGGTTTATAAAGGAGTAGGAGAAGGCGGGACCAATTAGGTCCCCCAGGCTGGGCCTATAAGAGCCGTCCAGGCAAGTGCCTGATTAATGATGCCAGTAATAAGGCACCATATACGAGGAAGAGGGAAGGAGCCAGTGATGCCGGAGCGTCAGTCCTGAACTCCGCTCCCGGCCGAATGGCACAGGCCGAGGTAAGGCACTATGACAGATCCTGACTCAGGCTTGTCTACTGACTTCCTTGTGGCTGATCCTCTGATCCTTTTTGAACTTTCGGAATGATACTGCTACTTTACCGACTTGCCCACCTGTTCCCTGTGACCTGCCTTCCTGGTATTGACCTCAGCTATTTCTGAGCTCAGGTATTTCCTGCACCCTCTCATTGATTTGTCTGTTCCTATCTTGTCCTCACATGCCTGTCATCACACCATCTGCTCTGACGGCTTGTTCTGCCTCTTCACTCCTGACTCGGTGTATGCTGTTTCCTCTTCTGTATATTGGTGTTGAGAGTTGCACCAACAACAGCTGTACAACTACCTGATCTACCACAGACATGTCACCTTATTCCTGCTGCTCCCTCTACTCTGTCAGGTACTGTGATTTCCTCTTGCCTCAAATCTGTCTATAGCCTACAGAGGAATTAATTAAAGTGACACTGCCTGTCTACTTAGGCCCTTAGTCTCCTGAACCTATACCAGTTATTTGTAGAGCCAACAATCATGCTATTGACTTCTTTGTCTGTCCTTGTACCAGTCAAACCTACAGACACCCTAGTGGTTCATCATATCTGAAGGCTGTGTATCTGCACATTAGATCCAAACCTTAGTCACCCAAATAAATGATTGGGCTGCTATTTTGTAGCATACTGGTATACTGCTCCTGGCCTGGGTTCTGGCTCAACTGGAGCTGAACATCTGGCCTTGTGGCCACAATCTTTACCCACGGTGTAAGTTGAAGCAAGGGTACATTACTAACTGACAACGTTCTCTAGCTTCGTACCCCATTCCACGCTCTCAAGCTACTATAGTAGTACCATACACGTAGGGCTACAATCCCCAAGAGCTTTTTACACACTGTCCCTGACTGAAAGCTCTCTGAAAACAGAAACTCTGGAAGCTTCCTGTAAGGAGTGCATGAGTGAATAAAAATAAGTAAAAATTAAAAAGAAATATAGTAATTACATACATTATATACTTGCCGTGAGTATGTCAAGTCAAAATAAGATGGAACTGTTCCTTTAATGCCTTAGATGGTTTATTCACTAGACCTACCAGACTTTTGGAGTGTGGGGGAGAATAAACAACACTTTTCATATTTGTAATCTCACTGGGAACTTCATCATTAACATATGGATATTGCTGCAATAATGTGCACCACTATAATCATATCCAATGAGAATGCGCAAAAAACATAAAAACTAGAAATACTTTATTCATGATCAAGTCCTTGAGCATGAGTAAGAGCAGCATGCGCGAAACGCGTCGATCAGTCTCACCATGGCTTCTTGACACACCGGTCTTGCAACTAACCCAAGAAAAAGTCTCTCCTATTGCACAGGATTTATGGACAACAGACCATTGTAAGGTATTTTTTTTATATTTTTTGAATAAAATATTTCTAGTTTTTATATTTTTTGTGCATTTTCATTGTATATGATTATAGTGGTGCACATTATTGAAACAATATTCATATGTCAAAACGGGAGTCACAGGGCAGCTCCCTATGTTGCACACTAAGGGCCATATGTTCAAAGAAGTAGCGAAATAGCTTTTGTTGTTTGTAACGACTTTTCAAAGTACAGTGTCGTTCGGATCATTAATATTTTCAGAGTGTTGGTTGTGATTGGAAATATGTCGTTTGTCCTGACTGAAATTGTCGTATGTAACAACAAAAAAAGTCTTTACTAACGACAAAAATGTCTTAACTAAAGACAAAAATTCTTCTTCCCTCCACTTTTTTCTTAACGTACAAATTTTGTCTTTTGTAAGACATTTTTTTGTCATTAGCTACGACAAATTTTCTTTTCCTCTATACGACACTGGAGAATAGTTTAGCCCCACCCTTGCCCCGCCCCTTTACCCATCAGTTCTGGAGTTGTGTCGGACATTACTAGTTTTTTGTTGTTATATATTCTATAGAAAATATGTTGTTCATACATACAATTACTTATTTTTGTCTTTCATACAACATTTTTTTGTCGTTATCCCTTTGAACATACGGCCTTTAGTATCTAAATGAATCCTGCCATTTCTTCCGGAGAATATGCAGTTTGTTTGTTGAGTCGACTGGGAGACACACTGAGCATCATGGGAAATGTGGCACTAAATGATTGAAGGCTCGGTAGTAAGAGCTGCATTTCTTTTTTTACTTGAACTTCATCATTAACCCCTTAAGTGCCAGAGGGGCATCCAATGCATTGGATACCCCTCTAGCACTCAAAGGGTTACATTTCCATTAGAAAACTTTTGTGATAATTTTCTGTCTCCAAGGCTTGAGTGAACGTACTGTTAATTCCACGTGAAAACACAATTACAAGCACAGGTGATCAGAACTTTTTGTAAAAATGTACTTATAATGATTATAGCAAGGATATGCAACATTTGGCACTCTAGCTGTTTGAGACTACAAATGTGAACATTCCCAACAAACCAACGACTGACTAAGGATGATGGGAGATGTAGTCCTCAACAGCCACACTACGTTATAGGAAATTTTCTCCATAGGGACACATTATGCATCTATTTAAATCATAATTAATCCTAAGAGATTCACAATTAAATATATACATTCAGAGCCGTTAACTGGAGGTTACATTTTACTGAATAATTGTAGTTCTAATCTTAAACCTATATAATTCGCTAAAACGTGTGTAACGACAAAGTCATGCACAGCAGAGACTGCCCGCGCCACGGCTGATACTGTATCAGACGTGGCGCGGGCAGTCTCTACTGCACGTGACTGCCCCGCGACCGGCTGGCAGTGGCACTGTGGCCTGTGTAACGAGCTCTTCAACTATAAGAATAATAAAAAAATAAAAACAGTTGGTAAATTGATATGTTTCCAAAAATTTGTAAATACTACTACCATTATTTTATTTTTAATTACTTTTTAGACACAATGGAATAGGAAGTACAGCAATTCTGTAGCAAATCATCTGCACCATATAAATGAGGTTCATAGAATTTGAATTAAACACTTGATTGCCGGAGAGATTTGCAGTGGACTGAGAAACAATGAGATTTTGTCTAAGATTCCAGGGATTAAAGGGCTCGATGCAAATGCTGGAGTTAAAACCAACGTGAAGAAAAAACTGCCTTCGCGAGTTAACCAAGACTGGGTAACGTGAGAATCAAATCTTCTTTACCTGGAAAGGTTTGGTGCGACGGCCTACAAAACACATGGAAACTACAAAACTGGAGTCGTCTAAATTCTGACCTCATCTCTGTCAAAAAACACACGATAAATAACGTGAGAAACGTCCCAATTAAAGAAACCAGCAAACGTCCGATGTTACCGAGTGCCCCAGCCAATCACAGAACCCCAAACTATCAAGTTCAGTTGAGAAAACTATATATAAACCCAAAATAATAGACGTACCTTTGTCTGATTTTGAATTCCATGATCTAGATCTCAGGACCCAGGAGTGGAGGCTAGAGAAAGAGAGAAAGGGAGTTTAGGTGCACACACAGGTAGAAGGAGTTGGAGTGATTGACAGCTCACACAACAACACATAATACACTTTTTTACATACCAAATACATGCATTCAAACACACATACACGCACAAAGCCAATATATTATTTTGTTAGTAAAACACATTCACTTTTATATTTCTTTTGACAGTGTGAGTCTGTGAGTGCAAGTGAGTGACAGAGAGTGAGTGAGTGTGTGAAGGCCTGAGTGAGTGCCTGGGTGTGAGTAGGTGAGAGAAATAGTGAGGAGAGGAGGACAGGAGAGAGGGGTGGGGAGAGTGGGAGGAGAGGAGGAAGAGGGGCAGGTGGGTATCCCTGGTCAGGGTAGGGGAGTGAGAGGGATATCCCTGGGCGGAGGGGCAGCCACGACAGAGATGGCACATCTAGTGCAGGGTCAGTGGAGAGAGTGGGACGAGGGGTAGTCCAGGGGATGCACCATGCACAACCAGGGCCATCGCAGGTAGGGCTGGAGAGCCACAGTCTGGGCTCTCATAGAACCTCTGGGGTGAGGAGGAGGACAGGGTGAGAGACCGCATGGAAGGAGGTCCTTGCTGCATTCAGTGAAGTGTCCAGCTGCAGCCGGTCACTGGATGCGGTGAAGAAGATGTGGGTCAACTGCAAGGCCAGGGTCAAGAAAAAGATGGGAGAGGAGGCTATGCATGCTGCCGGCACAGGGAGAGTCTGCCCCTACGCGTGGAATAGAGCATGGAGGACCCTGTCCACAACAGCAGTGCAGGGAATCCCAGGGTGGAGTGACACCGGGGTGGAAAGTAGCCTCCAGTCCACCGGTAATTGCATCAAGGCCTACACACATCACACAAATCTTGACACCTACCAGACAGAGGCCAGCACAGTGACACCTGAACACATGGACAGCATTCCACACCACAATTCAGCAACACAGCTTGGAGAGATGTTAAACAAGGACAGAATACCTGACAAACCCAGCCTGAATGGTAATGGTCAAGTCCCTGTTAAACCCCCTTCATGCTGTCTACAACAACATCATGCACAGCACAAAAACAATGCACACTGTCATGTGTCAGTCACAGATCTGTTATGTGTATCACAATGTCATACATAGAGTTACAAAGAGGTCAGCACACAACCCCTTGAGTGCCACAGGGATAAGAAATGCATTGTTTCACAATACACTGGCTAATCCCCTGGCAATCAAAGGGTTATGGGAGATAGCAAGGAGGGGATATGATGTGTTGTTTGGAGTATTGTTACTGCATGTGAGGGCTAGGCATTGTACATGTAGGTAGTTAGTCCAAGTGGAATAGTCAAGGTTCAGTTCTCTGCATCATATATAGCCGGCAGAGTGTGGATGGTCAGGGGGCATTCACCGCCATTACCAATCTGCTGGACATATGTGATTCACAAGGCTCAACCATGACGGGGTGGGGGGGACATTCACTAGGGTGTCAGAAAGGTGACAAGGTGTACATGACAACTGCAGTGTCATCACACCTTCAATCCCTGTTATTCTGTGGAGCCAATGCACTGAGATCTAAACAACTTGTGACATACCAGTGCTTAGTCTCCATAGCATAACATAGGAAAGGGAGAAGTAACCTCCAATAGTACAGTATAACCATGCACATGTTTGCTGTGTGTTACGATTTTAACTGTCCTGGGGTGTGTTCATATGACCTACAGCTGATTGATTTTCCTGATTCCACAGATCATGTTGGTTGGTGTGCTTGGTGTGTCTGTTACTGTTGCTGACATCATTGGTTGGACTCTGTGGTCATTGGTCATCACTGGTGCATTGCTGTATTCAGAGGTCATAGTGTTTTTGCTCTTGAGGCCTAAGTGTATGACATGCAGTGGGTTTGTATCTCTCAAGGTGTGATGGTTCAGGTTTGGTCACCACATGGATCCTGATGAATGGGGATAGCAAGGAGGTACGCTTTGCCATCCGCACTGCTCAGGATACACATGATGACCAAAGCTACACCACTGTAGGTTGGTAAGATCAACGTATGATATCATGCAAAGCTTAGTACTGTGTGTCAGAATGGTAACCAATGCATTGCAAAGCAATGCAATGGATTCCATCCTGTCACTCAACAGTTCACATATCAATGTAGTAGGCTTGCAGCATGCCTGTCATAGCTCACATCACACATTACATCTTGTCATTTGTCCACACAGCACACATGCCATCCCGTGTGGAGGACTCTGACGAAACCTCCTCTGAGGAGCCTACCGCCTCCAGGGTGCTGCTACCACCACGACCACCACAGGAGCAGCAGCAGTGGCCTCTTCATGTTCCCCACGGACCACCGTCACCACAACAGCAGCACTAGCCTCATCAAGTCCCCCAGGGCCCAATGCCACCACAGCAGTAGCAGTGGCCTCATCAAGCCCCTCAGGGTCAACAGCCTCCTCAGCAGCAGTACATGATCCTCCAGGACGCACCACCAGCCATGGGGAGACATAGGATGCCCCCCACCTTGGAGATGCCTCACCATGGCACAGTGCGGGCAACCATTAGAACACAGCCACAGGACAGTAGCCTGTGGCCAATGGATTATGAGCACCTTGGGCTAATTGGCCAGCCACAACGCCCCCAGGCCCTGGAGGTGTTCACCCCACCATCACCGCCCCAACTCACAATAACATAGGGTTTTCCTTATCATCACAGTAAGAAGAAGACTGTCCCTTGCTGTGACCTGTCCGGTCAAGAGACCAGATTTCACATCTGAGGGGAGGCAGATTACACTAGGTAAAAGGGGCAGGAGCGGAATACTTTATCATTCAATTACTTTTAAACTACAACTCTGACAGTATTGAAATAACACTCTATGTGGCCTAAATACTATGAAGATTAATCTGAGCTTTTTTTTGTGAAACATTATTATCCCTTTAATCTCTTCTTAACACAGTTGACTTCAATACCTTTAGATGTCTTAATCACTTGGCCTACTGTTTGGGTGGATAAGAAGAAGCACTTTTTTGACATGCTCATATTCAAGGTTGTAGACATACCTGGGAACTGTCCGGATCTGCCATTGAGAGTTAATTACCATTAGACAGAGGCTGATTCTTTGGCTTTGGTAAGCCACTGTCCACTTCTACTCAATTCTACCTATTCTCCACCCTGCTTTGTCCACTTCTTGCACATTCTAAAGTCAACCCCTACCTTTTTCTCCACTCAATTCATAAATTAAGCTCCATCCACTTTAAAATGAGATTCACACATAATTTATTAATGCCCATTCCCAGCTCATGAGCCCTCTTCAGGGGCTCCAAAGACAAAAGTCCCTAGGTATGGTTATAGGTTCTTGGAAATAATGGTATGAACACAGAGGTTGCTGGCATTAAAGTCCTAACAACGGTTCACTTTTAAAAGGTTGCATGCAAAAAAGCATGCGACCACATGACACATTAACTATGTCGCCATGATAAAAATGGCGACATGAGAATCTTGCACTGCATGACAGTGTACTGAATGGTCGCATAACTTTAAGCAGTCATCCCCTCCAAAATAATTAAAGTGCCTGTAGCCAGGAGCGGAACTAATTTGACACTGACGATTTGAACAGCGGTGCAGTGCTTCTCAGTTTCACTTTCCTCTGCTTATCTCTGCATTCATTTGGGCATCAGCCAAGAATATTAGTTGACCCAATGTGAGTTGACCATTGATTAGACTGTTGGAGAGAGCAGAACGTAGGTGAGAGAAGAACAATCTGCAAAGCACATTTAATAATCGTTACATCATCTCAGAGAAGGGGAGAGAGAGCGGGGGCAGTGCTCAGCAAGACTAGGATGAGCGTTTCCTTCTCTGAGGCAGATGGTTCGGGACATTCTTGCCACCCGTTGAATGGCTGGGAGTTGAAGAGAATGACGGAAGATCCGCTCCCGGCTCCTCTGGCTATTATTAAGTGTGCTTTGCAGATCGTTCTGCTCTCCCCTACGTTATTTGCTCTCCAACAGTCTAATCAATGGTCAGCTCACATTGGGTCAACTAATACCCCTGGCTGATGTCCAACTGTATGCAGAGATAAGAGGAGGAAAATGAAACTGAGAAGAACTGCACTGCTGTTCAAATCAACAGTGTCAAGTTAGCTCCGCTCCCAGCTACCGGCACTTTAATTATTCTGTAGGGGATGACTGATTAAAGGTCTGCGGTCATTCAGTATGTGACATGAGAATCTCGCTCTGTCCTGCAGTGCGAGATTCTAATATCACCATTTTTATCATGACGACATAGTTAATGTGTTATGTGGTCACACACTCTTTTGCGTGCAACGTTTTGAAATGATACCCTAACAACAATGGCAGAGGTTATCAATTGGTATGCACTGCAACAGTGACATACTCCGTTGCATATTCCCAAATTCAGCCACTGGAGTCAGATATCAACACCAGTGTAGATGCACTAGCAACTTCATATGTTACCTCCATTGACCCTATTACTAACTTCATATGTTACCTCCATTGACCCTATTACTAACTTCATGTGTTACCTCCATTGATCCTATTACTAACTTCATATGTTACCTCCATTGACCCTATTACTAACTTCATATGTTACCTCCATTGACCCTATTACTAACTTCATGTGTTACCTCCATTGACCCTATTACTAACTTCATGTGTTACTTCCATTGACCCTATTACTAACTTCATATGTTACCTCCATTGACCCTATTACTAACTTCATGTGTTACCTCCATTGACCCTATTACTAACTTCATATGTTACCTCCATTGACCCTATTACTAACTTCATGTGTTACCTCCATTGACCCTATTACTAACTTCATATGTTACCTCCATTGACCCTATTACTAACTTCATGTGTTACCTCCATTGACCCTATTACTAACTTCATATATTACCTCCATTGACCCTTTTACTAACTTCATTTGTTACCTCCATTGACCCTATTACTAACTTCATGTTCATAATGTACAAGATTTGCAGGGAGAAAAACCAATGGTTCTAATGCTGTTGTTGGATGATAACTCTTATCATCCTCAGGCTGGCTGAGGATGATGGGAGTTATAGTCCAACAACACAGCTGGAGGACCACAGAATGCCCAGCCCTTCATGATGAAGACTGGGCAGATGGGTGACTCATTGCCAGCTTTGTGTGAAAAGAGTCATGATAAATAATTGCAATATTATACCCGTTTATCTAATTAGCTCGGATGGCCAGTCATGATCAAAGGTCACGTTGAATAACAAGAGTTTTATTTGCAAAACGCAATATCTTTCTAATGAGCATCCACTGATTTCTGATTGTTTCATAAGGTCGAAGTGAATTATCATAGATAATCACATAAACATGCTGGAATATTTATATAGCAATTATGCTTACAAATTACTTTTGAATATATCTTACGCATTTAGAAGTGTTCATTCTTTGTTTACCACTATTCTTATTTGGTTTATATACACATGTGCGGAACACCATAGGTGTCCCTCATTCATCTTTTGGGCAAGGGACGGAGGTACCTATCTCTTGACCCAGTTTATAGTACATCCATCTCAATGTGTGAACATTTTCTGTTGGTGTATATGAGTAACATAGTAACATAGTAGATAAGGCTGAAAAAAGACATGCATCCATCAAGTCCAGCCCATGCCAAAAACACCCCTGTTGATCCAGAGGAAGGCAAAAGAAAAAAAAGCCCTCTGCAGCCATTTCCAATTTAGCCCCAAGTGGGTAAATAAATTCCTTCCTGACTCCAAATGGCAGTCATATAGTTCCCTATCTGCATTGAAACCATCTATCATATTTTTCAATATTGCTCTGTGCTAGATAGGCATCTATTGCTTTTTAGAAATCAGTTACATTATCTGCAAGTACAGCATCCAGAGGCAAAGAATTCCATAGCTTTACTGACCTGTAAAGAATCCCTGCCTTTGCTTTAGTCGAAAGCGCCTTTACTCTAGTCTTAACGGATGACCTATTGCTCTTAGCTCAGCTCTTTGCGTGAAAAATTCATTGGCTAGTTCTTTGTATTGACCTTGAATGTATATGTAAATGGTAATCATATCACCCCTTAG
Source organism: Rhinophrynus dorsalis (assembly GCA_037306005.1). Classification (NCBI taxonomy): domain Eukaryota; kingdom Metazoa; phylum Chordata; class Amphibia; order Anura; family Rhinophrynidae; genus Rhinophrynus; species Rhinophrynus dorsalis. The sequence continues at coordinate 22,984,369 of CM074723.1, forward strand.
ACGTCTCTTCTCTAATGTATACAAACCCAGTGTGGCTAGTCTCTCTTTATAACTCAGATCCTCCAGTCCCTTTATCAGTTTTGTTGCACGTCTCTGCACCTTTTCCAGTTCAGTAATGTCTTTTTTAAGAACTGGCACCGAAAATTGTACTCCATATTCTAGATGAGGCCTAACCAGGGATTTATACAGAGGTAGGATGATATTAGCAAACACTAGTCAAACAGAATTACCTCCTATTCATAAAACCTACTTACCTTACTTTGGTAAAAAATAACAATGGTCACTAAGTATTTTGTGTTTGCTTAAAGTGACCAGACCTCCTCTTTACGGCATAGCATTTAATTCCACAGGGTTGCATAGGAAGGAGCTAGCAGATACTGTAATGGGTGTTTTTATGAAAAGGGAGGTCTGATAACAAAATGTTTGCTCCTTGGTTCCTCAGTCAGAGGTGGATTTCAGGGCCAATGGCCTAACATAGACTTGTAGAAACAAATACATCCTCTACAGATCTGAGCAGAAAGGGAGATTGGAATATAGCTTTATTTAAAAAGAAAGGTTGGCTTTTTTCAGCCATAAACAGCAAAAGAAAATATAACGCTTTAAGTAAAATCAAATGTTCTTTTATTTCTCTTAGCCAAGAAAAAAAACAGCACTCACTCTCCCGGCGAATCACAGTCTGCAGTAAGTCGTTTATGCAGTTTGACGTTTAACTGCTAGCAGAGTTGGAACTTGGAAGCATACTCCCCTAATCACAGGTTAATCACATGGAAGTCCATGTTAGTACTTCATTAAATAAATAAATTAATTAATTAAATAAATATCAACCTTAGTCTTGTTGCCATTTATATACTTAAAGTGGATCTATCACATATAGATAAGTAATGCTCATTAGATAGAGAATTTAGTGAAAAAGTTTAATATGTTAGTCATTTTTGAAAAAAACCCGTTATCTGCACAAAAATTCAAGTTTAAAACTTGCCCAGCAGCCTACTTCCTGCTTGCAGCACTGCCTCTGCTGCCGTCCCACTACCCAGCATCCTCCAATGACGGAGGCTTTCTTTCTCTAAGCTGGAGCGATCTCACTGGCAGAGTTCGATATCTAGCCAATGAGATTGCTCCAGCTTAGAGATGCACATCCTCCATCATCGAAGGGTGCTGGGTAGTGGGACGGGAGCAGCCTCTGTGCAACAAGAAGCTTGCCGCAGCGGCAAGCAGGAAGTAGGCTGCTAGGCACCTTTTATACTTGAATTTTTGCGTAGTTAACAGGTTTTTTTTTTTAAAATGACTAACATATTAAACTTTTTTGCTAAATGCTCTATCTAATGAGCATTAGATATCTATATGTGATAGATCCACTTTAAGGAAATGTTTAGGATTTTTCTTGCTCTGTTTTGCAATACTTTTCTCATTTTCAGTTGTAGCCAGTCTAACTAATTTTTTTACAGATTCTATTACATTCTTTCTACATATTTGCATCTGACCCCCACAATGTCCTTAGTTTATTCTACGTTTATGCTTTTCCCAATGAGATTTATTGACATATATATTTATCCAAGATGATGCTGTACAAATTCCATCTTTGTGCATTTTATCTTTGAAGATTATATCCCACTGAATGTTTTACAATACTGATTTTATCATTGCACAATTAACATTTTTAAAGTCGAATATTTTGCGTTCCGTACTCCTCTGGCACTCAAAGGATTAAACCCTTGTTCATGGCTTTCTCAAATTTTAGAGGATACCATATTGAGGTCACCGCTGCCCAAATGCTCCCTTTCCTGTATATTGTATAACATTTCAGAATTGTTTGCGACCACTAGGCTTCATTTCTAGTTCTACTCTTCTAATAGTTGTGACATGAAATTGTTATAAACTATACCTCGAAAATGATCTTCCTTTGTTGTGCAAGTCACGTTTCTTCAGTTAATTTCAGGGTAGCTGAAATTGCCCATTGTTATTACATTTCCTAACTAAGAAGCCTTTTTCCATTTGCAGTAGCAGTTGGGATTCTTCAAATTACCCAACCTTTCCGGTTACTCAATTTTTTCTATGTCTTACAGCTGCTGCCTGCAGTCTGACCACTTCTAGGTCTCTAATTTCCGCCTCCAGTGCCCTACAAACACCCTTATACTTATTTATGTTCCTCTTGTAATTGGTCTTATCCTGCTGGCCTATTAGCCTCTCAAGACCTCAAGTACCTTCCTAACCCCTCTGTACTTTTCCTGAGCACCACTTGTAAGAGGTCTTAACTCGCTGGGTTCCTTTATATTCCTGAGCTCCATTTTCATGCGGTTATATCCAACTTAGCTAATTTTGCCTGGCCTAGTCATCAGGTGTCTCTGTATTTCCGGTGCACTGTTTTACTACAGTTTTTCCTCTGGGCTTATTTATTTTATTTGGAGCACCACTTTGGCCACAAAAAGCAGATCTTGTGATAGCATCGAACCCGAACAACGCACATTAGTGTCGTCCGCAAGCTACTGAGACCCAGCTCTAATTCTAAGTATTGGACTTCCATCTCCTCCTGACTTTTCTCTTGGTACCAATATGTACCATGTCATCTGGTTCATGCCCACCCCATCCCAACAATCTATCAAACCCATCTACTACATGTTGAACCTGAGCACCCAGGAGATAGCAAATTGTTCATTTATAGTAATCCTGGAGACAGCTTACCCTATCTGTTTTCTTAATTATGGGATACCCTACCACCACCTGTCTAGGTCTGCTTGCATCGTGGATATCATATCTTCTGGGGGCTGTTCTCCTGGCTGTTAAAGAGCACAATCCTCTCCAGCATTCCTATGGCAACACCCCCAATATCATCACTCAAAGTAGCAAATCTGTTAGAATAAGCAACACAGGAGTGTCCTCCCTGTGCTTCCATCCATCTAGCTATGCTAATTCATTGCACAGTCTACGTTCCCAATATTTCCTATGTCATCTTTCTACTGCTCAGTGACCAGCAAACCCCTCTGAAATCTGGCCATCTACCTCAGTATTGCAACTTGCCTTTCCAAATCTCTAACCTGAGCTTTTTAAAGAGGATAGTTACTCATAGAGGTATGCACCCTGGAACTCTTGTTTCTGGCGACAGCTTGTACACTGAGTTGAACTGACAATCATACTAAAACTAATTATCCCAGTAACAGCAAGTTACAAATGCAGGTCTTTCTTTAATGTACAAGCAATGTTAATCAATAAACATGTGTTCCCCTGTAGAATTCCCTGCTGCAATTAGAAACAGTGCTTCAAGATTCACACTTTCAATTATTCACTTTCCCTCTGCTTTATATAGCAAAAGGCCACCAATTACAACCCAGCCTTCAAAAATAAACACACCCACCACAGATACCTTCTGCAAACACCTGCACTGAACACACCTACAAGGGGAAGACAATAGAGTTAGTTTTATCATCATCGCACTGGTTCACTATCAAAATGTCACACATTATTGTGCGAGCAACTAAATGGCGCATTAACAAGGGAGACATGAGAATCTCGTCTGCATCAAAAGGGTGAGATTCTCATGTCACAGGCTTAAACATTTAAACAGTGTCTGCGGCTCATATTAAAAAAAAACACAGGTGCATACTGTGTAACAAGGCTCAATCGCAAGATCTTCTCACAATACCTTTAAAAATTCACTCTTTAGTTGGAAGTCAGTGTCTTCTCCCATCTTGAAGCTGTATATCCCGATATTTCACTGATTTGATCCATGTAGAAAAATTCAAGATAAAGGCATTTTACACAATACAAGGCTTTTGTGATCTTCAAGGGCACTTTCACTGTCCTGCTCTGTGAAATGTCGGGCACTATGGCTACAAGCCGGGTGAAAACGCAGATGTCCAACTAGAGTAAATTTATGAAGGGATTGTGAGGGGACCTTGAGATTGAGCCTTGTTACACAAAATGCTCCTGTGTCTTTTTTTATTATGAGTCGTCGACACTATTTAAATTACATTGTTTAAATGAGTGACGCTTAAGCCTGCGACATTAGAATCTTACACTTTTGATGAGGGAGAGATTCTCATGTCGTCCTTTTCATCCTGGTGACATGGTTAATGTGCCGTTTAGTTGCTCGCACAATAGTGTGCAGCATTTCAAAGGGATACCCGTCTCATTAATAGACCACAGAACAGATAAACAGTTAGTGCACAAGCAGAAATGTCTTCCAAGTTAGATTTCTTAATAAGAAATCTCACAGGCTAACTCCACGGTGGGAAAGATGAGTTCATAACATCCAGGGGGTTAATAATGTTAACTCTAAATTACATTATATTCTTCTGTAAGTCTCTATGCGCAATTTGTGGTTCCGTGTAAATAAAATTCCACATATGTACAACTAAATTTAGATGTCAAAGTATGATGGTCTTTGTTCTTCAAAAATCATGTCCTGGAACAGACTCCATGCTGGGACTTCAGCGTTTGAGTTATAAACATTCCGAATCAAAGAAAACATCCTGTATTGTGTTTCTTTAACAAGAAAAGTTGGAAGAGGAACGTAGATCCCCTGCTTTGTAGGTATCTGTAGACTACTGTCTTCTTTAATAAATCAGCAATCGATGATTCACTGCTCTTTGATAAGGGGCATCAAAGCTTTCAAGGTTTTTATATGTCATTTGCACGTAGACTATTGGCAGAACATGTCAACAACAGATAAAAAAACGGGTGTAAAATGAAACAGAATTATTTACATTTCTACCACTGTATGGTTACATGATAAAAAGTGAAATATCCAGCATCAGACCATTTTTCAGCCTCCAAGTGCAAAACTGTTTTAACCATTTGAGTGCAACAGAGGTATCCAAAGCATTATGATGCAATGTGTTGAATAATCTGGCACTTGAATGGGTAAAGGAAATCTAGCACCTCCGACTAACAACTTCAAACTTACCTTATTTTGGCAATTCAATCCTAATGGGCCTAATGACTTTTGCCCTCTGTCTCTGTTTAAAGGGATAGTAATAGTTAAAATGTAAAAAAATATATGTTGTAGGGTTTATCCCCCTGAGTAAAACAAGAGTACTCCCACTGCTGAAAGGTGTTTCATTCAAAATTTATTAATTTTCAAAGCTGATTTTTTTAGGTGCAATATCACAGTGGCCTGAAATTGTACAGTGGCGCTGTTGCTACACGATCCTATGGACAGCTCTGGTCCCGGGACCATAAATCTCCATAGGATGGTGTAGCAACAGTGCCACTGTACAATTTCAGGACACTGTGATATTGCACCTAAAAAATTCAACTTTGAAAATTAATAACTTTTGAACGAAACACCTTTCAGCAGTGGGAGTACTCTTGTTTTACTCAGGGGGATAACCCCTACAACATATTTTTTTACATTTTAAGTATTACTATCCCTTTAAGAGATACCACCTTCAACCAGTGGTGGATGTCATGTCTATGGAGGCGGACATGACAGTTGCTTGCAGGACCACAGGATACAAAATCTGCCCACAGCACATGATAATCTTATGTTGGCTCACGTACTTTGCCTGCTTCAGTTTTAAAGTGCAACTATCACTGAAAATAAAGTGCCAACCAAATCATTATGCATATAGTGATAGGAATAGCCATACTAGTATTAGCCTGAATAAGTCCAGCGCTATTGATACATCCAACTCTTTCCGAGACGCACAGGCAGGCATCTTGCTGTAGAGGCATCTGTGCGTCAGTCACTTGCTGTACATTAAAGGAGCAGTAAACTTTTTTATGAAAAAATATATATTGTAGGGATTTTCCTATTGAGTAAAATAAGGGTACCCCCACTGCCGAGAGATTTATATTTCCAGAGTTATTACAGTTTAAACCCATGCTTTTTTTTTTTTTACATTAGCAGTGCCCTCTAGTGGTCAAATTCTAATTAGATTTCCTGTTAGATTCTAATGGAGAGGAAAGTCAGAAAAGTCAGAGACATACAGTTCTCCACAAAATGTGAAGGAAACTGCTGAGTCACTTCCTGTCAGTTAGAACTATCAGGAAGTAAACACAGTAAATTCACTTCCTGTCAGTTAGAACTATCAGGAAGTAAACACAGTAAATTCACTTCCTGATTATTTGAACTGCTATAAATTTTGAATAAAACATCTGACAGCAATGGGAGTGACCTTGTTTTATTCAGCAGGAAATGCTCTATAAAATATGTGTTTTTATATAAAAGTTTACTGCTCCTTTAAGGTACAATGCAACTCTTCCTTGCCAGTCCTAGAGGAGATCGGGACTGACAGCGCAGACACACAGATGCCTCTTTGGCAAGATGTCTGCACTGATGCCTGCTTGCGTGTCTGGGAACGAGTTGGATATATCAATAATGCCGGACTTATTCTCGATGATACTAGTATGGATATGTGTATCGCTATATGCACAATGATTTGGGGGCACTTTATTTTCAGTGACAGTTCCACAGTTCCACTGTCCATGTCTATGGTTATAACATCTAGGACTGATCACTTACTTGAACCAAGGAGCAACGGCAAAACTCATGGGGGCCATTAGGATTTTTATATTCATAGTAAGGAAAGTTGGGTGTTATTATAAGGAGGTGTCACCTTGAAATTTGTTTACATATTTTGAAAACGTCATTCAAAACTGCCTATGTGTCATGTTAACCAAAAGTCCATCAGATATGGCTTCGAAGATATTCACCCTTTATTTCTGGGTAAAATGAAAGTAAAAGTATCCTGGTGCAGCACAGAGCTTAATTAGCATATGGAATGTCACTTAATCTCTCATTAGAATATAACATTACTTAAAAGTTTCATTAATGTATGTAACATCACTGCAAAGGCTTCATTAGCATACAACTTACATTAGCATACATTAGCATACGGTTCCAATATCTCCTTAACTTACATTTGCTGGTACTTTGGTATTCAAATATGCAAAATTGCAAAGCAATTTAAAGCTCTTAAAAACTCATAACCTGTCAGAACCTGAAGTAGGCAAGGGAGTAGTTGCAAATTCATACATGCTTCAAGGTGTTCAGTTCTGGAGAGCTGAAATGGAGGAGAAAACTGAAGGCAAAATCAGCTTGAAACCGCTTTGGGTCTGGTCTAAAGACACTGATACCGAAACATAATAACATAGTAACATAGTAAATTAGGTTGAATAAAGACACAAGTCCATCAAGTTCAACCTTCTCCTCATACCCCAGTAACTGAGAATTTTATAGCTTTCCTGCTACCAATTAAGTTAGTCTTTATCAGACCTTCCTGATCTGCCTACTGATAAACAGTATAACTCTGTATGTTCCCTTTTGAAAGAAATGTGTCTAATCTTCTCTTAAATGTTTCCATTGCATCTGCCATAACCACCTCCTTGGGCAATGAATTCCACAATTTAACAGACCTTACTGTAAAAAAAACCCTTCCTCTGCTGAAGTCTAAACCTCCTTTCCTCTAATCTCAAGGGGTGTCCCCTGGTCACCAGATCAGGCCTTGGAATAAAATAGCTCACCGCAGAAATCCTTGTGTTGACCTCTCATATATTTGTACAATGTGATAAGGTCTCCTCTTAGTCGTCTTTTCTCTAGAGTAAATATGTTTGTCTAGTCGTTCCACATACGTCAAGTCCTCCATTCCCTTGATTAATTTTGTTGCTCTCCTCTGTACCCTCTCTAGTTCTAGTATATCCTTTTTCAGAACCGGTGCCCAAAACTGCACTGCATACTCAAGGTGAGGTCTTACCAATGATCTGTATAGTGGCAAAATAATGTTATCCACTCTTGCTTCGATACTTCTTTTTATGCAAGACAGGATTTTGTTTGCATTTGCTGTTTGACACTGGGCACTGTTTCCAGGTTTGCAGTTGACAAGGATACCCAGGTCTTTCTCTAGCAACGAGTCCCCTAAATGATTCCTGATTATGTGGCAATGTCCCAGGGCTATGTATCATGGATATGACAAGTAAGAGGGGGGCTCCAATCAGCTGAAGAGCAGCATAAGTGAATTATTGAAAGACGGAGGAGTACTCATCACCCTTTGCCGGGTTTCCATTTACTTATCCCCTGTCCTCTGTGCAGAACCCATAGTAGGTGCACTGTGGTGGCATCACAGCCCTAACTCTGAGCCACAGAGCACCATGTGGTGCAGGCTAATTGGAATAATTTACTAGAGGAGCTGCAGAGGACCCCTCTGGTTTCAGTAAGTTTTATTACATCTTTGGCATTTTGTTACGGTTCAGTTCACGGGTCCAGTATATCGCATCAACTGACACAAGACAGGTTACAAGTGGTTAACCACACGGGTCCATTATGGTACACAACACAATACTGACACAGGTCAGGTAAATCGTGATACAGTGTATGAGTATGATATACAGTGGAGCCACTGGCAGAGTGGCTAGCAATGACTGCGGTACAATGTCGCTAACGCCACAGGCGGTGACAATGACCTGAGTAACCGAGGCAAAGCTTACTAGCACGGTTCCACTACGGTGGATGCCCACCATGGACCACAAAGGCAAATCAGAGCTTGTGCCAAACGGAGGCCCAACAGAGAGATCAACACCAGTCCTCTTGCTATGACCCAAAAGGTTAATGTGCTCACATAAATGGCAGACAACCGGAAGCGCCCAACTGACCTACTAAACGGTATGCCCTGGGTATAGGTAGCAAGCACACTACATATAGCAAGTGGATACGAGGCAGCGCCCCTGAAGGGGTTAATAATCGCTATGGTCTGGATAACAGCAACCACGGAACGCGCCCAACTGAAACTAAGGCAACCAAGCAATGTAGCATGGTGTAATAGGATACAGGCACACACATGAGACTCTGAGCCAACTGGTATATAGGACTGGGTACCGGAGCACCGGAGACATGAGACACAGAGGGAACCGTGCACTGTAAGCAGCCGGAACTGCCAGGTAAAGTCCAATGAACAAGCTGAGAGCAGGAATCAACGCCAACTGGTTCAGTAACCAGCACAGGAACATAGCCAAGCTGAGTTGGAGCAGGAAGCAGGAACGTCAATCTCGCCGGGTCGGTACACGGAGCAGGAACGTCGATCCTGTCACTAGGAGGAGCAATACAGCACAGCCAATAGGAGAGCAGAAACAAGAGATGGACAGAATGTCGCTCAGATCACGGGCGCCGTGATACATTTTTAACAAACTCTGCTTTTGCCCCTTCCTCCCTCCCTTTCCCCTGTCTTCTTCTTTATTTCCTCTATCGTTCCCTTCCCACTCTCTCCAGCTTCTTCCTCCCTCCATCTTTTTTCTGCCTCCCTCCACCTTCTTCTTCTTCTTTCCTCTGCCTTCTTCCCTCACTCCATCATCTTCCTCCTTTACTCCATCTTCTCCCGCTATCTTCTTTCATCCTCGATTCACATCTAGCTATTCCTTTCCCCAACTTTAACCTTTCTCCCCCTCCCACCATACCAGCTTCTTTCTTTCTCCGTGTTCAGCAGTGTAACTATAGGGGGTGCAGTTGTGACAAGACCTGTCATCCAAGATGGCCCCTCACCCCCAGGGCCCACCAGAATCTTGCCTGGTTGGCAAACACACTTTGTAGACTGTTCCAGTGAAGTATTTCGTTCTAGATAACACTATTTCGGATCTGCTGAAAAGCTGCCGGCTGGTCCCAGGACCAGGATCTCCTTCTATCAGCTAGAACGCTGACGTCTGTGAAAGGAGAGGGAGGAACTTAAGCAGCTTAGATCTCTCAAACTACACATGTTTCAGAAACGGGAGGTAGTTCATTGCATTTATATTTTATTATGTACACTATTAAGCTTTGAGAAAACTAACCATTACTATACCTTTAGTGTAGACTATGGCGAAATGTACCTTTTAAAAATGAGCCGGTGACTTCACTTCAGGACAGGCTGCGGGACAAACCCTTTGTCTCTTCCCTTCCCCAAGTAGTGCCTCATTCCAACCTGCAGCAATGACGGAGGATTTCTCCATGTGAGCTGGAGAGCTCTCTTGCCAGTAGAGGTTATGGTTCCCTTTAAGGACCACAGTGCATTGTCTTTTTGCCCCACTGAATTCTGGGATGGCAGAACGGTGTGCAGCCGCACTGCCATCCCAGAATTCCATGGCATACCAGGACCATCACCGATCTTTAAGCTTCAGAGCGCCATGACAGTCCTGGCGGGTCATGTGATGCTAAGGGATTAAGAACAAATTTTGGACTAACAGCTTTCAGCAATGAGCAAATGAGACAGAGTGGAATTAAAATCAGTGATGCGCTCTGAAATTCTCTGATCCTGGACACTTGTATCCGCCACTTGGGATGCAGCAACAGGAAATAATTAATCCCTTAAATGCGTTGCATACCCCTCTGGCACTCAAAGGATTAATACTGTGGAATTTTTATTTCGTTTCTAGCAATGGAGAAAACAGTTGGTAATCAACTATCTTGAATAATAAAATAGAAATAAAAAGTGTGAATATCAGTTTTCGTGTCTCGTTTGCTAGTGAAAATAATAGCACTTTGAGGCTGATATACATAGAGGAATTGGTACAAACCAGCTGCACCACAGAGGACATAAACCCACACCAAATTCCCACTTAATTAAAGCACCTTTTAACCCATTGAATGCTAAAGAGGTCTCCAACGCATTAATTGGGCTAAAAGCTACATTTAAAGTGGAACTAGCACCTAAAATGAAAGTTTTATATTGGGTTTTAATATTTAACCCCAGTGCTTTGTATTTTTATTCCGCTGAATTCTGGGATGGCAGAACGGTGTGCAGCCGCACTGCCATCTCAGAATTCCATGACGTACCAGGACCATCACCGATCTTTAAGCTTCAGAACGCCATGACATTCCTGGCGGATCATGTGATGCTAAGGGATTAAGAACAAATTTTGGACTAACAGCTGTCAGCAATGAGCAAATGAGACAGAGTGGAATTAAAATCAATGACATGCTTTGAAATTCTCTTACCCTGGAAACTTGTATCCGCCACTTGGGATGCAGCAACAGGAATGAATTAACCCCTTAAATGCCAGAGGGGTACGCAACGCATTGCTTCGCAATGCGTTGCTTACCCCTCTGGCACTCAAAGGATTAATACTGTGGAATTTTTATTTCATTTCTAGCAATGGAGAAAACAGTTGGTAATCAACTATCTCGAATCATAAAACAGAAATAAAAAGTATGAATATCAGTTTTCGTGTCTCGTTTGCTAGCGAAAATAAGAGCACTTTGAGGCTGATATACATAGAGGAATTGGTACAAACCAGCTGCACCACAGAGGACATAAACCCACACCAAATTCCCACTTAATTAAAGCACCTTTTAACCCTTTGAATGCTAAAGAGGTCTCCAACGCATTAATTGGGCTAAAAGCTACATTTAAAGCGGAACTATCACCTAAAATGAAAGTTTTACATTGGGTTTTAATTTTTAACCCAACATTAGAGCTGGGTGTATTATTTTTTAAATTGCCTACAAGTGGAGATATTAGCCCTGCAGAATCGGGCACTTCCGCGTTCTGCGGGACTGTATCTCCCGAATGACTTCCCAGCTGCCCCAGGAAGCGCGTTCACACTCCCCTTCGAAGCTGGATTTATGTGGTGTAGCGTTACAGCAAACTCCGTTTACAATGCTACTGAAGTGCGTGAACGAGCTCCCTGGGGCAGCTGGGAAGTCATTCGGGAGGTACAGTTTCGCAGAAAGCAGAAGTGTCTGATTCTGCAGGGCTAATATCTCCATTTGTAGGCAAGTTAAAAAAAAATACACCCAGCTCCGATATTGGGTTAAATATTAAAACCCAATGTAAAACTTTTCTTTTAGGTGATAGTTCCGCTTTAAGGCAATTCAATTTCTATCTATCTATCTATCTATCTATCTATCTATCTATCTATCTATCTATCTATCTATCTCTCTCCCTACCTCTACCTGTCAGTCTGTCTGTATTTCTGTCTGTATCAAGCTCTGTCCCTGCAATCTCCAACCATTAAATGGATATCAAGTTCAGGAGAACCCATTTCTGTGCAATGCACCCTGGGAGCTGACTCACAGGCATCTCTCTCTATGACATCTTTGATGTAAGATAAGAAATATGAGGATAACATAATTACTGTGAGTCCGTTGGGAAAATAATGTATGGTACTACTGCTTGGAGGTGTAATACCCAAAGCACATATTGAAAAAAGGCTTTGAAATGTATTAGGAGAGCAATGTTTCAGTTCACCATGGACCTTCTTCAAGGTAAGCTAGAAGCCCACCGGAAACTCGATTTCCAGGTCATCACTCCAATATTAAAACTGGTAAAGAACAGACCACCTTGATTGCACATTACAAAGAACACAGACACTCAATATCTTCTTTAAATGTCACGGGAATAAAAATGATTAGCAATGTACCTAAAGTTATCACAAGGGGAGATAACTGGAAATATTGGATCTCTTGTATACATACCTTGCACCAAAAGGTTCCTGGTGACTTAAAAAAAATGTTTTTTTGTAATAGATGAGTGTGGATAGCCAAGGTTTGCATTTCAATCAACTGTACAATAGACAACATGCTACATTACAAACCTATTTTCCATGCTCTTTCAACATTGTCCAATTGGATTCTTTGGACCAGTGTTGTACCACTCCAACATCCCCCCCATCTTTTCTCAGATTCACTTGTTGGAAGAGAATATCTCTCCCAAATCAGGTACACCATCTTTTTGCCCCAAGAAGCTCTTACCTTCTCCTCTACACTTTCAGGAAAACTGTAGGTGACTCTTAAAGTAACTGGACTCTCCCAGATAGGTGTCTATTATACAATATATAATTTGCATTTGCACTTTCTTGTAGTCTGCTATTGTCCCTTAAAAGTCATTCCGGTCTTTAAAAGTCTATTTTATATCAAGAGGAGGTTGGAGCGAGAAGCACTTCAACAGAGATGACTACACAGAGAAAACTGCATAAATAATTCACGCATATAATAATACATATACCTGACTGTTGTATGCTGTATGATGGACCTTCTATTACTGACAGTAATTATATAGATACTCCTGACTGCTGTATGATGGACTCCTACCTAGGTAAGTGCTTCTGTTACACACAGTAATTATATATACTCACCTGACTGCTATATAATGGACTCCAACCTAGGTAAGTGCTTCTGTTACACACAGTAATTATATAGATACATCTGACTGCTGTATGATGGACTCCTACCTAGGTAAGTGCTTTTGTTACACACAGTAATTGTATAGATGCACCTGACTGCTGTACGATGGACTCCTACCTAGGTAAGTACTTCTGTTACACACAGTAATTATATAGATACACCTGACTGCTGTATGATGGACTCCTACCTAGGTAAGTGCTTCTGTTACACACAGCTATTATATAGATACACCTGACTGCTGTATGATGAACTCCTACCTAGGTAAGTGCTTTTGTTACACACAGTAATTGTATAGATGCACCTGACTGCTGTACGATGGACTCCTACCTAGGTAAGTTCTTCTGTTACACACAGTAATTGTATAGATGCACCTGACTGCTGTACATTGGACTCCTACCTAGGTAAGTCCTTCTGTTACACACAGTAATTATATAGATACACCTGACTGCTGTACGATGGACTCCTACCTAGGTAAGTGCTTCTGTTACACACAGTAATTATATAGATACACCTGACTGCTGTACGATGGACTCCTACCTAGGTAAGTCCATCTGTTACACACAGTAATTATATAGATACACCTGACTGCTGTACGATGGACTCCTACCTAGGTAAGTCCATCTGTTACACACAGTAATTATATAGGTACACCTGACTGCTGTACGACGGACTCCTACCTAGGTAAGTGCTTCTGTTACACACAGTAATTATATAGATACACCTGACTGCTGTGTGATGGACTCCTACCTAGGTAAATCCTTCTGTTATGCACAGTAATTATATAGAAACACCTGACTGCTGTACGATGGACTCCTACCTAGGTAAGTGCTTCTGTTACACACAGTAATTATATAGATACACCTGACTGCTGTACGATGGACTCCTACCTAGGTAAGTCCATCTGTTACACACAGTAATTATATAGATACACCTGACTGCTGTACGATGGACTCCTACCTGGGTAAGTCCATCTGTTACACACAGTAATTATATAGATACACCTGACTGCTGTACGATGGACTCCTACCTAGGTAAGTCCATCTGTTACACACAGTAATTATATAGGTACACCTGACTGCTGTGTGATGGACTCCTACCTAGGTAAGTCCATCTGTTACACACAGTAATTATATAGGTACACCTGACTGCTGTGTGATGGACTCCTACCTAGGTAAATCCTTCTGTTATGCACAGTAATTATATAGATACACCTGACTGCTGTACGATGGACTCCTACCTAGGTAAGTGCTTCTGTTACACACAGTAATTATATAGATACACCTGACTGCTGTACGATGGACTCCTACCTAGGTAAGTCCATCTGTTACACACAGTAATTATATAGATACACCTGACTGCTGTACGATGGACTCCTACCTAGGTAAGTCCATCTGTTACACACAGTAATTATATAGATACACCTGACTGCTGTACGATGGACTCCTACCTAGGTAAGTCCATCTGTTACACACAGTAATTATATAGGTACACCTGACTGCTGTACGATGGACTCCTACCTAGGTAAGTGCTTCTGTTACACACATTAATTATATAGATACACCTGACTGCTGTACCATGGACTCCTACCTAGGTAAGTCCTTCTGTTACACACAGTAATTATATAGATACACCTGACTGCTGTACGATGGACTCCTACCTAGGTAAGTCCTTCTGTTACGCACAGTAATTATATAGATACACCTGACTGCTGTACGATGGACTCCTACCTAGGTAAATCCTTCTGTTATGCACAGTAATTGCATAGATACACCTGACTGCTGTGTGATGGACTCCTACCTAGGTAAATCCTTCTGTTACGCACAGTAATTGCATAGATACACCTGAATGCTGTGTGATGGACTCCTACCTAGGTAAATCCTTCTGTTACGCACAGTAATTGTATAGATACACCTGACTGCTGTGTGATGGACTCCTACCTAGGTAAGTGTTTCTGTTATGCACAGTAATTGTATAGATACACCTGACTGCTGTGTGATGGACTCCTACCTAGATAAGTGCTTCTGTTATGCACAGTAATTGTATAGATACACCTGAGAACTGTATGATGGACACCTATGATGGATATTGAGGGGTGGTGCCTCAGCTCTAGTGACCACACAATCCCATTGCTTTTGTACCAGATACCAGTACTCGGTTTAAGGTGACTTGTGGCTTGTTTATTTACCCAGTATATGCCCCTTTTCTTGCTCTAATTCAGCACATCCAACATAACCCCCTGATGTTTATGTTGACAATGTTACACTGTACTCCAAGAAATCAGGTGTTGACACTGTTCCCCTTGTTTGCCCCCCAACAACAAAGTTCCCCAAAATCCCACACTGAAAAACCTGTTCAGACAACCCCCACAAGCCCAGAAAAATGGGGCCAGGCTACTAGTAATATCCCTAGTGTAATCCTGGTGCCCTGAAGGTCCTCTGCAGCACTGACATTCCCATTAACCTCTTCATATTCTACACTGAGTTGTGCGATGACCACGCATGGTAATATGATGGAGACTATGAGTATGCAGTTTATAAGGGAACATCTGCAGACTACTCACCCTGCTGAAGATGCAGTGCTCATTTCAGAGAGGGTCAATTAGTTGTATTAATTGATTGGACATAAATCATTATCCATGGCAAGTCAGTCACGTACCAATTGTCGTACTTACTAGGAACAAAGAAAATGTAAAAACTTGCCTAGTTGTAGGCCTCAATGTTTTCACTGCTTGCCTTGCAGTAGGCCTCAGCCTGATAACTTGTTTAAAAGCTTTCCATGTCATTTGCCTGTTGTAAGTGCCAACTATTTTTTGAAGACTTACCTTCTCAGAGACAACAGCCTGATAAATTGTTTAAAGGCTTATCTTGCTATAAGCCTCAGGCTGTTAACAATTTTTCCAAGGCTTACCTTGCCGTAGCACTCTAAATAACATTTTTTCAAAACTTTCCATATCACAGGCCTTTGCATACAGCAGTGCTGAAAGGCATTGAATCTACACATTTTTGGCCAGATGCCATCACCACCAGTACCACACACACGTGGAGGCATTCTGTACCCGGGAACTGTTTTGGAAGCAGATTGGATCATCAAAGTGGCTTCAAAGACAATTGCTGCCACTACTGAGTATCACTAAAGAAAGCGAGAGACTGAGCACCTTTGTCCCAATGAGCCTGATTTCAGTGGATTTCTATAAGTATACATGCATACCAATTAAGGATTGTGCATGCTGCATCATTATTAGAATTCTAGTAAGCATACAACTATATAGTTTGGAACTATTTATCTGTTTACTATTTATTGATACCCTCTGGACTATATTTACTATACTGTGCTTGTCTCACTCTATACAGCTACGGTCACTCCTACTCCCAAAAACTGGGTATATTCCCATCACCATACACAACAGTGGTTTTCTTTCGACTATCCATCGGTGCTATTGTTTCAGCCAAAGGGCCATTGCCTTTTCACCATTTATTATTATTTGTGTATTTCTTTCTTCGTTCTTTTGTATATGAAGTCATCTATGCGTATCTATTTTGTCTATCATTTTTGAGACCTCACTTTTTTTTATATACTTCAAATAAATTACCAATTTTATGTATATAGATCCATCACCCTTTACCTACTGTCTCCATGTTATGTCCTATATTTTGACTCTTTTGTATACTACGCTAATACTACATTTAGAGGGAATTTTTGCCCTGTCCACCCCATTCCCTCTATTTTTATGTTGATTTTTTTGGATGTGTTACATTGAGCCATCGGTGTCACTTTTGTTCATACAATTTGTTTGAGGACATGCAGCAAGAAAGAGGGGATATCCACATCTAGACGCCCATTTTTAGGGATAGTCAGTTACATAAGTCTCTTAGAGACATTACCAGTGACTTGTTGATAAAGTGGAACTATATACTGTTATTGGCATTATTCCCATATATGAACTGTACACTTATTATAACCATCTCACCAATACACTCTTCTGCCTCCCCGACTTTTTCTCCATCCCACCGATGGTGTTACCCCAATTACTATAAGCGCTGTGCCTTCCCCTTTTTTTTGTGATTACCCTGGGGTTTGAATAGATTCAACAGCTGTTGCATTAACCAAGTGAGATCTCACACTGAAATTTCACTGGTGGTGGTGGTGGTGAAAAGGAATACATTGTAATAGGTTTTCTATCTGCAAAAAAAGAGAAAAAGTATGCTTTTCTATGAAAGGAAAATGGGACTTTTTTCAATCCCTATGCTACATTCTCTAACTTTAACTAGGGAGATGAAATATCTCATCACAATCCAGCATGGATGAACATCCGAACCTGCTGATTTAGTGAAATAATAAGGTCTTATACATCAAGCTAAAGAAGTACAATTCTTGAGAAAATCAACTGCACCACAAGAGATGAATTAAAAATTAATTTAATGGGGCTTCTAGACCCTTGAATGCTTCAGAGGACAACAACACATTGCTTTGAGAAAAAAGGCACAATTTGTTTCTTGGATTTATCTATAAAATCTAGAATGAATTAATTAAGACTGATTAGCAGAGGGACAGAGAGAAGGGGGCACAGGAAGGGAGCGAGAAGGGCTGGATGGTTATAATGGGTAGAGGAGATGGGCAGGCTAAGGGAAGCAGGAAATGGATGCATGTCAAAGAGAAGAAAACCAAAGAGATGGGAGGGATGAAAGCTGATCAAGGACATGGGATGGAGTGGACATAGTCATGGAACAAAGGGGAGCAGGCCAAGGACATGGACAGGAGCAGGCAAGGTCATGGAAGGTAATAGCCCAAGGTCATGGAAGGAAGGGGAGCAGGCCAAGGACATAGAAGGGAGCAGATAAGGTAACGGAAGGGAATAGCTAAGGTCATGGATGAAAGAGAAGCAGACCAAGGACATGGAAGGGAGTGGACAAGATCATGGAAGGAAGGAGAGCAGGCCAAGGACATGGGAGGGAGTGGACAAGATCATGGAAGGAAGGAGAGCAGGCCAAAGACATGGGAGGGAGTGGACAAGATCATGGAAGGAAGGAGAGCAGGCCAAGGACATGGGAGGGAGTGGACAAGATCATGGAAGGAAGGGGAGCAGGGCAAGGACATGGGAAGGAGTGGACAAGATCATGGAAGGAAGGGAAGCAGGCCAAGGACATAGGAGGGAGTGGACAAGATCATGGAAGGAAGGAGAGCAGGCCAAGGACATGGGAGGGAGTGGACAAGGTCATGGAAGGAAGGAGAGCAGGCCAAGGACATGGGAGGGAGTGGACAAGATCATGGAAGGAAGGAAGGAGAGCAGGCCAAGGACATGGGAGGGAGTGGACAAGATCATGGAAGGAAGGGAAGCAGGCCAAGGACATGGGAGGGAGTGGACAAGATCATGGAAGGAAGGAGAGCAGGACAAGGACATGGGAAGGAGTGGACAAGATCATGGAAGGAAGGGAAGCAGGCCAAGGACATAGGAGGGAGTGGACAAGATCATGGAAGGAAGGAGAGCAGGCCAAGGACATGGGAGGGAGTGGACAAGGTCATGGAAGGAAGGAGAGCAGGCCAAGGACATGGGAGGGAGTGGACAAGATCATGGAAGGAAGGAGAGCAGGACAAGGACATGGGAGGGAATGGACAAGATCATGGAAGGAAGGGAAGCACGTGGAGTAGATGGAAGGAAGAGAAGGGAGATGGAGGAGATGGAAGGGAGGGGAGCTAGTCTGGGCTAAGGAGGGAGATATTGCCTAAGGGTGGGGGAAAACAAGAGGAACAAGAGAAGAGCAAGACCTTGCTCAGACACCTTCCCTGGACAGGAACACACTATGAAGGACATCTAAATGTAGATAGGGGAAACTATCCCATTTATGAATCCTGGGCTAATTGGTCTACAAGAATACAGTTGACACAAAAATAAAGGAAAACCTAGAAAATATTTTCAAACTAGAAGAGACATAAACATTAAAATAGTTTTATATGAGAAACAACAACAACTGATATCAATGTTATCAATTTTATCGGACATACATTACATATAGTGCTGTTTATAACAGCCTGTTCTTTATATTATATATATATATTTCTCTTTAACACTCTTTTGGCCTCACATCTCATGGCTATGTTCAATAAATACATCTCATCATTATGTTCAATAAACTACTTAATGTTTAATTAAACTTCCTGGCACCATTGTCATTTTGGGTGGGTGCAATTTTTGGAAAAAGCCAGGGGAACAACACATGTACATACAGACATTCACACACACAGGCACAAACACATACCCTCATGCATGCTCTTATCCTTTCTCGCCTGGACTACTGCATCTCTTTACTTACTGGTCTTCCTACTAACCATTTCACTCCTCTTCAATCAGTTCTTAATTCAGCCACCAGAATACTCTTCCTCTCCTCCAGATCAGTACTCACCCCACCACTCTTAAAATCACTGTCATGGCTTCCCATAAAGCAGCATATAACATTCAAAATCCTCCTCATTACCTTCAAGGCTCTCCATCACTTGTCCCCGCCTTATATCTCATCTTTGATAACCCGCCATATTCCTGCACGTCCACTACGCAGCACACATGGTGTACGACTCTCTGCCCCTTTAACCACTATCGCTGTTTCACAATTGAAAGCTTTCTCACTTGCTGCCCCTACCTCTGGAACTCCCTACCACCCAGTATTCGCCAGGCCTCAACCCTCAACAATTTTAAATCTAAACTAAAAGAGCACCTTTTATCTCTAGCAATAGCATAATATGGAAACATTATCATTATTATCATAAGCCAAACACTGCACTTCCTCCTCTACCAGATCGTATCTGTATGTCACCCATCCTGTACTTAGATTGTAAGCTCTACGGGGCAGGGACCTCTTATCCTAATGTATACTCACCTGTTGTTCCCCTTATGACTGCCTATACAAGCACTTAATCACCGCACTTATTGTACCCCTTCTATATAAAATGTAATCTGTAAAGTGCCAAGTACACCGGTTGGCTCTATATAAATAAAAATATACAATACAATACAACAGAAAGACAAATACACTCAAATACACAAACACACATATTTGTACACACACACACACACACACACACACACACACACACACACACACATTCATACACACATATACACTCACATACACAATGATGATTACACACACACATACAAACTCACACATATACACTCACTCCTATATACATAAACACACACACAATGTTCTTCCCTCATTAATATACATATGAACACATGTACACAGACACACGCGCACACACACACACACACACACCATAGTAACATGGTTGGTGGCTGAAAAAAGCCAGCGTGCATCCATCAAGCCCATGCCACATGTCCCCTGTTGATCCAGAGGTAGGCAAAAACCCAATTGAAGCCATTTGCAATTAAGCTCACACTGAGTAGAAAAAATCTTCCTGTCTCCAAAACACAGTTGGATATTTCCCTGCGTCAACATCCTATCTGCTTTACACATTCAAACACACGTACACATCTTTATACACTCTTACATATATTCTTCTCCCCATAAACACACATACATACATATAGAAGCATATATTCAAACACTCCACACACACACAGACACATACACACAAAATTCATCCCTTGTATATGCGTACATACATAACCCCTATCCCCAACAAATACACAGAATTACTAACACAGAGATACACAGACACACATGCAGAGACATGCACACACGTACACACATGCACTTTTTATAAATACACATACTCATAAACAAACACACACAATCTAATAAAGAAATACGCAAACACACACAAAGACACATAAATACACACATACAAAAACATTCACTGTAATAAAAGTATAGATACACTTTATTAAACACACACACACATCACATACATAAAATAGTTTAAAGTGGATGTGTCACCCATAGTTAGGTGACACATCCAATACCATAAAAACGTTATTTATTTTTTATTTAAAGTTTTGATTTCGCTTAAATTTAACCTACAAAAGTCTGGGCTGCAGCTAATTCCTTATAGACTGCAGCCCAAAGCTCTGCCTCTGCTCTCCTCCGATGACGGAGGCTTCTGTCTGTAAGCTGGAGCGCTCTCATTGGCAGAGATCGATATCTAGCCAATGAGAGCGCTCCAGCTTACAGACAGGAGCCTCCGTCATTGGAGGAGAGCAGAGGCAGAGCTTTGGGCTGCAGTCTACGTGGAAGCGGCTGCAGCACAGACTTTTATTAAATTTAAGCGAAATCAAAACTTTAAATAAAAAAAAGGTTATGGTATTGGATGTGTCACCTAGCTATTTATGGGATGTTGTCCATAGGTGACACATACACTTTAAATCTTTCTACAATTGTATTTTGCTATAAATTGCCATCTGCGGTCCCTTTTTCATGTGTAAATAGGGGAGGAATTGGGGAGGCGCAGCAGCTACAATTCATGAGTAAGAGGTAAGGAACTGACAGGAGGAAAGCGGAATTGACACTAATGTGTCTTTTTAGACTGCGTGCCTACAGGGTGTTGTGTCTGATGACAAACATATTTGTTTTCCTTTGGATGGTGACTCTAAATTATTAAAACAGAAAAAGAGAAATCATCTTTAATCTTCCAGCACAGCGATGTGATTCTCAGCTGTTGTCTGCAATTAAATACACGGTGAACTTTTTTTTTAATCCTTTCAGGACCAAGGGGGTGCAGAACTCATTGCTAAGCAATACATTGCACCCCCAAATGGTCCGTAGAAGGTTATTGAAAAAAAATTCTATATAATAATTCACTAAAACATGTTTAACGACTCAGTCATGCGCAGTAGAGGCTGCTGTGTGTGCTGCAGTCATGCGCAGTAGAGACTGCCCGTGACGAGACTGATACAGAGCGGGGAGCTCAGAAGGAGTGTACCGCTTGTATCAGCCGTGGAGCGAGCAGTCTCTACTGTGCATGACTGCCCCGCGATTGGCTGGCACTTTATCAGCTGCGGTGCGCTCAGTCTCTACTGTGCATGACTGCCCTGCGACCGGCTGGCACTGTATCAGCCGCGGCGTGGGTAGTCTCTACTGTGCATGACTGGCTGTCAGTGGCACTGTGGCCCGTGTAACGGCCTCTTCAACTAGTATGGTTATAAAGTTTTAGAAAAGTTATCCAACAGTAAGTACAGTCCAGACTTTCTTCTTTAAATCTAGCTGTTAGCAACAGTGCCAACTAGTGTCCAAAGGGCAATTTCCTTTAAATCAGATCACTGAAAATAAAGTGCCCCCCAAATCATTATGTATATAGCGATATGCATATGCATACTTGTATTATCCTGAATAATTCCAACCCGTTTCCAGACGGACAGGCATTAGAGCAGACATCTTGCCAAATAGACATCTGTGCCCCTGCGCTGTACGTCCCAATCTCCTCTAGGGGGAGTTGCATTGTACCTTAAGGTACAGCAAGGGACTGACGGTGCAGGAGCGCAGATGCCTCTACAGCAAGATGCCTGCCTGTGCATCAGGGAATGAGTTGGATTTATCAATAAAGCCGGACTTATTCAGGTAATACTAGTATGGATATGCATATCGCTATATGCATAATGATTTGGGAGACACTTTATTTTCAGTGATAGCTCCGTTTTAATAACGTCCTCTATGAGACTGATGCGTGAAGCAGGACTGGAACAATTCTGGGGCAAAACAACTGCACCATTCTTTATAAATAGCAAGTACTAGGCAGCACAAATATGGACGAAAGAGGAAGAACCACCCAACCCAGCAACCGCAAAAAGACCACTACTCCCTACTTCAGTGAGAAAAAGTATATAGAATTCCAGAACTTAGGTGATAGGTAGAATCCCATGCAGTGCCAGGGAGGTAATATGAAAAAATACCAACACTTGTCAGGAATATAATATATTAAAAAACAAGTAATCAATATTACATTAAAACAGACTTTATTACTAGTAAATTGTAATATAATATAGTGTATCATGCGTCCATGTACATGATATCAATGTAAGGTAATGGACACAAGTGTAATGGGAGAATATAAAATACCAATATATAATAGAATGCTGGGATAACATTTAGGGAGAGATTCAGTAAGCAGTGATAAAGTGGTGATGACTTCTCCTGTGATATCACTTCTCCAATTCCTATGTTATTCTATGGAGCCTATGCACTAAGATCTCTAAAGCTGATGAAATCTTTGTGAATAGGCTCCATAGAATAGTATAGGATTGGAGAAGTGATATCACTGCAGAATTTATCTGTACTTTATCACCTCTTTATCACCACTTGTTCACCGCTTAGTGAATCTCCCCCTTAGTGCCATCAAATCCACCTGAAGGAAAAGATTTTACACATAAATCTCGATATACACTCCAATACATATGGCCACACATAGAGATTGGCTATGCTGGCTAAAACATGTATATGTAATAATTAGTGATGATCGAGCACCCCGATGCTCGGGTGTTCGGGTGCTCTGGCCGAGCGCCCCCGGAGGCTCGAGTGCTCGGCCGAGCACCCGAGCCCCATTGAAGTCAATGGGAGGACTCGAGCATTACACCAGGCACCCCCTGCTCTGATGAGGGGAGGGTGCCTGGTTCATAGGAAAAGGTCAGAAAATGATGGAAACACCACAGAAATGGTTCAGGGACAGCATAGGGAGGATGTCTGGATGCATCTTGGACTCCAACGTCGCTGCTGGGAACGATGTTTCGCCCGTAGTACGCCATTTTTACAGACTGACCGTAAAACACACAAAAAGGAAGATAAAAACGATTTTAGGCGAAAAATTGTTACCAAACAGTATTTGCTGTATATTTACTTGAACTATCAGGATCACGTCCACTTCCCCGTCCCTTTTTACCCGCCTTCTTCATATTAAACGGAATATATGCCGGTAATCTGCGGCTAGGCACACGAAACAGAATGTGACGCTAATCTGCGGCTAGGCACATGAAACAGAATGTGACGCTAATCTGCGGCTAGGCACAGTGAACGGAATATGTGACGTTAATTTGTGAATTTGCACACTAAACAATATGTGACGTTAATCTGCGGCTAGGCACACTAAACAATATGTGACGCTAATCTGCGGCTAGGCACACGAAACAGAATGTGACGCTAATCTGCGGCTAGGCACACGAAACAGAATGTGACGCTAATCTGCGGCTAGGCACAGTGAACGGAATATGTGACGTTAATTTGTGAATTTGCACACTAAACAATATGTGACGCTAATCTGCGGCTAGGCACAGTGAACGGAATATGTGACGTTAATTTGTGAATTTGCACACTAAACAATATGTGACGCTAATCTGCGGCTAGGCACAGTGAACGGAATATGTGACGTTAATTTGTGAATTTGCACACTAAACAATATGTGACGTTAATCTGCGGCTAGGCACACTAAACAATATGTGACGTTAATCTGCGGCTAGGCACACGAAACAAAATGTGATTCTAATCTGCGGCTAGGCACACGAAACAGAATGTGACGCTAATCTGCGGCTAGGCACAGTGAACGGAATATGTGACGTTAATTTGTGAATTTGCACACTAAACAATATGTGACGCTAATCTGCGGCTAGGCACAGTGAACGGAATATGTGACGTTAATTTGTGAATTTGCACACTAAACAATATGTGACGCTAATCTGCGGCTAGGCACAGTGAACGGAATATGTGACGTTAATTTGTGAATTTGCACACTAAACAATATGTGACGTTAATCTGCGGCTAGGCACACTAAACAATATGTGACGCTAATCTGCGGCTAGGCACACGAAACAGAATGTGACGCTAATCTGCGGCTAGGCAAACGAAACAGAATGTGACGCTAATCTGCGGCTAGGCACAGTGAACGGAATATGTGACGTTAATTTGTGAATTTGCACACTAAACAGAATGTGACAATAATCTATGGCTAGGCACACGTTTAAAATGGCCCTTTTTGTCGCTGCGTTGTAAAATAATTGGCCCTGTGCACCTAACAGAATATGTCAGCTTGTCACTGCACTGTGAAATATTTGTCCCTGTGCACCTAGTACAATGTCACCTTATAAATATCCCCCCCCACAAAAAAAATGAAATTCTGCCCCCCCAAACAAAATATAAATGCTGCCCCCACACACAACAGTCCTAAAAAGGACTTTTGGGTCTTGAAAGAGTTTAAACAATTTTATTCTCCCTACACTGACTTTCCCTGCCTAAGCTCATCTCTCCCTGGCTGAGAATGAGCCGAACTCGCGCGTCGGGTGCTATACAGCACCCGATCACGGGTTCTGGCCAGCCAATCAGTGTAATGCCAGCAGCCAACATGGCTGCTGGCATTACACTGATGTCAGAGCCTCCCCGCACGTTTACTGGCTGTGCAGCAGCCGCGAAACGTGCGGGGAGGAGACCCGAACATGGCGGGCGAGCACATGCGGTACTCGTACGAGTACCGCCATGTGCCGAGCAGAGCGATGCTCGAGCCGAACCGAGCTTCGGCCGAGCATGCTCGCTCATCACTAGTAATAATCCAACCTAACCTGAATAATCAAATGCTATAATCAGTTACAAAAAACATATGTGTGTATATGGTCAAGGTAAAGTTCCACATCATAAGATTGTATCCATTCCAATGGACATATAGCAAAAAAACACACATACAACCGGTGAGAAATCTCAGTGGTAAATTCCTGGACTACAGAGTCTTCTCATACAGCAAGGTTGCAGGTTCGATTCGCGGCAGAGTCAACTCAGCCCTTCATCCTTCCGAGTTCAATCAATAAGTACCATTGATTGGGAAGTAATAATGTTATTCAGCTGCCGATTTGGTTAATTCCGAGAGCGTGCTCTGAAAGAAATTTGAGTCCCACTGGAAGAAAGGCGCTATATAAATACTAGTTCTTATTATTATAAGAAAAAAAATATATACATGTGTAATATGTATCCAGGAGGGACAACAAGCCATAGACTGAAAACAACCAAATGCTAAGCATCCCTACTCTAATTCTATATAATAATTCGCTAAAACGTGTGTAACGACAAAGTCATGCGCAGTAGAGACTGCCCGCTCCACGGCTGATACTCAGCTCTGTATGAGCCGTGGCGCAGGTAGTCTCTACTGCGCATGACTGCCCTGCGACCGGCTGGCAGTGGCACTGTGACCTGTGTAACGGGTTCTTCAACTAGTAATTAAAGGGATAGTAATACTTAAAATGTAAAAAAAATATGTTGTAGGGTTTATCCTCCTGAGTAAAACAAGAGTACTCCCACTGCTGAAAGGTGTTTCATTCAAAAGTTATTAATTTTCAAAGTTGAATTTTTTAGGTGCAATATCACAGTGGCCTGAAATTGTACAGTGGCACTGTTGCTACACCATCCTATGGAGATTTATGGTCCCGGGACCAGATCTGTCCATAGGATCGTGTAGCAACAGCGCCACTGTATAATTTCAGGCCACTGTGATATTGCACCTAAAAAATTCAACTTTGAAAATTAATAACTTTTGAATGAAACATCTTTCAGCAGCGGGAGTACTCTTGTTTTACTCAGGGGGATAAACCCTAGAACATTTTTTTTACATTTTAAGTATTACTATCCCTTTAAATAAAGGTCACCCTACAATTAATTCTATATACTGGCATAAAAAAAAATATAAAATTAAAGATATGCATCCTCCCTCAATAAATATATGTGACACCTTCAATCTCTTGAAAAAAAATATAAAAAGACGATCAATTGCATGAAAATCAGCAAGATCCCAGTGTATATCACAAAATCCAATCAAAGATATACAGCTATATACTACGTAGAAATGTAATCTGACTGTGCTTCCATTAATATAATAGAAGACATATTTGTCAATTTATCAGATATCAAAGTCATACATACATAATAACATAGTAAATTAGGTTGAAAAAGATACAAGTCAATCAAGTTCAAGCTTTGCCTCATAACCCAGAGAAATGAGAATTATATAGCTTTCCTGCTGTCAAACAATTTAGTCTTTATCAGAACTTCCTGTTTTGCCTACTAATACATGTGATCAAATACCGGTCAGCTGAAAGGGCTACAGATAAGTCATATCCAAAAGATCTCTTATACATATAGAACTCTTCATACATTGCCCATGTATGTCTCTTTCTCATCGGTATGTTCAGCTCCCGGTTAGTGCAGCCTTACTCATTATCTTTGACTGTCCACACCTCGGTTTCTGAGTTTGGCCTTCCAAACAGTATATGTTTTCACATGAATGCTCTTCCTCATACGGCATAAGTATTCATCTGTAAAGCCAACCTGACTATGACATAAGAATGATTTCCAGATGAAGATTTTCATGTTGTAGCATATATATATGTCATGATTCTCCGCTGGACCTGTCCATCATTCCTGCTCCAGCTCTCTCTGCCAACTCATGTCGATCACCTTTGTGCTGAGCTCTCATTGGAAGATTCTCCTTTTTATACCCTGCCAGAACACCTGTCCAATGTGCTTTCTTCAAGCCGTATTGTGTTACTGTTCCTGATTATTGTTTGATTCCCGTCATCCCACCTTTGGTTTTCGTCTGACCTTGTGTCACTCTGCCTACCCGTCTTTGTCTAGCCCGGCTTTCGTGCTGTATCTTGCGGGCTTTTCCTTCCCCTGCTTCATCTTTCGGAGTGATGGTTACTTCGTGTTCGTGTCATGCTGAGATGACGTCATCTTCTGGCGTACATATACGGCCGCGCTTCTAGCCACTCGGGGCACACAGTGTTCCTGTATAAAGCAGATGTTTAGTCAGTGTCTCTCTGATTCTCAGTCCTAATCTAGTATCCTTCTACTTGTACTTCTGCAGTGTATGACCTCTGGCTTTCCTACTGACCATTCTAATTGCCTCACGATTTGGATACCTCTACCTCTGCAGTGTATGACCTCTGGCTTTTGTACAGACCATTCTAATTGCCTCACGATTCGGATACCTCTACCTCTGCAGTGATTCCTCGCAGTCTATGTGTATTTAGTTTCCAGGCTACACTCTTGCTCCTGATTAGTGTCTGATTCTGCCGTCCGCAGTCTCCATTCCTTTTTCTATAATTTGGCGTTATTCCTATTTCCTATTGTATTTACAAAGTCCTTGGGGAGTTCACTCTACCTCATAGCCTTCGTTCTCCATCCACGTTCTCGACTCTTCGCTCTCTAGCCTTCGCTCTCCCCTGCAGGAGAGCCTGTACTGTCTTTGGTAATTCCATCCAAGTCAGGGTCCCAGTTGAACTGGGATCAGACATCTTGCTTCGCAGCCAGCAACTTTACTTCGGCCCTAGCCGCAGCATGGTCTTGCCAAGACAGTCACCGCACTACTAGCATCGCTCCCTATCCAGAGCTCAGGAGCCCTCCCTCTCTTGCAGGCTGAGGTCTGCAAAAGAGGTCTGCGCCAGTAGTTCTGATAGGTTGTGACACCTCGCTGAAGTTCGTCGACTTTGAATCCTGGTTCCTGACTCTGGCTGTGTACGACTACTTGCTCTGGCTCTCTGACCTCCGGCTGTGTACAACTACCTGTTCTGGCTCTTTGACATCCATCTGTGTACGACTGCCCACTCTGGTTTTTTAACCTCTGGCTGCGTACGACTACCTGTCTCAGCTTTTCGACCTCTAACTGTGTACGACTATCCGACTCCGGTCTGTTCATTATCCGGAGTTCGGGCCTGTGCCTGTTACTCAACATTCAAGGTTCCTGTCTAAACTTTACGTGCTGGCATTCATCTTTAATATTGAGCATCTATCCAGTGGTGTGGCCTATACCCATCCAGCCGTCAGGCTTCGCGGCCTGCACTTTTAACCCTGACCACGGTTGCAGCAAGGGTATAAGGTTACACTACCTATAATCTCTATCATCGCTCTCTATCCAGCGCTCCCTAGCATCTACAGATACTCAGTGTACCCAGTCATTCTTTCACGTTACAGGATCAAGCTGGACAGTGAAACATTCCAACGTGTTTCAAAGTCAAAACAACTTCTTCATCGGAGAAAGGTCTGTTTTTAATATTAACAAGTGTTGGTATTGTTTGATATTGCCTGCTCCAGTGATTCTCAGCCAGGATACCGTGGCACTTTAGGGTGTTATGGCCATCAATATAGGGTGCCCCATGTTTTCTATGCTAAAAATTTGAATATTGACTTTTAAATGTAGATTTGTGACATTTGTTAGGCACACTATGTTTATTTTTATTATTTTGATTGTAAGACCTAATCATATATGTATATCTTTATAATGTAATCTTCATTATGATCTTTATAAATTACATTAAATATGTTAGGGGTGCCCCAAAAGTTCCAAATTGTGTGTTGGGGTGCTTCGAGCAAAAAAAGGTTGAGAACCACTGGCTTGCTCGGTCTCTGCATAAGATCCTCACCTATTACCTAAGCACTGGAATTTTCTATTATAATTCATAAATAAACACACCACAAATTTTCATTTATTTAAAGGGGCTTTACATTCCTTGAATGCTGCAGAGGGCTTCATAAGCATTGTAATTGGATGCTTCTATAGTATTCAAGACCTTAAAGGGATAGTAATGTTTCACAAAACCAGCAGCTCCAAATAATCCTCATAGTAATTGAGCCATAGAGAGTGTTATTTCAATACTGTGAGTGTTGTAGTTCAAGACTAATTGAATGATAAAGTATCCCCCTTCCACCCCTTTTACTACTCAGATGTGGAATCCAGTCCATAGACCAGACAGCTCACATCAAGGGTCAATCGTCTTCCTATCAGAACAATGAAAGCCCTGCCCCCCTTGACAAGTTTTTCAGGTTTTTCCCTTATCATAATTGAAGATTGTCCCTCTCTGCAGTCTACCTGGGCACCTCCCTTCTGATCTGGCTGAACAGTGTTACATCAGTAAAAGGGACGGTAGGGGGATACTTTGTCATTGAATTACTCTTATGCTACAACTCTGACAGAATTAAAATAACACTCTCCATGGCCCAAATACTATGATGATTAATTAGAGCTGCTTTTATTATGAAACATTACTATCCCTTTAAAAACCTCTTTTAAATCAATTTAACATTTGTCCCCTATGGTGCAATGGACATGCTCAAGAATTGCTCTAGTAATTATTTGTGCGTCAGCTTGAGTCATAGACTATGGTTCTCCATAGTCAGTAATTGGAAGAGCACCACCCGGTGACCTGAATAAAATATTTCACTTTCATGTAAATAAAAACAAACAAGTCTGAGATTTAATAACATTGGAATAAAAATTCTCACAGCAGTAAGTGCCCTAGTTTTATTAATCAGGAAACACATTGTAATTTGTCTATCTGTTCATATGGCTGTCTGTTTGTCTGGCTATCTATCTATCTATCTATCTATCTATCTATCTATCTATCTATCTATCACATATCTATCCATCTATCTATCTATATCTATCTATCTATCTATCTATCTATCTATCTATCTATCTATCTATCTATCTATCTCTGTGTGCCTGTCTAGCTAGCTAGCTATCTCTGTGTGCCTGTCTATCTATCTATCTATCTATCTATCTATCTATCTATCTATCTATCTATCTCTGTGTGCCTGTATAGCTAGCTAGCTAGCAATCTCTGTGTGCCTGTCTAGCTATTTTTTTTTCAGAAATATTGTAGTGCTCCTTCAAAAAAGCATGGGAATGTAGTGTTCATTTAACTACTTGGACACTCAACTAAGACCTTGCTTGCTAGATACGTCAACCCTCTCAGTGAAAGAGAGGTATCCAATGCAATACATTGTATACCTGATACAAAACTGATAAAGGGATTGGAGGATCTGAGTTATAAAGAGAGACTAGCCACACTGGGTTTGTTTACATTAGAAAAGAGACGTCTAAGGGGTGATATGATTACCATTTACACATACATTCAAGGCCAATACAAAGAACTATCCAATTAATTATTTACACAAAGAGCTGAGCTAAGAACAAGAGGACATCCATTAAAGGAACACTAATGTCCAATAATAATTTTACGTTGTATTGTAGATTTAAAAAAAAAAATTGTGTGGCGCAAATCAATCAATATTGCTATTTGTCTCTGCAGAAGAGCCACCTCATGTCGGCCAACATGGATCTCCTTCTATCAGCTTTACAGCTGACATCAGGAGAAGGGGAGGCAGAGGGAAACTTTAGATGCGAATATCTCTCAAACCATAAAGGTTTGAGAGATGGGATTTGCTCCACATAATTTATTTTTTTAAATCTACAATACAATATAAAATTATTATTGGACATTAGTGTTCCTTTAAGACTAGAGGAAAGGCAATTTTGACTAAACAAAGGCAGGGATTATTTACAGTAAGGGTGGTAAAGCTATGGAATTCTTTGCCTCGGGATGTTGGACTTGCAGAAAATGCAACTGCTTTCAAAAAAGCAATGGATGCCTATCTAGCACAGAACAATATTGAAAATTATGAAGAATGGCTACAATGCAGATAGATTGTTGATCCAGGGAACTATATGACTGCCATTTGGAGTCAGGAAGGATTTTTTTTTACTCACTTGGAGCTGAATTGGAAATGGCTTCAGAGGGTTTTTTTTGTCTTCCTCTGGATCGGACTAATAAAAAAACATTTAACGCCCTCATTCCCATCTCCCAAGCCGTTATGGTTTGAGAGATATAAGAAAATAAAGACCTCCGCTTCCACCTCCTTCTCATGCGTCCGCTGTATAGCAGACGTCCTAAGATCCTGCTTCCGGGACCAGATGGCGGCTCTTCAGGAGTGCTGACATCGAGATATCTAACTATGATTACTTCATCGGAATAGTCTACAATGTGTGCTTGCAAGCCAGGCACACATTGTAGAGTTGTAGACCATACCGATGAAGTAATTATAGTTAAATATCCCGATTACATCACTTCTGAAGAGCCGCCTACAGTCGGGCGACCGGATTCTGCCTCTGACAGCTTTACAGCTCATCAGGCAGAAAGGGGAGGGAGCGGAGGACTTTATTTTATTACATCTCTTAAACCATAATGGTATGAGAGAAGGGAATAAGAGCATTACATGTTTTTTTATTAGTCCTATTAATTTGCCACAGTGTTTTGGGGGTTTACTAACCCTTTAATCATTGTTGATTGGATCTCTCAAGCCTAAGAAGCAAAGAAACATGCATTCACACACATTACACTAAAGGAGCAGTAAACTTTTGTATGAAAACACATATTTTACAGAGCATCTCCTGCTGAATAAAACAAGGTCACTCCCATCGCTGTCAGACGTTTTATTCAAAATTTATCGCAGTTCAAATAATCATGAAGTGAATTTATTGTGTTTACTTCCTGATAGTGCTAACTGACAGGAAGTGAATTTACTGTATATACTTCCTGATAGTTCTAACTGACAGGAAGTGACTCAGCAGTTTCTATCACATTCTGTGGAGAACGGTATGTCTCTGAGTTTTCTGACTTTCTTCTCCATTAGAATCTAACAAGAAATCTAATTAGCATTTGACCACTAGAGGGCACTGGTAATGTAAAAAAACACGGGTTTAAACTGTAATAACTCTGGAAATATAAATCTCTCAGCAGTGGGAGTACCCTTATTTTACTGAATAGGAAAATCCCTACAATATATATTTTTTCATAAAAAAGTTTACTGCTTCTTTAAAATACAAAGAGTCAGTTTTCTTATCATGACTCATTTCTAAGACATCTTTAGAAGTAAAGCTGTGGGCCCATTTGCTGTATGATTAATTGCTTATAAGAAGATCAGAATTGTATCAATATGTGAGTCACTGTCGCTTTCCATTGTCGCACTCTCTTTCCAGACTTCGTTCTCCACAACTAACAGCATCCAAGATTCTTTTGCACTGTGACAAAAGCCACGATAATATAACTTTATCAGTATCATGTGTGTGACTAATATCTATATTATCTGTAGAATATGGACATTATTCAAATGTTTCTGCACAAAGTAAAAACAAAACAAAATGAAAACACTTTTAACCCTTTGAGTGTCAGAGGGGTACACAACGCATTGCTTTGCAATGCGTTGCATACCCTTCTGGCACTCAAAGGGTTAACTTACATCATCTGCTGAATGTCCTATACCCTGCACTTTGAAGGCAAACTGACATCTTCAATTATAACCTCCCATTTACCCTACTATGGCCTGAAAATCCTAATGGGCCTATGATTTTTTTCACCATGCTCTCTGGTTCAAGAGATAAGGGGGAAGATTATTTTTAATCGTTAAGATTATTAATTGAGGATTATCCTAGTTTCTGTGAAGAGATAATCTGAAATTTAATAATGACAGGAGGTGAGTATTTACTTAACTTTTTTACTTTTTAATTTTAATTTTCTTAACTTTACTTACCTTTTCCTCCAATAGCAGCAAAGGAAAAAAGTAACAACCAATGAGAAAGCAAATACAGTGTTAAATAGCCTTGTATCTTAAAGGGATAGCAATGTTTCATAACAAAAGCAGCTCTAATTAATCATCATAGTATTTGGACCTTGGAGAGTGTTATTTCAATTCTGTCAGAGTTGTAGTACAAGAATAATTGAATGATAAAGTATCCTCCTCCCGCCCCTTTTACTGATGTAACACTGCTCAGCCAGATCAGAAGGGAGGTGCCCAGGTAGACTGCAGAGAGGGACAATCTTCAATTAAGATAAGGGAAAAACTTGTCAAGGGGGGCAGGGATTTCATTGTTCTCATAGGAAGAAGAAGGTCCCCTTCTGTTATCTGTCTGGTCTATGGACTGCATTCCACATCTGAGAAGAGATGGCTTACACTAGGTTAAAGGGGCGGAAGGGGAAACTTTGCTTGTGAATATCTCTCAAACCATAAAGGTTTGAGAGATAAGACTTATATCATTCTTCATGTTTTTTTAACGCCTACAAAATAAAATAAAGATAAAACGAAGTATTACTATCCCTTTAAAACACTTCCTCTTTCTAGAAGTGAAACTAACAGGAACCAGGAGTCCCCAGAAGGAATAAATCAGAACCGGAATCCAAACAGGCGCAAACAATGTCCTCATTAACTAAACACAGGAGACGTCTTCAAAGATATTCCAACTGGCCAGAACATAGGCACTTGACACACAGAGGTTCAAATCAAGCTGAAAGACAAAAAGAGAAAAATGTCATAGTAACATTGTAATGAAACTGAAGTATAAAATATAAATCATATAAAAGAAACAATATTCTCCTGTCCAAATCCACAAGGAAATAGTGTGATATAGGAAAAACAGTTAGAATAATAGGAGTGAGGAAAAGGGGAAAGGGAAAGAGAATAGAAAGAATTTCAAGGGGTGGGAAATACTTGCCTCATGTCATTATTAAAATTCAGATTATGTCTTCACAGAAGCTAGGATATTCCTCAATTTTAAGGCAAGACAGGAGGCTCCGATTTGCAGTTTTAACGCTTCTATAATAAGAACGAACCAGGATGAATTGATGGTCAAAAGTAAAAAAACATGAAATGTATTCTCACGCGACCAGTCTGCCACATGGAGAATATCAGATAGTTATGCGCCAGAAGAAAAGACCGCTGATGCTGCGGCGTCTCTTACAGAGTGAGCACCAAAAGAGACATCAATCCCTGCCAAGGTCAAAATCATAGTAACATAGTAACATAGTAAATTAGGTTGAAAAAAGACACAAGTCCATCAAGTTCAACCTTCTCCTCATACCTCAGTAACTGAGAATTTTATAGCTTTCCTGCTACCAATTAAATTAGTCTTTATCAGACCTTCCTGATCAGCCTACTGATAAACAGTATAACTCTGTATGTTCCCTTTTGAACGAAATGTATCTAATCTTCTCTTAAATGTATCCATTGTATCTGCCATAACTACCTCCCAGGGCAATGAATTCCACAATTTGACAGACCTTACCGTAAAAAAACCCTTCCTCTGCTGAAGTTTAAACCTCCTTTCCTCTAATCTCAAGGGGTGTCCCCTGGTCACCTGATCAGGCCTTGGAATAAATAGCTCACCGCAGAGATCCTTGTATTGACCTCTCATATACTTGTACAATGTGATAAGGTCTCCTCTTAGTCGTCTTTTCTCTAGAGTAAATAAACTAAGTTTGTTTAGTCGTTCCTCATATGTCAAGTCCTCCATTCCCTTAATTAATTTTGTTGCTCTCCGCTGTACCCTCTCTAGTTCTAGTATATCCTTTTTCAGAACCGGTGCCCAAAATTGCACTGCATACTCAAGGTGAGGTCTTACCAATGATTTGTATAATGGCAAAATAATGTTATCCACTCTTGCTTCAATACCTCTTTTTATGCAAGACAGGACTTTGTTTGCCTTTGCTACTGCTGTTTGACACTGGTCACTGTTTCCAAGTTTGTAGTTGACAAGGATACCCAGGTCTTTTTCTAGCAACGAGTCACCTAAAATTATTCCATTAAGTTTATAAGTAGCCTTGGGATTGTTTCCTCCTAAATGCATGACTTTACACTTCCCCACATTAAACTTCATATTCCACATGTTTGCCCAATCTGACATTGTATGTAAGTCCCTCTGTAGAGAGAAAATATCCTGTTCTGAATTAATGACTTTGCATAATTTAGTATCATCTGCAAATATTGATATTTTGCTTTCTATATCTATTTCCAGGTCATTTATAAACATGTTAAAAAGCAGCGGACCCAATACTGAACCCTGAGGTACTCCACTCTCCACTTTAACTGTACTGGAGAATTTTCCATTTACAACCACACACTGTTCCCTATCCTTCAGCCAGTTTTGTATCCAATTGCAAAGGTTATCTCCTAGCCCCAATTTCCTTATTTTATACACCAGCCTTCTGTGTGGTACTGTATCAAATGCCTTTGCAAAGTCTAGATATACTACATCTACTGCCTTGCCATTGTCAAGGTTGCTGCTTACCTCCTCATAGAAGCAGAAAAGATTAGTTTGGCATGATCTATTCTTCATAAAACCATGTTGATTCGTGCTAATGATCTTATTTTTTGTGTTGTAATCCTGAATATAGTCCCTTATTATGCCTTCTAATAGTTTTCCCACTACAGAGGTCAAACTCACTGGTCTATAATTCCCAGGTTCTGTTTTAGTTCCCTTCTTAAATAGAGGCACTATGTTAGCTCTTCGCCAATCCTGTGGCACTGAGCCTGTGGTAATAGAATCTTTAAAGAGTAAATATAGGGGTTTTGCTAACACTGCACTGAGTTCCTGAAGAACCCTTGGATGTATACCATCAGGACCCGGTGCTTTGTCGGTCTTAATTTTGTTCAGTCTTCCCATGACATCTCCTTGAGTTAACTCAATATCTATTAATTGTATTGTTTTATTTGTTACTTGCGGAGGCTCTTCTACCGTTCCTTGCTCCCTTGTATATACTGATGCAAAGAAAGTGTTTAAAACATCGGCCTTTTCCTTATCCTCACTAACCAGCTCACCCATCTCATTTTTGAATGGTCCAATGCACTCCCTCTTAAGTTTTTTGCTACTTATATATTTAAAAAACTTTTTTGGATTAGTCTTGCTTTCCCGTGCAATTCGAGTTTCATTATCTATTTTTGCTACCCTAATTGCCTTTTTTCAATCTTTGTTGCACTCCCTGTATTTTAAGAAAGATTGTTCAGTTCCTTCTGACTTAAATAATTTGAATGCTTTTTTTTCCTTGCCATTTCCTTCTTTACATGTGCAGTTAACCACATTGGCTGTGACTTACTTCTTTTGCACTTGTTCCCCATTGGTATATACTGTTGGGTACATTTTTGCAACCTAAATTTGAATTCTGACCATTTTTCCTCAGTATTTTTGCCTTTAAATAAAATATCCCAGTCTATGTGTTGCACTGAGGCCCTTAACAATTTGAAGTTCGTTTTTTTAAAATTAAGAGTTTTGGTTGAACCTATACAGTTTTGCTTTGCCAGACAGATCTCAAATGTAACCATGTTGTGATCACTGTTTCCCAAATGTTCTCTTACCTTAATATTGGATACCATTTCTGTGTTATTAGTGATCACTAGGTCCAATACATTGTTATTTCTTGTCGGCGCTTCCACCATTTGTGACATGTAGCTTTCACGAAGCGTGTTCAAAAACCTGCTACCCTTAGCACTCTGACAGGTCTCATTTTTCCAGTTGATATCTGGATAATTAAAATCTCCCATAATTATAGTATGCCCAAACTGGGCAGCTTTCCTCATTTGCAATAGCAGTTGGGCCTCATCATTGTCATCGATATTTGGTGGTTTGTAGCATATGCCCACCAACAACTTTTTTTTACCTTTCACACCACATTTAGTCTCGATTTCTACCCACATGCACTCCACAGTTTGGCCAGTTTCCTCACTAATATCACCTCGCAAAACTGGATTTAGCTCTGTTTTCAAATATAAGCACACACCTCCACCTTTTCTATTAATTCTGTCTCTTCTAAACAGGGAATAGCCCTCTATATTTACAGTCCAGTCATGTGCATCGTTCCACCATGTTTCTGTTATTCCAATTATGTCCAATTGCTCATTAACCGCCAGCAATTCTAGTTCTCCTATTTTATCTACCATACTTCTTGCATTTGCTAGCATACAATTGATTTTGAAGTCTTTACATATATTAATCCCTACATGCCTTTTTTCTTCACCTTCATTTACTAGGAGTTCCTCCCTACTGACTAAATTTCTCCCCACCCTTTCTCCACCCCCCTGGTCATTTACTTGGACCCAGTTCCTATCTGCTCTATCTACCCCATTTTGCTATCTATACCCACCCCCCTAACCAACCAACCAGCGTGGGCGCAGAGGCAGGATTGAATGGCTTGACATAAATCAAGAGCTGTCTCGAACCCGGAGATCGGACAGCTGCTGATCTATCTATGTAACCGCGGAGAACATTAGCTATGCAAAGCTTAGGTTCAGGTGGAAAAAAGGGGTATGTTGTGGATTGCGTGTTGATTTAGTCCAGCGAGAAACAGTAAATACAACCCCATCAGGGGAAAAAGTAATACCATCCACATCGAAAGCCCGAACATAAGAAACACGACGAAAACAGACCAAACACAAGAGAAGAGTGAGTTTGGCGGATAACTGGCGAAGAGAGAGGAATTTGTTCTCCGGCCAAGCCTGTAAGAAATGCAAAACAGTAGAAACATCCCAAAGTAATGAATACCTAGGTGTCGGGGAACGCAAAAGTCAGATGCCATGAAGCAAGCAACACACCCTAGGGTCTTTACTAACCGGAGGACCATGGATGAAGACATGAGCGGCGGAAATAGCCGATCTATGCACATTAATAGTTCTATAAGATTTTCCCTCATCAAATAAATGGGAAATTAAGTAGTAATTGAACAGGAGCCGTAAGGGGATCGCTACCCCGTCTCACACACCAGCGAGACAAGGATCTCGAAGCTGACGCATAGCAACGTCCTGTTCCTGGGGCCCAAGAATCCCATAGGAGTTGACGAGCTGAGTCCGATAGGCCGCGGACATCCCAGGATCCCCGGAAGGAGACAAAACCACCTGTTGCAAATGCTCGTGATGCACCAGAGGCTGCAGGTTCCCCTTCGGATCCCACAGGAGGTCCGGAAAAAGCGGAAGCAGAAGAGGGTCTCAAGACGATAGGCAAAGAAAGTTCGGAAACCAGGTCTGACTCGGCCAGAGTGGAGTGATCAAAGTGATCTGTGATCTCTGAATCAGGAGATGACGAAGCACCCTGGTTATCATTGTGAAAGGGGGAAAAGAGTACACCCACTCTAGAGGCCAGTCCTGAAGAAAGGCATTGACTGCTCTCTATCCCGGATCCAGAAGCCAACTGAAGTAGTGTGGGAGCTAATGATTTATCCTGAAGACAAAAAGATCCAGGACTAGAGGACCTCTCTCCGACGTATCAGTTGCAAGAAAATCAACCAATCTAGCATCCAGTCGCTGGAGTCCCGCTAGTGACATGAAAACCAGTCTTCCTCAAGATTGGTTGGCCCAGGTAAGTATTTTGCTTGCAAATAAATGGTCCTCTGAAAGCAAAGCTGATAGATATCTTTGGTCACATCCGATAATGTCTTGGAATGAGCTCCGCCAAGACGATTGATATATTGAACCGCTGAGACATTGTCCATGTGTAGTAAAATACAGCAATCTGTGAGATTTCTGGCGAGGCTGACTATCGCAAAGGAACCCGCTATCAATTCTAGACAGTTGATGTGTAGGGTTTCCTCTGAATGTTCCCAGGTGCCCCCTGTGGACACCCCTGCACAAGTTGCTCCCCATCCCCATAGACTGGCATTGGAATTGATGATGAAGTCCAGATGTGCGCCGGAAATAGCTCGGCCATTCCACTCTTGCGTGTGGAGTAACCACCAATTGAATTCTGTGCGGACGTCCACGTAAAGGGGAACCAATTGGTCGTAGGAAGGATCCTTGTAATGTAGGGGACCCGGAATGGAAGAAGACAAGAGCCCCACTATCCGAGCCAGCGGACATAAGGGAACCGTTGACAGACGGAGGACTCGTCTGAGTTCCTGTCTGATGGAGACAATCTTGGAATGAAGTAACCTGAGAGTGCAAGACATTGAGTGTATCTCAAAACAGAGAAATTGAATTCTTTGTGAGGGAAACAGTGCTGACTTGTCTCTGTTGAGCACAAAACCCAAGTTTTCCAAAAGATGCACGGTGAAGTCCGAAGGAGTGTCTGTATCAGCCTCATCACTGGCAGTCTCTACAGAGCAGCAGTCTCTACTGAGCATGACTGCGTCGTTACACACGTTTTAGCAAATTATTATATAGGATAAGTAGAAATGAACCACGAGGGTAAATACAGAGGAACAACCAAGATGGCGGCCAAATATCGCGAGACTGCACGAAATGGCCAGCATCAGAAAGCTGAGGAGAAAGAAACCTCCGTTAGAGGAAACAAGGAGAGAAAAGTGGAGTAGTGTCAGGGAGTGGGGCTAAAGAAAAAGGGTACCTGTGCTTAGTTAATGGTGTAAATAGAAAGCGGCAAGCGGATATAGGAGTTTGAAAAGAACGAAGATAGAAGGGAGTAATAGAAAATTTGGTGAACCACAATAAGTGGTTATATAAAAGACTTACAGAAAAAGAAGGAACAAATACACCAGTTGTTATGAGCTTACCCCAGGTAGGGTGAGAACAAATTATTAGCATTTAATAAAGATAGAACAGATTCTTACTTATGTGAGAAGAACACTCTGACCTGTTCCTGGAGGTGAGCAGCAAGAAAGAGGAAGTGGTTTAAAATACAAGGCTATTTAAGACTGTATTTGTTTTCTCATTGGTTGTTACTTTTTTCCTTTGCTGCTATTGGAGGTGAAGTAAAGAAAGTTAAGCAAATAGGAGCATCCTGTCATGCCTTAAAATTGAAACACATAGTTACTAATGTAATTGTGACAGATTAGTGATTCGTTATTACAAACTCCCTGAACGTATCGTAATGAGGTTTAAAGGGATAGTAATACTTAAAATATAAAATATATATGTTGTAAGGTTTATCCCCCTGAGTAAAACAAGGGTACTCCCACTGCTGAAAGGTGTTCTATTCAAAAGTTATTACAGCTCAGACTTGAAGTTTTTAGGTGAAATATCACAGTGGCCTGAAATTGTACAGTGGCGCTGTTGCTACAACCACCTATGGAAATGTATGTTCAACTGACCAGTGTGCTGTCCATAGGATGGTGTAGCAACAGCGCTACTGAACAATTCCAAGCCACTGTGATACTGCACCTAAAAAATTGTAAGTTTGAGTTGTAATAACTTTTGAGTAAAACACCTCTCAGCAGTGAGAGTACCCTTGTTTTATTCAGGGGGATAAACCATACAATATATATATATATTTATTTACATCCCTTTAAGACATATGCATCAAATATATTGCAACAAGCAGAGACAAAATAGAGAAAGTACAAAAATATTAAACACCTAAATATTAACCATTTGAGTGCCATAAGGGTACACAACACATTGCTGTGCAATGCGTTGCATGCCCCTCTGGCATTCACAGGGTTAAAGACAACCAAAGGAGACGACTTAGCGGTAAACTGCTGACTAGAGACGTGTTAGTGACAGGTGCATACATTGGCCCCAGTACATTTTCCCAATCTGAAATGGGGGGCTTTATTCACTAATAATTCACAAATATTTGACCCAACCTCTTTAACCCTTTGAGTGCCAGAGGGGTATCCAACACACTGTAAAAGCAAAGGTTAATCAGTCCTGGATTTCATGTCCATGGAGTCGGACATGCCAGCTGCTGGCAGGACCACAGGACATAAGTCTCTGCTTCTGCACACTCTTAACTCTTAATGAACAGAAGGGGTTGCATATGCCACTGGTTCTTAAAGGGTTAACTAGTTCCCTGCTTCAGTTAAAACAAAAAAACAAAAAACAAGCAACCCAGCAACTGTGATCTATCTATCTATCTATCTATCTATCTATCTATCTATCTATCTATCTATCTATCTATCTATCTCTCATATCTATCTGTCTATCTATCTATCTATCTATCTATCTATCTATCTATCTATCTATCTCATATCTGTCTATCTATCTATCTATCTATCTATCTATCTATCTATCTATCTCATATCTGTCTATCTATCTATCTATCTATCTATCTATCTATCTATCTCATATCTATCTATCTATCTATCTATTGATATATCTATCTATCTCATATCTATCTATCTATCTATCTATTTTTCACTATTACTATCTATCATCTATCTATCTATCTATCTATCTATCTATCTATCTATTGATATATCTATCTATCTCATATCTATCTATCTATCTATCTATCTATCTCATATCTATCTATCTATCTATCTATCTATCTATCTATCTATCTCATATCTGTCTATCTATCTATCTATCTATCTATCTATCTATCTATTGATATATCTATCTATCTCATATCTATCTATCTATCTATCTATCTATCTATCTATCTATTTTTCACTATTACTATCTATCATCTATCTATCTATCTATCTATCTATCTATTGATATATCTATCTATCTCATATCTATCTATCTATCTATCTA
The DNA here is from genome assembly GCA_037306005.1 of Rhinophrynus dorsalis. Lineage (NCBI taxonomy): Eukaryota > Metazoa > Chordata > Amphibia > Anura > Rhinophrynidae > Rhinophrynus > Rhinophrynus dorsalis. Next base: position 23,026,396 of record CM074723.1, read on the forward strand.
TCTATCTATCTCATATCTATCTATCTATCTATCTATCTATCTATCTATTTTTCACTATTACTAGCTATCATCTATCTATCTATCTATCTATCTATCTATCTATCTATCTATCTATGTCATATCTATCTCTCATATCTATCTATCTATCTATCTATCTATCTATCTATCTATCTATCTCATATCTGTCTATCTATCTATCTATCTATCTATCTATTATCTATCTATCTATCTATTGATATATCTATCTATCTCATATCTATCTATCTATCTATCTATCTATCTATCTATCTATCTATCTCTCTATCTATCTATCTATCTATCTATCTATCTATCTATCTATCTATCTCATATCTGTCTATCTATCTATCTATCTATTATCTATCTATCTATCTATTGATATATCTATCTATCTATCTCATATCTATCTATCTATCTATCTATCTATCTATCTATTTTTCACTATTACTATCTATCATCTATCTATCTATCTATCTATCTAATTACTGTTTCTGGTAATTATAATGATCTCTTAGGTGGGTCTTCTAGAATATGAAATCGTACAGTTTGAAATGTGTCAATAATCCATGTCCACTGGTGGTCACAGAACCACATATACACTGTCACCCAGCCTTGCCGCACATTACCCCTGGTAGTTACCTAACCACATATACACTGCCTGATACCCCAGCCTTATTCCACTGTTCAGTGTTCCCCAGGCCCGTTGGTAGTTAAAGAACCACACATACACACTCTGATACTCCAGCCACATTCCACTTTTCAATGTTCCCCACATCTAATGGTAGCTACAGAACTACACATACACTGTCTGACACCCTAACTGTATCCTCCTCTTCCCCATTACCTAAGTTTACTCAGTTGAATCATTTAAATTTCTTCAGGGAACCAAGTCATTCCATGGATCACAGCTGATGAACCGATGTGCTTCATCTATAGATATATAATTTACAAGTGCCTGTCTTATCCAAATTTCACATAATATATCAGCAGGAGAAGTAGAACAAAATGATAAATAGTTTCTAAATGTACAAGTGATTGCACAATCAGATAAGGTATACCCATAAGATAATGCAAATACAAATATTTATGATTCTCAAGGTACTATGAGCCACAGGGAAAAAGCCTAAAGGCAAATGGAATAAGGAATACTGAGTACAAGGTTTATTTCTTGAGATTCCATTTAACAGCAATAGAATTGAATTGTATTCCTCAGATCATTGTGTGAGGTTAACACTGTATTTAGTAGAGTATTGATATATGCTAATAATACATTTCACATACATAAGACTATTGAGTGACAGCTCAGGTCTAACCTTTAATATGTTGCAGCTGTAGATATGTTGAAAGGGACGTAACCGGACTTTAAAGGGATAGCAGTTTTATATGATTACTAATGTAAAAGCCCATGTACACGGGCCAAAGTCCGGGTAATGTTAACCGTTTGAGTGCCAGTGCATTACTTTGCAATGTGCTGCATACCGCTCTGGCACTCAAAGGGTAAGCGGCCGCTATCTCACTGCTCCACGAGATGCAGTCATGTGCAGTAGAGACTTCCTGAACGTGGGCAGTCTGTACTGAGCATGACTGCATCGTGACAAACATCCTAGCGAATTACTATATAAGATATCCATTAAAATATTTTTGTTCCCAATTCTTCTGAATGTTGTTTTACTAGCACTTTGATTGGATATTCTTTTTTGAAGTTAATAATTTAACCTCTTGGTTTCAAAGTGTCTCCCAGAGTCCAAATAAAGCAGCAATAATTATAAGAGTGGTGATGGAGGAGATCACCATAATGGGTAAATCAAGCAAATAAAATGTCACAGGACCTTTAGCAGGGCTGTTACCGCTGTTTAGTAGAATTGAATTTAATGAATAGGGATGAGCAGGACTGAGAACAATAAAATAAAATGCCCCATTTCTCTATTTATTAGTGCTGGTCTGTTTCCCACATTTACAGCAAATAGGATATGTGCATACTTCACTGCCCCCATGATTCTCCCCTTGCCGGTGCTCTGAACGACAGCTTCAAACACTTTTCATTAAATCCCTTTGCCTCGTGCCCACTGGACTGATCAATATGAATTCCCTGAAAGGAAAATACCTGGAATCCTTATATCAAAAGGTCAAGAAGATTTTCCGTCACATGGTTACAATAGCCGAGTCAGTGCTCCATTTATGCCGTTTATCGCCTGCGGTATCTAATCCGGGGGTTGTCTTAGAAAGATCACTTTGGCTGATAACCCTTTGAGTGCAGGAAGAGTATCCAATGCATTGCGAAGCCAGAAAATCGTATGGGCCTCTATGAATTTTGTCCTTGCTTCTTGATTCAAGAAATGGTATTTTTAATCATTCCTGAATGTCGTGTCCATGGTTATATTAACCCATTAAGGGCCAGAGGAGAGTGACATACATTGCGAAGCTGCAGCGAGAGTGACACTTTGTACCACTGTCCTTGCTTTCACAGTCTCTGACCAAAGGCTCTCTGGAAGCAGAAATTCAGTCAGCATATAGCATCTGGCATATAGAATTTGGCGAATTGCGTATTGCATTAGGAGCATTGCGTTTGGCGTATAGTGTTTGGTGCATTGTGTGTAGAGTTTGGCGTATAGTGATTGTCGAGTTGCTCATAGTGTTTGGTGTATTGCGTTCGGTGTATAGCGTTCGTCCTATTGTGTATATAGCTGTGCGCTGTAAATATTCTGTTCGGTGTATAGTATAGTGTTGTGCATATTGCGCACAGCATTTTGTGTATAGCATTGTGCGGATTGCTTTTAACGTTTTGCGCATACCATTTTGCATATAGCTTTGTGTGTATAAAGTGTGGATTGAGTTGTGCATATAGCATTTTGCATGTATTGTATGTGTATATTGTGTGTGTGTGTGTGTGTTGATTGTATGTGTATATATCATGTGTGTTTTGTGTGCGTATATATTGTGTGTGTGTGTTGCATGTGTGTGTGTATATAGTGTGTGTGTTGCGTGTGTATATATTTTGTATGTGTGTGTGTGTTCATTGCAGCCCCTGCATCTCCATATAGCAAAATCACGCCCCCATGGTTGGACTAATAGGACTTAGTAACATAGTAACATAGTTGATGAGGATGATAAAAGACACGTGTCCATAAATCCAGACCATGTTAAAAACACTCCTGTTGATCCAGAGGAAGGAAACAAAAAGAGCCCTCTAGAGCAATTTCCAAATGTACAGCCAGTAAAGAGGAGATTTGAATACCTCCTCCTTACTGCCTCCCCTGGGTGCTTTTGCCAGGCACACAGAAGTCTTCTTATATATATATATGTGACCAGATGGAATAATTTAGAACTATAACATTTGAAATATTGATCACTGTTTTGTACATTGTGTGACATTTGATAAATCTGGGGAATCAGATTGCAGAGTGGGCTATTAAGTCCAGCACTCTGGCTTGTTTAAAGAATACTCCATGTGCTATGGAATGTGCTAAGGAATGTGAATTGACTCCTGCTGTGCTTCATTGACCAGTCAGGGGAGGTTATTATGGACCAGTTAAAAGGTCCCTTTTTCAAGCACTAATTTGTATTCTTATCTTGATAAGAGTGTCTGGAAGTGTATATAAGCAGTGTGTTTTATCAATAAAGGCTGTTCTGTTCTGCCCTCCTTAATACAAGTCTTGGCTGTATTTCTGGAGGGGGTTGGGCTGGGGATTCTTACCTTAGCCACTGCAGGAGCAAATTCACTTGCCTTTGGAAACCCCACCTAGGATTCTGCAGCTAAATTCACTAGCTCTGCCAGTCTGCCTGGAGGCATCATCCAGTTGCTCCTGCCTGAGTATCCAGGACCTCCAGGAAGCAGCAGGGCTCCAGCCAGCCGGGGAAGAGGGGCAGCAGCAGCGCCGGTTCAGGAACCGACGACCCCAAAAGGGTCCGGTAAATCCTGGTACCGTCACAATATATATATATATATATATATATATATTATGCTCTCGCACAATATACAAAGTGAAAAAAGAAGTTGAATCCCGCTTTATATACTAATTTAAATACATAGAAATTTGGGAAGTTTTCTTGATCCCCTATGGTGCAATTAATTTTGACCAAAATTCCCCAGTTTGTCTTTATACTTGAGGACCATTGAGACGTTAAATAAACTGAAAAGGTGCAAATTTTGGAGGAAAGCTATTGCCCTATAGGGAACAGTTAAAGGGATAGTAATGTTTCACAACAAAAGCAGCTCCAATTAATCCTCATAGTATTTGGGCCATGGAGAGTGTTATTTCAATACTATCAGAGTTGTAGTTCAAGAGTAAAGTATCCCCCTCCTGCCCCTTTTACTGATGTAACACCTCTCAGCTCAGAGCAGCAAGATAGGGTGACCACATTTCCCTTCTGCCATTCCGGGACATGGTCACCCTAGTTGCCCCTTCATACCTTGAGTCCCTGGTGGTCTAGCGGCGTGGAAAGTGCTCTGTGCCTCCTCTGGCACAGAGCTGAAGCTCCCACGCGCTGTGCTCAGTAATGCAGAGCGCTGGGAGATGATGTCATCTCCCAGCGCTCTGTATTACTAGAGCGCTTGCCTCCAGGAGATCAGGTAAGCTGCATTGCCGCCCTGGATGTCAGCCTGCAAGCGGTGTGTCATATCATGGTAGCGCTCCCTCGCGGCGTCCATGATGTGACACACCGCTTGCAGGCTGACATCCAGGGCGGCTTGGCTTCATTCCGGGACACTTCATTGTCCCGGTTGAAGATGACCCGGGACGCGGGACATAGCCCTGAAATAAGGGACAGTCCCGGACGTTCCGGGACCCGTGGTCACCCTACAGCAAGACTGTCCAGATGGATTGCAGAGAGGGACAATCTTCAGTGAGAATAAGGAAAAACCTATCAAGGGGGGCAGGGTTTTCCTTATGCTCATAGTAATATGTGATCTCTGCGGTCAAGAGACCAGATTCCACATCTGAGGGGAGGCGGCTTACACTAGGTAAAAGGGATGGGGGGATACTTTATCATTTGATTACTCTTGAACTACAACTCTGACAGTACTGAAATAACACTCTCCATGGCCCAAATACTATGATGAGCTTCTGTTTTTGTGAAACATTACTATCCATTTAACCCTTTGAGTGAGATCACTTCTCCAAGTCCTGTGTTATTCTGTAGAGCCTATGGACTAAGATTTCTCCAGCTTTGGATATCTTAGTGCATAGGCGCTATAGAATAACATAGGAACTGGAGAAGTGATATCACTGGAGATGTAATCTCTGCTTTATCACCTCTTTATCACACCTTAGTGAATACCCCCAGTGAGCTGCTCTATCGTTGCACCTGCTTAGAGTACTAAGTATGGCCCATTGTTACCAAACTTCATGGTTTTTTTTTTTTTTTTTTTTTTTAAGTGCTCGTCACACTGCAATAAAGTCGCCCGTATCACCTTAACATTAGGGAGATTGATCCGTTTGGACTTTATAAAGGTCTTCCTACTTTGAAATTGGCATGTTGAATAAAATGAAATAATCTGCATGAATTTTAAATATTTATCATTATTGAATCAGCTTGTGCTGTACTAAACACTAGGATCTGCATGTACCACTTAAATAATAATAATTCTTACTGCTCGCTGACATTTTGATCACATATAATGTAATGAATAAAAGAGGAAAATAAGGCATGCAAAACACTGCTGAAAATTTGCACTGGCTGCAGGGGTTTGGGATAAGGGGGCAAGATGGACGTTAGTATCTGCTGGGAAGGAGGGGTGGTAGAGAGGGAGAAAAATATGGATGGCAATTTTGTAAGAAACTGGTGATTTTGATTTTGTAAGAGCTTACAAAAGCACCTAGTGTTTTGTTAGCCAATTTTTCAAATTATAGTTTATGAGATATTTATCTTTATTGGACATTTTATGCAAGTACTTGCTAGCAATGTGGGGGGAGAGCAGTATGGAATGTTATTATCTGGTTGGCAGGAAGGAGATCAGTATGGCATGTTAGTGTCTGGCTGGCAGGATGGACGGTAGAGCAGAGTGGAATGTTAAAGGAACAGTAAACTTTTTTTTATGAAAACACATATTTTATAGAGCATTCCCTGCTGAATAAAACAAGGTCTCACTCCCATCACTGTCAGATGTTTTATTCAAAATGTATAGCAGTTTAAATAATCATTAAGTGAATGTACTGTGTTTACTTCCTGATAGTTCTGACAGGAAGTGAATTTACTGTGTTTACTTCCTGATAGTTCTGACAGGAGGTGAATTTACTGTGTTTACTTCCTGATAGTTCTAACTGACAGGAAGTGAATTTACTGTGTTTACTTCCTGATAGTTCTAACAGGAAGTGACAGGCAGTTTCTATCACATTCTATGGAGAATGGTATGTCTCTGACTTTTCTGACTTTCCTCTCCATTAGAATCTAACAGGAAATCTAATTAGAATTTGACCACTAGAGGGCACTGCTAATGTAAAAAAACATGGGTTTAAACTGTGATAACTCTGGAAATATAAATCTCTTGACAGTGGGAATGCCCTTATTTTACTCAATAGGAAAATCCTTGCAATATATATTTCTTTATAAAAAAAGTTTACTGCTCCTTTAATATCTGGTTGACATGTCAGGCAGTACTGTCTAATTTGCAAAAACTGATAAATAATAGAAGCTAAATATCCCATAAACCTAAATGACCAAACATCCCTTTACATGCAATAGGCTTATGTTATTTAACATTTCCAGGACTACACAGGAATCCACAATGTCCTGCATTTTAAGGAATATCTGGTTGCCTTACATAAACTGTTATTTTAAATAAAAATGGCTAACCTAATTATAGGCGATTTTGTAAGCTCTTTCAGAATCATCTGTTTGTTACAATGATTGCTCCACTTTAATGTATCTCTCAGCAGTGAATGATTGTTATGCTGTAAGCACCAGCCTCTTACTATCCTGAGAAAGAGCAGTTGTGTATAGTGGTGACTCACTCCGCTTGTAAATGAATCGAATGACATTTCAGTCCTGACTGTGGGTAAATGTTTATAAAATGTTGTGTATCTGGCAGCAAATCAGTCTCATTTTTGTCCAGGAATAAAGCTGGGCCTGAAGATGTACAGTACTCAGCAGTGATGCTAATGAATTGAAAATAATTGGAGCAATTCTGTGGCAAACTAACTGCACCATAGGGGACATATACATTTTCCTCCATTTGCCATTTATCTCCAGCGCATAGCAAGAACTTGTGACTTATTTAATTAGTTGGAATATTTTATTTGGCTGTAAGTAACAGTTGGGTTGCTCTATGCCCTAATTCTTCTTAACACAGCAACACCACTGCATTATTACTTATTAACCAATGCGTTGCGTACCCCTCTGTCACTCAAAGGGTTAATTAAAGAGATATTCCTGGGAACTCATCGGATTTGCCCTACAGACAGTTAAAACCTTAATGGTACAGAGGTCTCCAATGCAATGCTAAGCAATCCATTGCCAGAAGGGTACACAGCACATTGCAAAGCAATGCATTGCGCACCCCTCTGGCACTCAAATGTTTAAAGGCAAAGTAACATAGCAACATCATTGATGAGGCTGAAAAAAGACATGCGTCCATCAAGTTCAGCCCATTCCATATCACCCCTCTTGATCTAGAGGAAAGTTAAAAAAACCCAAAACAAAACATTGAAGCCATTTACAAATAAGTGCCAAGTGGGGATAAAATTCCTTTATGACTGCAAAAGGCAGTGTAATATTTTCCTGGATCAACATCCTATCCGTCTGAAACTGTCACAATTCTCAATATTGCTTTGAACTAGATAGAAATACATTTCTTTTTTGAATGCAGCTACAATATCTGAAGACACAGCAATCCGAGGTAAAGAATTCCTCAACTTTCCTGTACTTATCATAAAAAAATCCTAGCCTTTGTTGTAGTTGAAAGCTCCTTTCCTCTAATTTTGGAAGACCTCTTGTTTTTTGCCTAGCTGTTGGAGAAAATTAAGTTACACCTAAAAATGATATGAGGCTGTGCTGGAAAACAAGAAAATTCTCAATGTATTCGGCCTGAAAAAACACTTTTTAAATAAACTAAAATAGTATTCACTCCAAGCTATCATCTTTAACAAAATCTGGATTTAATTCTAGAGCCATTAAATCTGATCCTATACTTGTCTTTTTTCTAAGGTTTGTGTGGACTGCCCAATAAAACTAGTGGGGTGATGTATAGGCTGACCAGGCCTCACCTTTAACCGGGGACACATAGGAAATAGGCATATTTCAGGAGTGTGCCGAAATCAAAGCAGCCCTGCAGTATGCATTTTTCATGTGTGTCCCCGGTTACAGGTGAGGTCTGGTCACCCTAGTGACGTATGAATTTGCCAGAACAGTGGTAGCTTTCAGTGGAAGTGGTTGCGCCCCAGGGTATCCACTAATGAGTAGGGGCGGGTGAAGGGTACCATTGTGTTCCTGCAAAAAAATTCAGTGAAAACCACACGATTTTCTACTTTTTCGAGGGTAAATCCATTTTAACTACAAAGATTAGAATTTTTGCTTTTGCCCGCTGGCAAAATTCCTTTGCTAGTTTTTCAATGGCTAGAAAGTTTTTGCCCCTTTATTAACGTGTTTTTTGCGTTTTCACTATAAAACGTGATGTTTTTCGGGACGTTAAACACAATACAAGCAGCTATAGAGTGAGAGAGATGTACTGTGCCGTGAGAATAATAGCAAAACTGAGGCAGGAGAAGCTCATAGTGACTGCTATCACTATGAGCAAGTTTACAATCAATAAAAGGAGGAAATGGAAGGACCATTATGTGTCCACTGAGTCTGAGGAGGAAGTGACCACTACACACTCAATGCAATGGAAAGTCCCCCTTAATCACCCCTAGGGATCTTAGGGAAATTTATCTCACAGGAGGAAGAAGAAGGTAGTAGTGTGAGCAGGACAGGTCAGCTGCCTGTGTTGTGCCTGCTGCCAGTGCTGAATTTGCTGCCAATGCTGAACCTGTTGCTGCCCCTAATTCTCGGGGGGGGGGGAGGAGGAGATGATGCCAAGTGTGACAGCAGGGGACCCTAAGTCACACTTGCCATCCCCAAACAGTCCCGCCACTAGTACTACTAACTAGTACTACTACTAATAAGGTGCAGCAGCTTGTACAGAGTGTTTGGAGTGAGGGACAGGCTGGTCATCATAATACTAGTGAGGAGGACGACTCAGCCAGGTCAGGGACTGAAACTAATGTGGTTGGTGTTAGTAGTAGTAACAGTGATGGTGAAACAGCTGGTGGGACTAGTGTTAGGGGAATGGTAGGGGAGTAATGCAGAGCATCCACACTAGCAGTCAAGGGAGCCTACAACATTACCCTGACCCTGGGAGTCCCGTTCCCCCACGTCATTGTCCTGCTAGTTATGCCAGTCTGCCTTCTTCAGGTCACCATGAAATGACAAGTGTGACATTAGGGGACCCTCTGTCACATTGCTCATCACCTCCTCCAACCAGCAGTGAGATGTCTGTAATAGAGCAGCAGCGAGGAGGGCCTGGTGGTGGTGGTGATGATGATGGTGGAGAAGCTGGGGTGGAAGAGACATTAAGGGACTGGTGGTGGTGGTGATGATGATGGTGGAGAAGCTGGGGTGGAAGAGACATTAATTACCTTTTTAGCCCAAACTGAGAAAGAATGGGAGACAGGGATGAGGATGGGCATCATCACCACCAGCAGTGATGGATTGTCAGAGTTCACAACTGCTCTAATTCCTGCTGCTGAGTTGCAAGGGCAGCAGGATGCTGATGAACAGGCTAGTGTGTCACAGACCACAGTGCACAGAGTGGAAATGGGGTCAACAAAAGACATAGGACTAGGACAGGTTCCACTTGCCAGCAGCAACAATACTCCTAGTTGCAGTGCTGATTCTGAGACAGTTGCAGCAACAGCAGCAACATCATCCGCTGCCACAGACAATGAAGGGGAATGTGGAGAAGAAGAAGAAAGAGGCCATTTGTCTCCACTTTTCCCCTCCCCCCTGAAGTCATGGGTGTGGGACTATTTTTCTCTTGGGGCAGGCACCGTGAAGTCATCACCAATGACACTGTGCACAATATGTGACAAGTCAGTGAGAAGGGGAACGGAGGGAACCATCTTGTTTCCTCAAGGCTTGTGCCTCTAATAATTATAAGCCCTACAAAGCACAGCTGCCTCAGGGCTTAGACCTTTATCGACAAATCATCCTCTACAAAATACTTGTCACGTCAAATATCCGTCTACCCCAGCTTATGTCAGGGGGTCCCTGTTTCTAATTTTATTGTACTTATTTTATTTTTTATTAACTGCCCCCCAATACCAGTCAACAACCCCCCAAAACAGATTCCCTGTTCAAATTATTCTTTCCCCAGACTCCACCCACCAACACAGACACCCTTCTCAGACCCCTTTTATACCATGTTTTTTTATTGTATTTCGTTTTTATTTTTGTAGTAAATGTCCCCCCCAATCCCCGTAAACAACTTCCCCCCAAAAAGCGGAAAGTGCCATTATTCACCGACTTTGGTTTGAGGCGAAAATGTTCTCACATCCCTACTAAACAGTATGATTGCTGGACTGCATACTGACCCACACACGCCACCATTGTTAGGAATTAAATGGCAGGAAGCCCTGTATGACTGTTCATAGCATGAGCAAGAAAATGGTGGCATTAACACCTTACTGCCCCAGGATGTTGTTTAAAAAAATGAAAAAAAATGTTCGGCGGGCATTAAGTGCTGCCCGCGTGCGTGCGCGGCCGGTCACTAAGCGGTTAAGGGGAGCATTTTTGTATGTAAGAAGCTTACTACGGCCACAAAATCCTGTGAATTTTGCTCTTGTGTCTTTGTACAACACATCCTGCAAGTTACGTCCACGGAGGAAGACATGCTGGTTGCTGGCAATTTTTTCATCTTGAAGCAGGCAGAGCAATGCGCTGTTCTCTCCTCTGTCTTAGATCTTGTCCCTCAAGGGGTTAAACTTTCTATGTGCAGTGGGTGTAGTGTGTGTGCTGTGGTCCAGTTATGTCTGCCTCCACTGACATATCCAGGACTGATTTGTGATGTTATCTCTTGAATTAAGGAACAAAGATAAACTTAGGATTCATGAAGACTTTACAGAGATTGTAAGGTAAGTGGGGTAGGGGTGGGGTATTATTAGGTGTTACTTTCTCTTTAATAAATTTGTGTTCAGTGGGAGTAAGAATATAAAATCAATTCCAGAGTCTGTTTTTACACTGAATCCAATATTTGTAGAGTCATCCAGTGTTTGGTTAAGTTTGCTTGAAGAATCGCTTAAAATGATAGTGATACCTGTATTAACGTTGATGTCTGAGTCTTCTTTACTCTTTTGTAACACATCCTCCTATATAATAATTCGCTAGGATGTTTGTCACGATGCAGTCGTGCTCAGTGCAGACTGCGAACGTTCAGTTTCTGCTGCGCATGATTGCATTGCGTGAGTGAGACAATGCAAGACTGCATCGCGGGAAGCAGTGAGGTAGCAGCCTCTTAACCCTTTGAGTGCCAGAGGGTACCCAACACATTGCAAAGCAATGCGTTGTGTACCCCTCTGGCACTCAAAGGGTTAACATTACCCGGACCTTGGCCCGTGTACACTGGCTTTTACACTAGTAAAGCTATATTTACTTACGGATTTGTAGTTCAAGTGCTCTTGAAGTCAATAGAATCCACCTCCCACCCACGTCATGGGTCCTTAAAGGGATAGTAATACTTTGTTTTATCTTTATTTTATTTTGTAGGCATTAAAAAACACGAAGAACGATATAAGTCTTATCTCTCAAACCTTTATGGTTTGACAGATATTCACAAGCAACGTTTTCCCTCCTGCCCCTTTTACCTAGTGTAAGCCATTTCTTCTCAGATGTGGAATCTGGTTGTAAGACCAGAGAGATAACAGAAGGGGACAATCTTCTTCCTATGAGAACAATGAAAGTCCTGTCCCTTTTACCTAGTGTAAGCCATCTCTTCTCAGATGTGGAGTCTGGTTGTAAGACCAGAGAGATAACAGAAGGGGACGATCTTCTTACTATGAGAACAATGAAGGCCCTGCCCCCCTTGACAAGTTTTTCAAGTTTTTCCCTTATCTTAATTGAAGATTGTCCCTCTCTGCAGTCTACCTGGGCACCTCCCTTCTGCTCTGGCTGAACAGTGTTATATCAGTAAAAGGGGCAGGAGGGGGATACTTTATCATTCAATTACTCTTGAACCACAACTCTGACAGAATTCAAATAACACTCTCCATGGCCCAAATACTATGATGATTAATTAGAGCTGCTTTTATTATGAAACATTACTATCCCTTTAAGGGGTTATATGTATAGGGAATCAATACATTGGACACATCCCTATCATTCAAATGGTTAACCCTTGGAGTGCCAGAGCAGTATGCAACATATTGCAAACAATGCGTTCGATACCTCCCTGGCACACAGAGTGTTAAAAGTCCCTTTTAAATCAGTAGGTGTGTTTAGTGCTCTCCTATGAGCTGTTGGTTTGCCCTATAATTTATTTTATTCTCATTAGTGCAGCTATAACTCTACTTTGGCATATAGAAATTAAATGAATATTATTTCCTACCCTTCATTGTAAGCAGTCCTTACCATTTTCTGACATTCATTTTTCAGGTTGAATGTAACATATTCTAAAAATATAAAGAGCAGTTAATTATATTCTGATTTGTTAGTGACAGTGGCTTCAATGAATGGCAATTTGGGAATACATTTCAAACCTGTATGAAGCTTTGCCCAGATCTCCTTTTGTTGTAATCTCATTTTGTCCAACAGTTTGTAGAACATGCAAGCTGGCACGCGCACAGAGAAACCCTCAGCTACCACAGCTTTCAAGACGTAACGGAAATACGCTGTGTCCTTTTTTTGCTGTGCAACTTGGCAGCTTTGATGATCCAATATAAGAACCTTTGAAAATATCATGTTTCATGCATCTGGAAATAAACAAAAGCAAAAACAAGTGCAAACAATATAGATAATTAGATCTCGTCCTGTAGTAACGATAATCTCTGCCCTCAGTTAGGTGGTCTGACTGCTAGAGAGCTGGCATTTAAAATATTTAGTTTATGAAGAGAGCCAATGTGCCAAGCTGTGATTGTTTATAATTGGTGTCCTATAGTGCGTATTCGTCAAAATACATGGACTGTTTTTCTGGCTTGGGATGACAGTTGGCATTGGGTCAAATACATCTCTAAAATCCATCTTAAAGTGATAGTGATGTTTCACAAAAACAGCAGCTCCAATTAATCTTCATAGCAAGTGAGCCATAGAGAGTGTTATTTCATTACTGTCAGAGTTGTAGTTCAAGAGTAATTGAATGATAAAGTATCTGCCTCCCGCCCTTTTACTTGGTGTAAACCCCACTCTTCAGATGTGGAATCCAATCCATAGACTAGACAGCTCACATCAAGGGTCAATATTCTACTGTGAGAACAATGAAAACCCTGCCCCCCTTGAAAGGTTTTTCAGCTTTTTCCCTTATTTTAATTGAAGATTGTCCCTCTCTGCAATCTACCTGCCACCTCCCTGCTGCTCTGAGGTGAGTAGTTTTATATCAGTAAAAGGGATGGGAGGAGGATACTTTATCATTCAATTAGTCTTGTACTACAACTCTGACAGTACTGAAATAACACTCTCCAAAGTCCAAATACTATGATGATTAATTAGAGCTGCTTTTATTATGAAACATTACTATCACTTTAAAGGGATAGTAATACTTCATTTTATCTTTATTTTATTTTGTAGGCATTCAGAAGCAAAGTTTCCCCTCCCGCCCCTTTTACCTAGTGTAAGCTATCTCTTCTCAGATGTGGAATCCAGTCCATAGACCAGACAGATAACAGAAGGGGACAATCTTCTTCCTATGAGAACAATGAAAACCCTGCCCCCCTTGACAAGTTTTTCAGGTTTGTCCCTTATCCTAATTGAAGATTGTCCCTCTCTGCAGTCTACCTGGGCACCTCCCTTCTGATCTGGCTGAGCAGTGTTACATTAGTAAAAGGGGCAGGAGGGGGATATTTTGTCATTGAATTACTCTTGAACTACAACTCTGACAGAATTGAAATAACACTCTCCAAAGTCCAAATACTATGATGATTAATTAGAGCTGCTTTTATTATGAAACATTACTATCCCTTTAACCCTTTGAATTCCAGAGGGGTATGCACCGCATTGCTCAGCATTCAAAAGGGTTAAGGGATGTTGGGAGGAATTTTATTTGAATGATAACATCTTAGTCAAAACTTATCATCACCAATCTGACCTTCTTTGCCCCAAACACTTATAAAGTTCTTCTTTCCAAAGTTTCTGATTTGAGTTTGTCTTTCAGCTTTAAAGGATTACGCCTCCTAATAATAACTCCCCAATTACTGCACTATGGCATGAAAATCCTAATGGCATCTATGAATTTTGACCTTATGCCTCTGTGCAAAAGATATCATCAGGTGGGATGGCATGACGGTTGCTGCCAATTTTTTTTAAAACTTAAGCTGGCAAAATACATGAGCCTCCTTAAAGTGGAACTTTCACCATGAATAAAGTTCTCCTTTATAGGTTGCATATCTAGTGGTGACCTCATATCGCTTTTTTTTTCCATTTCGACATTGTAATATATATATATTTAAAGAGATAGTAATGTTTCTCAAAAAAAGCAGCTCCAATTAATCTTCATTGTGTTTGGGCCATGGAGAGTGTTCTTTCAATACTGTCAGATTTGAAATTCAAGGGTAATTGAATGATAAAGTATCCCCCTACTGCCCCTTTTACCCAGTGTAAACCACCACCCCTCAGATGTAGAATCTGGTCTATTGACCGGACAGATGACAGCAAGGGACAATCTTCTTACTGTGAGTATAAGGAAAACCCCGCCCCTCTTGACAGGTTTTTCAGGTTTTTTCCTTATTCTCGCTGAAGATTGTCCCTCTCTGCAATCCCTCTGGACAGTCTTGCTGCTCTGAGGTGAGCAGTGTTACATCAGTAAAAGGGGTGGGAGGGGGATATTTTATCATTCAATTACGCTTGAACTACAACTCTGACAGTATTGAAATAACACTCTCCATGGCCCAAATACTATGAAGATTAATTGCAGCTGCTTTTATTGTGAACCATTACTATCCCTTTAATGAAGACTTTATTCTTGCCGGCTGCTCCGTGTGGTACAAGCTGTACCACACAGCTTAGCTGTCCCTCCGCTATGCTCATGCATCCCTTTAGACCTCCCAGTGGAGCAATCTCTCTTCATGGATGAAGAAAAGAAAAGAGGGCTGAAATTAAAAAGCCTATGTAATGGGAGAGCGCTACCAATCATCGGCATACGTCGCAAACATGGCAGAGATTTCCCTGCATAGGTCCCACGGCTACAGAAGTACTTTTATGAACATTTTACAATTATGGACACTTTAACATTATTTTTCCTGCTTTACTAAGTGGTGGACACCTATTGGGCGTGACATGTAGATAGGTGAAAGTTCCGCTTTAAGCCTTTAAGGTCCTGAGCTGTGTACAATGCATTGTGAATCAATATATTGCCCACTCTGCCTGGCCTTAAAGGTTAAGAGAACCATGTGCAGTGGCTGGAGGGCGTGTCCTGTGGTTCTGCTAACAACTATCATGTCCGCCCCTATAGACATGACATCCAGGACTGACTGAAGATGTTATCCCTTGAACAAAGGTACATGGGCAAATTCATATGGGCCATTAGGATTTCGTGGCCATGGAAATGTAAGTGGGTGCTATGGTGCTTTGCCACTATCCATATGGTGTCCTCTCCGATACAACTGGTCTCTACTTCAATATATAGAAAGAGACAGTGCAAAAAAATCTTCTGAAGAATTAAAGGGATAGTAATACTTCGTTTTAACTTTACTTTATTTTGTAGGCATTAATAAAACATGAAGAACGATATAAGTCTTATCTCTCAGACCTTTATGGTTTGAGAGATATTCACAAGCAAAGTTTTCCCCTCCCGCCCCTTTTACCTAGTGTAAGCCATCTCTTCTCAGATGTGGAATCCAGTCCATAGACCAGACAGATAACAGCAGGGGACAATCTTCTTCCTATGAGAACAATGAAAGCCCTGGCCCCGCTTGACAAGTTTTTCAGGTTTTTCCCTTATCTTAATTGAAGATTGTCCCTCTCTGCAGTCTACCTGGGCACCTCCCTTCTGATCTGGCTGAGCAGTGTTACATCAGTAAAAGGGGCGGGAGGGGGATACTTTGTCATTGAATTACTCTTGAACTACAACTCTGACAGTATTGAAATAACACTTTCCAAAGTCCAAATACTATGATGATTAATTAGAGCTGCTTTTATTATGAAACATTAATATCCCTTTAAAATCAGCTTCTAGCATGGGGTATGATGAACCCCGCTAGAAACTGATTGGCTGAGAGGTGCTTAAGCCAATCTATTTTGAACCAAGACTGGCATATAAAAGCCCCTCTCAGTTCAAAATTACAGCAGTCCGACTCAGACAACGGCCCGAGAGGGCAGAAGGGGAATCTATGCCAGTCCACATGCCTTCCACTGCCAGCGGAGGGGTGGAGGCAAGGGGCTAATGAATTTGAAACTTTAGGAAAATATTCAGACAGAAGCAGGACATTTTTAAATTAATAACAAGCCACAATAAATATGTACTACCTACAAGATGCCACAAAAAGTAATCCTTTGAGCGCTGGAGGGCTACCCCTTCAGCGTTCAAAGGGTTAACAGTAGCATCTTTGGGGGGAGTATTTTATTTTAAAAGTAAAAAACACTAATGTGTTGTTTTATATTTTCAGAGAAGAAAGAAGATCAGAGGAAGAAGAGAAGAAAGAAGAAGCCGGCCGTGACGCTGCTGGTTATCAGGATTACTGTTAAATGTTTAGTTGTCGGGACACATGTGAAACTGTTTGTGGATTAAACTCCTGAGTGCCAGTGGGGTATGCAACGCAATATACAGCATTGCATAGTCCACTGGCACTCATAGGGTGAATCTGTGGTTTTGACTCTGCGCCCGCCTTCTCTTGGAGCAGAATCCGCGCCATGAAACGTGCGTCCTGAACATGCTGTGAAGCCACCACATGGAATAGGCGTGAAGGCCGCTATTTTTAGCTAACGTTCAATGGGTGAAATGCGTTGTTTTTGGTGTTGACACCACAGTTCATAGAATAGTAAAATATACTGTGCAAGCCATTACCGCCTGTTTTAAAAATAGTGGGCTAACAGTACTGAGAACCAGGTGTCTTTTTGTGCTACCTCTTTCTATTCTATATAATAATTCGCTAAAATGAGTGTAACGACTCATACAGTGCCATCCGGTCGCGGTGCAGTCATGCACAGTAGAGACTGCCCACTCCGCGGCTGATACAGTGCCATCCGGTCGCGGTGCAGTCATGCACAGTAGAGACTGCCCACTCCGCGGCTGATACAGTGCCATCCGGTCGCGGTGCAGTCATGCACAGTAGAGACTGCCCACTCCGCGGCTGATACAGTGCCATCCGGTCGCGGTGCAGTCATGCACAGTAGAGACTGCCCACTCCGCGGCTGATACAGTGCCATCCGGTCGCGGGGCAGTCATGCACAGTAGAGACTGCCCACTCCACGGCTGATACAGTGCCATCCGGTCGCGGTGCAGTCATGCGCAGTAGAGACTGCCCACGCCGCGGCTGATACAGTGCCATCCGGTCACGGTGCAGTCATGCGCAGTAGAGACTGCCCACGCCGCGGCTGATACAGTGCCATCCGGTCGCGGTGCAGTCATGCGCAGTAGAGACTGCCCGAGACGAGGCTGATACAGAGCGGGGCGTTCCAAAGGAGCATCCAGCTCTGTATCAGCTGTGGCGCGGGCAGTCTCTACTGAGCATGACTGCCCCGCGACCGGATGGCACTGTATCAGCCGCAATGTGGGCAGTCTCTACTGAGCATGACTGCACTGCAACCGGCTGGCACTGTATCAGCCACGGCATGGGCAGTCTCTACTGTGCATGACTGCACTGCGACCGGCTGGCACTGCATCAGCCGCAATGTGGGCAGTCTCTACTGAGCATGACTGCACTGCGACCAGCTGGCACTGTATCAGCCGCAATGTGGGCAGTCTCTACTGTGCATGACTGCACTGCGACTGGCTGGCACTGTATCAGCCGCAGAGTGGGCAGTCTCTACTGTGCATAACTGCACTGCGACCGGCTGGCACTGCATCAGCCGCAATGTGGGCAGTCTCTGCTGTGCATAACTGCACTGCGACCGGCTGGCACTGCATCAGCCGCAATGTGGGCAGTCTCTACTGTGCATAACTGCACTGCGACCGGATGGCACTATACCAGCCGCAATGTGGGCAGTCTCTACTGAGCATGACTGCACTGCAACCGGCTGGCACTGTATCAGCCGCAATGTGGGCAGTCTCTACTGTGCATGACTGCACTGCGACCGGATGGCACTGTATCAGCCGCAGAGTGGGCAGTCTCTACTGAGCATGACTGCACTGCGACTGGATGGCACTGCATCAGCCGCAATGTGGGCAGTCTCTACTGTGCATAACTGCACTGCGACCGGATGGCACTGCATCAGCCGCAATGTGGGCAGTCTCTACTGTGCATAACTGCACTGCGACCGGATGGCACTGTATCAGCCGCAGAGTGGGCAGTCTCTACTGTGCATGATTGCACCGCTACCAGCTGGCACTGTATCAGCCGCTGCGCAGACAGTGTCTACTGGGCATGACTGCCCCGCGACCAGCTGGCAGTGGCATTGTGGCCCGTGTAACGGGCTCTTCAACTAGTATTTTGATAACACATAATTTTAACCTTCTGAGTTTCAGATGCGTGTGCAAAGTATTACACACTGTTCCGGCACTCATAGGGTTTAAAGGGCAACTACTGTTTAAGTGAGAAAGAAAATATCAATGTTTCAATGTGTACAAACAGACTTTCATGAGGATACCAAATATTTAGCACCAAAAACAGGGCACTTCATCCCCATTGATGTCACCACACCTCTAGAATACGTACTGAGAAGGTGTAAAAAGGGATACAGGACTTGAATATGTAATAAACGCCTACTTACATAAAATATCACAAACACCAGTCTCATTGTAAATAACAGAAAAAGAACCAAATAAGTAAAGAAAACATAAATTAAAGGGACAGTAATGTCCCAGAAAAAATATTTATCATTGTGTAGAGATTAAAAAGCAGAACTAAATGCAAAAAAACCCTATCTCTCAAACCGCTACGGGTTGAGAGATATCCACATTGAAAGTCTGTAAAGCTGACAGCAGGAGATTTGTGTTGGCAGACTCGAGGAAGCTTTTCAGCAGAGCCGCAATCGCGTTATTTAAAACAAATGACTTCATTTGAATGGTCTACAAAGTGTGCTTGCAAACCAGGCATACTTTGTAGACATTTCCATTGAAGTCATTCTTTTTAAATAACGTGATTGCAGCTCAACTGCAGAGCCGCCAGCTGGTCCCCGGACTGGACTCCCCTGCAGTCAGCACAGCTCTGACATGAGGGAAAGGGGAGGGAGAGGGGACAGTGAATATCTCTCAAACCATAGTGGTTTGAGAGATAGGGTTTTTTGCACTTACTTTTTAAGCACTACAAAATGATAAATATTTTTCTAGGACATTACTGTCCTATTACTAAAACAAAAAATTTCCAATGAGAACTCAAAACTCATTCCTAAAAAATCATTTATATAAAAATCCTAGATCAAGTTTATGTGAGTGTGTGAGCGGCACAGATGTAGAATGAACACAGCAGCAGAAGGCAGTAGAGTCCAGGGGCGGATTGTAGGGAAATACCAGCCTGGGCCTTTTTTTTTTAAAGTAGCCCACTAGCTGCACCGACATCTCTATCGACGCCCCCTTGTGGTCCCTGTGCGGCATGGGAGAGCAGGTGCCAGGATAATATGTCATATCCTGGCGCTCTGCATTAACCCTTTGAGTGCCAGAGGGGTACGTAACGCATTGCAAAGCAATGCGTTGCGTACCCCTCTGGCACTCAAAGGGCTAACAAGGAACGCGAAGGCTGTCACAGAGAGTGCCTGTGGCAACACAGACCTCTCCTTCAAAATATCGTGGGACGGTGAGGTGAGATCCTCTGTTCTCCCCCACTGGCCCATGATCTAGCGGCCCACCGGGGGATACCAGATCCCCCGATAGGACAATCCGCCCATGGTAGAGTCCAACATAATGTCCACAATAAATAAAACTAGTAGCTATCCAGCAATAATAGAGAATAAATAAATAATAATAAAAAAATTAGTAGGCACAGACCTTCACAACACATGCAGCTGATCATTACCAAAGAGGGTTTATTTGGTTATCCAATGTCCACTTGGCATTAGTACCCAGGCAGTTGCAGTTAGAATTGAGATTGCTTCCTACCAATCAACATGCATTTGGATGCAGACTATTCTTGGATATCACCCACCCTTGGACTCCCATATTGACTGATTGTGTGGACCAAGGCCCCTACAGCCTTGACCTATAACATGTGAACTATTGCACAATGTCACAATGTAGCCAGCAGTGCATAGGAGAGTGATAACAAAATTGCCTTTTTAAGAGATGAAATACATAAGTTCTTGTTCACTGAATCCCCTACGGAGCAAGTGGAAACTAAGGTAACTGTTAATATTTAATTTTGAACTCCTTAAACTTAAGAAAAGGCAGATTGATCTCTATCTACACAGTCTGTACCTCTCTTATCACCATAGGAGCCATCAGATGCCTAGAGCAGTAGTTCTCAACCCGTGCCCTCAGTGGCCACTAACAGGCCAGGATTTGATGATTTCCTTGTTAGAGCACAGGTGAATTAATCAATGTGAATGAGCCTCTGATCAACACACTTGTGCTCTAGTAGAGAAATCCCTAAGTCCTGGCCTGTTAGTAGCCACAGAGGGCACGGGTTGAGAACCCCTGACATAGAGGCTTTTGTATCAATAATATTCCCTCTAGTGTTGAGCGAGCATGCTCGGCCGATGCTCGGATCGGCTCGAGCATCGCTCTGCTCGGCACATGGCGGTACTCGTACGAGTACCGCATGTGCTCGCCCGCCATGTTCGGGTCTCCTCCCCGCACGTTTTGCGGCTGCTGCGCAGCCAATAAACGTGCAGGGAGGCTCTGACATCGGTGTAATGCCAGCAGCCATGTTGGCTGCTGGCATTACACTGATTGGCTGGCCAGAACCCGTGTTCAGGTGATATATAGCACCTGACCATCGAGTTCGGCTCAGTCTGAGCCAGGGAGAGCTGAGGATAGGAAGGGAAAGGCAGTGTAGGGAGGAAAAAAAAAAATTGTGACAAAAAAGAACCAAAAGTCCTTTTTAGGACTACTGTGTGTGGGGGCAGCAGGTTATATTGTGTGTGGGGGGAAAAAAACAAAAACAAAAAAAAAAAAAATATTCTGTTTAGTGTGAAAAGTTGCAGATTAGAGCACATTCTGTTTAGTGTGCACAGTTGCAGATTAGAGCACATTCTGTTTAGTGTGCAAAGCTGCAGATTAGAGCACATTCTGTTTAGTGTGCAAAGTTGCAGATTAGAGCACATTCTGTTTAGTGTGCAAAGTTGCAGATTAGAGCACATTCTGTTAAGTCTTCAAACTAAAATATCAAAGTCACGTATTCCATTCAGTGTGCGTCGCCGCAGTTTAGCAGCACATTCTGAGTACTGTGCAGAGTTGCAGAATAGGAAGAAATACTGTTAAGTCTTCAAACTAAAATATCAAAGTCACATATTCCATTCAGTGTGCTTCGCCGCAGTTTAGCAGCACATTCTGTGTACTGTGCAGAGTTGCAGAATAGGAAGAAATACTGTTAAGTCTTCAAACTAAAATATCAAAGTCACATATTCCATTCAGTGTGCTTCGCCGCAGTTTAGCAGCCTATTCTGTGTACTCTGTACAGTTGCAGAATAATAAGAAATACTGTTAAGTTTTCAAACTCAAATATTAAAGTCACATATTCCATTCAGTGTGTTTCACCGCCGTTTAACAGCCTATTCTGTGTACTCTGTACAGTTGCAGAATAATAAGAAATACTGTTAAGTTTTCAAACTCAAATATTAAAGTCACATATTCCATTCAGTGTGTTTCACCGCCGTTTAACAGCCTATTCTGTGTACTCTGTACAGTTGCAGAATAATAAGAAATACTGTTAAGTTTTCAAACTCAAATATTAAAGTCACATATTCCATTCAGTGTGTTTCACCGCCGTTTAACAGCCTATTCTGTGTACTCTGTACAGTTGCAGAATAATAAGAAATACTGTTAAGTTTTCAAACTCAAATATTAAACTCACATATTCCATTCAGTGTGTTTCACCGCAGTTTAACAGCCTATTCTGTGTACTCTGTACAGTTGCAGAATAATAAGAAATACTGTTAAGTTTTCAAACTCAAATATTAAAGTCACATATTCCATTCAGTGTGTTTCACCGCCGTTTAACAGCCTATTCTGTGTACTCTGTACAGTTGCAGAATAATAAGAAATACTGTTAAGTTTTCAAACTCAAATATTAAAGTCACATATTCCATTCAGTGTGTTTCACCGCCGTTTAACAGCCTATTCTGTGTACTCTGTACAGTTGCAGAATAATAAGAAATACTGTTAAGTTTTCAAACTCAAATATTAAAGTCACATATTCCATTCAGTGTGTTTCACCGCCGTTTAACAGCCTATTCTGTGTACTCTGTACAGTTGCAGAATAATAAGAAATACTGTTAAGTTTTCAAACTCAAATATTAAAGTCACATATTCCATTCAGTGTGTTTCACCGCCGTTTAACAGCCTATTCTGTGTACTCTGTACAGTTGCAGAATAATAAGAAATACTGTTAAGTTTTCAAACTCAAATATTAAAGTCACATATTCCATTCAGTGTGTTTCACCGCCGTTTAACAGCCTATTCTGTGTACTCTGTACAGTTGCAGAATAATAAGAAATACTGTTAAGTTTTCAAACTCAAATATTAAAGTCACATATTCCATTCAGTGTGTTTCACCGCCGTTTAACAGCCTATTCTGTGTACTCTGTACAGTTGCAGAATAATAAGAAATACTGTTAAGTTTTCAAACTCAAATATTAAACTCATATTCCATTCAGTGTGTTTCACCGCAGTTTAACAGCCTATTCTGTGTACTCTGTACAGTTGCAGAATAATAAGAAATACTGTTAAGTTTTCAAACTCAAATATTAAAGTCACATATTCCATTCAGTGTGTTTCACCGCCGTTTAACAGCCTATTCTGTGTACTCTGTACAGTTGCAGAATAATAAGAAATACTGTTAAGTTTTCAAACTCAAATATTAAAGTCACATATTCCATTCAGTGTGTTTCACCGCCGTTTAACAGCCTATTCTGTGTACTCTGTACAGTTGCAGAATAATAAGAAATACTGTTAAGTTTTCAAACTCAAATATTAAAGTCACATATTCCATTCAGTGTGTTTCACCGCCGTTTAACAGCCTATTCTGTGTACTCTGTACAGTTGCAGAATAATAAGAAATACTGTTAAGTTTTCAAACTCAAATATTAAAGTCACATATTCCATTCAGTGTGTTTCACCGCCGTTTAACAGCCTATTCTGTGTACTCTGTACAGTTGCAGAATAATAAGAAATACTGTTAAGTTTTCAAACTCAAATATTAAAGTCACATATTCCATTCAGTGTGTTTCACCGCCGTTTAACAGCCTATTCTGTGTACTCTGTACAGTTGCAGAATAATAAGAAATACTGTTAAGTTTTCAAACTCAAATATTAAACTCACATATTCCATTCAGTGTGTTTCACCGCAGTTTAGCAGCCTATTCTGTGTACTCTGCAGAGTTGCAGAATAATAAGAAATACTGTTAAGTTTTCAAACTCAAATATTAAAGTCACATATTCCATTCAGTGTGTTTCACCGCAGTTTAGCAGCCTATTCTGTGTACTCTGTACAGTTGCAGAATAATAAGAAATACTGTTAAGTTTTCAAACTCAAATATTAAACTCACATATTCCATTCAGTGTGTTTCACCGCCGTTTAACAGCCTATTCTGTGTACTCTGTACAGTTGCAGAATAATAAGAAATACTGTTAAGTTTTCAAACTCAAATATTAAAGTCACATATTCCATTCAGTGTGTTTCACCGCAGTTTAGCAGCCTATTCTGTGTACTCTGCAGAGTTGCAGAATAATAAGAAATACTGTTAAGTTTTCAAACTCAAATATTAAAGTCACATATTCTGTGTAAGATGAAGAAGGCGGGTAAAAAGGGACGGGGAAGTGGACGTGATCCTGAAAGTTCAGGGCGCGGGTCAGGACGCGGAGAAACTGTGCCTGGTGCCAGAGCACAAGAAAGAAAGACATCCACCATACCTAGCTTCATGTGTAATTTTACAGGGCGTCGCAGGACATCACTCTCGAGGTCCGACCACTGCGAACAGGTGGTCGGTTGGATGACAGCTGATACTGCTTCCAGTCGGTTAAGCACCACCCTGTCTTCCACCAAGTCCACTCTCAGTAGCCAAGAGTCTGGTCAACATAATCCTCACTCTGATCATCCTTCCTCCCACCATACACGGTCTGGTCAAAGAAGTGATCCCACACTGGGATATAGTGAGGAGCTCGTCTCATCACCAATCCTTCATTTGACCCTCTCTCCAAGCACGCTTGCAGAGGAACATGACATCTTGTGCCCTGATTCACAACCTCTAGAGGCTACCCAATCACAAGAAGATGACAGATGTGAACGGCATTTAAGGTCAAAGGAAGTAGTGGATGATGATGATGATGATGATGAGACACAGTTGCCATTAAATCAACCACTATTTCCGTCTCAAGACCTTGTTGAGGAGAATGTTATACAGTTGTCAATGACTGAGTATGTGGTGGGATCAAGACTTGAGGAGGATGATCAGAGTGAGGAAGTGGAGGAGGACTTGGTGGACGATGAGGTGACTGACCCCACCTGGAAAGGTGTAGAGCCGAGCGATGACAGCAGTCCTGAGGGTGAGCCATCTGCAGCACCGCAACAGGCTGGAAGAGGCAGTGGTGTGGCTACAGAAAGAAGGCGGACCGCACCAAACCGGCCCGCAAATGTTCCACGGAGCACCCCCTTGCGTAAATCTACCTTGCCAAGGGGTAGGTGTTCCGCGGTATGGCGTTTTTTTAAGGAAAGTGCGGACGACAAAAGAATTGTAGTTTGCAACCTGTGCCACACCAGAATGAGCCGAGGCATGAACACTAGAAACCTCACCACCACCAGCATGATCCGACACATGGCATCCAAGCACCGTAGTAAGTGGGAGGAACGCCTGGATCGCCCATCTGTGTCTGCAGGCCACACCACTGCCTCCTCTTCCCCTGTTTTCGGTGCCGGCCAATCGCCTGTCGAAGGCGCAGGCCTGCATACCTCCCGCCCTGCACCTGTAGCATCTGAAGCACCATCAGCGACCACATCCACTTCCCTGTCCCAGCACAGCGTCCAAATGTCGTTACCCCAGGCATTTGAGCGCAAGAGAAAGTACCCAGCCACCCACCCACAGGCCATAGCACTAACCTCACACCTTTCCAAATTACTGGCCATCGAAATGCTGCCATTTAGGCTTGTGGACACTGAGTCCTTCCGCAGCCTGATGGCAGCAGCTGTCCCTCGGTACGCGGTCCCCAGCCGCCACTACTTTTCCCGGTGTGCCATCCCCGCATTACACCACCATGTGTCCCGTAACATCACCCGTGCCCTGACCAACGCAGTTACTGGGAAGGTCCACTTAACGACTGACACATGGACAAGTGCTTGTGGCCAGGGACGCTACATTTCCCTGACGGCACACTGGGTGAATGTCGTGGAGGCTGGGAGCGACTCGGACCCTGGGATGGCACGGGTGCTACCCACGCCGAGGATTGCGGGCCCTACCTCCATCAGGGTTTCCACCAGCACCTACGTTATTGGCTCCTCCTCCTCCGTTTCCACCTCCGAATTCTCTACACACACCGCCACTCCCCCATCAGCCAGTAGCTGGAAGCAGTGTAGCACTGCAGTGGGGAAGCGTCAACAGGCCGTGCTGAAGCTGATCTGCCTTGGGGACAAACAGCACACGGCCTCAGAGCTGTTGCAGGGGATTAGTCACCAGACCGAGCAGTGGCTCTCGCCACTCAACCTGCAACCAGGCATGGTTGTGTGTGATAATGGGCGTAACTTGGTGGCGGCTTTGGAGCTCGGCAAGCTCACACACGTACCATGCCTAGCGCATGTATTTAATTTAGTGGTGCAGCGATTTCTAAAAACCTACCCCGATGTGCATGATCTCTTGACCAAGGTGCGCCGCGTGTGTGCACATTTCCGTAAGTCATCAACAGCTTCAGCCGGCCTGTTGAAGCTGCAGCAGCTCTTACAATTGCCAGCTCACCGGCTGCTGTGTGACGTGAGCACGCGCTGGAACTCCACCTTCCACATGTTGGCCCGGCTTTGTGAGCAGCAGAGGGCAGTAGTGGAGTACCAGCTGTTACACGGTCGTCGCCTCTCCGTTCAACTTCCTGTAATCAGAAGTGAGGAGTGGGAATGGATGTCAGACCTCTGTGAGGTTTTACGCAATTTTGAGGAATCGACACAGATGGTGAGCGGCGATAACGCTATTATCAGTGTAACCATCCCACTTCTGTGTCTACTGAAACGCTCGCTGCTCACAATTAAAACCGACGCTTTGCATGTGGAAGAGGTGGAAATGGGGGAGGAAGAGCTTACACAAGGTGATAGCCAGAGCACCCTCACTTCGTCTTCTCAGCGACAATTGGAGGAGGCGGAGGAGGAGGAGGAGGAGGAGGAGGAGGAGGAAGACACGGTTGCCTCCGCTACAGAGGGTAGCCATGGAACTTTAGTTCCATCTCTTCAGCGTGGGTGGGCAGAAGAGGAGGAAGAGGATGAGGAGATTGAGAGTCATCCTCCTGGTGAGGACAGCGAAATCTTGACTGTTGGTACTCTGGCACACATGGCTGACTTTATGTTAGGCTGCCTTTCCCGTGACCCACGCGTTGTACGCATTTTAGACAACACGGATTACTGGGTGTTCACCCTTCTGGACCCCCGCTACAAAGAGAATTTCTCATCTCTCATTCCTCCGGTGGAGAGGACAAGCAAAATGTTGCAATACCAGAAGGTTCTTGTCGAAAAATTGCTCCAAAATTTTCCATCTGACAACGCTGGCGGCAGAGTACGTGCTACCTTGGCCAACCGAGAAGGGGAGAAAAGGGGAGCACACAGCAGTTCCGAGAAAGGCAGGGCAACACTCTCCAAGGCGTGGGACACCTTCATGACACCCCGCCAGCACCCTCACCCTGATGCGCAGCCTAGTGTCACAAGGAGGGAAAAGTTTTGGAAGATGGTGAAGGAGTACGTAGCAGACCGTGTCAGCGTCCTCAATGATCCCTCTGTGCCTTACAACTACTGGGTGTCCAAGCTGGACACGTGGTATGAACTGGCACTCTACGCCTTGGAGGTGCTGGCCTGCCCTGCCGCCAGCGTTCTGTCTGAGCGGGTATTTAGTGCTGCTGGTGGCATCATAACAGATAAGCGTATCCGCCTTTCCACCGACAATGCTGATAGGTTGACACTTATAAAAATGAACAAGGCCTGGATTTCCCCTGACTTCTCCACTCCACTGGAGGAAAGCCCCGGGGGAACATAAACTCACTTTATATATGTTATTTACAATGATGTGAATACTCTGTATTCCCATTCACCCCTTCCACCCAAAAAACGGGTATATGGTTGACTCTTAATCTTCTCATCCTCCTCCTCCTCTTCCATATGCCCTGTGCTATAATTTTTATATAGGGCCAGCTCACCAGCGGGCCCTGTGATATAATTTTTATATAGGGCCAGCTCACCAGCGGGCCCTGTTTGCCAATTTTTATATAGGTCAGCTCACCAGCGGGCCTTCTCATATAATGTTTTATTGGGTCAGCTCTCTAGCGGGCCCTCTCATATAATGTTTTATAGCGTCAGCTCACTAGCGGGCCTTCGCATATAATGTTTAGGATGGTCAGCTCTGCAGCAGACCCTCACCCATAATGTTTTAGATGGTCGGCTCAGCGCACGTTTCCCTCTTAATCATGGCCTCAGTTCAATAAAATCAAGGAAATTTTTGGGAGAATTTGCCTCTGTGCACGTTTCCCTCTTAATCATGGCCTCAGTTCTGAAAATCAAGGAAATTTTTGGGAGAATTTGCCTCTGCGCACGTTTCCCTCTTAATCATGGCCTCACTTCCGAAAATCAAGGAAATTTTTGGGATAATTTGCAGATGATATACAAGTAAATATACAGCAAATATTGTTTGGTAACAATTTTTCGCCTAAAGTCGTTTTTATTTTCCTTTTTGTGTGTTTTATGGTCAGTCTGTAAAAATGGCGTACTACGGGCGAAAGATCGTTCCCAGCAGCGATGTTGGAGTCCAAGATGCATCCAGACATCCTCCCTATGCTGTCCCTGAACCATTTCTGTGGTGTTTCCATCATTTTCTGCCCTTTTCCTATGGACCAGGCACCCTCCCCTCATCAGAGCAGGGGGTGCCTGGTGTAATGCTCGAGTCCTCCCATTGACTTCAATGGGGCTCGGGTGTTCGGCCGAGCACTCGAGCCTCAGGGGGTGCTCGGTCAGAGCACCCGAACACCCGAGCATTGGGGTGCTCGCTCATCACTAATTCCCTCTATTTGTGGAGGCAATCCAGAGTTTTTCTGCAGATGGCGCAGCATGCATAATAAATGCCCTTTTGATCTGATGGTTCTTGTGGTGGAGGAGGAGGCTGTCAGAGTCCTGAATCAGGTCATACTTGAGATTAGTACATCTGAACATAAGATCAAGGAGACATTTACAAAGGACACTACTACTTATTTGTATAGTAAACTAGCGTTATCCATAAGTAAATATAAACAAGACTCCATACATACAAAATTAAGAGAGGACTATAAGACAGACTATGAGAATATTACGTGAGAGGCAAAGATGAACTCCGAGAAGAACACGTAAACCTACCACTATAGATGATAGATCTGAGCAATCCTCAAGCTCTGATGCAGAGGGCCTTGGGCATAGTGAGGAGGACTCCTCATTTTATTCAACCTTTCTAAATTGATAACACTGCCTTGCAGCAAAAAGTACCTAAATACACTATAAAGTTAACACTCCAGGTATAGTGGAACTGGAGGTGTACAGCCAAATTGTGCAGCATAAGGCAGAATAAAGAATAGCAGCCATGATCACCAAGGGTCATTATAACATCCAGCATAAGGTTACTACTGAAGAAGCTCAGGCATTAAACAGTCACATCCAGATAGCAGCAATCAGCAAGATGTGCATTATGTAGAATGCAAATACCAAAGAGAGTGCTTGTTGCAGCTTACCTTAGTTTCAGCATCATCTATAGGCACGAGGCTTCAAGCATGCAGCAGGCCTCTGTTTTATGTGTTTGCTTCCTGTAGTCTCCTCCTACCTACTTCCTCCCTCTGAGCTGCTCCTCCTACCTACTTCCTGTGGAGTGGTTTAAAAGGTAGACTGAGTCCTAACTCAGTTGCCCTTGCGTTGTTGTTCATAGCAGTTCTATTACCTTGTGCTCTGTGTATGACCTGGCTAGTCTTCCATCCAACCTGGAGCTGACCTGTGGCTCTGTCTGACTATTCTTTTGCTTATCCCTATAGTGGACACCCAACCTGGTGCAGACCTGTGGCTCTGGCTGACTACCTGAACTGTGTATGACCTGGCTTGTCTGACTACCCCCTCTGGTTCTGACTTGTGGCTCTGTCTGACTACGCTTACGTTTGTTCCTTGTACCTAGCAGACACCCAACCTAGTGCGGACCTGGGGCTCTGGTAGACTAGCTCTGATACTGACTGCAGGCATGAGTCAGCTATTTATTTCCCATTCTGACTGCAGGTGTGAGTCAGAGTTCGCTCCATTCTGACTGCAGGCGTGAGTCAGAGTTCGCTCCATTCTGGCTGCAGGAGTGAGTCAGATATCGCTCCCTACTGACTGAAGGCGAGTCGGTACGCCCGCTACGTCGGATCAAGTTCCTGTGTTCCTGCTCCTGTTCCTGGTTCCTGCTGTGACTACCAGTGGCTAAGGCCTAGTCTCCAGCACTGTGGTTTAGCCTTGTATCCTATTATTCCTGATAGCAGGGTTGCTGGCTTTAACCCTTTGCCTGTTCCTTTGTATGTACATATGTATTTGTTTTCTTTGTTCATTTTGTCAATAAAATTGCATTAACTATACCATACTGACTCCTGAACTTTTCTGGGTATCTGTGACAGTGCTTGATTTGAAGTACCATAAAATCTCAGGTATAATACGCAGGTGTAAATTATAACCAAGATTTTAGGGGAAAACAAAAGTGTCCATGTTTAATACACATCCTTGTTTTCCCTCCCTCTACCCACCAAAAAAAAATTAGTTTATTGTCTCCTTCCCTCCCACCTCAGTATGCTCCCACCTTACTCTCCCTCTACTCACCTCCTCTGGAGGCATCTGAAATATCTGCACAATTGGTGGCATGCTGGCATTTGGCGCTCCGTTCCCACACATCCCTGTGAGGACCTGTATTAATTCAAGATAAAAGTAGTTCCTCTGTGCACTACCCAGAGGCGTAACTAGAAGCCACGGGGCCCTGGTCCAAGAATTGCCATGGGCCCCCAGACCACATTGGCCACCTACACATTGCCCCCCATCTCCTCATTGCCCCTCAATCTCCACATTGCCCCTTCCACAATGCCCCTCATTCTCCACATCTCCCCTTCCACAATGCCCCTCAATCTCCACATTGCCCCTTCCACAATGTCTCTCAATCTCCACATCGCCCCTTCCACAATGTCTCTCAATCTCCACATTGCCCCTTCCACAATGCCCCCATCTCCACATTGCCACTTCCACAATGACCCATCTCCACAATGCCCCTTCCACATTGCTCCTAAATCTCCTACATCCCTTGTGGTCCAGTGGCAGAGGACAGGTCTGTGCCTCTTTCTGCACAGACCTCTTTTCCTGCGCAGTCCTCTTCAGTAATGCAGGGCGCTGGGAGATGATGTCATTTCCCAGTGCTATGCATTACGAAAGTGCCGGTCTGCCTGAGAGAATGCTGATCTTCCTCTGGCAGACCAGCACTCTCGTAATGCAGAGCCCCAGCACTCTGCATTACTTAATTGTGGGCATCAGGCGAGGGGGTCGCAGGGAGAGGCCGAGCCCCTGGAGTGACGGGCCCGGTCACAGGGGTGACCCCTGAGACCCCTATAGTTACGCCATTGGCACTACCACTACAATAGTGCCTCGGGTTCCATTATTTCAGCAGTTTGAAAAGTTGTCTTATCCTCCAGCAGGAGAACCCTAAGTAAGTAATACTTCCTCTGCATGTGTGTCGTAAACACGTCCAAAGAAAACAAAACACATTTAAATAGCTGGCATGTAACCAGTTTAGACCAAAAGAGCTAAAAAAAAGCTAAAATAATGTTTCCTCTATATAATCATTGTTTTAAATCTAAGGTTTCAATATGCCCTATCCTACAGGCTTCAATTTCTGCAGTGTTATCCCCATACAGGTTTGTAAATTCCATATGTCCGCTGTATGAGGGCTGTACACGCAGTCTTTTGGGACTGAACTTTTAGGCTTCTGTCTTGCTGTTCCATATTTCAGACTGACCCAGAGAGCTATGGGGGTAACTCTTCTGACTCTGAAGTGGGGTCTCTGGTTGATAAGCTGTGTAGCTTCTGCTTACTTAGTAGGTCTCTTCATGGAAGGAGACCCATCTAGCATTGAATGAGTTAGACGTCCCATTTACATTTTTTGGAAAACTGAGAATTTTCCTTTGTCTACTATGGTGAAGAATGTCTTCTACAGAATCAATTATTAGCTATCTGGATACAACCCAGGGTCATGAGCGGATTGTCCTATCGGGGGATCGGGCATCCCCAAGTGGGCCGCTAGATCATGGGCTGGTGGGGGGTAGATCAGAGGATCTCACCTGACCGTTCCACGATATTATGAAGGAGAGGTCTGTGTTGCCACCGGCACAGGCACTCTCTGTGACAGCCTTCACGTTCCTTGTTAACCCTTTGAGAGCCAGAGGGGTATGCAGCGCAATGAGTTGCGCACCCCTCTGGCACTCAAAGGGTTTATGCAGAGCGCCAGGATATGACATAATATCCTGGAGCCTGCTCTCCCATGCAGCACAGGGACCACAAGGGGGCGTCGATAGGGACGTCGGTGCAGCTAGTGGGCTGCTTTAAAAAAAAAAAAAAATGCCGGGCTGGTATTCCCCTACAATCTGCCCCTGCCCAGGGTATCAGACTTGGTAAAAGAGTCAGAAAGCAAAAAATAAACACAGAACGAGGAACATATTTTTGTACCAAAGCAATCCTATAACTGGACCTGTACATGGACCAACGAGCGTTGGTGGCCAAAACCCACGTTGTGGCCAAATGCTTCTTGCGGCTTTTTATTCCCACGACGTGCGCTAATTGGTGTGAGTTCTGGAAACATCAAAGGAAACTAGATAACTCTCGTTGTCTGATACCGTGTCAAACATCAAGAGTGAGCAAAAAACAGTAACCTTCCCCCCACCTCCCAAACACTTACCCCACAATACCCCTAACATGAACAATAAAGTGAAACCAAACTAGACATCACAGTAACACCCTACCCCACAGGTGTAACACTTACCTGCCATCTACTCTCACTCTTCCTCTGTAATCTTCTTCTTTCTTCTTCATCGGCCAACTCTACCTACTGAGGCAAACAATTCCATTCCTTAATGCCCTTACTTTAAAAATAATAATAATAAAAAAATCTTTCATTTGCTGAAGTCAGTAGTTCTTTCTCTCTGATCTTAATGAATGCCCCATTTTTTTTCAGTCATTTGGATTTAATTTCTCAAAAACATTTTTGTGTTGTCCTCGAAAACATTTGTATATAGTAATCCTAATCCCCCAGAGGCGTAACTAGAAGCCACCTGGCCCTGGTGCAAGAATTGCCATGGCCCCCCCGACCACATTGGCCCCCTCATCCACATTGCCCCTTCCACAATGTCCCCTTCATCTCCACAATCCCCTTCCACAATGTCCCCTTCATCTGCACATTGTCCCTTCCACAATGCCCCCTTCATCTCCACAATGCCCCCTTCATCTCCACATTTCCCCTTTATCTCCACATTGCCCCTTCATCTCCACACTGCCCCTACCTCCAGTCCCTGGTGGTCTAGCGGTGTGGTTTGACAGATCTGTGCCTCCTTCAGCACAGATCTCTGTAACTGGAGCTCCTGCGCGCCACTCTAGTAATGCAGAGGCTGGGAGATTATGTCATCTCCCAGCGCTCTGTATTACTAGAGCGGCATGCTGAGTGGGAGCTCAGCTAAGAGACTGCTGTGGGTGAGGGGGTCACAGGGGGCGGACGGGCCCCTGGAGTAACGGGCCATTGTTATGCCACTGTAATCCCCCAATTAAACACCTTTTCACAAACACCTGTAGACCTGTTACTGTAAAGAGATAGTAATGTTTCACAAAAACAGCAATTATCCTTCATAGTATTCGGGCCAGGGACAGTGTTATTTCAGTACTGTCAGAGTTGTAGTACAAGAGTAATTGAATGATAAATATCCCCCTCCTGTCCCTTTTACCTAGTGTAAGCCACCTCCCCTCAGATGTGGAATCTGGTCTCTTGACCGGACAGATCACAGCAAGGGACAATCTTCTTACTGTGATCATAAGGAAAGCCTTGCCCCCTTGACAGGTTTTCAGGTTTTCTCTTGTGATCACTGAAGATTGTCCCTGTCTGCAATCCTTTCAGACAGTCTTGCTGCTCTGAGGTGAGCAGTGTTACATCAGTAAAAGGGGCGGGAGGGGGATACTTTATCATTCAATTACTCTTGTACTACAACTCTGACAGTATTGAAATAACACTCTCCATGGCCCAAATACTATGAAGATTAATTAGAGCTGCTTTTATTATGCAACATTACTATCCCTTTAAAGGGATAAGCAACAATGCTTTTTAGCTGTTAGTGAAATTGACATAAAAAAATGTCACATTTACTTTCCAAATATAGAATAAATGGGTCAGTGACTGACAGCAGAACAGGATATATTGTTTTATTACTCTACGGTACACATAGATTATTGCAAAGTAAAAACAAGCATTGGGAATTAAAAAACGAGGAGTGACATTTTAATGATAACGTTTTCCATGCCATCCATTCTCGCAACCTTTGGACTTCTGTATCATTTTATTCCTGCTCAGTCTTGCTGCTCTGAGGTGAGCAGTGTTACATCAGTAAAAGGGGAGGGAGGGGGATACTTTATCATTCAATTACTCTTGAACTACAACTCTGGCAGTATTGAAATAACACTCTCCATGGCCCAAATACTATGAAGATTAATTGGAGCTGCTTTTTTCGTGAAACATTACTGTCCCTTTAACCTTTGAGTGCCAGAGAAGTATCCAATGCATCACCATCCAAACATAAAGGTTAATTTCTCAAAAATGATTTATTCTACAGACAAAGGCGAATAATACATAGAGGCAGATTTAAACTGTCAACAAAACAATTTTTAATGTGACAATTGCACTTTAAAGGGATAGTAATACTTAATTATTACTAATCCCTATATCAAAGTCATTTTAAAAATAAATGCGTTGCCCCCAGTGTCATCTCTCAAACCTTTATGGTTTGAGATATAATCACTCCTAAATTTGCCCTCTCCCTCCCCCTTCCCCGTAGTCATCATTCTAGCTGACTGCAGGTAAGTAAGTCGTATGATCGCCAGGCGGCTCTGCAGCACAGCCGCGATCGCGTTAATAAAAAAGAAATCTTTCACTGAAATGGTCTTCTACATGTGCTTGGTTTGTGATTGGTTTGCAGGCACACGTCGAAGACCGTTTTAGTGAAAGATTTTTTTTTATTAACACGATTGCGGCTCTGCTGCAAAGCCGCCTGATGATCGTAAGACCGGATTTCCCTTCAGTCAGTTACAACGCTGACTTCAGGGAAGGGGGAGGGAGAGGGCAACTTTAGGAGGGATTATCTCTCAAACCATATTTCTTTAATATAGGGATTAGTAATTATTAAGTATTACTATCCCTTTAAGTTAGTCTGCATTGAATTTCGTCACGACTGATAGCCATCTCTAGCATACGTGCTGATTGGCACCTCATACACTTCTGGCATAGCAAAGGGTAAAAAAAAAGTACTCTTGTAATGTCAGTGACTTTAGCGATAAATGTTTCCCATGGTGTTTTATCTTTTGCAAGTTCAACAAAAAAAGTTACAGTGTAAATCCTCTGTGTTACTTAAATGTCACTTTAGCAGTGAGTTCTTAAAGAACTGGCGTTGTATGGAACAGCAGAACAGATGACTCTATGGTAATTCACTTACCCTTGAAATCAGATTGCAGACAAGTAAAAGTTCCTACTGATTTAACCTCTTAAAGGGGAACTATCACCCCAAATAAAGCCCCCCCAATAATTAGTCATATAGCGATAAGCTTAGAAATAGTAGTTGTCACGGATACCGTAGGACTATGAAGCTGCTGATGGAGGGCAACGCTGGGGAGCGTGGCTCGGGCTCGGAGACAGCCAACCCTATCACTTGCTGCGGCTGAAGCCGAGTTAAAGGTGCTGGCCGCGAAGCCAGGTGCCCGATTCCAGCTGAGCCGGATGAACCGTGATGCTTCAGGTCCTACGAGGTCAGAGAATCCCTATAGCAGAGGATGATATGGAGCCCAACAGAGCAACTTGATAGTAGGTAACCTCAGCAGCAACAGGAACAACTGGACAGCAGAGCACAACAGCAGCACACCTACCACTATTACCCACTACAATAGGGAAAATAGGGTATGGACCTAGGGAGCCCAGTAATGCGTGGCAAGTCCAAGGCTGGACAACTGATACCCTCCAGGGAGGCAGGGTAAGCCGCACCAACCTAGGTGACTCAGGGTTTATCGGACCAATCTGTCTAGTGGGGAACAACCCACTAATAAAAGACCGATACCAGACAACCCCACAGTGGGATAAGACCGCAACCACAGTTAGCAGATGACCACGCTGGAAGGTCAAAGGCCTGTAAAAAAACCCTAGAAAAAGGGTCCAGAGAGGACACGGCTGTCACTCAACACCTAACCCACACAGACCTGGGTTACTCGAGGCACAGAGCCCCAACAACTGGGAAAATACAGGAGGCAAGACACAGGCCCCCAAACTCCCAAAATAGCCCTGAACGCAGCCGATGGAGAGGGTAGGCGACCGAGGTCATCAGCAGTCAACCCCTCGCATGGCCCATCAGAAGGGAGGAGCAAACGAGGGAGTGAGACAGCAGCCCAAGGAGAGCCAGGAGACCGGACCCGCCTGCTCCAAAAAAGAGGCAGACGACGCCCGCACCCAGAGGGGGAGAGCCGATCCGACTTGGGTAGGAAGCAAAAGAGCGAGAGAGAGAGCCGGAGCTAGGGGTGTTCAACGGGTAGTCAGACAATCCAAGTCACCAGGGGCATCGAGTACCGGAGAGCGTAGGTGGAAGAGAAGTCAAGGAACAAGCCGAGGGTCACCAGGGGCGGATGCAGCAACGGAGGAGAGACAAGCCAGCAATACTAATGGAGCGAAAGGTCAAAAAACACTGGAATGGAGAAACAGGTAAACTGTCACAGCACAGCTCGAATAATCGGGCGCCAGATAGAACAGGAACAGGAAATTTCAACCACATGCAGCCAATGGAAAGGCCGGCCTAAACTGAACTAGCAAATAGGATGTAGAAAATAGCATTGTGACACCAGTATTATCCAGAACAAGTACCATGTTATTCAGAAATCCTACTTCATCTGAGACTGACGGGCAGGCGTCTTGCTTTAGAGGCATCTACATGTCTGAGTTGTCAGTCCCTTCCTGTTACTTTAAGGTACAATGCAGCGCCTCCTAGAGGAGACCGGGATGCACAGTGCAGGTGCTCAGATGTCTCTAAGCTGAGATGTCTGCGCTGATGTCTTGCCTTCAGTCTCAGAAGAAGTAGGATTTCTTAAAGGGATAGTAATACTTTGGTTTAATATTGTAGATATTAACACTAGACGTAGAATGACCTACGTCCCATCTCTCAATACTTTATAGTTTGTGAGTTCATAGCATTTAAAGTTCCCCCCTCCCGCCCCTTTCAGAGACGTCAGTGCTCTATGGGACAGAAGCGGATCCTGGTCATTTGACCGACCAGCTGGCGGCTCTTCAGCAGAGCCGAGATATTGCTATTGCTATTTAGAATGAAATACTTCATTAGAATGGTCTACAAAGTCTGCCTGGTTTGCGAGCACACTTGGTAGACTATTCCAATCAAGTATTTCTTTCTAGACAACGCTATGTCAGGTCACACAACCCGAATCTCATGCTGTCAGCTAGAGCGCTGACGTCTGTGAAAGGGGCGGAAAGGGGAACTTTAGAAGAGTACATCTCTGAAATGATACAAGTTTGAGACTGGACTTACATCAATTCATTTATTTTTTTAACATCTACAATATCACACGTGGTTAAAAACAGCCATTAAAAAAAAAAAAAAAGATTACATGTTAACTTTGTCAGAAGATTACATACAGACAAACTTTTATGGAGGTAAGAGATCCCCTTTAACCCCTTTGAGAGCCAGAGAGGTACATTGTGTACCCCTCTGGCACTCAAAGGGTTAAACTGAATCTTTGCAATGTGTTGCATACCCCTCTGGCACGCAAAGGGTTAGTGATTTTGAAAGTGAGAAAATAATAGCAAGAGCAGAATGCACCTTTAGGTATTAAACAATAAAATGTAATATCCATATAAAACACAAGACAGAAAGGAAAATAAAACAAGGCAAGGAAACAGTAAACTCACAGTGTCTCTCAGATATGAATAGTCATTCTCGTCCTCAGCATGAAATCTCCTCCCTATGATAAAAGGATGATATTCTCCAATACTGAATGTTATGATCCGGAGCTGCTGAAAAACATATAACCCAAACAGCGGAGCTGTAACAAGCTTTTTGGGATTATTCTTTAAAGGGATAGTAATACTTAAAATGTAAAAAAAATATGTTGTAGGGTTTATCCCCCTGAGTAAAACAAGGGTACTTCCACTGGTGAAAGGTGTTTTATTCAAAAATTATTATGGCTCAAAGTTGATTTTTTTAGGTGCCATATCACAGTGGCCTGAAATTGTACAGTGGCGCTGTTGCTACACCATCCTATTGACAGCTGTGGTCCCGGGACCATAAATCTCCATAGGATGGTGTATCAACAGCGCCACTGTACAATTTCAGGCCACTGTGATAATGCACCTAAAAAATTCAAGTTTGAGCTGTACTAACTTTTAAATAAAACACCTTTCAGCAGTGGGAGTTCCCTTGTTTTGCTCAGGGGATAAACCCTACAACATATTTTTTTTTACATTTTAAGTATTACTATCCCTTTATTCATCTTTATGTGGTAGTAACCTTTTTTTAAAAATTTGAAAAATGTTTTTACTTTATTGAGATTTATAGATTATTCTAATTAAAGTGATAGTAATGTCTAAAAAAAACTTTTTTGCATTTAGAAGAGCTTAAAAAGCTGATCTAAATGCAAAAAAACGTATCTATCAAACCGCTATGGTTTAAGAGATACGGGCGTTTAAAGTTTGATTTCTCCTACTGACAGCTGTAAAGCTGTCAGCAGGAGATCCGTGTTGGTCGACACGGTGGCGCTTGAGAAGTGCCGCGATCTGGTTACTTACACAGAATCCCTTCATTGGAATGGTCTAAAACGTGTGCCTGAACACTAGGTCTGAACACTAGGCACAGGTTTTAGAACATTCCAATGAAGGGATTCCGTGTAAGTAACGAGATCTCAGCACTTCTCAAGCGCCACCGTGTCGACCAACATGGATCTCCTGCTGACAGCTTTACAGCTGTCAGTAGGAGAAATCAAACTTTAAACTTTAAACGCCCGTATCTCATAACCCAGAGAAATGAGAATTCTATAAGCTTTCCTGCTGCCAAATAAGTTAGCCTTTATCTGAACTGAAATGGTCCAGTCTAGATGGGCCGAATGGTTTTTATCTGTCATCAAATTTTAAGTTTCTATATAACTTCCTATTTTGCCTAATAATATACAGTATAACCCTGTATATTCCCTCTTGAATTAAATGTATCTAATCTTCTATTAAATATATCCATTATATCTGCCATTATCATATCAATAGGGAATTTTGACAGTCCTTACTGTAAAAAACCCTTCCTCTGCTGAAGTTGAAACCACTTTTACTTTAATCTCAATGGGTGGCCCCTGGTTCATTTGAATGAAAAGCCCACCAGAAAGATCCTTGTATTGACCTCTCCTATACCTGCACATTGAGATAAGACTCCAGGACCGTTGGACATTAAGGGGTTAATAACTAGCACAAATGTTGATGTTACTGCGATACATATGTCCCAATGGGCCTTATGTATAAAGAAAAAATTGAACAATTCTGGAGAAAACCATCTGAAATATGGGGAGAAATAACAATGTTCATTGATTTAACCATTTCAGTGCCAGATATGTTTCCAATGCCATGCACTACAATGCTTTGGATACCTCCAAGGCATTCAAAGAGTTAAATGGGTACTTTCAATCCATTGAATGCTAGTAATATATGCGACTTATTCATTTCTAGCATTTCAAAGGTTAACAAGTCCATTTATATCAATGAGAATTAATTTTGTTCCAGAAATTCTTTATTTTGCCTTTATACAAGCACCAATATTTGTTAGAATATTCTGCCGGTTTTTGTACCTTTTGTTACCACTCAGTACAGTGCTAATAAACCTGATAGCACTTGCCACATGAATTCAATTAATAATAGTATATATCATACTATTGTCTGTCTGATTCAGTCTCAGCC
Organism: Rhinophrynus dorsalis; assembly: GCA_037306005.1. Lineage (NCBI taxonomy): Eukaryota > Metazoa > Chordata > Amphibia > Anura > Rhinophrynidae > Rhinophrynus > Rhinophrynus dorsalis. The sequence continues at coordinate 23,066,272 of CM074723.1, forward strand.
ATACACCTATAATATCACAGTTGTTCATTTGGCAGCTTGCTACACACCGTATGTCCTCACATGATCTCCTCCTATCCAATTCTCTCATCGGCCCAAGTCTAATTGATATAAAAATCTAGAGTACGGCCATACATCAAACGTACGTCTGCTGCAATATTATGACTTGAGGACATGTGTTATCCATCCTGCAGCCAAAACCTATTTCTTACAATGGCATTAGATGGTCCGGTAATAAGGTATTTAATATACGATTAATCACACGAATGCAAAAAAATTAACTGGATCATACCTGTGTGTGAATTTTCATGCCTATCCGCAGTGTGGTTGAAAATTTCTGAAAACAAATGAATTCTTTTAACCATTTGCACACCTTTGAGTGCCAGAGGGGTACGCAACGCATTGCTTTGCAATGTGTTGTGTAACCCTCGTGCACTCAAAGGGTTAATTGCGACATTGATGCTTTTGCCTGAGTGGTAAACATACAATGGCGTATGAGGAATGTAGCTAGAAAGCCTTGATGCACGTTCAACACAATCTTGCAGTCTCTTCTCAGACATCAGGATGTGTGAACATATAGGACTTGGAACAAATCTGGGGCAATTAAAGTGCATCATAGTGGACATAGAAAACTAATATCAGAGAAAGAGGTGAAGACTCTGTGGATGCAAAAAACATTGTTAGCATTTTAGAATTCCTTATTTTGGGCATCCGTAAGTATAAAAGAACATAAGAAACGGAATTATGGGGAACTTTTACATATATTTCTCTCCTATGGTGCTGTTGATTTGGAGCTGTTACCCCCTTATTCTTTCATCATAGGACCCACAGAACTTGTTTTGTGTCATTTCACACACAAAACTCATCACATCTTCTGGTGTATAGACCAGGGGTGGACAACCTGTGGTCCTACACCAAGTGTTGTTGGATTAGAATTCCCACAATCTGGAAATGGGCCAACAGCTGGCTGAGGATGATGTGAGTTGTAGCCCAACGAGGACTGAAGATAGATATTGCACAACCATGGGATAAACATTACGATGTGCAGAAGAACTGATTTCCTCCTCATGGAATTTCTGTGGAAAAGTGGCTACAGTTTTACTTTCTGCAGAAATAGGAGGAAATGTATGCAAAACGAAATGTGTGCCCTAAGATTAGTGTTCTCACGCTAGTTCTGACAATTCCACATTAACTATAAGATTAACACATGACATTCCCTCATCAACATGACTCATACACGCTCATTTACACCATGCCACTGTGTGGATGAAGATGGCAGTAAGTGACCTTTTCCCAGGAACATACAGTGGGCAAATAATTATGGGATATTACAATATGCCTGATGTTGTCTGGCAGGTTCATATTGCTGTAACAGCGAAGAGTAGGAAAATCCATGATGTTGTTATGCATGAGAATGATATCTGTATCATGCATTTGGGAAGAAAAAATACCAAGACTACTTATGAACTTAATGGAATTATTTTAGGAGACACGTTACTAGAGAAAGACCTGGGAATCTTTGTAAACTACAAACTTTGGATACAGTGACCAGTGTCAAATAGCAGTAGCAAAAGCAATCAAAATTCTGTCTTGCATAAAAAGGGGCATTGAAGCAAGAGAGGATAACAACATTTTGCCACTGTACAAATCGTGTGTAAGATCTCATCTCAAATATGCAGTACAGTTTTGGGCACCAGTTCTGAAAAAGGATTTTCTAGAGCTGTAGAGAGTACAGAGAAGAACAATAAAATTAATTAAGGGAATGGAGGACTTGACTTATGAGGAACGGCTAGACAAACTTGGATATTTACTCTAGAGAAAAGACAACTAAGAGGAGATCTTATCACGTTGTACAAGTATATGTGGTGAGCTACTCATTCCAAGGCCTGATCAAATGACCAGGGGATACTCCTTGAGATTAGAGGGAAGGCGGTTTAGACTTCAGCAGAGGAAGGTTTTTTTTTTACAGTAAGGTCTGTTAAAGTATAGAATTCCTTTCCAGAGGCAGATACAATGTATACATTTAGGAGAAGATTAGATACATTTCTTTCAAAAGGGAACATACAGGGTTATACTGTATATTAGTAGGCAAATCAGGACGGTCTGATAAAGACTAACTTATTTGGTAGTAGGAAAGCTATACAATTCTCATGTCACTGGGGTATAAGGCAAAGGTTGAACTTGATTGACTTGTGCCTTTTTTCATCCTAATTTACTATGTTACTATGTTGCTATGCTAGTGGTTTTATATAGAAATATCTATTTGCATTATTAATTGTTGAAAAATAAAACCACTGGGAATTAGCATAGTGTTAGGCTGTCTAACCAGATACATTTTTCACTATAGTGGTTGTATAGAACTAAATAAATTTATTATTTGTAAAATGTTGATTCAACCCAAGAACTAGGGGAGGAAAGCAAGAAAAGTGTTCATTCACTATTTACAATGCACTTTTGATTGCAAAATGATTATCACCAAAATGTTACAGAACTGAGCATGTTTTTTTCAATTAGCGAATGTTTGCTCATCGTTTAGCAAATGCTTTTCAAAAAGTGGGTGTGGCTAAAATGTCTGCCGTTTTCTAAGAGCAAATACACAAAGTATGGGCGCATATCCAAATCTGAATAATTATTAATCCTTTAGTCTGCACCATTTTGCCTGCATACTATATTAAAGGAGCAGTACAGTTTTTTATGAAAAAATATATATTGTAGGGATTTTCCTTCTGAGTAAAATAAGGGTACTCTTACTGCTGAGAGATTTATATTTCCAGAGTTATCACAGTTTAAACCCATGTTTTTTTTACATTAGCAGTGCCATCTAGTGGTCAAATACTAATTGGTTTTTCTGTTAGATTCTAATGGAGAGAAAAATCAGGAAAGTCAGAGACATACAGTTCTCCATAGAATGTGATAGAAACTGCTGAGTCACTTCCTGTTAGTTAGAACTATCAGGAACTAAACACCCAGTAAATTCCCTTCCTGTCAGTTAGAACTATCAGGAAGTAAACACAGTAAATTCACTTCCTGATTACTTGAACTGCTATAAATGTTGAATAAGACATTTGACAGCGATGGGAGTGACCTTGTTTTATTCAGCAGGAAATGCTCTATAAAATATGTGTTTTCATAAAAAACGTTTACTGCTCCTTTAAACATGAAGATTTAGTCACATTACATGGCCATAGAATGCTAACCTTGCCACCACGCCAAGGTACCTCGTTCTTAAAGGCAAGTTCCTAACCTTAACCCCTTTGAGCGCCTGAGGGGTATGCAATGCATTGCGTACCCCTCTTGCACTCAAAGGGTTAATATGCTTCGTCTTTTGAGCCTAATCTCTCCTGCTTTAGGCATTTACTAACCTTAATTTACTTTTCTGAGAGGATTAGCTATGGCGCCTAATTCAGCAATGCAGTTTAGCACACATTTTCATACACCTGTCTAACATTGCTGTTCATTTAGAAGCACATGCTTTTCAGTGTCAAGGTCTTAATAGGTTTCTTTTATCAAAACATGTGCAATTGCAAACAGCATATAAAACTGGGGTTTTTATAGAGAATTCTCTGGAGCACAGGAAACAATTGGCGCGATGCAAGAAAAGTTCGCATTAGATAAAGTGTGTAATGAAAAGAGAGGGGAGGGTAGAAAAAACAGGGGCGCCCCTGTGTATATCAATCAAGAAAAATGGGACCGTCACCAGACACCCCAAAAGTGCGCACTCACAATGTGTCGATGTTGGAGGTGGCTTATACCAAACTCCAACGATCTAGACGGCTGGAGTAGTAAGCTGTCTCCAGATACAGCACCAAGTTATCCAACAGGCTTCTGAAATAGACTGCTCTCTCAAAACGGAACACGCTCTCCCTTAGCGGTAGGCAATCATCAAGTCCATAAAGTAAAAATAAAAGGAAAAAAGAAAAAAAGAGAGAAAAGCGCCTGATAGTGTAGTATGTATAAAAATATCAAACAGATAAATAATTCTTCAATAAATACACTCACAATATTTTGCGGTCAGGATCTTAAAGGGATAGTAATACTTCGTTTTAACTTTATTTTATTTTGTAGGCATTAAGAAAACATGAAGAATGATATAAGTCTTATATCTCAAACCTTTATGGTTTATGAGATATTCACAAGCAAAGTTCCCCTCCCGCCCCTTTTACCTAGTATAAGCCATATCTTCTAAGATGTGGAATCCAGTCCATAGACCAGACAGATAACAGAAGGGGACAATCTTCTTCCTATGAGAACAATGAAATCCATGCCCCCCTTGACAAGCTTTTCAGGTTTTTTCCTTGTCTTAATTGAAGATTGTCCCTCTCTGCAGTCTACCTGGGCACCTCCCTTCTGCTCTGGCTCAGCAGTGTTACATCAGTAAAAGGGGTGGGAGGGGGATACTTTGCTTGTGAATATCTCTTAAACCATAAAGGTCTGAGAGATAAGACTTATATCGTTCTTCATGTTTTTTTAATGCCTACAAAATAAAATAAAGTTAAAACGAAGTATTACTATCCCTTTAATACTAAGCGTCTCTGACAATAATACATACGGAGAGACTAGCCCCGTCTCCGTTCAGGGAAAGACTCACGGCTGGCACTGTGTCGTCAATCTTCGAGTGAAGTATTAAGATCCTGACCGCAAAATATTGTGAGTGTATTTATTGAAGAATTATTTATCTGTTTGATATTTTTATACATACTACACTATCAGGCGCTTTTCTCTCTTTTTTTCTTTTTTCCTTTTATTTTTACTTTATGGCATTGGATGAAGGCATTTTTGTGCGCAGATAGATTTTGCGCGTGTTGTAATCCAAAAAGCTAAATTCCGAACGCTTCTTGAATTGCGCATAAAAAAATCCATTTTACGAGAACAGCACACAGATTCGGTAATCTTAGCCACGCCCACAAAAAATAAATATACTCAGCTGTTCGCTAATCTTGAATTTTCATGCACAATTCAACAAAATCATACACAAACCTATTCCCTAGTGGTTTTCACACAGGAAACAGTGATTGTGTATGTTTTCTGCATCGCGCCATATGTGTCATAATTAATTATATTAATTCAGAGGAGGGCATGTCACTAGTGGAGCCCCGCAGTGGTGAGTTGTAGGGCCTATTCTCTTCAGTACCTTCATTAGTTATATTTCTAGTGGCATTCAAAGTAAATAGTACCTTTTTGTAGATGATACATAAAAAAAATCTGCAACAGGGTTGACTGTCCAGGAGGGATAAACCTAATGCTTAAGGATTTAGGAAAATTGGAGGAATGGAAAGAGTATGGAATAATATGTTTAATGCTGAAAAGAGCAAGATAATCAATTTAGTAGAAAGGAACCCCAAGGCAGAACACAGATACAATGGTAACTTGTTATCAAAAAACATCAGAGGAAACTGACTTGGCAACAGTTTTTGAATATGACTTGAAGGTAGACAATCAGTGCAATAGAGCAGTGTGAAAATGAAATCAGGTTCTTGGTTGTATATTGCATTAGCAGTAGGGAGAGAGGTACTAATGCCACTCTATAGATTACTTGTAAGGCGGCAGCCCACACCTGGAGTACAGTGTAAGAAAAAGAGGAATACTAGAAGATGAGGTCAGGCTCTAACTTTAGGGGATGGACAATTCTTAAAGGGATAGTAATGTTTCATAATAAAACAGCTCTAATTAATCTTCATAGTATTTGGACTTTGGAGAGTGTTATTTCAATTCTGCCAGAGTTGTGGTTCAATTCAATGACAAAGTATCCCCCTCCCGCCCCTTTTACTGATGTAACACTGCTCAGCCAGATCAGAAGGGAGGTGCCCAGGAAGATTGAAGAGAGGGACAATCTTCAATTAAATAAGGGAAAAACCTGAAAAACTTGTCAAGGGGGGCAGGGCTTTCATTGTTCTCAAAGGAAGAAGATTGTCCCCTTCTGTTATCTGTCTGGTCTATGGACTACATTCCACATCTGAGAAGAGATAGCTTACACTAGGTAAAAGGGGCGGGAGGGAAACTTTGCTTGTTAATATCTCTCAAACCATAAAGGTTTGAGAGATAAGACTTATATTGTTCTTCATGTTTTTTTAATGCCTACAAAATAAAGATAAAATGAAGTATTACTATCTCTTTAAGTAACGGGTATGTAAGTACTACTTTACAGAAAGACTGATAGGTTCATTTAGCAACCTCCCAATAGAAGTAAAAGGGACTAATATTGCGAGGGAATTCATAAATGCCTGGGATAGACATAAACCTAGTCTGTGAACAATGTATATTGACAGGGAAATGTGCAGACTGGATGGGCCAGTTGGTTTCTATGTAACATCTCCAGTTGGTGGAAAGAATGTAATTTACTATGCATTAATAATAAACATTCACGGCAGCAAATATTTCTCATTAATTGGGATCCAAACTTTTGTCTGTTACTGATCTGATGGGGGAGATGGGTCGACACAGTTCAAGGGGATTTCTGGACAACTAGAAACACCGCCTAGGTTTGCTCTTGGATATGCTTTGCCACTTACCATTTGAATGTCTGACGTTTGAGCCATGCATTGCTCATCGACTCTGTCAATGAAAGGTTAAAACATCTCACTACGTTGCAACCCTTGGAACATGCAACCGTGACTGACACGTTTGACCCTTTGCTAAAGACTCAGAAATATTGATCACCAACATGAAAAAGTGGCAGTCTACATCAAAAAGATACTGTGTGTGTGCAGAAAAATGAAAGTGAATCTCTTTTATTTGAAATAGTAAAATGTGAGAAGTTTCTTAGCTTTGAATGCTGGGGGGGAGGGGGGTTAGTGCACACTCTCCGGAATACAGTTTTAGGTACAAAGGTTTTTTTCTTTTAAGTAAATTAGGACTTTTTCTGTTGATAATGTCACTACCTACACAACCTAGAATCATACTGTTTTTTCCCATGGCTTTGCTGCATTGCTTGCCTAACTTTAAATCATCAGATATAATGATGATACAATGCAGCTGTTATGAGCAGAGTGTCATTAAATCTATATTTTGCCTCTAGGTTTTTGTGCCCTATATGTATTATTTCAACATTTCTGTCATTGAATTTTAGATTCTATACTCTTCTCTCTTCCATCTCCAATGTATCAATACCTTAGGTGTTCGATTCTTTTTTGTTATTGCAGATAATGTAACTGCTTTCAAAAAAGCAATGGATGTCTATCTAGCACAGAACAATACTGAAAATTATGAGATGGCTTCAATGCAGATAGGTTGTTGATCCAGGGATATATTTGACTGATATTTGGAGTCAGGAAGGAATTTTTTAATTCACTTGGGGCTAAATTGGATAATGGTTTCATTTTTTTTTTTTTTTTGCCTTCATCTGCATCAACAGGGGTGTTTTTGGCATGGGCTGGACTTTTTTCAGCCTCGTCAACTATGTTATTATGTTATTCTTTTCTAGTGCGTTCAGATATGTTGGAGACATTCAGGGGTTATTTTCTGAAAAGAATGGTACCAGATCACCTTATTCTTGGCAAAGTACCAAAAAGACAAATAGGGTCACTGATAAATGATACCAGGTTAAAGACAAAAGGTACCAGATCACTGACAACAGGTACAGGGACAATGACACGGCATGACCTGGCTGAAAATCAGCTCTGCAAGGGTCCTAGAGCCATTTTCTCAATGTCATCTTTTCCAGATGTCCCTAATTAATCACAGGTGAGTAAATCAGTGGCACAGTCATTTTGATTTAAATCCAAGTGCTTAATTTTGGATATCCCTAAAATCTGACCCATCACAATTCTCCAGACCAACGATTCTTAGCTCCCCCGAGGCCAGGAGCTGAGAATTGTTGGTCTAGAGGACTGTGATAGGTTTCCCTAGAAGGGGTGATGACATCAGAGATGAGATCAGACAGACCTTTATAAAGGTAATTTCAGCAGGAAACAAAATAACTTCATTCAGTGAGTGGCACTACAATGCATCAGTCAAATGCTACTGCAACTTGCTCTACAACTTAGACTTATAACAATGAAATGAAGAAATTATGATGATTAATATGGAATAAAAATTCCAGGGTTTATCCTGCTGAATAAAACACTGCTAAGAGGTGTTTTCTTCAGAAGTTATTGTAGTACATCCATGGCCTGAAATGTCATGGGGGGTGCTGTTGCTAAAGAATGTGGAGCTCTGGTAAGTTTACATAGACTCCTGTAGGATGCTGTAGAAACAGCGCCACTGTAGCATTTCAGGCCATGGAGGTACTGCAACCAAAAAATGCAAATTTATGCTGCAATAACTGTTTGGATAAAATAGCTCTCAACAGTGGGAGAACCCTTGTTTTAACTCGGCAAACCCTGAAATAAAAAAAATAATAATTAAAAAAAAAAAATTAAAAAAAAAAAAAATATATATATATAAAGCAATATGGAAAGAGTGCTAATTCTTTAGATAATATAAAAATAAGTATATAACAACAATACAATCAATATGAATATAGCGCTATATTGATATTAAATGTGAATTCACAAAAAATGTTAAAAAATTTTAATATAAAAATATATCATCAAAGGATAACTGAATACAAGTACACGTAGAAGTCCTGATATTAAAGCGGGCAGGTGCAGCGATAAGACAGGCAGCGTGTAATGCTCTCCCGATTGGAATAACTTATATATATGTTATGCCGACTGTAATTAGCTCCAAGCTGTAGCGGGCAGAGACCTTTGACTGCTATAGGTAACTACTGTCTTACGTCTACCCTGTCTCGGTAAATTATTCTTTATGGGGCTACTCGGAATTTTAACGGCTTCTCTGTACAGACAAAGCAAGAGAGCAGACACTGAGCAAGAGAGCTTCCCAGCTTCCACTGTACGCGAAGTACCGGGTAGGAGTGGGTGGGATCAGGAATCTCCCTCACGTCAATGAATAAGTCTTTATCTGGCTGGGACATCAGTAGCTGGGGGGCATCAGGACCCCACCACGAGGTCTGAACTCAAAGGGTTAAGAATGTTTTATTATGAAAAATAGATATTTTGTAAAGTGTTCCTTGCTGAATCAGTGGTATTTTCACCGCTGAGAGATGTTCTATTCAAAAATCATTACAGCAAAAACTTGATTTATTCTGTTTAATTAGGAAACATTTTATAAAAAGTGACCACTAGTTGGTGCTGTTTCATTAGTCCCTATGGAGACATTCTATCATTGACTGTAAAGCTCTGCAAATGCTGAAATAGAAAAGCATTGTGTTGAGCAGTTATAATAGGACCGAGTATCTACCAGCATTTAGAGTACCTTTTTTTTTTCAGTAGCAGTCCTGCTGCAACGCATTTTTGCATTCGTGGAATTCATTGCCCAAGGAGGTGGTTATGGCAGATACAATGGATACATTTAAGAGAAGATTAGATACATTTCTTTCAAAAGGGAACATACAAAGTTATACTGTAGATCAGGTCAGGGAGGTCTGATAAAGACTAACTTAATTGGTAGCAGGAAAGCTATAAAGTTCTCAGTTACTGGGGTATGAGGAGAAGGTTGAACTTGATGGACTTGTGTCTTTAGTCAACCTAATTTACTATGTTACTATGTCAACCATGAAAACTCTTATTCACAGAGCAAGTTTCAGTGGGCGGGCACACTAGTTACAATGTCCTGAAGATGGGTGATGGAGGACGTCAAAAACCTGTGGCAACACATTCTCCACATCAAGTCCCGAGACACCAGTCCACTAGACATGAAATCCAATTCTGCAATATGATAGGCACAATGAGAGATGAAAGGGGAACTTTTTGCATCTGTTAATTGTGACAGAGTGTATGGAAGGGTTGTAGAGTGCAGGTATTTAGGACCCAGGATCCTTCATTGCCTTTACCTCCTCACCTGTAACTAAATAAATAGTGGCTTGCTTTTGAATCTCAGGCTGCAGAGTGTTGATAAAAAAAGTAAGTTTGTGCTGCTGGGTTCAGGACAGAGCAGAAAAAGACCAGATCTCAACTATATATCTATAGATGGATAGATAGATAGATACATATATAGATAGATACATAGATAGATACATAGATAGATAGATACATAGATAGATACATAGATACATAGATACATAGATAGATAGATAGATAGATAGATAGATAGGTAGACAGACAGACAGACAGACAGACAGACAGACAGACAGATAGATAGATAGATAGATAGATAGATAGCAATGCATGGGACAAAATGTTTTTAATACCCCTACTCTAATAGTAATCACTTGAGTTTTGAGTGAAAGTGACAAATGGTTATGTCTGGGTGTTTGCTGCTTTCAGACTAACAGCTGCAAACACAAAAGACACTGTATCAATTCTGGTTGTCTGGACTGGTAGAGTGATACATTTGTTGAAATCTGCTTTGTAATAAATGGATCATTTTTACCTTTGTAGAGATTAGAGAAAGCCAGAAGTGATATTTTCACTGATTAGTAACTCTGTTGCATTTGGCAGTCATCAAAACCCAAGGGCCAGATTAAATTGGCCAAAGGGCCCTTATTTTTGTCCAATTTCAGACCTAAGAGCTAATACATTATTAGTGCACTGTGCAGCTCCATTGCACCATCACTAGTTGAGTGACTAACATGAAGATATCCCCCAAAATGGTGACAATACCAGGACTTTAACCATAACAAATAACTCAGAAGTGCCTAGACACAAAAGGGATAAAGTATGCAGTACAATTGGGAAGGAGATGGGCTGGCACTGAAAAGGCAATTAAAGGGATGGTAATGTACTGTGACATACTGAAGCAGAGCAGGATCCCCTCCCTTCGGAGGAGTATTACAACATGATAACAACCCCAAACACACCTCCAAGATGACCACTGCCTTGCTAATGAAGCTGATGCACTGGCCAAGCATGTCTTTAGACCTAAACCCTACTGAGCTTCTGTGGGGCATCCTTAAAATGGAAGGTGGGGGAGTGCAAAGTCTCTAACATCCACCAGCTCAGTGATGTCGTCATGGAGGAGTGGAAGAGGACTCCAGTGGCAACCTGTGAAGCTCTGGTGAACTCCATGCCCAAGAGGGTTAAGGCAGTGCTGGAAAATAATGGTAACCACGCAAAATATTGACACTTTGGGCCCAATTTGGACATTTCCACTCAGGGGTTTACTCACTTTTGTTGCCAAGGTTTAGACATTAATGGCTGTGTGTTGAGTTATTGTGAGGGGGACAGCAAATTTACACTGTTATACAGGCTGTACACTCACTACTTTACATTGTAGCAGATTGTCATTTCTTCATTGTTGTCACATGAAAGATAAAATAAACATATTTACAAAAATGTGAGGGGTGTACTCACTTATGTGTGATACTGTACATGCACACACACGCACATACGCATGCACACACACACACATACACACACAAAAGGACATACACACATGTATACATACACACACATACATACACACACACACATTTGCACACACACACACACATTTGCACACACACACACACATACACACAGACCAACACCCACAGATACATACACATACATACATACATACATACACACACACACACATACACACACACACACACACACACACACACACACACACACACACACACACACACACACACATACACACATAATACACAATGCAAGAGAGGAGGAGGAGAGGGAGATTATGTCTAAAGCCTGGAGGCTACTTTTAAAATGGTGTACAATGCTTTCAAGGATATTCAATGAAGCCAGATGTCAAATAAATTAGAACAAATTATGTAATCTGTACAAAGCCTGGTTTACTTGACAGCACAGCTTTGAATTCACTGATCTATTACATGCTTGTGTTCCCATTGTCGTGTTTGCTTGTTGAAGGCATACTTATCAATAGTGAAATCTAATCACCAGGCTTTGTGATACAACAAAGAAACATAATAATCACACTTTACTTACATTACCACCAAAACGGGAGACGCTCGATAGGGAATTGATAGACAATAAAGAAAATTATGAAACGATACTAATGTTTAACCTTTGAGTGCCAAAGGGGTGTGCAGCTCATTACAAAGGATTAATCAAGGGATTAAATGCTTTCTGTCTTTAACCCCCTAAGTGCCAGAGATGAACCCAACGCATTGCAACACAATGAGATGAATATCTTTTTGGCATTCAAATGGTTAAACCACCATGGATGCAAGACACGACACAAAGCCTCTAGCTTTGAATGGATTCAGATATTTAGTTGTTTGGAGGTATATCTTAGACTCGCATTATTCCCCCCATTACAGAAGGTTGCAGGCTCAGCAGCAGAGAAAAGCAAGCTGTTCCCATAAGTTCAGCATTTGTCTCCGAATTCTGCGTTTCAGTTGAGTGTCCGGAGGGGGGGTCAAGAGGGAACTTGCCCCCCCATGTACAGGAGCTGGTCAGGCTGGCCTGGGGGCATATTATGGCTTTGCCCCCCACCCTCCCCAGAAAAATTGCTGCAGACACATCATTTCCAAAAATGGGGGAGTCAAAGGGGTTAATGACTTCACAGACAATCATACACACACGCACACACATACACATATGCATGCAGAAACACACACACACTTACATACAAATACACACACATACAAACGCACATACATGCAGAAACACACACACACATATATGCACACACACATATACACACACATATACACAAACACATGCACACATATAACACACACACATACACATATATTCACACACACACATACATATGCAACCATAACACACACATACACACATGCATACTTTTTTAACCTAGCTTATTGAATATATTTTACATATATATATATATTTAAAACTAATTTTATGTAGTTAAAATAAATATTATAGAATTACCTATATATTACAGAATCAGTTATAAAATGACAGTGAAAACAAATATTATATATTTATATATATTCATTTTATAGAACCAGTTACAGATCAATATTTATTATTTAAACACTGTAATATTATATTTGCATAGCTCACTAACATATAATCATATCCCCTTTGCAATTTACAAATTATTCCCATGTTCACTACTTAGCCAAAGTGAACAGATTCCTAAACATTTATTGTATAAAGGGTGTTCTGTTGATGACGACAGAAATCATTGACTCATATTGGTTCCATCAGCTGCCCTCCACCAACTTAAAATTTCTGTCTTCCACTTGGAAGCAACATCATGTGTTCAACTCTTGATGATCTATAATTCTTTTTATATGGTAACTAGCTCTGATACTGACTGCAGGCTGAGTCAGCTATCTAATTCCTCTCTGACTGCAGGCTGAGTCAGAGTACTCTCCTTACTGACGGCAGGCGTGCATCGGTACATCTTCCACTTCGGATCAAGATCCTTTGTTCCTGTTCCTGACCCAATGGGAGAGCACCACAATGGGACAGCACCACAATGGGAGAGCACCACAGCAGAGAGTGACAAGGAATCACGGGAACCGTGATAATCTGCCAGCACAGGTCACGGTCAGGCTTGTGGTTACAGGTGAATTAATAACCAACACCCCTGTTTACAACTGCCATCAGCCTCCCCAGAGATATGTTACAGCTTACCTTAGTTTCAGCATCATCTATAGGCGTGAGGCTTCAAGCATGCAGCAGGCCTCTGTTTTATGTGTTTGCTTCCTGCAGTCACCACCTACCTGCTTCCTCCTACATACTTCCTCCCTCTGAACCGCTCCTCCTACCTACTTCCTGTGGAGGGGTTTAAAAGGCAGACTGAGTCCTGATTCAATTGCCCTTGCGTTGTTCTGCTTAGCAGTTCTCTTACCGTGGGCTCTGTGTATGACCTGGCTAGTCTTCCATCCAACCTGGTGCTGACCTGTGTCTCTGTCTGACTATTCTTTTGTGTATTCCTATTAGTGGACATCCAACCTGGTGCAGACCTGTGGCTCTGGCTGACTACCTGAACTGTACATGACCTGGCTTGTCTGACTACCCCCTCTGGTGCTGACTTGTGGCTCTGTCTGGCTACTCTTACGTTTGCTCCTTTACCTAGCAGACATCCAACCTAGTGCGGACCTGGGGCTCTGACAGACTAGCTCTGATACTGACTGCAGGCTTGAGTCAGCTATCTACTTCCTCTCTGACTGCAGGCTGAGTCAGAGTCCTCTCCTTACTGACTGCAGGCATGCAGTCAGTTCCTGCTCCTGTTCTGTTCCTGGTTCCGGTAGAGACTACCAGTGGCTGAGGCCTAGTCTCTAGCATTGTGGTCAAGCCTGGCAGCCTATTATTTCTGATAACTGTGCTTGCTGGCTTGTAACCCTCTGCTTGTTACTACTGTATATATTCACCTTCCTTCTACTATCAATAAATTGCATTTAACTATAACATACTGACTCCTGAACTTTTCTGGGAACATTGACAAGATATAAACAATAGACAAACATGGCATATAGAACTCACCCAAATAGGAGATAAGCCCTTGAGTTGAATTACGAGAAGGTTACAAAGTAGAGGTAGAGTCATCTGCTTCTACTCAGGAACCAACAGGCAATCACAAATGAAGGTTCTGGTTACATTAATTCATGTTACAATTAATAAATCAGGATGACCTTAGTTACACATTAGAGCAACAAAAAGCAACCAAAAAAATGAATACTATCTTGAATAGTACAAGGAATATTTGAAAAAATATGGATAGGCTGTAGAGTATAACGTGATTAAAAGATTTTAGAATTAAACTAGCATTGTGGGACGGCGTTGCCCATCTGTTGAGCCAAAGATATATACATAGACACACACATACACACATATTATCATGCATACATACATACATAGACATGCAGAGATATATACATTCATACATACATACATAGACACACATACAGACATTCATATATACAACCACATAGATAGAGAAGCACCGCCACATACATGCACACACACAGAGATATTATTATGCATAGACAAGTGCACAAATATACATACATAGAGACACACACACAGCAATTACACACATACACATACACTGGGGGGCTGATATGAATGAGGTAGTCTCTACCGGAACCAGGAACAGAACAGGAGCAGGAACTGGGTCAGGAACAGGAACAAAGGATCTTGATCCAAAGTGGAAGATGTACCGATGCACGCCTGCCATCAGTAAGGAGAGGACTCTGACTCAGCCCGCAGTCAGAGAGGAAGTAAATAGCTGACTCACGCCTGCAGCCAGTATCAGAGCTAGTCTTTCAGAGCCCCAGGTCCGCACTAGGTTGGGTGTCTGCTAGGTAAAGGAGCAAACGTAAGAGTAGCCAGACAGAGCCACAAGTCAGCACCAGAGGGGGTAGTCAGACAAGCCAGGTCATGCACAGTTCAGGTAGTCAGCCAGAGCCACAGGTCCGCACCAGGTTGGGTGTCCACTAATAGGAATACACAAAAGAATAGTCAGACAGAGACACAGGTCAGCAACAGGTTGGATGGAAGTCTAGACAGGTCATACACAGAGCCCAAGGTAAGAGAACTGCTAAGCAGAACAACGCAAGTGCAATTGAATCAGGACTCAGTCTGCCTTTTAAACCCCTCCACAGGAAGTAGGTAGGAGGAGCAGTTCAGAGGGAGGAAGTATGTAGGAGGAAACAGGTAGGTGGGGACTACAGGAAGCAAACACATAAAACAGAGGCCTGCTGCATGCTTGAAGCCTCACGCCTGTAGATGATGCTGAAACTAAGGTAAGCTGTAACATATCTCTGGGGAGGCTGATGGCGACCTGTGCTGGCAGATTATCACGGTTCCCGTGATTCCTTGTCACTCTCTGCTGTTGTGCTCTCCCATTGGCGGAGTGTGATTGGCCCGCCCAGGGTGTCCCTTCATATACCGGGCCTATGGCACCTGTCAGGTGCCCTTTCGTGGTGTTCCCGTACCTGAGTATTTTGTTGCTGTGTTCCTGCGTTCCTGTGTACAGACTTGGCCCGTCTAACTACTCTGTTGTTCCTGCTCAGTGATTGACCCGGCTCTGGCTGACGTTCCTGTTCCGTGATTGACCCGGTTCTGGCTGACGTTCCTGCTTCGTGATTGACCCGGCTCTGGCTGATGTTC
Source organism: Rhinophrynus dorsalis (assembly GCA_037306005.1). Lineage (NCBI taxonomy): Eukaryota > Metazoa > Chordata > Amphibia > Anura > Rhinophrynidae > Rhinophrynus > Rhinophrynus dorsalis. Next base: position 23,082,270 of record CM074723.1, read on the forward strand.
CTGTTCCGTGGTTGACCCGGCTCTGGCTGACGTTCCTGCTCCGTGATTGACCCGGCTCTGGCTGACGTTCCTCCTTCGTGAATGACCCGGCTCTGGCTGACGTTCCTGCTCCGTGATTGCTTCCAGTGTTCCTGCGAGATTCTGATCTCTTTGCCTGGCGACATTCTGAACTGTGCTTGCAGTGTTGCACTGACTGATCACACTTCATCTGCAGAGCTTGTTGCCTCCGTTACCGAGCCTGTCTGTACACTTGCTGAGCTTGTTGCCTCCGTTACCGAGCCTGTCAGAGAACACTTGCTGAGCTTGTTGCCTCCGTTACAAAGCCTGTCTATGTACACTTGCTGAGCTTGTTGCCTCCGTTACCGAGCCTGTCTATGTACACTTGCCACGCTTGTTGCCTCTGATTCTGAGCCGTTTAACACTTGCTGAGCTTGTTGCTTTCATCACCGAGCCTATCCGCTTACACTAGCAGAGCAGTTACCTCCAACTACGGTGCTTGTTCCCTTGCAGTTGTTGCACCGCGTGGTGCTATTGGGCATTCCGTTAGCTCTTGCAGTGTGTTACTTCGTTTCGACACCGGAAGGGTGTCTTGGCTCTGGTCTCCTATTGCTCACAGTGTTGTACCATCATACCGCAACTGGGAGTGCGTTTGGCTCACGTTACATTTGCTTGTGCAGTGTCTCTTCCGTTACCGCACCTAAGGGGTGCTCTTGGCTCTGGTTCCATTTGCTTGTGCAGTGTCTCTTCCGTTACCGCACCTAAGGGGTGTGCTTGGCTCCGGTCCCATTTGCTTTTGCAGTGTCTCTCTTCCGTTACCGCACCCAAGGGGTGTTATTGGCTCTAGCTCCAGTCAGCTCTGGCTATACAATTGGGTATATTACAGTACAGCTATCTTGTAGTGATTCAGTTCAGTCACACTGCTAGCGTTTGCTTTCTGCACTACTACCTGGACTGTTTATATTCACCGGGCGTTGGCTAATCACCACAACAGAGACTGATTTTTTGTATTGGGCATTAACCCTTTTACCTCCATTGATTGCAGTTGCAAGCTATTTGCTCCTACTATATTGTGCCTGTCCTACATCTATTACTTGTCTGATACATTCTATTACCTATTCTGGCCCCAAGGGGCACTGTTCCTTATTTTTACCTCAATAAAACTGTGTTTTATTTTTAACCTTTGGTCTGAGTGTCGTAAAAAACTGTAACACAGCTAGATTATGAGGACACTCTGCCTTCCCTTCGTATTATCACGATCCCAGTGGCATATCTGAACATAGGATTTCTATACTGGGAGGATTAGTTTCTTCAGTGTTCCCCCATAGCGTTTAACCTTAGTCTGTTAGCAATGACAGTCTGGTTTAAAGAGAAAGGTTTGTTGTGAAACTTGAGCATTTAATCTTGATCATTTGAAGAACAATAGGATTATTACCCAAAAGTGGATACGTAAATAGTTTTAAATTGGATTATTACAGATAGATTTATATTCTCTCTATTTTTGAAATGTTAATTTTAAGACTCGTTGTCATTTGTTAGATCATTTTCTCTAGAACAACAATAGGGATTCTTTCATCTTTATGCTCATCTATAAACCATTCTATCTTTATCATCATATAAAACAAGCCACAGCCGGTGGTGACACACGTTGGGTGATGGGTTGGTCTGGAGAGTCTGGTTAATACTTGGTTGCCCTTGGGTCTCGTCTGGTATATTTTTTCAAATAAGTGTTTATTTGTTAGTCTTTGTTTTATTTTCTTTAGGTGTCTATTCTGTATTTAGGACTCTTATTTTCATGCTTATCTGTATCTCCAGGGGGATGTATATTACTGAGTGGTTTATGCCTATATGTACTACTGGACTTTCCAGTGTTGGCTTTTAATTGTTTTTATATTTTGATATTGTGCGTATCAATAAAATCATTTTGTATTTTTGCTACTCTAGTGTGCCTCGTTTTATTTGGGTCCTGGTTTGTTGGGTCTTGTCTGGTTTCTTGTACCATTTGAGCCCCTCATCATGTTGTTTGTTTGTCTGTAATTGGACCCTGAGAGCACCTGGGCTATCTTAGCCTTTATTTGGGAGTTGTTTACTTATAGTGGCCTGTGCATTTCCAATTTTATGTGTGTTTGGATATGTTCTAACAGCTTATGTTAACATATATATTGTCAGGAACCCCTGGGATTAAAGCTCTACCAAGTAGAGTAGTCACGGATACAGTGACTCCTCCAACAAGGGCTGGTTGAGTGAAGGCTTGAGTGTGTCGCTGGGGAGCGTGGCTGGTGTTCGCAGGCCCCCTGTAGTGTGTTGTGCTGTGGCTGAGGCGTTGTAAAGGTGCTGGCTGCGAAGCCAGATGACCTCCTTCGGTTGAGTCGAGAACGCACTACAATGAGGACACCCACCACCAACCCCAGGGAAAGTCTATTTCCAGTATAGGACAGGGACTCAGTCACTGCCACAGAACAGGAGCGGGCTGGCAAGGCACAGAGCTACAAGGCAGCTCTATGGAACGCTATAATCGCACGCCGCACAGAAGCGGAGCGCGGCTATATAAAACCCAAACCTGGAAGTGCGGGTAGAGGATGATGTCACCACATTAACTTGGTGATGTCGACGGAACCCGGAAAAGAAGGGAGACGGCAGAACCCGCCATGCGAGCGACGGGGAGGAGGACCTGACATATTTGTTTCCGTTCTATCTCTGGCATAGGGGAGGGCTGGCCTGGGGGGCAGAGGGGCAATTGCCCCCTGGGCCAGTCATATGTCTGGGATGGTGGGCCACTCCCACTTGTTGCAAATGTAACTACAGTAGTGATACCACAGAGCTTACAACTAACAGGGAGATACAATCCAAGTAGATCTACAATAGTATCATATTCTATTAGATGGTATCACTAGTGTAGCTCTACTTAAATTGTAAGCTCTGTAGTTGCACCAGTGTAACCCCATTTCATTTGTAAGCTTTGTGGCATTGCTTGCCTTACTTCACAACACTAACCCTTTGAGTGCCAGAGGGGTACTCCACACATTGCTTTGCAGTGCATGGCATACCCCTCTGGCACTCAAAGGGTTAATGGCAATTATAAAATTAACAAAAGTGGGTGGGCTGGGACAGTGGGCTGGAACAAGAGTAGAATCGAGCCACTTGATTATAGTTGCCCTCCAGGCCACAAGTTGCCAGCCCTCCTCTGCTCTGGCAAGATGTAGAGCTTTCTATTATTATTGGTGTTTTTTATCTATTGAGATTTAATTTTGTTGTGTGAATTTTTTGAGAGGCAGCATTTCTCTCTTTTTTTCTAATCCTTTATAATAATTCGCTAGAAGGTTTGTAATGACTCAGTCATGCACAGTAGAGACTGCCCGCGCCGTGGCTGATACAGTGCCAGCCGGTCACCGTGCACTCATGCGCAGTAGAGGCTGCCAGTGATGAGGCTAATACAGAGCGGGTCGCTCCGAAGGACCATTCAGCTCTGTACCAGTCGCGGCGCGGGCAGTCTCTACTGAGCATGACTGCACGGCGACCGGCTGGCACTGTATCAGCCACGGCGCGGGTAGTCTCTACTGTGCATGACTGCCCCACGACCGGCTGGCAGTGGTACTGTGGCCCGTGTAACGGGCTCTTCAACTAGTTATCACATATTTAATTACATATTAATTATTATTGTTGCCTTAATAGCTTATGTGCATAGTATTTGGTGGTATTAGGGACAAAAAAACAAACATAGTAACATAGTTGATGAGACTGAAAAAAGACGTGTCCATCAAGTCCAGCTCATGCCAAAAACACATGTTCTTTTCTACTAAACAATGTTTGTCAGTTGAGATTTGTTCTTTATCCACCCCATATAGGAGAATAATTTTAAGTGGAAATGCTACGCATAAATGATAGGCTTAGATGTTTCCAGTTATTTAAATCCTGTGATAGTTTTCTCTATAAGGCTATATAGTTATATTTGTAAATTAAGTCACTTTTCTTGTTAATTTCATCACTAGAAATGTTATATATTCAGATGGCCAAGCACATTTTAAATTAAGCGTTGTCAAGTGCCTCCAATTTTGCCTAATTTACCTTTAGGCCTGATATATTTCCAGAATGTTTTATTTTCTTTATAACATTAGGTGATGTTATTTAAAGGTTTATCTATATATATATAAATGAAGACTTTGTTCCTGGCAAAACACACCCAGGGGCGACAGTAAGGAGGAGTTACTGTTCCCATTGGGTGATTCAATGGGGGTGTGATTTTTGGCCCACCCCCACTATCCAACCCGCTCACCACTATCTAAGGCTGAAAAGAAAATGGCTGCCACTCACTTCTACACCACAGACACACACACATGACCCACACTCTGGCAGACACACACATATACACACACTCATACAGAGACACACACACACACGCTGAGTAGCTGAGGATGATGGGAACTATGTTCCAGCTACAGATGGAAGGCCATGGTCCAAATCTGTATTATGCATCAGGTTTCCCAGCACATAGATACAAGGTTATGGGCTCGCTACAATAAACCACTCATATGCAGCTTCTTCATTCCCTGTCTATGACCCTACACAGCCCTGCCAATTACTACAAGTGAGCCGATTTCTAACCAATCAGCAGGCAGGATGCTGGGGAAGCTGACTTGCTAGCACAGAGAAGCTGGGAAAGTGGAACAACGGCAGAGACATGATCAGGCAGTGCAGAGCACGGCTTCAGCTGAGATGGTAAATGACAGAGACATGGGTGTGACTGTATTTATATATTGCACAAAGAGAGAGAGAAAGATAGCATATTGTTTGTCAGTCTGTCTGTAAGTAGAGGTGCCAGTTCCTGCAATCATCTCCATGCTGTACATAGCTCACTGTATAGCATGTATGACAAACTATTTATATATGGTCTGGCATTGTATAGTATACAGTCTGCATGTGTCTATGTATAAGGACTGGCACTATACAGTATAGGAGGGACAGTACCCGTTTGAGACCCAAATCCCTCTGCTCCTCTATTTAGGAGATCACACTGTGTGTTGTGTATATACAAGTGTATCAGATTGCTCCACATCAATAAAACCCACAGTAATGTGGGTATAAACTTCTGTATATATCTGTTAACCCCTTAAGGACCGGGAAAATCTGAGGTCGTTTTCCCTTAAGGACTGGAGCAATTCTGACCTTTTTGACTATGTCTTTGTTCAGCAATGTTTTCCCTCTAAGTCTTTTATTCCACCCCCATAAATTATATACTGTTTTTTTAAGCACAAATAGGGCTTTCATTTGATACCCCACTTATATAGATAACCCACCATTTACTTTATTAAAATTTAAAAAAAAGGTAAAAAAAAATGTAAAAAAACCACAATTTTTGGTTTTTCTCTTTGGATCAATTGGGGACAAAGGGTTAAAATTTTATGGAGACTGCATGAAAGGTATGACCAGTCAGTCATACCTACAAAATGCGCAGTTTAAAGTGGCCACTGTCCCCCCTGGGTGAAAATCCCCATGTCCCTTTTTCCCACCCTATTTTGACACTTTTTTTTATCCGTGACATTTGGCGGTATGTATAAGTGTATTACATAGCTCCACAACAATCACACTTCCACTTTTGTTTAATTAGATTATTTTTTTTTTAAATAAAATATTTTTATAAAAAAAAAAAAAAAAAGTGTGTTGTGTTTAAAAAAAAAAAAAAAAAAAAAAAAAATTATTGCAGGTCAGAAATTGACCTGCATTTAGCAAGGCTTTGGCACCAGCAGTGAAGGGGTTAATACCCCTAGCTGCTGTATTTTCTTTCACCACTAGGTGTCTCCTGTCTACTTCTGTCTCCGTTACTTTCATAGCAACGGAGCCAGAGGCAGACTTGACAGGCACAGACAGCATGCTTTCTTTGCTGTCTCTGTCTGTCACTTTGCCGGTACATGTGATCGCTGGAACGGCGATCGCATGAACCAGCAAAGGCAAGAAGGGCTGAGACTGAACGCCCCAGTCTCGGAGCGTTCAGTCTCAGCCTGGAATTAATGATAGCACCGTGCACGGAGGCACGCTGCTATCATTTAAGCCATGACGGTCCTGGACCGTCATGGGTCCTTAAGGGGTTAAATTAGTCTGTGTAAAAAATACTTTAATCTTCTTCTAAATCATTCACTTACACAAAGAGTAACTTAACCATTTCAATGCATTGCTTACACTCTGGCACTCAAAGGGTTAAAAATTCTCTAAAATACACCACCAGCCACGCCCCCAGTAACACCACCTAAAACATAAGTGTCCCTCTTTGGCCATTTGAAATGTTGGGAGGTATGTTACTTACACTGCTCACACTGTATGTATGTATGTTTTGCTTTGCATCTGTGTGTCACTGTTTGTGTATGTCAGTGCATGTAAGTGTGTGTATGTGTGTTGCATGCTTCTCTGTCACTGTGTGTGTCCCCCTCTATATGTGTGTCTTTGCACATGTGTCTGTATATCACTGTGTGTACCTTTCTGACACCTACACCCTACGCTATATTTCACTATCATAACATTTACTAAAAAAAAAAAAAAAACAATCCCTGCATAACCTGATGGGCAACACTGTCCCACATTGCTAGTAATAAATAATATAATATTGTCTGCATATTAACTATTTTGTATCACCTTTCCCTGCCATATTCCAATTCCTTTTATGACCTCGTGCTTATTAATAGCAGTTATGGATCTATTCAAAGTACAAATATTAAAGGTGACAAAGGACATCCTTGTCTTGTTTCCTTCTCAGTTGGGATTTCTGAGTTTTTACAACCCATTACTCTAAGGACTCTAAAAGAATTGTTATGACTCACTTTTAAGAATTTTTGTCAACGTACCATCCAAGCCAACGAACACCATGACAGAATACAATCCATTCAACAGGGTCAAGTTCCTTATTACTATATAAGGATAAAATCATGCGGTTTGAAATCTACTTCTCTGTACAAAAATCTACCACACTGACTGAGCATTTAGTATTATCGTTTTTTTTGATTGAAACAAATCCACACTGTTCTTTCTGTAAAAATTATGGTACAAATGTATCCATTGGATTTGCTAATATCTTAGTTAATGTTTTTAAATCCATATTTATTAACCCTTTGAATGCGAGAGGGGAAAGCAACGCATCGCTCATACCCCTCTGGCACTCAAAGGGTTAAACTGATTGGCCGATAACTTGTTACATCTTCTCTCTTTTGTCGATAGCAGATATCGATGTCAGATTTCCATCCTTTGTTGTACTTTCGCTTTCTATAATTTCTTTGAAATATTTTAATAGTGGCTTGTTTAATTCATCCAAAAATAAATTATGATATAAATTGCAAATTCCGTCAAAGCTCTTCCCATTTATTCCTGATTTCATCAGTAAGTCTATTTCTTCTTCTGCATAGTAACTATCACAGTGTCCCTAGGCAGCCTAGTGCTCCTGTGCTTCCTTCTTCTGCTGTGCTATCGGCTAGCATGGACGCCGGCTACTTCCACATTGCTGATGTTCACTAGAGAGGGTGCAGTGACGTGCTCTTGTTTATGGGCTGGTGCTGATTTACGTTACTGCCACACAGGCCTTACGATTGCACTGTTGATCTGGTACAAGAGGCCAGACCGGCTAAGGGCCGAGTGTACCCCTTATCGGTAGAGGAGAACAAGGCCATGGAAGATTATGTGGCGGACGCCTTATCCAGGGACATTATCTGGAAATCTTCCCCACCTGCAGGCTCAGGCTTCTTTTTTGTAAAGAAAAAGGATGGCGAACTAAGACCTTGCATTGATTTCAGGGGTCTGAATAAACTGATGGTAAAGAACGCCTATCCGATTCCGTTGATCATGGAACTATCTGATCGTATCAAAGACTCTACTGTATTCACTAAACTTGACTTTAGGGCCGCGTACAATCTGGTACGAATAAAAGAGGGCCATGAATGGAAGACAGTGCTTAACACCTGGAGTGGGCACTATGAATACTTGGTGATGCCTTTCGGATTGTGCAACGCTCCCGCTGTCTTCCAGGAATTCATTAATGATGTCTTAAGAGATCTACTGTAGAGTTGTGTTGTGGTCTATTTGGATGATATACTCATCCATTCTCCTACTTTGGAGGATCATGGAGCAGACGTAGCCTGGGTCCTACAACTGCTATGGGAGAACAAGTTGCAAGCTGGAGAAATGTGAATTCATTAGATCTCAGGTGACATTATTGTGGTACGTTATCTCCTCCTCTGGCCTATCCATGGACCCGCAAAAACTTTATGTCGTCTTGCAGTGGCCAGTGGGGTTAAGATCCATACAGAGGTTCCTTGGCTTCACAAATTACTACAGGAAGTTCATACGAAACTTTTCCACAGTAGTCAAACCATTCACAGACATGACTCAGAAGGGAGCTTATCCTTCAGACTGGACACCTGAAGCCCTTCAGGCATTTGAGGATTTGAATTCTGATATTGTCCCACCCGAATCCCACCCTACCCTTCACCTTGGAGGTTGACGCTTCTGTGTAGGCGCCTTGCTGTCCCAGTGTGCGGGCCCTGGGAAACCAATACTCCCGTGCGGGTTCTTCTCTAAGAAATTGTTTAAGACTGAGAGTCTGTATGATGTGGGCGATTGTGAATTACTCACCATCATCCTTGCCCTAAAAGAATGGCGATATCTGTTGGATGGAACGACCATTCCAATCCTTTTATTGACAGATCACAAGAACCGCACATATCCGTCAGAGGCTAAGAGGTTGTCTCCACATAAGGCCAGATGAGCATTATTCATCTTTAGGTTCAATGTTGTGGTTTCCTACCTCCCTGGTACAAAGAATATTAAAGCAGATGCTCTTTCTCATCAATTTGGGGCACAGTCCTCCGGTACCTATCATTCCTCCCAACCGCATTTTGGTTACAATTCTTACAAGTATTACCTCTCCGTTGGGTGAGGAGATTTTAACTGCTCAAGCTTCCTTCCTGGTGGATAAGCAGAATGGGAGATGTTTTGTGCCTGAATCCCTACGTACCAGATTGCTGGAAACATATCATTCCTCAACAGCAGCAGGGCACGTTGGGAGAGATCAACTAATATGGTCAATGTCTAGAATCTTTTGGTGGCCCAGCCTGAGAGCAGATTGTTCCGCATTTGTTGCGGCATGTTCCACTTGTGCACGGACTAAGACTCCCAGACACCTTCCGGTGGGGCTCCTTTAGCCCATTCTCAATGGTGAGGGTCCATGGTCGCATTTATCTATTGACTTTATGGTAGAATTGCCAGTATCTGAGGGCTACACGGTCATCCTCATGATTGTGGATAGATCTTCTAAGATGGCCCATTTTGTGCTGCTTATAGGACTCACCTCCTCTAAGGAGTTGGCCAAAATCTTTGCCAAGGAGGTGGTTCGTCTCCACGGTATACAAAGGTGGTAGTCTCAGATTGTGGGAGCCAGTTTGTGTTGCGTTTTTTGGGAGCTTTTTGCAGACAGATGGGTATCCAGCCAGGGGCGGACTGACCATTGGGCATTCGGTCACGGAACGAGGGCCCGTGACCGAAGGGGGCCCGCCGCCACTTCCAGAGCTGCTCAGCAGCTCTCATACAAAGGCCGCCGGCGCGCCGTTCTAGTAATACAGAGCGCTGGGAGATGACATCATCTCCCAGCCTCTGTATTACTAGAGGCGCGCGGGACATTGCAGTGCTAAGCCACGCCGCTAGACCAGCAGGGACTGCAGGTAGGGGCATGGTGGAGATGAAGGGGGGTATTGTGGAGACGGGTGCATTGTGGAGATGGGGGCATTGAGGAAGGTGCAATGTGGAGATGAAGGGGGTATTGTGGAAGGGGGCATTGTGGAGATGAAGGGGGGATTGTGGAAGGGGGCATTGTGGAGATGAAGGGGGCATTGTGGAAGGGGCATTGTGGAGATGAAGGGGGCAATGTTGTGGAGATGAGATCAAGGGGGCATTGTGGAGAGAAGGGGGCATTGTGGAGAGAAGGGGGCATTGTGGAGATGAAGGGGGCAATGTGGAGAGAAGGGGGCATTGTGGAGATGAGATCAAGGGGACATTGTGGAGATGAGATCAAGGGGGCATTGTGGAGAGAAGGGGGCATTGTGGAGATGAGATCAAGGGGGCATTGTGGAGAGAAGGGGGCATTGTGGAGATGAGATCAAGGGGGCATTGTGGAGATGAAGGGGGCAATGTGGAGATAGGGGGCATTGTGGAGAGAAGGGGGCATTGTGGAGATGAGATCAAGGGGGCATTGTGTTGATGAGATCAAGGGGGCATTGTGGAGAGAAGGGGGCATTGTGGCGATGAGATCAAGGGGGCATTGTGGAGATAATGGGGCATTGTGGAGATGAGATGAAGGGGCATTGTGGAGATAGGGGGCAATGTGGAGATAGGGGGCATTGTGGAGATGAGATGAAGGGGGCATTGTGGAGATAGGGGGCATTGTGGAGAGAAGGGGCATTGTGGCGATGAGATCAAGGGGGCATTGTGGCGATGAGATCAAGGGGGCATTGTGGAGAGAAGGGGGCATTGTGGCGATGAGATCAAGGGGGCATTGTGGAGAGAAGGGGGCATTGTGGCGATGAGATGAAGGGGGCATTGTGGAGATGGCGGCATTGTGGAGGTGGAAGGGGCATTGTGGAGATTTCTGCAGGGGGCCCAGACCTCTTTTTGGACCAGGGGCCCTGGGTCCTGTCAGTCCGCCCCTGTATCCAGCTCTCATTCTCCTCGGCTTACCATCCTCAGTCTAATGGTGCTGCAGAGAGGTCTAATCAAGCGTTGGAACAGTTCCTTCGTTGCTTTGTTTTGGACCATCCTGATAATTAGGTGAACCTGTTACCATGGGCAGAGCTTGCCAGAAATAGTGCTGTCAATTCCTCCTCTCGGAACTCACCCTTTCTGATTAATTATGGGTTCCAACCTTCGCTTCTGCCGGAGTCTTTCAAGGCTCAGAATATTCCTGCTCTGGAAGAGCACTTGGGGGCGCTTCGCTCTACATGGGTATGGGTTCAGAAAACACATACAAAAAAAACAGACCTGCGCTCCTCTATATACTGTGAACATATGTGCCCTGTATTTAGCATATTTAATAACTCTTGATAAATCTAAGTGAAAATAAGTGAGATTTTGTCCCACAATTTGGCCAATCCGTGTGTAAGCTTACCACCATGCCAAGAGACAAAATTCTCACTTATTTTCACTTAGATTTACCAAGAGTTATCACATATGCTAAATACAGGGCACTTATGTTCACAGTATATAGAGGAGCGCAGGACTGTCTTTTTTGTATGTGTTTTCACTTTTGGGTTTAGGCCTAATGTCAGGGGGACTGGAGAACCCTCTCATTCCTTGCTGCTATCTATATTTCTAACTTTATTCTTATATTTAATTTATAATATGATATGGATATTTTATGGTGAGTAAGCGCTGTGAGCTTTCTTCTTTTTTTCTACAGGTTCAGAAAACCCTGCAGAGGGCCCAATAATCAATTGTGCAATAGCCATCTGAATTCTTTGATTAATATGCATAGACTCATTCTAGTGGGTTTAATCACCTGTAGGAACTGTCATTTTCTAAATTTTGTTTAAAACACCCGATAATGTTGCTTAACTCTGTCCTGTAATCCTGAACAGATGTGTCGAGTTCTGCATTTTGACAGATTATAATCCCCACCAACTATCAGAGACTATTTTCTGTTTGAATTTGTTTCTGAGAAAGAAGACTGTGTGCTGTAAATGGATGTTTCCCTTTGTCATATTGTTTATGTTTATCTGAAAAATGTACATGTGAAAATCAACAGAGGAAGCACTTGAATTTCTGAAGAGTGAGAAAGGAAGAACGGTTACACAAGGTACATCTTGGGATGGCCCCATGGACATATCTGCTGAAAGGTCTTCTCCTGCCGAAAGCTTTATTAGTCCAGTATGGTGCAATTGTCTTGCCCCAAAATCTCACCACTTTTGGCTTTGTGCATATTGCCCTAAAGGATCAATCTTATAAATGTAGATTGGTGTCAACAACCTTTTCCCAGTGCCACAGCATTAAAATCTTTGCCAAGGAGGTGGTTCGTCTTCACGGTATACCCAAGGTGGTAGTCTAAGATTGTGAGGGCCAGTTTGCGTTGCGTTTTTGGAGAGCTTTTTGTGGACAGATCGGTATCCAGCTCTCATTCTCCTCGGCTTACCATCCTCAGTCTAACGGTGCTGCACAGTGGTCTAATCAAGCGTTGGGACAGTTCCTTCGTTGCTTTGTTTTGGACCCTCCTGATAATTGGGCAAACCTGTTACCATGGGCAAAGCTTGCCAGAAAAAGTGCTGTCAATTCCTCCTCTCGGAACTCCCCCTTTATGATTAATTATGGGTTCCAACCTTCGCTTCTGCCGGAGTCTTTTGAGGCTCAGAATATTCCTGCTCTGGAAGAGCACTTGAGTGCTGTCAATTCCTCCTCTCGGAACTCCCCCTTTATGATTAATTATGGGTTCCAACCTTCGCTTCTGCCGGAGTCTTTTGAGGCTCAGAATATTCCTGCTCTGGAAGAGCACTTGAGGGCGCTTCGCTCTACATGGGTACGGGTTCAGAAAACCCTGCAGAGGTCCTCGCTACGCTACAAGAGACGCGCAACCTCCATCTCCAGGTGCCTTGTAAAAAGCTGACTCCTCGATTTGTGGGCCCCTTTCGGGTTCTCGGGAAGATCAACCCTGTAACCTCTGCCTTTGAACTCCCTATTAATATGAGCATTTCAAATGTGTTCCATGTGTCTCTGCTTAAATCATTGGTTTGTAACCGCTACACTACTGCTCCTGTCCATCCAAGACCTGTCCAAGTGGGGGGTCATGAGGAATATGAGGTGCAAAGTATTTTGGACTCTTTCAGGGTCAGAGGCCAGGTACAATATCTGGTTCACTGGAAGGGGTATGGGCCTGTCTTTGTGCATATTGCCCTAAAGGATCAATCTTATAAATGTAGATTGGTGTCAACAACCTTTTTACAGTGCCACAGCATTAACCTCTGAGTCCTGAGATGCTAGAACAGGAGTAGACAATCTTTGGCACTGGAGGTTACAACTGTAGATTACAGCTCCCACTAAACCACAAATAGCCAACATTTAGTTGCCATAGGAGTTACACCTGTGCCTAAGAAATCTCCAAACACTGACTTATTATGTGTTAGAGAAACATCTAGTGTCCAGGAGGTTAATTCATTTCAGCTCAGTTGATTTTAGTTTGGCCTGAGAAGATTTCCTTTCCGCATTTCATGTGTATTACAATTAGACAAGAATTGAGTACACTTTGTATTAGTTTAAAATGGATGTGTCACCTTGAATTAAGTCTGCATATTTCCAAAGTATATATCTGCTGGACTTTCAGCTAACATGATGCATAGACAGTTTTAAATTAAGTTTGCAGATATGGCAACATAATTCAAGGTGACAGGTTTACTTTAAACATAGGAACAGTTTATTTAGTTTCAGGACAAACTGTCACCTAGAGCTCTAGAATATTTTACACATTGGACTGTGTTCCCGATACATTCAGCATGTTACTATTCAATTGCATTGGCTTAATGCGATGGTTCTCATATGGGTTCCAAGAATGGGTTACACAGAGCAAATGTATATAACAATGGACAGGGAAATAAGGCTGTGTGTAACACCAAGGCATTATGACTTCTCAAAAAACAATCAACTCTTCAATAGCCATCTGAATTTTTCGATCAATATGTATATTCCCACTCTAGTGTGTTTAAAGGGATAGTAATACTTTGTTTTATCTTTATTTTATTTTGTAGAAATTAAAAAAACATGAAGGATGATATAAGTCTTATCTCTCAAACCTTTATGTTTGAGAGATATTCACAAGCAAAGTTTCCCCCTCCCGCCCTTTTTACCTAGTGTAAGCCATCTCTTCTCAGATGTGGAATCCAGTCCATAGACCAGACAGATAACAGCAGGGGTCAATCTTCTTCCTATGAGAACAATGAAAGCCCTGCCCCCCTTGACAAGTTTTTCAGGTTTTTCCCTTATCTTAATTGAAGATTGTCCCTCTCTGCAATCTACCTGGGCACCTCCCTTCTGATCTGGCTGAACAGTGTTACATCAGTAAAAGGGGCGGGAGGGGGATACTTTGTCATTGAATTACTCTTGAACTAGAACTCTGACAGAATTGAAATAACAATCTCCAAAGTCCAAATACTATGATGATTAATTACAGCTGCTTTTATTATGAAACATTACTATCCCTTTAATCACCTTCAGGAATCGTCATTTTCCAAATTGTGTTTAAAACACTCAATGAATTAGATGCCTCAAGTTCTGCATTTTGACAGATTATAATCCCCACCAACTATCAGAGACTATCTTCTGTTTGAATGAGATTCTGAGAGAGAGGACTCTGTGCTGTAAATGGATGTTTCCCTTTGTCATATTGCTTATGTTTATCTGAAAGATGTATAAATGAAAATCAACAGAGGAAGCACTTGAATTTCTGAAGAGTGAGAAAAGAAGAACGGATACACAAGGTACTTCTTGGCTTGGCCCAATGACATACTGTAGAAAGGTCTTCTCCTGCCGATAGCTTTATTAGTCCCATGTGGTGCAATTGTTTTGCCCCAAAATCTCACCTCTTTTGGCTTTGTGCACATTGCCCTAAATGATCAATCCAATACCTGTAGATTGGTGTCAACAACCTTTTGCCAGTGCAACATCATTAAACTCATTAGATGTTAGAACAGGAGCAGACAATCACTGGCACTCCAGCTTCTGGAGATTACAACTCCTACTAAGCAACAAACAGCCGACAGATTGTTGGGGATAATGGAACTTGTACCCCCAGAAGGATAGGATAGGATATTTATACCTGTGCCTGAGACATCGCCAAACACTGACTTGCAATGAGTTGGCGAAATATCTAGTGTCCTGGAGGTTAATTAATTTCAGCTCAGTTGATCTTAGTTTGGCCTGAGAAGATTTCCTTTTTCGTGCGTATTACAATTAGACAATAATTGGGTACAATATGTATTCGTTTAAAATGGATGTGTCACCTTGAATTAAGTTTGCATATTTCCAAACTATATATTTGCTGGTCTTTTAGCTAACATGGTGCATAGATAGTTTTAAATTAAGTCTGGAAACATGAAAACATAATTCAAGGTGACAGGTTTACTTTAAACACAGGAACAGTTTATTTAGTTTCATTACAAATTGTCACCTAGAGCTTTAGAATATTTTGTACATTGAATGGATTCCCGATTCATTGAGCATGTTACTATTCCACTGCGTTGGCTAACACAATGGTTCTCATGCTGTCTTCTCTGGAACCCCAGGTGTCCCACAATGGTTTATACAGAGCAAATGTATATAATGGTGGACAGTGGAACAAGGCTGGTTTGTATGTGTTGTTCTGTGACTACCAGTGGATGTATGGAAGACTGAATAGTGGAATAAGGCTGGTGTGACACAGTGTGTGTGGTTTTGTGACTACCAATAGATGTGTGGAAGATTGAACAGTGGAATGTCCGACAGTAAATGCATGGAATATGTGTGGTTCTGTGACTGCCAGTGGATGTGTGGAAGAGTGAATAGTGGAACAAGCTTTTGTGACACTGTCTACGCATGTTTCCGGGACTACCAATAGATATGTGGAAGACTGAAGAGTGGAACAAGGTTGGGATGTCAGACAGTGTATATGTGTGGTTCTGTGATTATCAGTGGATGTGTGAAAGACTGAACAGTAGAACAAGACTGGTGTAACAAAGTGTTTATGTGGTTCTGTGACTACCAGTGGATATGTGGAAGATTTTAATTCTCTTTAAAAAACTTAAACTTGTCTTGACAGGTCCACTGAAAATTGTTAAAACAAGTAATATTCATATATTTTATCTCTTTATTATACCTTTTAACTTTCGAGTTGATTACACCTGGTCTAAAATGTGAAACTTCTTCATTCAAGAAGAGATTAGAGCTCTGTATCAAATACCACCCAGTGAGTCAATCACAGGTTAAATTACAGACAGCCAAGGGGCATGCAGAGAAAGACAGCTTAGTAGGGAGGAAGACAGCGATGGGAATAGGTCAGACGTATAACTGTATTCACAGAGGTGCAAGGGAATTAATTAAACATCCTCTTATACAAATCTAGATCAACACTCATGGGATTTGCTGAAAATTATTTTACACAAAAGTACAGACTGTGTTATCGTGTTGTAATGTGATTTATGCAGAGCCGGATTTCCCAGTAGGCAGAGGAGGAAAGTGCTCAGAGCTGTGCTAGCCACAGTCACATTCTGAATTGTGGGTGTGGTCTTGTACCCATTTTATACCCCTTTAAATGAAATTATTTATCCACTTGGATTCTAGAGAGATCTTGCAATGCGTTGGCGATCTCTCTAGCAACCAAGGGGTTAAAGCTATTTTTTTTTAATTCTTGCTTGTCATAGGCCAAAGGTATTTTCTGTGCCAGGAAACAGTGAATTGGACTGGGGCTGGGGTCATGTGAGGAATGGGGTGTGGCCATGGGTGGAGCTAAAGGTGCCTAGAGTGTCTTGCCTATGGGCACCTTGGGCTTGGATTGGTCCTGGATTTACAGTACTTGAAAATAGGATCAGTCAATTTATCAAAGAATGCTGAAACAAAATGTAGTGAAGAACAACGCCATATAGAATAATGTTGTGGTCGTGGCCTGAATTATGAATATTAATATGCAAATATGAATATTCTAATTAGAACATTGATCACAACATTAATATTTATTTGATTTGCGGTATATATCAGTTAATTATGTGGAATGAACACAGAGGAAACAGTTGTAATATTTGGTGATATACTTTACTATAACATCTGCTGTTCAAGCAATATATCTAAAAAAGGGTTATTGCAACAAAGTTATAGATAAGAGAAATACAGTGTTACAACATACCTCCCAACATTTCAAATGGCCAAAGAGGAACACCTTTGTTTTAGGTGGTGTGTGTGGGGGCGTGGCTGGTGGACGGGGCATTACCGAGAATTTTTAGGCCATTTCATTACCTATTGACACCTCTTTGTGTAACCTAATAAATAACATAACAAGACCAAAGTATTTTATTTACACAGAATATGTATAAACACATATACTGACGTGTAAACAAACATTAATGTGAGTTTTATTACTGTAGAGCAACATTATACACGTAATATATACACCACACAGTCTGACCTCCTAAAAAGAGGGACATCAGTGTGGGAAAGAGGGACAGAGGGATTTGGGTCTCAAAGAGGGACACTTGGGAGATATGTTACAATGATACTTAGATTAGTTTACTGTGAAAATCAGCACATGCAAGCATATATCTTTGTCCAAGGGAACCCTGCAGGTCATCTTTGATCTGACTCTGGACAGTAAAAGGCCTTTGTTCATCAGCTCAGCATGGTGAATTCTCACTTAAACAATGGCTGTAGAGACCTAATATCCCCAAGTATTGTGCAGTCAGGTTACTTGAATAAGTCACATGGCTTCTTTGATCCTGGCCACATAGCATACTGTAGGGAGTCATTGCACAGGTGGTCAGGATTCCCAGAATGCACGTCTGCAATGGCAGCCATTATACATGCGCTCAGCCACTCATAAACACTGCCCTTTGTGGTGCACATTCAGTATGCACATGCCATATGTAAATATATTGCTTTAATTGTCTGTGTGAAATGAATCATAGAATCATATGCAATAAAATAAATTGTATCCAATACAAATAGTCATGAGCCATAGGGGAAGAATTACTGGGCCCTAGGTATAAATGAAAAGTAGAGCAATTTTGTGGTTAACCAACTACATTCTATGGCAGGAGCCCTCCAACCTGTCCTCAGCCCCTCCCAATGGCTCAAGATTCAGGATCTCCCCTCATGAACACTGGTGAATTAATCAGTGGTTCAGACAATCTGAAGGATCTGTCTGAGTAACGACATCCACTTGTGTTTAACTGGGGAGATCCTGATAACCTGCACTGTTGGTTGGAGGAGGACAGGCTTGAGAGCCTCTGGAGGATTAATAAAAATGTACAATGATTTAACACTTTGAGTGCCAGAGAGGTATTCAATGCATTGCAACACAATGTGTTGGATACCTGTCTGGCATTCAAAGGGTTAAAATGGGCTTTTTTTCATTTAATTAGAATTACAGATGCACTGACTCTGATACGTAGAGTCAAGGGGGGCAGGACTTTCGTTGTTCTCATAGGAAGAAGATTGTCCCCTGCTGTTATCTGTCTGGTCTATGGACTGGATTCCACATCTGAGAAGAGATGGCTTACACTAGGTAAAAGGGGCGGGAGGGGAAACTTTGTTTGTGAATATCTCTCAAACCATAAAGATTTGAGAGATAAAACGTATATCATTCTTCGTGTTTTTTTAATGCCTACAAAATAAAATAAAGATAAAACGAAGTATTACTATCCCTTTAACGTCGTAAAACTGCTTCACACTAAACCTCGGGAACCTGATTTTTAGGCATTCAGTCTTGAGAAAGCAGTTTAGACTGCGAAACATTGGTTTTTTGTGCCTAGAGAAATTGTTTTTATGTAGTGTAATTCTAGGATTTTTATCCAGATTAAATTTTACACTATTTTGAAGATTATAGCAGCTGTTTTTGTTTCTTTTTTTTTATTATTTTTTATTTTTTACTTTTATTTTTATATTTTTTTTTCCTCTTCTCCATGTGTATATTGCAACTTCACTGGACTGATTGAGCGGCATACTGTATCCATATCCTGAAGAAGGACAGGTTTAGGAATTTCCTTGTATGCTTGCTGTGCTTGGACATAAGTTCATTTCACAGCCATCACCTTTGTGAGTATAATATATGATTTTCTATTTCAAGCGTCAATAACGGTAATAGGCAATATCGGGCGTCCTCTCTTTGTTTGTTCTTTTACATATATGGTGTAGGGATTTTCCTGCTGAGTAAAACAACACTGCTGAGAGATGTATATTTCTATAGTTATTGCAGTTTAAACTTATGCATGTTTACAATAACAGTGCCCTCTAATGGTCATATTCCAGTTAGTTATTCTGTTACATTCTATATGAGAGGAAAGTCACTGACAAACAGTTCTCCATAGAGTGTGATAGATACATGCTGTTAGTTAGAACTTTCAGGAAGTAGTCACACTGTAATTCATTTCTTGCTTATTCGAACTGTTATAACATATGAATAAAACAACTGACAGAAGGGGGAATACCCTTGTTTTTCACAGCAGGAAAAGCTCTATAACATATAGGATTTCTTAAACAATTGTTGCTGCTTCTGTGCTGTATTGGAGTTCCTGTGTGCTGCGTTCCTATTGTAATGTTGCTGATGTGTCAGTAAAGACTAGTTGCATCTTCCTCCTACCTAATCCTCTTTCTTCATTCCCAGTAAAGAACCCACAGCAGAACACCCCTGATCTGACACAGGGACTGCTACTCCATAGTGTTACTCCTCTATTAAAGGGATAGTAATGTTTCATAATAAAAGCAGCTCTAATTAATCATCAGAGTATTTGGACTTTGGAGAGTGTTATTTCAATTCTGTCAGAGTTGTAGTTCAAGAGTAATTCAATGATAAAATATCACCCTCCCGCCCCTTTTACTGACGTAACACTGTTCAGCCAGAGCAGAAGGGAGGTGCCCAGGTAGACTGCAGAGAGGGACAATCTTCAATTAAGATAAGGGAAAAACCTGAAAAACTTGTCAAGGGGGGCAGGGCTTTCATTGTTCTCATAGGAAGAAGATTGTCCCCTTCTGTTATCTGTCTGGTCTATGGACTGCATTCCACATCTGAGAAGAGATGGCTTACACTAGGTAAAAGGGGCGGGAGGGGAAAATTTGCTTTTAAATAAAGGTTTGAGAGATAAGACTTATATCGTTCTTCATGTTTTTTCAATGCCTACAAAATAAAATAAAGATAAAACGAAGTATTACTATCCCTTTAATCTTGGGCTTCATTACAGGTCCCAGGAGATCAGCTGGGAGTCAAATGGAGGTTTGAGAAGTGACCACCAATGCTCTCTCACTGATAACTTGAGCTGGACTAAGCTGGTAGACTTTGAAGTCTCACAGTTCAATCTCATTGTACTGGTTGTACAGCCTCAATATACCCTAGTGAAGAGCTCCCATAGGAGCGGACTTAGAAGAACATGATAATTGCCGTTTAATGTCTACACCATTATCACTGAGCTTTTATTTACTGGAAGGCATTAAGCTTTCATCATTATTGTATAAAATTTGACACCATTATTCTAAAGTGAATGCTCTGAGCATTCTGTGTTTGTTCGCTCTCCATACAGCTTAATGCAGTAAAACATCCATTGATTGACAAAATCCACTGCAGAAAAGAGAACAAAAGTATTTATAGAGCAATTAGGTATGATGTTTACTGTTCAAGCAAAAGGACGAACAGCTGCCTGAGAAATGTAATAGAACAGACATGTCAAACAAGTGACCCTGGGGCCGCATACAGCCCCCTAACTAAGAATCTGTGGCCACTAGCATGAATTCTTCTTGTAATTAAAGTGTGGCCTTTCTCGTCCAAATTCTGCTTTAGATCAGCTTGGTTTGTTGTTGTATTCTACAGCAGTAAGCATGTTGATCTCCATTTGTGATTTGGGATGATGGGAGTTGTAGTATCAAACAGGTAGAGAGCCAAATGTTGCTTACACCTGTTCTAGAGGGGAGCTAGACACTGAGGTCATTATCAGAATGGCCACAGTGGGGATGGGGGATGGCTGGCAGCTGATCAGATCAGATGCATGTTGGAGAGGCTCCTGACCACCAGTATCAATCAGTGCCATCCAACTCTAAAAGCAACCCATTCAGCCATTCTGCCTACCCACAAGTGTTTTCCTCATTAATAGCAGCACAGTGACCCCCTTGGCCCGGCTCGGCCTCAAGGTTCCACAGCATCGGAAGTCTGTAGCCTACCCAGGGTGGTGAGAAGTGGTCTAAGTTCCCTGGCAAGAACTATACACCACTAGTCCACTCCTCCTCTGCTGACCTAGCAAGATGAAGTTCTTACAGTCTATCCTGGATGGGGTGAATTGCTTTAAGATGAATCTACTTCCAAGAATTCAACACTATTTTAGGGTTCTGCCCATCCCTTTCCCCAATGCCACCACGCTTCAATCCCAAATCACAAAATGATTCTGGGAAGGCAAGAGGCCCAGGATAGCTACTAAATCTCTCACTATTGCTAAATTTCTAGGAAACTTGGGACTCCTGCACCTCCATACCTACTACTTGGAGGTGCAGCTGACTCAAATCATCCAATGGCAACTTCCAATGAAGCACCTTCCCTGTGTCCATATAAAGGAAAGCTTGACAGCCTCATCTTCCTTCCAAAATATTATGGGGATCCAGAAAGAATGCAGACCTTCATCTACCACATCCCATCGACAATCATACACTTCCTGAAATTATGGGATTCCATCAGGTTTTTGAAAAAAGTGCCCTTGCCTTCTCTATATTAGGCAACACCTCATTTTACCCACACCTTCTAATTACCAACTTCCACAACTGGCCCTCCCTCTGTCCTGTCAGAGTGGGTTACTGTCTCAATACTGACAGCGTTATCCCCTTTTTCAAGCTGGCTGAAAAACACAGTCTCCCACACAGCCAGACTTTTTTTATACAGATTTCACATTTCATTCAGTCCTCCCCTAAAAATACACAATTCCCATGCCTGACATGATTTGAACATCAGGGCCTAAACTCATCTCATACCCCTGGTCTCCTTTCTAGATTATACCTTAGCATCCACTCTATCACCATTGATGTTAAATCCGAGCACATGCTAGACTGGGAATATGATACTGGTGGAGCTCCCCATGAAGCGGTGGGCAGAAATTTAGACTAATGCAACTCCATATGCATGACTCATAAAGAAAGAACATATAAAATTCTCTGTAGACGGCACATGACTTCAGTCTGACTGCTCAAAATATACCTAAACCACTCCCCTCTCTCCTTCTGGAGCTACGGGGAATCGGACAACATGTTGCATACCTGGTGGTGTTGCTTGGCTGCCTGGTGCTTCTGTGAGAGCGTTTCTGACATGATCTTCTATATCCCCAAAATTCACATTGCCTCTGGCTCATGGGTGCTAGATCTTGGTATCCACGCAACAGGTATGTTCAAGCAAGTGAAGAAATTAATATCTCACATTTTCTCAGCAGCCAGAAACTTGATAGTTTCCTGTTTGAAACGATCAAATTTCCCTGACTCAAACACTCTCCTCCCACATATTTGGGGGCTATTTACTATGGTAAGATTAATGACTCAGCTCAACAATTCCTATGACAACTTCTTCCCTCTTTTGCAGCTTTGAATCACCTACAGTGATCTTTAATCCCTCCATGAGCTCTGTGTGGACCTAACCATAGACCTTCAAGAGATCTCCATGTGGGTTTCCTTCCTTCTTATTGTTATCCTCTTCTATACCTAGCCTCTCCCTTCTCTTCCCTCTCTCTCTCTCTTTTTTCGTTCTTAACTGATCTATTTCCAAAACTCATGTTATGAGCAATCCCTTTTGTTTTGTGAATTTTAGCTTCAATTCCAAAAAGTACAGGCAGAACTATCTAATAACTAATTTTATGGCAAGCACAGAGGCTTCATATTATGCTTTATCCTTCCTTACTGCCACCCTCAGCAGCAAAGAAAACTTTATTGTTAACAAAACAGATAAAAAAACTCCAGTATTATCATACTTCACGTGAACAATCATAGTCTATCATTCCTCTAAATCTGGGTTATAGCCTGGAAATCCCCCTCTTTATTTGTTGCTCCCTCTCAAACAAATCAAAAAAAGCCATAGTAGAGCAGTGAACTATTTACATTTCATCCCGTTCTCCAGACGCCTGATCAGGCATCAGCCTCAAGGCAAGGGGGAGAGAATGAAATAATTTGCATTAAGGTATGTCATAATGCTGGCAATTTATTTTGGAGGATGCACCATTCAGGGGATATGTTCAGACTTCAACACCACAGGCACCATTATTCCCTAACCCTTTCTGTGACATGGGGATATGAACTGCACACCCCTGTTGCCCTGAAAGGGTTTCAAAATTAAAAGCCATTGTCACCACTTATTTATACAAAGAAAGATCCAACAGTGTAGCTGTTACATATAACAGCTTCTCTTCTGTTTTATTCTTACTGAATCAGTTCTTCAGTGGGCAGCAGCTGATCAGCTAATTCAGCTAAACAAAGGACCTCCAAGGCACTGTATAGTTAAAGTGATAGCAATGTTTCATAATAAAAGCAGCTCTAATCATCATCATAGTATTTGGACTTTGGAGAGTGTTATTTCAATTCTGTCAGAGTTGTAGTTCAAGAGTAATTCAATGACAAAGTATCCCCCTCCCGCCCCTTTTACTGATGTAACACTGTTCAGCCAGATCAGAAGGGAGGTGCCCAGGTAGACTGCAGAGAGGGCCAATCTTCAATTAAGATAAGGGAAAAACCTGAAAAACTTGTCAAGGGGGGCAGGGCTTTCATTGTTCTCATAGGAAGAAGATTGTCCCCTGCTGTTATCTGTCTGGTCTATGGACTGGATTCCACATCTGAGAAGAGATGGCTTACACTAGGTAAAAGGGGCGGGAGGGGGAAACTTTGCTTGTGAATTTTTTTAATGCCTACAAAATAAAATAAAGATAAAAAAAAGTATTACTATCTCTTTAAACCCCTTGGATGTTAAGACGTATTCAAAATGAAAATAGATACCCCTAGTGCACACTTTTAACACCAAAAAATATTTTAAAGAAAGGGAATTCAGGTGCTTTCAGGGGTTAATAAAAAATAAAAAAAGATTACTGCAACAAGAAGCACACGTGGAAAAAAATACATCCCACGTTTCTTTAAAGTACACAGAGATATTTAAGGGAAGAAAATGAACTAAAGGATAACTTTTATTATGAAAAAAAAGAGAATTCTTTTTTACGCTATTTACAAATGTGATCGTAATATTGTATCTGGACCCTATCTAAAGTGTTGCTGGGAATCATGCCATCTTGCTACTATTAACCTTTTGACTACCACTCCAAAGCTTAAACTACATTGTTTTTTATATAAATAGATAATAAGATATAATGAAGAATATCCTTTAAAAATGTAGGAACAACTTTTAAACAGAAAAAGTTTCATATGGTTAATTCAATAAATAGCCAAATGCTGTTATCAAATTCATCATAATATAATCAGCCATTAGCAAAAACTTAAATTGCTTATGCCCAAGAGTGGATAATGCAGTAAAGGGATCGACAAACGTTACTATTCATATATCAGCCCTCAAAAAGACTACTGTGATTCACCCATATTAATTTATTACACCCCTCTGGCAGAAACTATACGTTTCTAGAAGCCTAAAAAGATGGAGAAAGCTGATTTTTTGGACATGTGAGTAATTCATTCTGCAGCTTTATCAGACATGACAGAGAACAAAGCTCTGCTGACATTAGATTCCCCAATGATTAAATCAAAAATCTCAAAAACTATTAAACTGATAGGAAAACTAAAACCAGCAATTACAGGCCGTCCAATTAAATACCTTTAATGAAACTAAAAGCCAGTAGGCGACAAATCCACATTAAAGAGGAACTACCACCGCTAAAAATCTTGAGCGCCAATAATTACCCATCTGGTGAGTAGCTGCTCAGTAGCGCTAGTTACCAGAATTATTACCTTGTTAAATAGAATTGTCCATTCTTCCTGGGCTGACAGGCAGGATGGAGCACAGACATTTTACCATAGTGCGTCTGCACGCCTGCGCTGTTGGTCCCTTTTGGAGCCGAACGGCTCCTAGCGACGTCTCCTAGAGCCGGCTGGGACTGACATCTCAGGTGTACAGACGTCACTATGGAAAGATGTCTGCGCTCTGGCCTGCCTGTCAGCTCGGGAACAATGGAGAATTCTATTTAACAAGGTAATAATGCTGATGACTAACGCTACTGAGCAGCTAGTCATCAGATGGGGAATTACTGGAGCTCAAGTTTTTTAGCGGTGGTAGTTCCACTTTAATGCACTATACAGCCCAAATGCATCAGTACTAGTTCAGAGATTAACACCATTACATGCTCCAAGCTTGCCATAGCACCCTGTGCTTTAACCCTTTGAGGGCCAAAGATGTATCCAACATATTACAACGCAACGGGCCCTCAAAGGGTTTAGCATGTTGCCTGGGGCTTTAGTACAAGTACCTAGTGAACAGGGCGTTAAAAATGTCTTGGGTCCGATTTGGCCTAATACTCCATTATGATCTGTATCTAATGATGGAGAAAAATCTAAAAAGCTTTGTTTAATATGTCTCAAAAGAAATAATACTGACAGCTGCACTTCATTTATGGTATCACCATGTTCTGAGCAATATCCTGGCCCCCTTTTCCTATTGAAAAAGTTTGAATCCACTTCAGAAAATGGTACAATATCTTCTGACACTTCTTTACACTATATCTGTTTTATGCTAGAATCAATAGATCTACAGGAGTTGGCATGACCTGTAGACAGTACTGGAACTGGAGATATGTATTTCAAGTTCTCAAAGATTTGAAGAAGAGTGTTTTAAAGAGGCAGAAAAAAGTAATAAAAACCTCTGTATAACTAGTTGTAAATATCTAGAAAAAAGCCTAGATCAAGCATGTTTTTCATGTGAGCAGGGCCGGATTTGCTATTAGGCAAAGTAGGAACCTGCCTACAGGCGCACGCCACCGAGGGGCGCCTGCCATTGGGATTTTTTTTTTTTAAATCTTTTTTTTTTAATTAAAAAAAAAAAAAGTAGCCACCTCGCTGGCACTGGCGCTGACCCCCCCCCCCCCCGTTCCCTATTTCCTACCTCCCCGGCAGGACATGTCTGTGCCTCCTTGGCACAGTCCAGTAGGTGGTGAGCTCCCTCGTCGCATCTTTAGGAATGCAGAGCACTGGGATATGACATCATCTCCCAGCGCTCTGCATTCCTGAATAGGAGACCGTGCGGGAGCTCCATCAGCTACAGAACTGTGCCAAAGGAGGCACAGCTGACAGATCTCCTACCAGGGAGATAGGAAACGGACCATGTCAGGGCAACATGGAGATGGTGGGGGCAATGTGGAGCTAATGGGGGGCAAGTTGGAGCCTATGGAGGTCAATATGGAGATGGTGGGGGCAATGTGGAGCCGGTTAGGGCAATATGAAGATGATGGGGACAATGTGAGGGGCAATATGGAGATGACAGGGGCAAGGTGGAGCTGATGGGGGGCAAGGTGAGGGGAAATATGGAGCTGATGGGGGGCAATATGGAGCTGATGAGCATTGTGGAGGTATCCAGTGGAGTTGGTAAATCGGGGGGGGGGGGGGGGGCGCTTCACAGTTCTGTGCCTACAGGTTCCTGAGATGTAAATCCGGCCCTGCATGTGAGTAGCACTTACTAGTAGACATTACCCAGTCATAAGTATGAGCCACCTTTGTAGAAAACACGTTAGATTTAGTCTCTTTTCCTATGTTTTTCAAGTTATTTATGACCAAGGACATGATATTCATTCAATACAAGGAAAAAAATGTTGGATCGTGGTTTAGTGGTAAATAAGGACGATTTGGAATCCTCATTATAGAAAGACTTAGGAGTAATGATAAACTATAGACTTCACAGCAGTGTGCAGATTCACTCAGCTGCTGCAAGAGCAAATAGAGTACTAGCCTGCATAAAAAGAGGTTGTATTTACCTACTTATTAGACCTGCTAAGGAACCGATGATGGTTATTTTGTCCTGATATGTAAAACCATAGAATTCAAAGAGAGTGGACTTTCTTTTTCACACGACTGTATGTTAATTTCTATATACTTTTAGTTTTTTCATCTTTATTATTTGATTGAAATTACACAAATCCTTTAATAAAAATATTTTGGAAATTCAAAATGTCTTTGTAATTGCAGATTATGCTACGTTATTTCCCTCTGATGCAGACAGTGGACTTGAAAGCAAATAATGAGTGTAACACGCGTGCTAATTGTTGGACCGAGACGTGAGAACTTTTTCAAACTAATTACAAAGAATTTCATTTACCGCAACTTTTTGAAGATCATGTTCTGTGTGTTTTTTTTTTTTTTAACTTTTACTCTCACCTTAACCCTTTGAGCGCCCGAGGGTTACACAACGTATTGCAGAGCATTGCGTTGCATACCCATCTGGAACTCAAAGGGTGAAGTGTAATGTTTAAAAATAAATAAATAAATAATTACATAGAATGGCAAGGTTTCTAGTGAGAGGCTGATCTTAGTCATTCTATCTAAAATCTTGTTCTTTTGGATATAAAAGGAATTTATTTCTCCTCCCCCTCCTTTCCTTTTTACTTATGTTATTTTTCTATAAAAAAGGAGTCAAATTGTTGTTATTATCCTCTGTATTAAAGGGATAGTAATGTTTCATAATAAAAACAGCTCTATTAATCATCATAGTATTTGGACTTTGGAGAGTGTTATTTCAATTCTGTCAGAGTTGTAGTTCAAGAGTAATTCAATGACACAGTATCCCCCTCCCGCCCCTTTTACTGATGTAACACTGTTCAGCCAGATCAGAAGGGAGGTGCCCAGGTAGACTGCAGAGAGGGCCAATCTTCAATTAAGATAAGGGAAAAACCTGAAAAACTTGTCAAGGGGGGCAGGGCTTTCATTGTTCTCATAGGAAGAAGATTGTCCCCTTCTGTAATCTGTCTGGTCTATGGACTGCATTCCACATCTGAGAAGAGATGGCTTACACTAGGTAAAAGGGGCGGGAGGGGAAACTTTGCTTGTGAATATCTCTCAAACCATAAAGTTTTGAGAGATAAGACTTATATCGTTCTTCATGTTTTTTTAATGCCTACAAAATAAAATAAAGATAAAACGAAAAATTACTACCGTTTAACCATTTCTCATTATTCTAAAGAGAAATGGTTCTCTCTCAGTTCATAATACTGTATAATTTATCACCTGTGTTAGTCTTGCAAAATAGGGACGTGAGTAAAGATTGAGTTATATTCTCATATTTATATATAGTTATGTACTGCTTTTTCAGTGAAAGAATTGTGCTCAAATAATCTTACTTCAACAACTTAAAATGGATAAATACCGGGGAATATAGCACTGAAAGCTTATAAAAATCAACACGAGTCAGAAAAGATCTGTTTTGATAAGAGACGTCAAGTGTGAAGTGTCAAAAAATGAGACACTGCCATTCCTGCAAAAAGCATGTCAGTGTTCAATAGCCAAAATGCTTAAAGTGTAAGTTATGGAAAGCTTTTGTACAGCTGTAAAATTCTTGCATGCCACAGAGCATTTCAAGTGCATTGCACTGAAACGTGTTCGAGGCCTTCATAGCATCCATGGGCTAATACTGTAAGATATTAAACAACAAGCATGTATTTTGTTGCTTAGACAATTAGCATTCATCTAAGATAGACATATGGGCCATATGTTTAAAGGGATGGTAATACTTGCATAAAAGTAGAGGTCCGAGTCTTCTTTATTTTTTTTTAACACGTAACTCTATATTTCAATACTTACAGTAGTTCAAGTGCAAGTTTTGTAGTTCAAGTGCTATTCAATCCGAAAGGATCCCCCTCCCACCCCTTTCCCCTGCGTCACTCTGCCTCTCAGTCTGGTCCAGAAGGATCGCGGTGAGGGCAGTGGCAATGAAGTGGGCATTGTGGAAGGGGCATAGTGGAGATGAAGGGGGATATTGTGGAGATGAAGGGGGCATTGTGGAGATGAAGGGGGCATTGTGGAAGGGGCATTGTGGAGATGAAGGGGGCATTGTGGAAGGGGCAATGAAGTGGGCATTGTGGAAGGGGCATAGTGGAGATGAAGGGGGATATTGTGGAGATGAAGGGGGCATTGTGGAAGGGGCAATGTGGAGATGAAGAGGGCATTGTGGAAGGGGCAATGTGGAGATGAAGGGGGCCAATGTGGTGGTGGGAGCCCATGGCAATTCTTGCACCAGGGGCCGGTGGCTTCTAGTTACGCCTCTGGGTGAGGGACAATCTTCAGTAAGTATAAGGAAAATCCTGTCCTCCTTCGTCAAGGGTGGGCATGGTGTCCATATACTTACTGACTGAAGATTGTCCCTCGCTGCATCCGTCCGGGACCACGACTGGATTCCAGATCTGATGGGAAGCGGTCAGAAGGGGCAGGAGGGGTATCCTTTTGGATTGAATAGCGCTTGAACTACAAAACTGTAAATAATGAAATATAGCGCTATGTGTTAAAAAAATAAAGATTACTTGGACCCCCACTTTAAAGGGATAGTAATACTTCATTTTATCTTTATTTTATTTTGTAGGCATTAAAAAAACATGAAGAATGATATAAGTCTTATCTCTCTAACCTTTATGGTTTGAGAGATATTCAGAAGCAAAGTTCCCCTCCCGCCCCTTTTACCTAGTGTAAGTCATCTCTTCTCAGATGTGGAATCCAGTCCATAGACCAGACAGATAACAGAAGGGGACAATCTTCTTCCTATGAGAACAATGAAAGCCCTGACCCCCTTGACAAGCTTTTCAGATTTTTCCCTTATCTTAATTGAAGATTGTCCCTTTCTGCAGTCTACCTGGGCACCTCCCTTCTGATCTGGCTGAGCAGTGTTACATCAGTAAAAGGGGCAGGAGGGGGATACTTTGTCATTCAATTACTCTTGAACTACAACTCTGACAGTATTGAACTAACACTCTCCAAAGTCCAAATACTATGATGATTAATCAGAGCTGCTTTTATCATGAAACATTACTATTCCTTTAATACAAGTATTATTGTATACTTGGAGCAGTGCTATTTTGGGTAAACTGACTGCACTACAGTGGATACATAAATTGATATTTATTTAAATAGGGCTTTTAAACACCATGATTGCTAGAGAATTTTCCAACTTACTGCTAAGCAAAAAACAAACAAAAAAACCCCATATATATTTTCCTTCCAATTAAAACAATGAAATTTCCACTGCTAAAAGATTAATATTTCTAGAGTTATTACAGTTTAAAATCTTGTTTTTCTTACAATAACACTGCCTTCTAGTAGTCAGATTTCAGTTAGTTCTTTTGTTGCATTGTCTGCGAGAAGTGAGTCACTGACAAACAGTTCTCCATAGAATGTGATAGAAACTGCTGAGTCACTTCCTGTCAGTTTTCATTTTTAGGAAGTAATCACGCTGTAATTCACTTCCCGACAATTGGACATTTTTTATAACTTGAATAAAACAACTGACAGCAGTGGGATTGCCTTGTTTTCCTCAGCAGTAACAAACAGGCATTCATTAAAGAAAGTTATCTGCTCTTTTAAATCTGTTGAAATTTGTGTATCTTCCCTGTGGTGAATTTTGTTTGTCCCAGAATTTCACTGCTTCACTTTTATATACAAGGCCAGGTGGGGTGAATGTATGAATCCTGCAGTGCAGCTCCATGGGTGTTAGCTTCTAACACTGGACGTAGGGCTGTACACTAGCGAATCATACAGTACACACACTGTGGTGTCACTAAGGCTTTAATGCCAGCAAGTCACTTATGCCTGCCTCACAGTGGCGTAACAATAGGGGTTGCAGGGGTCGCACCTGCAACTGGGCGTGTCACTCCTGCAACCCCCCACCCAGCGCCTGCAACAAGTAGAGGTCTGTGCCTTCTACGGCACAGACCTCTAAGAGCTGATCTCCCCCTCCGGCACCCTGGTAATGCAAAGTGCTGGGAGATGACATCATCTCCCAGCACTCTGCATTACTGAAAAGAGAACCTGGCGGGAGCTATAACTGTATAGTGGTCTGTGCTGAAGGAGGCACAGACCTCTCCTACCATGCCACTGGACCACCAGGGAGGTAGGAGATGGACACTGGGGGGGGGGGTTAGGAAGGGCAATGTGGAGGGGGAGATTGGGGGCCAATGTGGTGGCAGTGTGGACACTGGGGGGCAATGTGGTGACAGTGTAGAGATTGGGGGGGCAATGTGGTGGCAATGTGGACATTGGGGGGTAAGGTGGAGATTGGGGAGCAAG
Organism: Rhinophrynus dorsalis; assembly: GCA_037306005.1. Lineage (NCBI taxonomy): Eukaryota > Metazoa > Chordata > Amphibia > Anura > Rhinophrynidae > Rhinophrynus > Rhinophrynus dorsalis. The sequence goes on from CM074723.1 coordinate 23,113,221, forward strand.
GTAGAGCAGTGTGGAGATTGGTGGGCAGTGGGGGACAATGTGAAGACTGGGGAAAATGGGGGGGCAATGTAGTTGAGGAGGGGGCCATGGCAATTTCTGGGCCCAGTGGCTTCTAGTTACGCCTCTTCTGCCTCATATATAAAAATAACTTACAGCAAGGAATTTAGGAAAGGCATGTCCCCCTGCCTTCCCTTTGGCGCAAGCAGCCTTAAGATTAGCTTGGTAAATTGACACTAGGCAGCAGCAGGGCTAAAAAATTGATTGCAACTCCTGTTTAATGCAGAATTTAATTCGAACATTCTGCCCCCATTGAGGCTGATGTATGAAGAAGAAATTTAGTAATTTTGGGGCAAACCAATTGCAGCATAGTGCAAAAATACAAATTCCCCATAGTTCCATTGCTCTGATAGGGGCTATTACTCACTTGAATGCTTGCAAGGTGTCCAACGCTTTGAATTAAATGGGTTAAAAGCCCTATTTAAGTAACTGAAAATGTTTGCCTGAAAAACATCAGAAAAATTGAGCAGTGGAACAGGACAAGGGTGTCAGATAGTGTATGTGTGGTTCTGTGACTACCAGTGGATGTGTGGAGGATCGAACAGTAGAACAAGGCTGGGGTTTCAGAAGGTGTATATTTCATTCTGTAACTACCAGTTACAGTGTGGAAGATTACATAATGGAATAAGGCTGGGGTGTCAGTATATGTGTGGTTCTGTGACTACTTGACTACCAGTGTATATGTGGAACATTGAACCGTGGAACAAGGATGGTGTTTCAGACAGTGCATGTTTAGTTCTGTGATTACTAGTGGATATGTGGAAGACTGAACAGTGCAACAAGGCTGGGGTTTTAGACAGTGAATGTGTTGTTCTGTGACTACCAGTGGATGTGTGGAAGATTGAACAGTTAAAAACAACTGGGGTGTCAGACAGTGTATGTGTGGTTCTGTGACTACTACTGAATGTAAGTAGGTTTAACCGGTGGAACAAAGCTGGAGTGTATGTGTGGTTCTGTGACCACCAGGAGTACATAGAAGATTGAACAGTGGAACAAAGCTGGGGTGTGGGTTCTGTGAATACCACTGGATGGTGGAGAAGGTTGTGGTGTCAGATAGTGTGTTTGTGGTTCTGTAACTACCAGTGGATATTGGAACACAACTGGGGTGTCAGATAGTGTGGTTCTTCTTCCCCCCCAATGGATGTGTAGAAGATTGAACAATGGAAAAAGACTGGGGTGTCAGTGTATGAGTGGTATACTTCAGACACTGTATGTTTGGTTCAGCGTGAAAGAATGTACATCGCAACAAGTATGTGGTTTCAGTGTACATGTGGTTCTTTGACTATCAGTGACTGAGCAGTAGAACAAGGTTGTGATGTCAGTGTATGCGTGGTTCTGTGACTACTACCACCAGTGGATATGTGGAATACTGAACTGTAGAACAAGACTGGGGTTTCAGACACTGTATATGTGGTTCTGTGACAACTACCACCAGTGGACATGTGAAAGACTGAACTGTAGAACAAGACTGGGGTGTCAGACAGTGTATATGTGGTTCTGTGACAACTACCACCAGTGGACATGTGAAAGACTGAAATGTAGAACAAGACTGGGGTGTCAGACAGTGTATATGTGGTTCTGTGACTACCAGTGAATGTGTGGAAGGTTTATGCATTTCAATGCAATTTTCTGTTATAATAATGTTTCCTTCAATGAAAATATTCTGATTAGATACTATTACTTGATATCTGTTACCCAACACATTTTTGAGTGATAATTCACTACTGGTAGTAGCTATCATGCTAATGAATTTGATAGTGTTACGATGTTAAACCCTTGGGTGCCACACTGGTCTCCAATGCCTGGCTTTGCCTTGCTGTGGAGACCTGACTAAACTGTCTGCTTTGCAATGTGTTGCGCACCCCTCCAGCACTCAAAGGGTTAAATGATTTGATTGTTACGGTTCCTGGATATTTCATATGAAACAAAAGGCTTCTTCCACTGCAAAACCATGTCACGGGGATGAAACGGGCGACATGAGAATCTCGCCCTCATCAAAAGGGAGATATTCTCATGTCACACCCGCATTTAAGCTCCCGCATCATTCCATTAACGTACCTTCATGACTTAAGCCTTTGATTGGCTGCCTGCTCCAGATTAGTGCTTTACACATAGATTTTACCAGGCGTGAAAATAACTTTTTGGGTCACCAGCCCTGAACAGGGTTATTGTTTACCACACCTGGTACCGAAATTATATTAGGAACAAAAATTATTAATTAAAGCTGAAAAAAAGTGCTGAAGATAGAAAGGTTAATTGTATATGCAAAGACACAGACGCGCAATTTACCCCTATAGTACTTACATATAATGCTTCAATACGTGCATGTACTGTAGTGGTGAATCAGGCATCTGAGTCTTTGCATATACAATTAACTTTTCCATCTTCGGTACTGCAGGAAAATTGTAGTCTGCAGACCAGCAGGGTAGGGTACACAGCACTAATCAGGAGCAGACAGCCAGTCAAAGGCAGGATGGAGAGAAGGGAGTAATAGCCTATAACTGAAGGTTCAGTGATTAAGTGACTTAAGTCCTGAACGAATGTTAATGGAATGATGCGGGTGCTCAAATGAAAAGGGCAACATGAGAATCTCACCCATCAAAAGGGGCGAGATTCTCATGTTGCCCTTTTCATCCCCACAACATGGTTAATGCTCCTTTTACTTGTGCGATTGTGAGTGACATTTTGACACTGAACCTAAGGGCAGTATGTTTAAAAGAAAAGTGGAGGAGTTCTGGGGCAAACCATTTGCACTATAGAGGAGAACTAAAAATTCCAAAACTTACCATTCATTTAAATGGGCATTTTAATCCTCTGAATATTAGAGTGGTCTGCAACATATTCAACAGGTTAAAATCCCCATTTAAATCAATGGGCATTTTTATTTTTCCACCACAGTGCAAATGGTTTGCTTGAGAACGTCTCTACTTTTCTTTACAACAAATGGCCCTGAGTTCTGAAGCTCCTAGTCTTTGAATGAGTGAATGAATATGTTTATTTATACAGTGGCACAAGTGTACGCAATGCTTTACACTTTAATGTTTTAGACAATACAGGGTTACAAGTGCTTTGTAAAGTGAAACTCTGGAAGTGAGGTCCCTGTTCAAAAGCTTACAATCTAAAGATCCTGACAAGGAAAGCTGCTTTGTCCTCCTCTAGCGATCCCAATTGCCTCATCTTATGTTGGAGAGCTGTAACAAAGGTTCATACACCTATTGTACCTAACATATTGTGATTCACACTGGCTAACCCATATACAGAGGCAGAATAAGGTAGAGAAGACCCTCATAGCTGTACTGTCAGAGACAACAGAGGAAAGGGATTTGGGAGTAATTATCTGTAATGACTTAAAGGTAGGCAGGCAATGTAATAAAGCGGTGGGGAATGCAAGCAGGGTGCTGGGTTGTATAGATAGGGACATTAGTAGCAGAAAAAGGGAAGTGGTCATGCCACTCTACAGATCTCTGTTTAGACCTCACCTAGAGTAGTGTGTACAGTACTGGAGACCCCGTCTCCAGAAGGATATAGATACTCTAGAGAAAATTCAGAGAAGAGCTACTAAAATGGTGACTGGTTTACAGGAAAAGACATATCAGGATAGACTAAAGGATCTGAACATGTATAGCTTGGAGGAGAGAAGAGAGAGAGGGGATATGATAGACACATTCAAATACATGAAGGGATTCAACAAAGTGCAGGAGAGAAGTACATTTCAAAGGAGTAAAAATGTTAGGACAAGAGGCTGTAGTCTAAAAGTAGAGGGACACAGGTTTAGATGTAATGTAAGAAAGTTTTACTTCACTGAGAGGGGAGTAGATAAGTGGAACAGCCTACCAGCAAAAGTGGTAGAAGTTAATACAGTGACAGAATTTAAGCATATATGGGATAGGCATACGGCTGTCCTTAACATAAGAAAAGACCAAGGACCAAAAAAGGTTTGAAGTTTTTTCAGCAGGAAAATGGGAAGACTAGATGGGTCGAATGGTTCTTATCTGCTGTCAAATTCTATGTTTCTAAGATGTCTCCCTGGCTGCATTAACAACCTACCCATGTTTAATCCACATGTCATCATTTTCTATATTGTACGTGGCTAAAATGGTTACTTTCTTTTATGAATATCTCTACAAGTCACAAAATTCCATATCCTTCATGTACTTACTGAAAAAAATTACTCACTTTCATAAATTGCCAAACAACATACTTGTGTTGAAGAAACCCGTGGCCATCAAAACAACTGTGACCTATTTGTCCAATACAATATTTTGTAAGTAAATAGGACTACATACCTCCATAACCATTATGACCAAGAACCACCCCTTCCCTGGACTACTGCACTCAATAGCAGTTCTCTCTCTCCCATCCACTGACGGGCAGTTCATGTGGTAGGAGGCACTTACACCCCATAGCTTAACAAAAAATGATACCCACGCACTCACACCAGACAAAACCAGTCCTTATACAGTATTAATCGCAATCTGCCAACAGGGTATTGCAAGGGAATGTCTGCTGAAAAGGAAAGAGTGGCCCGGGGGCCAAAAGAAAACCCTGCAGAACCAGCACACCTGTACACGGATAAGGAACTACAATAATGAAGTCAAGTAACGACTGGAATTAAAACCTAACTTTTATAAAAATTATCACTTAAAAGAAAGAAAAAACGTGTGTCTATTACACATACCCTAGTTAGGACAATCACAAGGCAAGATGTGGTGGAATATTACTGGAATATTCTCCGGCTAGCCACTAACATTTAATTGTAATTTAAACTATGTGTAAAGAAACATTAAAAGGTACAGATAATGTTCTTTTATCAAAGGTGCTAGATAGGGTGTTAACCCTCAATAGTCCAGTAATAAATTCAAGGATTGGAGTTACGTGTGCTACTATAATGTTGTCCAGTGACTTTGGATATTGATATAGATATTAAGTCGTATTGTAATACTCAGAATATTAACACATTGAATTGTCGGGGCAATTACCGATTCACCACTTAGATAGTAAAATGCACCCGGGGTTAATAACACAAATAAGAAAGAGTCTCTCATACACCAAACAAGTATGCAGTGTGCTGTACTGCCGGGGCTTTATCCGGATTGCTATTTAAATAAATGTATGTGTTTGTTGTATCACTAACACAATGCCTGGTTTATCATTCTCATTAATGTGGCATGTATAAATGAAATGTTAACCCCGTGATTACTGAGGTGGTAATTAAACGAACTAACGATCTTAACACTCCTATTGCAGCTTATTTATATAACAAGAGCTCCACTTAAAGTCACAAAGGCAGTATCCACTTTGCCAATTGCAATCAGATGATAAGGGTTGAGAAAATGTAAACCCTTTAATTGCCAATATGGGTATTAGGTAGGGAAAATTTTGAATTTCTCGTAAGATCTTACATTTTTCCACAAAGCTCTACTAAAGGTACAAATATATGTATCACAATGATTCTTTAATACCGGGGCACACTCTGGTTTGCCTCTGACTATAAGGTCACTGCCTAAAGTTTCACTAAAGTGAAAACAAATACTAGGCTATCTATTACCGGGGCACAATCCGTCTTGCCTCTGATTCTTAAATACCGGGGCACACTCCGTCTTGCCTCTGATTCTTAAATACTGGGGGACAATCCGGCTTGCCTCTAACTATAAAGTCCCTACCTAAATTATCGCTAAAGTAAAAACAAATACTAGGCTGTCTAATACCGGGGCACAATCCGACTTGCCTCTAAATATCTCATGGCTAAAGTAAATAGAAACTCTCAGCTAATACAGAGCTCGATCACTGTCTAAGCGATCTCCAAATCAGAAACTAATAACTTAACTATCTAATATCGGGACACAGTCCGGCTTGCCTCTAATTGTCACTAAACTAGGGTTACCTAAATTCTCAGATTCCATAATTTTAAAACAAAAGACGTGATGCGCGTTTTGTGCTATCACTTGTTCAAAGCATGGTATGTAACACTGCGGCTCTCATCGAGCCTCTTTTTTAAACTCCAAAACTGGGAGATTCAAAGCCAAAATTGCCAATTGCCATAGGATCGTGTAGCAACAGCTCCACTGTAAAATTTCAGGCCACTGTGATATTGCACCTAAAAAAATTCAAGTTTGAGCTGTTAAAATGTTTTAATAAAATATCTCTCAGTAGTGGGAGTACCCTTGTTTTACTCCAGGGGATAAACCCTACAACATATATTTTTTACATTTTAAGTATTAATATCCCTTAATAGACATATTAGTTTGTTCCACTGGGGGGCATGATGCCGCAGTAGAGCAGACACTCTGCTGTGCAACTTCATTGTGACAAATATACAGACGCTGTGCGGGTCTCAGTGAGTGTACTGAAACATTAGTTTCCTGACAAAACCTTTATGGTGACAACCACTGGGTAGTGCTGAGCGGACTGGGTAAGATTTCTTTGTATATTTATTGATTAGTATAATTCACATTGCTAACATCTAGTAGATCACTTGTTTGCTGCTATTGGTTCCATAATTTGGTTTGCATTTGCACTTTATTGGCTGTATTCTGATTTTGTACATTTTGATATGAGCACATTGAGTTGTGTATATTGTGTGTGTGAATTATTCATTTAGTGTTTAGCTCTAGATCTGTAGTTAGATGTATGTATCTTTATTTGTATGTATCTTTATTTATATAGCGCCATACATGTACACAGCGCTTAACAGAAGTTGAAATAATACAATACAAAAACGACAGAACTGGGGTTAAGAGCATTAAGGTTAAGTACAATCATTACATTATTTGTGAGGGAAAGTGCAGCAAGGGAATCATACACTAGGAAAGGGACCCTGCCCCAAGGAGATGGTTACTTTTCTTTAAAGGAACCCCCATTTTTGATTGGGTCATAACATATCTCCTGATAAATAAAATTTTTTTAACCCCTTAACGACCCTTGACGTACCAGGACCGTCAAGGGTAAATTTGCTTTAAGGACCAGTGACGGTCCTGGTACGTCAAGAGTTAAATGGTAGCAGCGCGCCGCCGTGCACGCTGCTACCATTCAATCCAGGCTGAGACTGAGCGGTCCAGTACCGGACCGTTCAGTCTCAGCCTCTGTTGGTTGTGCCAGGTCATGTGATCGCTGCATCAGCGATCACATGTACCGGCATTCTAAATCTGTGAATGAGGCAGTGCTACTCACTGCCTCTAGTGTCTCCTCTCTGCTAATGCGTCCCTTACATCAAAGTAAGGGACACAGAAGCAGAGAGGAGACACCTAGTGGAAATACAAAATACAGCAGCTGGGGGTGCAGGAGGATGGCTAAATGCAGGTCAATTTCTGACCTGCTAAATACACTTTTTTTTTTTTTTTTTTTAAATAAAAACAACACACTTTTTTTTTTTTACAAATAAAATATTTTATTTAAAAAAAAAAAAAAACATCTCAAGAAACAAAATTGGAAGTGTGATTGTTGTGGAGTCATGTAATACACTTACACACACCGCCAAATGTAATGAACAAAAAAGTGGGAAAATAGGGTGGGAAAAAGGGACATGGGGATTTTCACCCAGGGGGGACAGTGGCCACTTTAAACTGCACATTTTGTAGGTATGACTGACTAGTCATACCTTTCATGCAGTCTCCATAAATATTTAACCCTTTGCGCCCAATTGATCCCAAGAGAAAAAACAAAAATGATGGTTTTTTTACTTTTTTTTTTACCTTTTTCTTTAATTTTAATAAAGTAAATGGTGGGTTATCCATATAGGTAGGGTATCTAATGAAAGTCCTATTTGTGCTTAAAAAAACAGTATATAATTTATGGGGGTGGAATAAAAGACTTACAGGGAAAACACCGTTGAACAAAGACATAGTCTATAAGGTCAGAATTGCTCCGGTCCTTAAGTCAAATCCACCTCTGATTTTCCCGGTCCTTAAGGGGTTAATGTTTTAATTATTCTTCCTTCCAGTATCAGTGTTTACCTCCATAATAAAATCACTTTAATGTAAAGTATTTGTAGATAGTACATTACACTGCTGAGTGCGACTCCATAAAAAGGAGTAGTGCAGAGGGGATTTGCCTGACATTTCAGAGCTGGGCTGTCTGTGGGCAGGACCAGTCTGATATGGATATGAAAAACGTGACAGTAACACTATTGAGAGGCCACCATGCCTAAGAACAAGACATTTTATCTTGTTTGTGCTTGATGGGCGCTCATCACATTTGTATGTCTCCCTAAGTATCAGGGTATCCCAGACATGGGCCCTTGCTTCCACTTACCTAAAGGGATTAAGCTGCACTACACTGACAAGGCCCACATAGGCCAAAATGTATGTCTGTGGTTTTGCTGTCTCTCTCGTGACATTTCGGAGCTGGACTGTCTGTGGGCAGGACCAGTCTGATATGGATATGAAAAACATGACAGTAACACTATTGAGAGGCCACCATGCCTAAGAACAAGACATTTTATCTTGTTTGTGCTTGATGGGCGCTCATCACATTTGTATGCCTCCCTTATTATCAGGATATCCCAGACATGGGCCCTTGCTTCCACTTGCGTAGAGGGATTAAGCTGCACTACACTGACAAGGCCCACATAGGCCAAAATGTATGTCTGTGGTTTTGCTGTCTCTCTCGTGACATTTCAGAGCTGGACTGTCTGTGGGCAGGACCAGTCTGATATGGACATGAAAAACGTGACGGTAGCACCATTGAGAGGCTACCATGCCTAAGAACAAAACATTTTATGTTGTTTGTGCTTGATGGGCGCTCATCACATTTGTATGTCTCCCTAAGTATCAGGGTATCCCAGACATGGGCCCTTGCTTCCACTTACCTAAAGGGATTAAGCTGCACTACACTGACAAGGCCCACATAGGCCAAAATGTATGTCTGTGGTTTTGCTGTCTCTCTCGTGACATTTCGGAGCTGGACTGTCTGTGGGCAGGACCAGTCTGATATGGATATGAAAAACATGACAGTAACACTATTGAGAGGCCACCATGCCTAAGAACAAGACATTTTATCTTGTTTGTGCTTGATGGGCGCTCATCACATTTGTATGCCTCCCTTATTATCAGGATATCCCAGACATGGGCCCTTGCTTCCACTTGCGTAGAGGGATTAAGCTGCACTACACTGACAAGGCCCACATAGGCCAAAATGTATGTCTGTGGTTTTGCTGTCTCTCTCGTGACATTTCAGAGCTGGACTGTCTGTGGGCAGGACCAGTCTGATATGGACATGAAAAACGTGACGGTAGCACCATTGAGAGGCTACCATGCCTAAGAACAAAACATTTTATGTTGTTTGTGCTTGATGGGCGCTCATCACATTTGTATGTCTCCCTAAGTATCAGGGTATCCCAGACATGGGCCCTTGCTTCCACTTACCTAAAGGGATTAAGCTGCACTACACTGACAAGGCCCACATAGGCCAAAATGTATGTCTGTGGTTTTGCTGTCTCTCTCGTGACATTTCAGAGCTGGACTGTCTGTGGGCAGGACCAGTCTGATATGGATATGAAAAACATGACAGTAACACTATTGAGAGGCCACCATGCCTAAGAACAAGACATTTTATCTTGTTTGTGCTTGATGGGCGCTCATCACATTTGTATGCCTCCCTTATTATCAGGATATCCCAGACATGGGCCCTTGCTTCCACTTGCGTAGAGGGATTAAGCTGCACTACACTGACAAGGCCCACATAGGCCAAAATGTATGTCTGTGGTTTTGCTGTCTCTCTCGTGACATTTCAGAGCTGGACTGTCTGTGGGCAGGACCAGTCTGATATGGACATGAAAAACGTGACGGTAGCACCATTGAGAGGCTACCATGCCTAAGAACAAAACATTTTATGTTGTTTGTGCTTGATGGGCGCTCATCACATTTGTATGTCTCCCTAAGTATCAGGGTATCCCAGACATGGGCCCTTGCTTCCACTTACCTAAAGGGATTAAGCTGCACTACACTGACAAGGCCCACATAGGCCAAAATGTATGTCTGTGGTTTTGCTGTCTCTCTCGTGACATTTCGGAGCTGGACTGTCTGTGGGCAGGACCAGTCTGATATGGATATGAAAAACATGACAGTAACACTATTGAGAGGCCACCATGCCTAAGAACAAGACATTTTATCTTGTTTGTGCTTGATGGGCGCTCATCACATTTGTATGCCTCCCTTATTATCAGGATATCCCAGACATGGGCCCTTGCTTCCACTTGCGTAGAGGGATTAAGCTGCACTACACTGACAAGGCCCACATAGGCCAAAATGTATGTCTGTGGTTTTGCTGTCTCTCTCGTGACATTTCAGAGCTGGACTGTCTGTGGGCAGGACCAGTCTGATATGGACATGAAAAACGTGACGGTAGCACCATTGAGAGGCTACCATGCCTAAGAACAAAACATTTTATGTTGTTTGTGCTTGATGGGCGCTCATCACATTTGTATGTCTCCCTAAGTATCAGGGTATCCCAGACATGGGCCCTTGCTTCCACTTACCTAAAGGGATTAAGCTGCACTACACTGACAAGGCCCACATAGGCCAAAATGTATGTCTGTGGTTTTGCTGTCTCTCTCGTGACATTTCAGAGCTGGACTGTCTGTGGGCAGGACCAGTCTGATATGGACATGAAAAACGTGACGGTAGCACCATTGAGAGGCTACCATGCCTAAGAACAAAACATTTTATGTTGTTTGTGCTTGATGGGCGCTCATCACATTTGTATGTCTCCCTAAGTATCAGGGTATCCCAGACATGGGCCCTTGCTTCCACTTGCCTAGGGGGATTAATCTGCACTACACTGACCAGGCCCACATAGGCCAAAATGTATGTCTGTGGTTTTGCTGTTTCTCACGTGACATTTCGGAGCTGGACTGTCTGTCGGCAGGACCAGTCTGATATGGATATGAAAATGTACTCCTGGCAATGGAAGTGAAAAACGTGACTTGTAGCACCATTGAGAGGCCACCATGCCTTAGAACAGGACATTTTATCTTGCTCGTGCTTGATGGGTGCTCGTCACATTTGTATGTCTCCAAAAAACGTTCTTTCTCTTTAACCCTTTGAGTGCCAGAGAGGTATGCAACACATTGCTTTGCATACTTCTCTGCCAATCAAAGGATTAAGACGTTTATTGACACCTTAAGAGGTTTTTCTTGTTTATGAAACATTAGTTCCATGTAAGACAATACAGCTGAATATGTTGCCTGAGAGTGCAAGACTGAGTCCCAGTAGTTTCCGCAGCCTCCCAGAGATCCAATGCGCTCAATGCTCTGACTGCCAATGCTGATATCAGATACCACACAATGCAGCGAATCTCTAAATCTTCTCCGATAGGATCAGACTTAATTGATCGTTGATTTTAAACCTTTGGATATTAGATATCTCTTCAAAGTGAGGTGCTTCTGGGATCCAAGAAGGTGACGGTTTCTCTACACATAGATCTGTTGTATTTTGCTGGGAAAGAATGATTAAAATAAAGAGCCTGAATGTGTTAAATCCTTTCACCGAATGTTTTTGTACTCCAAAATGTATTTTCAACAATGAGCATTAGCACAAAACTTTCCAAAAGTCACTGCTATTTGTTTGGATGACTAAACATTCATGCCTCCAAATCTCGTTAGTACTTATTGTGATTAAAAATTGATAGAGATGCCCAAGGCGTCACCGCGGACTGCAAACACTCAGCGTTCATGTTCTCTGAGAGGAACAGGCAGAGACTAAAGTGACTGTGTACACAATCATAGTGAGGGATGTTACTTAATGAATTAATAACCCTGTCTGCTTTTTCACCAAAGGTTAAGGACAGTTACTTTTTTAACAGGGGCAACATACCTTTATTATTTGTTATGAATATACTTCTTGTAAGTCTTTATTGCATCCTAAAATGTTGTTAAAGGAAATATAATGCCTAAAAATGAAGTTGGGTTATATACAACTAGCTACAAAGCCTGTATACACGGGCTGATCCGGAGCGAGGAGCTCCGGATGGCTCACAGCCTGTCTGTGCTCCCGGCGCCGGGGCAGCAGCAGAGGCGCTGGGTGACAGTTTGTATACACGGGCTGATCCGAATCGGGGAGCTCTGAATGGCTCACAGCCTGTCTGTGCTCCCGGCGCCGGGGCAGCAGCGGAGGTGCTGCGTGACAGTTTGTATACACTGGCTGATCCGGAGCGAGGAGCACCAGATGGCTCACAGCCTGTCTGTGCTTCCGGCGCCGGGGCAGCAGCGGAGGCGCTGGATGACAGTTTGTATACACGGGCTGATCCGGAGTGAGGATCTCCGGATGGCTCACAGCCTGTTTGTGTTCCCGGCGCCGGGGCAGCAGTGGATGCGCTGGGTGACAGTTTGTCACCCAGTCGCCTCCGCTGCTGAACCGGAGCCGGAAGCACAGACAGGCCGCTCTAGATCAGCCCGTTCTGCAAGTCCCTACTGCGCATGTGCGGTTACACACACAGTAAGAGACGCATTTCTTTATTATATTTATAGCACGCAAGTAGATCTGTATTTCAACACTAACAGGCTTGTAGTTCAACCACAACTTAATTAAAAAAGATCCCCCTCCCAACCCTTTTTCCTGCATCACGCTACCTCTCAGTCTGGCCAGGATGGATGCAGCGAGGGACAATCTTCAGTAAGCATAAGGAAAATCCTGCCCTCCTTCCTCAAGGGAAGATTGTCCCTCGCTGCATCCGTCCGGTCCCACAACGAGATTCCATAACTGATGGGAGGTGGCCAGAACAGGTGGGAGGGGAATCCTTTCAGAATTAATTACAGTAGAGCTACAAAATTGTTAGTATTGAAATATAGTGCTATGTGCTACAAGAAGAATAACGAAGACTTGAAGCTGCACTTAGTATTTTTATCCTTTTAATATGATATATAGATAGACAGTGGTCACTTTATTAGGTACACCTACTCACAAACACAAATAGCCAAACAGCAAAATCATGTGGATGCAACTCAGTATACAAAGCGTGCAGACCTGGTCAGACATGGTCAAGGGATTTATTTGTTGTGTAACCAGACATTAGAATGGGGAAGATGTGTGATCTAAGAGTGGTGATTGTTGGTGCCAGACGTGGTGATTCCAGCATCTCAGAAACAGCTGCTAACCTGGGGTTTCCATTTACTACAGTCCCTAGAATTCGCAGAGAATGGTGTGATAAGCAAATAATGTCAAGAGAGTGGCAGTTTTGTGGGTGGAAACACCTTGATAACGAAAGAGGTCAGAGGAGAGTGGCCAGACATCTCTAGCATTCAAGGGGTTAAAAAGCTCAATTCAAGTTTTGTCCCCTATTGCACAGTTGGTTTATTCCAGAATAACTCCAGTTTAGCTTTAGAAATATATGTCTTATTTCTGAGGCGTAACTAAAAGCCACCGGGCCCTGGTGCAAAATTGCTCCCCCACCGACAACATTGCCCCCTCATTGGCCACCTCTGCATTGCCCCCATTGGCCATCGATATATTTCCCCCATTGGCCATCTCCACATTGCCCCTATTGGCCACATCCACATTGCCCCCATTGGTCATCTACACATTGGCCCCAATGTGCACCTCCACATTGCCCCCAAACATTTGTCCACCTCCAAAATGCCCCCATTGACCCCCGGTGTCCATCTCCTACCTCCCTGGAGGTCCAACGGCGTGGCAGGAGAGGTCTGTGCCTCCTTCTGCATAGACCTCTATTAGCAGCTCAGAGCTCCCACGCGCTCTGCATTACTAGCGTGCAGAAGACAGAGAGGGAGGTCAGCTGCTAATAGAGGTCTGTGCCGAAGAAGGCACAGACCTCAGCTTGTTGCGGGTGCCAGGTGGGGGCTCTCAGGGGGTGGCTGGGCCCCAGGAGTGACGGGCCCGGTTGCAGTTGATACTCCTGTGACCCCTATTGTTACACCACTGTCTTATTTCCCAGGTTTGGTAATTGAGTTCTACCTTTCATTTGATAAACTAAAACATTTCTCCATGCTCATTTTTATCAGGAGTTCACATTATTTTAGGTTTTTCTTTACGTAATCTTAAAAATTGTGTTTTAGCACCATTTATATACTTGTGCTATGTTTTACTCTGGCAGAAAAGGAAATAAAGAGTTAATTAGAAGCAGCTTAGATTGAGGTACACGTGAGGTCAGTCATAACGATGGTGCTAATTCAAGCAGATTTCAGTGTTTGTACATGTTGACCCGTGCTGACCTAATTTAAAATATTATGGATATTTACGCATAGGCTGCAGTCTGATTTGCCTTCTTCTGGAAAGGGTCATCCAACGGGATATATTTATGAATTTAATAAGGCACAAATTGGCTGTTTGCACCCATGGAATGTGTTTATTTTGTCTTAGGCGAATTCCAAATCAGGTCCAAGTTTTCAGAATTGAAGAATGACCCAAATAAAAAAGTTTTATTCACCCTTTCAGTTCTGGCTGATTTAATAAGAAAAACATGGTGCAATACTGGAATAAATTATTTATACTATAGGGGCGAATCACTATTCCACTAAAATACTGATTTAATCATGCTTTTAAAAAAAAAAAAAAAACTAACAAAAAAAACCCAACTTTGTTCTTAAAACATAAAAGCAAGTGTTTCATGGCACAGAGAGAAAGCATAGAGAGCAAATTACATATACAACAATGTAAATTACCACAGTGGAGCTATCAATATAGAGCATAAGAGGCTTGAGCTAGCCGGAAAGCCTGGGTAAATCTGGGGTTAAAGGGATAGGAATGTTTCACAAAAACAGCAGCTCCAATTAATCTTCATAGTATTTGGGCCATGGAGAGTGTTATTTGAATACTAGATGAGAGCTGGTACAGTGTTATCCTTAGAAATACTGTTTAGTTAGCCAATAAAGGTATCAACTTGACTATATTGACCTCCTGTATTTCAATACTGTCAGAGTTGTAGTTCAAGAGTCATTGAATGATAAAGTATCCTCCTCCGTCCCCTTTTACCTAGTGTAAGCTGCCTCACCTCAGATGTGGAATCTGGTCTCTTGACCGGACAGATCACAACAAGGGACAATCTTCTTACTGTGATCATAAGGAAAACCCTGCCCCCATTGACAGTTTTTCATGTTTTTCCTTATACTCACTGAAGATTGTCCCTCTCTGTGATCCATCCGGACAGTCTTGCTGCTCTGAGGTGAGCAGTGTTACAGTAGGTAAAAGGGGTGGGAGAGGTATATTTTATTATTCAGTTACTCTTGTACTACAACTCTGACAGTATTTAAAGGGGAACTTTCACCTCCGCATTATCATTGTTGTATCCCTTCCTTTGTGTCCCCTCTGTACATTGCGGTGTTTCTTTTTGCCTAAAAATCTGTTTAAATGAAGCAAAAAGGTACTTGAATTTTGTACCTGATGACGTTAGCAGCCGCACAGCCGTGCACCGTATGGTGCAGAAGACACTCCCACAGCCTCAGCTCCTTTCACTTGCCCCAGCATCCTCCGATGACGGAGGCATTCTGTTAGTAAGCTGGAGAGAGATCTCATTGGCAGAGATCGATATCTAGCCAATGAGATCTCTCTCCAGCTTACTAACAGAACGCCTCCGTCATCGGAGGATGCTGGGGCAAGTGAAAGGAGCTGAGGCTGTGGGAGTGTCTTCTGCACCATACGGCGCGCGGCTGCTAACGTCATCAGGTACACAATTCAAGTACCTTTTTGCTTCATTTAAACAGATTTTTAGGCAAAAAGAAACACCGCAATGTACAGAGGGGACACAAAGGAAGGGATACAACAATGATAATGCGGAGGTGAAAGTTCCCCTTTAAATAACACTCTCCATGGCTCAAAAACTATGAAGATGAATTGGATCTGCTTTTATTGTGAAACATTATTATCACTTTAAGACTAATATAATACAGTATATGGAAGACATGAAGAGTTAGATCTAATGCAAATGTGGAAGCATATATTGGGGAAGGGGAATTTTACATGCCCAGCCTGCTGACATGACTGCAATAGTGGCTATAAACAGCATGTTGTTTCATGTAGAGTAATTGAACGAGGTGGTGGTGGGGAATAACATAGAAGAAGAGGAGATAATCTGACAAGACTAGGCTGGAGGTGTAAAGGGGAGAGGGAGTATATGTGTAAGGGGGAGAAGGGGGATTGGAGCAGTGTCTCAGGACATGAGGGGCCAATGAAGAAATATATGAAAAAGGTATCATCAATGAAGGCTAAAAATCACTGAGTGGGGGATCAGTGCCAAGGGTCTGAGGCTACATGATGTATCATTAATTCATTTGTAGTGGCACCATAACTTGGATACAATGTAGTGAGAGTCACTCACCATTTGTTTACGAAGACCCGGTGCAATGGAAAAGGATGAGCCGATTCATCTGTAACTTGTCCAACATTTAAAGAGAATCCGCTGCACTCTGAATTCTTTGTTAAAAGCACTTATCTTTATTCAAAAATGGAACACAGAACACTGAGGAATCATCGTCTCACACGTTTCGCACAGCAGTGCTTACTCATAGACTGTGAGTCTAATGAGTAAGCACCATTGTGTGAAACGCGTGAGACGATGATTCCTCAGTGTTCTGTGTTCCATTTTTGAATAAAGATAAGTGCTTTTAACAAAGAATTTCGAGGCTGCATGATGTATACAGCCTAAAGACTGCTTAGGTTCGAGCCAAATGACTGTCTATATGATATCCAAGGTGACCACATATTGGTAAAATTAGGAAGAGTTAATTGGGCTTTTACCTTCTTGAACTAGGGTTCTCTTCACAATGTGTTTAAGTTCTTTCTAGCTTTCAAGGGACTGAAATCCAATTTTGACTCCAGTGGAATTTCTTTTTTGTAAAATATGATTACATTTTTAAAATATATATTTATTTCACTTTTGTCTTTATAATTACACACCTTCCAACATTTAAAATGTTGGTAAGGTGGTAAACATTTGCTTTAGGTGGTGTTGCTGGGGGCATAGCTAGTGGGCGGGCATTACTGAGAATTTTTCAGTTATTTCATGATCTATTTTGACACCTGTTTGTGTAACTGAATAATTGATTTAGTGCAAGACCAAAGTATTTCATTTATACTGACTAATTTATAAGTGCATTTGCTGAGGTTTAAGCAAAAATTAAAGCGGAACTACCACATTTAACAAAGATGGCCCAAGTAATTCCTCATCTGGCGACTAGCTGCTCAGTAGCGATAGTCGCCAAAAGTATTACCTGGTTAATGAGAATTATCCACTACTACGGGACTGACAGGCAGGACAGAGAGCAGACATCTTTCCATAGTGACGTCTGCGTGCCTGCGCCGTCAGTCCCAGCCTGCTCTAGGAGGCATTGCTAGTAGCCGTTTGGCTCCAAAAGGTACTGACAGCACAGGCGCGCAGACGTCACTATGGAAAGATGTCTGCGCTCCGTCCTGCCTGTCAGTTCCGTAGTAGTGGATAATTCTTATTAACCAGGTAATAATTTTGGCGACTAGCGCTACTGCTAGTCGCCAGATGAGGAATTATTTTGGGCCATTTTTGTTAAATGTGGTAGTTCCGCTTTAATATTGGTTTTAATGCTGTGGAGCGATGTGACACACTTATATACACACCAAACAGTCTGTTCTTCTGAAAATAAGGACACCAGGGAGTAAAATAGTGACAGAGGGACTTAGGTCCCCTAGTATCTCTTAAGGAGTTACACATGGGAGGTATGGACCACTAATATCTCCTAAAGAGGGATACTTGGGAGGTATGGACCTCTAATGAACCTCTACTATCTCCTAAAGAGGTACACTTCGGAGGTATGGGCCACTAATATCTCCTAAAGTGGGACACATTTAAGGTATGGACCCCTAAAATCTCCTAAAGAGGGATACTTGGGAGGTATGGACCATTAATGGACCTCTAATATCTCCTAAAGAGGTACACATGTGAGGTATGGATCCCTAATATCTGCTAAAGAGGGACACTTGGGAGGTATGGGCCACTAATATCTCCTAAAGAGGGATCCTTGGGAGGTATGGATCCCTAATATCTCCTAAAGAGGGACACTTGGGAGGTACTGACCCCTACTATCTCCTAAAGAGGGGCACTTGGGAGGAATGGACCCCTAATATCTATTAAAGAGGGATCCTTGGGAGGTATGGATCCCTAATATCTCCTAAAGAGGGACACTTGGGAGGTATGGATCCCTAATATCTCCTAAAGAGGGACACTTGGGAGGTATGGGCCACTAATATCTCCTAAAGACGGATCCTTGGGTGGTATGGACGTGTAATATCTCAAAAAGATGGACACTTGAGAGGTATGGACCCCTAATATCTCCTAAAGAGGGACACCTGGGAAGTATGGACCCATGGGTATCCAGAAGGGGGTAGGGGGCAGTAGAGAGCATACAGAGAGAGGAGGGAGCAGCAGGGAGATGGTGAGAGAGGAGTTGGCAGCAGTACAGTGGGTAGAGAAGAGGTGCAGTGTGGAGCCTCTGAAGAAAGAAGGCAGAAGCAGATAGTTTATGGAGAGGGAAGGCAGAAATGGGGAATATGAGAGCAGTGGAGACAGTGACAGTGTGGGGAGTAGAAGTGACAGTTGGGAGCACAGGAGGAGAGGTGGCAGCAGCAGGAGAGAGAAGGAGGTTGATCAAGAGGAAAAGGTGGAGAGACGTACACCACTCTTGCTAGACACTGAAGCGGTTCCCTATCTGTTTCAGATGACTGACCAGGACCTGAATCTATTTTGATATCTGAAGGTAAGAGGACCTTCTTTTTTCCTTGAGATAATGTGATCTCTTTTCCTATCTCATTGGTCACGCCAGGAAATGAAACTTAGAATGAAACACCCGCTTTGCCAGACATGTTCTGAATTTTGGAAATCTGTGTTTTCTATGACTAACATACACACAGAAACATATGTATTAGGCACTCATTATTTGCTAGGAGGCAAGACAGCATTCACTAGGGTGCGCTGGGCTCTAGTGCAGCAATGTGGGAGGGGTCACTGTACATCACTAGACATCGGTGCACAACCTGCTCTTTCTCTGGCGCAGTGCAGAGTTGTAAACACTAGAGGGAGAACTGCCCATGACTGCTGTGACAGAAAACAATGCCTTTTGTAGGCTACAAGATAATGTGCATCATTCCCAAAGCCTTAGACTAGCATCACACTACAACAAAATCACATTGCAAATCCAGTTTGATGTCAGGACTAAGGCTCAGTTCCCTCTCTGGTGTTTAGAGCTCTGTCTGGAAGCCATTTTCTTGTAGCCCAGCAGAGGCATCACTTCCTGTCATAGTAGGCGATGGGCAGTCCTCCTTCTAGTATACAGAACTTTGTGCTCTAGAGTCTTTTTTCTGGGACTTTGTATTGTAGTAGAAGAGGGTTGCAAGGGACAATGGACACACATTTAAGATTCAGGACTGTCCTGGGCAATCTGGAACACGTGAACAAACTAGCATTCTCTCGATTAAAGGAGCAGTAAACTTTTTTATTAAAATATATATATAGTAGAGATTTTCCTATTGAGCAAAATAAGGGTACTCCCACTGCTGAGAGATTTATATTTCCACAGTTATTACAGTTTAAACCCATGTTTTTTTACATTAGCAGTGCCCTCTAGTGGTCAAATTCTAATTAGATTTCCTGTTAGATTCTAATGGAGAGGAAAGTCAGAAAAGTCAGATACATACAGTCTTCCATAGAATCCTATATAATAATTTGCCAAGTTGTGTGTAACGCCCGACATGCGCAGTAGATACTGCTGCGCGTGCGGCAGTCACACACAGTGGAGACTGCTCGCGCCGCGGCTGATATAGAGCTGGGTGCTCCGAAGCAGCATCCAGCTCTGTATCAGCAGAGGCGCGGGCAGTCTCCACCGCGTGTGACTGCCCCGCGACCGGCTGCCAGAGGCTCTGTATCAGCCAAGGCGCGGGCAATCTCCACTGGGTGACTGCCCCGCGACCGGCTGCCTGAGGCACTGTGGCCCGTGTAACGGGCTGTTCAACTAGTGTGATATAAAATGCCTGTCACTTCCTGTCAGAACTATCAGGAAGTAAACACAGTAAATTCACTTCCTGGTTATTTGAACTGCTGTAAATTTTGAATAAAACATCTGACAGCGATGGGAGTGACCTTGTTTTATTCAGCAGGAAATGCACTGTAAAATATGTTTTCATAAAAAAAGTTTACTGCTCCTTTAAGTGCGGTTTCTGTCCCCACAACCGTGTAGTCCATGGAAGTAATTGAAAGTGTAGCCCTCTTTCATTCCCACGTGGATGTTCTCTGGTCTCTAATGCAGGTGCCACACTATTATCCCCCACTCTGTGTCCACGTGGGGTTCCACATGCAGTCTGAATAAAACAGAAGTCATGATTGCTTTTACTCACTGGTACAACATGCAGCCATACTGTGGTGGAAACGTTGGAACTGCGTTGACTTAGTCAATATTTCTCAATATTTTTTGCTCAAGGCATATTCTGGAATTTTCACGGCACCCCAACCATTTTATAGAACATTTGTCAAGGACATATTGAAGGTAAAAAGACGTAACTATAAATGTCTAGGTCTTAGGTCTAACAATCAAAATAACGGAAAATAGCATGCTGTAACTTACAATTTTCATAAATATAAATTTGAAACACAATATGCACATTTTGTCATTTACGCTAAAGAAAATAATGACACCCAAAGCTGGTGCTCAGGACACACCAAGGCACTCTGGTGGTGAAACATTGGACTAAGGGGAAGGAGTCCGCACCAGTGCCTTCCTGACCCTTGTACCAATAAGGCTGCACAGGTGACTACGCACATTTGTGCCCATCGCTCCATGGACTTTACAGCACAATATTGTACAATAACTTTCCAAAATGTTGCAAAGTGAAAAATGCTAAAATGATGTTTTTTACATCTATATGTTACATAGAAACATAGAATCTGACAGCAGATAAGAACCATTCGGCCCATCTACTTGCCCGTTTTCCTACTGTAAAAACCTCAAAACTTATTTGGTCCTTGGTCTCGTCCTATGTTCAAGACAGGCTTATTCCTATCCCATGCATGGTTACACTCCTTTACTGTAACCCTTTGAATGCCAGAGGGGTACACGACACTCCTCTGGTACTCACAGGGTTAACTTCTACCATTTCTGCTGGTTGGCTATTCCACTTAACTACTACCCTCTCAGTGAAGTAAAACTTTTTTACAGTATGTCTAAACCTGTGTCCCTCTAGTTTTAGACTACGGCCTCTTGTCCTAACATTTTTACTCCTTTGAAATGTACTTCTCTCCTGCACTTTGTTGAATCCCTTCATGTATATGAAGGTGTCTATCATATCCCCTCTCTCTCTTCTCTCCTCCAAGCTATACATGTTCAGATCCTTTAGTCTATCCTGATATGTCTTTCCCTGTAAACCAGTCACAATTTTAGTAGCCCGTCTCTGAATTTTCTCTAGAGTATCTATATCCTTCTGGAGATGGGGTCTCCAGTACTGTACACAATACTCTAGGTGAGGTCTAACTAGAGATCTGTAGAGTGACGTGACCACTTCCCTGTTTCTGCTACTAATGCCCCTAGCTATACAACCCAGCACTCTACTTGTATCCCCCACTGCTTTGTTACATTGTCTGCCTACCTTAAAGTCATTAGAAATAATTACTCCCAAATCACTTTCCTCTGACAGAACAGTACCCTTAATACTATATTTTTTCTCTTTACGTCCCAAGTCCATAATTTTACATTTATCCATGTCCTTTAATTATAAAGAACCGGCTTATTTGACTGTGCTGTTAATCTTTAGACAATGAAACAGGGGAGTTCAACCTATTGATCAACAGCTGTTGTTGGACTGTAGTCCAACAAGAGCTGGAGATCCACAGGTTAGCCCATTCCATTATTTTCGCTGTAGACAAGTGGCCCTAATTGCTTTTTTTTTAGATGGTGAAGCAAAATATGATAAGAGAGAGTCGACCAGGCAGGCAACAACAACAAGATTTATTATGTTTAGTGAACATCGTCTTACTGTAAGGCCACGGGTTGGCCTTTGTTCAGCGGAGAAATCATAAGGAGATATTTATAGCTGGTGATAACTTCTGGGCTGAATGCAGAATTAATCCAGACATTCACTTTTCCATGAGGACAAGGACATTGTCACTATGACATCATCACTGCAGATAAAGTGTCACCTTGATAATGTAAGGAAGAAATAAAACCGACATATGGATTAACTCTTTGAGTGTCAAAGAGGTATGCGACCACGGCAGAGAATGCGTTGCCCTATGGCACTCAGATGGTTAAAGGGATAGTAATGACTATAATAATATTCAGTTATAATGTTATTCGGACCCAGATAGTTATTATACACACAAATCAATGCACTGGAGATGCTTCCAGTATCCAGGTGATTAAAAAGAATAAGAAGTGAACAATTTTGTAAAAAAAAATCCCAGTATGTGGAAATACAGACAGACAGACACACAGTACATGTGCCCAGGCACACAATGAGGCTCTTTTATGAACCCGGTGGGCCCCCAGCACAGCTCAGGTTAGTGCCCTCCAAAAAACATTAGTGCAAAAATTATAGTGCCCCCCTTCCCAGCCTGGTTACACCGTTCTTCACCATACACACATACATGATACCCCCCCCAGCCTGGTTACACTGTTCTTCACCATACACACATACATGATTCCCACCCAGCCTGGTTACACCGTTCTTCACCATACACACATACATGATTCCCCCCCAGCCTGGTTACACTGTTCTTCACCATACACACATACATGATTCCCACCCAGCCTGGTTACACCGTTCTTCACCATACACACATACATGATACCCCCCCAGCCTGGTTACACTGTTCTTCACCATACACACATACATGATACCCCCCCAGCCTGGTTACACTGTTCTTCACTATACACACATACATGATACCCCCCCAGCCTGGTTACACTGTTCTTCACCATACACACATACATGATTCCCACCCAGCCTGGTTACACCGTTCTTCACCATACACACATACATGATTCCCACCCAGCCTGGTTACACCGTTCTTCACCATACACACATACATGATACCCCCCCAGCCTGGTTACACTGTTCTTCACCATACACACATACATGATTCCCACCCAGCCTGGTTACACCGTTCTTCACCATACACACATACATGATTCCCACCCAGCCTGGTTACACCGTTCTTCACCATACACACATACATGATACCCCCCCAGCCTGGTTACACTGTTCTTCACCATACACACATACATGATTCCCACCCAGCCTGGTTACACCGTTCTTCACCATACACACATACATGATTCCCCCCCAGCCTGGTTACACTGTTCTTCACCATACACACATACATGATTCCCACCCAGCCTGGTTACACCGTTCTTCACCATACACATATACATGATACCCCCCCAGCCTGGTTACACTGTTCTTCACCATACACACATACGTGATACCCCCCCAGCCTGGTTACACTGTTCTTCACTATACACACATACATGATACCCCCCCAGCCTGGTTACACTGTTCTTCACCATACACACATACATGATTCCCACCCAGCCTGGTTACACCGTTCTTCACCATACACACATACATGATCCCCCCCCCAGCCTGGTTACACTGTTCTTCACTATACACACATACATGATACCCCCCCAGCCTGGTTACACTGTTCTTCACCATACACACATACATGATACCCCCAGCCTGGTTACACTGTTCTTCACCATACACACATACATGATTCCCCCCCAGCCTGGTTACACTGTTCTTCACCATACACACATACATGACCCCCCCCAGCCTGGTTAAACTGTTCTTCACCATACACACATACATGATACCCCCCAGCCTGGTTACACTGTTCTTCACCATACACACACACATGATCCCCCCCCCAGCCTGGTTACACTGTTCTTCACTATACACACAGACATGACCCCCCCCAGCCTGGTTACACTGTTCTT
This sequence comes from Rhinophrynus dorsalis, assembly GCA_037306005.1. NCBI lineage: Eukaryota > Metazoa > Chordata > Amphibia > Anura > Rhinophrynidae > Rhinophrynus > Rhinophrynus dorsalis. The sequence continues at coordinate 23,137,180 of CM074723.1, forward strand.
CACTATACACACAGACATGACCCCCCCCCCCAGCCTGGTTACACTGTTCTTCACCATACACACATACATGATCCCCCCCCAGCCTGGTTACACTGTTTTTCACTATACACACAGACATGATCCCCCCCCCAGCCTGGTTACACTGTTCTTCACCATACACACATACATGATTCCCCCCCAGCCTGGTTACACTGTTCTTCACCATACACACATACATGATCCCCCCCCAAGCCTGGTTACACTGTTTTTCACCATACACACATACATGATCCCCCCCCCAGCCTGGTTACCCTGTTCTTCACCATACACACATACATGATTCCCCCCCCAGCCTGGTTACACTGTTCTTCACCGTACACACATACATGATTCCCCCCCCAGCCTGGTTACACTGTTCTTCACCATACACACATACATGATCCCCCCCCAGCCTGGTTACACTGTTCTTCACCGTACACACATACATGATCCCCCCCAGCCTGGTTACACTGTTCTTCACCATACACACATACATGATCCCCCCCCAGCCTGGTTACACTGTTTTTCACCGTACACACATACATGATCCCCCCCAGCCTGGTTACACTGTTCTTCACCGTACACACATACATGATTCCCCCCCAGCCTGGTTACACTGTTCTTCACCATACACACATACATGACCCCCCCCAGCCTGGTTACACTGTTCTTCACCATACACACATACATGATTTCCCCCCAGCCTGGTTACACTGTTCTTCACCATACACACATACATGATTCCCCCCCCCAGCCTGGTTACACTGTTCTTCACCATACACACATACATGATTCCCACCCAGCCTGGTTACACTGTTCTTCACCATACACACATACATGATTTCCCCCCCCAGCCTGGTTACACTGTTCTTCACCATACACACATACATGATTCCCACCCAGCCTGGTTACACTGTTCTTCACCATACACACATACATGATTTCCCCCCAACCTGGTTACACTGTTCTTCACCATACGCACATACATGATCCCCCCCAGCCTGGTTACACTGTTCTTCACCATACACACATACATGATTCCCCCCCCCAACCTGGTTACACTGTTTTTCACCGTACACACATACATGACCCCCCCCCCAGCCTGGTTACACTGTTTTTCACCGTACACACATACATGACCCCCCCCCAGCCTGGTTACACTGTTTTTCACCGTACACACATACATGATCCCCCCCAGCCTGGTTACACTGTTTTTCACCGTACACACATACATGACACCCCCCCCAGCCTGGTTACACTGTTCTTCACCATACACACATACATGATTTCCCCCCAGCCTGGTTACACCGTTCTTCACCATACACACATACATGATTCCCCCCCCAGCCTGGTTACACTGTTCTTCACCATACACACATACATGATCCCCCCCCAAGCCTGGTTACACTGTTCTTCACCATACACACATACATGATTCCCCCCAAGCCTGGTTACACTGTTTTTCACCATACACACATACATGACCCCCCACCCAGCCTGGTTACACTGTTCTTCACCATACACACATACATGACCCCCCACCCAGCCTGGTTACACTGTTCTTCACCATACACACATACATGATTTCCCCCCCAGCCTGGTTACACTGTTCTTCACCATACACACATAAATGATTCCCCCCCCCAGCCTGGTTACCCTGTTCTTCAACACACATACATGATTCCCCCCCAGCCTGGTTACACTGTTCTTCACCATACACACTTACATGATTTCCCCCCAGCCTGGTTACACTGTTTTTCACCATACACACTTAATTGATCCCCACCCCCAGCCTGGTTACACTGTTCTTCACCATACACACATACATGATTCCCCCCAGCCTGGTTACACTGTTCTTCACCATACACACATACATGATTTCCCCCCAGCCTGGTTACACTGTTCTTCACCATACACACATACATGATTCCCTACTCAGCCTGGTTACACTGTTCTTCACCATACACACATACATGATCCCCCCCAGCCTGGTTACACTGTTCTTCACCATACACACATACATGATTCCCTACCCAGCCTGGTTACACTGTTCTTCACCATACACACATACATGATTCCCCCCAGCCTGGTTACACTGTTCTTCACCATACACACATACATGATTTCCCCCCAGCCTGGTTACACTGTTCTTCACCATACACACATACATGATCCCTACCCAGCCTGGTTACACTGTTCTTCACCATACACACATACATGATCCCCACCCCCCAGCCTGGTTACACTGTTCTTCACCATACACACACACATGATCCCCCCCCCCAGCCTGGTTACACTGTTCTTCACCATACACACATACATGATTCCCCCCCCCCAGCCTGGTTACACTGTTCTTCACCATACACACATACATGATTCCCCCCCCAGCCTGGTTACACTGTTCTTCACCATACACACATACATGATTCCCTACCCAGCCTGGTTACACTGTTCTTCACTATAGACACATACATGATTCCCACCCAGCCTGGTTACACCGTTCTTCACCATACACACATACATGATTTCCCCCCAGCCTGGTTACACTGTTCTTCACCATACACACATACATGATCCCTACCCAGCCTGGTTACACTGTTCTTCACCATACACACATACATGATCCCCACCCCCCAGCCTGGTTACACTGTTCTTCACCATACACACACACACACATGATCCCCCCCCCCCCCAGCCTGGTTACACTGTTCTTCACCATACACACATACATGATTCCCCCCCCAGCCTGGTTACACTGTTCTTCACCATACATACATACATGATTCCCACCCAGCCTGGTTACACCGTTCTTCACCATACACACATACATGATTCCCCCCCCAGCCTGGTTACACTGTTCTTCACCATACACACATACATGATACCCCCCCAGCCTGGTTACACTGTTCTTCACCATACACACATACATGATCCCCCCCAGCCTGGTTACACTGTTCTTCACCATACACACATACATGATCCCCCCCCAGCCTGGTTACACTGTTCTTCACTATACACACAGACATGATCCCCCCCCAGCCTGGTTACACTGTTCTTCACCATACACACATACATGATCCCCCCCCAGCCTGGTTACACTGTTTTTCACCGTACGCACATACATGACCCCCCCCCCAGCCTGGTTACACTGTTCTTCACCATACACACATACATGATTCCCCCCCCCAGCCTGGTTACACTGTTCTTCACCATACACACATACATGATCCCCCCCAGCCTGGTTACACTGTTTTTCACCGTACACACATACATGATCCCCCCCAGCCTGGTTACACTGTTCTTCACCATACACACATACATGATTTCCCCCCAGCCTGGTTACACTGTTCTTCACCATACACACATACATGATTCCCCCCCAGCCTGGTTACACTGTTCTTCACCATACACACATACATGACCCCCCCCCCCCATCCTGGTTACACTGTTCTTCACCATACACACAGACATGATCCCCCCCAGCCTGGTTACACTGTTCTTCACCATACACACATACATGATCCCCCCCCAGCCTGGTTACACTGTTTTTCACCGTACACACATACATGATCCCCCCCAGCCTGGTTACACTGTTCTTCACCGTACACACATACATGATCCCCCCCAGCCTGGTTACACTGTTCTTCACCATACACACATACATGATCCCCCCCCAGCCTGGTTACACTGTTTTTCACCGTACACACATACATGATCCCCCCCAGCCTGGTTACACTGTTCTTCACCGTACACACATACATGATTCCCCCCCAGCCTGGTTACACTGTTCTTCACCATACACACATACATGACCCCCCCCCCCCAGCCTGGTTACACTGTTCTTCACCATACACACATACATGATTTCCCCCCAGCCTGGTTACACTGTTCTTCACCATACACACATACATGATTCCCCCCCCCCAGCCTGGTTACCACTGTTCTTCACCATACACACATACATGATTCCCACCCAGCCTGGTTACACCGTTCTTCACCATACACACATACATGATTCCCCCCAGCCTGGTTACACTGTTCTTCACCATACACACATACATGATTCCCACCCAGCCTGGTTACACCGTTCTTCACCATACACATATACATGATACCCCCCCAGCCTGGTTACACTGTTCTTCACCATACACACATACGTGATACCCCCCCAGCCTGGTTACACTGTTCTTCACTATACACACATACATGATACCCCCCCAGCCTGGTTACACTGTTCTTCACCATACACACATACATGATTCCCACCCAGCCTGGTTACACCGTTCTTCACCATACACACATACATGATCCCCCCCCCAGCCTGGTTACACTGTTCTTCACTATACACACATACATGATACCCCCCCAGCCTGGTTACACTGTTCTTCACCATACACACATACATGATACCCCCAGCCTGGTTACACTGTTCTTCACCATACACACATACATGATTCCCCCCCAGCCTGGTTACACTGTTCTTCACCATACACACATACATGATCCCCCCAAGCCTGGTTACACTGTTTTTCACCATACACACATACATGATCCCCCCCCCCCCCAGCCTGGTTAAACTGTTCTTCACCATACACACATACATGATACCCCCCAGCCTGGTTACACTGTTCTTCACCATACACACACACATGATCCCCCCCCAGCCTGGTTACACTGTTCTTCACTATACACACAGACATGACCCCCCCCAGCCTGGTTACACTGTTCTTCACTATACACACAGACATGACCCCCCCCCCAGCCTGGTTACACTGTTCTTCACCATACACACATACATGATCCCCCCCCCCAGCCTGGTTACACTGTTTTTCACTATACACACAGACATGATCCCCCCCCAGCCTGGTTACACTGTTCTTCACCATACACACATACATGATCCCCCCCCAGCCTGGTTACACTGTTCTTCACCATACACACATCATGATCCCCCCCCAAGCCTGGTTACACTGTTTTTCACCATACACACATACATGATCCCCCCCCCAGCCTGGTTACCCTGTTCTTCACCATACACACATACATGATTCCCCCCCCAGCCTGGTTACACTGTTCTTCACCGTACACACATACATGATTCCCCCCCCAGCCTGGTTACACTGTTCTTCACCATACACACATACATGATCCCCCCCCAGCCTGGTTACACTGTTCTTCACCGTACACACATACATGATCCCCCCCAGCCTGGTTACACTGTTCTTCACCATACACACATACATGATCCCCCCCCAGCCTGGTTACACTGTTTTTCACCGTACACACATACATGATCCCCCCCAGCCTGGTTACACTGTTCTTCACCGTACACACATACATGATTCCCCCCAGCCTGGTTACACTGTTCTTCACCATACACACATACATGACCCCCCCCAGCCTGGTTACACTGTTCTTCACCATACACACATACATGATTTCCCCCCAGCCTGGTTACACTGTTCTTCACCATACACACATACATGATTCCCCCCCCCAGCCTGGTTACACTGTTCTTCACCATACACACATACATGATTCCCACCCAGCCTGGTTACACTGTTCTTCACCATACACACATACATGATTTCCCCCCCCAGCCTGGTTACACTGTTCTTCACCATACACACATACATGATTCCCACCCAGCCTGGTTACACTGTTCTTCACCATACACACATACATGATTTCCCCCCAACCTGGTTACACTGTTCTTCACCATACGCACATACATGATCCCCCCCAGCCTGGTTACACTGTTCTTCACCATACACACATACATGATTCCCCCCCCAACCTGGTTACACTGTTTTTCACCGTACACACATACATGACCCCCCCCCAGCCTGGTTACACTGTTTTTCACCGTACACACATACATGACCCCCCCCCAGCCTGGTTACACTGTTTTTCACCGTACACACATACATGATCCCCCCCAGCCTGGTTACACTGTTTTTCACCGTACACACATACATGACACCCCCCCCAGCCTGGTTACACTGTTCTTCACCATACACACATACATGATTTCCCCCCAGCCTGGTTACACCGTTCTTCACCATACACACATACATGATTCCCCCCCAGCCTGGTTACACTGTTCTTCACCATACACACATACATGATCCCCCCCCAAGCCTGGTTACACTGTTCTTCACCATACACACATACATGATTCCCCCCAAGCCTGGTTACACTGTTTTTCACCATACACACATACATGATCCCCCCCCAGCCTGGTTACACTGTTCTTCACCATACACACATACATGACCCCCCACCCAGCCTGGTTACACTGTTCTTCACCATACACACATACATGATTTCCCCCCCAGCCTGGTTACACTGTTCTTCACCATACACACATAAATGATTCCCCCCCCCAGCCTGGTTACCCTGTTCTTCAACACACATACATGATTCCCCCCCAGCCTGGTTACACTGTTCTTCACCATACACACTTACATGATTTCCCCCCAGCCTGGTTACACTGTTTTTCACCATACACACTTAATTGATCCCCACCCCCAGCCTGGTTACACTGTTCTTCACCATACACACATACATGATTCCCCCCAGCCTGGTTACACTGTTCTTCACCATACACACATACATGATTTCCCCCCCAGCCTGGTTACACTGTTCTTCACCATACACACATACATGATTCCCTACTCAGCCTGGTTACACTGTTCTTCACCATACACACATACATGATCCCCCCAGCCTGGTTACACTGTTCTTCACCATAGACACATACATGATTCCCTACCCAGCCTGGTTACACTGTTCTTCACCATACACACATACATGATTCCCCCCAGCCTGGTTACACTGTTCTTCACCATACACACATACATGATTTCCCCCCAGCCTGGTTACACTGTTCTTCACCATACACACATACATGATCCCTACCCAGCCTGGTTACACTGTTCTTCACCATACACACATACATGATCCCCACCCCCCAGCCTGGTTACACTGTTCTTCACCATACACACACACATGATCCCCCCCCCAGCCTGGTTACACTGTTCTTCACCATACACACATACATGATTCCCCCCCCCTAGCCTGGTTACACTGTTCTTCACCATACACACATACATGATTCCCCCCCCAGCCTGGTTACACTGTTCTTCACCATACACACATACATGATTCCCTACCCAGCCTGGTTACACTGTTCTTCACTATAGACACATACATGATTCCCACCCAGCCTGGTTACACCGTTCTTTCACCATACACACATACATGATTTCCCCCCAGCCTGGTTACACTGTTCTTCACCATACACACATACATGATCCCTACCCAGCCTGGTTACACTGTTCTTCACCATACACACATACATGATCCCCACCCCCCAGCCTGGTTACACTGTTCTTCACCATACACACACACACACATGATCCCCCCCCCCCCAGCCTGGTTACACTGTTCTTCACCATACACACATACATGATTCCCCCCCCAGCCTGGTTACACTGTTCTTCACCATACATACATACATGATTCCCACCCAGCCTGGTTACACCGTTCTTCACCATACACACATACATGATTCCCCCCCCAGCCTGGTTACACTGTTCTTCACCATACACACATACATGATACCCCCCCAGCCTGGTTACACTGTTCTTCACCATACACACATACATGATCCCCCCCAGCCTGGTTACACTGTTCTTCACCATACACACATACATGATCCCCCCCCAGCCTGGTTACACTGTTCTTCACTATACACACAGACATGATCCCCCCCCAGCCTGGTTACACTGTTCTTCACCATACACACATACATGATCCCCCCCCAGCCTGGTTACACTGTTTTTCACCGTACGCACATACATGACCCCCCCCCCCCAGCCTGGTTACACTGTTCTTCACCATACACACATACATGATTCCCCCCCCCAGCCTGGTTACACTGTTCTTCACCATACACACATACATGATCCCCCCCAGCCTGGTTACACTGTTTTTCACCGTACACACATACATGATCCCCCCCAGCCTGGTTACACTGTTCTTCACCATACACACATACATGATTTCCCCCCAGCCTGGTTACACTGTTCTTCACCATACACACATACATGATTCCCCCCCAGCCTGGTTACACTGTTCTTCACCATACACACATACATGACCCCCCCCCCCCATCCTGGTTACACTGTTCTTCACCATACACACATACATGATTCCCCCAGCCTGGTTACACTGTTCTTCACCATACACACATACATGATTTCCCCCCAGCCTGGTTACACTGTTCTTCACCATACACACATACATGATCCCTACCCAGCCTGGTTACACTGTTCTTCACCATACACACATACATGATCCCCACCCCCCAGCCTGGTTACACTGTTCTTCACCATACACACACACATGATCCCCCCCCCAGCCTGGTTACACTGTTCTTCACCATACACACATACATGATTCCCCCCCCCTAGCCTGGTTACACTGTTCTTCACCATACACACATACATGATTCCCCCCCCAGCCTGGTTACACTGTTCTTCACCATACACACATACATGATTCCCTACCCAGCCTGGTTACACTGTTCTTCACTATAGACACATACATGATTCCCACCCAGCCTGGTTACACCGTTCTTCACCATACACACATACATGATTTCCCCCAGCCTGGTTACACTGTTCTTCACCATACACACATACATGATCCCTACCCAGCCTGGTTACACTGTTCTTCACCATACACACATACATGATCCCCACCCCCCAGCCTGGTTACACTGTTCTTCACCATACACACACACACACATGATCCCCCCCCCCCCCAGCCTGGTTACACTGTTCTTCACCATACACACATACATGATTCCCCCCCAGCCTGGTTACACTGTTCTTCACCATACATACATACATGATTCCCACCCAGCCTGGTTACACCGTTCTTCACCATACACACATACATGATTCCCCCCCCAGCCTGGTTACACTGTTCTTCACCATACACACATACATGATACCCCCCAGCCTGGTTACACTGTTCTTCACCATACACACATACATGATCCCCCCCAGCCTGGTTACACTGTTCTTCACCATACACACATACATGATCCCCCCCCAGCCTGGTTACACTGTTCTTCACTATACACACAGACATGATCCCCCCCCAGCCTGGTTACACTGTTCTTCACCATACACACATACATGATCCCCCCCCAGCCTGGTTACACTGTTTTTCACCGTACGCACATACATGACCCCCCCCCCCAGCCTGGTTACACTGTTCTTCACCATACACACATACATGATTCCCCCCCCCCAGCCTGGTTACACTGTTCTTCACCATACACACATACATGATCCCCCCCAGCCTGGTTACACTGTTTTTCACCGTACACACATACATGATCCCCCCCAGCCTGGTTACACTGTTCTTCACCATACACACATACATGATTTCCCCCCCAGCCTGGTTACACTGTTCTTCACCATACACACATACATGATTCCCCCCCAGCCTGGTTACACTGTTCTTCACCATACACACATACATGACCCCCCCCCCCCCATCCTGGTTACACTGTTCTTCACCATACACACAGACATGATCCCCCCCAGCCTGGTTACACTGTTCTTCACCATACACACATACATGATCCCCCCCCAGCCTGGTTACACTGTTTTTCACCGTACACACATACATGATCCCCCCCAGCCTGGTTACACTGTTCTTCACCGTACACACATACATGATCCCCCCCAGCCTGGTTACACTGTTCTTCACCATACACACATACATGATCCCCCCCCAGCCTGGTTACACTGTTTTTCACCGTACACACATACATGATCCCCCCCAGCCTGGTTACACTGTTCTTCACCGTACACACATACATGATTCCCCCCCAGCCTGGTTACACTGTTCTTCACCATACACACATACATGACCCCCCCCCAGCCTGGTTACACTGTTCTTCACCATACACACATACATGATTTCCCCCCAGCCTGGTTACACTGTTCTTCACCATACACACATACATGATTCCCCCCCCCCAGCCTGGTTACACTGTTCTTCACCATACACACATACATAATTCCCACCCAGCCTGGTTACACTGTTCTTCACCATACACACATACATGATTTCCCCCCAACCTGGTTACACTGTTCTTCACCATACGCACATACATGATCCCCCCCAGCCTGGTTACACTGTTCTTCACCATACACAATACATGATTCCCCCCCCAGCCTGGTTACACTGTTTTTCACCGTACACACATACATGACCCCCCCCCAGCCTGGTTACACTGTTTTTCACCGTACACACATACATGACCCCCCCCAGCCTGGTTACACTGTTTTTCACCGTACACACATACATGATCCCCCCCAGCCTGGTTACACTGTTTTTCACCGTACACACATACATGACCCCCCCCCAGCCTGGTTACACTGTTCTTCACCATACACACATACATGATTTCCCCCCAGCCTGGTTACACCGTTCTTCACCATACACACATACATGATTCCCCCCCCAGCCTGGTTACACTGTTCTTCACCATACACACATACATGATCCCCCCCCAAGCCTGGTTACACTGTTCTTCACCATACACACATACATGATTCCCCCCAAGCCTGGTTACACTGTTTTTCACCATACACACATACATGATCCCCCCCCAGCCTGGTTACACTGTTCTTCACCATACACACATACATGACCCCCCACCCAGCCTGGTTACACTGTTCTTCACCATACACACATACATGATTTCCCCCCCAGCCTGGTTACACTGTTCTTCACCATACACACATAAATGATTCCCCCCCCCCAGCCTGGTTACACTGTTATTTACCTTACACACATACATGATCCCCCCCCCCAAAGCCTGGTTACAATGTTCTTCACAATACACACATACATGATTCCCCCCCAGCCTGGTTACCCTGTTCTTCAACACACATACATGATTCCCCCCCAGCCTGGTTACACTGTTCTTCACCATACACACTTACATGATTCCCCCCCAGCCTGGTTACACTGTTTTTCACCATACACACTTAATTGATCCCCACCCCCAGCCTGGTTACACTGTTCTTCACCATACACACATACATGATTCCCCCCAGCCTGGTTACACTGTTCTTCACCATACACACATACATGATTTCCCCCCCAGCCTGGTTACACTGTTCTTCACCATACACACATACATGATCCCCCCCAGCCTGGTTACACTGTTCTTCACCATACACACATACATGATTCCCTACCCAGCCTGGTTACACTGTTCTTCACCATACACACATACATGATTCCCCCCAGCCTGGTTACACTGTTCTTCACCATACGCACATACATGATTTCCCCCCAGCCTGGTTACACTGTTCTTCACCATACACACATACATGATTCCCTACCCAGCCTGGTTACACTGTTCTTCACCATACACACATACATGATCCCCACCCCCCAGCCTGGTTACACTGTTCTTCACCATACACACATACATGATTTCCCCCCAGCCTGGTTACACTGTTCTTCACCATACACACATACATGATCCCTACCCAGCCTGGTTACACTGTTCTTCACCATACACACATGCATGATCCCCACCCCCCAGCCTGGTTACACTGTTCTTCACCATACACACATACATGATTTCCCTCCCAGCCTGGTTACACTGTTCTTCACCATACACAGATACATGATTCCCTCCCAGCCTGGTTACACTGTTGGTCACAGTCCCCAGCCTGGACACACAACGGTAGTCATAGTCCCCACATCCATTTTCTGACCCCACCACCCGTACGTTTTCCAGCAGTGGTGTGGAAGTGTGCTGTACTCCACTTCTGGTTGCACTGAGGTCAGTGCAGATCAAAATGGAAGTAGCAGGTGTGTTATGGTGCAGAGGACAGCACAGTAGTGGTGAGTTACAGCCCTTGGTTCCTGACAGGTACACAATTACTTACACACACACAAACACACACACGCACACACACAAACACACACACATATATATATATATATATATATATATCCCCTTAATGACTGTGGAAGTGCGAGGACCATCACAACATTTGTCCTTTAAGGACCAGTTATGGTCCTGGCATGTCATGAGTTAAATGATCACATCGTGCCAGAAAGCCTGTGCTAGTTCAACGAATAAAATGGCTGGGGGTGCTGAAAATGGCAGCAGGTGCTCTGGACTGTTGTGTCAAAATTTTAAATATTTGGCTGTAGCAGAAGCCAGTTTGTTCACTGAAGGGCTGGAGAGCAGTAAAAGAAATAGTGTCTGGAGGCAATAGTGAAGCATGGTGGAGTTTCCTTGCAAGTTTGGGTCTACATTTTTGCAAGTGGAGTTGGAGATTTGATGAGAATTAATGGTCTCCTCAATGCTGAGAAGTACAGGCAGATACTTATCCATCATTCAGTACCATCAGGGAGGCATCTGCTTGGCCCCAAATTTATTCTGCAGCATAGCAATGACCCCAAACATACAGCCAATGTCATTAAGAACTATCTACGGCCTAAAGAAGAACAAGGAGTCCTGGAAGTGATGGTATGGCCTCCACATAGCCCTGATCTCAACATCATCAACTCTGTCTGGGATTACATGAAGAGAGAGAAGGACCCGAGGTGCCTAAATCCACAGAAGAACTGTGGTTAGTTCTCCAAGATGTTTTGGAATCCCAAATAGCAAAAAGATACAAGAGTGCTATAAAAAACACAGTGAATTCACTTGAAAAACGTATTAAAAGTTCTTCAACCTTGGACAGTTGGCATATTTTCACCTAGCGAGCTATACTGCAGGTGCCACATTTATATCTATAGACGGGAGGTGCTATTTGCAAGTTATATCTTTGTAAGCTTAAAGCTTCTGCACATGACGGGGAAGGAGATCCTGTTGCCGGACCCACATCCGAAGAGATCCTTGTATAGACGGGAGAGAAGCTGCTGAAATAAGCTTAAACGTAGAACCTCTGTTTTATACACATACAGCCCCTGCCCGCTTTAAAGGAACAGTAATGTCCAATAAAAATGTTTTCTTGTTTTGTAGATTTAAAGGGATAGTAATACTTCGTTTTAACTTTATTTTATTTTGTAGGCATTAAAAAAACATGAAGAATGATATAAGTCTTATCTCTCAAACCTTTATGGTTTAAGAGATATTCACAAGCAAAGTGTTCCCCTCCAGCCCCTTTTACTGATGTAACACTTCTCAGCCAGATCAGAAGGGAGCTGCCCAGGTAGACTGCAGAGAGGGACAATCTTCAATTAAGATAAGGGAAAAACCTGAAAAGCTTGTCAAGGAGGGCAGGGCTTTCATTGTTTTCATAGGAAGAAGATTGTCCCCTTCTGTTATCTGTCTGGTCTATGGACTGGATTCCACATCTGAGAAGAGATGGCTTACACTAGGTAAAAGGGGCGGGAGAGGGAAACTTTGCTTGTGAATATCTCTCAAACCATAAAGGCTTGAGAGATAAGACTTATATCGTTCTTCATGTTTTTTTAATACCTACAAAATAAAATAAAGTTAAAACGAAGTATTACTATCCCTTTAAAAAAAAAAAAAAAAAAAAAATGTGTCATAAAGCCCATCTCTCAAACCTTTATGGTTTGAGAGATATTCACATCTACATTTTCCCCCTCACTCCCCTTCTCCTAATGTCAGCTATAAAGCTGACAGAAGGAGATCCATGTCGGCCGACACGAGGTGGCTCTACAGCAGAAAAGAATGACTTCATTGAAACGGTCTACAAAGTGTGGTTGGAAACCAGGCACACTTTGTAGACCATTCCAATGAAGTCATTCTTTTCCAATATCTCTTTTTCTGTTCTGCTACAGAGCCGCCGGCTGGTCCCAGGACCGGGATCTCCTGCTGTCAGCATAGCGCTGACGTCAGGAGAAGGGGAGGGAGGGGAGAACTTTAGATGTGAATATCTCTCAAACCATAAAGGGTTTTTTTTTAAATCTAGAAAACAAGAAAAAATTATTGGACATTAGTGTCCCTTTAACTGCACAATAAAAGACATTAAAGATACATTTTTATTTAGAAAACGTAATGGAAGGTGATATATGCCCTGACTGAAGAACTTGTAATCATTTTTTCAGAGAATTCACTGTGTTTTTTATTGCACTATTGTGCCTTTTTGACCTTATATTTACTGTTTGTTTTTTATGTATATGTCTGTTATTAAATTTTATACTTTTTAGCACTCTCCCAGTCTATTTTTCTTTATATATATATATATATATATATATATGTAGATATACTAGTGTAAAAGCCCGTGTACATTGGCCAAGGTCCGTGTGATGTTAGGAGGACGGTCCTGCTCTGCGTCCTGCCGCCGACGCAGTCATGCACTGCAGAGACTGCTCAGAAGCACAGACTGCTCCCAGCACAGAACTCCCAGCATTCCATGCTCCCAGCACAGAACTCCCAGCATTCTGTGCTCCCAGCATTCTGTGCTCACAGCATTCCTAAACCTCCCAGCATTCTGTGCATTCGGGCAGTCTCTACTGTGCATGCTTCTTTATGTGAATGAATATATATATATATATATATATATATATATATATATATATATTTAATATATATGAATGACAAAGATCCCTGTTGGGATCGAAACGTTGATCCACCAATAAAAACTACATTGCAACATAAAGAAAAGTTCCTGTGAGTGCTGATTTCATCAAGAATATATATATATTATATATCTATATATATAAAAGAAGACTTTGTGCCTGGCAAAACACACCCAGGGGCGGCAGTAAAAAGGATTACTGCTGCCATTGGGTGATTCTGTGGGAGTGTGATTTTTGGCCTGCCCCCACTATCCAGCCCGCCCACCACTATCTAAGGCTGGAAAAAAAAATGGCTGCCACACACTCCTACACCACAGACACATGCACATGCCCTCCCACACACACACACTAGCAGACACATACACACATATACACACATGCACGCTGAGGATGATGGGAACAATGTTCAAGCTACAGCTGGAAGGCCATGGTCCAATCTGTATTATGCAGCTTCTTCATTCCCTGTCTTTGAGCCTACACAGCTCTGCTAATTACTACAAGTGAGCTGATTTCTAAACAATCAGCAGGAGGATACTGGCTTGCTGAGAAAGTGGAAACAACGGCAGAGAGGTGATCAGGCAGTGCAGAGCAAGGCTTCAGCTGAGCTGGTAAATGGCAGAGACATGGATGTGACTGTATTTATATATTGCACAAAGAGAGAGAAAGAGAGCAGGTTGTTTGTCAGTCTGTCTGTAAGTAGAGGTGCGAGTTCCTGCAATCATCTCCATGCTGTACATAGCTCACTGTATAGCATGTATGACAAACTATTTATATATGGTCTGGCATTGTATAGTATACAGTCTGTGTATAAGGACTGGCACTATACAGTATAGGAGGGACAGTCCCTGTTTGACACCCAAATCCCTCTGCTCCTCTATTTAGGAGATCACACGGTGTGGTGTATATACAGTAGGCTGACCAGACCTCACCTTTAACCAGGGACACATAGGAAATAAGCATATTTCAGGAGTGCACCAAAATCAAAGCAGCCCTGCAGTATGCATTTTTCATATGTGTCACTGGTTAAAGGTGAGGTCTGGTCAGCCTAATGTACAAGTGTATCAGATTGCTCCACATCAGTAAAACCCACGGTAATGTGGGTATAAACTTCTGTATATATCTGTTAAATTAGTCTGTGTAAAAAAATACTTTCATCTTCTTCTAAATCATTCACTTACAGAAAGAGTAACTTAACCATTTCAGTGCCAGAGGAGATGCAATGCATTGCTTACCCCCTGGCACTCAAAGGGTTAAAAATTCTCTACAATGGTCTGGCACTGTATAGCAGTGGTTCTCAATCTGTGCCCTCAGTGGCTATTAACAGGCCAGGATTTTAGAATTTCCTTTTAAGAGCACAGGTGAGTTAATCAATATGACTGAGCCTCTGATCAACACACTTGTGTTCTAGCAGTGAAATTCCTAAGTCCTGGCCTGTTAGTGGCCACTGAGGGCATGGGCTGAGAACCTCTGCTGTATAGTATACAGTCTGCATGTGTCTGTGTATAAGGACTGGCACTATACAGTATAGGAGGGACAGTCCCTGTTTGACACCCAAATCCCTCTGCTCCTCTATTTAGGAGATCACATTGTGTGGTGTATATACCAGTGTATCAGATTGCTCCACATCAATAAAACCCACAGTAATGTGGGAATAAACTTCTGTATATATCTGTTAAATTAGTCTGTGTAAAAAAAATACTTTCATCTTCTTCTAAATCATTCACTTACAGAAAGAGTAACTTAACCATTTCAATGCCAGAGGGGATGCAATGCATTGCTTATCCCCTGGCACTCAAAGGGTTAAAAATTCTCTAAAATACACCACCAGCCACGCCCCCAGTAACACCACCGAAAACACAAGTGTCCCTCTTTGGCCATATGAAATGTTGGGAGGTATGTTACTTACACTGCTCACACTGTATGTATGTATGTTCTGATTTGCAGCTGTGTGTCACTGTTTGTGTTGTCAGTGCATGTGTGTGTATATGTGTGTGTTGCGTGTGTCTCTGTCTATCACTGCGTGTACCTTTCTGACACGTACACCCTACGCTATAATTCACTATCATAACATTTATTTAAAAAAAAAAGAAACATTTCCTGCATAACATGACGGGCAACGCCGTCCCAAACTGCTAGTATATATATATACTAGTGTAAAAGCCCGTGTACATGGGCCAAGGTCAGTGTGATGTTAACCCTCTGAGTGCCAGAGGGGTACGCAATGCATTGCTTTGCAATGCGTTTCATACCCCTCTGGCACTCAGAGGGTTAGGGGGCCGCTCCTGCTCTGTGCCCTGCCACCGATGCAGTCATGCACTGTAGAGACTGCCCGAAATCACAGACTGCTCCCAGCACAGAACTCCCAGCATTCCTACACCTCCCAGCATTCTGTGCATTCGGGCACTCTCTACTGTGCATGCTTCTTTATGTGAATGAATATATATATATATATATATATATATATATATATATATATATATATATATATATACTAGTGTAAAAGCCCGTGTACATGGGCCAAAGTCCATGTGATGTTAAGCCTCTGAGTGCCAGAGGGGTACGCAATGCATTGCTTTGCAATGCGTTGCATACCCCTCTGGCACTCAGAGGGTTAGGGGGCTGGTCCTGCTCTGCATCCTGCCGCAGACACAGTGATGCACTGTAGAGACTGCCCGAAAGCACAGAATGCTCCCAGCACAGAACTCCCAGCATTCCTATACCTCCCAGCATTCCTACATCTCCCAGCATTCTGTACTTCCAGCATTCCTACATCTCCCAGCATTCCTACACCTCCCAGCATTCTGTACTTCCAGCATTCTTACACCTCCCAGCATTCTGTGCATTCGGGCAGTTTCTACTGTGCATGCTTCTTTATGTGAATATTATATATATATATATATATATATATATATATATATACACACACATAAACACACACAAACACAAATATATACATATACAGACTGACACACAGACACACACACTCATACTGATGTATTAATGTTTTTGCAACACTTGAAAATTAAAAATGAACACTATCTGTTCCTTTGAACATAAATCCCTACATTGTTTAAATGCTCTTAATGTTGTTTTGGCGTTTTTAACCAAAGCTTTTTCCAAAGAGAAATATATACACAATAACCATCTTTGAAATAATCTGTGCATACTGAAATCCTTTTACCTCAGACACTGAATTGAGTTTCCATAAACATTATGATAACTTATTCTGCATTAAAGCCATTTCAGCCAATGTTCTTTGTGACAAATACAATGATCTGAAAGCAGGGTGTCCTTGGTGGTGCTATTGTATGGAGTAATTTAAACAAATGTTTTCAGTGAAAATGCTTTTCAACTGTAGAAATAGCATTAAAGTATACTGGTATATTGCATATTAGAGCGGTTGATGTGTTAAGAATAAAGGGAGCAATAATTGAACTAAACAGTAACATCAAAGTAGACAAACAGATCTGGATGTCCCAATAGGCGAAGTAGGCATCTGCCTAGGGCTCCTAATGTTGAGGGGTGGTGCCTCAGCTGTGCTTGACACACCCACATTCTGATTGTGGGTGTGGCCAGAGTGTTCTCAATGTCTCAGCACCAGTTTTAACACCTTTACAGGCTATTGTTTAACCACATTGGATGCTAGAGAGATCTCCAACACATTACAGAGCAATGTGTTCAAGATCTCACTAGCAAACAAAGGATTAAAGTTTTTATTTGTTCGGAGCCAGGAAACAATTGTTGGGACTGGAGGCGGGTTCATGAGAGAAGTGGGGTGTGGCCATGGGATGAGCTAAAGATATTTAGCTTTCCTTGCCTAGGATTGCCTGGGATGCAAATCCAACTCTGGAAACAAAGAAAAATGTCACAAATTTCCATTGATTTAAAGTGGACTCATCACCTTGTATTTAAAGGAGCAGTAAATATTATTACGAAAAGTATATATTGTAGTGCTTTTCCTGCTTAGTGAAACAAGCGCACTCCCACTGATGACACATGAATATATTCCAGAGTTATTACAGTTTAAACTCTTGTTTTTTCTTTTTACATTAACAGTGCCCTCTAGTGATCAGATTCCAACTAGTTATTCTGTTGCATTCTGGAGGAGAGGTGAGTGACTGACAAACAGTTCTCCATAGGATGTGATAGAAACTACTGAGTCATGTTGTCAGTTTGAACTAACGAGAAGCAATGTATTTATTTTATTCATTTATTTATTTAGAAAATGTTTAACCAGGAAGAATGCTGTTAGTTTTTATAGTAAAAGGGGGAAATGTGCACTGCAAGAAACCCCACTCGGAGCAGGAGAGGCCAGAATGAGTATAAGCAAGTAGCTCAGATTTATTCTATAGAAGATGCACACAACCCAATGAAGAAGAATGGTAGGCTGGAGACCAGTGCAGGAAAGTAAGGCCCAACACAATACATATAAATACAGTATATATGAGTAGATATATAGGTAACTGGAATCCACAGGGAGCCGAGTGTAGTACAAACCAAGGTGAAGGTCCAAGCAGGAAACTCCAGAAGAAAGGTCAGGTCTAGGCAACACAAACAGCAAGTTCTAGATCCAGGCAGAGTCAGGGCAAACAGCACATAAATCGATGGTCCAGGTCCAAGGAGAGGTCAGGAAAGCAGAATCAAGGTCAAAACGAAACCAAGGTCAAGCACAGAGGAGATCAAGCAAAATAACGCTGTAAGGTTAGGGAAGACTCAAGACAACTGAACACTGGCTCAGCAGCACCGCCTCTCTCTATATAGGTGAGGCGGCTGACGTCCAAGGAACGTGATGACGCCAACGTGGTTGCCTAGTGATGCCCCTATTACATAGCCCGGTCAAATTTACTCAGTGAGTAAGTGGAGTGGAGTGGAGATTATAGTTAGTATAGAAAGCTGGAGTGATCATACTGTTCAGGAAGTGTGGAATAGTCAGTGAGTTATTAGTAGTGGAGGTTATAGTTAGTATGGAGATCTGGAGTGATCATACTGCTCAGGTAGTGTGGAATAGTCAGTGAGTTGTTAGCAGTGGAGGTTATAGTTAGTATGGAGATCTGGAGTGAGCATACTGCTCAGGTAGTGTGGAATAGTCAGTGAGTTGTTATTAGTGGAGGTTATAGGTAGTATGGAGATCTGTAGTGAGCATACTGCTCAGGTAGTGTGTAATAGTCAGTGAGTTGTTAGCAGTAGAGGTTATAGTTAGTATGGAGATCTGGAGTGATCATACTGCTCAGGTAGTGTGGAATAGTCAGTGAGTTGTTAGCAGTAGAGGTTATAGTTAGTATGGAGATCTGGAGTGATCATACTGCTCAGGTAGTGTGGAATAGTCAGTGAGTTGTTAGCAGTGGAGGTTATAGTTAGTATGGAGATCTGGAGTGATCATCCTGCTCAGGTAGTGTGGAATTGTCAGTGAGTTGTTAGCAGTGAAGCGGAGGTTATAGTTAGTATGGAGATCTGGAGTGATCATACTGCTCAGGTAATGTGGAATAGTCAGTGAGTTGTTAGCAGTGAAGCGGAGGTTATAGTTAGTATGGAGATCTGGAGTGATCATACTGCTCAGGTAGTGTGGAATAGTCAGTGAGTTGTTAGTAGTGGAGGTTATAGTTAGTATGGAGATCTGGAGTGATCATCCTGCTCAGGTAGTGTGGAATAGTCAGTGAGTTGTTAGCAGTGAAGCGGAGGTTATAGTTAGTATGGAGATCTGGAGTGATCATACTGCTCAGGTAATGTGGAATAGTCAGTGAGTTGTTAGCAGTGAAGCGGAGGTTATAGTTTGTATGGAGATCTGGAGTGATCATACTGCTCAGGTAGTGTGGAATAGTCAGTGAGTTGTTAGTAGTGGAGGTTATAGTTAGTATGGAGATCTGGAGCCATCGTACTGCTCATGTAGTGTGGAATAGTCAGTGAGTTGTTAGTAGTGGAGGTTATAGTTAGTATGGAGATCTGGAGTGATCATACTGCTCAGGTAGTGTGGAATAGTCAGTGAGTTGTTAGTAGTGGAGTGGAGGTTATAGTTAGTATGGAGATCTGGAGTGATTATACTACTCAGGTAGTGTGGACTAGTCAGTAAGTTGTTAGTAGTGGAGGTTATAGTTAGTATGGAGATCTGGAGTGATCATCCTGCTCAGGTAGTGTGGAATAGTCAGTGAGTTGTTAGTAGTGGAGTGGAGGTTATAGTTAGTATGGAGATCTGGAGTGATCATACTGCTCAGGTAGTGTGGAATAGTCAGTGAGTTGTTACCAGTGGAATGGAGGTTATAGTTAGTATGGAGAGCTGGAGTGATCATCCTGCTCAGGTAGTGTGGAATAGTCAGTGAGTTGTTAGTAGTGGAGTGGAGGTTATAGTTAGTATGGAGATCTGGAGTGATCATACTGCTCAGGTAGTGTGGAATAGTCAGTGAGTTGTTAGCAGTGGAGGGAGGTTATAGTTAGTATGGAGATCTGGAGTGATTATACTGCTCAGGTAGTGTGGACTAGTCAGTAAGTTGTTAGTAGTGGAGGTTATAGTTAGTATGGAGATCTGGAGTGATCATCCTGCTCAGGTAGTGTGGAATAGTCAGTGAGTTGTTATTAGTGGAGTGGAGGTTATAGTTAGTATGGAGATCTGGAGTGATCATACTGCTCAGGTAGTGTGGAATAGTCAGTGAGTTGTTAGCAGTGGAGGTTATAGTTAGTATGGAGATCTGGAGTGATCATACTGCTCAGGTAGTGTGGAATAGTCAGTGAGTTGTTAGTAGTGGAGGTTATAGTTAGTATGGAGATCTGGAGTGATCATACTGCTCGTGTAGTGTGGAATAGTCAGTGAGTTGTTAGTAGTGGAGGTTATAGTTAGTATGGAGATCTGGTGTGATTATACTGCTCAGGTAGTGTGGAATAGTCAGTGAGTTGTTAGCAGTGGAGGTTATAGTTAGTATGGAGATCTGGAGTGATCATCCTGTTCAGGTAGTGTGGAATAGTCAGTGAGTTGTTAGTAGTGGAGTGGAGGTTATAGTTAGTATGGAGATCTGGAGTGATCATACTGCTCAGGTAGTGTGGAATAGTCAGTGAGTTGTTAGCAGTGGAGGGAGGTTATAGTTAGTATGGAGATCTGGAGTGATTATACTGCTCAGGTAGTGTGGACTAGTCAGTAAGTTGTTAGTAGTGGAGGTTATAGTTAGTATGGAGATCTGGAGTGATCATCCTGCTCAGGTAGTGTGGAATAGTCAGTGAGTTGTTATTAGTGGAGTGGAGGTTATAGTTAGTATGGAGATCTGGAGTGATCATACTGCTCAGGTAGTGTGGAATAGTCAGTGAGTTGTTAGCAGTGGAGGTTATAGTTAGTATGGAGATCTGGAGTGATCATACTGCTCAGGTAGTGTGGAATAGTCAGTGAGTTGTTAGTAGTGGAGGTTATAGTTAGTATGGAGATCTGGAGTGATCATACTGCTCGTGTAGTGTGGAATAGTCAGTGAGTTGTTAGTAGTGGAGGTTATAGTTAGTATGGAGATCTGGTGTGATTATACTGCTCAGGTAGTGTGGAATAGTCAGTGAGTTGTTAGCAGTGGAGGTTATAGTTAGTATGGAGATCTGGAGTGATCATACTGCTCGTGTAGTGTGGAATAGTCAGTGAGTTGTTAGTAGAGAAGGTTATAGTTAGTATGGAGATCTGGAGTGATCATACTGATCAGGTAGTGTGGAATAGTCAGTGAGTTGTTAGTAGTGGAGGTTATAGTTAGTATGGAGATCTGGAGTGATCATACTGCTCAGGTAGTGTGGAATAGTCAGTGAGTTGTTAGTAGTGGAGGTTATAGTTAGTATGGAGATCTGGAGTGAACATACTGCTCAGGTAGTGTGGAATAGTCAGTGAGTTGTTAGCAGTGGAGGTTATAGTTAGTATGGAGATCTGGAGTGATCATACTGCTCAGGTAGTGTGGAATAGTCAGTGAGTTGTTAGCAGTGTAGTGGAGGTTATAGTTAGTATGGAGATCTGGAGTGATCATACTGCTCAGGTAGTGTGGAATAGTCAGTGAGGTGTTAGTAGTGGAGGTTATAGTTAGTATGGAGATCTGGAGTGATTATACTGCTCAGGTAGTGTGGACTAGTCAGTAAGTTGTTAGTAGTGGAGGTTATAGTTAGTATGGAGATCTGGAGTGATCATCCTGCTCAGGTAGTATGGAATAGTCAGTGAGTTGTTATTAGTGGAGTGGAGGTTATAGTTAGTATGGAGATCTGGAGTGATCATACTGCTCAGGTAGTGTGGAATAGTCAGTGAGTTGTAAGCAGTGGAGCGGAGGTTATAGTTAGTATGTAGATCTGGAGTGATCATACTGCTCAGGTAGTGTGGAATAGTCAGTGAGTTGTTAGTAGGGGAGTGGAGGTTATAGTTAGTATGGAGATCTGACCTGATCATACCGCTCATGTTAGGCTGACCATATGTACCGTTTTGAAAGGGGCAATACCGTTTTTTTGACATTTTATGACCGTTCCGTCGTTTTACTATTTTGTCCCATTTTTAAATATTGATGCCCACAGCCAGCATCATTCATAAACAAAAAGCAGAAGAGCTGCGGCGAAGCACTGCACAAGCATGATATTAAGACCTTGATGACTGACTGAATTATATAAAGGTAGTATGGATGGCTAGATGTGGGCCCGCCTTCCTCTATCCTCTCCTTCCCTGGCTTCCTAGCATGTCGCACTGCACTGCAGCCAATGAGCGAGGAGTGCTTTGACACTCCCCCTCTCTCATTGGTTGTGCCTGTTCTGAGGCACGGCGCTGTTGCTCAGGGTCTGGAGCAGATCAGATGATCAAATGCCTGAGAGGAACAGACTTCACATTGGTATTGCGTGTGTCGTGACCTAGCAAGGAGGAGGCCAGCAGAGTCAGGAGTGGACTCAGGAGGACTCAAGCCAGCAGCAGCCAGCACTGGACTGAGTGATTCAGTCACTGTCACATCATCAGCCTGCTGCCCAGCGTGTCACTCGACACTGTCCCAGCTGCTGCCTGGAGCTTAGTTGGGTAGATGTAGTCTGGTATCTTTCTAGAGGAGTAGTTATAATCTAGATAAGAAAGATGAAGGGCATGTCTAGATTCAAGTGTTAGCTACTTTAGTTCTTTAAACATATCACAGTGATGGGCACTGTAATTACATTGAAGGGAAAATTGACATAATGAATTATACAGTGTGTCAAGTTTACCAAGATGGATTTGTAACGCAGAAACATACACTACATCCCCATAGTCTATGACTGGCATTAAGATCTGTTGAACAATATGTTTTCTGTAATTCTCTTCCTGACAATTTGAACTGTTCTAACAAATTTTGAATAACATAATTGTTAGCATTGGTTATACCCTTGTTTTACTACATAGAAAAAGCTCAATAACATATAGGTTTTCATTAAAAAAAATATTTACTTCTCCTTTTAGTTTGCAATGCGTTGGATACCTGTCTGGCACTAATGCCTATGTGTTATGTTAGCCAAACGACCAGCAGATACATTGTTTAGGACCGTTATGTCACATTGCATTCCTACAGGGGGAAACAGTGCAGAATTATGGGATTGCTCCTGATTTGCTCAGGCTGGCAACAGTCAGCTCAGTCATTTTGACTGCAACAACTCTGCAAAATCAGGGTTGTTCCAAAAACCTGTGCTGTCTGGGCCCTCTAGTAATGCAGTTTGAGGGTACTGGTTTAGGTGATAATACTTTTATTTCTGAAACATTGGGGGAGATTCTCTAAGAGGTGATAAAGAGGGGAGATTCACTAAGTGGTGATAAAGAGATGATAAAGTGTTGATAAAGTCGTGATAACTTCTCCAGTGATATCACTTCTCCATTTCCTATGTTATTCTGTGGAGCCTATTCAATAAGTTCTCCAAAGTTGGAGAAAACTTAGTGAATAAGCTCCATAAAATAACACAGGAATTGGAGAAGTGATACACTGGAGAAGTTATCAGCACTTTATCACCACTTAGTGAATCTCCCCTATTTAATATGAAAGTCTCTCTCTGGGAGGTTCCAAAGGATAGTAACTTTCTGTGCTGTACTGGGCCCTTCATTAGCATAAATTATCATAGGAATCTGCAGTCAGAGAGCTTGCCACAAATAAATAAACTAGTTTAAAAGCCCGTATACACAGGCCACAGTGTCACCCAGAAGCCTCGGCTGGTGCCCAGAGCCGCTCTGCTCAATGCCTGTGCTTCAGTCATGCGCAGTACAGAGTGCCTGAATTTGCCGCAGCTGATACGGAAAGGGGAGCTCTGAATTCGGACCGTAGTCCACTCTGCGCACTTTTCTGGGACCAAGCGGTCCCAGGAAGTTGCGTAGAGAGGACTCCGGTCCGAATTTGGACCTCCCCTCTCCGTATCAGCCATGCATTCAGGCACTCTGTACTGCACATGACTGCAGTGCACGCAGTCTCTACTGCTCATGACAGCTTCTGACAAACATCCTAGAGAATTATTATATAGGATATGTGAATATCTCTTAAACTATGCATCTGTTAACCTTTTGGCAAACGTGATACTTCATTTTTAACCCTGTAAGGACTAGTGGGGTGTGCAATGTATTGAGGACCTCTCTGACACTTAACCCTTTGAGTGCGAAGAGGTATCTATTGCATTTCATCATATATCTGTCTGTCACTCAAAGGTAAGGGATTAAATAAATGTTGTACTATGCAATCGCTTCTCATTGGTTACCTCTCTGGCACTCTGGCACTTAGGGGGTTAATGAAGTTTTCACATATGCAAACTTGAATTCAAGACCCAAATCACATTGCTCCCGAAAAGGTCGCACATAAAACAATGGTCTGAGCTTTTTTCAAAGCTGAGACTTTTTTTTTTTTTTTTCAAAGGGACAGTAATGTTTCACAAAATAAAAGCATCGCCAATTAATCTTCATAGTATTTGGGCCATGGAGAGTGTTATTTCAGTACTGTCAGAGTTGTAGTTCAAGAGTAATTGAATGATAAAGTATCCCCCTCCCTCCCCTTTTACCTAGTGTAAGCCACCTCCCCTCAGTTGTGGTCAATTGACCGGACAGATCACAGCAAGGGACAATCTTCTTACTGTGATCATAAGGAAAACACTTCTCCCTTGACAGGTTTTTTTCAGAGTTATTACAGTTTAAACCCATGTTTTTTTTGTTTTTTTTTTACATTAGCAATGCTCTCTAGTAGTCAAACTCCAAATAGTTATTCTGTTGCATTATAATGGAGAGGAAAGTCAGTGACATACAGTTCTCCATAGAATGTGATAGAAACTGCTGAGTCACTTCCTGTCAGAACAATCAGGAAGTAAACTACACAGTAACTTCACTTCCTGATTATTTGAACTGTTATAAAGATTGAATAAAACAAATGACAATAGTTAGAGTGCCCTTGTTTTACTCAGCAGAAAAAGCTTTATAACATAAATGTTTTCATAAAAAAAGTTTACTGCTCCTTTAAGATTGTTATGGCCACACCTACAATTTAGAATGTGGGTTTGTCCAGCACACCTGAGATGCATTAGAGAAATCCTGCCCTGATAATCAGACCTAAGAACTCTCCAAATCTGCCCGGAAGACTCCTTTTATTAGATTTTATTAAAGGATCTTCAGGGACACAGGCTATTAGGCCAGCCTTGGTGAGTATCCAGTGTAAATTCTTCCACTTCTCATTATTCCGCCTACTTCCCGCACTGTTCTACCCACCTCTCACCCATTCTACTTTTTGCTTTTCAGTCTCACCCACCCAATTAAGCCACACCTACTTTATGCTGCGTTTCGCATCATTTAGACACTGTAATTCACAGCCCACGATGGGGGGCTCCAAAGAAGAAAGTTCCCTGGTATGGGGATAATACATCTGTAAAAACTCAGGAGTGAATAACATAACCTGTGGCACTCCAGCTTGGTTGAGGATGATGGGAATTGTAGTCCAATAAACCTTGAAGAGCTCCAGGTCTCCTGCCACTGGTTTATGCACAAACCACTTTAGTGGCTTTTGGCTAAGTATTATCGTTGTAAACACCTCTCTAGAAATATTGGGTTTGCCTATGCAAAGGGTTAACATTTTTTTTTTTTTTTAGAATTCACTGCATATCGACCAGTTTTCCCTTGTTAACCCCTTGAACGCTAGAGAAGTCACCAACAAAGCAGCATTCAAGGGGTTAATGTAATTATCATGTAAAAAAATTATCAATTGATCAAGGTTATATTAAATGGTTGCAGTTATATTAACCCTTTGGGTGCCAGAGAGGTATCCAACACATTACAGAAGCAATGCATTGGATACCTCTCTGGCACTCAAAGGGTTACACAAAATGAGTCATCGCAAGATCAGGCTGGAAGACATCTCTCGCTGAATGTTTTGATAGCATCATTTTAGTCAACAGAAAACCTAAAACAATCACAGTGAGTGGGTTTATAGCTATTTACATTGTTGCAGCAATTATTTATCTAAAAAAGATCCACCTTTGAAACAGAATACACAATAAGCAATGTTTACGCTGTCTAAGCAAGAATGTAATATGCTTTCTATTATAATTCCATGTTGAAAATACACAATTTCTAACATTAAAGGTAAAAAAAAACCTCACATTCCACAATAACTTCTCTTTAGAGGTCCGGGTGATGTTAACCCTTTGAGAGCCAAAGGGGTATGCAACGCATTGCTTTGCAATGCATTGCGTACCCCTCTGGCACTCAAAGGGTTAAGAGGTCGGTCCTGTGCCGTGTCCTGCAACCAACGCAGTCATGCACTGTAGAGACTGCCCAAAACACAGAATGCTCCCAGCATTCTGTGCTCCCAGCATTCTCTGCTCCCAGCATTCTGTGCTTAGGCATTCTGTGCTCCCAGTATTCTGGGCTCTCAGCACAGAGCTACCAGCATTCTGTGCTCTCAGCAAAGAGCTACCAGCATTCTGTGGTCTCAGCATTCTGTGTTCCCAGCATTCTGTGCTCCCAGCATTCCGTGCTCCCAGCATTCTGTGCTCTGGCATTCTGTGCTCCCAGCATGCAATGCTCTCAGCACAGAGCTACCAGCATTCTTTGCTCTCAGCATAGAACTCCCAGCATTCTATGCTCTCAGCACATAACTCCAAGCATTCTGTGCTCCCAGCATTCTGTCCGTTCGGGCATTCTCTACTGCGCATGACTGCTTCTAACAAACATCCTAGCAAATTATTATATAGGATCAGAGATGAGCAAAATGATTCTGTGAATTTACTTTTGGTTGAAAGGAGGCGGTTTCACAACACCGGGGTGGGGGGTATGCGCTAAGGGGTGATAAAGGTGGATAAAGTGGAGATGACTTCTCCAGGGATATCACTTCTCCAATTCCTACAGTTAGGTCCAGAAATATTTGGACACTGATACAATTTTCGTAATTTTGGCTCTATACGCCACCACAATGAATTTGAAATGAAACAACCGAGATGCAATTGAAGTGCAGACTTTAAGCTTTAATTCAAGGGGTTGAACAAAAATATTGTATGAAACGTTTAGGAATTGCAACCATTTTCATACACAATCCCCTTATTTTAGGGGCTCAAATGTAATTTGACAAATTAACACAATCATAAATAATATGTTCATTTTTAATACTTTGTCGAGAATCCTTTGCAAGCAATGACTGCTTGAAGTCTGGAATACATGGACATCACCAACGCTGAGTTTCCTCCTTTGTGATGCTTTGCCAGGCCTTTACTGCAGTTGTCTTCAGTTGTTGTTTGTCTGTGGGTCTTTCCCCTTAAGTTTTGTCTTCAGCAAGTGAAATGCATGCTCGATTGGGTTGAGATCAGGTGACTGACTAGGCCGTTGCAGAATATTCCACTTCTTTGCCCTGAAAAACTCCTGGGTTGCTTTTGCAGAATGTTTTTGGTCGTTGTCCATCTGTAAAGTGAAGCACCGTCCAATCAACTTCGCTGAGTTAGGCTGAATCTGAGCAGACAATATATCTCTATACACTTTAGAATTCATCCAGCTGCTTCTGTCTTCTGTCACATCATCAATAAACACTAGTGACTCAGTGCCATTGGAAGCCATGCATGCCCATGCCATCACACTGCCTCCACCGTGTTTTACAGATGATGTGGTATACTTCAGATCATGAGCCGTTCCAAGCCTTCTCCATATTTTTTCTTACCATCATTTTTGTACAGGTTGATCTTAGTTTCATCTGTCCAAAGAATGCCGTTCCAGAACTGGGATGGCTTTTTTTTTATGTGTTTTGGCAATGTTTAATCTGGCCTTTCTATCCTTGAGGCTTATGAATGGTTTGTACCTCGTGGTTAACCCTCTGTATTTGCTCTTGTGAAGTCTTCTCTTTACGGTAGACTTGGATAATGATATTCCTACCTCCTGGAGAGTGTTCTTCACTTGGCTGGATGTTGTGAAGGGATTTTTCTTTACCATGGAAAGGATCCTACGATCATCCACCACTGTTGTCTTCTGTGGATATCCAGGCCTTTTTGTGTTGCAGAGCTCACCAATGCGTTTGCTTTTTCTCAGAATGTACCAAACTGTTGATTTGGCCACTCCTAATGTTCCTGCTATCTCTGTGGTGGATTTTTTTCCAGCCTAAGGGATGACCTGTTTCACTTGCACTAGAGCTCCTTTGTCCGCATGTTGTGGGTTCACAGTAACAGCTTCCAAATTTGAATGCCACAACTGGAATCAACTCCAGACCTTTTACCTGCTTAATTGATGAAGAAATAATGATGGAATAGCCCACAGCTTTTGCATCAATTGTCCAAATTACTTTTGGTCCATTGAAAAAGAGGGGGCTACATATTAAAGAGCTGGAATTCCTAAACCATTCCTTCCATTCAGATGTGAATACCCTCAAGTTAAAGCTGGGAGACTGCACTTTAAGCCAGTATTCATTATTTAACTGTATCTTGAATTTATTTTGATAAACAGCAGAAATAACAAAACTTGTGTCAGTGTCCAAATATTTCTGGACCTAACTGAATATTATTCTATGGAGCCAAATATCTAAGAGTTCTCCAACTTTGGAGATCTTAGTGCATAGACTCCATTCAAAAACAGGCATTGGATAAGTGATATAACTGGAGAAGGCATATTCAGATTATCACCTCTTTAACACACCTTAGTGCATAACCCACTTAGGAATATGTCTTGTAAAAAGTTGGTTCTATTTCTTAAATAAAAAAAAAATCCTTTAAATGCAGATGTCATTGAAATCAGGTTCCTGTCCAGGGCATTGGTTTGAGTGAGGTAGGGAACTTCCGCTTTCCCCTGCTCAATTATCATTGTCACCCCAGGCCCACTCCCCTTCCTGCTCCTCAACCCGCTCCTCTCTCTCTTCGATCTTCTTGGCTAAGTGCCACAAGATTGGCGTAAAGCCAATGTAGTGCCTTTATGAAGGAAACTTAAACAGAACCTAGGAATTGTAGACTTGTGAGTTTGACCTCAGTTGGTAGTGGGAAACTGCTAGAGGGGATAATTAAGGTATTCTACTGGAATACAGTGAGAAGAACAAAATTATTAGCAGGAATCATCATGGTTTTATGAGGAATAGATCTTTTGAGCTTAAATAGAGAAGTAAGTAGCAACCTAGATAATGGCAATGCAGTGGATGTTGTATATGTAGATTTTACTAAGGCATCTGATACAGTGCCACACAGGAGGCTGGTGTATAAAATAAGGAAATTGGGGCTAGGAGATAACCTTTTCAACTGGATAGAAAATTGGTTGAAGAATAGGGAACAGTGTGTTGTTGTGAATGGAAAATTCTCTAATACAGTTAAAGTTCGCAGAAGAGTACCTCAGAGTTCAGTACATGGACCACTGCTTTTCAACAATATAAAAAAAAAATATAAATAGTTACAGAAAACAAAATTTCAATATTTGCAGATGACACTAAATTATACAGGGTAATAAATTAATTGCAGGATGTTTGCTCTCTACAGAGGGATTTAAATAAAATGTCAGATTGGCCAAACAAATGAAATACGAAGTCTAATGTGTGAAAATGTAACATTATGCATTTAGAAAAACATTTCAGTGGTACTTACGAAGTTAATGGAATCATTTTAGGAGATTCATTGTTAGAGAAAGACCTTGGAATCCTGGTAAATTGTAAGCTTGGAAACAGTGACCAGTGTCAGACAGCAGTAGCAAAAGCAAAGTCCTGTCTTGCATAAAAAGGAGGGTATTGAAGCAAGAGTGGATAGCATCATACTGCCACTGTACAAATAGTTGGTCAGACCTCACTTTTAATATGCAATGAACTGGAGGAAGTACAGAGAAAAGCAACAAAATTAATTAATGGAATGGCAGATTTGAAGTCTAGACAAACTTGGTTTGTTTAGTCTAGAGAATAGACGACTAAGAGGACATCTTGTTACACTGTACAAGTATATGAGAGGTCAATACAAGCACTGCTATAGTGATCTTTTCATTCCAAGGCCTGACCAAATATCTAGGGGCCACTCCTTATGATTAGAGGACAGAAGCTTTCAACTTCAGTAGAAGAAGGTTCTTTTTTAAGGTAAGGTCTGTTAAACTTTGGAATTATTTGCCCAAGAAGGTGGAAATGGCAGATACCATAGATACATTTAAGATGATTAGATGCATTTTTTCAAGAGGGAACATATAGGGCTGTACTGTGTATTAGTAGGTAAAATAGGAATTTCTAGTAAATAGACTAATACTCACTTTGGAAGCGGGATTGCTTATATAATTCTCATATTTCTGGGTTATAATGATGTAGGTTGAACTTGAATGAATGAATGAATATGTTTATTTATATAGTGCCACAAGTGTACACAGGGCTATACAATTTAGGGGTTTAGACAATACAGGGTTACAAGTGCTTTGTAAAGTGAAACATTGGAAGTGAGGTCTCTGCCCGAAAGCTTAGAATCTAAAGTGGTAATGGGAGACATACAGAGTACATAAGGGTCAAGTGATGAATACAGTGCTAGAGTTCTGGTCAGGATAGGTGACACAAGTAACCCCTTAAGGACCCATGAAGGTCCTAGACCGTCATGTGTTGTTATACACTTAAGGACCCATGACGGTCAAGGAACGTCATGGAATTCCAGGCTCCCTGTGCGGCTGCACACCGTTCGGGGATTCCATAATCAGATTCGCTTAAAAAAAAAAAAAAAAAAAATGGTCCCTGGTCCTTAAGTGACTTCTGCGTGCGTGCGAGGCTGTTCCTTAAGGGGTTAAAGTGAATAATTTATAAGAGCATTAGTTGCACAAAGTTAGTGTGTTCTAGCATGTTTAAGTTTTGTTCAGGAGGTGTAGTTTCAAGTGACTTGAAGACCATAACAGAGGTGCAGTGGTGCAGGGTGGGAGGTAGAGCGTTCCATGGATGAGTAGCAATGAGAGAAAAAGGTTTCATACATGAGAGGGCTGTAGACACAAAAGGAGCTGGGAGAAGACAGTCACTTGCTGATCATAAGAGGCGGGATGGTGTATAGCGGGAGATCAGATTGGAAATGTAAGAAGGGGTGGAGGAAAGAAGAGTCTTGAATGAGAGAAGCAAAACTTTGTAATATATCTGGAGTTTGATAGGCATCCATTGGAGATATTTGA
This sequence comes from Rhinophrynus dorsalis, assembly GCA_037306005.1. Classification (NCBI taxonomy): domain Eukaryota; kingdom Metazoa; phylum Chordata; class Amphibia; order Anura; family Rhinophrynidae; genus Rhinophrynus; species Rhinophrynus dorsalis. Next base: position 23,169,341 of record CM074723.1, read on the forward strand.
GGAGGAGCAGAGCAGGGACAGACCTAGGTGACAAAAGAGTAATTCGTGCTGCAGCATTCTGCATGGATTGAAGTGGATGGAGTTGGGAGGCAGGAAGGCCAGAGAGAAGAAGGTTGCAGTAGTCCGTGCTGGAAAGCATGAGTGCTTGTGTAACAATTTTAGCTGTGGAGGAACAGAGGAAGGGACAGATTTTAGATATGTTACTCAAGAGAAAGTGACGGGATTTAGCAGTGGCGTTAATATGAGGAGAGAATGAGAGAGACGTGTCAGTTATCACCGCTAGACATCGCGCTTCTGATACTAAATTTGATGGACTTGTTTCAACCTAATTTACTATGCTACTATATTACTATGTTCTCTGGTCCAATTCCCTCACTTCCATGTCCTCTTCTCCAGTGTGCTCCTCTCCTTTCCAGGTCTCTTCTGTTCCTCGCCCACTTATGTCCTTGGCCTGTTTCCTTCCATGTTCTTTGCCTGCTCCCTTCCCTTCCATGCCTTCTTGCCCTTCCCCTTTCTTTCAAGTCCTCGACCCACTCCTCTTTCTTCCATGTACTTGCACTGCTTCCCTCCCTTCTATGATGTGCTTCCCTTTCCCCTTGCCCTTGTCCCACACTTTGCCCTCTACTCATTTCTACCCTGCGGCTACCTTTTGCTCCTGCCCTGTACCTATTTTTCTGTGCTTCCCCATTCATTCCTCATCCTGGCCCCACTTCTTTTTCTCTCTCTATGATTGGTTCTGAATCAATTGCACAAATTCAAAACGAACTTCCAAAACAATCCCGAAAATTAGTTTTGGCCATTTCGCTCATTCCTACTCAGCATGGTTAAAGTTAAAGCATCAGTTATACCAAAGATCTATGGGAATGCATTGACTAAACCTGGTAAAATGAGGTAACTTGTCCTGAACCAAAATGTTGTGTGCGTACACCACAAAACTGTGGCAATAAATGGTGGGATCCGTGATCCCTGTCTCATTCTATGACAGTGGAGGAAGTCCATACAGCTTAACGGAGAGAAGAGGCCTAATAGTCACCCATCTCATACTCACTCTCTCTCTCTATGATTGTGGCTACAGCCAGTATGTGAGGAATATAGAGAAGGAGATCATTGTAAATAAACGTAGAAACGTAGTAATTACTGAAGAGAGTAGTCTTATGGATACTTCCTTTCCAGTACATTAAAAAGTGGTATAGACAACTGATAAAAACTAATATAGTTTCTGTACTCATAGCTTTTGTACTTACTTTGTATCCCTTCCACTTGTTGTAGCAAACTGTTTATTTGATTAGAAAGTCCCAGCGCTACAAAGTCTTTTAGAGAACGGCTAATTTATTCAGTCACCAGTGTAATAGAAATATGTGCTGAATATGTAACAGTAACAAAATCATCTGGACAAGAAACGGTAAGCTTTTGAGCCTTGCCAGCCATTTATACACCTGAATTCAATTACTTACAATGCACTAGAGATGCATTAATTAAGCAGGTCTTCACTAGGCTTAGAGAGTTCTAGCAGTTTGGTCTACTGGACTGTTAGATTGATGAGAGAATCTTGCCAGGTGCATTTACTGTAGGTTCCGAACACAGCTATCTCGGCTGTAGCATATAAACCAATTACAAATGCAGGTGCTATCGGCCTAATTTGGCAAATCGAAGAGGCTAAATTCTGGCAAAAACCAACTGTAAACAAAGTGGTCAAATAAAAATTCCCCTAGTCTCCTCTATTTTAACCCCTTGAATGGAGACCTTTATCATTCAAGGGTTTAAAAGCTCAATTTGAACTAATGAGACTGTTTATTTGTTCCCAATAATGCAGATGGTTTGTTTCTGAATTGCACCACATTCGATTGCTGCATAAAGCCCAAAATTAGGCCCAAATAAAGCCCAAAGTATGATCGGACCACTCAGATGTTAGATTACAAAATAATGACCTGGAAACATCTTTAATATCTCAAGGTTTGAAGGGCCATAACACCTAAAACAAATTTGGTGATATTAAAATAGCTCTAAAAATACTTGCAATGTTGTACTAGCAATTTATATTTAGAAAATTCATTTTTGAGTTAGATTTATAAATTATGAAAACTAAGGCATGCAGCACAGGAATCTTCTGTCTTAACTATGCATTTTCTCCCCCACTCACTGACACAACTCTTTTAGTGCTAGGGGAGGTGTGCAATGCATTGCTGAGCAGTGTCAGTGAGTGGGGAAGTAATGTAGGGATAAAGCAGGAAGTCAGTGCTAGGGGAGGTGGGTAATGCATTGATGAGCAGTGTCAGTGAGTGGGGGAGGTATGGTAATGTAGGGATAAAACAGGAAGTCAGTGCTAGGGGTGGTAGGCAATGCATTGCTGAGCAGTGTCAGTGAGTGGAGGAGGTAATGTAGGGATAAAACAGGAAGTCAGTGCTAGGGGAGGTGGGTAATGCATTGCTGAGCAGTGTCAGTGAATGGGGGAGATAGTGTAGGGATAAAACAGGAAGTCAGTGCTAGGGGAGGTGGGTAATGCATTGGTGAGCAGGGTCAGTGAGTGGGAAAGTAATGCATGGATAAGACAGGAAGTCAGTGCTAGGGGAGGTGGACAATGCATTGCTGAGCAGTGTCAGTGAATGGAGGAGTTAATGTAGGTATAAGACAGGAAGTCAGTGCTAGGGGAGGTGGGTAATGTATTGCTGAGCAGGGTCAGTGAGTGGAGAAGTAATGTAGGGATAAGGCAGGAAGTCAGTGCTAGGGGAGGTGGGCAAAGCATTGCTAAGCAGTGTCAGTGAGTGGGAAGGTAATGTAGGGATAAAACAGGATGTCAGTGGTAGGGAAGGTAGGCAATGCATTATTGAGTGGTGTCAATGATTGGGGAGGTAATGTAGGGATAAGGCAGGAAGTCAGTGCTAGGGGAGGTGTGCAGTGCATTGCTGAGCAGTGTCAGTGAATGGAGGAGTTAATGTAGGTATAAGACATGAAGTCAGTGCTAGGGGAGGTGGGTAATGTATTGCTGAGCAGGGTCAGTGAGTGGGGAAGTAATGAAGGGATAAGGCAGGAAGTCAGTGCTAGGGGAGGTGGGCAAAGCATTGCTAAGCAGTGTCAGTGAGTGGGAAGGTAATGTAGGGATAAAACAGGATGTCAGTGCTAAGGGAGGTGGGTAATGCATTGCTGAGCAGTGTCAGTGAGTGAGGGAGGTAATGTAGGGATAAGACAGGACTTCAGTGCTAGGGGAGGTGAACAATGCTGAGCAGTGTCAGTGAGTGGTAGGGATGTGCAAATGCTTTTCCCCTCAAAAGAGAGACAGGAGAAAATGTCACTTTTATGTTAAGCCTGAGGAAGAGACCTAAGAGGTCTTGAAAGCTTGCATCCTAAATCTGCTTAGTTATCCAATAAAGTTATCAACTTGACTATATTTGCCTAATTGAGTTGTGCAGCAATATGAGCCTCCCTGTGTATAATTTCTGCAGTAGTTCAAGATTTGCAACTGTACAATAGTGTACCTGTATATTATCTGAATTTCTGTTTATTTGTATTCTACTTTTAACCTCTTGAATGCTAGAGCGCTCTTTACCATTCATGTTACTTGCATTACCCATTAAAACTGAGTGAGCTCACAGACTTAAGTTGAAAAAAATATAGCTATTTGTTTTTGCTAAAATATCCTATATAATAATTTGCTAAAACATGTGTAACACCGCAGTCATGCGCAGTAGAGACTATCAGTGACGAGGCTGAATCAGAGGTTCTGTATCAGTCGCGGCGCGGGCAGTTTCTATTGAGCATGACTGCACCGCGACCAGATGGCAGTGACACTGTGGCCCGTGTAACTGGCTCTTCAACTAGTATATTCATAAAATAGACACATTTAATAGGTAACGTCAAGTTACTTCATTACTTTAAAAAAAATGTAAACTTGATAGAAAAATTACAACCAATATCACTTGCTGATGCTGACTTTTTGGGTTAAAACATGTACCATATTGTCAAGATATTTCTCTTTCATTAGGCATGGAGTAGTCATCAAAGATATCTTGTATTTGAATAGTTCTCCTACCTACTATGACAAAGGCATTTGGAAGAACAGAAAAATCATTGTAAAGGGAACCTTTTCAACTCTGTCTAAAGTGGTAAGATGGGTGCCACAGGTTTCAGTTCTGGGCCGTGGTGTAACAATAGGGGTCGCACCTGTGATCGGGCCCGTCACTCCAAGGGGCCCGGCCGCCCCCTGCGAACCCATCGCCACTCGCCCACAGCCCTGCCCGCAGCAGCTCAGCTGATCTCCCGGCGCTCTAGTAATACAGAGCGCTGGGAGATGACATCATCTCCCAGCGTTCTGCATAACTGAGAACCGCGCGGGAGATGGAGGTAGGAGATGTGCATGGGGCAACTTGAAGATGGGGGGGGGGGGCGGCAGCAATTTCTGCACCAGAGCCCGGGGCTTCTAGTTACGCCACTGGTTCTGGGATCAATGTTTTTAATTTGTTTATTTATGATCTAGAGGTGGGTAGCATCTCAATCTTTGCTGATGAGTCTAAACATTCTAAGGAAATACATACAGAGCTGGATGTTTTTTCTCTGCAGAAAGATTTGGATAAACTGAGCGAATGGGCAGAAGAGTTTCAGATGATATTTAATGTAGATAAATGTAGGATTATGCATTTGGGCTGTAGGAACAAGCATGCTACATTTATGCTAAAAGGGAACCACTTGGGTACTCCTAATCAGAGAGAGATTTAGAAGAATTGATAGATGATAGACTTCAGCAAATAGAGTACCGTAAAATCTCAGGTATAATACGCACCTGTGTATAATACGCTTTACATACCGGTATGCCTGCTCTTCTCAGTGAGGACTTCAGCAGGGACTTACATTTAAACTAGTAAGTCTTATTTTCAGAGCGAATATCGCCGGGGGAGGGAGGGAAGCCATCTACCAGCCTCAATTTTTTACTTTATTTAAAAATGTATAATACACCCCCCCCCCCACTTCACATAAGGTGAAGTGGGGTAAAATTGTGTGTATTATTACCCGAGATTTTACGGTACTAGCCTGCATAAAAGAAGGTGTAGATACAAGGGATGCTAATACAATTCTACTTCTATATAAATCCCTGGTGAGGTCTCATCTAGAATATGGAGTACAGTTTTGGTCACCATTTCTTAGAAAAAACATTATTGGACTGTAAAAAATGCAGAGACGTGCAACAAAACTGATAAAGGGACTGGAGGTTCTGAGTTATAGAGAGACTAGTCACACTGGGTTTGTTTACATTAGAGAAGAGATGTCTAAGGGGTGATATGATTACCATTTACAAATATTTTCAAGGTGAATGCAAAGAACTCACCAAGGAACTATTTACTCAAAGAGCTGAGCTAATAACATGAGGTCATCCTTTAAGACGAGAGGAAAGGTGCTTTGACTAAAACAAAGGAAGGACTTGTTTACAGTAAGGGAAGTGAAGCCATGGAAATCTTTGCATTTGGATGCTGTGCTTGCAAATACTAGTAATGGATACCTATCTAGCACATAACAAGACACATAATTATGACAGTTGGATGCAAAGCAGATAGGATGTTAATTCAGGGAAATATATGACTGCCATTTGGAGTCAGGAAGGATTTTTTATACCCACTTGGGGCTTAACTGAAAATGGCTTAAATGGATTTTTTTGCCTACCTCTGGATCAACAGGGATGATTTGGCTTGGACTGGACTTGATGGACGCATGTCTTTTTTCAACCTCATCAACAATGTTTCTATTGTACTATGTAAAACTGAACCTGGTAATTATTGATATATAAATTTGACTTTGGTAGTGATAAAACTGCTAGAAGGGAAAATAAGGGATTATATTCAGGATTACTTTGCAGATAATAAGATTATTAGCAGAAATCAGCATGGTTTTATGAGGAATAGATCATGCCAAACAAATCTTTTAATCTACTATGAAGTACTAAGTAGCAAACTAGATACTGGTAAAGCAGTAGATGTAGTATACCTAGATTTTGCAAAGGCATTTGATATAGTGCAACACTGGAGACTGATTTACAAAATAATGAAACTGGGTCTACGGGATAACCTTTTCAACTGTATTAGAAAAATGGCTAAAGGATAGGGTACAGTGTGATGTTGCGAAAGGAAAATTCTCCAATACAGTTAACATTGAGAGTGGAGTACCTCAGGGTTCAGTCCTTGGTCCACTGTTTTCAAAATGTTTATAAGAAATAGGTATAGAAAGCAAAATTTCAATATTTGTGAATGACACTAAATTATACAAGGTAATATATTCAAAGCAGGATGTTTGTTTTCTACAGATGGATTTACATAACATGGAATACTTGGCCAACAAATGGAATATGAAGTTTAACTTGGGGACATGTAAAGTTATGCATTTGAGAAGAAAAAAAACTCTCAATACTACTTATGAACCTAATAGAATCATTATAGGAGACTCAGTGCTAGAGAAAGATCTGGGATTGCTTGTAAACCATAAACTTGGAAACACTAACCTGTGTCAGACAGCAGTAGCGAAAGCATAAATATGGGTATTGAAGAAAGAGTGGATAACATCATTTTGCTACTGTATATATCGTTGTTAAGACCTCACCTGTGCAATTTTGGGCACCAGTTCTGAAAAAGGATATTCTACAACTGGAAAGAGTACAGCAAAGAGCAACAAAATTAATTTAGGGAATGGAGGACTTCAAGTATGAGGAATGTCTAGAGTAATATTTACTCTAGAGAAAAGACGATAAAGAGATCTTGTTACATTGTATAAATATATGTGAGGTGAATACAAGGATGTCTTTGTGAGCTTTTCATTCCAGGACCTGATCAAATAACTAGGGGCCACCGCTTAAGATTAGAGGAAAAGAGGTTTCAACTTCAGGAGAGGAATGTTTATTTTTACAGTAAGGTCTATAAGATTATATAATTCTGTTGACCAAGAATGTGGTAATGGCAGATACAATGGACACATTTAAGATGATTAGATGTATTTTCAGCAGAAGGGAACATATATGGTTATACTGTATATTAGCGGGTATAAAAAGAAGTTCTGATAAACAGAATAATGCCAATCTAGGAGTCGTAGGGGCTTATATAATTCTCATTTTCTTGGTTATACTGTGGCAAAGGTTGAACTTGATGGACTTGCATCTTTTTTCAACCTGATTAACTATATAACTATGTACTTATGAAGCACACATTTTGTTTGAACAGTACCATTCACACAGTCTGTTTTGTCATGAATAGGGCTGTGAAAAATCCACCATTTAGTGGCAAGATCACCAGAGACAGACTCTACCATACTTATTGCCCTTGTCCATCAATAGCTGAATAACGCTTTCCTCACTAACAAGTGCGTATACAGTCTTAACATATGTTCAGTTACAGCAGAAGCCTAATCTGCCATAAATACATATGGCATGATAGGCTCAATAGTTCCAGATAGAGGGGCTCCAGAGGATATATTTAAGTCTTTAGTCATAAATTGTTTCCCAAATTGGAGTTATTGAATGAACTGGAGCTTCTAGTGCTGCCCAATGCTCTGACATCCATAGCAATGAAGCAGTAGGTTCTATCACTATGCAATGGAGAAATATTTTTTATAATTGAAAAACCTTCAACCACTTTTTTGGGGGCATCAAAACATGAATATGTTTACCACTGAGTGCTCCCACACATTGTGGGAAATTGCAAAGCTGATAGAAGTCCATCAGCAATCTCCCTCCATGTGTCTGTTGCAGATTCTGCCATCATGAGTTGTTGTTTCACCACCGAACATTTTATGATGTCATTCTCAAGGACAATCTTACTTATTGTTGAATTTCCCACCAAATACTGGAAAAGTAAAGTTGAATTAGAATATCCGGTAGTAAGGTATCTGTAATCAGAAGACCAGAAAAAGATGGGGTTGGTAAAGGAGTTGATCTGCCAAAAGAAGGTACAAGCTAGCGACTCTTCCTCACCTGAAAGAAGGAAATGTTTTGTGATGAAGTAAGTTTTCCGTAAATTACCATGAAAACAAAACAATATGTATCTCTTGTTAACTGCAAATGTTATTAGGTTACCCAAACAGAGGTTACTTTATTTCTTTTTAGGACATCTGGAAATATAGAAGCATCAACTTATACAGATGAGATATATGAAAGAACTGAATGTGGACGAAGTGAATAAAGGATGAAGAGTTAACTCCTGGTACTGGTGATGATATACTTGTAACCAGCTAACTGATTGTGTTACCCGACATAACTACTGTGCGGTCCAGCAGGGTATCTAGTAATACATCAGTTACAGACAAAGCTAAAAAAAAAAACAGGTTAAATGGATTGTATATAGATGATGTATTTAAGACATGCTTTGAGACACTTGTTATTTGAGCCCTACATTACCTCCCCCACTCACTGACACTGCTCAGCAATACATTACCCACTTCCCCTAGCATTGACTTCCTGTCTTAAACCTACATTATCTCCCCCCACTCAATGACACTGCTCAGCAATACATTGCCCACCTCCCCTAGCACTGACTTCCTGTCTTGTCCCTACATTACCTCTCCACTCACTGACACTGCTCAGCAATGCATTTCCTACCTCCCCTAGCACTGACTTCCTGTCTTATTCCTACATTACCTCCCCTACTCACTGATACTGCTCAGCAATGCATTTCCTACCTCCCCTAGCACTGCCTTCCTGTCTTATCCCTGCATTACCTCCCCACTCACTGACACTGCTCAGCAATACATTGCCCACCTCCTCTAGCACTGACTTCCTGTCTTATCCCTACATTACCTCCCCTACTCACTGACACTACTCAGCAATGCATTACCCACCTCCCCTAGTACTGACTTCCTGTCTTATCCCTACATTACCTCCCCCACTCACTGATACTGCTCAGCAATGCATTTCCTACCTCCCCTAGCACTGCCTTCCTGTCTTATCCCTGCATTACCTCCCCACTCACTGACACTGCTCAGCAATACATTGCCCACCTCCTCTAGCACTGACTTCCTGTCTTGTCCCTACATTACCTCCCCTACTCACTGACACTACTCAGCAATGCATTACCCACCTCCCCTAGTACTGACTTCCTGTCTTATCCCTACATTACCTCCCCACTCACTGACACTGCTCTCCTAGTACTGAGTTTGAGTATGAATTAATCTGCCTAGCCCACACAATGTCTGTTGAGAAAGATGAGGGCTACCATTTTGGAGTAAAAAAAGTACCATTTGATATTAAATTTAACATGGAGTTAAAAGGTATAGTCCTAAAATATATAAAAACTGGTCATTCTTAAACTTCTCAGCCTTCTCATTACTTGGATCAAAAATAATGCACCCACAGTATCATCCTCACACTCAACTTATACAATATCATATATTACAGGCCAATCACAACTATCTCCACATCAATTATGAGGGATACCATCCACATACACTTCCAACTAATTACCCATCTTATAAAACCCTCACGGGCCATCAGCTGTTCAACGTGAATCCAGCACAAGCCAGAATATACCAGTAAATACTGACGACAATGATATGCCTAACTGTTATGTCTCATAATGATGATGTTTTTTATAATGTTCCATTTCATTATTTTCAACAAGCACACTCATTCCAAACAGCTGAATTCATGCTATGAAATTGGGCTTAAAACATATATCACCTTTGATACCATACATTCTGTGGGTGTACTGAAGGGTACGAGAACATGTATGAGAGGTAGAATTCTGAAGGAAACCATATGTACCACTGAGGTGAAGCACTGTTAAAAAATTCACATTGATTTTTTAAAAAAGTGCTTCTGACCAGCACAGAAATTAGGAGAATGGAGGGGAGTCGGAAAAAAAAAATGTTTGTAATTTTCAGTTTGCAGCAAAACTGATGTAAAAACAGGAAAAAACGGGAAAAATACTGGTGATTTCAGCACATCAAAATTGTTGCTATAAAACAGTCACAAATGTGAACAGGTCCTTAGTAAAGCGGATTACATTTTCAGTACCACGGACAGCTCACAGCTTTCACCCAGCAGAACACGTCCAATACTGCACTTCTATTCACTGGCTGTAACTCTTGACATCTCTTAACTCTTTGGGAGAGATTCCTCAAGCAGTGATAAAGTGGAGATGACTTCTCCAGGCAGTTTATCACTTCTCCAATTCCTGTGTTATTCTGTGGAGCCTATTCACTCCAAAGTTGAAGAAATCTCAGTGCATAGGCTACATAGAATAACAGGAATTGGAGAAGTCATGTCCACTTTATCAGCTCTTTATCACTGCTTAGTGAATCTCCCCCAAAGAGTTAAGTGATGTCAAGAATAGAAGCGCAGTATTGGATATGTTCTGCTGGGTGAATGCTGTAAGCTGTCCGTAGTACTGAAAATGTAATCCGCTTCACTAAGGACATGTTCACATGGGTGACTGTGTATCTATAAAATTACTGTGCGTAACAGAAGTACTTACCTAGGTAGGAGTCCATCGTACAGCAGTCAGGTGTATCTATATAATTACTGTGTGTAACAGAAGGACTTACCTAGGTAGGAGTCCATCACACAGCAGTCAGGCGTATCTATATAATTACTGTGCGTAACAGAAGGACTTACCTAGGTAGGAGTCCATCATACAGCAGTCAGGTGTATCTATATAATTACTGTGCGTAACAGAAGCACTTACCTAGGTAGGAGTCCATCGTACAGCAGTCAGGTGTATCTATATAATTACTGTGTGTAACAGAAGGACTTACCTAGGTAGGAGTCCATCACACAGCAGTCAGGCGTATCTATATAATTACTGTGCGTAACAGAAGGACTTACCTAGGTAGGAGTCCATCATACAGCAGTCAGGTGTATCTATATAATTACTGTGCGTAACAGAAGCACTTACCTAGGTAGGAGTCCACCGTACAGCAGTCAGGTGTATCTATATAATTACTGTGTGTAACAGAAGGACTTACCTAGGTAGGAGTCCATCAGTCAGCAGTCAGGTGTATCTATACAATTACTGTGTGTAACAGAAGCACTTACCTAGGTAGGAGTCCATCATACAGCAGTCAGGTGTATCTATATAATTACTGTGTTTAACAGAAGCACTTACCTAGGTAGGAGTCCATCATACAGCAGTCAGGTATATCTATATAATTACTGTGTGTAACAGAAGCACTTACCTAAGTAGGAGTCCATCATACAGCAGTCAGGTGTATCTTTATAATTACTGTGTGTAACAGAAGCACTTACCTAGGTAGGAGTCCATCATACAGCAGACAGGTGTATCTATATAATTCTGTGTGTAACAGAAGCAGTTACCTAAGTAGGAGTCCATCACGCAGCAGTCAGGTGTATCTATATAACAGCTGTGTGTAACAGAAGCACTTACCTAGGTAGGAGTCCATCATACAGCAGTCAGATATATCTATATAATTCTGTGTGTAACAGAAGCACTTACCCAGGTAGGAGTCCATCATACAGCAGTCAGGTGTATCTATATAATTACTGTGTGTAACAAAATCAGTTACCTAGATAGGAGTCCATCATACAGCAGTCAGGTGTATCTATATAATTACTGTGTGTAACAGAAGCACTTACCTAGGTAGGAGTCCATCACACAGCAGTCAGGTGTATCTATATAATTACTGTGTGTAACAGAAGGACTTACCTAGGTAGGAGTCCATCAGTCAGCAGTCAGGTGTATCTATACAATTACTGTGTGTAACAGAAGCACTTACCTAGGTAGGAGTCCATCATACAGCAGTCAGGTGTATCTATATAATTACTGTGTTTAACAGAAGCACTTACCTAGGTAGGAGTCCATCATACAGCAGTCAGGTATATCTATATAATTACTGTGTGTAACAGAAGCACTTACCTAGGTAGGAGTCCATCATACAGCAGTCAGGTGTATCTATATAATTACTGTGTGTACAGAAGAACTTAGGTAGGTGTCCATCATACAGCAGTCAGGTGTATCTATATAATTATTGTGTGTAACAGAAGCACTTACCTAGGTAGGAGTCCATCATACAGCAGTCAGGTGTATCTATATAATTACTGTGTGTAACAGAAGCACTTACCTAGGTAGGAGTCCATCACACAGCAGTCAGGTGTAACTATATGATTACTGTGTGTAACAGAAGGACTTACCTAGGTAGGAGTCCATCATACAGTAGTCAGGTGTATCTATATAATTACTGCGTGTAACAGAAGCACTTACCTAGGTAGGAGTCCATCATACAGCAGTCAGGTGTATCTATATAATTACTGCGTGTAACAGAAGCACTTACCTAGGTAGGAGTCCATCATACAGCAGTAAGGTGTATCTATATAATTTATGTGAAACAAATCCTCTTCACCCTTCACAGGCAATGCACTGGCCTGAACAGCTCCGGAAGAGACTGACTGAAGAGACATCACTAGCATTCAAGGGGTTAGCAAAATCCTATATAATAATTTGCTAAAATGTGTGTAACGACAAAGTCATGTGCACTAGAGGCTGCTGAACGTGCTGCAGTCATGTGCAGTAGAGACTGGTGTGCGTGTGCAGTCATGTGCAGTAGAGGCTGGTGTGCGTGCTGCAGTCATGTGCAGTAGAGGCTGGTGTGTGTGTGCTGCAGTCATGTGCAGTAGAGGCTGCTGCGCGTGCTGCAGTCATGTGCAGTAGAGGCTGCTGCGCGTGCTGCAGTCATGTGCAGTAGAGGCTGCTGCGCGTGCTGCAGTCATGTTCAGTAGAGGCTGCTGCGCGTGCTGCAGTCATGTGCAGTAGAGACTGGTGTGCGTGCTGCAGTCATGTGCAGTAGAGGCTGCTGTGTGTGCTGCAGTCATGTGCAGTAGAGACAGCTGTGTGTGCTGCAGTCATGTGCAGTAGAGGCTGCTGCGCGTGCTGCAGTCATGTGCAGTAGAGACTGGTGTGCGTGCTGCAGTCATGTGCACTAGAGGCTGCTGCACGTGCTGCAGTCATGTGCAGTAGAGACTGGTGTGTGTGCAGTCATGTGCAGTAGAGGCTGGTGTGCGTGCTGCAGTCATGTGCAGTAGAGACTGGTGTGCGTGCTGCAGTCATGTGCAGTAGAGGCTGCTGCGCGTGCTGCAGTCATGTGCAGTAGAGACTGGTGTGTGTGCAGTCATGTGCAGTAGAGACTGGTGTGTGTGTGCAGTCATGTGCAGTAGAGACTGGTGTGTGTGTGCAGTCATGCGCAGTAGAGGCTGGTGTGTGTGCTGCAGTCATGTGCAGTAGAGACTGGTGTGCGTGCTGCAGTCATGTGCAGTAGAGGCTGCTGCGCGTGCTGCAGTCATGTGCAGTAGAGGCTGCTGCGCGTGCTGCAGTCATGTGCAGTAGAGGCTGCTGTGCGTGCTGCAGTCATGTGCAGTAGAGACTGCCCGCACCGCGGCTGATACACAGCTGGGAGAGTCCAGCTCTGTATCAGAGGCAGCACGGGCAGTCTCTACTGCGCATGACTGCCCAAAGACAGGCTGACAATGGCACTGTGGCCCGTGTAATGGCTCTTCAATGAGTAATATGATATAAGACTGAAAATTCCCCGGCTCAGTGCTGTCATGTCTATTCCCTGTAATAACTATAAGTGTCGTGCTTTTTATACGATGATTAGCACGTTCAATCCGATGTGAAGGGAAACAGATCTCTTTGCAGGGAATAAACACACATTATTCACTTGCAAGCAATTGTTGACAAAATTGAGGCAATTTTACACATCTACTATTTCAATTCTTATAATTTAGTTTCACTGCCCATAACTCAAGCTTACCTTCAGTTTTGTAATCCAATAATTGGAGTATTATGTTTAAAGGAGCGGTAAATTATTTTTTGATGAGAAAATATATATTGTACGGTCTTTTCAGTTTAGCAAAACAAGGGTACTTTCTCTGATGGGAGGTTACAGTATAATCTTGGGTATAATATGCACATTTTCACCTTAACCCTTTGAGTGCCAGTGGGGCACTTAAAGGGTTAAGTGAAGTTTGGGGTTCATATTATACAAAAAGAAAAAACAAAAAAAACAGAATTAAAATTCCTATCCCCCACTCCACTCACCCACCTCAGTATGTGCCTACCTCTAGCACATCTACCCATTCCACAGGCTGCTGGGAGATCTGTGCAGCGGGCAGCATAATTGTTGCATTGTTCTGTAAGGACCTATTCTAATTGAAGCTAATTCAAGCTAACGGTAGAACCATGTAGCTTCATTGATCTCTGGGCTGAGTCATCTTAATGGAGGCTGGCATATACTGAGGTGAGTGGAAGGAAAGGGGAACTCAAGGGTGCCTATTATATACATATCATTTTTTAACATTTGGCTATAATTTAAAGGGATAGTAATGTTTCATAATAAAAGCGGCTCTAATTAATCATCATAGTATTTGGACTTTGGAGAGTGTTATATCAATACTGTCAGACTTGTAGTTCAAGAGTAATTCAATGACAAAGTATCCCCCTCCCGTCCCTTTTACTGATGTCACACTGCTCAGCCAGAGCAGAAGGGAGGTGCCCAGGTAGACTGCAGAGAGGGACAATCTTCAATTAAGATAAGGGAAAAACCTGAAAAACTTGTCAAGGGGGGCAGGGCTTTCATTGTTCTCATAGGAAGAAGATTGTCCCCTGCTGTTATCTGTCTGGTCTATGGACTGGATTCTACATCTGAGAAGAGATGGCTTACACTAGGTAAAAGGGGCGGGAGGGGAAACTTTTCTTGTGAATATCTCTCAAACCATAAAGGTTTGAGAGATAAGACTTATATCATTCTTCATGTTTTTTGAATGCCTACAAAATAAAATAAAGATAAAACGAAGTATTACTATCCCTTTAAACCTGCGTCTTACTGAAAAAGGATATACTAGTACTAGAGAGGGTACAGTGAAGAGCAACAAACTTAATTAAGGGAATGGAGTAATTGACATATGAGGAGCAATTAGACAAACTTTGTTTATTTACTCTAGAGAAAAGACAACTAAGAGGAGAGAGACCTTATCACACTGTAGAAGTATATGAGAGGTCAATACAAGGATCTCTGCGGTGAAATATTTATTCCAAGGCCTGATCAAGTGACCAGGGGACACCCCTTGAGATTAGAGGAAAGGAGGTTTAGACTTCAGCAGAGGAAGGGTTTTTTTTACAGTAAATTCTGTTAAATTGTGGAATTATGAATTATTATACGATGTATACATTTAAGAGGAGATTAGATAGATTTATTTCAAAAGGGAACATACAGAGTTATACTGTTTATCAGTAGACAGATCAGGAAGGTCTGATAAAGACTAACGTATTTGGTAGCAGGCAAGCTATAAGATTCTCATTCACTGGGTATCACGGTGCCCGTGATTCGTGCTATCCTGTGTCTATCACTTGCTGGGAGTTCCTCATTGGCTGTCTGCTATTAGTCCACCTCACACAGCCTTTTTAAACCCAGTCTGGGCACTCCCAGGTTGCCCTTTCATGGTGTTTCTGACATTTCGTATCCTGACCTGCTTGTCAGGCTCTTGGGCCTGAGATACCTGTGTTCCAGTGTTCCGGTGTTCCTGTGTTCCAGTACTTCCACTGTTGATCGTTCCTGAGTTCCTAAGTCTCCTGTCTGCTTGCCTTTTCAGCTGGTTCCGGTCTCTTTCCGTGGTTCCAGCAGTTCCGGTCATCTGTCTGTGCAGCGGTGCCCGCTCCGGTGGATCCTCCGCTTCAGCCCTGGGGCTTGCTCTATCCACTGTCGCTGAGGCGACCTTGTTCTATTTCGCTCCGGCGATTTACACTGTTGGTCCCAGCGTGCGGACGCTGGTTTACTCCATTAAACCTATGGGCGCTTATTACTGTTGTTCCCAGCGTGCGGACGCTGGTTTACTCCATTAAACCTATGGGCGCTTATTACTGTTGGTCTCAGCGTGCGGACGCTGGTTTACTCCATTAACCTGGTTGCGCTTATTACTGCTAGTCCCAGTGTGCGGACGCTGGTTCGCTCCATTAACCTGGTGGCACTTATTACTGTTGGTCTCAGCGTGCGGACGCTGGTTTGCTCCATTAACCTGGTGGCGCTTATTACTGTTGGTCCCAGCGTGCGGACGCTGGTTTGCTCCATTAACCTGGTTGCACTTATTACTGTTGGTCCCAGGGTGCGGACGCTGGTTTACTCCATTAAACCTGGTGACTCATATTACTGTTGGTTCCAGCGTGCGGACGCTCGTTTACTCCATTAAACCTGGTGTTGCATATTACTGTTGGTTCCAGCGTGCGGACGCTGGTTTACTCCATTAAACCTGGTGACTCATATTACTGTTGGTCCCAGCGTGCGGACGCTGGTTTACTCCATTTAACCTGGTGGCTCAGACTACTGTTGGTCCCAGCGTGCGGACGCTGGTTTGCTCCTTGACTATTCAAGTACTGAGGACAGGGTGCTGTCCAATTCTTATGCAGTTGTCTTGTATTCTCTGGCAAGAGAATTCTGCTGAAGTGAGACCATTGTTCCTATTCCACTCCACTGTCATAGTCATCTGACAGCCAGGTCTCCTCTCTTGGGCTGCCCTGTAGAACCTTGTACGTTACCATCTTTAAGGTTGCCTTACCCGGTATAGGCGGGGCCGGTAGAGCCTACTATCAGTATTCCCTCAGGCTGCCCTGCCCGGTATTGGTAAGGCCGGTAAAACCTGTTCTTGCTGCCATCCTAAGGGTGCCTTACTCAGTATTGGCAGGGCCGGTAGAACCGGTACGTTTCATCTCACGGTTGCCTTACCCGGTATAGGCAAGGCCGGTAGAGCCTATTGCTATATTGCATCTGTCACTTAGGTTGCCTTGCCGGTATTATTGGCAAGGCCGGTAGAACCTATTCATTTTGTCATTTATTGTTGTATTGTTATATATGTATGATACCCTATGGGGATTGCATTAACTTTTCAATAAAGTTACGTTTTTACCAAACCTTAAGTCTTCAAATACCGTGACACTGGGGTATGAGGCAAAGGTTGAACTTGATGGACTTGTGTCTTTATTCAACCTAATTTACTATGTTACTATGTTACTGGTGTGTTTTATACCTGAGATTTTATAGTAAAAAGTCTATTAGCAACAGTGAAAATTGGCACATCTGGGAACTTTAGACTTTGCAGCCCCCTGGGCCTGTCTAAATGATGTGAATCATATCATTAAGTGGGTGGTGCTTAATCTGGTTGGCAGGGGGGAAAGGTGAAATTTCACTTTAGAACGGCAATGGAAGTGGGTGGAACAGGATGGGAAGGGTGCAGAATGGATGGGAAATGGGCAGGTTACCAAGGAAGCTCATCAAAGTCAGAGAATCAGCCTCTGTTTCCGGAGACCCGGTAATTTACTGTAAAAACACAAGTCTCCGGGGCAGATCCAGAGAATTCCCAAGTATGCAAACTGGTTTCCAAAAGGCAAGGAAGGAATGTACAAATAGTGCATCCACATGGCGCAGGTCTCTCAATCAGTATAGACTGGCGGACACACTTTAATACCAGAAATGTCCGCTCAGCAAGCACCATAGCACATGCAAGAAACTGCCACCATTTCCTCTATGCCTTACTAAGAACATTAATCTAATCTATCTATATATACATACAATGTCCAATGATTTGCACTTATTCTATGAATCAATAATGCCTGGGTGCCGAAAGTGGGGCCGAAACGTTGATGAATCAACCAGCACCTTGTTTCACCTGGAAAAAGATCTGTGAGTGTTTTCTCTTGTCTTGGAAATATATATGCATACATACATATGTATGTATGGACCGAAACGTTGACCATGTACTTCGCTATGTATGACAAATAAAAGTTTTGTATATAAGACCCACAGGTGCTGCCCAATCTTTTAATTCTACACATCAAATATAGGGATTGTACACCTGAGCAAAAAGGAAATACCAGAGAGAATGCTGTCCACCATCTTGTTTTGTATGTATATATATATATATATATATATATATATATATATATAATATATGTATATATCGCTAAACATTTTACTGCTCTTTTAACCTTCCTTTCACTTAATTGCAATACCGTGTCATTCTGTGAGGTCCGTTCTATGAAACATATCCAGTGACCACCTCATATCTTTGTAGTCATCACACCCCTAAGCAGAACCTCTTTAGTGTAACTCATCTCTCCCCAAAGCTGTAACCTATCTCACTCTTATCATTTCCATTTCCGCATGACTGTATTTTAATCTGGTTCACATCTTCTTGCTTTAAGGAGACTAGAATGAAACACAATTGCTACCATGTCTGATACGAGGGTTTTACATAAAAAACGGTGAGACGCTTGTTGCTTAAGAGCTACTGTAGCTTTCTTTTTGTCACAACATTTTCTTAATTGTAATTATCAATGAGAAAAATCTGTATTCCAGATGTATTTGTTACTGTTTATTGACACGTGCCATGCTGGGTGTTTAATCCTTTGAGGCCAGAGGGGTAGGCAAAGCATTGCTGTTGATATACCAAATGTAAAATGAGATCATTTTGGAAAATGGGGAAAAACAACATGGTACAGTTAGTTTGCTCCAAAAATGTTCCACTTTAGACCTGGAACATATAAGCCAGTATGTGACCTATAGATTCAAGTATAGCTGTCCTAAAGAAGAGCTGGAGTCATTCTGGAGCACAGCTACACTATAGGAGTCAAAATATCCCCAGATTCACTAGTGACCAAAGCAGGCGGGGGGGGGGGGGGGTAGATTTAAGCACAATGGTATGATAAAAAGTATATCTTCTCCAGTATGATAAGCTCACCAATACCTATTTACTTCTATGCAGCCTATTTCTCCAGTCAAGTCTGTACATTGTACAATTCTTCTGTTTATATCTCCACAGATCCAGAATGCCTTCCTAATGTCTAGTCTCCTATTATATAACCTATTCACTATGGAATCTTACCCCCAGAACACTTGCCAAGTCCAGTTTCTCTCTTTTGTCCTGTAGGTCTGTCTTCTGCAAGGTCTAGAAGTGTGACATATTCATTAAAATGTACCACTGAGAAAGACTCACTGGTCTGAAGTTACATGACGTCACTTTAGTTCCAGTTTTGAGAAGGGGCATTACATCAATAATTCAGTGGTATTCTGTTCAATTATGCTGGGCTATACAATGCTGCTAATGGTGAAAAAAGCTAATCTTGAAGCAAATTTTGTATTTCTGAATATGTTATCTGTGGCCAGGTCTGGATTAATGTCTTAGGTGTACAAAGTCCAGAGTTTCTTAACCACAGTCCTCAAGTACCCCTTATGGTGCAGATTTTCTGGATTTTCCTGACGGAACGACAGATCATCCAGTCTGATTGATTCACCTGTACTAATTAGCATATAACCTAGTAAATAAACTGGTCACTAAAAACCACAAGCTTGGGCCACATCCAAATCTGAAGCTCCACTCAAAATGTGGCCCCTAAGAGGTTACAAACTGAAAGAATTAGCATTCTGTGCAAGGAATTAGCATAAACTGCCTTTCTGTTCCACCATTACATAAAGATAAATTTATCAAAATCAATATATTTTACAGTATAGTCAGATTTTAAAGGAAAAGTAATAACTAAAATGTTAAAAAAAAAAATGTCGTAGGGTTTATGCCTCTGAGTAAAACAAGGGTACACACAGTGCTGAAAGGTGTTTTATTCAAAAGTTGTTACAGCTCAAACTGAATTTTTTTTAGGTGCAGTATCACAGTGGCCTGAAATTGTACAGTGGCGCTGTTGCTACACCATCCTATGGAGGTTTATGGTCAACTGACCAGAGATGTCCATAGGATTGTTTAGCAACAGCGCCACTGTAACATTTCAGGCCACTTTGATACTGCACCTGAAAAGTTCAAGTTTCAGTTATGACAACTTTGGAATAAAACACTTTTTGGGGATGGGAGTGCCCATGTTTTACTAAAGGAGGTAAACCCAACAACATATTTTCTTTTCATATTTTAAGTATTACTGTTCCTTTAATTATCGGTAACCTAAACTTGTCCACTTTAAGTGAATGTTTACATTGCCATTGCCTTGTTAACTGTAATCCTCCATCACCTTTAGATGTTAACATTGAAAAAACCTATTTAAATATTTACTTTGCATATAGAATATCAGTTGTTTCGTGCGCCAACCTTTATAACAGTTTACATATATGATTTGTGTAAAGGTAACCACAGAATTAAAATGTTATATGGCATAAGAATTGCCTGTCAGTCTTCCTACACAATTTAATGCAAATGTAATCCTTGGACTATTTTGTATTTAGTTTATTCTCGTATCTCACACAACCTTATATCCCTATACAATGTAAGCTCAGATTTATAAACTTCTATATTGTATAAGAGGATGCTGAATATCACCCCACACGTGCAGAAATATTTAAAGGGGATCGAACACCTCCTAATAATAACTTAGCTTATTATGGCCAGAATTTCCTAATGGCCCTTATGACTTTCCCTTTGTGCTTTTGTTCAAGATATAAAATCTTCAATTAGTCATGGATGTAATTTCTATGGAAGCAGACATGACAGGTACTGAATCAGGAAGAGTGGCTATGCCTATCTACTTAACCCGTTAAAGACCAGAGGGTTGTGCAACACATTGTGAAGCAATATATTACCTGTCCCTTTAATCCTTAAATGGAAACGATCAGGTGAGGGATGCCGACTTGTGGCCTAGGAGGCAAATACAGTCAAGTGCCCCTTAACCCTTTGGGTGCACTCGAATGATTCATTTTAAAACTGGAATTAATATTGTGATACCACGTGGCTTACAATTGAAATGGGACTACACTTGTGATACCACAGAGCTTACAGTTGAAATGGGAGCTGCACTATTAATACCATAGAGCTTACAGTTGAAATGGGAGCTGCACTATTAATACCATAGAGCTTACAATTGAAATGAGCTATCTTAGTGATACCATGACGTTATACTAGCAATACCATGGAGATTACAAGAGAAATGGGTTATCCTACTAGTGTAGTTCCATTTGGATTGTAGCTCTGTGGTATCAGTAGTGCAACTCCATATGGATTGTAGCTCTGTGCTATCACTAGTATAGTTCCATTTGGATTGTAGCCCTGTGGTATCAGTAGTGTAGATCCATTTGGATTGGAACTCTGTAGTATCAGTAGTGTAGTTCCATTTGGATTGTAGCTCTGTGGTATCAGTAGTGTAGCTCCATTTGGATTGTAGCTCTGTGGTATCAGTAGTGTAGATCCATTTGGATTGGAACTCTGTAGTATCAGTAGTGTAGTTCCATTTGGATTGTAGCTCTGTGGTATCAGTAGTGTAGTTCCATTTGGATTGTAGCTCTGTGGTATCAGTAGTGTAGTTCCATTTGGATTGTAGCTCTGTGGTATCAGTAGTCTATCTCCATAAGGATTGTAGCTCTGTGGTATCACTAGTGTACCTACATTTGGATTGTAGCTCTGTGGTATTACTAGTGTAGCTCCATTTGGATTGTAGCTCTGTGGTATCAGTAGTGTAGATCCATTTGGATTGTAGCTCTGTGGTATCACTAGTGTAGCTCCATTTGGATTGTAGCTCTGTAGTATCACTAGTGTAGCTCCATTTGGATTGTAGCTCTGTAGTATCACTAGTGTAGCTCCATTTGGATTGTAGCTCTGTGGTATCAGTAGTGTAGTTCCATTTGGATTGGAACCCTGTGGTATCACTAGTGTAGTTCCATTTGGATTGTAGCTCTGTGGTATCACTAGTGTAGCTCCATTTGGATTGTAGCTCTGTGGTATCACTAGTGTAGCTCCATTTGGATTGTAGCTCTGTGGTATCAGTAGTGTAGTTCCATTTGGATTGTAGCTCTGTGGTATCACTAGTGTAGCTCCATTTGGATTGTAGCTCTGTGGTATCACTAGTGTAGATCCATTTGGATTGTAGCTCTGTGGTATCAGTAGTGTAGCTCCATTTGGATTGTAGCTCTGTGGTATCACTAGTGTAGCTCCATTTGGATTGTAGCTCTGTGGTATCAGTAGTGTAGCTCCATTTGGATTGTAGCTCTGTGGTATCAGTAGTGTAGTTCCATTTGGATTGTAGCCCTGTGGTATCAGTAGTGTAGTTCATTTGGATTGTAGCTCTGTGGTATCAGTAGTGTAGTTCCATTTGGATTGTAGCTCTGTGGTATCACTAGTGTAGCTCCATTTGGATTGTAGCTCTGTGGTATCAGTAGTGTAGTTCCATTTGGATTGTAGCCCTGTGGTATCAGTAGTGTAGTTCATTTGGATTGTAGCTCTGTGGTATCAGTAGTGTAGCTCCATTTGGATTGTAGCGCTGTGGTATCAGTAGTGTAGTTCCATATGGATTGTAGCTCTGTGGTATCACTATTGTAGTTCCATATGGATTGTATCTCTGTGGTATCACTAGTGTAGTTCCATATGGATTGTATCTCTGTGGTATCACTAGTGTAGATCCATTTGGATTGTAGCTCTGTGGTATCACTACTGTAGATCCATTTGGATTGTAGCTCTGTGGTATCACTAGTGTGGTTCCATTTGGATTGTAGCTCTGTGTTATCACTAGTGTAGTTCCATTTGGATTGTAGCTCTGTGGTATCAGTAGTGTAGTTCCATTTGGATTGTAGCCCTGTGGTATCAGTAGTGTAGTTCATTTGGATTGTAGCTCTGTGGTATCAGTAGTGTAGTTCCATTTGGATTGTAGCTCTGTGGTATCAGTAGTGTAGTTCCATTTGGATTGTAGCCCTGTGGTATCAGTAGTGTAGTTCATTTGGATTGTAGCTCTGTGGTATCAGTAGTGTAGTTCCATTTGGATTGTAGCTCTGTGGTATCAGTAGTGTAGTTCCATTTGGATTGTAGCTCTGTGGTATCACTAGTGTAGCTCCATTTGGATTGTAGCTCTGTGGTATCACTAGTGTAGCTCCATTTGGATTGTAGCTCTGTGGTATCAGTAGTGTAGTTCCATTTGGATTGTAGCTCTGTGGTATCACTAGTGTAGATCCATTTGGATTGTAGCTCTGTGGTATCACTAGTGTAGTTCCATCTGGATTGTAGCTCTGTGGTATCAGTAGTGTAGTTCCATTTGGATTGTAGCTCTGTGGTATCACTAGTGTAGCTCCATTTGGATTGTAGCTCTGTGGTATCACTAGTGTAGTTCCATTTGGATTGTAGCTCTGTGGTATCACTAGTGTAGCTCCATTTGGATTGTAGCTCTGTGGTATCAGTAGTGTAGTTCCATTTGGATTGTAGCTCTGTGGTATCACTAGTGTAGATCCATTTGGATTGTAGCTCTGTGGTATCACTAGTGTAGTTCCATCTGGATTGTAGCTCTGTGGTATCAGTAGTGTAGTTCCATTTGGATTGTAGCTCTGTGGTATCACTAGTGTAGCTCCATTTGGATTGTAGCTCTGTGGTATCACTAGTGTAGTTCCATTTGGATTGTAGCTCTGTGGTATCACTAGTGTAGATCCATTTGGATTGTAGCTCTGTGGTATCACTAGTGTAGATCCATTTGGATTGTAGCTCTGTGGTATCACTAGTGTAGTTCCATCTGGATTGTAGCGCTGTGGTATCAGTAGTGTACCTCCATATGGACTGTAGCTCTGTGGTATCAGTAATTTAGCTCCATATGGATTGTAGCTCTGTGTTATCACTAGTGTATCTCCATTTCAATTGTAAGCTCGATGGTATCACTAATGTACCTTCATTTCAATTGTACGCTCTGTGGTATCAGTAGTTTATCTCCATTTACAGCAGCAAGTAGGAGACTGAGTGAGGCAGAGGCCCACATATGTCCCTGGCTCAGGGGCAATTGCCCCCTTGCCCCCCAGGCCAGCCCTCCCCTGGAGAAGATTACCATGTGCAGTGAGTAGAGTTTGAGGTCATGATGTCCTACTAGCAATTGTCATGTCTGCATGCTGGACAGATTGAAGATAACATCACTGGAACCAATGAGCAAAGGAAAAATTCACACAAGCCTCTTGGGTTTTTTGGGCATAGTAAGGTAATTTTGAGGTTTTACTTCTACAGTACTATTGCAGTAAGACAACAATAAAAAAGAGAAGAAGCAGAACCTTCTAAGAGCACACCTGTCATATTGCCAAATAACTGACCCTCCACATATAAATTCTGCTCACCAAACCAATGACATGTATCAACATATATGAGTAACAGAAGCACTCTCCATTAAGATCCTCTCACAAAGCACGGCTGTTCTCTTTCCATAAGAGGAGCACCGGAATATTTTCAGGATCCAAAGAATATAATCAATATTTATTATGCACCAGTATGTGTATACTATACCTTGCTATTACATTGGCTGAGCATAATGGGCGAGGTTGAGTAAACGTAAGATATGTAGGAAATGGTAGAGGAGAGAATGGCATTGAATAAAAGGAACAGGACTTTATGATATACATAATTTGATGGACAACCATTGGAGAGATAGGAGGAGAGGGAAGGCTGAGAAGAACTTAGGTGAGATAAAGTGCATTGCAGCACTGTATGGATTGAAGTGTATGAAACTGAGTGGCAGAAAGGCAAGCCGTACACAAACGCTGTCTGTAGAACCTCTACTTGGATAAGTCAGTCTGTAACAAACATTGAGTAATTCATTTCTATTGAGCAAAACATGCCAAAGCTTTTGCTTTCAAGTGGTGCCACAATACTGATGATAAATACAAATGCTGGTATGGTTAACACACTGCTACATATTAAGAAATGCATCACCAATAGACCTCACAAATAGATACAAGTCCAGTGTGAAAGTAAAATAGTTTTACTCACCTTTCTAGTTCAAATCTGCCTCCATGCTGGAGTCGGAGATGTCGGCTCTTATTGAAAGGCCACAGAGTAAGGATGTCTCCTGTGAATGAATAAAAAGTGACGTTTGTGTGGTCTGCAGTAGGTAATTACCATGGACAACCATAAGCAGTTAACTGAGAATGGAATAAAACACACCTTACGCATTTCAAGTCAATGAAGTCATTACTCATAGGCTCATAGGCATTAAACCTTTGAGTGCCAGAGGGGTATGCAACGCATTGCTTTGCAATGCATTGCGTACCTCTATGCCTCTCAAAGGGTTAATCTACTTTCTTTTTTATTTACATGTAGACATTTACTACTCGTGGCCCTCCATGTTAATGTATTTAATGCAGACTGAATACACCTCACTCTTTATTCATTCATTACATTTTATCTCTTATCCTCGTGCAGAGTCACCTTACCGTATTCACTTATTCCTACTGGTATAGTTCCCCTTGAAAATGTCATTAAATACATCACATCAGCATAAATAATATAGGGCTGTATTTAAAGGGATAGTAATACTTCGTTTTATCTTTATTTTATTTTGTAGGCATTAAAAAAACAAGAACAATAGAAGGAGGAGGGGGTCGCAGGGGGCAGACTGGCCCCTGGAGTGACGGGCCTGGTTGCGACCCCTATAGTTACGCCAGTGTCTCCACACCTCGGAGCCAATTACCTGGGTACATTGAGGGAACTCTGGTCCTTGCTTGTGCTTTGCTTTAGTCTCCAACCTCAGTGATTTCCTTTTTCCCAGGGAACCCGGTTTACCGCCTGATTGGAACCTCGTCTTTTTTGCAGGGATCAAGAGATCTCCCACCCAGGCCATTGTATCTACCTAGGCTGCCTTCACCTGTATGTTGAAACCCTGGGATCTCCCACTAGCTTAGGGGTTACTCAGGTGGGCTACAAGTAACTCCAAGGCAGGAAGTACACTGATAGACTTCTAGTAAGTGTTTGTTCAAATAAAAAGGCACTGGTGACTATGCACCGTCTTTGAAATAAATGATTTAGACCTTTAAGAGAAGCAATGCATTGCATCATTAGTTCTCAACTGGTTGATCTTACATAATATTCTTTCCTACCTTTAACTCCTCCCACTTTACTGTATTGCACCATAATTGTTCTGTATCACCATGGCTGACCACAGAGAAACGAGACATCTCTTAGATATCTCAGACTGCTTTCAGGTGTTAAGCAGTTCAAGTGGCCGTGTGTGTGTGTGTGTGTGTGTGTGTGTGTGTGTGTGCTACGTAGTTACCAAGCAGCATTCCAGCAGCATCCAAGATATGGTTGCTAGCCATATGTTCATTGCAGCCCAGCAGTGAGGATGATCATTTTTACTGAAATCCCTCTCTTGTTCTGCAGTTTAACCCCATAAGTGCCAGTGAGCTGTTCAACCCATTGCAAAGTACTCAAAAGGGGGAATGTTGGAATAGGTCAGAGCAGATCACTCTCATTCTTTCACATTAGCCTCATGTCCTGCACTTTGGGGGCACGTACAAGTGCGTATGATCACTTCACTATATACCGGTGCATGCAGTCTGCCATCATTAACCCTTTGAATGCTAGAGGGGTACGCAATGCACTGCAAAGCAAGTAATGCTTAATGTGCCCCAATTCTTCTCCTATAGCACACACCGGGCAGTGGAGTAATCTAAATTTCTCTCCTGGCACTGAAAGGGTTATAAAATCTAATACAATATCTCTCTTATATCTTTCCTGTTTTGCTTATTAGCGATTCAGGTGTAAACAACATGAAATATTCCCTAAATTCCCAATTGATTGAAACAGGCTTTTAACACCTTGAATGCCAAAGAGGTCTCCAGAACATTGAATTGAAATGCATTAACCTTTTGACTGCCGTACCCATCTGGTACTCAGTGTTCATGCTTAAAGGGATAGTAATACTTAAGATGTAAAAAAATATATGTTTTAGGGTTTATGTTCCCTAATAAAACAAGGGTACTCCCATTGCTGAGAGATATTTTATGAAAAATTAT
The DNA here is from genome assembly GCA_037306005.1 of Rhinophrynus dorsalis. Classification (NCBI taxonomy): domain Eukaryota; kingdom Metazoa; phylum Chordata; class Amphibia; order Anura; family Rhinophrynidae; genus Rhinophrynus; species Rhinophrynus dorsalis. Next base: position 23,196,047 of record CM074723.1, read on the forward strand.
GAAAGCTCAAATGTGAATTTTTTAGGTGCAATATCACAGTGGCCTGAAAATTTACAGTGGCGCTCTTGCTACACCATCCTATGGAGATTTATGGATTACAGACCAGAGCAGCCCATAGGATGATGTAGCAACAGCCCTACTGTAAATTTTCAGGCCACTGTGATGTTGCACCTAAAAAAATCACGTTTGAGCTGTTATAATTTTTTTATAAAATATCTCACAGCGGTGGGAGTATCTTGTTTTACTGAGTGGGATAAACCTTACAACATATATTGTTTTAAATTTTAAGTATTACTATTCCTTTAAGCTTGAATTATTTGAAACGGGGCACAGTAGCGTATGCACATGATATAACCAGTTTTTTACATTTCAAGATTCTGATTGAATAACGGGATATGCGGGTGTATCTCTGTGGTTTTGGGGCTGAGGACGCAGGAATTTATGATACGATTACAATATTTGGAAGTATGGTGATTAAAGCTTTTGGCAGTCTAGTGATTGGGCACATCGGTGCTGTACCGTTAGTTTATAAAATGGGTTATTACTATACGATTACATTATTATTTATGGTTATTATTTACACTTTAATTGTGTAATATATTTTATTTTTTTATTTCACATATTTGTTGGAATCTGTATTTTTTATTTTAGATCATCCCTTTATATATATATATATATATATATATATATATATATATATATATATATATATATATTAGTTTAAAAGCTCGTGTACAGGGCCACAGTGCCACCCAGCAGCTTCAGCTGTTGGCCAGAGTCTCACTGCTCTCTTCCCACACTGTAGAAATGGGCAGTACAGAGTGCCCGAACGTGCCACGGCTGATACGGAGCAGTGCGCTCCAAATTCGGACCATAGTCCTCTCTGCGCACCTGCCTGGGACCAAGCAGTTCCAGGAAGGCGCGCAGAGAGTACCCTAGTCCGAATTTGTAGCTCCCCACTTCGTATCAGCCGTGGCACATTTGTGCACATTACTGCAGAGCAGGCAGTCTCTACTGCGTATGACGGCTTCTGACAAACATCCTAGCGAATAATTATATAGGACATAATAGGGATAGGTGGTTAGGTAAGTAGATAGTTTATTATGTGTACATTAGATCACTTCTTTATGGATTCACAGTATGTCAGAGAAAGATATTTCGCTATTACACTTTAATATTTGATTTGAGATTTGCTCTTTAAGGGTTAACTGATCTCTATTTTTATATGATTTCAGTGTTTGGTATCAAGATTTATTGAGTAAGTGTAAGTCATCTGAGAGTTTTTGTCATTAGTATTCAGTGATATTACAGCTTATTTGTGACGCTTGCTAGTGTCATTTTGTTTTATTATTTTTTGTATGCTGACTGCACGGCTTTAGATGTTTGTAGGGTTTTCCTCCATTGGTGGTATGAAAGGGTTAAACATTAATCAACGGAAGTTTGTTTCTGCAACTTTGTATACATCATTTCCACTTGTGTCCTCGCACCTCAAACCACAGATATTGGATGATGGAAATTTAAAAGACAGAGCTCTTACAGAGGTCGGCGTCTCTGATCATGATTAAGCGCGTAATGCGCTAAACTCGTTGGTCGGTGTGATGCTACATAGTTACATCTACTGGTATGCGACTCCATGATACAAGTCTCTCCATATAGTGAATGAACACACGAAAATCTTCTTTGGAGGTATTTTGTATATTTTTATTTATGTGCTACAATAAAAGTTGTTTTTATATCTATGGATTAAATTATGGATGTGCGTTTTTTTTGGTGTGTTGTAAGTTATGGGTGGTATCTCCCAGGGACATAATTACAGTTGGTGCAGTTGTGCATGGACCCAACATCCAGGGGGGCCCATCTGACCCATGGTCTAATTAGTTTTAGTTATGCCTCCCTGATAATTTTTTGTGTTAGGAGGCGTAAAATGTTTGCACTGGGACACCGCATTGACTAGTTATACCACTGGTAGCCCCTTTTCCCCTCGTTCTCTGCTAGTCTGATCTGAAGTTTTGCTGCCTTTATAGAGTGGTTCTCTGCATCAGAGCAGAAGACTGGTATTCGATCGAATTGAACGATACCTGGAAACTCTCAGGGTTTGTCCCAGAGACTCAGGGATTTGAACCAAATCTCAGGGTCTCAAGGTGAAGGTCGAATTCTCAGGGTGAGAGAGTCCAGTGTTTCCATATAAATAGTGATATATCAGAACTGTAGAATGTTATAGTGTATAAGAAGTGATATCAGAACTGTAGAATGTTATAGTGTATAAGAAGTGATATCAGAACTGTAGAATGTTATAGTGTATAAGAAGTGATATCACAGAACTGTAGAATGTTATGGTGTATAAGAAGTGATATCAGAACTGTAGAATGTTATAGTGTATAAGAAGTGATATCATAGAACTGTAGAATGTTATAGTGTATAAGAAGTGATATCACAGAACTGTAGAATGTTATAGTGTATAAGAAGTGATATCAGAACTGTAGAATGTTATAGTGTATAAGAAGTGATATCACAGAACTGTAGAATGTTATGGTGTATAAGAAGTGATATCACAGATCTGTATAATGTTATAGTGTATAAGAAGTGATATCACAGAACTGTAGACTGTCATAGTGTATAAGAAGTGATATCAGAACTGTAGAATGTTATAATGTATAAGAAGTGATATCAGAACTGCAGAATGTTATAGTGTATAAGAAGTGATATCACAGAACTGTATAATGTTATAGTGTATAAGACGTGATATCAGAACTGTAGAATGATATAGTGTATAAGAAGTGATATCACAGAACTGCAGAATGTTATAGTGTATAAGAAGTGATATCAGAACTGTAGAATGATATAGTGTATAAGAAGTGATATCAGAACTGTAGAATGTTATAGTGTATACGAAGTGATATCAGTACTGTAGAATGTTATAGTGTATAAGAAGTGATACCACAGAACTGTAGAATGTTATAGTGTATAAGAAGTGATATCACAGAACTGTAGAATGTTATAGTGTATAAGAAGTGATATATCAGAACTGTAGAATGTTATAGTGTATAAGAAGTGATATCAGAACTGCAGAATGTTATAGTGTATAAGAAGTGATATCACAGAACTGTAGAATGTTATAGTGTATAAGAAGTGATAAAACAGATCTATAGAAGGTTATAGTGTATAAGAAGTGATATCAGAACTGTAGAATGTTATAGTGTATAAGAAGTGATATCAGAACTGTATCATGTTATAGTGTATAAGAAGTGATATCAGACCTGTAGAATGTTATAAAGTATAAGAAGTGATATCAGTACTGTAGAATGTTATAGTGTATAAATAGTGATATCACAGAACTGTAGAATGTTGTAGTATAAAAATAGTGATATATCAAAACTGTAGAATGTTATAGTGTAAAAGAAGTTATATGTCAGAACTGTTGAATGTTATAGCATATAAATAGTGATATATCAGAACTGTAGAATGTTATAGTGTATAAGAAGTGATATCAGAACTGTAGAATGTTATAGTGTATAAGAAGTGATATCACAGAACTGTAGAATGTTATAGTGTATAAGAAGTGATATCAGAACTGTAGAATGTTATAGTGTATAAGAAGTGATATCTCAGAACTGTAGAATGTTATAGTGTATAAGAAGTGATATCACAGAACTATAGAATGTTATAGTGTATAAGAAGTGATATCACAGAACTGTAGGATGTTATAGTGTATAAGAAGTGATATCAGAACTGTAGAATGTTATAGTGTATAAGAAGTGATATATCAGAACTGTAGAATGTTATAGTGTATAAGAAGTAATATCTCAGAACTGTATAATGTTATAGTGTATAAGAAGTGATATCACAGAACTGTAGAATGTTACAGTGTATAAGAAGTGATATCACAGAACTGTAGAATGTTATAGTGTATAAGAAGTGATATCACAAAACTGTAGAATGTTATAGTGTATAAGAAGTGATATCTCAGAACTGTAGAATGTTATAGTGTAGAAGAAGTGATATCAGAACTGTAGAATGTTATAGTGTATAACAAGTGATATATCAGAATTGTAGAATGTTATAGTGTATAAGAAGTGATATCACAGAACTGTAGAATGTTATAGTGTATAAGAAGTGATGTAACAGAACTGTAGAATGTTATAGTGTATAAGAAGTGATATCACAGAACTGTAGAATGTTATAGTGTATAAGAAGTAATATATCAGAACTGTAGAATGTTATAGTGTATAAGAAGTGATATCACAGAACTGTAGAATATTATAGTGTATAAGAAGTGATATCACAGAACTGTAGAATGTTATAGTGTAGAAGAAATGATATCAGAACTGTAGAATGATATAGTGTATAAGAAGTGATATCACAGAACTGTAGAATATTATAGTGTATAAGAAGTGATATCACAGAACTGTAGAATGTTATAGTGTAGAAGAAATGATATCAGAACTGTAGAATGATATAGTGTATAAGAAGTGATATCACAGAACTGTAGAATGTTATAGTGTATAAGAAGTGATATATCAGAACTGTAGAATGTTATAGTGTATAAGAAGTGATATCACAGAACTGTAGAATGTTATAGTGTATAAAAAGTGATATCACAGAACTGTAGAATGTTATAGTGTATAAGAAGTGATATATCAGAACTGTAGAATGTTATAGTGTATAAGAAGTGATATATCAGAACTGTAGGATGTTATAGTGTATAAGAAGTGATATATCAGAACTGTAGAATGTTATAGTGTATAAGAAATGATATCACAGAACTGTAGAATGTTATAGTGTATAAGAAGTGATATCACAGAACTGTAGAATGTTATAGTGTAGAAGAAGTGATATATCAGAACTGTAGAATGTTATAGTGTATAAGAAGTGATATCACAGAACTGTAGAATGTTATAGTGTATAAGAAGTGATATATCAGAACTGTAGAATGTTATAGTGTATAAGAAGTGATATCAGAACTGTAGAATGTTATAGTGTATAAGAAGTGATATCAGAACTGTAGGATGTTATAGTGTATAAGAAGTGATATATCAGAACTGTAGAATGTTATAGTGTATAAGAAATGATATCACAGAACTGTAGAATGTTATAGTGTATAAGAAGTGATATCACAGAACTGTAGAATGTTATAGTGTAGAAGAAGTGATATATCAGAACTGTAGAATGTTATAGTGTATAAGAAGTGCTATCACAGAACTGTAGAATGTTATAGTGTATAAGAAGTGATATATCAGAACTGTAGAATGTTATAGTGTATAAGAAGTGATATCAGAACTGTAGAATGTTATAGTGTATAAGAAGTGATATCAGAACTGTAGAATGTTATAGTGTATAAGAAATGATATATCAGAATTGTAGAATGTTAAAGGTTCCTTGAGAAATTATTAGATAATCTCTGTGTTAGACCAAACACTGACATGGCAGCTAGAAATCACTTTCTCGGGAGAGTTAAGGGTTAAAATTTCAAATACCAAGATGAGGTCATTTCAAAAGTTCCCAGGTATGAATTGAACCCATCAGCAGGATGCTGTAGCGGATGAGTGGAGTCCGGTGATCTAGACTGCAGCTGTTCGGGAGGAAACCTCACTTGATGAGTGGAGCCTTCTGGGAGGAAGAGAGGCTGATCATGGATGCGAGTAAAGGCTGTTATTTTTATTGTGCCCAGACTAGATTTGTGCATGACAAAATTTTTTGAGAAAATTCAATTTTTGACAATTTTTTTTTTTTTTAATCGTTTGGAGGATCCGCATTTTGGACCAGACCTGTTCGACTCGGACGAAATTCGGTGACATTCCGATTTATTCGGCGAATCGGCTGAATTTAACATTCTTTAACCCTTTGAGTGCCAGAGGCGTATGCAATGCAATGAAAATCAATGCATTCCTTACGCGTCTGGCAGTTAAAGGGTTAAAAAATGACTCTCCCTTGCTGTGGCAATAAGGTACTAGGCCTGTCTACCTACCTACACAACTGTGAGACTGGCTGTGTCACTCTGAAAACTATTAAAACAAATTCCTAATATTTTTTATATATTGCACAGGAACAAAGATGACTTTCCCTTGCAGTGGCAATAAGGTACTAATGCTGGCTGTCTATGCTACCTGCCTGCCTACACAACAACTGGACTCTCTCTCTCTCCTTCTTCTCTCTCTCTGAGGTCCAACAACGGAGTAACAGGAAATGCAGGCTGTCTGGGTGTCTGACGTGTCATTAGTCCAACCCCCATCATGAAACAAAGAAGCTAATTGGACTAGAGAGGGAAGGAAAGTATGGAGGGTAAGTATTGCGTGTGTTGGTAGTCGTCGCTGAATGTCCAAAATTTTCTATGACATTCTGAACTAGGGCTGTTCGGATTCAGTTTTAAAAAAACAAACAACTTCTTCCTTTCGGACGGCCCGAATGACGCTGAATGACCCTATTCGTCTAAATTTCAAAATCGGCAGAACCGTTTCGCACAAGTCTAGTCCAGACTGGAGAGACTCGCAGTCTTCAATTATCAATCTCATTTTTAATACTTGCTATACTATATGTTTGCGCTGGTTCTTGATTTTTACAAGTTTGTTATTCATATGAATGACAGCGGTATTGCTATGGGATACTGATACATTTTATAGTCAGGAGTAAAAATGATACCTTTAATGCTAACTGAGTGGCTCTAGGATGTAATCTTTTAAGACAACGAGGTGGGGGGGGAGATGAACTAATGCGTGATAAAGAAGTGATAAAGTGGAGATAACCGCTTCAGTGATATCACTTCTCCAGGTCCTATGTTATTCTATAGAGCCAATGCACTAAGATTTCTCCACCCTTGGAGATCTTAATGATAATTAGTGAATCTCCCCCACCCCCGGTCTCTTCTTGAGGCATAATACTATTCTTATTATTATTGATTCAGACAGGGGGGGGGTTATTCACTAAGGAGTGATAAAGAGATGATAAAAAGGAGATGACTTCTCCAGTGATATTACTTCTCCAGTTCCTATGTTATTCTATGGATCCTATTCACTAAGATCTCCAAAGCTGTAGAAATCTTAATGCATAGTCTCCATAGAATAAAACAGGAATAATTTCCCACGAAAAGTGCCATTTTCCTGCTTTTTTCACCTAGCTCATTGTACTGAAATCAATGGGAAAAAAGCCCACCCCCCCATGAAAGTTTTCACTACTTTTCTACAGCCATATACAAAGATGTCAGGGTCTCACAGCAGCCATTTTGTGTTTGTGAGAGGAGAGAGCAGCATGTTTTTAGCTAGAGAAGATGGGCAACTAAAAGGGAATTGCTGCTTAGTATAAGGAGTTTTTAGGTAGGACATTTGTTCTCTGTAGTAGGGGAACCTGAGGGCACTCTGGGGGAGAAGAAGGGAGGAAGGCGGGTGACCTCAAATCCCCAAAATGTGGTATGACTGACTGGCAAGACACAAATTGCTTGCTGATCTTGCTGTTATTGTCTCTGTGCTGGGGAAGTCTGAGGAAAGACTTTTAAAGGGATAGTAATACTTTGTTTTATCTTTATTTCATTTTGTAGGCATTAAAAAAAACATGAAGAACGATATAAGTCTTATCTCTCAAACCTTTATGGTTTGAGAAACATTCACAAGCAAAGTTTCCCCTCCCGCCCCTTTTACCTAGTTTAAGCCATCTCTTCTCAGATGTGGAATGTAGTCCATAGACCAGACAGATAACAGCAGGGGACAGTCTTCTTCCTATGAGAACAATGAAAGCCCTGCCCCCCTTGACAAGTTTTTCAGGTTTTTCCCTTATCTTAATTGAAGATTGTCCCTCTCTGCAGTCTACCTGGGCACCTCCCTTCTGCTCTGGCTGAGCAGTGTTACATCAGCAAAAGGGGCGGGAGGGGGATACTTTGTCATTGAATTACTCTTGAGCTACAACTCTGACAGAATTGAAATAACACTCTCCAAAGTCCAAATACTGTGAAGATTAATTGGAGCTGCTCTTATTATGAAACATTACTATCCCTTTAACTGGGGACACATAGGAAATAGGCATATTTCAGTAATTCACTGAAATCAAAGCAGTCCTGCAGTATGCATTTTTCTTATGCGTCCCCGGTTAAAGGTGAGGTCTGATCAGCCTACTATAGGGGGCAATGAAAATTTGCATTAGTTTTACTCTTTGAATGCTGGAGGGGACTCCAATGAATTGTCAAGTAACTCACTGGAGATCTCTTTAGATTTCAAGGGGTTAAAATCCCCAAATCAGTGGAGGTTTTGGGAACGTTTAGTTGCTCCCTTTATAATTTCGGTTTGACCCACAACTTACCTATTTTACCTCCAGGACCCTGTGCATCAAGAAAAGTAGGGCAATTCTAGAACAAAACAATTGCACTGCTGTGCGGTTAACTAAAATGTCCAACTATAATTTAAGGAGTTAAAGGGCTAGTAACGTCTGCATATAAATGTATGCAATATTGTAGATTTAAAAAAAATAAATTATGTGGAGCAAATCCCATCTCTCAAACCTCTATGTTTTGAGAGATATAACATTTTAAAGTTCCCCCCTCCTTCCCCTTGTGCTGACGTCAGACACAAGGAAATCCCAGTACCGGGACCAGCAGGCGGCTCTCCAGCTGAGCCGAAATACCGATATCTATAAAGAAATATTTCACTGGAACAGTCTACGAAGGGTGCCTGGTTTGCAGGTACACTTTGTAGACCATTCCAGTGAAGTATTTCTTTTTAGATATCTGGATTTTGGCGGAGAGCCGCCTCGAGTTGTCATACACAGATCTCCTTCTGTCAGCTCTACAGCTGCGGGGGGTAGGAGGGGGAACTTTAAAACTTTTTATCTCTCAAACCATAAAGGTCTGAGAGATGCGACTTGCTCTACATAATTTTTTTTTTTTTTAATCTACAATATTGCATCAATTTATATGCGGACATTACTAACCCTTTAAAGGTCCAGTTTAATTCGATGGCAATTTTAACCCGTTCCCTAAATTTCATGTGGTTTGCACCAAAATTGTGCTTCCGTAGCTTGCTAAATAAGGTCCCGTGTGTTTTGATAATAAAAATGAATGTTTCTTTTTTATATGCGGTATTTGACTTAATGCAGATCAATATCCGTTAACTTTTTTTTTAATGCTTCCCCGGCTCTCCCCTTCTAAAAACAAGATTAAAGGTTAATTACTCATGGGACATTTTCATCTGATCTACCATGGGCTGAAATCTTGTTCCCTTTCTAAATTTAGCACAGCATCCTTACAAGTATTGATCCCGTCACCCACTGTTAATTAGATACACAACATGCAGCATTTGCAACTCATTTATCAATTCAGTCCACTACCTTCCTCGCTCTCTTCCCCTGGAGACGTAATTTGGAGGCTTCTCCAAGCTTTTTATTGACTACCATGCGGAAATTTCTTTATACATTTCCCTGATGCAAAATCCAGTATAAACAGATTTCAAAAAAACTTTCCGAGCATCAATACAAGTGTTGCAAGGCTAAATAATCCTTAGCTAAAATAATAAGGGTGTAAGATTATTAAAGAAACAACTTTTCTACTGCAGAATAAATCAAGCATAGGAACACAGATTTTAACATCAGAAAATAACCATCTGGCCCATCCAGTCTGCCCATTTCCTTGTGTAATAAAATACACAGTCTTCCGTATCTCTTAGAATACGCTTCTGTCTATCCCAAGCATTCTAGAATTTCTTAACAGTGTTTATCTCTGCTACAGATGAGAGCTGGTACCGTGTTATCCATAGACATACAGGAGGCAAATATAGTCAAGTTCAGGGCTCAAAATTTCCACTCGCCACTAGCCAATGGCGAGTGAAAATTTAGCCCTGGCGAGTAGAAATTCAGCCCTGCTTGGTATGTTTTGGCTTGCAGTGGCGAGTAACTTTTCAGGTCTGGCTAGTAGCAATGGACTTCACCTTTTAAGGCCTGGTCAAGTTGATACCTTTATTGGCTAACTAAGCCGATTTAGAATGCAAGCTTTCAAGACCTCTTAGGTCTCTTCCCCCGGCATGTTATAACATGTCTGAGGAAGAGACCTAAGAGGTCTTGAAAGCTTGCATCCTAAATCTGCATAGTTTTCCAATAAAGGTATCAACTTGACTATATTTGCCTGCTGTATCTCTGCCACCACTGCTGGGAGGCTGTACCATCAGTCTATCACTCTTTCAATCGCAAGGGGGTCTCTTACTGAAACAGAATTAGTAAAAAGCCTTGGTCCTAATTGTGCACCCTCAAAATGGCTTCTTGTCAGCCAATTGGGATGTCAAATAACTGACCTGTCTTGGCTGAAAAGCAACTTGGAAGTACGTTGCGCTCAGCCAGAATCGTCACAGGTTTTATGTGCAGTCTCCGTAGACCTACTTCATATGGCTTTCAAACCCAACACAGAGTGTTTATGAGACTACATGACACAGGGAAGGGAACGTAACTGCAAGACTTCAGTCTCAAAGTCCAGTCTTTTCCCATGGGACCATTGTGAGAGTTTTGTTGGTGTCTTTTCAGACATCTGTTCTGATGCTATTTTGGTCAGGGCCCATATCACCTCTGCCAATACAGCACTATGCACACAATAGTTCCCTTTAAGTAAAGATGAGTAAAGAGTTAATATTTCGTTTTATGGATTGATTTGGATTGGAGTTCACTGAATAAGTTTCAGATATGCACCAGCCAGTTTGAACAATTCCTATATAATAATTCACTAAAACATGTGTAACGACGCAGTCATGTGCAGTAGAGACTGCTGTGTGTGCTGCAGTCATGTGCAGTAGAGACTGCCCATGACGAGGCTGATACAGAGCTGGACTCTTCAAAGGGGCGTCCAGCTCTGTATCAGCCGCGGCGTGGGCAGTCTCTACTGCACATGACTGCCCCGCGACCGGCTGGCAGTGGCACTGTGGCCCGTGTAACGGGTTCTTCAACTAGCTGGTTATAAATGGTAACAAGTAAGATAGAGACAAGGGGATTGCTGAAGCCAGAAGAGAGAGGGGAGATAGTGGGGTGAGACCATGGAAGAGAGAGGGAACAGATGAATGGGGAGGGAGAGAATGGAAGAAGGGGAGAGAGGGAGAAGTAAGATAGGAGAGACAGAGCAGGAAGAAGGGAAGTGAATCGCCCAGGACACTTGCATTGGCTACCTCTTTGGCACTCATAGGGTTAAGTGAATTGGTATTTGTATTTTCACCCTAACGGTGCAGTTGGTTAGACCCAGAACTGCTCTGGTTTCTCTTGGCCCTTTGTTTTGGAATTGTGATATTAGTAGGAATATTTACTGTCAGTAAAAATTGCGAGTAGAATTAACACATTGAGATGCTTCCTAAGTCACCTGGGAGATGCACTAAGTGGTGATAAAGAGGTGATGAAGCGGAGATGACTTCTCCAGTGATATCACTTCCCCAGTTCCTATGTTATTCTGTGAAGCCTATGCACTAAGATTCCTCCCACTTGAGAGACCTCAATGCATAGGCTTCATAGAATAACATAGGAACTGGAGAACTGATATCACTGGAGAAATTATCTCCACTTTATCACCTCTTTATCACGCCTTAGGGCCTAACCCCCTAATGTCATGTCAGCCATAATTAATGAGATATTTAGCTTTCTTTATTAGTCAGTTTATTCAAGGTAGACAGTACTAGCTAGCACAGCCACCCCACCTACCACTCCCTGACAGACAGATACTAACATTCCATACTGATCTCCATCCCACCTGCCACTCCCTGCCAGACAGATACTAACATTGCATACTGATCTCCATCCCACCTACCACTCCCTGCCAGAAAGATACTAACATTCCATACTGATCTCCATTCCACCTGCCACTCCCTGCCAGACAGATACTAACATTCCATACTGATCTCCATCCCACCTGCCACTTCCTGCCAGACAGATACTAACATTCCATACTGATCTCCATCCCACCTGCCACTCCCTGCCAGACAGATACTAACATTCCATACTGATCTCCATCCCACCTGCCACTCCCTGCCAGACAGATACTAACATTCCATACTGATCTCCATCCCACCTACCACTCCCTGCCAGAAAGATACTAACATTCCATACTGATCTCCATCCCACCTGCCACTCCCTGCCAGACAGATACTAACATTCCATACTGATCTCCATCCCACCTGCCACTCCCTGCCAGACAGATACTAACATTCCATACTGATCTCCATCCACTTACCACTCCCTGCCAGACAGATACTAACATTCCATACTGATCTCCACCCCACCTAGCACTCCCTGCCAGACAGATACTAACATTCCATACTGATCTCCATCCCACCTGCCACTCCCTGCCAGACAGATACTAACATTCCATACTGATCTCCATCCACTTACCACTCCCTGCCAGACAGATACTAACATTACATACTGATCTCCACCCCACCTAGCACTCCCTGCCAGACAGATACTAACATTCCATACTGATCTCCATCCCACCTACCACTCCCTGCCAGACAGATACTAACATTCGATACTGATCTCCATCCCACCTGCCACTCCCTGCCAGACAGATACTAACATTCCATACTGATCTCCATCCCACCTGCCACTCCCTGCCAGACAGATACTAACATTCCATACTGATCTCCACCCCACCTAGCACTCCCTGCCAGACAGATACTAACATTCCATACTGATCTCCATCCCACCTGCCACTCCCTGCCAGACAGATACTAACATTCCATACTGATCTCCATCCCACCTGCCACTGCCTGCCAGACAGATACTAACATTGCATACTGATCTCCATCCCACCTACCACTCCCTGCCAGACAGATACTAACATTCCATACTGATCTCCATCCCACCTACCACTCCCTGCCAGACAGATACTAACATTCCATACTGATCTCCATCCCACCTGCCACTCCCTGCCAGACAGATACTAACGTTCCATACTGATCTCCATCCCACCTATCACTCCCTGCCAGACAGATACTAACATTCCATACTGATCTCCATCCCACCTATCACTCCCTGCCAAACAGATACTAACATTCCATACTGATCTCCATCCCACCTACCACTCCCTGACAGACAGATACTAACATTCCATACTGATCTCCATCCCACCTGCCACTCCCTGCCAGACAGATACTAACATTCCACACTGATCTCCATGCCACCTACCACTCCCTGCCAGACAGATACTAACATTCCATACTGATCTCCATCCCACCTACCACTCCCCGCCAGATAGATACTATCATTCCACACTTCTCTCCTTCCCACCTACCACTCCCTGCCAGACAGATACTAACATTCCATACTGATCTCCATCCCACCTACCACTCCCTGCCAGACAGATACTAACATTCCATACTGATCTCCATCCCACCTGCCACTCCCTGCCAGACAGATACTAACATTCCATACTGATCTCCATCCCACCTACCACTCCCTGCCAGACAGATACTAACATTCCATACTGATCTCCATCCCACCTATCACTCCCTGCCAGACAGATACTAACATTCCATACTGATCTCCATCCCACCTACCACTCCCTGCCAGACAGATACTAACATTCCATACTGATCTCCATCCCACCTATCACTCCCTGCCAGACAGATACTAACATTCCACACTTCTCTCCTTCCCACCTACCACTCCCTGCCAGACAGATACTAACATTCCATACTGATCTCCATCCCACCTGCCACTCCCTGCCAGACAGATACTAACATTCCATACTGATCTCCATCCCACCTATCACTCCCTGCCAGACAGATACTAACATTCCATACTGATCTCCATCCCACCTACCACTCCCTGCCAGACAGATACTAACATTCCATACTGATCTCCTTCCCACCTACCACTCCCTGCCAGACAGATACTAACATTCCATACTGATCTCCATCCCACCTGCCACTCCCTGCCAGACAGATACTAACATTCCATACTGATCTCCATCCCACCTATCACTCCCTGCCAGACAGATACTAACATTCCACACTTCTCTCCTTCCCACCTACCACTCCCTGCCAGACAGATACTAACATTCCATACTGATCTCCATCCCACCTGCCACTCCCTGCCATACAGATACTAACATTCCATACTGATCTCCATCCCACCTATCACTCCCTGCCAGACAGATACTAACATTCCATACTGATCTCCATCCCACCTACCACTCCCTGCCAGACAGATACTAACATTCCATACTGATCTCCATCCCACCTATCACTCCCTGCCAGACAGATACTAACATTCCATACTGATCTCCATCCCACCTGCCACTCCCTGCCAGACAGATACTAACATTCCATACTGATCTCCATCCCACCTACCACTCCCTGCCAGACAGATACTAACATTCCATACTGATCTCCATCCACTTACCACTCCCTGCCAGACAGAAACTATCATTCCATACTGCTCTCCATCCCACCTGCCACTTCCTGCCAGACAGATATTAACGTTCCATACTGATCTCCATACCACCTACCACTCCCTGCCAGACAGATACTAACATTCCATACTGATCTCCATCCCACCTATCACTCCCTGCCAGACAGATACTAACATTCCACACTTCTCTCCTTCCCACCTACCACTCCCTGCCAGACAGATACTAACATTCCATACTGATCTCCATCCACTTACCACTCCCTGCCAGACAGAAACTATCATTCCATACTGATCTCCATCCCACCTGCCACTTCCTGCCAGACAGATATTAACATTCCATACTGATCTCCATACCACCTACCACTCCCTGCCAGACAGATACTAACATTCCATACTGATCTCCATCCCACCTATCACTCCCTGCCAGAGAGATACTAACATTCCACACTTCTCTCCTTCCCACCTACCACTCCCTGCCAGACAGATACTAACATTCCATACTGATCTCCATCCACTTACCACTCCCTGCCAGACAGAAACTATCATTCCATACTACTCTCCATCCCACCTGCCACTTCCTGCCAGACAGATATTAACATTCCATACTGATCTCTATCCCACCTGCCACTTCCTGCCAGACAGATATTAACATTCCATACTGATCTCCATACCACCTACCACTCCCTGCCAGACAGATACTAACATTCCATACTGATCTCCATCCCACCTATCACTCCCTGCCAGAGAGATACTAACATTCCACACTTCTCTCCTTCCCACCTACCACTCCCTGACAGACAGATACTAACATTCCATACTGATCTCCATCCACTTACCACTTCCTGCCAGACAGAAACTATCATTCCATACTACTCTCCATCCCACCTACCACTCCCTGCCAGACAGATATTAACATTCCATACTGATCTCTATCCCACCTACCACTTCCTGCCAGACAGATACTAAAATTTCACACCGCTCTCCTTGTCAACTGCCACATTATAGCAATTCATTGGACACCTCCCTAGCATTCAAGATGTTAAAAGCCCAGTTTAAATCAATGAGGGTTTTTTTGTTCCATATGGTTTGCTCAACATTTCCTCCCCTATTTAAGGTCTATTTAATAAACCAGTGTTATAACAGCAAAGGAAAATCAGCAGCTGAGCTTTATTTATTACGACATTAAAGGGACTGTAATGTCTATATTAAAGTGCAGCTCAGATTCTTCTTTAAGCTTTTTATTACACGTAGCGCTATGTGTAATTACTTACAGTTCTGTAGTTCAAAAGATATTCAAACTGAAAGGATCTCCCCTCCCGTCCCTTCTGGCCGCCTCTCCTTAGATCTGCCATCCGGTTGTGGGGCCAGACAGATACAGCGAGGGACAATCTTCAGTTAGTAAGTATTAGCAACCCCCCCCCCCCCTTGACGAAGGAGGGCAGGATTTTGCTTTTGCTTACCGAAGATTATCCCTCGCCTCGCTACAACCGGGCCACACTTAGAGGAAGCGTGATGCTGGGAAAGAGGAATCCTTTCAGCTAGAATATCTTTTGAACTACAGAACTGTAAGAAATTAAAGGGATAGTAATACTTATATTTAAACATTTTTAACACTGTAGAGATTAACAATCAAAGTAGAATAACCTACCTCCCATCTCTGAAAATGTTATAGTTTGAGAGTTAGTTGCATTTAACGTTCCCCCCTCCCTCCCCTTTTCCTGATGTCAGCGCCCTAGCTGACTGCAGGAGAATCTGGTCCCAGGGCTGGCGGAGGCTATTTAGAATGAAATACTTCATTGGAACGGTCTACAAAGTGTGCTTGCAAATCAGCACTATCTCGGGTCTGATGAAGAGCCTCCGCTGGTCCCGAGACCAGATTTTCCTGCAGTCAGATAGGGCACTGACGTCAGGAAAAAGGGAGGGAGAATCTGGTCTCGGGACCGGTGGAGGCTCTTCAGCAGAACCGAGATAGTGCTGGTTTTCAAGCAATATTTTGGCTCTGATGAAGAGTCTCCGCCAGTCCTGGGACCAGATTCTCCTGCAGTCAGCTAGGGTGCTGAGGTCAGGGAAAGGGGAAGGAGGGGGGAACTTTAAATGTTACAAACTCTGAAACTATAAGGTTTTGAGAGATGGGAGGTAGGTTATCCTACTTCAATTGTTAATCTCTACAATATTAGAAATGTTTAAATATAAGTATTACTATCCCTTTAAACATAGCACTACATGTTATAAAAAGCATAAAGAAGGCTTGGAACTGCACTTTAATTGAGACATTACTATCACTTTAATGTTTATACTCCCTCATATTTACACTATGTGGAGCTTTAAATATAAAGATGCAGGTAGATGTTCTCCCTGCCTCGTCTAAACCATAAACCTATACAGTGACTTCTACCAGCTCATTCAGTCAAACATCTTGTTGTATCACTCAGATGAAACAACACAGTGTCTGTAGTTAAGAGCCAATGAAGGCAGAAGATCTTCTTCTATCTTGATATTTAACCCTTTAAAGTAATTGTAATACTTCATTTTAGCTTTTTTTTAATTTTGAAACCATTAAAAAAACATGAAGAACAATATAAGTCTTATCGCTGAACCCTTAATGGTTTGAGAGATGTTCACAAGTAAAGGTTCCCCTCCCTGGCTGTTTTGGTCAAGTCTGCCATCTAGCTGACAGACTTGGAATCCAGTCCACAGACAATCTGGTGGCTCTTCAGCAGAGATCGCAAGATATAAAAATAACTATTTAATTGGGTGGTCTACAAAGTGTGCTTGAAAACAAGGCACACTTTTATAGACTATTCCAACGACGTAGTTATTTTTATATGTTGCGATCTAGGCTCTGCTGAAGCGCCGCCGGCTTGTCTGTGGACCGGATTCCAAACCTGTCAGCTAGAGCGCTGATGTCAGTCAGGGGGGAAACTTTACTTGCGAATATCTCTCAATCCATAAAGGTTTGAGAGATAAGACTTATATCGTTCTTCATGTTTTTTAAATGGCTACAATATTAAAGCGGAACTACCACCGCTAAGCAACTTTGTTTCTAATAATTCCCTATCTGGCGACTATCTGCTTAGTAGCGCTAGTCGCCAGAATTATCACCTGGTTATGGAGAAATATGCATTCGTCCTCGGCTGACAGGCAGGACGGAGAGAGGATACCTTGCCCTAGTGATGTCCGCGCGCTTGCGCTGTCAGTCCCTTTTAGAGCCAAATGGCTCCTAGCAACGCCTCCTACAGCTGTCTGGGACTGACAGCGCAGGCGCGTGGACATCACTAGGGCAAGATGTCCGTGCTCCGTCCTGCCTGTCAGCCGAGAATGACTGCATATTTCTCCATAACCAGGTAATAATTCTGGCGACTAGCGCTACTAAGCAGATAGGGAATTATTAGAAACAAAGTTGCTTAGCGGTGGTAGTTCCATTTTAAATAAAGCTAAAATGAAGTAATACTATCACTTTAAGTGCCAGAGAGGTATCCAACGCATTGGTTTGCTTTAGCATTCAAAGGGTGAAATAATCCGTATGGCAGAAACATAGGTGAGTTTATAAGTACTGACAATATACACAGCACCCTCCTACTACATTACTCTATCCTTATATATTATCCTTGTAATCAATAATTTCCTTTGTTCTATAAATGAGATAAGATTGATGAGTTCATTCTGAATAAATGGATTACCTTTCAGGGGAATCAGACAGAGGGAAATTAATTCACCCAATAAATTAGACCTTACCAAATGTGCGCTAATTGGTTTATAGGGAGAATGAGATGGTCAGATGTAGTTTTTTTTTTTTTTTTTTTTTTAAAGCGACCCTAGCGAGCGGTCTACACTATATTTTCATGACTCTTGCATAACAAATCGATTATGTAACCTTGAAAATCAGGAGACAAAGTGCTGAAATAGTTGAAAATGATTTTCTATTCATGTTTTTATATAGGGATTGTGTACACGATTTATAGACATTTCCTATGCACATTACTAAGATAAATACAAATATATAACATATGGGGATGAGTGATTTCTTTAAAAGGATAATAACTGTTTTACAAAAACAGCAGCTCCAATTAATCTTCATTGTATTTGGGCCATGGAGAGTGTTATTTCAGTACTGTCAGAGTTGTAGTTCAAGAGTAATTGAATGATAAAGTATCCTCCTCCCGCCCCTTTTACCTAGTGTAAGTCACCTCCCCTCAGATGTGGAATCTGGTCACTTGACCGGACAGATTACAGCAAGGGACAATCTTCTTACTGTGATCATAAGGAAAACCCTGCCCCCTTGACAGCGTTTTCAGGTTTTTTTCTTATACTCACTTATTGCACCCATATTGCACCCAAATTGTATCATTATTACACCAATATTGCACCCACATTACTTCCATATTGCACCATTATTGCATCTATATTGCACCCACTTTGCATCATTAATGCACCAATATTGATTCCTTAGTGCTGCGACATATTAACGCACAATATGGTGAATGCGCCATTTGGAGTGACGCGAAATGTAGAATTTGCGACACTTTAAGACGCATAACTTTAATTGCTACACTTTAATTGATGCGGCTGAATACATGCGTCATTTTATGACACAAAACTTTACATGCGTCACTTCAAATGGATACCGAGGTGAGCAGTGTTACATCAGTAAAAGGGGTGGGAGGGGGATACTTTATCATTCAATTACTCTTGAACTACAACTCTGACAGTACTGAAATAACACTCTCCATGGCCCAAATACTATGAAGATTAAGTGGAGCTGCTTTTATTGTGAAACATTACTGTCCCTTTGAAGTATATGGTTGCATTATAGGTAAGTAATGCCCCTTGGATGCTAAAGTCATCAATAACACATTGCTTTACTGTCAGGGAGATTCACTAAGCAGTGATAAAGGGGTGATAAAGTGATGATGACTTCTGCAGTTGATCACTTGGCCGTTTCATATTTTATTCTATGGAGCCAAGATTTCTTCAACTTTGGAGACGTTAGTGAATAGGCTCCATAGAATGACATAGGAACTGGAGAAGTGATATCACTGGAGAAGTTATCTCCACTTTATCACCTCTTTATCAGCGCATAGTGAATCTCCCAAAATGTGTCAGAGATATTGCTAGCATCTATCTTTCTTCTCACAATGAATCCCATCAACATATTATTTAGGAATAGGCTGGGGATCCCATTAAAAACAGCTAAAATCATCATGTTGCAGACAGAGATTAACCCTTTGAGTGCTGAGTGGTATCCAGAGCATTTCCAATCATGCCCCAAGAAGGTACAAAAAAAAAAAATCCTCTGTGTCCGACAGGCAGTCAGAAATTTCTGCATTGAAACCACCATCATAATTTCAATATTTTTCTGGGCTAGAAAGGTATCCATTACTTTTTTGAAAGTTTCTACAGTACCTGCAAACACAGCCTCTCGACTCAAGGCGTTTCACATGCTTGCTGCCCTTAGTGTAAATAAACCTCTGCCTTTAAGTCAAAAAGCACCTCTCCTATAGCCTTAAAGGTTGCCCCCTTTGTTTTTTGTTCTCGACCGTTTGAGGAAAACGATCCCCAGAGGGTTTTTTTCACTGGCTTTGAATATATTTGGAAATGGCAATTCTATCACCCCTTAATGTAAATTAACCCAGTTTGTCTAATCTCTCTCTTTATATAACGAAAATCTTCCAACCCCTACTTCAGTTTTGTGCATGTCTCTGTATTTTTTTGCATTTTAATAATGCCTTTTTTAACCCTTTAAGTGCCAGAGGGGTTCGCAACGCATGCTTTGTGCACCCCTCTGGCACTCATAGGGTTAAGAACAGGTGCCCAAACCATATTCAATAATCTGATGGGCCATCCTGAAGATGTCTTTAGACTAGGGCAGAGTCTGACAGTGTAAGGTAGTGAGTTGCATGATATCCAGGCTAAAAATTGAATTAGAATCGTGGGCAACCATTGTGCAGCCCTGGGGCAGCATGTGGTCTGCCTGAACCCAAGGTGCGGCCCGCCTTTTTTAAAGTTTAAACAAAACTTATTTTGCTAGATTAGGTAGCACACATGAACTAGTGGGCCAGTAAGTGACAGAACAGGTTGAGAATCTGTTGTATTTTATTGAAAAGGAGAGTAATACCTGAAAAAAATATGCAGTTCCGATTGATCCTCTTATAAAGAGGGTCATGTAACGCTGTATTTCAATATGCTCCGTGTTGTAGTTCAAAAGTAATTCAATGCTAAAAGATCACCCCTCCGCTTTTACTCACGTCATGCTGCCTTATTCAGCTGGCCAGAGGGAGTACAGCATGGGACAATCTTCAGTAAGCAAAAGGAAAATCCTGCTTTCTTTCATCAAGATGGGCGGGGTTTTCTTTATACTGTGTATGAAGATTGTCCCTCACTGCATCCGTCTGGTCACATGACCGGATTCCACATCCAAAGAGAGGCAGCTGGCAGGATGTAAAAGGGGTGGGAGGGGGATTCTTTAGCATTGAATTGCTTTTGAACTAAAACACGGAAAATATTGAAATAAAGCGTTACATGGTCTTCTTTATAGTAGGGTCAATTGGAGCTAAGTTTTTACCCCTGGTATTATTATCAGTATCAGTATTTTCACAGACTAACTGACTAACACTAGGCCTGTATCTGCATTTATATCAATAAAGTTGATTAAACTTTTTTTTGTACTGGTTTTGTATTTCTACTATTTTTTGAATTGCTGACAGGCTGTAAATTACTAATATCAATAAACAAATGAATGTGGCCCTTACACGCATGGATTTCTGATCATGCAGCCTGCAACTGAAAAAGAAGAGAAGGACAGCTGTGCTTCCGAGTGTATTATCCTCTGGATATAGTTCACACACCCCCACCACCGTGAAATGGTACTCACAAGTGTATATGCCGGTTGTACGCTTATGAGTTAACCAGAAGTAGACCTCAGGGTTTATTAAAGATGTCTCTTATTCAGCTGTCATCAAAATAGGTGTGGGGCTGCTCTTCCTCCAACCTCTACTCTCGAAGGATCTCAAACAACAATAACAAGAAAAAGATAGGGGGCGCCAGTAGTGCCTTCTCAGACAAATATTTTCTACCGCTGTATAAATCCTTGGTTAGGCCTCATCTAGAATATGTTCGGGCACCGGTTCTTAAAAAATACATTGTTGAACTGGAAAAGGTGCAGAGACGTGCAACAAAACTGATAAAGGGATTGGAGGATCTGAGTTATAAAGAGAGACTAGTCACACTGGGTTTGTTTACATTAGAGAAGAGGCATCTAAGGGGTGATATGATTACCATTTACACATACATTCAAGGTCAATACAAAGAACTATTCAATTAATTATTTACGCAAAGAGCTGAGCTAAGAACAAGAGGTCACCCGTTAAGACTAGAGGAAAGGCACTTTTGACTAAAACAAAGGCAGGGATTCTTTACAGTAAGGGCGGTAAAGATATGGAGTTCTTTGCCTCGCTATTTTGCACTTGCAGATAATGCTACTGCTTTCAAAAAAGCAATGGATGCCTATCTAGCACAGAACAATATTGAAAATTATGACAGATGACTTCAATGCAGATAGGAAGTTGATCCAGGGAAATATCTGACTGCCATTTGGAATCAGGAAGGAATTTTTTACCCACTTGGGGCTAAATTAGAAATTGCTCCAGAGAGCTTTTTTTGCCTTCCTCTGGATCAACAGGGGTGTTATTGGCATGAGCTGGACTTGATGGACACTTGTCTTGTTTCAGCCTCATCAACTATGTATAACAATGTATCAACTGCACTCACATGTCCAAGTTGCTGTATCAATTCATATGCATAAATACAGCTAGTAAAGCATTCAGGGGTATCTTACTGCCCCTGTTCGGTTCCTCCACACTTCATGCAGGATCTGATATTGGTAAGGATAAGAAGATTCACCATACAAAATATGTATCAACAGATATGAATGAAAAAGCCGCTCCAAAAAGTTGTACTGTATCTAAAATGGATTTATTAAAATAAGAACTAAATATAAATCCTACTAAAAAATGTTCCACAGAGGTCCAGGCTGCTTCTTCACAGCAACTTGGAGATATGAGTGCAACTGATACATTGTTATATATACTGTTTCAATATTTGTCTGATAAGGCACTATTGGTACACTTGCAGTTGCCTCATATGAGGTAGTTTTAAAGGGATAGTAATGGTTAATTTTAAGTTGATTTAATATTGTAGACATTAAAAAAAGATTAACATCAATGTAAGTCTTATCTCTCAAACCTTTATGGTTTGAGAGATATAACTTGCTAAAGTTACCTTTTCCTGGCTGTTTTACTCAAGTCTGCCATCTAGCTGACAGCTGCAGATTCCAGTCATTTGACCAGATAGAGGCTCTTCAGCTGAGCTGAAATCACGCTATTTAGAAATAAATACTTCATTGGAACGGTCTACAAAGTGTGCTTGCAAGCCAGACACACTTGGTAGACCGTTCCAATGAAGTATTTATCTTTAGATATCATTATATCGGTGCTGCTGAAGAGCCACATCTGGTCAAGTGACCAGAATCTGCTTCTGACAGCTTTACAGCTCGTCAAGCAGAAAAGGGACGGACCAGAGAACTTTATTTTCCTATATCTCTCAAACCATAACAGTTTGAGAGATAATAATAAGTGCAAGTACTCTCTTTTAATTGTATCTACCATGCAGTTAATATTTTTTTCTGACATTACTATCTCTTTAAGGATAAAATGGATGTCCGCAGCATTGCAGCTGCACAAAGGGACCTATGAACAATAAAGAAGAGTTATTCTGGGGTGCACCAGCTGCACCATAACTGCAATGCAAGTTTTTCAAATTCCCATTTATTTCCAATGTGTTGGCGACCTCTCCAACACTCAAGGGTTTAACCATTTGAGCTCCAGAGGGGTGCACAATGTGTTGCTCAGCAATGAAATCTCTCTGCACTCAAAGAGTTAAAAGCCCCATTTAAATGAGGATTTTTATTTGACCACTAAAGTACAGCTGAAATTATCAAAAACTGATATACTTTGATTCTGTGCATGTATCCCAAAGTGTTACAGAAGAGAAAGCTTCCTTCATTATATTGTCATATACATAACCCTTACACAATCCGAGGGTGTAGTTTCCCTTTATGTCATTGGAAGAATTACCTTAGGAACCTTCTTACTGGAAAAAATAAAAGGGTAATCCTATTACTGAGAGTTTCATTTTTCAACATATCTCATAGCTCAAGATTATTGCTCTCTAATTCAGTGTTTAGAGAACATAGTGACTACTGAAACAGCAGCACCTAGTGGTCAGTTTTATAGATTTTTTGACTAAGCCTTTAAGGACCAAGGGGGCTGTGCAATGCATTTCAAAAAGAGTATAACATTATACTACATCACATAGAGCATTTAGTACTGCAGAGAGACTGTAACATTGTATTACATCATAAAGACCATCCAGTGCTGTAGAGAGACTATAACATTGTATTACATTACACAGAGCAGTCAGTGCTGTAGAGAGACTATAGCATTGTATTACATCATAAAGAGCATTCAGTGCTGTAGAGCGACTATAATATTGTACTGTATCACATAGAGCAGTCAGGTCAGCATGGAGACTGTAACATTGTATTACATCACAGAGAGCATTCAGTGATTCAGGGATAGTGTAACATTGTATTACATCACACAGAGCAGTCAGTGCTACAGGGAGAGTGTAACATTGTATTACATCACACAGAGCTTTCAGTGCTACAGGGTGAGTGTAACATTGTATTACATCACACAAAGCATTCAGTGCTGCAGGGAGAGTGTAACATTGTATTACATCACACAGAGCATTCAGTGCTACAGGAAGAGTGTAACATTGTATTACATCACACAGAGCATTCAGTGGTGCAGGGAGAGTGTAACATTGTATTACATCACACAGTGCATTCAGTGCTACAGGGAGAGTGTAACATTGTATTAAAGGGATTGTAATGTCCCAAAAAAGTAGTAAGAAATTGTAGATGAAAGAAAAAAAATACTTTGTGCACTAATTTGTATCTCTCAAACCTTTATGGTTTGAGAGATATAAGAAAATAAAGTCCTCTGCTCCCTCCCCCTTCTCATACATCCGCTGTATAGCTGACTGCATGAGATCCTGCTTCCAGGACCAGACGGCAGCTCTTCAGGAGTGCTGACATCGAGCTATCTAACTATAAATACTTCATCGGAATGGTCTACAACGTGTGCTTGCAAATCAGGCACACTTTGTAGACCATTCCGATGAAGTATTTATTTTTAGATATCTTGATGTCAGTGCTCCTGAAGAGCCGCGTCTGGTTGCGTGACTGGATTCTGCCTCTGACAGCTTTACAGCTCGTCAGACAGAAAGGGGAGGGAATGGAGACCTTTATTTTCTTATATCTCTCAAACCTTATATACGAATAAGGGCATTAAGTTTTTTTTTCTGTCATCTACAATTTCCTTTCAGGTTTTATGGGGACTTTACTATCCCTTTAAATCACACAGAGCATTCAGTGCTACAGAGAGAGTGTAACATTGTATTACATCACACAGAGCATTCAGTGCTACAGAGAGACTGTAACATTGTATTACATCCCACAGATCATTCAGTGCTGCAGGAAGAGTGTAACATTATATTACATTACACAGAGCATTCAGTGCTGCAGGGAGAGTGTAACATTATATTACATTACACAGAGCATTCAGTGCTGCAGGGAGAATGTAACATTGTATTACATCACACAGATCATTCAGTGGTGCAGGGATAGTGTAACATTGTATTACATCACACAGATCATTCAGTGCTGCAGGGAAAGTGTAACATTGTATTACATCACACAGAGCATTCAGTGCTGCAGGGAGATTGTAACATTGTATTACATCACACAGAGCATTCAGTGCTGCAGAGAGATTGTAACATTGTATTACATCACACAGAGCATTCAGTGCTGCAGGGAGAGTGTAATATTGTATTACATCACACAGATCATTCAGTGCTGCAGGGAGAGTGTAACATTGTATTACATCACAGAGAGCATTCAGTGCTGCAGGGAGAGTGTAACATTGTATTACATCACACAGAACATTCAGTGCTACAGGGAGAGTGTAACATTGTATTACATCACAGAGAGCATTCAGTGCTACAGGGAGAGTGTAACATTGTATTACATCACACAGAGCATTCAGTGCTACAGGGAGAGTGTAACACTGTATTACATCACACAGAGCATTCAGTGCTGCAGGGAGAGTGTAACATTGTATTACATCACACAGATCATTCAGTGCTGCAGGGAGAGTGTAACATTGTATTACATCACACAGAGAATTCAGTGCTACAGGGAGAGTGTAACATTGTATTACATCACAAAGAGCATTCAGTGCTACAGGGAGAGTGTAACATTGTATTACATCACACAGATCATTCAGTGCTACAGGGAGAATGTAACATTGTATTACATCACAGAGAGCATTCAGTGCTACAGGGAGAGTGTAACATTGTATTACATCACAGAGAGCATTCAGTGCTAAAGGGAAGTGTAACATTGTATTACATCACACAGAGCATTCAGTGCTGCAGGGAGAGTGTAACATTGTATTACATCACAGAGAGCATTCAGTGCTACAGGGAGAGTGTAACACTGTATTACATCACACAGAGCATTCAGTGCTACAGGGAGAGTGTAACACTGTATTACATCACACAGAGCATTCAGTGCTGCAGGGAGAGTGTAACATTGTATTACATCACACAGATCATTCAGTGCTGCAGGGAGAGTGTAACATTGTATTACATCACACAGAGAATTCAGTGCTACAGGGAGAGTGTAACATTGTATTACATCACAAAGAGCATTCAGTGCTACAGGGAGAGTGTAACATTGTATTACATCACACAGAGCATTCAGTGCTACAGGGAGAGTGTAACATTGTATTACATCACACAGAGCATTCAGTGCTACAGGGAGAGTGTAACATTGTATTACATCACAGAGAGCATTCAGTGCTAAAGGGAAGTGTAACATTGTATTACATCACACAGAGCATTCAGTGCTGCAGGGAGAGTGTAACATTGTATTACATTACACAGATCATTCAGACTCCCTTAGCTCCACCCATAACCACACCCATTCCTAACATGGCCCTTCCCCAGACTCATCCCATATGTCATGGTTCAGAAAACAACCTTGGCCTATTAGAAGCCAATTTAACCCATTGGTTGCTAGAAAAATCTTTCTCGCAATGAAGAGCTTAAATAATAGACAGTAAAGGGGTGAAAAAACTGATGTAGGAATACTGAAATTGCTCTGGCCACACCCACAGCTCAGAATGTGGGCGTGGTCAGTACAGCTGAAGTGTCAATCAAAATTTGAAACGCTAGGTAGTTGCATACTCTACCTACAGGAAAATCCGTCCTTGATTCTACAATTCATTTGAATGAATGCATCAGATAAAAAGAACAATGCCCAATGAAATAGTTTAGTCATGGTTTTAATTAATCCCCCCACTGCTTGGCACGATGTTCCACATCTCTCTGGCAGTAAACAGCATAGATTAATGCCTTATAGTGTGACGATGTATTCGGGTTCCAGATTAATTTAATTAACCCATTCAGTGCCTTATGCACAATGCAAAAGATGAGCAATTCTGGGCATACCATATGAACCGCAAAAGACAAAAATGACATCAGCATCAATTAACCCCTTAGTGACCAGCCACGCACGCATGCGGCCAGCACTTAATGCCCGCCTAACATTTTTTTTCCATTGTTTTAAATGACTTCCGGGACGTACATGTATGTCCTCTGTCCACCTGGGACATCCGCTCGGGGCGTACATGTACGTCCTGGGGCGCTAAGGGGTTAATCAATCAATCAATCAATAAATAAATAAAATCCCTGCTGATCTAAAGGAACTTGGCTGCTGCCCCGGAACGGGGGGCGGTGGGCTGTTCGGAGTGCCCAGCTCTGGATCAGCAGTGCCTCTGACTGGAAGCCGGCACGTTCGGGAATTCTCTACTGCTCACTGCGTATGACTGCATCGTTCGGGCAGTATCTACTGCGCATGTGTAGTTACGCACACAGCAAGCTTCGCATTACATAGTAATTTAGGTTGAAAAAAGACTTGCGTCCCTCTAGTTCAACCCTTTTCCTATTCCTGTTTACCATCGTTGATCCAAAAGAAGGCAATCCCCCCCCCCAATATAGCAATTTCAAATTCTGCCTTGAATGAGGGAAAAAATTCCTTTTTGATTCCAAATGGCAATCAGATTTCTCCTTGGATCAACAAGCCCTAACTAAATATTAATCCCAATATTAACGTACATAGCCCTCTATGTTCTGCTCTTTTAACTAAGTATCCAGGCCCTTTTTAAAGGCATCTAATGTATTCGATAGCACCACCTCCTCAGGTAGTGAATTTCATACCTTTATTGTCCTTACCGTAAAGAATCCCTTCCGCTGTTGTAGATTAAATCTCGTTTCCTCAAGTCTAAGCGGGTGGCCCCTTGTCCTGTGTACTGTTCTGTTAATGAACAGGTCTTTGGAGAGCCCTTTGTATGGTCCCTGAACATATTTATATAGTGTTATCATATCCCCTCTAAGACGCAGTTTCTCTAGAGTGTACAAGTTTAACTTTTCTAGCCTTTCTTCATAACTAAAACTTTCCATTCCCCTTACTAGTTTTCTAGAACTGCATGTTATTTAGATAATACGTAATAGGAAAGCGCTACCGTTAGCAGTATATATCAATATTTATTAAAAAAATCTTAATGTATAAAACACATACAATATATAAATGTACTATCGAATAAATGTCCATAAGCGCTATGATCTAGTAAATACGAAAAGATGTTAAGCTCCAGAGCAATGTTGGTGCACTTAAATCTATGTAAATAAATTCTTTGACGTATGAGTCCCACTAGTCAGTAACAGTATCTGGCCAGCAGTTTCTGCCTAAGGATGGAAGTCTTCAATAGGTGTCCAAGTATGTAGAGATGTAGCGGGCAGGCAGATATTGTGTGTCTTGCTAAGTAGCACCGTTAATTCCAAGCTGCGGACTGTGAACTATATTACGGGCAGGTCTATAATCATAAATTAATTCTCCTGACTTGCGGATTATATTCCACGACTTAGTAACTAAATGCAACTATGTTAGCTTGGGTCTCTGTCCACAATTCTGTCTGTCTGTCTATCTATATCTATATCTATATATATAGTAGGATTTATCCTTCTGAGTAAGAAAAGGGTATTCTCATTGTTGATATGTACTTATTCAAAACTTATTGCAGCTCAAACTTTAGTTTTTTTAGGTGCAGTATCTCAATGGCCTGAAATATTAGAATGGCACTGTTACTACACCATCCTATGGACAGCTCTGGTCAGTGGACCATAAACTTCCATAGGATGGTGTAGCAACAGCGCCACTGTAACATTTCAGGCCATTGTGATATTGCACATTAACTTTTTAATAAAACATCTCTCAGAGGCATCTTAGGAAGATGAATCATCAATAAATATAAATTTTTTCACATATTAAATGACTGCACAAGTGGGAACAAATAATAATTCCCCAAATGTCAGCTGTTTTTAAATGCAAAGCAAGGGGTCAAAATCTCTTAAATGAATAGGATGGAGCATCCAGCTCTGTATCAGACGTGGCGCAGCATTCTCTACTGCGCATGACTTTGTCGTTACACACGTTTTAGCGAATTATTATATAGGATGTTCCTTTTGGAAACTAGTGCACTCTGTTGCCAATAGTTTGATTAAAAAAAGTTTGAGTTGTAATAACTGTATAATGAAATATCCCCCAGTACTGGGAGTACCTACTTTTATTCAACAGAAAAAGGCATTTAACATAGATTTAACATAAAATGCATTGGATAAATCCCTAGCAGCCAAGTGGTTTATCAAAGGGAGGCATATAAAGAATGATAGCTCTCCCTTGAGTACACATAGACAAAAGTATAATTGAAATCACGTAACTGATACATGATAATTACACTTGCATGTATAAAGGGTGATCAGTCTTGTGTTGCCTAGAGCTGTTGATGTCTTAGTGAGTCAATGACTATATTGACAGTTTTGCAATCAATTAGATCATTAGAAACCCTATATTTAAATATTTATAGACCTCAAAGATTTCAATGAAGAAGCTTCTGAGTTTGGATCAGTATTTGCTGGATGTATCTGAGAAAATGGGGGTTGATTTAAATGAGATGGTCGAGAAATATCACATGAAGGAAGAAAGAATTGTGAGGTTCTTAGTGTTTAATCTTACCTCCTAGAACATGGTAGACAACTCTTGAGATGTCGGATACTACAGCTCTCATTATCTCCAACCAGCCATTGGCTAGTCAAGGATAACTGAAGGCCGTCCCGGGCACTTGGAGTGCCAAAGGTTGTCTGCTTTTGGACTTGGTCTTAGCTGAGACCTGTTTGGAATCTTCCTTTCTTGTGGAAAATTAGGTAAATGACTTTGCTATTTTGTAGTTAGTTCCAAATGAGATTATTCTGCCAGAATAAGTAAAAAATCCTACTTTATTTCACACTATGATTTAAATGAGTTTATAGCTATAGGGGCTCAAGCAGTGAGTAACATACTTAGGGGATCTTGGGAAGGACCCAGCCACTATGATAGATAGAAAACATCGTTTTTGTCTAATGTTTTTAAATTACATGTGCAAGGAAAGGATCAAGTACGCTCCTTGACACAGTTCTGAGAACAAAGCGACAGCATGAAACAAGGCATTAATATTCAGAAGATGGTATTTCACCAATTGTTATGAAAATGTTACCTGCAGGAATAAGTGACTCATACTTTGTTTAACAGGAGAACATACCTACATAGTTATCTTACCTACAGCAGTTAGTTAAGCTGATTTATAACTATATTTCATTGCATTTGAAGCTTCTTGTATTCGATGATTTCAACAAAAGTCGACATTAAGTCCATAGATCTTCATAACAGACAATATACTTCTATATTTTGAATGAGGCATCCCGCATAGCAAAGGCTGCACAATCTTGTAGGAGAATCAGCGTGTGAGGTAAGAGTGACCAACTCTAAATGACAACAGAGTTCCAGTGCAAATATAAATTCTAGAGATACACTTGAGATGGACTCCTACCTAGGTCCTTCCCAGTTGTCAGTGACTGTGCAGGAGAGGGAGTGTGCCCTGACTGCTGAGAGGGAGACAGACAGAGAAACTGTGATACCTGGCCCAGCCAGCAAGTTGTTTGTTCCATGGAGGAGCCTCCAGGAGAAAAAGGTGGAAGAATGGAGGATTTCCACAATGTAAGACTGGGATCTGATGTCTCTACATTCACAAGCATTTCTATACCACCTACATGAAGTGCTGTGTCATCAACAAGCATGCATGGAAAGACAGCAGATGACGCTGCCACAGGTTTTTAAGAAAATTGCTTTGTAAAATGTATTGGAAAAGCTGGATATGAAAAGAAAGAAGCTGGAAGCTGAACTTAATAAAGGTAAAAAGGGTGAAAGGCAAGGAGCCAGCAGTGGGGAGAGCGGCAGCTTTGAAATCTGAAATAGAAGCACTGGATACCAATGTTTAGATATTTAAGGAGCAGTAAACTTTTTTTTATGAAAAAATATATATTGTAGGGATTTTCCTATTGAGTAAAATAAGGGTACTCCCATTGCCGAGAGATTTATATTTCCAGAGTTATTACAGTTTAAACCCATGTTTTTTTACATTAGCAGTGCCCTCTAGTGGTCAAATTCTATTTAGATTTCCTGTTAGATTCTAATGGAGAGGAAAGTCAGAGACATACAGTTCTCCACAGAATGTGATAGATACTGTCTGTCACTTCCTGTCAGTTAGAACTATCAGGAAGTAAACACAGTAAATTCACTTCCTGTCAGTTAGCACTATCGGGAAGTAAACATAGTAAATTCACTTCCTGTCTGTTAGAACTATCAGGAAGTAAACACAGTAAATTCACTCCCTGTCAGTTAGAACAATCAGGAAGTAAACACAGTAAGTTCACTTCCTGTCTGTTAGAACTATCAGGAAGTAAACACAGTAAATTCACTTCCTGTCAGTTAGCACTATCGGGAAGTAAACATAGTAAATTCACTCCCTGTCAGTTAGAACAATCAGGAAGTAAACACAGTAAATTCAATTCCTGTCAGTTAGCACTATCAGGAAGTAAACATAGTAAATTCACTTCCTGTCAGTTAGAAATATCAGGAAGTAAACATAGTAAATTCACTTCCTGTCAGTTAGAACTATCAGGAAGTAAACACAGTAAGTTCACTTCCTGATTAATTAAACTGCTATAAACTTTGAATAAAACATCTGACAGTGATGGGAGTGACCCTGTTTTATTCAGCAGGAAATGATCTGTAAAATATGTGTTTTCATAAAAAAAGTTTACTGCTCCTTTAAGGCAAGGTCGACTCCTCAATATACTTTTTTTATACCGAAACATACCTTTATAACTGCCCATAATGTTGTAATCTTCATTTTACTTTCTTTTAAAGTTTCTACCTCCCACCTGTTTTCCATAAGTCAAGCTGCTTTTCCTTAGAGCAGGAATCCGTGAGTATGCTATGAGTTCCAAGAAACAGCCCATAGGTGTTGTTGCTGCAACCAACAGACCTGCTGAGGCTCACAATATATCCAACAGGTCATTTTCTGTATCTTTACAGCCTGCAGAGACAGATATGATTTCTGTGATAAAACACATCGTTTACATAAATAAAGGAAATGCTGTTGCCCCCCCCTTTCCCATATTCTCGTGCCCCGAAGGCAACTGAGGAATAAAGTAGATGGGTGTAAAAATGTAGAGGTACCCTAAGGGTGACGGCCTGTCACCAGGTCATCCGCTCATACTTTAATTTAGATGCCTGAAACTGGTACAGTTTGCTCTTATTCTGAAGGAATAGGGACTGGGACTGCTCATGTTAACACTTTAAATTCTGGTCATCTGCACGTAGACATTTTGCGAGGAACTGTACCTCAAGCTCTGTTAACAAAACCACAGCCTCCGAGTGTTAGTAAGGGGCCAATACCTAATACATGGAGTGCAAGGAATACTGGATAACCCCTGCAGGCGGAATTACCTAAGCACAGAAATATGGTCTACATTAGAGGAGAAATGGTACCTGAAAGAAGGGTAATCTCTTGCCTTTTGAGGGGGACAATGGGTTTTGAAAATATGGACTTTTATGTTCTGATACATGGGGGGGCTATGATATTAATATTTGTTTTGTGAGACCTCAGATTCTTGATTTTTTTTTTTTTTGTAGTAAGCTGGAACCTGTATCTCCACTACTGCTGCGACCAATGTCATCCATCTATACTACTCTGTAATGTATTCCATGTTCTTGAAATTTCTTGCCTATGTAATTTCTTATATTCAATAAAGCTTGTTTTAAAAATTAAAAAAAAAAAATGTTCTTCCTGTGGAGAGATTGGGCATCAAAGCTCACAGTATAGGGAGGTTGGATGAACTTTGTGTGGGCGCTTTGGGGATTCCTATAGCAAATACCCTGAGGCCTGGCATAATCCGCAGGTTTGAGAAACCCACACAAATCAGTCTGGATCCATAGTCCAGACTACTGTCTCTTCCACCCCAACAGCTGACAGTCCCATTCTTCCTTCCAAATCACATTGGAAAAATAACTCTGGTTGACCTGGAGTTGGTGTGTTGTTCACACACCGCTCAGGGGTCAAAGTCATTAAGCAAGCAGCACTGATCTACAAGGACAAGGCTACCAAGGATTTTAAATCCAGGAGAACACGGCAACAAAACTATAAGGGGACATAGGAACACAGAGATGCCTTATACCTATCTGAGTTCTAGTAAGTGCATTCATGTATCCTTGTGCAATTGTCACTGTAATGGATCTTATCCGTTACTTGGGCCCTTGTCTGTACCTCGAACGTTTTACCTAAAGACTATGGCCCCTTGGCCTCTTTGACCTCAGATGGGGGGTTTACTATCTTTATGTTAAAAGATTTATGTTTTATGTATTGTCAAATATTGTATGTGTTTAATTGTACTTGTCCCTAGGATGTGTATTGTAGCC
Source organism: Rhinophrynus dorsalis (assembly GCA_037306005.1). Taxonomy (NCBI): domain Eukaryota; kingdom Metazoa; phylum Chordata; class Amphibia; order Anura; family Rhinophrynidae; genus Rhinophrynus; species Rhinophrynus dorsalis. Next base: position 23,229,435 of record CM074723.1, read on the forward strand.
ACTCCAGCCATTTGACTCAAGACCTCCTGCTGGGTGTTAATCAAGTCATTGTATTGAGAACTGTCCTGAGACCCCCTGCTTTGTGTGTTAATCCATTCACGCCCCTCAAGTCTTTGTTCAATCAAATCCTTTTGTATCTGAAATGTAATCATGTCTGAGTTATTGTGTTTGTTAGGCCATCTTCTGTTGCCCTTTTGTCTACTGTGATATGATTGGATTAAGCCCTACTGTACCTGGTTTCCCCATAAGAGGCAATGCAAGATTTCTGTATAAATATCTGTGGTCTTTGCCAATAAAATGAGTTATGTTTTGGAGTGAACAAGGAGTCCTGGAGTCTTGTATTGCTTATGGTCTAAAGTATCCACTCTGATACCCATCTGCGCCAAGTATCCTGAATCGTCGACCGCCTGCTGCCAGTTTCCTGCGACCTAACTTCGTGGACTGTCAGGCGGCAACGTGGACTCTTCCCTGCTTCCAGTGATCCTGCGGCTGTTTCCAGTGACCGTCCATACTTCAACTGGTGCATCCGACGGCGCTTATCTGGTGTCCAGAAGGAGAGACCCGGGAACGACGGCGGAAGGCGACGCGGTCCCTTCTCAGCTTCCGTTACAGTCACCTGTTAAAATATATTACACTTAGTTTTGTTTGTTTTAGTTGTTTTTACATGTTGGGCGATCTGTGAGCTGGGTTCTTTCCTGAGCGCAGTCATTCCCCCCTTCTCTAATGAAAAATCCCCCCTTGTGACCCTTCTTCCTCTTCTCCAAGTGTAGCAGATCCGGTACCCCTCTTAGACTATGGAGGAATCTGACATCACATCTATTTCAGAATCAGAAAAAGAGAAGACCGAAGTCACTGACAACAACAGAGCCTCTAATCCTGGGTCCTCTGTAGCGAGTAAGAGGATGGGATTATGGTGGGGGTAGGGAAAGTGAAAGCTCTTAAAAAGAAAAATTGAAGGTTATCCCTGTAAATAAACATCCTCTTCCCCCTAAAATTGTCCAGTCTGCTGTCCCTGGTGTGTCCCCCTCGTCTGTGTTTTCCCCCTCTCTGCATGCCTCTAAGGCCACAGAAACAGGTTTGAACACTGCTAATAGATACAGTCTCCTGCTGTTGGATTGCAGCTCTCTATTGAAGAGGAGGGAGTGGGGAAACAAGAGGATAATGGTGAGCATTATGAGGCCCTTGATTTAAGCACATCTGAAAACCTTTGATATGGAGCCATGGTAAAAAGATATGGCTTAGATATTTTTTTTTATCCAAGCAGAGAGTGGGTAAGAAAGGGAAAGCTTAATGTAGCAAGTTTAAAGTCTAGTAAGGCTCATGGATTTTGATATTTTCTTTTTGCAAGAGACCAGATTAGACAATCTGGCATTCACCCTAAAGCTAAGAAGAAGTGGAGATGGGGGCCCTCATTCTCATCTCTTGCAGCAGAGCATTATGGTATGGGTAGCCATTCATTTTAATAGACTTTATGTGACTTGTCAGAGGTTAATAGAGATAGAGTTGGGCAGATGTATGCTAATAGATATCTCATTAACAGGACAATATGTTAGACTTATCAATATCTATTGCCCTCAGTCTTCTTGGAAGAGAGTCTGTTTAATGAGATATTTTGTTTTCCTCCTAGTGGATTGTCTTTGGTGGTGATTTTAATAGGGATGGGCGTAAAATTTTGCCTCAAACTGAAATCGGCAAATAATGGCACTTCCTGCTTTGCGAATAATTTCCAGTGAAAAGTGCAGATTTTGCACTTTTTTCCCCTAGCTTATTCGATTGAAATCAATGGGAACACTGAATTTATACACAACACATAGCAAATATTAGTTTATTTCCCAAAGGCATAATATATAAAAGGGGCATGAGGTTGTCTGTGTTGGTGGGGTGTGGGGAAAGCATCAGTTGAACTAGGAACGTTTTTTTGGGGGTTTTCTTTACTGGGATTGGGGGCAGTTAATAAAAAATAAATCCTAAAAATAATTAAGAACTCCGCGTAAGACATGATTTAAAAGGGGTCTGAGGAGGGTGCCTGTGTTGGTGGGTGGAGTCTTGGGAATGAATCAGTTGAACAGGGAATTTGTTTTTTTGGGGGGGGTTGGTTTCTTGAATGACCATTTTATGCAAATTTTGTCCATTCACCCTCATCAAGCATTGTGTAGAAGTTTTGCCATTATATAAATGGAGCAATAGCTACCCTGAGAAATTATAGACCCCAGAGTTTGACTTCCATAGTGGGCAATATATGATTCCTGATAATATATGATGACTACAACAATTTTACTAAGATCAGCATGCTTTTTTTAAAAAAAAGATCATGTCTAATATACTTGTATTTTGTGAAAGGGTATGTAGTAAGTTGGACAAGGGTATTGCTGTGGATTTTTCAAAAGCCATTGATACAGTGCTTCACAACAGGTTACTACATTACTGTAAAAGGTTTCGGTGTGTCATGTGATATTGGTGCATGGATAGAGAACTGGTTAAAGGGATAGTAATACCTGAAAATAAGTTTATTTTATATTGTAGCCCTTAAAAAAACATGAAAGATGATATAAGTCTTATCTCCCAAACCTTTATGGTTTGGGAGACATTCATATGTAAAATATAGTATAGTTCACTTTTCCTTGCTGTTTCAGCCAAGTCTGCCATCTAGTGGACAGATTTGGAATTTGGTCCACATAGCAACCGGCAGCTCTTTAGCAGTGCCGAGATCAGGATCTTTGAAAAGAACTACTTCTTTGGAACAGTGTACAAAGTGTGCCTGGCTTGAAAGCACACTTTGTAGACCATTCCAATTAAGAAATGATTTTTAAAGATCATGATCTCAGCACTTCTGGAGAGGCACTGCTGGTCAAGCGACCGGATTCCAAATCTGAAGGGTGGAGCAATGACATCACTCCAGGGGAAACTTTACTTCTGAATATCTCCCAAACCATAAAGGTTTGGGAGATAAGACTTATATCATTTTTCATGGTTTTTTAAGGGCTACAATATAAAATAAACTTATTTTCAGGTATTACTATCCCTTCAAGTGAGACGGCAAAGAGTTGTTGTAAATGGAACTTTTTCAAAAGGGTCTAAAGTTGTAAATTGAGTGCCTCAGTGTTCAGTCCTGTGTACAAAACTTTTTAAATTAGTTTATTAATGATCTTGAAGTGGGTATTGAAAGTAAAGTCTCAGTGTTTACTGATGACACAACACTGTGTAAAGAAATACATACAGAGTGTGATTTTTTTCTCTGCACAAAGATTTAGAGTGAATGGGCAGAAAAGTAGCATCTAAGGTTTAAAGGATCAGTAAGTTTTTTCATGAAAACCTATATGTTATAGAGCTTTTCCTGCTAAATAGAACAAGGGTCCTACCACTGCTGTCAGTTGTTTTATTCAAAACTAATTGAAGAGTCCGTTTACATGGGCAACAGTGCAGGCCGCAGTACATAACCCACGGGGAATCCTTGTTAGAGGATGATTTGGAAGTACTGACAGAAACAGCCTGAAAAACTGAAAAGAGTCAGTTTGCAGCTGTGTTATAAGGTAGAGTAGAGTACTGGTAACTAAATTATTTTATTTAGAAAACTAGTTTAAAAGCCCGTGTACACAGGCCAAGGTCCAGGTGATGTTAACCCTTTGAGTGCAAAGGGTTAAGAGGCCGGTCCTGCTCCGTGTACTGCCATCGCCTCACTGGTGGTGCATGCGATGCAGTCATACGCTGTAGAGACTGGCCGAACGCACAGAGTGCTCCCAGCACAGATTGCTCCCAGCACAGATTGCACCCAGCACAGAATGCTCCCAGAACAGATTGCTCCCAGCATTCTGTGCGTTCAGACAGTCTCTACTGCGCATGACTGCATCTGACAAACATTCTAGCATTTTATTATATAGATGTTTTACCAGGAAGAATACATTGAGATTTCTCTTGTTTTCAAGTATGTACTGGATTGTTTACAGCAAGAGTTGTGTATTGGCACAAACACAGAGACATAATACATATATACACACACACATATACTAAAAATGTTAAATGCAGTTGCATATTGTTTTTAGATATGAAGAAGCAGTTATTTGTAAGGATTTTAGACTGTGATAATATCTGATTTTCTAAGGTAGGTTATTCCAGACTTTCAGATCTCTGAAGGAGAAGGCAGATTGACCAGCTTCTTTCTTGAAATGTAGTATACTCAGTGAGTTGTTAACGGTGAAGAGGAGGTTATAGTTAGTAAGGAGATCTGAAGTGATCATACTGCTCAGGTAGTGTGAAATAGTCAGTGAATTGTTAGTAGTGAAGTGGAGGTTATAGTTAGTATGGAGATCTGGAGTGATCACACTGCTCAGGTAGTGTGGAATAGTCAGTGAGCTGTTAGCAGTGTAGTGGAGGTTATAGTTAGTATGGAGATCTGGAGTGATCATACTGCTCAGGTAGCGTGGAATAGTCAGTGAGTTGGTAGCAGGGTAGTGGAGGTTATAGTTAGTATGGAGATCTGAGAGTGATCATACTGCTCAGGTAGTGTGGAATAGTCAATGAGTTGTTAGCAGGGTAGTGGAGATTTATAGTTAGTATGGAGAGCTGGAGTGAGCGCACTGCTCAGGTAGTCTGGTAGTTTTCTAGAGAAGTGGTTATGAACCATGCAAGAGAGGTGAAGGGCATCTCTAGATCTGAGTGTTAGCCAATTTAGTTTTTCATACATATCACAATGATGGGTATTGTAATTACATTAAAGGATGAAGCGGCATAATGAGTTATACAGAGTGTCAATTTTAGCAAGATGGATTTGTGGCACAGGAGCATATAGTATGTCCCCATAGTCTATTACTGGCATTATCAACTCTTGTACATTAGTCTTTTTACCAAGGGATTTAAACAGGATTTGTTTCTAAACAGAGCACCTATTTTGGGATAAAGTTTGGATGTTAATTAATTGATAAGTTCGTCTACAGTGGAAATGTAGACTGGGAGGCAAGAACAGAGCCTTGAGGATCACCAGTAGTAAAGTGGAGTGGAGATAAAATACTGCTTCAAAAGAAAAAGTAAAGGAGAGGTCAGACAAGGCTAGGTGAAAACTTTTGCATGAAAAGAGAAAAATGCAAAATACAAAAGTTTCTCCTTCTTCCAGAAAACAAAACATGCAGTTTTTCAGAATTTCTTCCATACATTAAAATCAACAATAATAATGCATTTCCCTTCAACATGTAGAATTTCCCTCATGTATTCCTGTCATATTAAAGGAAATATTAGTTTACACCATTGTCCGTCTGTGCTAGAATAGAGAGATAAAGCTACTGGAAAGCATCACCCCACTTGTAGCCATAAAACCATGCATTCTAACTACCTAACCTTGCTTTGTCCCATTGGTAGCCATAGAACCACATATACTGACCCCCATCTGTTTCCTACTGGTAGCCATAGAACCACATAGGAGGAAGGTTGACACGTTACAGCTGAAAAGTTGATCCTATCAAGAAAATGTTTTGTTTCAGACTTTTCCAGTGAAGTCCTGAGAGTTGTTATGTCAGAAAGAAAGAGGATTATGATTGCACCTTCACATCAGCACCCAGGCAGCAGTCTATAAGTAAGAGTGAGTTCTTCCTACACGCGCACACACACACACACACACACACACACACACACACACACACACACACACACACACACACACACACACACACACACACACACACACACACACACACACACACACACACACACATATATACACACAGTACTGTGCAAAAGTCTTAGGCATATGTGTTTTTATGACTGTGTGTATTCATATATACAGTGGGGCAAAAAAGTATTTAGTCAGCCACCAATTGTGCAAGTTCTCCCACTTAAAAAGATGAGGGAGGCCTGTAATTTTCATCATAGGTACACTTCAACTATGAGAGACAGAATGAGACAAAAAAATCCATAAAGTCACATTGTCTGATTTTTAAAGAATTTATTTGCAAATTATGGTGGAAAATAAGTATTTGGTCAATAACAAAAGTTCATATCAATACTTTGTTATATACCCTTTGTTGGCAATGACAGAGGTCAAACATTTTCTGTAAGTCTTCACAAGGTTTTCACACACTGTTGCTGGTATTTTGGACCATTCCTTCATGCAGATCTCCTCTAGAGCAGTGATGTTTTGGGGCTGTCGCTGGGCAACACGGACTTTCAACTCCCTCCAAAGGTTTTCTATGGGGTTGAGATCTGGAGACTGGCTAGGCCACTCCAGGACCTTGAAATGCTTCTTACGAAGCCACTCCTTCGTTGCCCAGGCGGTGTGTTTGGGATCATTGTCAAGCTGAAAGACCCAGCCACGTTTCATCTTCAATGCCCTTGCTGATGGAAGGAGGTTTTCACTCAAAATCTCACGATACATGGCCCCATTCATTCTTTCCTTTACACGGATCTGTCATCCTGGTCCCTTTGAAGAAAAACAGCCCCAAAACATGATGTTTCCACTTCCATGCTTCACCGTAGGTATGGTGTTCTTTGGATGCAACTCAGCATTCTTTCTCCTCCAAACACGACGAGTTGAGTTTTTACCAAAAAGTTCTACTTTGGTTTCATCTGACCATATGACATTCGCCCAATCCTCTTCTAGATCATCCAAATGCTCTCTAGCAAACTTCAGACGGGCCCGGACATGTACTGGCTTAAGCAGGGGGACACGTCTGGCACTGCATGATTTGAGTCCCTGGCGGCGTAGTGTGTTACTGATGGTAGCCTTTGTTACTTTGGTCCCAGCTCTCTGCGGGTCATTCACTAGGTCCCCCCGTGTGGTTCTGGGATTTTTGCTCACCGTTCTTGTGATCATTTTGACACCACGGGGTGAGATCTTGCGTGGAGCCCCAGATCAAGGGAGATTATCAGTGGTCTTGTATGTCTTCCATTTTCGAATAATTGCTCCCACAGTTGATTTCTTCACACCAAGCTGCTTGCCTATTGCAGATTCAGTCTTCCCAGCCTGGTGCAGGTCTACAATTTTGTTTCTCGTGTCCTTCGACAGCTCTTTGGTCTTGGCCATAGTGGAGTTTGGAGTGTGACTGTTTGAGGTTGTGAACAGGGGTCTTTTATACTGATAACAAGTTCAAACAGGTGCCATTAATACAGATAACGAGTGGAGGACAGAGGAGACTCTTAACCCCTTAAGGACCGGCGGTCATGGGACGTTTCCGTCCCATAATGACCGCATAGGCGCACTTGGACGCGCCGGTACACGTGACCTGTCACGTGTATCGGCGCGTCATTATGGGGCTTGAAAGAGATCGCTCCGATCTTGGAGCGGTCTATTTCAGGCCCTAAAGTACGTGACGTACCATGACCGTCATCGGACCTTGAGTAGTTCAAGGACCGTGACGGTCCTGGTACATCAAGGATCCTTAAGGGGTTAAAGAAGAAGTTACAGGTCTGTGAGAGCCAGAAATCTTGCATGTTTATAGATGACCAAATACTTATTTTACCGAGGAATTTACCAATGAATTCATTAGAAATCCTACAATGTGATTTCCTGTATTCTTTCCCCCCATTCTGTCTCTCATAGTTGAAGTGTACCTATGATGAAAATTACAGGCCTCTCTCATCTTTTTAAGTGGGAGAACTTGCACAATTGGTGGCTGACTAAATACTTTTTTGCCCCACTGTATGTATGTGTGTATGTATTTATGTATGTGTGTGTATACATTTTTGAATGTGAGTGTAAGTGTCTGTTAGTATGTGTATGCTTAAATATGTGTATATTTGTGAGTGTGTATGGGTGTGTGTGTGTGTTTGTATATGTATGTATGCATGTGTATTTGTATGTGTGTGTGTATGGGTGCGTGCCTGTGTATGCATGCACACACATGTGACCATTTTACCACAATGGGAATTATAATCGTTGCCATGGTTACTCAATGATAATAGAAATTCCCATGGAAGAATCAGTGGTTCTCCCCAGGTTATTGAAGCAAAGGATCTCAATCTGTCACTGTTTATCACTATCAATATCCAGTGAACTGAACATGAAGTCAAGTCGATAACAATACAATAGGGGCCACAGTATGAACATATCTTATCGACAACTGTCAAAATACAACTACCCTAAATAATGCATCTTACAGAATGCATCAATGAATGGCTTATATATATCTACCAAAAAATGCAATTCTGGATCAATGAATTGCACCACACACACATACACACACATACATACACACACATACACACACATACTTACATACACACACACACACACGCACACATTTACACATACATACACACACATACACACACACACATACACACATATACACACACACATACACACACACATACACACAGACACATACACACACACACATACACACACACACATACACACATACATACACACACACACACACACACACATACATACATTTGAAGACTTGATGTTTCCTACCACCTTATCCCCACAAAATCACTTGAAAAGGTCATTCCTGAAAGCTCTGAGACAATAATAAACATTCTACAAAAACATTACATCAAAGTAGATAATTTGTAAAGAGAAAAAAAAAAAAAAAAAAAAAAAAAAAAAAATATATATATATATATATATATATATATATATATATATATATATATATATATATATATCTATATATATATATATATATCAGAGAGAGAGAAAGAAATAAGAGGAGGGCAGCACCAGTGGGTCTTTTTCAAAAAAATAACTTTATTAGCACAAATGGTCAAGAAAACATGGTTGAGGTTTGCATCAATAGACCTTTATTGTCTTGATAAAGACTTCCTCTTATTTCTATGCTTCATCCGAAACTGGGACCGTGCACCTGGGTAAGAAATTTTTTGAGAGTGAGTGCTACCACCCCCTCCGTTTTTGTATGTATATATACATGTATATATATACAGGGCTTAAGAGTTGAAGTCCTTTGCTACTAGCCAGACCTGAAAAGTTACACGCCACTGCAAGCCATTACATACCCACCAGGGCTGAATTTCTACTAGCCAGGGCTAAATTTTCACTCGCCATTGGCTAGTGGAAATTTTGATATATATATATATATATATATATATATATATATATATATATATACTAGTATAAAAGCCTGTGTACATGAGTCAAGGTACAGGTAATGTTAACCTTTTGAGTGCCAGAGGGGTATGCAACGCATTACTTTGCAATGTGTTGCATACCCCTCTGGCACTCAAAGGATGAAGAGGCCGCTACCTCACTTCTCCACGCGATGCAATCATGCGCAGTAGAGACTGTCCAAACGCGGGCAGTCTCTACTGTGCATGACTGCATTGTGACAAACATCCTAGCGAATTATTATATAGGATATAAATATATAGCAGCTTTGCACTCATAATTCAGGCTACAAGGGTTTCTAACACAGGGGCTACCAAACTAAAAATATTTTGAGTTAAACTGATCCAGGAAGGCAAAGGACTGATGAAGAAAATTGTGTATGATACATGTATCTCTAAACTCATGTGAGCACCGTTATTATGAATATGTTTTATATTGTAGCAATAGATGACACCCTAGTAAAATGTATTACGATTGGACAACATTTTTGTGCTCGTTAAAAATTAAAGGAGGCAAATATAGATTTTGATACCTTTTATTGGCTAACTAAGCAGATTTAAATGCAAGCTTTCAAGACCTTAGGTCTCTTCCTCAGGCATGAGGAAGAGACCTAAGGTCTTGAAAGCTTGCATTTAAATCTGCTTAGTTAGCCAATAAAAGGTATCAAAAACTATATTTGCCTCCTGTATTTCTACGGCTAACACGGTACCAACTCTCATCTGTTGTTAAAAATTAAAGACTCAGTTAGAAGGCTTCAGTGTTTATCACAGTAGTTATAGGTAACTTTCAACATTACATATTTAGGGGACCAAAAATCTCATCATGCCCAACCAACTATTGGCTGGCTGGGGGCAATGGGAGCTGTATTACCCTACAAGAATGGATACCAATATCAACCTTAAAAGAGATGTAAACCCTTCTTGAGAAATAGAACTAATAATCTTTGAACTGTACATGGAGACTGGTGAATGTGTCGTACTATAACTTGGATTGATGTATAGAGATGGAGAAGGTTTTTTATGAGCATTTGACACCAAAATGTTGAGTTATTTGGTAAATGGGATTATGCAGCATGTTTGACATAAAGCATCATAGACATCATCAGTTATATTAGCTTGGTGTAATAGAGATTCCCAGTCTCACTATTCTGAGCTTTCCTTTTCAATCTTCTGTGACATAGTAAAAAGTGTGGTGTTCAGTTCTTTTGATGAAATCGCTGTCTTAGAAAGGAAACATGTAAATTAATCCTTCTCCACATAGTAGCTAATACTTTTTTAAAGGGATAGTAATACTTCGTTTTATCTTTATTTTATTTTGTAGGCATTAAAAAAACATGAAGAATGATATAAGTCTTATCTCTCAAACCTTTATGGTTTGAGAGATATTCACAAGCAAAGGCCCTCCCCCGCCCCTTTTACCTAGTGTAAGCAATCTCTTCTCAGATGTGGAATGCAGTCCATAGACCAGACATATAACAGCAGGGGACAATCTTCTTCCTATGAGAACAATGAAAGCCCTGCCCCCCTTGACAAGCTTTTCAGGTTTTTCCCTTATCTTAATTGAAGATTGTCCCTCTCTGCAGTCTACCTGGGCACCTCCCTTCTGATCTGGCTGAACAGTGTTACATCAGTAAAAGGGGCTGGAGGGGGATACTTTATCATTGAATTACTCTTGAACTACAACTCAGACAGTATTGAAATAACACTCTCCATGTCCCAAATACTATGAAGATTAATTGGAGCTGCTGTTTTTGCGAAACATTACTATCCCTTTAACTATAAAAGGATTCTTAATCATCATTCTCCTTGCAATAGTGAACACTAGATACAAATTTATGATGTTTATGAAGATAAAAATAGAAGACTGTCTAACAATGGAGTTTTACCTAAAACTTTTGAGAATTAATAGCGAAAAAATTTAATCTGCCAAAAAATAATTAAATGAAAAAAAGGATGAGCTTCGTTCTTCTGGAAAATTAATAATCTGGACTCCATGACAATGTGCTGAAACCTTTTCCTCACAAAGGTTTGGACAGACCTAAGAAAATGTTTTATTAGAGGCTATCATGTGCCTTATGTGTGACTGAGAGTGCATTTGGAGTTTTGTTTCACATTTTCCCATACAAAAATAAATATCTCGGTCAAGAGAACTGATAAAGTGGTAATGGTTTGTTGTATCCTTCAAACTTACTCAAGATGTAACAGCAAAACTTCACATTGCCCTATTGCCCTGTTTGACAAGGAGGACAATCAAGGTGATGAATGGAGAAGTGATACTGCTGCATTTGTTGATTTACAAGGGGAATGAACAGAAATGCATCAGGAGATGCATAACCTAATAGCCATTGGCTCAACAATAGGGGTCACACCTGCGACCGGGCCCATCACTCCAGGGGCCCCAGCCACCCCCTGCGACCCCAATGCCTGTCACCCGCAACATTCTGATATCTGAGGTCTGTGCCTTCTTCAGCACAGACATAGTAATACATAGTAGATAAGGCTGAAAAAAGACACGCGTCCATCAAGTCCAGCCCATGCCAATAACACCCCTGTTGATCCAGAGGAAGGCAACAAAAAAGCCCTCTGGAGCAATTTCCAATGTAGGTGTGTGTGTGTGAGTGTGTCAAATAGTTCCCCGGCTCAATATCCTATTTGCTTTGAAGCCATCTGTCATAACTGTCAATATTGTTCTGTGCTAGATAGGCATCCATTGCTTTTTTGAATGCAGTTACATTATCTGCAAGCACAGCATCCCGAGGCAAAGAATTCCATAGCCTTACCGCCCTTACTGTAAAGAATCCCTGCCTGTGTTTTAGTCGAAAGCGCCTTTCCTCAAGTCTTAATGGATGACCTCTTGTTCTTAGCTCAGCTCTTTGCATAAATAATTCATTGGCTAGTTCTTTGTATTGGCCTTGAATGTATTTGTAAATGGTAATCATATCACCCCTTAGACGTCTCTTTTCTAATGTAAACAAACCCAGTTTGGCTAGTCTCTCTTCGTAACTCAGATCCTCCAATCCCTTTATCAGTTTTGTTGCACGTCTCTGCACCTTTTCCAGTTCAGTAATGTCTTTTTTTAGAACAGGCGTCCAAAATTGTACTCCATATTCTAGATGAGGCCTAACCAAGGATTTATACAGAGGTAGGATTATATTAGCATCCCTTGCTTCTACACCTCTTTTTATGCAGGCTAGTACTCTATTTGCTCTTGCAGCAGCTGAGTGACTCTGCACACTGCTGTGAAGACTATTGTCTATCAGTACACCTAAATCTTTCTCTAATGAGGATTTCCCAAGTTGTTTCCCATTTAGAGTATATGTAGCAAGTTTGTTTCTACAACCCAAATGCATAACCTTACATTTATCTACATTAAATGACATCTGCCACTTTTCTGCCCATTCACTTAGTTTATCTAAATCCTTCTGTAGGGAAAAAACATCGAGCTCTGTATGTATTTCCTTACATAGCTTAGTGTCATCAGCAAAGATTGAGATGCTACTTTCAATTCCCACTTCTAGATCATTAATAAACAAATTAAAAAGCATTGGGCCCAGGACTGAACCCTGCGGTACCCCACTTATAACCCTAGAACAATTTGAAAAAGTTCCATTTACAACAACTCTCTGCCATCTATCATTTAACCAGTTCTCAATCCATGTACAGATACCACCACCCAAACCGAAGCCTTTTAATTTATGCAGTAACCTGTTGTGAGGCACTGTGTCAAAGGCTTTTGCAAAATCCAAGTATACTACATCAACAGCAATTCCCCTGTCCAAATTACTACTCATTAGTCTGACATGATCTGTTCTTCATGAAACCATGCTGATTCCTACTAATGATATTGTTTGTCTTCACATAGTTCTGAATACTATCAGTTAATAACCCTTCTAGTATCTTACCCACTATGGATGTCAAACTCACAGGTCTATAATTTCCTGGTTTGGATCTTGCTCCCTTTTTAAACAATGGAACTACATCAGCTTTCCTCCAATCACAGGGCACTATGCCTGATGAAAGCGAATCAATAAATATTAAGTATAATGGTTTTGCTATTACTGAACTAAGTTCCTTAAGTACCCTTGGGTGTATACCGTCCGGTCCAGGCGCTTTATTCACTATAACCCTTTCCAGTCTCTTTTGGACCTTGTCCTCAGTAAGCCATGTAGATGTTGGAGGAAATTCCATGGTTTTGTCTGTTTGCCCATAGCTTGTCATTTCTGCTTCCTTTGTATATACTGAAGCAAAGAACGTATTTAGGGTCTCAGCCATAGCTTTATCCTCACTAATCAATTCACCTGTTTCAGTCCTAAGAGGACCAATATCAACCTTAACTTTTTTGTTGTTAATATACTTGTTGAATTGTTTAGGGTTTTTCTTGCTCTCGTTTGCAATGTTTCGCTCATTTTCTATTTTAGCTAGCTTAATTGCTTGTTTGCAGATTTTATTACATTCTTTATATTTTTTAAATGATGCATCTGACCCATTTGACTTAAACACCTTAAAAGCCTGCTTTTTATTTCTCATTTCCCTGCTAACCACATTATTAATCCACATTGGTTTTGCTTTACTTCTCTTGTGCTTATTCCCCAATGGTATATATTGACGTGTATATTTGCCCAAGAGCATTTTAAATACATTCCATGACTCTTGTGCATTTTTATCTTTGAAAATTACATCCCACTGGATATCCTTTAAAGCTTCTTTTAACTTTGTAAAATTAGCCTTTTTGAAATTGAATGTTTTGGTTAAACTCTTGCTATTGGGTTTCTCATAACAAACTTCAAAGGATACAATATTATGGTCACTGCTGCCCAAATGTTCCCTTACCTGCACACTGTTTACAATGTCAGAATCGTTTGAGAGCACTAGGTCAAGCAAGGCCTCTTTTCTAGTTGGCTCCTCTACTAGTTGGGACATAAAATTATCATTTATCATACTTAGAAAAATATTTCCCTTTGTTGTGCCTGAAGTCATATTGCTCCAGTCAATTTCAGGGTAGTTGAAATCTCCCATTATAATTACCTTTGCTGACCTAGCAGCCTTTTCCATTTGCAGTAAAAGCTGGGCTTCCTCCAACTCCCCAACATTAGGTGGCTTGTAGCAAACCCCCACCAATATCTTTTTATTATGTGTGCCCCCAGTGTGTATTTCAACCCACAAGGCCTCTACCTTTTCATTGGACCCTTCATTTATATCTTCCCTTAAACTAGGTTTTAAGGCCTGCTTTACATATAGGCATACCCCTCCTCCCCTTTTATTAACCCTGTCCCTCCTAAAAAGTGAATAACCCTCTAGATTGACTGCCAAGTCATACGTATCATCTAACCAGGTTTCAGACACTCCAATCAGATCATACTGCTCATGTACTGCAATCATTTCTAGTTCCCCCATCTTACCAGCCAGACTGCGAGCATTTGCATGCATACATTTTATCTTTTTGCCATTCTTAAAGATTTCATTCTTTTTCAGATGTATTTGTCTTTTATCAGGCTGTAACAATGGCAACTCCCTATTAGCTGAACTAGCCCATTCCCCCTCTCCACCCCCATGACCCTTCTCTAATCCCATTCCCTCAATTATACTATCTTCCCCAGCCTGTGTTGCAGCTCCCTCCCCCCCCCTTTCTAGTTTAAAGTCTCCTCCAGCCTTCTAACCATCTAGCAGCTGATCTCTCTCCGGCACCCTATTAATGCAGAGCCTGGGAGATGACATCATCTCTCAGCGCTCTGCATTACTGAAGAGAGAACCACAACGGAGCTCCACCTATATAGAGGTCTGTGCTAAAGGAGGCACAGACCTCTCCCGCCACACCACCGGACCTCCAGGGAGGTAGCAGATGGGCAATGTGGGGCCAATGTGGAGATGGGGGGGCAGTATGGTGGCAATGTGGAGATGAGTGTAATGTGGAGATTGGGGACAATGTGGAGGTGGCCAGTAGAGATCGCCAATGGGGGGGGGGCAATATGATTGAGGGGGGCAATGTAGTTCGGGGGGGCATGGCAATTCTTGCGCCAGGACCCGGTGGCTTCTAGTATCTCCTCTGCTAAAAGCAAACTGTATGTGCAATAATTTAATGGGAGTGGTGCTGTAACATGACAAGATGATACAGTATAACATTGCATTTATTCTGTACAGTGCGTGATATTTGAATAATAAATGCTTGTGTTTCACTCTGCGGTTCACTAACGTCTCTTTCACGACGAATGTCTCTTTCTTCTTGTGATTCCACTTTGGACAATGAGTCTCTTGGTAGTTCCTGATCAATAGTGAATGACAGCAGTTTGTAATAACACAGCCTCTGAGTAAACATCTCATCACTCAATGCTCCAGATGTCTATGAAGAATTTACTCATTTCTTTCTCAAATAACGTTCTGAAATTAAGATTTTATTCTTCACAAAGTTTAACCCTTTGAGTGCCAGAGGGGTACGGACCGCATTGCAAAGCAAAGAGTTCCGTGCCCCTTTGGCACTCAAAGTGTTAAGTTAGCTGCTGGATCTACCGTTTGCATAACTATTAATTCCTCATATAAGTTGTATACGTATCTGCTATGCTTGTTTTAGATATATGACACTTTCCTTTACCATATTCATCTTTTTCAGTTGCAGATATGTGCAAATTGCTCCTTCAGAATTCCTGTTCCTGTCTCCATAGTGTGAGTGTGTTAACCCTTTCTGGTATGTGCTCATTGCACCTTCTAAAACCCCTATTCCAGTCTCCATATTGTTTGCCTCCCCCACTTATCCCATGTTCCTCCCTATGACAGGTTTTTAAGGGTCACGCCCGATTGCATTCAATACATTTCCTATACCATGTTATAATTCGCTAACTATGTTTGTCAGAAGCCGTCATGCTCAGTAGAGACGGCTGCGAGCACTGTAGTCATGTGCAGTACAGACTGCCCTCACCGCAGCTGATACGAAGTGGGGCACTCCGAATTCAGACGACTCTGGTCTGAATTCGGAGCTCCCTCTCCGTATCAGCCGTGGCGTGGGCAGTCTGCATTGAGCATGATTGCAGCACCGCCAGTGTTGGCCCGTGTACACGGGCTTTAAAACTATTACAAAGTAATGCATAATTGGTCTCACCCACTCAATAAGTTCTGGGAGGCATTTCTAGTTACTTTAAATTTAGAGTTTGGGAAGCTTTAGCTGGGTTGTGCTTTAGATGAGTTGTTTTTAGCTAGCGTCTTTACTGAAAGTACACCTTTTTTTAAGTACTTGAGAGTTGGACAAGAGCGTTAAACAGTAGAGTTGGACACCATCCTATGGAGATTTATGGTCCCGGGACCAGAGCTGTCCATAGGATTGTGTAGCAACAGCGCCACTGTACAATTTCAGGCCACTGTGATATTGCACCTAAAAAAATTCAACTTTGAAAATTAATAACTTTTGAATGAAACACCTTTCAGCGGTGAGAGTACTCTTGTTTTACTCAGGGGGATAAACCCTACAACATATTTTTTTTTACATTTTAAGTATTACTATCCCTTTAAATAAAGACAGTATTTTTTTATTCTCATGTATAATATATTCCCACCCCCACACTTCACATACGATGAAAGGGCAAAAATGTGAATATTATAGCTGAGGTTTTGGCTTGATAAACATACCCCTTGATGTCCTTGCCATAATAATATAGAAGTGATACACACAATCTGTGCTCATTTGCAGGAGCGCTGTGAACACAAATACATGATGTACCAGGACCATTATCGGTTCTTTGTGAAATTTACTGATGACAGTCCTAGTCACATGTCACTAAGGGAGTTTTAACCCATTGAATGTTAGAGAGGTTACCAATGCATTGCTTTTTTCATTGAGCCCAGAGAATCCACCTCTGTCTCTGGAGACTCAGTAATTAATCGTAAAATCCAGATTCTCTGGGTCAGATGCAGAGAAATCCCAGGGATGCACATTTATAGTAATAGGAATTTGGTGGGGAGGGGGATTTGTATCCCATGGTGAAGTTGGCCTGTTTCAGAATTATTTGTTTTCTTGTGTGATTTTACTTGTAAAGTGCTGGAGTTGGAGTCGGAATATACACCTTTTTCATTTAACTTGTGTTTGCCTAGTAATTACTGAACACCCGTCAATGTGTTAGCAAGCAAACAGTAACCAAACACAATGTAGCTAAAAACATAATTGTTTCCCTTCACAGTGCAGTCAATTTATTCCGAATACAAACCTCTGATTTTAAGAAGTGTTTTAACTCCTTGGATGCTCAAAACGTCATCAATGCATTACAAAAGTATTCTAATGAGCCCTCCAGTGGGTGGAGTTTGGTGTCCTGGAATCCTGCAATGAAGAATCATGTCTGCTCCAGGGATATGATATCCAGTACTAATTAAAGACTCATGTTGATGAACCAATTCAGAACTGATTCATAAAGACCATTAAGATTTTCTGACCAGATTATGGTTAAGTGATTATTATTAGTAACATACCTGGGAACCTTTATTGTCCCAAGAGGTTCACAATGTGTTTCGTATCCCTCTGGCACTCAAAAGTTAAACAGGTCCACTAGGCTCTAGGGTTGGGAGTATCTGAATAACACGATTTGCATCATATTGTGGGTGGGGCTTGACCGGAGTGGATGGGACTTGATTGGAGTGGGTGGGATTGGGAGAAGGGGAGGCACGGTTTGTCCTGAAAATTGGCAGAGATTGAGAATAACAGGGTGGAGAGCGAGCGGAACTGGCAGTGGAGTGGGCAGAGTTACAAAGGAGCCCTGAGAACGAGCCTCTGTCCCGGGGACTCAGTAATTAAGTATAAAAACTGGAAAGTTCCCAGGTGTGATTAATAGGTGTTAATATTCCTTTAAGAACAGGTTCAAATGGGCAGAGCATTTCTAGAGCCCCAAAAATAAAACAGCTTGCTGTCTATGTGGCTGTTCACACAGGTAACTAGCTCCTCATGTTTCAGAGATCCAACACAGTGTGCTGCAGCTTCTCTATTCTCCCAGCAGAATGCACTGAAGATGTAGAACAGCTGATCTGCATGGGGCAGCCATGCAGATCAATCACATTGTGATGCTACCTCAACAGTCAAATAAGTGGAAGCCCACGTGTCATGTTTGGCTGATGCCAATGTCTCCCGACCATCAGTTACACTTCTTGAACACTCCATCCAGATCGTCATAGGGATTCAAGTACATCGATCTGCACTACAAGACAGTGTGAATACAGCTTTAAAAGAAGAACCTGAGTGATTCTGGGGCAAACCAACTGCACCAAAACAGACAAATAAAAAATGACCATTGATTTTTAACCCCATCAATGCTAAGGAGGTCATCAATGCATTGTGAATCAATAGTAAGTTGAGTCACTTTCATTTCTCCCCTATGATGTAACTGGTTTTCCCAAGAATTGTGCCACTTCTTAGACCATAAGCTGTGCAAAGGATTATAGGAATGAGGAACCACAGGCAGTGGCGTAATAATAGGGGTCGCAGGGATAGCAAATGCGACCAGGCCTGTCACTCCAGAGTGATGCCCAGTACCTGCAACAAGCTGAGGTCTGTGCCTTCTACGACACATAACTCTATTAGCAGCTGAGCTCCCTCTCTGTTTCTGGCACTCTAGTAATGACATCATCTCCCAGAGCTTTGCATTACTGGAGACAGGACTGCGCCGAGGCTCCAGCTACTAATAGAGTCCTGTGCAGAAGGTGGCACAGACCTCTCCTGCCATGCCACTGGACCACCAGGTAGGTAGGAGATGGACACTGGGGGTTAATAGGGGCATTGTGGAGGTGAACAAATGATTGGGGGCAATGTGGAGGTGGACATTGGGGGCAATGTGGAGATGACCAATGGGGGCAATGTGGAAGTGACCAATGGGGGCAATGTAGAGGTGGCCAATAGGGGCAATATTGAGGTAGCCAATAGGGGCAATGTCGAAGTAGCCAATGGGGGCAATGTGGAGGTGACCAATGGGGACAAAGTGGAGGTGACCAATGGGGGCAATGTGGAGATGGCCAATAGGGGAAATGTGGAGGTGGCCAATAGGGGAAATGTGGAGGTGACCAATGGGGCAATG